>JAWNMV010000811.1:2570714-3856071 GCA_035043635.1 Drosophila rellima | reverse complement strand
TTTAAAAAACTAAAACAAAACAAAAAAAAAAAAAAGAAACTGAAAAAAAAAGAAAATAATGAGATATGAGAACCCTTAAGTCTATGTTTAAGTATGAAAGAAGAGATTCAATAAATACGAAATGCCAGCCGATCGAGGAAGTTTACAAATCTAATTCGCATGTAATGCTTCAATTTCGATTCAAATCGTTTTTCAAACGGATTCAAACTAATTGCAATACATGATTGAAAGAAACCGCATTAACTATCTAGTCTAAGTAATTTTACATATCCATTAAAAAGATGATAACTTTAAATGAAATTCCCCCATTAAGCAGCCATAACACTGAGATATTATGTTCTTAACTCTCTCATTAATTATGTTCATCTTTCTCATCTTAAGTTCGGCATTAAGCAAATGAAATGAATATTCATAAAAATACGAGCTATAAAGCTTGTAAGTGCATGATGTGGATGTGAATGTGTTTGTATTTGTATTTGTATAGTACGCGTTTAAATCAATTGTTTATAATTAATTACGCTAAACCGATAAACAATATTTATGTCTTACAAAAGAATGAAACCAAAAATTACTTACTTAGACTTATGTAAGTAGTTCCAGTAGCGTGTCCATCAATGATACTCACAACCCAAAAACAAAAACAAAATGAAAACGAATGGAAAGGAAAGAATAATCGTACTACGGCAAAACAAAATGTGAAATATGATTGAAAATATATTAAACTAACAATAAAATTTAACAATTTTTGAGTTGCGTGGTCTTTTTGTTATTGTTCAAATTAAATAAATATTATTTTAGAGAGTATCAAGTAAGTAATTAATTCAGTCACTTATTACGTATACGACCTGTTGTCCAAATTCGAGAATAAGTGCTGCTGACACACAACCACTTCTTGGCCATTGGCAGCAATGCCAAACCAGTGTATTACCAACATTAAGAGCACACAATAATTGGCAGCTGTTCTCGCCAATTGCGGTGCCAAAATGAGTTCCATTTGGGCCACTTTTTTGGTAGGCCTTTTTTGCGGCTCAATCGAAGTTGTTTGCGCTTAATTGAAAAGACAACTTGGAGACTCGCGATCTTCAGACTTTGGTCAACGCAGCTCACGAAAAACAACTTTTCGTTGAACGAATTGAAAAATGCGGCAGGTTGACCTTAAACGGAAACTCGTCGCTGCAGTCGCCGTCGCCGTCGCTGTCGGCGTCGCAGCTACAAATAAATTTATACTTCAAATGTTGTTTATTTTTTTTTATTTTCGCAAGAATTGCAAATTAGTTAAGCTCACGTTGACGGCAACTTGAACGCCTACGCCGATGACGACGCTGACGCTGACTGCGACGTCGACTGCGACGTTGACTGCGAGCGCGTTTCAGGTGGCTTTCAGTGTTCTTTGCCACAGTCTTAGTCGAATATCGCAGTTGATCAGTCGATTCGGTCACGGCTCAAAAATGCTCAATGGAAAATTCTATACGGGGCTGCCGCCCAAAATGGTGGACCGTCAATGCGGCGGGGGACAAAACCGTCAGGAATCTCACTTCTTTTGGCCCGACGACACGCAGGTGGACAGCGCGCTGGAGACGCGTGTGAAGCGACGCGGGAGTTTCCAACTGGAGTCGGGACCAAAGCCAGTTCAGAGACACAGCTCATTCCAAAGTGAGGCAAAGCCCGAAGTGGATACTCGTCAAATGTTCCACAAGGAGTTTGCCAAGTCATCCATACAATTCTACGACAACTTGCAACCGAACAACAGCAACAGCAATTATCAATCGCGATTGAACAGAGCTCGTCGAGAGGTGACACCGAAGTTGACGGATGTGGAACCGCGACAGCTGCAGCCTCTGAAGACTCTGGACGAGGAAGATCCGAGTGCGGCAAGACGCAAGCAGGCGTACAGCTCCAAGATACAATTCTACGATTACGACAACCTCAACGAAGGCGACGCGACTCAGAACAACACACGACGTCCCAAAATGGACATGAACAACAAGCGTGAGATGGAATTGAACTCGAAGAACAGTCCCAAGTTGCAGGTAAAGCACAATGTGCGGCATCTGAGTGTGGAGTCGCCACCAATGCGAGTGGTCACCAAGAAGCCACTCAACGATGGCCAGCACTGGGAGCGGGGGCGACCAGGGGGCGTCGTCTTGCCCAAGAAAATACTCAAGAATCAGCACTGGAGTGAGGACTTTGATGAGTCGCCGACGCAGGATTATCTGGACCATGGCATGCGGATCTTGCGAGTGCGCAGCCCTGCGCCGGCCAAGAAACACGTCACCTACAGCGAGGAGGCCGACGAGTATGCCTACTATGAGGAGCCAACAGCTGAGGGCCGACAGCTGCGACAGTCGCTGTCTCAGCCAAATATGCGCACAGGAAGTGGCCAACAACAGCGGCAACCACAAGCAGGTCCATATGTGGAAACTGGTCGCGACACAAAATCATTAAATAACTATAATAAAAATCCCCATAATAATAATAACAACAGCAATTACAACAACAACAGCAACAGCAACAGCAACTTGCGCTCACAACGGAAAATCTTGCCAAAAATGTCAGACAACACAACGACAACAACAGCAACGACGAGAACTTTGAGAAGTCGCCGCTTTGATGACACACAAACAACAACATCTGCTAGAGCAGCTGAGGTGTCAATGCTAGAGCAGCAGCAGCCGTCTCCCTCTGACCCACGCAAACACCTGCGCAGCAGCCTCTGCTTCAACGGCGACGCTTTGGTCGTCGATGTGGGTGTCGCTGCGCCGTCGACGTCGGCTGCTGCGCTGGCGCGTCGCAGCTCGGCCGGGCAGCGCGTCAGCGTCGGCTTGCCAGACTGAATGAAGCTGCATATTGATATTTATTATTATTATTTGCTGCTATTTGTGTTGATTGAATGCAACTCGACGTTGGCGTCGTGCCGTCTTAATTGCCTGCGTCAACTCTGCTAGCGTCGACTGCGACGTCGGCAGCGGCAACTTGTATAATTTGACATTGTTGTTGTTTCTTCAACTTCACCCACAACTTAAAAGATTTACTTTTATCGATATTTTGCTGAATATAAATAAATTATGCAAAGTGCTAATGATCTTGCCTAATATGCGAGCAACATTTGTATTGTTGTTGTTGGCCAGCCAAAATGTATTAATTTAGTTTCATAATTGAGCTAAAGCAACGAACTAACTATACACAAAAACACACAAAATTAGAGACTTGATTAAGCACAGACAGCCATCTAATCTTAATATTAAGCATTTATTGTACACAACTAAACAAAGACTTAGGCATAGATTTGTACTAATAAATAAATAAATAAAGACCAAGCAAGAATGTTTTGAAAATGGATATAATTTGAGATAAAATTAAAAAAATTAAAAAAATTTTAAAGATATTTATATTTCACAAATTAAAAGTGCTTTCCTGGTACAGATTATAATATTTTAAATATTGTTACTATTACTTATTTGAAGTCTTATAATGCATTTAATAAATAATAAAACAAGTTATTTTGTTATGTACTTTATGTGAATTAGTTACTTTCCATTCAGTAACTAATTGGCATACCTAATAAGATAACTTCCCATTCGAATTTATTGTTGAAAGCGTAAAACAGTCAATTAAATGTTGTTATAGTTTAGATAAACGCAACTATCGAGTCTATCGAAATTTGTTTAAGTGCACATTAGTTTAATTTATAGTTCAATAAAAATAAGCAACTTAATAGGCGTTCTGCTTAAGGCAGTCAGGAATTGCCCTAAGTTGTTTTCCCTCTCTCTCTCTCTCCTGTCTTTCTCTCTCGATTCACTCGTTTCTCTCTCTCCTTTTCAGGTTAGTTGAAAGCCTTTCACAAAATTTCCATTTCACTTTAATCGCGTTGACTGAACTTTTATTGTGGAAACATTGTTAACGGAACTTGAACCAGCCAAGACACAGCTGTGCCGGCCTGGCCAGTTGACTTTTCATTTTTTCACAAGGAAAACGGAAATTATGACAATCGACTATTTGTTGCAACATATGTGATCGTGCAACAATTGTCACGCGTGTTGAACTTGAGCTTGACCTTGCTTGGAAAAATGGGAATGGAAATGGAAAATTGGAAAAATCACGAATACGAATATGGTTAACAATTAATTGGCTCAAATTGAACAATTATGCAAACATTGGCCAATTACATCAATCAAAGTGTGGATTGAATTGCACATTTTTAGTTAGGCGACGGCATTTAATTGTTGCCAAGTTGAAGAAGAAAACTTACAGGATAAACTCGACTCGGAAAAGCGTTGTGCAAATGGCGCCTGATGAAATATTATGCAATTGCACACGTACAGTGGCCAATTCCCATTTCTATTTCCGACTCCACAAACAGACAAGATAAAAAACAGAAAAATATAATGAAAATACAAACGACGACAGACTGGAAATCTTCCGCATTGCAACTTTGTCTTGGACTTGGACTGTGCCGCATCCTGGCATAGAAAGTAGTTCAAGCAAAAGGCCAAGACTTGTGCCAACTGCAACTGGAAGTAGCCGTCATTTCCTGGCTCTAACTCGGCTGCAACTGAACCTGAACTTCAGGCCAACAAAACTGTTTGTAGATGGCAAAAAGTGCAAGTTGATGCCAACAATGTTTTATTGGGTAACACTAACAGCAACATCTTCAGCCAAAAACTGCGAAACCAGTTAACAACTAACTAGCTAGCAGAGATCTTGAACGTTAGATAGAGAAATAGAGACATTGAGTCGTAGAGACTCCCTCTGAGTTTGTTTTCCCTCTCTGTCTTCTTAGTTGGCCCGTTGCCAACTAACAAATGGTAATCGTTTTTTACAATTACGGCCATAAACAACATTTTATTTATGCCGCGTGCTCCATTTCCTATACGTTGGATATGCAAACGATGCATTTGTTGTTGCTGCAGCTTCCTCTACTGTGGCACCTAGCCAAGTTAGCTAACTAGCCAGCTAGTCAGTTAGCCAGGTCTGTGCGTAAAAACGTGAATGTGTGTGAGCTCAGCACTTGTCGATCTCAATCTGTTCACGCTCTTCGTTCGCAGAGCCAAGACGACTTGGCCAAGTTGCAAAACATGTTGCAGCAGCCCGACTTGGCCATTAGAGAAGCAAGGAAGTTGGCATAAAACCGTCGCGTCCATTGCTGCCACTTTCAGTTTCGTTGGAGCCACACGGCGGCTCAAGACGTGCCACAGATACAGATACTTTTTCAAAACCGATTTGGTCATAACGAGAGTGAGAGCAAGTGGATCATCTTTGAGTGAAGTTCAAATTCAAACGAGTCGAAGAACATATATTTCTAATATGAGACTGTGCTGGAATGTAAGCGTGGAATCAATCAATCTATTTATCAATATATATTTTTTTTAAGATTTTGTATTGCTCACAATCTATCTTTCAGAATTTGGAATACGTTTTGTAAATTTGAATCAATTTTTAAAATTCTTTTTTCATAAATCTGATGAATTGTTAAAAAGGTTGGGTGCGAAAAAAAATTAACATACATAAATTGTATTCCTTTTTTTATTCCTTTATCAAAGCTTGGTTTTGAAACAGTAGAAAAATAATGATAAATCAATATCTTAAGTTGACTGCTTAAAAACTTTGTACATTTAATTGCAGTTCTTGGCAGCTGCTTTGCTGCTGAGCTCAGTCACCTGTGGCTTGAGACCGTCCAGATCCTTTTATCGACGCAGTTACTACGGTGCATCGGGTCCACCTGGACCTGTGAGATTGATATCGACAGTTAATGGACCTCCCAGTTACCGCAGCGATCTGCAGACGAATGAAAGCAAGCGACGAGATGTGATCAAGAAGTATCCCAAGAAGACGCACTACAGACCCTACACATCAGTCAGTGGGAACAGTTGGGAGTGTCAACAGAATCTTTAATTTATTTATTATTTTAGGAAGAGGATGACTATTCCAGTGAGCGCTACTCGGGCGAGTATTCGTCTGAGGCGACTCAGGACAGTCGGGAGTACACGATCGGTACACAGATTCGCGTTCAACATCCCATCACAGTGCCCAAGAAAGTGACACCCAGTTCAACGTATCCCAAGCAGCACAAATACACTTCAACCGGGACCTACAAACGACCAGTCTACTCGCCCGACATCAGTTCTGGCGAGGATCACGCTCCAGAGCCTCATTCAGCCAAACGTCCGAAATGGTCGCAATCACAGTTTGAGTCGGATGCAGATCCTTTCCATCTGGTGCCACCGCCCAAAGCAACCGCTGCCTCCAGTCACTCGTACAGGGTATTTGAGACCGATCACGATGATTACGAGGTGCCCAAACGTCCAAAGAACCATGAGCGCTACAAGAGCGTCGCGTCCAAGAAACAAATCGAGGCTTTTCTCGAAGATCAGCAGAAACTGCTGGACGAGGCCATCAAACTGCAGTTGCTCAACAACCCCAAATTGCAAAAGTTCTTGAAACCCGATTCGCAAGAGACGCGACCTGATTTGGACATCGAAGATTTTGAGACCTTTCCGCCAAATTTATCAGGTCCCGGGCCACTGCACAACAGTTACAGTGTCGAGCACCCCCCGCTGCCACCACACAAGGGTAGTCGACCCCACAGGCGCCCACCTGGCGTCGAGCTGAAGCGTTCTCCGCAACCGAAGCACACCATAAAGCCCAAACGAAAGTACAGATCAACAGCACTGGTCATCAATGTCTGAGATGAGATAAAGAACTGGGAAGTCCCTAATACTTACTTATTTATATCATATCTACTTTAGTTTTGTGTACTGTAAAATGTATAGACTTGTTTTATGTTAATGCTGTAAATATAGTGAACCCCTTGTTTTTACATATTTTTCTTTTAAATCTGCTCTCAAAGAAATTTTAATTTTAAAGAGGATTTAAGAAGTATTCAGTTAACCAGATTTGCTTTTTAAAACCACTGCAATTCTTGTGGTTGTTGTCATTGCTAAAAGAGCAAGGTGGCAACTCTTGTTTCCAAGCGCTATCTATTGGTTAGACACCATACAATAGATGGCGCCAGCAGCTTGTCAACAACAGATGACGCCAGTTACACCCATACCATTTGCTTGCAATTAACGAACAAAATAAAAGTTTAAAATTAAGATATAAATTCAAAGTATTATTGAAATTTAAATTTTATTCAGAAACACAATTATGTTTATGTAATTATAGTTTGATAAAAATTATAAAGCATTTCAGAGCATTGTACTAATAGAATTTATATCCATACTGAATCAACTTTGAAATATCCCCCTTTAATACCTCATTCAATTAACGACACTGTGTCTTAGTCAATCCCAAACTAGCCACAACAAATTCTTGGCTTTATCCACAATTGAGCAAGCAATTTAGATTGCCACAACACCACCAATAACAACATTAAAGTGGGTGCAAAAACCAAAGCAAAAATGGATTTTCTAAATCGACTGAACAATTTCAACAGCCACAACAAAAGTGACCTTGAAAGCATGTCTGAAAACGAAATCGAACCCCTCGAGGTGTTGCCAAGAATGTGCGCAGGAGAAGTGAAAAGTAAGCGTTAAAGTCGATTTAAACTTGGCTATAGACAACACCTGTTGGCATTAAGGGGAGACAGAAGGGGGAGCTCTGCAATTCGACAAGGCAAATCGATGGGGCAGATAATTGAGCAAACACCAGAGAACTCAAAAATATTGGCGCATAATTAATGAGCAACAAGTTACAATAAAACAATTGAAGCGTGACAAATCCAAAATTGTTTATGGATTGTTGCAGAATTCGTAGCATTAGAAATACTTGAACATAAGTATTTATAACTTTCCGGTTCAGCCCACACGACAGTCGATAATTTGCCGGTTCTTTGGCCATTTTGGACGATGGCTGCGGGGGTTGTGGGTGGATGTGGGAGGCACTTACTTGATTTCATTTTCATTGGAATTCCATTTGTCTGTGTTTTCCTTTTCTATTTGTTTTAGGTTTTTATTATTTTTATTTTTGCACAATTGGTCACGGGCTCAAACCAGTTTCGAGTCTTTCCTTGTTTGTTGCAAAGAATTACACTGGATCTCGAGCCTGAAACTTGTTTGCCAGTGTAGTATGTGTGTGTTTTTCTTATTCAACACTTGGGCAGATTGAAAGTCGGTTGTGCAATGTGCCATGGGGGCGTTTACCGGGCAAGGTGTTTAGATAAATCTGCTCAAAATTAAATTACTCGCAAAACAAAAACTTGTTTATTGCACCACAGAGAGAAAAAAGTGAAAGAAATATTATAATTTGTTTGAGGGTACGTATATTGCTTAAAAGTCTATACAAAATTTGTATCTGCTAATGCTACAATATATATTGCGTATACGTCCCGTGGCCCGTGATCGAAAGAATTGCAAAGTTATTCACATTTTCATTTGATAAACGTCTTCAACCGCACACACTTACAAATTTATTGGTTTCGCTTCACAATAGGAGAGTAGAAATTGGATTTAACAGCATTGAGGAGTATTATAAATTACAAACAAAAAACTGTTAGGATCGTAGATAGGAGTTACGAAACAGTTTCTCTTTCTTTCTTATACATATCACAAAAGAGTTTCGATGAAGTTACTGAAAACAACGAACAGCAAAAAGTGATGGAAATTCAAGAAAATGCAAGAGTGAGACAGGTGAGTAAGGAGA
The DNA here is from genome assembly GCA_035043635.1 of Drosophila rellima. Classification (NCBI taxonomy): domain Eukaryota; kingdom Metazoa; phylum Arthropoda; class Insecta; order Diptera; family Drosophilidae; genus Drosophila; species Drosophila rellima. The sequence goes on along the minus strand of JAWNMV010000811.1, from coordinate 3,847,431 downwards.
AGGAAGAGAGTAAGAGAGTAAGAGAGATAGATAGAGTGAAAGATAAGTTTAAATTACAATAGAAACAAGCTCAATCTATGTAGTTCTCTCTCCATCGCTTAGACCTTGTTGAAGGAGTAGGTGAAGCCATCGGGCGTGCGGTTCAGCGACAGCTTGCCGGGAGGCGAGAAACGATGGGGATTGGGCGTGGTTGTGGTGTAATAGTTGGGCTGCTGCTGTGGCTGATACTGCGGCTGAGGGGCGGGCTGGTGGTAGGTCTGCTGCTGCTGCGGGGCTGGGTTGTAAGCGGGCTGGACAGGCGCCGGGGCGGGGCGATACTGTTGCTGGGGAGCGGGCTGGTGATACGACTGCTGCTGCTGGTCGAAAGAGGGGTCGTTGTAGCGGGGATCGTAGGAGCCATCATCACCATAGTCGTTGCTGCGGAATGAGGACTGCTGTTGTGGTGCCGGGGCCTGGTACGATTGTGGCTGATACTGCGACTGTGGCTGATAGCCCGACGTGGGCACGGGCTGTGGTGGCGCTGGGGGAGCCACTGGCAAATGATCACCGGATGCTTGGAAGCTGTCAGATAAATATATATTTATTAACTTCATTAAATTTCAATCCTTTCATCAATTACTTACCCATTTTTGCCTGCCGTGTAGGAGATGGTGCGACGCTCGCCGGATGGATCGACATAACTGTAGCTGCCGTGGCGAGTGCCATCCGCATCCGTCTCCTCTTTGAAGTTGATGCCATCCTCTTGCTCGTATGCGGCACCGAATTTACCATCCCCGGACAAATAACGCTGCTCACTTATGATGGCCGCCGTCTTGGGATCCTGGTGATAGTGCTGGCCAGCTGCCAATGTTGCCAGCATCGTTATTGTGAGCTGACCCAAAAAGGGAAATTATAAATACCATAAATTAAACGCACACAGATATATCACTTGTATATCAACTCACAAAGCGAAACATTTTGTAACTGTTGCTGTTGTTGTTGTTATCCTTGAAAAGCGACTACGTAAACTGCACTCAGAATCAGATTGGAAATCACACGCGATTTATATTTGATGTTTGATGTTGGCGCCTTTACGCTTTAAATCCGTCAACAAGGAATCGAAGGGGAATTTGGAATATTATCGCATTCGACACCAGACCGACGGCAATGGGTTTTGTAAGTGAACTGCCTTCCGCAATGGAGCCGCCCAAGCTTTTATAGTTGCCAACCAGCTGGGAAAACCTTGGAACGATCGACGGTTGGCTACGGGCTTGGGCTCTAAACTCACGGCCCGCCTAGGCGGTAGCTGGCCAACATCTTGTTGTTGTTGTTATTGTGTTGGTATTATTAAGAGTAACAATAACAAGAATTGAGCTAAGTGCTCTAGTAAGTCAACTCTGTTGCTGCTGATGTTGTTGCTGCTGATATTGTTGCTGTTGTTGTTGTTGCTGCTGCTCTCGTTGTTGTTGCTCCGTCGGCAAGCTGTTTTACCAGTTTCGTGCTCTTTCGCTTTTTAGCGGTTACTTTTGCTTTCTATGCTGTAGTTTAAACTATTTTTTAATTATTTTTACATTTCGGTTTCAGCCCGCAGTGTTGCAGTTCCATAAATTCACCCATATCTCGGGCAATTGATATCCCTATGCGATGTTCTGCCCGTTGCATGATGCAATTTTCGTTGCAATCATTTTATTTGGCCAACAAAGCTTGTTCCACCAATTCAATACAACCAGATAATCAATTGCACATGACCAACCCAAAAGCAAAACGTCAAACAATACGAAGAATTATTTAGACAAGAAACTAAAGAGTCTATACACTAACCCAATCATCGTGAAAACTCAAAGAAATAATGAGTTCATACTTAAATTTATTTTAAAACAAAATTATTTTCAAAATATATAAAAGAAACTCACCAAGTTTGTAAAAACCTAGAAGATGATTTATTAATTAATAAGTGTTAATTTTATTAACAAATGTTTTAAAACGATTTAAAATATTTTATTTTTAATTAAATCAAAGTGATGTTATAAAAATGGCAATAACCCTTGAAGGATTGTTTAGTTTTATATTAATTATAGTAATACGGTTACTTAAATTATAATATTTTTCATTCCATGTTCTGTGTATAATTAAGTGATGATTAACATTTTTATCCTCATTTATTATGCATATATTTTAGACCTGTCGAGTAAGATGGCAAAGTAACATTTATTGGTTTCTTGCTAGAGTATTATATAGATAGTTGCAGAGCAGAACAGAGCAGAATTATTGGCGAATACTGCAGCAATTATAAGTCGGCTTAAGATTAAGAAATTTATGATAAGTTGCAACAAGCGCGGGTGTAGCTCATAGTTGTTGTTGTAGATGTTATTGTAGTTGCTGTTGTAGTTGCTGTTGCACACTCGCATTTAACTGCTAAGTAAGTATTATAAATAGGCATTAGCAATCTCAAATGCTGATTTATATCACGAGCTATTCTGTGGTGTGGTCAGCGGTTGGCAACAGCTCCAAACAGAACAGTTAATAAAATATGTTGCTGTTGTTGTTATTGATGTTGTTGTTGGTGTAATGTCTTTGACTTGTTGACTTTGCGCTTGGCTTCAATAATTTATTGTGTTTGAAATGCCGTCAGTAAAAGGCATTGTTTGAGCTGTTTTATAGCCAACAGCTGGTTGCAATTGTTGTTTTTGCTCTTTTTGATTGTTGTTGTTGTTGTGTGGTGCATTTGGAGCGCCCACCCACGCCATCGCCATCGCCATCACCATTACAATCGCCATCACATACATGGCATAAATCGGTTACATTTACAGCATTTGCATAATTTATGGCCAAAGGCATTCGAGTGCCTCGAATTGAGGTCTCTGTGGCGACACGTGGATGTGAATACGAGTGTGTGTTCGTATGTGAACCAAACTTGGTGTTAATTGCAAGAGATTTAAACGCTTTTCCATTTTTTTTAATGAGCAATCGCTTTGCATACGCATGGAAAACCATTTGACTGACACTAAAGCAACCGCATGTGGTCGACAATTTTGAAGTACGAGAAACATTTTCATTTACAGCATTTAGCTGAGGATTTGCCCTTTTGCAAGTCGCTGTCAACGTCATCATCTCGTCTCGTGTCGTTGTTATTGTCATTAGTGTGACCAGAAACACCAGAAACAGTACACGCCCTCTCACAGCGGGGCGGCCAAAAGGGGATCGAAGTGGCAGCAGCAGCAGTCCAGGAAATTAAATCAGTTGACAAACAACTAAAGCAACAACAACAACAACAACGAGGAGCAGCAGCAAATGGCGTTGATGAAGGAACGAAACGGCGTCTCTGTTCATTTGGATTAGCTTGAGGGTGCAACAAATGCACATACATATAAATATGTGCATATACTCGTATATGTATATGTATTTGTAATTGGGAGGGTTGTTCGCCCAGATCTACTCTGTTCCTCCCCTTCTCCTTGCCCTCTCTTTCTGTGTCGGATCAAAACTATTGCAAAAAGTTCCTTGAGCTGCCTTTTTGATTTCGAGGCGTTTGCCTGATGCTGATGTGACGATACTGGCACCCTGGGCAATACCGAAGGCAATCGCAATGGCAACGCGAACTCATCTCGATTCTAATACCCCAGGCAGATTGAAAATGGATAATAAAAAAGAGGGTATAATGGTTTTGGACAATTGTAAGAAACTGACATAAGGAGGCATTACCTATTCTATAAAGAATTTTAGTCAAGGGGAAATTATAAACTTTTTGTCATATGTAGATTAAAAAATTTTTAAATTAATTAAATTTAATTAAAAAATAAATTATAAATATATTCGTATAGAATTTCAATTCAATATATTTTATTCTCAAAATTATTTTAAATTAAATTATTAAGTTTTTTACGAGAGAAATAAAAATACATTCTATGTTGTATTCATGTGAATGTTTATAACAGTTAGCCTAGTATCTAAATTCCTAGGCAGAGGGTGTCTCATAGTCGGGCATTTCCAACTTGGGAGTTCTTACTGGATTTGGATTTGGCCTCGTTGTTGTTTTTAAAGGCTTTTATTTTGATGCTTTCACTTCTGGCGAGTTAATCACAATGATAATGAGGGTTGCGGGTTGCGGGGCTGCGGGGCTGCCGGGCTGCGGGGTTGAGGGGTTGAACAGCCCACTTTTATACAAATTGCATGCAAAACGAACAACAAACTCAGTACTCATATCATCTCTCTTAATTTTGCGTTGTCTCTCAATTATTTCAGCTGCTGCCAAAACGACCACCCTACAAATGCATATGAGAGTACTCAAACCAAAGGGAGACCGACAGACAGACCGACAGATAGACAGACAGACACACCGAGAACTAGACAATTGCGATTATTTGTAATTTAAGATGCAGTCGAGCGTTTGGAAAAATCGAGCGAGTCAACTGAAAGTTGATGTCGACTCTTTTTGCCATTGTCTGCTCAAATTTTCATTCACTTTGGGAAGGTTAACAATTCTTTATACTCGTATTTTGTTCCTCGACTCCAAATTGAATGCTAAACGCTTATCAGCGTCGAGTGATCGCCCAGAAGTCAAACTGAAACTCGCTAAACTTGTTGAGAAACACGATATGCTCTCTATGCAGAAATATAGAAACTGAGAGACAGAGAAAGAGAAAGAGAGTGAGTTTTTGGCTGGGATAAGCCCTAGAGATTCACAGGATTCACAACTCAATGCTATAGATGGTGATTTGATAGCCCAACACTGACATGACTCATGAATGACCCGTCAGCGATTTTCTCAAAAGTCAGACAGTTTTCAATCACTTGTAATTCGAGAGCGAGCGATAGAGAGAGACAAAGAGAGAAGCTGAATAATTACACTTTTACATAGGGAATGAAGCGCTAATTGCGCATCTGCCAGTAATTTTGAAACCAGAAATGGGTTTCCATTTCATTTCGATTCAAATTCCATTTAAACACATTTAACTTTTCTTTTTGTCTGCCGTCAAAGACTCGACGCAATTGCCGCAACGTGGCTTTTAGTGTCACTGGACCAGTTTGCAGTCTCTTACCCCCAAGTCGCACTCACAATATCAAGGTCAATAACGTCAGCCCGTTGGAGCTGCGTTTGAGCCAAGTGCCAAGTGCGTGTGTAAACGGGTTTCTGGCGCATGCGTAGCGGTTTTTTTTTTGCAATGCAGACTTCCGCATACAACATAAAAACTGCAATTCGAGCTCGAACTCAAGAGGAAGAAAAAAGTGCAACGGAAAACTGGAAGTGTGTTGACTGACAGAGCGAACAGTTAAATCCCTGGGCAGCATCTTCAGGCAAATTATCCTCTTGGCCTTGACTGTTGACTGCTGTCCACACCGTCTGTGGTTGCATTCCGAAAGTTGTTTGACAGCCCCAAATTGGCAACCTTGAGAGGCTGGGCACGTGCATTGAACCCCTCGACATGCAGATCGGATCGAGCCGATATCAGACTAGAAGACTTGCTCAAGTTAAGTGGTAACTACTTCTATATATGTACTTGGAAGTAATTAGTAGACCATTTAGATATTTAATTTGAGTATATATATTACAAGTTCGCATTTTGTAGTAAACTGATTGAATGACATATTAGTTTCTGGGCCAAAAATATAACAGATCATCGCAAGAAGGTCAGCTGCGTTGGCCAAGTGAATCATTAATTTAAGCCAAATTACACATTAATTACCCAAGCTGACAAAATTCGATTAAAAGCATAGTATAATTTCCACGTCTTGTTGAATATAATCACAATTTCAATGTCAGCGGATTTGTTGCTGTGTGACATGCCACAACAAGTGAACAATTAATTGCAACACCAACAACTAACAACCAACAACAGCAGCAACAAAAGCAACAGCAGCAACAACGGCGACAAATGGCCAATAAATGCGGGTAATTGTACACCATTGTGGGTTTGGTCTTGCCAGTTATTATATACGTGTGTATGTATGTATGTTTGTGTGTGTGTGTACCGGACCTGCTGCAATCATTGCTACGAGTCAAAGTGCAAGAATTTGACAGGCAATAACAACAATAATAATAATAAAGCGAAAGAAAAGACAAACAGACAAGCGAACACTTGAACCAGTTCCAAGTTTCAAGTTCCAGCGCCAGTTCCGCTCCCATGACATGGCAATTTATCAACGTCATCAATCCATTGATCTGGCTTATTATTCAATTCATTTTTTTGGACCTCAACTCAAGTGTTTATTTCTTTTCCTTTGAGTGAACTCTATCTGCTGCTAACTGTTAGAAAAGACAAACAGAAAATCAAACACTTGAATCAGTTCCAAGTTCCGCCCCCATGACATGACATGACAACATTATCAATTCATTGATCTGATTTATTCAATTCAAATAAGTGATGTACAAATACTTCGAAAAGTTCAATCTATTTAACTTTGCCAAAACCTAACTTAAACCTACTTATCCCTTGACACTTTTTCCAAAACTTCAACTTCGTCAAAACTAAAACTTTGATTAGATAATTTTCGAAAATAAATATTTATTTTTCTTTTAGTTTAAATATTTAATATTTAATGTTGAGTAAACTATAACGCCAGCTGCTAAATGTCAGTCTGTCAGCCATTTTTCGGCTACTTTTCAGCCTTTTTCACAGGTGATTAGAGTGCCCGGCGGCGACTTCAACTGGCATTGCGAGTGCTTAATTAGCCGGTTAGCCACTTGTTGTTTGCCAGTGCCTTGCTTTTGGTAGTTGCTTTTGGGCTCGGCTGAGACGGTCTATTGGCGGTAATGATATGCCAATCATAATTAACATGCTGAGAGCGGAGCTGCTGCTTATTGATTTCATTTAAAGTGGCATTAGCGAAACATTTTGAAATCCACATCCACATCCAAATCCGAATCAAAGCAAATCAAATTAAAATTCGATTGTATTGAAAACAATAATTCGTTTTTGTCAGCCCACCTGCAAATTGTAGCTAATTATGGCAATGGAATTTGGAGCAAAGGTGCTGCTAATATGGCAAGGTCTTAAAATAGCCAAAAAATGTCTGAGAGAGGGAGAGAGATTTCCCAGAGAATTCTTGTAATGCCAACTGTGGCTAATCACATCCTGATTACATGAGAATGTCGCAATCTTGAGTCGTGATGTAAATTTGTTTGCACAGCCTGCGCCTTAGCATTAGCCTTAGCCTGACTGACAACAAACTGGGCCAATTAACTGCAGCCGACGTAAAATCAAAAAGTAAATAAATCAACAATGAATACCTTCTTACTTGTATGCTATATCTATAATGGATGTTACGGACTCTGTTAAAGTGCCGTTAATATTTCCTGCGCCTGCGCAACAGTAGCCAGTTTTGGGACTCAGTTTTGACAGCCCATCGACAGTTGGCAACAGAAACAGCATCAGCAACAACTTAACTATGGCCAGAGTTTTCCATTTTCCATTGTCCACACTTACAGTGCGTAGACAAAGGCCTGTGGTTGATTTTTTGTCTTTATGCCTCGCTTTTCTTTCCATTTACCAAGCCGCCTGCAATTATTTGGCAATATATTACACGTTTTTCACAAGAAAATGCATTGCATTTTCTCCTTTTATGAGCTGGATTATTTTGGTCATTGCCATGTTCTCACATGTTGCCTGTTTCATTTCATTCTTCTCATTGTGCTCCTCGTTTTTTCTCTCTACGAAAATATTTACACATGCTTCGACGGGCATTGAAAACACAATTAAAAGGTTTTTCAAAACTAATTGGTTTCAATTATTTCGGGTTTTCGAGCAGACACCAAAGAGATCTTTAACATACCTGTTAAGATGATACGCTACCAGATTTCTAGTTCCAGCAGCGGCTTTTGCATTGCGCGATTTTACAGCTCATTGCATTCAAGTTAATTGGCTGAGGCTATTGAGGATCGATAGCTACATAGATGTCTGATATGTCTGAGAAAAAAATTGGGAAATGTTTTTGAAACTGCAGTCAAGAACTATTCTAGTTATAATATTGAAAAATGAAATGAAGTGATTAAAATCAAAGTTAAACAATTTGGGCATCTTTCAATCTTCAGTATTTCATTAGATTATCATCCAAATTTCTTAACATATTTATTTAAAAAATGTCGTTTGCTTAAACCTCTTGCATAGTTTGGATAAGTGCTTATGGCATTTGATGCCATTGTTGGCTCAGTGTTAATCTCACGCCCCATAAATAGAAAACTGGCAATTAACCACAACAAAGCACAAATTATGTCATAAGTATTTTCGTGTTGATGGGTTTTCCCATTTCCCAGCCTGAGAATTATGACAATAATGTGACAATTTACATAGCAGCATTCAAATCGCGCGGGGTGCAAACGAAATCGTCTTCCCTCCCCTCGCCATCCCTCCCGCTGGCGGATGTACCCGGAGACACCCTTAAAAAAAAAAGAACCAGTCTAAAGCTGAAACAGTTGCGTCGGGTCAGTCAGACAGTCAGTCAGACTGCCACTCATTAAAATTAAACGAGCCAACGCACAGAGAGCACTTTGAACTCGGTTTTGACAACTGCTGAGGACACTACACTAACACAAAATGTATCTATGAAAGAAAAGTAGATTTAAAAAATTAAAAAAACGTGTTATGTTATGTTATTTTTCTGGCCTGTTTGTATTTCCAAATAGTTTGGCTGTATTTTACAAAAATAATATAATAAAAGCTTTATTAGATATTTCTTAAAACTTAGGTTATTCTTTTTAAATATTTCTTATATTAATTACTTTTAACATGATAAGCTCCTCAATTTCTTTACAATTTTTACAGATATACGAAATATGGGAATCACTTTTTCTTTGTTAATGAATTCTCAGAATTCCCTCTAAAATTAGAGCCGAAAGTATCCATTTTAGAGTTTTTATGATATGAAATGCTTTTATTTTACAGACAGAACAATATTTGTGTTGGCTTTAATTTGTCTCTAAATAAGTCTCAACTGTGGTTGATGTAGGGCATCTGTGCTGTCTGCTTGGTCATAGAACAATTGGTTGCGTGAGCTTAACAGTTTTGTCAACGGCTCTCGAGTGTGATCCGTATGGTAAACACTGACGGGTCATGGCAATTTTTTAAGCAGCTCAACTGAACTCAACTCGGTCGCAGCACGCGCAGCCGGCGCATCCTTGTTTACATTTGATTGCCACCCCGTGGCAACATCCAGACATCCGGAGGCAGCCGTGGCAGTTGAGGCAGTTGAGGCAGCCCACATGAAGCTGACAAGCCACGGCAAGTCAGTGCCACCTAACGCGATCCGTTAGATACTCGCCCGAGATTCGGTTGAAGTTCAATCTGACTGTCGCCATGTTTGCCCAAATGATAATCCCCGCAGCGGGGATTGCCGCAAAATGATGCAAATACATGGACGTGAATGTATTTTATGAAGTGTTCAAGGGCACTTCACAAATTAGTTCCCATGTAAGCGCTTAAATTGTGCTCCGGCTCGAAGGATGCGGGGTGCGGAGTGCGGCAAGGATTCTCACTAATCTCACTGCTGGCCCAAATTGAAAGCGTTTTTTCTCAGCTCAGTTTTTTTCTATTTTTATTGTGTATGATGAACTCTAACTGTCAACAGCAGTCAGTTAACCAGCTGTTGTTCTGGCTCTTTGTCAATTTGCGATGTCAGAGTTCAGGCGCCCTGCCTTATAGACAGAGAGAGACAGAGAGAGACAGAGAGAGACAGAGAGAGACAAAGAGAGAGAGAGAGAAAGTAGTTTGCAACTCGTGGCCGCAGCAACGTGCTGACAGTTTGTCCCATTTGCGGATTATTGCACTAAATCCCTTTTTATTTGACAAAATGGCTTCGATAAAAAAGTAAAATAAAGTAAAGTATGTGTGCAGTACATAATCATAAAATTGAAGTTGATTTTGTTGTTGTGGCAAGTTGACAGCTGTCGTTATTTGGCTCAAAGGTGCAACAATATACGAGCTACGAGCTGCTGCACTTCAGACACCAAGTCCAAAACCCAGACTCAAACTCAAACTCAAACCCATTTTCAATCCCATTTCTCAGTTCAGAGTTTCAATCTCTGGCCAGCGATCATTACCAATACCCACTTGAGAGAGTTGGAAACAAAGTTGCCTCCATGGAGAATTAATTTTGAATGGCAGCGCCAAGTGGCTCGCTTGCTGGCTCTACAAAATAATTCTCGAGCATTGTTGATCCTTTGTGGCTTACTCGCGTCGTTCAGCGAAACAAAAGCTCTCGAAAATTGGTTTGCCAATATCCCAAAAGCAACCCTTTTGTTTTATGTCGAACTCCTTCCTCGCCCATATCCTGGGAGCGCAAATGCAAAACTAATGTGTGCCGCAACGCGACGGCTTCGAATTTGCTGCCCTCTCCATGAGTGATAAGTGGCCACTTGGGCGGTGAAGTGCCAGCCACGCCCAGTTCACATAGGCCATGTGTGACGTGGCTCTGGCTCCAGAGCTTTGTCAAAGTCGATTTGTTACATTCTCAAGTGCAAAGCCCGTTACCGTTACAATATCTCACTGCTGCACAGTGGGAGAAATGTTTGATTTACATTTTACAAATTTAAAAATATTTTATTGGATCATTTTATATTTTATATTAGATAAAGCAGATAAAGCTACAAAAATAAATAAATAATAGTATAGTATAAAACGGGAAATCAAACAGAATTCTAAAAAATATTATAGATAAAGATTGTATATTATCGATATATGAGAAATGTTGACTCTTTGGTTTTTCAACAAGCACAACTTTATCATATCTCATCCGATTTCCATGAGGAGTGTCTTTATTTTCGTAATATTAACCCTACTTTAACTTTGCATTTAAATTTTTTGCTTTTGAGACAAAAATTTTTTTTCGAAAATTTGTCGATTTTTACATAGTTACCCCTTTACATTTTTCGAAAAATTTCAAAAATTTTAAATCTTAAATTTATTCTTTTAATCGACTCCCGGTGATAAAATTAGGGTAACAAAGTTGTTTTGAATGGTCTTAACGGTTATTTCGGTTGGAAAAATATAATAAATTTAAAACATAGTATGAATTTAACTTTAAATACTCTCATAATGATCCAAAATATTTATCCTAAATTTTACCATGCCATACCCATTCCCGTAGCCCATTCCCTTGTCCCTTCCCTTGCCACGTAACCTTTCAATATTTGCATTGCACTCTCATCAATTGTCGCGCTGCTTTGGAATGCAGCGCAGGGTTGCATTACTTCTTCATTGGCTATGGCCAAATTACCGTTACGGCCAGGGGTGGATCGTCGAGCCTTGTTATTTTGACATATGGCCCTATTGATGATGATGTCGTTGATGACGCTCCCGGCCAAAGGTGAGACCTGGTGGTGCATGCTGAGTCCGAGTTTGTTCGCTGGATGACGCGACTGCTTTTCACTTTTTACCGTTGTCGGTCAACTTGGGCCAAGTTCCCAGGACTTTAATGCGGCTTGCGTGTTGTCTGCCGTACAATGGTAATAGCTTCATTCATTCACGGATGCGCCATGCACCTGATGACCACCTGCTTTATTGACCGGAAGTTGAAAAGTTTCAAACTTTTCCAACCCCACAGGGGTTAATAGTTCAGCACTTGGGGTTGGGGAGTGGGAGCTTCGTGTGACAGCTTAATTAAACGAACGACTTAAATAATAGTTTACAGTCAGCTACATAAGTATATGTACTTGCCTCTCAAATTTATAGTTTTCCCCCTGCAGCTGCGACGCCATTTTATTAACATTGAGGTAGAGATTGAGAATGAGGATGAGGCTGATTTTTCCTGTTTCTGTTTTGAGTTACCCTAATGAACTATCTGCGTAGTCTCTTAACGCCTCGGGGCTATGAGTGGTCGGCTTTGTTATGGTAACGAATAAAAGTAAGCAAAAGTAAAGACAACATCAATTGTTGAAGGCAACAAATTCAATTAGCGTGCGACGTCATCAATTGCCCAGAGGCTGCATCCTGATAGACAGCAGCACTTCCTTTCCAACTTCCAGTTGCAGCCCAAATCGAAATGCAAACGATTCTTATTAAGTTTCCCAGACTTTGCCCCTATTTCAGCAGAAGGAAGCTGAGTTCTTAACTCAAGCAGAACACACACAACGCATTGTCGTCCTGGTGGTCCTGGCACAGCTTTTGATCGGGCATCAGAAAGTAATCATTCTCGAATAACACTTGTTAGCCTGTCGATATATTCAGCACAAATTCAAGCGAATCCGTCACCACGGATCAAGCAGATTCGTTGCACATAAAAAACATGCGGGCAATTGCAACTTTCTTGAGGTTAAACGCAAGTTGCACTTGAGCTCGAGTGCCACCGGGGGCCATTGTTCATGGACTCAGCATCGTGGATTTGCCCTCAATATTTTTCTCACCTCCAGGAGGTCCACTCGTCAGCTGCCCTCGTTACCCTATTGTCCCTGTTCGCAGACTGTAACAATAAAAAAAGAAACTGGGATTTAAGATAGACTTAGACTTGGGCATCAAGTACCCAAGAGCATAAAAGACGCAAGGATCTGGCAATGTGGCAATGTACGAGGACTTTCAATTAGCAGACGCTTCACTGGCTTTTAATTGTCAGCTAAGCAAAAGTCTGCGCCTTATTGTCACTTGGGAATATCTTGGGAAACTGATCGAATGATCTTCTGATCTATTGATCTTTTAAATATTTGCAGCTGCTTCGATTGAGTCAAAAAACTAATTATATACAATTTTTAGTACATATTTTTGTTTGATATTCTAAACAAATATATTTGCAGCTGCTTTGATTGAACGCATTTCCCTAATGATCATCATTAGATCGAGCCAAAAGCCAAATTATCTTAGCTAAGCGCTAAATACAATGCCGCCTCATGCCATTTTCTACTGATTTGAGGAAAATGCAAAACAATTTTCTGCCGAAAAACTGCCATTTGCCCACTAAAGTAAGTTAAGCTGTAGAGCCGTAGCTGGCATCAGGCATCAGGAGGGTAGAGAAGAGCTCGGGCTTAGCATAAGCCACATAACAATTAGAATACTTACAGAAAGAGAATGAATATTATCTTCTCTCTCTCTCGCTGTCGCTTATCTATGCGGTAGATATAGAAAATTGATCTGGCGATAAATCGAGCTACTCAATTTACAAAAACAACGCCGACCTCGTCCGCTTTGACTTTCTCGTTTTGGGCGTTCAGGCGTTTTCTCTCTCCTCTCTTCTCTTCTCCTCTCCTTGTACAGAGTTCAGAGTCTCCGGAGCGACCAACTGACTTCAGGTACAACAATGAGGCAAACGGAAGCCGGATTTGCAGCGGCTTGCTGGCCAGGATCAAACGGATGTTTAATATTTTGGCTTAAAGACATTCTCATTATATTTGAAAACAATAAGCAATGGGTCGATGAGTCGGTCAGCCTGGTCAGGACCGCCCGGCCAGGATTTGAGCATTTAGCAAAAGGGTAATCCAGCCCATTAAAATCTATTTGCATACTCATAGTTTTGTTTTCGCTAGGTAATTGCGCATGGATAACCGCTAACCAACGCAATGATCCACAGACATTTAAACTGATCGGGACTCGAGACTCAGAAGCAGGACCTGTGTCTCTGGGCTTAAGCTAGTGATATTGAAGACCTGCCATAGCAGGAATACGTGTATTTTCCACACCTGTCCCGCTGCTCGCAGTTCACAGTTCACAATTCGAGGTAGTTTGAGGCATCTGCGATCTGCCACGAATCTCTTGCGCGAATTGCGTTAATCGTGTGCGTCGCCCTTCATTGATCAGCAGACTGCTCGGCGGATTACTTAATCAACGAAAGAAAATCTATGAATTAAAAGTGTTACTGAAAATCCAACGGATTCTCACGAAGTGCCGACGACAACCACTTGAGCTGATGAGTTTCTCTGGCTTAGATACATGCAAACCCACTGACCCATCGCTGCCGCCGAGTGGGTGGACAATTCAAATGGTTGGCGATTGATGTGAAGCTTCAGCCACAAGTTAAACCTGGGCTCTTAGCCAAGGGATCAATCTAGAGCTCAATTATGGGCTTGCTCCACAATTTCAAAAATTGATGTGGCAATCAGAAAGAAAAGTTTTCAAACTCGTAGAATTAAAATTATGATTGGTTAAATTTTTATTTTAATTGTATGACTAGCACACTAATTTATAAGTTAAACTTGTAGTGCTAGGATGTTGAATAAAATAAGATAAATAAATAAAGAAATTGCAATTCAAAATGGGATAATTAAAAAATTTAGCAGAAATCAAAAAGTGAAAAAATTTTATTGCAAATGCGAAGAGCGAAAAAAATATAAAGGAAAATTACAAATTAAGACCTAAACAATGGCAAGGCCAACAATGTGCAGAAAAACGTCACTGATGACAGAATGATGAGGATTAAAGCAACACAACCACAATTGCAGAGAGATACACACACACATATAACTATACACACACACATAGAGAGCAGCAGCGTCGCCTCTGAGTCTATTAAAAGTCTAAAGGCAGATAATAAAGGGCCATTAGGACTTAAAAGGGCTCAACAACCCAGCAGCAGCAGTTGAAACGCTTTGTGCCGTCAGAGACAACAACAACAACAACAGCAACATGAGGAGGAACAGCATCCAAGTCGAGTCGAATCGAGTCGAGTTTGAACCGTTCCAAGTGTGGACCTTGCCAAAGTCGAAATGGCAGCAGCAACGAAGCATATTTAATTCTAAATCCCCGCAAGCATTGAGCTATGGGTGCTATGGGTTAGGGTAGGTTTTCTACTTAATATGGATGTGTGACAGAGACACACACACACTCACACACATCTAGCTAGTGATGCATTCAGAATTCTATTTACTTTGGCCAACGCAATTTCAACAATTTTGCAGCGAACGATTGGCAACTGTTTTTGCTCCTCGCGTTGTTTGTTCAGCCTTCTTCTTGCCCGGAGAACAACTCATTTTTGGCTAGCCCGGATCCATAATAGGGTGCTGCTTTTGTTAAAGGATTCAATTGTTATTGTCTGTCCTCGGCAGCGATCCAACAGCAACAACAACATCAACGATCCAACGCCCGTCGCTCGACAAAGTCATCAAAAGTGAATTTTTGCTTTTTAACTTTTTGAATTCTATTTAGACTAAGGGAGAGAGAGAGTGAGTGAGTGAGTTGACAGAGGGATACTGAACTGGAGCGGCCATTTCAAACACAAAAACCCAATTTCCTTTGCCCGACAACTGCCATAGCAAATTAATCCCGACTTTGGTTTAACTCATGTGGAAAAACTATGCTAATTTGTCGGATTCCAATGCCAAATGCAGCATCTTTTGTTCCTGGATTTGCATAATGCATTTGCGATTTGTCCGGACGACCAATGTGGTTGGTCTACAAGAATCTTAGAGGCGCCAAAGGAGGTCGCCGTGAAGACTAACTGATATTTTATACATATTAATTAGTTATGATAGTAACTAGTCTTAATAATAATTTCCTTCTTCTTCAGTCTTTCTTTTAAGTAGATATTTAGTAAAGATTCCTTTAATTCTTTAATAAACGAAGCAGATATAATGATTAATGGTCTCCAAAAAGGGTTTCAGAACTGTTGTGTTGGATTGGGTTTTTAAACAGGGTATCAAACCGAAACGAATATCGTTTTTTAGTTACGGTTTCGTTCGCATTTAGGTTTTCGGCTTCGGTCAGATTTCGGTTTACAATACAATTTAAAAAAAATATTGAAGATAACGATATTAATTATTGTACATTAACTATATATGAGAAATTTTGACTCTGTGGACTTTCAACAAGCACAACTTTTTTAAAGCTCATCCGATTTCTATGAGGAATGTCTTATTTTTCATAATATTAACCATACTTTAACTTTGCATTTCAATTTTTTGCTTCTGAGACAAAAATTATTTTTCGAAAATTTGAAGATTTTTACATAGTAACCCCTTTACATTTTTCAAAAATTTTCAAAAATTTTAAATCTTTGTTTTAGTCTTTTAATCGACTCCATGTGATAAAATTAGGGTAAAAAAGTACTTTTGGACTAAATTTCGATGTTTCTTTAATATTTAGGCCAAAAACTGCAAAATGTTGTCTGAATTATGGTACGGTTTTAATCCAAGCTTTTAAATATGCAGATTAGAAATAAATATATGATTTTGATACTTTATTTTCTCAGGCTACTAGAAGTTGTAATTAATTTTGATACTTAATTTTCTCAGGCTACTAGAAGTTGTAATTAATTTATGTTCCAAAGCAAGCTAAGAACTGAAAATAAGTAGTATTAATTATGAATTTCCATTCACCCAAGAAATAATTAATTCGATAATAGTTATATTTTTTTAAGTTGTAGTTATATATTTGAACGTTTTCTTTTAGTTGTTATGCTAATTTCATTAAACATATTATATGAGCTTATGAGGTAAGTCACTAATTCTAAGTATGAGTACAACAAAAAGTTTCAACTTTTCGGAATGCAATTTGAATCACGTTGTGGATAGATTACGTATAACGATTAAGTACATTTTTTTAAGGCTCAACTCCGGGAGATTTGTAAGCTTTCTGCAGCAGTTCACTGTTGAATATTGTCCGATTTACTCTTTAATTATTTTCCTTCTTCATCTTCACTGTCACTGTTTCAGGCAGCTCCAGATATCACAGTTTCCAGCACTACGAAGGCACTTCAAGTGCACGGATGCGAATTTTGCCGACGGCAAATTGTCGACTCCGATTCCGATTCCAATTCCGACTCCATTTCCGCTGCGACTTAGATCTTACGCTGACTGTACATGTCGGAAATGAGACGAACGATGGTAATGTCCCCGATGGTCTTGCGGAAGAACAACTCCTCGATGGTGAAGCTGGACACCTTGTGCATCAAGGAGACGACGCCGAGCAGCGTCTGGAAGCGCAGCGGTTGATTCGGATGTGTCCTCGAGATATAATTGTGCAGTGCATTCCGAGCATCATTGTGCATGGCAGCCACCTTGCTGGACTCCAGCAGACCACGAGACTCAGCCGAGGCACTCGAGTTGGGACTGCCACTGCCAGTCAGGATGGAACTGTTGGCCAGATCCTCCGTGGAGCTGGCAGCTGGCGGCGATTTGCGGAAGAGGGAAATGGCACGCAGACACTCGTATTCCGTGCTGTCGATGTTGAGATGACACAGCTGGTTGAGCACATCCTGGAAAGCGTGCACCTCACGGGACACAATGGCGACAATCTCGCGATTGGCATTCTCCGATTCGTAGACAAAGAGCAGCTGGGCAAAGTTCATGGGCATGAGATACTGGGCCATGGCCAGAATGAAGAACTCCTTCCAGGACTCCTCGAGCAGCAGCAGCTGATCCGGCATGGGCAGCTCGGTGAAGGCGCGCACACTCTTGATCCAGTTCACGTTCTTGAACAGATGCTCCGCGGCCGTTTCCTTGATGTGCTCGGCGGCCATCAGAGGCGGCGTCGGCGGCAAAGCCCGAGTTGCCAACGCATTCATATAGGCGGCGGTGGGTGAGAAGAAGCCGTGGTGACCCTGGTGCACGGGATGATGTGGCACACGGGGCACGGAGAGATCGAGCACAGCGGCGGGCGGTGGTGGCTGGAAGGTGACATGATGATGACCGCGCTGCACGCCGGGAATGGGCATTGGCATGCCGGGAAATCCAGTCAGAGCAGCCGTATTCATCAGGATCTCGGCTGGGATCTGTGGCAACTCGCCGGCTCCCATCATGGCGTCCTTGTACATGGCCATGTGACGACGCAGCGTCGAGTTGCGCGGCCCGCGCTCATGCTGCACTGCATCCTTGTTCATGCCGACCTCAAAGCACTTGCGCAACCGACAGGCACGACACTGATTCCGATGTGTCTTATCCACAACGCAGAGTCCGTGTTTCTGCGATTTGCACACATATTGCCGGGAACGACGAATGCTCCGCTTGAAGAATCCCGCACAGCCGTCGCAGGCGTAGATGCCGTAATGTTTGCCGGAACTGTGATCCCGGCAAACCTTGCATGGCACATGGTACAGAATGCGACCTGGAAAAGGTAGATGGAAAAGTTGTAAATTAGTTACTGTGTCTGGGATAAAATCAGAAGAAGCAGCTATGACTGTCCATGACTTGAATAGACTCAGAAGGAGCAGCTATAAAACTCCAAGTCTTGGGTTTACTCAGAAGGAGCATCTATGAGTTTTCATATGTAGTCTTCAATACTTACTTGATTGCGCTGGCGACAACCGCACACTGTTGTATTTTTGATCCATCATATCTGGTGAACCCTCCGACGATTGCATACCGATGTGGGGCGTAATTTTGGCGATTTTTATAGGCACAATTTGAAGGGATACAGTTTTTATTTTTTTGAAATATTTTCTCGTTGACACAACACTGCAATTTCTATCAATTGCTTTTGAGTTCGTATTCAGTTTGAGTTCAATTTGGGAATTTGTTTTTGAGTTTTCACAACACTACACGACGTGTACGAAGACAAGCGAAGTGGACTCGCTGAGATCACGATTGATTGTGTTGTCTGCTCACCACCCAGCTCCTGTTTTAATAGTCCTGTGCGCTCCTTGTGCGAGTCCTGTGCGCTCATTCAACCAGCAGTGAGTCGATCACCCCTAGGTAGCTGACGGGCTGCGTTTATTGGTCGATTCGCTTGCCAGAGAGGGTTGACCAGCTATTGCCTGCCCACTCGCACTTACTACCCTCTAACGAGAGAGAGAGATGCGACTGCGATTTTTGATCCTTCAGGCTGCCATTGCGAATTCATATTCATTGAGAGCAGTTGTCGCTCATTCTCAACTTTTCGGCTCTGGGGTTTTATGGTCTTTTTCCGTTGAGAGCGACTACCTGGCTGCGCTCTCCTTTTCTAACTCTCTCTCTCTCTCTCTGTCTTTGTGACAGTTGTAAATATATGAGAAGAGACACATCCTTAGAACATTTATGGCGCTGGCCATTGTTGCCGCTTTGTGATTTGTGTGAAGTACCTGTGGGTACATTTCGACCTTTGTCTCTCGGCAGCACTGAGTGCAAGGGTTGTTGTAGTTGCCACCACCACCACGGGTGCTTTTATTGTAAGTGTAATTGTAATTCATTCATCTATTGAATAAGCGAAACTTTTATGATGCAATCGCTTTATTTGTAGAGTCTTCGATTTATTGAGTTACCCAACTCTCCACCCTCTCCCCCTATCCACCACTCTCCTCATCCTAACTAAGCCAGCTTATCGACTGCCTTTTTGGCCAGCAGCAGCAGCTCAAATTAAGTTCAAGTGGCATCAGTTTAATCGCTCCACGCTTAACTTAAGCAACCAGACTAAGGAGCAGGAATAAGGGGCAAGAGTGAGGGGCAGTTGCTGTGGCAGCAACCTAATCGCGTGCCGCTTAAGCAGATTAGAGTGTGGCAGGACCAAGATCAAGATCAGCCAAGGGCAAATAATTTAAAGCAAGCTTTTCGCAGAGGCAAAAACTCAACAAAAGGATCAACCGAATTCGATGTCTTAAGTAAGCACTTATTATAGAATTCAAGCGAAAAATATATAGTGTACTTAATAATGTTAAGCAAGATCCGGTAAGTCTGGTGTGATTAAAACTGAACGCCTAGCGCGATCCGATCGCCGTTGTCCGAGGGGTTGTCAAAATCCGGCAAGACTACGTGGGAAAACGGGACACGCAAATGTATAGTACAAAATGCAAATGCAAATGGGCATGAGATGGGAATTGTGAACATTGTGTTGATATATGACAAGACACTTAAAATGAGCAATTATATTTCGATTCATATTACGGATGCGTAACTTGATCAATAAAATGCTCTGACATGATATCACAAGCAGTTGTCTAAAGGGTCCACAAGGTCTAAGGGTCTAATTAGAATAGCAACCCCTCGAGTTGTTACTCCTGCTGCTGATGCTGAGGGTTGTAGTTGGCTGCAGTTCAATTCGTTTGGTTTGGTTTGACTGAGCATGTGTTAAAACCACCCACCACCACCAACACAGCACCACAGTGGTGCTCGTCAGTAGGCTTTCAGGTGTACAGCATGGGAATGCATTTGCGTGTGTGATGTTATGTCCAACTTTATAACGATGTTGATCATTAGCTACCATCCCACTGCGCTGTTGATTATGATGCTCTACTAAACCAGATGACGATGACATATCAATTTTTATTTGTATTCCTCAACGGTCAGTGGGGTCAGTCGTGGGAACTCATGAATATGCAATGAGTTGATGCTGCAGCTGCTTTCAGTATACAACTTTCTCACATTGCCACATTAATAATTAGAAAATACAAAAAATACTTCTGCTCCATTTGCACTTCAGTTTGCATCAGGGAAATTTGCAGGAAAAACTCATCGACGATTTTCATTCAAGCTGAAGTACAGCTCCATTACTTAATGAAAACTCGTAACGCCGCGGCGTTGAGCTGCTAATCCCGTTAATCCCGCTAATCCCCGTGGATTAGCGCTAAATCCACCACAAGAATTTAAACAGCAGTCGCGGACATTTTACAGGTAAGAGACACGTAAAAGTCGCTCAGGTAAACGTTGCTCTTGCATATGTTCACTTCATTCAAGGTCAGGGCTAATAAAAAATGAAATAAGACCAATTCCACGAAATACACATATGCATATGACTTTTTAGCGAAATTCCTCAAGGATTGCAGGTTGGAGATAGTGCCGAAAGGGAAAGGAAAGCGAAAGGGTTGATAGGGTAGGTGTCAATATAGGTAGGACCGACCCGTGGTCGCCTGTACAGAGCTATGGCTAATGATGATGTTGAAAATATGTAGTTAGCACCTTTTTGTCTTCGAAGAATGCCTCGAATGGACTTCAGGTAGTCCGAGAGCTCGAGCTCATAAGGCATCCCGATTTTTATGGGCGTCATTGGCACTTTCGCTGCATTTTAATGAATCGCCACTCTATGGACTGGGCCTAAAGGGTTAGCCACCATAAACAGGCAACAAATCAGTAAGTACAACTACAACTCTGACATTGTTGTCAGGCGTCTGACGGCGACGCCACAGTCCTAATGACACTTCGTCCGAAACTATCGAAAGGGTTAAATATTTGGGAAATTTCCTTCATTTGCTTGGCTCGAGTGTCGAAGAATTTCATATATGTAACTATTCAAATGCATTGTATTTTGTTTATGGCCCAAAAGTTGCTACCGTTCATTGAGCAGCTCCGAGCAATGCCGGCTGTTCCCTCAACTGCCTCAGTTGCCTGGCTCATCATTATGAATCGCGCCAGACTTTTGATGGGAAAGTCCCGAAATGTCATTAGGTGAACGTTTTGTATACTTTTTATGGCTTGGCACAAATCATTTTATGGTTGTACTATACGTGTTTTACTATGTGTAGATATTTGATGATAAGAAACTTTTGTTTTTCTATAATTGCTGTTAAAGTTCTCTGTACAAAAAAATCGTGTATATAATTCAGTTTCAAGTAAAAATTCATAGAAACAGATTGCGTGAAATTGGCTTGTTGAAAATAAATTTGTATTTGAATAAGGCATTTCTGGAGTAAGCATTAATGAATGACATTTCTTTTTTCTCAATAAAATGGAAATTTTGTTAATGTTTTACTTCTTTCTTCTATTATAAATTCACTATATTTGCCACTGAACACGTGATCATTTGCCATCCACCTTGATTGCACTTCTAAAGATTATACTTTAAACATTTTTTTCTATTTTAAGTTCTTTTAAAATGGCATTCCTTTCAAGATTTTAGAATAAACAGTATTTCAGGAACAGATTAAGGTGCAAATTAGGTTCATATTGATCTAAGACATTTTTTCTCATGATAAATTCCTTCATTGAAATAATTACTTATAACCTGAGCCCACTTTTATTTCTCTAAGTTCGATTTTTGGCGCGCAAAATATTGGTTTATTGAAATAAATAGAAATTGTTATGATTTTTGGCGCACAAATTATGTAAATTTTCTTTTGAAAAAATATGCATCCAATGTGCGGAAATGAAGAACCCTTCTGGGTAACTTCCGTTTAAACGAGTACGAGTAGCAAAGTTCAGTAAAGCAAAAAGCATGTCAATCGCAAAAGTACAAACAGACAAGTCCCCAAAAGGCAGACAAAAGGAAGACAGAATCGAGGGTACGATGAGGCGACATCAACAGGAAGCGACTCAGAAATCACGTCAAAATGGCTAAGCAACAGAGTTCTGTGGATGGAACCCAGGAAGTGAACTATTATAGTCAAAAAAAAAGTACCGAAAGGTACAACAACTACAAAAAGCGCAATAATTACGTGGTGCACACAAATTGAATTTAGAGCAGCAAATACGGAGGAGATGTTGGGAATGGGAACAGGGAACAGTTGACAGGGGACAGGAGACTGGGAGAGAGATAAGCAATCTGATCTTGAGAAATCATGTGAACAATTCATGAAAACATGAAATTAAAGTGCTCAAATGTCACCAGAACCAGGACTAAAATTGCGTAAAGTAGGAGCTGTATGATGGCAGAAAGTTGAGCAACTTTTGTCGGGATTTGACAGAGAGAGTAGGAGCACTCCTCGGTTTCAGGACTTGGTTCCCAGAGCTGCACGTGCAAAAAAAACATACAAATATAATATATATATATAAGTATAATATTTAAGGAGAGCAAAGGCATCCGTTGAGATAAGTTTCATATGGCTGCGCCACGGAAGCGCGTTCAAAACAATGGGACACACCTCCAAGATCATTTGAGAGTTCATCTTCGTCTCGGTCTCAGTCTCTGGCTCGGCTTTTATTCGTTGTTAACCTGATATCCGAGCGTGTCCCCTTTCAAGGATCTCGCAGTGCTCGCAATTTATGCAACAGGAGCGCGCGCAGAGGAAACAAGTGATGAAGTCGCTGCTTCCATTTCAATTGATTGTTATGTCCTGGTCCAGAAAGAAGGTTTGCATAAGTGCCACATCTCTTTTGTCCTACGTCCTCTCAAGAGTTTCGCATTCCCTCCCTGCCTCCCTCTATCGGGAACTGGCCCATTGTTTTCAATTCCATTTGCCAGCCAAAATGACGCACAACATAACTTAAGGACTTTTTGTTTGCCTTTTTTAGAATTGAATTTTTTTCTCTCTCATTTCGTTGTTGTAGTTATAGTTGTTGTTGTTGTTGTTTTAGCAGTAAGTAGGATGTCCTGTTGCTCTCCGGTTGCCTTTTCAGAGTCCTGTCTTAAGTCGTTTGCATGTGCTAAGCCCAAAGATTATGTCATGCCAAGATTGTTTGATTTGTTGCCAACGATAGACGCTGATAGTTGAGTCCATTGCGTTGCATTTCTCACGCCTGCACCTCGTTTTGGCCAACATCTCGAAACAGTTTCCGATTTCAGCCAATGATTGGCATTATTTTGCACATTTCCTGTAAACATCCTTAGTACAACGTGTTTGTCTTTTCACTTACCCTACAGCGATAGACATCTATTACTCAGTCCAAATCCAGTCCAGCTTTCCAGCTAAAAGTAGTTTGGTCTTTTGAGATTCTTAGATCCTTAGATAGTTGCATTAACAGCGGTAACTCGCTTTGATTAGATTAACACAACAAACTCCGATTGTCGTTGCAGGAAGTCGGCAACTCTATTGATATTTGGCAACCAAAATGGAAATTCGATGTGTTGAAAAGGACACTTTGGTTGGTTTAAAGATCGCATCAACTATCGGGTACTTTTAAATCACCTGTTTAAGCCTCAGCTAAAAATTGTTACTGATTCTCTTTATAGAGTATTTCAGTTGACAGAATTGTAAGAAACTTTAGCAAAGTCACTTGAATTTTTACTAGACAAAATTTGATAAAGTTGATAATATAAAAGAAGCCTTTTCAAAAAATTTGCATCGTATTAAAATGTGGCCATTTGATTCAGAGTTCCACAGATAGAGTTAATTAGTTGATAGCCCCTTCAGATTTATTATTTCACATTATATATTAGTTAATAAAATACAACAATATTTAAATAATCAAATTTTAGACAAGAATCTTTCTTTTTATGGTTTCATTTAATGAAACCAAATATTCTAATTCTTGATCTGTAATTTTCTGTAATCCAGACAAAATGGTATAAAAAACTTTAAGCGGATAAATTATTTTACTTACAAAAATGCAGAAACCCGAGTTCAATGCTCTCCACTTGTAAGGATCATTAACCTTAACCTTAACATGAGATTCCTCATTTGATTCACATCATCAAAACATTAATTTGCCGTGGGAAGAACCAATGTAAGCTTCCACTCGAGGATACATGGCTGAATGAGATTGAATGCAAAGAAAGAGAGTGGTAATTCAAGGCACATTTATCCTGCACAATGTGACGGCACCTGATGCGCTAACTGCCAAATCGAAATAACAATTGATTCTACACTTGAGTTGCCCCCAAAGAGACATGTAATTGATTAGATGGGGGCGCTAGACAAGTGATTCCTCCGATCGGGGCAATCATGCGGGAGATATGCAATGCGTTACGAGTACTCGCATAACAAAAAGGCAAACATAATGAAGAACAACCTTTTTAAGAAAATGGCAAAAAATATGGAAGAGAATTAACTTCCACGAAATGTTCTTTTCATCGAAAATATTAAAGAATGTGGTTCAGGTACAATGAGTTATAAAATGGGAGAAAGGGTTTTTTTCGCTAAAAACAAACTCGATTTCAAGGAGCTGCGATCAATCTAGTTCTCGATTGGAATTGGATTTGAATTGTGTATGCGCAATATGTTTTTTGTTTCAATTATGAAATGAACCCTCATCAAGGGTCGCTAACTGCCTGATCGATGAATGAATAGAGGTAAAGAGAAATTCTGGGCATGTCTTATCAGTTTTGAAGCATCATGTGCGTGGGCACAATAGACAAATATAATTCCCGTTTTGGACTACCAAAGAAGCGGGCAACTTGTCAAGTTGTCAACAACTCTATCAAGATTTCAGCCGAGATCTGTGAACAGATCTTGAATTAAAATATTCAGTTTGTCTAGTTTAATCATAGTTTAGTGATTTAATTAATGCATTGTCATGACTTTCGCTGCTCTTAACTGTAGCTGAGCTACTGACTGACGGCATTTTGATTTTATTATTTTTTTTTCAGTTTGATATCGTATGTCAACGACGTGGGAAGCACGCACGACCTGGCTCCATCTACGTCAAGATGAAAGATATGCGAGATCAACATGTAATCTTTGGCATAAATACAAGAAAAACGCTTAACAAAATGACAACAACAACAGCAAGATGAAGTAGACAATGGCGAAGATGAAGATGAAGGCGCAGCAATGAGCGCATGTTGCATGCCCGATCAAATGTCCTTTGATATCAGAACGATTGTAGGAGCATCTTCTCTTATTTGGTACTTATATTTCATTATGCGAAAAGGTAGCACACAAAAGGTTGCAAAGAACTACACAGCCAGTGCAAAGACAGAGAGAGAGACCTGTTGTCATCAGTCCCATTCCCTTTCCTTTCCCTTTCCCGTTCCCCGACCCTGTTCCCCGACCCTGTTCCTTTCTGAGTCAGACTGCCGCAACAACCCCTTATGTCAGTTCAAGCGAATTCTGATTCCGCCGTGTGCTCTATGCTGGTGCTACGACTACGCTTTTTCTTTTTTTTTACTCGGAACGCACACTTCAACCCCCGACAGTCTGTCGAACTGACGGTCTGCCTTCGTCAACTCCTTTACCACCATTATGATTGTGTTCTTGTGGCTTGTTCAGGAGCACGCCGGCATCTGTTAAGGTTAAGGCATCATCATCAGCTTCGACCGCTTGACACTTGCAGATTAGTAAAGTGTTGAGTTTTAAATATATTTCTTGCTAATTGCTCAACGCACAATTAGTTCTGTGCTCCATATACTACTCATATGTACGAGTACTCCTCATCCTTGAATCGATCCCGGGTCACTTGCATTGAGTTGCAGTTGCAGCAACTGAGTAAAATAAGGAGGAGGATGGACATGCAATGATTTGCATTCCTTTTGTTTCTTTGCTCATGTGACCCGTGTCCCGTGTTTCCCATTTTATTTTCTTTTTTGCTTTGCTGAATTAACTTTTTGCTTGATTCATGACTTTTGGTTAATTTTAATACCCATTTCCGGTTCAACCTTTGAGGGATCTACTTCTAAGTAAAGTAAAATTTACAATTTTCACGAAAAACTAAGACTTGTAGAGCGTTTAATGAGATTACAAATTTTTCTAGAAAAAAATTCCTTATTAATGCCAGTTAGTCTATCAATTTCATTAGAGCTAAAACTTAAGAAAATGTTATACATATTAAATGTACATAAGTACTTTCTTATACTAGCAGAATGTTATAAAATAATACTTTATAAAAGTTAATTTTTTCATTTGAGCTGTGATGAAAACGTAATTTTGCAGTAGTAGGAAGTTTAATAGCCGATCGGGCTTACTGGCTAAATAAAAGGTTTGACAAGCACTGCCGGAAAGCTCAGAATGAATTTTCAAAAAGTGTTGCCTACTTTTGGGCATATTTTTTTTAGTTTATTTTCAAACTTAGTCAATAGAGGGCGCGTTTCAACATCGAAAAGCTGAAAGTCGTTGACTTGATATATACAGCAAATAATTAAAGGAAAATTGATATACATATGTATATAATTATATAATGCTTAAAAATATATTTATTTATACATTTAACTTAAGAAATTTAAATTAAAGACTTATATGTGAAAAAATATTTCCAATTCGTTGGGCAGTTGAAAGAATTTTTTTAATTTTTTCCACAATTTGTTGCAAGGTTTTAGTTACGGAAACAATTTTCTTAATATCTTAATTACTCAATATCCTCGGCTTTTTTACATTAATTGAAGTGTCAGCTTAAAAATTCAAAACGCGTATAAATAGAATTAAGATAATTATAGGCTTTGTTCATCCGACAAAGCAACATTCCTGCTAACATTTACAATGTTGCCCAGCGTGTTCTATAAATAGCTCATTGCATATGCATAAATTGATTGCAAAAGCCTCTGCCAGGTCCTGTCCATATGACTTGACTACTGCCCGGATCTTGTGGCTGGCGAGCACAGCGTGTTCACTAATTATAATGACAAATCGGTCAATTATAATGTCATGTCATAAATTTCCAATACACGATCGATCAGGCCAAAGACAGGAATATTGAATAAAATAGCTCGTAAATTGTGAAAAATGGATGCAACCGGGGCAACTTTATTAAAATAAGCAGGCTAAGAAACATTTTTTCAGTAATTAACTGAGAGAGGACACTTGCCAGGAATGCGGGGAAGAGGGGCCTAAACGGAAAATAACAAATGCAGCAACGTCAACAGCTCAAGGCAAAAGGAAGCGGGCGAATGCAGGTGGAGTTGAGTTGCAGTTTGAGCTCTGGGCAATTTAATAAAGCCAACGCGAACGAGTGGCCAAAATCTGGTTACAAAGCTGTCAGAATGGCAATCCAGGCGGCACGCCCACCACATTAAAAAGCAACTAAAAGGACGTGAAGGCGTGCTGCCAGCGTCGTTCAACCTGTCAGACTGAGAAACAGAGACAGCAAGAGAGAGTGAGAGAGGGAGCGGAAGCGAGAGATCTGAAATAATCGTGTAGTTTTCAAATTTATTGTCGACACGCACTGCCCGCCTGCCAAACGCCCCCAACAACAGAGCAGAGATGGCCAACACAGATTCAGATTCAGATTGAGATTCACATTCACAACAGATATCCCGAATCTCCGCCCCATGGATGACCTGAGGCGAACGTGTTCGCTCAGCGTTCATCATGCCACAGACACTTTTAGGCCCTGTTCTCCAGCATTGTAAATTATTTTCGCAGCAGAACTGTTTGCTCTTAAGGCTGGTAGCAAAGTCAACAGAGAAACCCAACTGCGGAAGACCCTGTATTTCTTCTGTAAAAAAACTAATATCGTACACACGTGTAAAATCACACTGTTAGCTGTGTTTATTGTAGCATTGATCTTCTCTTCTTCTTTCTTTGGTGACGAATAATTAAAACACGCAATTTATTTTATATATTTATTTTATAACATTTTAAATGAAATAAGGAACTAAGATTTCAAAATACAAATTCAATTCAATGTATGTAATATATACTCGCTGTTATTTATTTAGTAAAGTATAGAAAGAGGTTAAAATATTATGGGAACCACGAAACTTATCATGTGTGGCAATACTGAAGGCTCAAGCTTTAATTTGCTCTATGTAATCTGTTTCTTATGATTTACGAAGCCGAAAAGGACGAATTTAAAAAATTAATCCAGATGTACGGGAATGTGTATAACTACCAAGTTTGCTGTCTCTACCGCCACTAGAACCAGGTGTTCATACAGACAGATTTCGATTCGATATATATTTTCCAACCTAATAGACCCTTTGTATTTTTTAAGAACAGGGTCTAAAAAGGGGGGCAATAATTGCCTGCAACGGTATAAAACTATAACCAGTTCCTTTAGCTGTCCATCAGGCAGCTGACCGCAGAGGGCACGGCATCTTAACGCTTACTCTGTTTCTGCCACAATTCACATGCCTGACACTGCCACTGCCCCTGACTCAGTCTCAGTCTCAGTCACAGCCTCAGTCTCATTCTCGGACTTAAACTCCGACTTTGACTTCGAGTCCAATTCAGCCTCTGTCTGTTTCAGGCAGTTCGCATTAAATCTGCGCGGCACATTCTCTTTTCGCCCAAGTTTATGGGCACAGCATGCATAGTATTTCACACAGATTGCGTCTTCGATGCTGTTGCCCCTGTTGGGTCCATGTTGGCACTGATTGCTGGCCAGCGATAAGATGACATACCAAAGCTGCAGCCACACTCACTGCTCACTGCTCACTGCCGATTGTCTTTGGGGGCCCAACAATTTATAAATAGCTCTGGTCGAAGGAGGGCTTCACATATTGTAGACTCTGGCGCATGCAATCAGTGGAATTTGCCAGTTGATATTCTCGCAATCCCTCAGCGGCAATAAAATCCAAATGACGACACGCAGACGCCAAACATGTCCGGCGACCACAAGCAAGGTCGTTCAGCGACCTTCATCTTCATCGATTTTACAGGTTCAGTTTCAGGATCATCAGCAGCAACATTAACGTTACCATTTGCCCTCTTCTTCATCTTCTTCTTCTTCTTCTTCTTCTTGTGTGCATTCTCTGCTTTTATATTGTGCGAGATCAGTTAACGAGACTTTTGCCATCAACTGTTTACTCTTAATTGACCAAATGCATTCAGTGTCCTGAGCCAAGACTTTGTTTTCAATCCAGAGACAATGCGTTTCCGCATTTCGCTGTCGAAACTGATAGCACTTTTTTATAGTTGTTGCTGTTGTTGTTGTTGTCGCTGATCGTCAGCCCTTTGTCACTTGTTCATATCAATTAAAGTTTAATGATATTGTCGAGAGTGAGTGCCGATCGCCGTAGGCAGCATGTTTTTAATCAATTTTAAACGGCTATTTACATTATTTTGGACCTGTTTCAGTTTCTTCCCATATCCCGCCGTGTGCATCCATTTATTATTTACACTTTTATACAATTTCAATCAGTGTTCTTTATTAATTTACTTCATTTATTATTTACTTAGTTCACATTGCTCAAGTTACTCGTTACTTAGGACTCTAATTAGGATAGTTTATGCATTTAAGTGCTTACGTGCTTTTTTGAGGCCAACTAACTTGGCCAAATTGTTATGAGTAATTTATGGCAAGTTTGCTAGTTCAAAAATGTTGCGGCTTGTTTAGTTAACTGTATAATTTAAATTAAATTAATTACATTACCAACAACTACAATAAATTAATTAAAACATTAACTAGACTATATATTAAACAAATTCGAGTACATACACAGACACACAAATACAGACACAGATACAAATACAGTTACTGGTATAATTATAGTTACACATACAACGCTCACGCTCACGCTCACTTGCGGATTGGGGCTGTAGGATTAAGTAGGACAGAGAGTTGTTATTAAGTGTAGATATACTAACTACGTGGTACTTAATTCTCAGTGACACTTGCTGACAATGACAATCAAACGTCGGATTAATCACGGCAAAAAGAGGACTAACAGAGCTGTAAACAAAAAGTTCCTCTGTCTTGTGCTTTATCTTTCTAACTTCAAAATCAGCTAACAAGCCTTAATTTTTTATTTTACATTAAAAGCTCATTAAAGTTTTGAAAACTCTGAAATCATATTTAACTTTCTCACATCAATTATGTTAGCAGAATATACTGCTTAAAATTTGAAAGTACATTAGAGCGACAGTTTTCAAATTTAATGTTGCTTTAATTTAGTATTATTTTGTTAGATTAGCTTCATCAGTTTACAGTGAAAGCACATTAAAGCTTTCACTCTAACTAACTGTAGATATGTTTGTGCTTGATTCTGTTTAAAATAAATCCAATTTTAAATTTGCCACTTTCAGCCAGTGTCATTTGGGCTGTGATAAATGAAGGCTACTTTATATTAATTTAAGCTACGCTAACTACAATACGACTTGGATCACATGTGTATGAAATGAATGCCACAGCAATTGTGGCCGTTGTGGCAGCTGTGGCAGCTGGACAGCAGAAGGCGGCAGCTGGGGGCAGCTCGACAGTCTCCGAAATTTGCACAGTCTCTTTGGCTGTGCGACTTGCGACTACTTGAGCTTCAAAAATGTCAACAGCCCCTTTTGTATCAAACTGCGATCAATGGTCGAGTCGGCGGTGTAACGCACGCCGCTCAAGTTGCCATCGTTGTGGTCGACAACGCCATATTCGCCGACGATGAAACCATCGTCGGTTTTCTCCTCGACGCGATACTTGCGATAGTTGCGTCCCTCGACCACATAGGCAACTTTATCATCATCATCTGACTCATCCGTGCCTTCCCTTCTGTCCTCATCGCCATCGTAGGCATCGCCATCACCATCACCATCGCCATCGCCATTGCCATTATCTTCGTCGTCGTAGTCGTTGGCATTTGCGTTGGCGTTATAAACCACCGAGCCACGTCCCCGGTCTATGCCACGATTGCGACCGCGTTGCGTTGTTGCAGATGCTGCCGAAATTACTGCTGTTGTTGTTGTCATTGTTGCTGGTGTTGTTGCTGTGACCAGTGAGAAGCCAGCTGAGCCAACATTGTTGTTACTGCCACTGCTGCTGCTGCTGCCACCCTGCAGGCCATGGGCTCGTCCGTTTGTCATAACACTTACGGACTCTTCAATTTCGTAATTCTGCTCTGGGGTCGGTGTGTAAAGCTCAGCGCGTTCGGTTGTAAAATGTTGTGGTAACATGACCATCGCATCGCCAGCTGAGGATGAGGATGATGATGAGCTGCTTGAGCTGGAACTATATGAATAGGCGCTGTTGCCACCGGCTGTTGCATGTTGTTGTTGCTGTTGCTGTTGCTGTGCGAATTTGGAAACACACTTGACTAGATCTACAGAGACAAAGAAAGAGAGAGCGAGAGAGAGAGAGAAGAGACACACAGTTTGTTGTTGTTTGATAAGTTCAAGATTAGTTAAGTTAAACGTGCGTTGTCGCTTGCCAGACAAACAATCGCATAATTACACTGTGCTGCAAATAAACATGTCTAAATTTTGTAAGACAAGATAAAGCTTATGTTGTAAGTCCAAACTAGACAAATTTAATATCAATGCATTGATTTTTTGCACAAATATTAAATGCTGAAGCTTTTTAATATATGTATCTTCTTGGCATTGCTCCCGTTTTTATTCATTTGTATCAAAGTTTTTATAATTTACTTAGGAAAACCAACTTTTAACGACTCTATAGTAAAAGCGATTGTAGATAGTCTTAGAAATACTGAGTTCCTTCTTGGGACAAAATTTAGTTGTCAGTCATTCGGTTTCTATAACTTTCTAAAGATGAGAAAAATATTAAAATATTTTTACTCTTAAAATGTTCGAAATGCTTTTCTCAAACACATTGATTTTAATGATTCTTTATCATACTTTAAAAACGAAATATCGAAATCATACCAATCACCAGTTAAAGCTATGCCCAGAGTTGGCAAACTGACTAATTGTGGAGTCATAATCTAGGCAGTCATGAAACAAACCAAATGAACGCCTATTTAATGGGCGCAAAATACCTGCAACACAGTGTAATTTGTTTGGCCAAAAAAAAAAGACTCACCTCTATTGGGCAATCCTTTGGCATTTTGATTAGAATGTTGAAGCGACAGTGATGAATGCTGACGTTGTTGTTGTAGTTGTTGCTCCCAACATGGACGATGATGTTGTTGTTGTTGATGTTGCTGTTGTTGGTAATCGCTTGGACTTGGACTCTTTGATGATAAAATTGGCTCCAATAGATGCCGTTGTTGTTGTTGTTGCGGCAGTTGTGGCTGTGGTGCATTCAATAAATCATAAGGTAATTTATCCAAATTGAAGAGTACACGACGCGGCTGCGAATTGCCCGCATTTGTTGCTGTTGTCTGTTGTTTATGTTGCTGTTGGTGATTATGAGTCTGGTGATAATGTTGCTGCCAACTGCTGGGCCTGACAGTGGACTCCATAGATCTTGCTGTCGTTGTCGTTGTTGTTGTTGTTGTCGTTGTCTGTGCCTCCCCGAATGCAATCCTCGACACAATTGCCGGTCGACGCGAGGGCACAAAGGTGCTCGGGGCAGCGCCCGGTGGCACAGTTACACTCGTTGTTGTTGTTGATGTTGTTCCCCTCGATGTTGTTGTTGTTGGTTTTATTGTCGTCGTTGCTGTTGCTGCTGTTGTTGTGGTGGGCGAGCTGGTCGTGCTGGCCATTCCAGTTAGCGGCCAGTAGGTCTTGGCAGGCTCTCCATAAACCTTTGCTGGCTGTGAATAAACTTTCGCTGGCTCCGAGTAGAACTTCGAGGGTTGCCCATAAACTTTCGCTGGCTCCGAGTAAACCTTCTCCGGCTGGCCATACATCTTGGCCGGCTCCGAATAGACCTTAGCTGGTTCCGAGTAGAATTTCGACGGCACACTGTACATTTTGGACGGCACGGAATAGAATTTAGACGGCTCCGAGGCGAGACGTGGCATGGGCTTCAAACTGTCGCTAACATTGCGCTGTGCCTCGGCCAAGATGCCAGCTGATTTGTGCCAGCCACTTGGCAGATGCAGATCATCCACATTCTGCGATATGGAACTGTACGATATTGATCTTGACTGGGGGCCATGACCCGGCTTGGTGTCGTGATAGATAACCGTCTGGAACGGCAGCAATTTGTCATCGGCAGCAGCTGCCGCCGCCTCGCTGACATTTCGCCCGGAGCCGAAAGCCACCGAATTGGTGCGACTGGAGGCAGCTGCCGCCAGCAGTGGCGCCGCCAAAACATTTTGTATGTTGGACGCACTGTTCAACGAATCGCTCTCCACATCCATGACATCGGCAGCCAAACGTGGCTCGGTCTCCTCAATGGACAACTCGCTCTTGTGCGAACGATTGACAAAGTCCACACCGATGGCACTGGGAGCACTGCTTCTCTGGGAATGGGAATGGGTTGGATATGTTTTGACTGCTGGCTGTTGAGTGCGACTAATGCGACTGCCACGTTTGCTGGTGGAGGAGCTGACACTGACAGCGACCACCTTGACCTCATCGCTGGCATTTGGTTTTGATTTTGGTTTTGCTTTTGGTTTTGTGGTCAACTTGATGACTTGATGATCCGAACCGGGTGCATCCTCCAGAAAGACAATCTTGCTGCCAGTGGTAACCAGCTTGACAACCTGTTTGCCCTCAGCGTCCGTCTGCTGTTGGCCATTGGCATTGCGGTAACGTGTCTTATGCTCCAGACTTCTGGCACTATTCAATCGGCCAGGTCCCTCGAATTCCTGCTCCTCGCTGTGCAGGCTGCGCTGCTGCTCGTCGTGGTCGAGAAACAGCTTGAGAAACTCATTGCCCGCAATGAGTTCACTCTGTCGAACCGCTGAGGAAGGGGCAGGAACTGGTGCAGGGTATATATAACCGCAGCACAACATCTGCAAAAAAAAAATTGCAATGATTTAGTTTTTTCTCATGTTCATGTCAATTGGCTTGCAAATTTCGCTCAATGCGATTTTTATGCAAATCAACTGCCGCATGATGCATTCATTCGTTTACGCTTATCTCAGCGATCTATTTATATATTTGCGTAATTAAAATATCATTCGATTTGAACTTCAATATGATTTTATGGCTGCCTGGAAATGTCTTCATGCCACCTCGGCTCACAGTACAAAGTCATGCTCTGCGTTGAAGCTATGACATTTAAATAATACGATTGCGAGCAATGTATTGGGTTTATTAACACATCAATGGAATGCTGCGGTTCTGTTTGATCTATGACTACGAGTATAAGTTGCTTGTGGTGCATGTGTAACTGGGCAACGTCATAATTATGAACAACTGACAAATGGTTACTTTAACTGGTGGCAAGTGGCAGCTAATGAAGACAACATATAAATAGCCGTCACTTAATCTTTTTAACGCTACAACGAGATAAACTTCATTTGGAGTATCCTTGAGTAAGAGTCTGAAAAATAAATTTGTAGTCTCAATTGGAAAGTCTTTTCATACTGTCACTATATTAAGTATTCAATATTAAGTGTCATTCTTACTGAGAACACTCAACTCTTTTGGGAAAAACCCTTGAGTTACTCATTCAGTTTTTATTACAATAATTATAAAAATATGATACGACTCTTTCCTATCAGTAACATAACATCTTCATCTCATATTTATTCAATATTTTATTGCTGTGACTCATTTTCAGATTGTTATCATTATTAACATAACATTGTTAGGCTAATTAAGTCGTGCTTTGAGAAGACTGGTACCGAAATCTACTGGTACTCAATCTAATTTGAGTCACTGACAAAAATCACGTCAAGCGTACTTGTGAAGTGAGTAGGCTCAGACGAGTTGACTAGGCTTAGACCAAGCGAAAGCATTTTCCCGAATAAGTGCCGCTCTATGAGCATGTTGCTATTAAGATTGACAATAGTTATAACGTCAGTATAAGTTAATGATAAATTTGACATATAGTCAATGATGTCTGAAAAGTCAACTGTACGATTTGGTCAATATATGGAACCCCATTTTTCAATTCAAATTTTACATAAAACAATTGTTCAATGTCTAGGCATAAACTATTTAATTGTTTATAAACTATTGTTATTCGACCATTTTTATTATTATGTGCTGACCTTCTCTTTACCCTTTCTTTTTTATGTTGTATTTCAATGTGCTTGAACTAGTCTTTCAACTGGAATTATATATAAATCAATTTAAAACTACTCAAAATTCCGCCCCGTTGTCGGTTTTTTAATGCCGCAACGATAAAAACTGCAGAGAAAAACAAAAGACTTAGGACACGAACTTGCCCTGCAACGCCTCTAAACTAACCAATTGAAAAAGAGCTCAGACAAATGGCAAATAAAACACATTTATTGCGTTTGGCAAAATCAGCATAACTAATTGTAATTGAGATAAATCACACACACACACACATTCAGAAAACACTTCTATGGGCAATAAAAGTTAATGCGAATGGAAAGGCAAAAATTGAAAATTGACCAAAATAAAACAAAGAAACATTTTCAATGTTTTTGCATGCAATAATGTCAGTTAATAACAATTTAACTACATTAGGTATTTTATATAAAATAAAATCGACAAAAAAAAAAATAATAGAATATTTTTTATATTTTTGCATGGCACAATATGATACAATATATAAATCATACAGCAACAACAACAGCAACGACGACAACATCCGGCAGCTTTTCGAGCATAACTGCAAATTGCTTGACAGCGCAACGATGTGCAACAACAATAACAACAACAACAAATGAGTTTAGGTGGGCGCCAATCGCTTGTCGCTTGTCGCATGTTGTTATTGTTTTAAAGTGAACATTTCTAGATCATATTTAAAGCGATTCTATCTAACAATTGCTGGCAGCGAGAGCGACCAAAACACCTTCGCACATGTGCTAAAATTACAGAGTAAACAGGCGCAGTGCAAACTATAAGCTGTAAGCTTTTAGCTGTAAGTAGTTGGGCGACTGGCCAGTTTGCCAGTTACCAGTTGATAGTTGCCATTTGCCAGTTGCCAGTCAGCCGGAGTTAGTCACCAGTGAGGCGGCTCGCCTTGCCTTTTATGTCTAAAATTGCAGAAGTTACTACGACTGCGGCTGCTGCGGGCAGTGAATGAGCATTTAACATTGACACACAAATTGCTGAAAGTTAATAACAATGCGAGCAGAGGCAAGAACAATGGCCCAAAGGTCTCTAGGGCTGGTGTCATGTATTTGGTTACCCCTTTAACAACCCCCAGTTAATATTAAAAAAAAAGAGCATTAAAACAAAAGACACAAAAAACAACGTTCTAAAAATACAAGAAACCACAACTCGTTTCTCTTGATATGACATTATAAACAATCTCGCATACATTCCTTTCCATTGTGCAGAGTTACTTGAACCGACTGGTCAGTGCCATTACGAGCATTAATGAATGAAATCAAATCAAATCATGAAATGAAATGAAATGAAATGAGTTCAGTTTTGTTGGCTGTAACCAAAAATAGATAGGCAATCATTTATACTAATCTTGATTGATTTATCAGCTGACAATTTGGCAAAAGAATGCTAATCCTGTTAGACATTCTTTTGCACTTAGCTGGCATCGAGTTATCCAGCTATACAGCTATCGTTAATCATTTATCATTCAAATGTTGCACCTTTCACAACAGCGTTGACAATTTTCACGGCTGTCAACTTAGCGGAAGTGTCAAAGTGCCACATTCGCTACTTATGTTTTATAGAAAACTAATCAAAAACGACGGCGCTCCAAATTGTCTATTGAAATTCTAAACGATCTTGTCGGTGAAACTCAATGAGATATCCGCCTTAGCCAAATCAATAGACCTGTTGTTATACATTTAACAATTAAGCAATAATCACGCCTTAATGAACAGCTCTTACGTGTACTTGCCGCTTTCAAGTGCCGCTTCAGAAACTTCAACTTTTAATTAGCCACAATCATCATCCACAAGTGTACAAGAGTAAAAATGAGACGAACGAGTTCTTTTATGAGTTGACTTTTTTATTATGCTCTGAGGTTGACAAATTCAATTGCGTTTCGCTTTCAATTTAAAAATCCGTCTCAGTTTCAATTTCAATCTGAAATCGTTTAATGTTTTATTTTGATTGAATTACATATGCAAATTTCGGAAGTGTAGACTAATCAATTAGCTGGTCGCTTCATGATTGATATGGTAGTTAAATCAAAAATAAATAATAAAAAAAACAGGATTTAGTTGCATAAAAACGAATGACTCAAGACACGAACTAGCCACACACAGCGCCTAAACGATTTGCATAGAGAGTTGAAACACGGAAAAAGTCGACAGGCTGTAATAATGAAATGTTTTCGTTTATCAACTTCGCCTGGTCAACATGCAAAAGGAGATGAAGATAGAGCGACACAGAGAGAGAGAGAGAGAGGGAGAGACCATGTTCGCTTACAAGAATTGGCCTGACCACATAGTTTTTCTTTTATTTTTACTTTTGGTGGGGCTGTAACTTTTATGTGGCCCAAAGCATTTTGTTGTGGGCGTTGCAACGTTGAAAGGAGCAGCAGCAACAATTGCAGTTGCAGTTGCCACAATGTGAATGTGTCAGCCAAAAGCGTCTGTTGCCAAGCGGCCATTGTTTAATTGCAGCTACCACCCGCTGCCCAATGTTGCAACTTGCAGCTTGCAACTTGCAACTCGACTTGTCATTATCGATTCATCGATCTTCGGCCAAATAGTGCGGCCCCCTTTAGGGCCACTCAATGCCACAAATAAACCACAACAATTGCTATGTTTCTCCTTCTCTCTCTCTCTCACCCTCTCTGTCTGTCATAATAACACACATTTATTAATTACACAGCACAACAAAAACACTCCTCGCCTGTTACAATAGATTCTACATATCGATTTGCTAATCGTCATATGCATATCACACACACAGATGAAAGAAAAGCTTTAGAATGTTGTTGCACCACGCGACGTTGCACCGCACCACGAATCCCCCCCTCTACCTCCCCTTCCCTTCACCCTGCCCCGCACTCAATCAACGTCCCGCCCGCTGCGCATAATTTGCAAATTGCCATCGTCATCGACGGCGACTCGCCAGTTTCTGTTTCTGTTTAAGTTTGTTTTTTTTTTTTGTTGTATTCAGTCTAAGTTTCAGTTTCCATTTTCAGTTTCAGTTTTGAGACTCTGTCTCCGTTTGTGTCTCGCATAACCGCGCGCAAATCGCGTGCAATTATTTAGCTTACATTGGCCATAGTTAACTTCTTTTTAGCCGACTTTACTCTACTTTACATTACTCACAATCAGCTGGAGCTCCTCGATTGTTGTGGTTGTTGCTGTTGTTGTTGTGTCCAGCGCCACAACACACATTACCATTAGCCAACTGGGCTCAAATTAATAATAAAAATGCACTCGCCAGCTCGCATTATGGATGATTTGGGCCAATAAATGTGAGCCCGATCAAATGCAGACATAAAAAAAATACATATATAACGCTAACAATTAATCCATTTATTACATTTTTATTTTGCAAAACATTTGCCAAGTGAGCAATTGTAAATGCAATTGCAATTTTATGATCCAGCTATTAAAAAGCGGCCATTTCAGCGGGAGACCAACCAAATGGCCAATTGCATGGCGATTGTTAACGTTAAAGGGTTGACCAATTCGCATTGATTTAGCTTCAGTTTAAACCAAGCTCCCGCATAAACTTGAGCTCACTCGGCGTATGTGTAATAAATCATTTTCAACTGACTGACAACTTGCTGAAGATCTTTTTAAAGTTCAATGTCGAGAATTGTGAAGATGAAACCTATTTGGTTTATTAGCCAACAGCAGCCCACATCGATATATTGCTGTTGGCAGTGAAAATAACTATAAAAGTTAGAAACTGTTGGTGAGTTTTATAGTTAGCTCACATACAGGTAGCTCTAGTCGATGAGAGTCATATTGCAAGATACTGAAATTATATACTTTGAAAACATTTGAACATTATACTCCAGACAAAAAAAATTCAACAACTGACTCAACTACTATATGAAATATTTCGCTTATTCAGAAATACTCAAAGTAATTAAGCAAAATTAAAATACTGTGTGAAATTTCTTTCTTCCCTATAAAGTCAACAAGGAAATGAAAAAATGCCTGAAATTTAACAGGAAATTTAAGATTTCTGCTACTCAAAATCTTAACTGCATATTTTATTCCACTCAGAGAAAATCATTCTCTTATAATTACTATAACACAGAAATAAGTTTGAATAATTTAATAATTTTAAGCAAAATGTTTTTTGATATATCTTTCCTATAATCATACTTAATTTTAAGTTACTTGTGCAAACTTACCAACAGTAGAAATACCAATTGGAGATACCAGCAAAAGTGTGCCATGAGTCTGCGTTGAGTTGAGTTCCTTGAGAATTATCCACGCTGACAATCTGACTGTCTCCGCCTTCAATTAGCAGTTTTAATTCCGAACTTATCTGTTCTCTTTATTGAGTTCTTAATGAGAAGCTCACTTTCTTTGGCACATCAAGTGATTCATTTGGCCGTTTGTCTTGTCTGCAGTTGAATCATCTTGAAAGTGGGAAGCATTCTCCAGGGTCACCTTTGAGTCTTTCCTCTTTGTGTTATGGCTTCTGAGGTGTGTGTGTGTGTGTGTGTGTGTGTGTGTGTGTGTGTTTATGGTCTGTATAGTGTGTCTTGTTAATGACTGAAATTAAGGAACAGAAGCGAGCAATTAACGAGTGCGTTCATCCAAAAAGAAAGATAAATTGGCTGACTTTTAAAAGCAAAGCCAAAATAAAGGGAAGACATTTTAATACTCTAAGTGACAGCTTGATTTAGTATTTGTAAGGCTGAGATCAATAATTCTTAAGACAAATTGTAATTGTAGTTCATTTGTACAAGAACTCAGCTCAGCTTTTCCTCTGAATAGTCTACTCAATGAACAAACAGAAGACTCATATCTCTAGGCTATAAATCCAATCGGGCTATTGTCTGAACTTAGTGGTTCATAGGGGCAAGAACATTAAAATGATTACCGCATGAACAACTAAATTGCAAAAATGATGCATAATTTACAAAAGTTATTGGCTGGCATTAGCAAAAGGCAAAACAAATTCATTGCGATCGGTAATCAATAAGCGGCGGTATAAAAAAAATACAAGTATATATTAAAAAAAAAAATAATAAAGAAAAAATTAAATATACATTCAAATGTCAAGGTGCATTTCACACTTGCGAGCGAACAGTGGGGCAAATGAGATAGAAGTGCGGCAGGTGAGGTGAGCAGGTGAGGCATGCAGAAATACAAATATTCGAACAGACGGAGAAATATTTGAGCATTTGCAGCTAATTTTTAAGAGTTGCCAAATGCGATTGAGTCACGGCTAGAAGAATCATTGAACTTGTCTAGCAGCACACAGCGGGGGAAGGGGGTAACGGTGCAAAAAGGGGTGGGGGGAGGGTTGAGGAGGAGGCAGCATGTTGAAGACAACAAGTCGCAACAAGTTGCAGCAGTTCCAGCCCAGGCACAAGTACAAGCACAAGCAGATGCTAAGCTGTTTAGCTGTTTCTTGCGATTTCAACATATTTATAATTAATGACAAATATTTTGATAGCCACAACAATTGGCATGTCATTGAAGCTGGCTTGAGTTTGGGCTTGGGAATTATTTCATAGCGTTATTTGAGCCAGACTTTTGGCATACTCATCTTATACCCGTGGCCCGAGGCGCACATTAGCCTTTAGTTTGATTTTCATTGTATACAACAATATTTTGCAAGTGGCGCCCTTTCTGCACGCTTCAATCAAAGATTAATTTAATTAAAGCCTCGAAGTAATTAGCGGACACGCAGTCGCCGACTCAGAAGCATTTCCGCCAACAAAATGTATACGAAATATGTAATTAAGCCATAAACTAACATAACTAAGCAAAGTCAAAGGTGCTATTAAACAATAATAATAAACTAAAAATAGTTGGCCAAAAATGAGAAGCCCAAAATGCCTGGCAATAAAAACCAGTTCTAGTTCTTATCAAGCCTTCGTCTCTTCACAGTCCATATAATTACTCATAGTCATAGCCAGTTCGCGCGTTCAATGGCTTTTAATTACCCAGGAATCTGTCTATAAGAAACGAGCAACAATACAATATGTTTATGACTAAAAATTCAGCTCATTAAAAATGAAAGTTTCTTCGCAAAAAAAAAATGAAAAAATAAAAAAGAATTCGCGCTAAACTTGGCTCATTAATTAACCAACTCACATTAAGCCAGGTTTTTGACTGTAAATTATGGAAATTCCTTTTTGATTCTCGACTTCTTTTAGAATCTTGGCTTAAAGTATCTCGCTTTTGTCTGGCTGCTTGTGACGCATTTCTTTAATGATTTGTTATCTTTTGACAGTTTGACACCTGCTGCCAGCTAGTTATCATTATTATTATTACTATTAAGTTATGTAACCGAGAACAGACCGAAAAGTAAAAGTGCTGGTCACAAACTCATCGAAAGGTCGTTGTTATCTAGAAACCAGCTCCGACTCCTCAGCGTTCTCTCTCTCTATCTCTATCTCTGTAAGTTGAGCAAACAGGTCTTTGCTGCACCCAGAAATGGAACCAGACAGTCCGCAAAAAACTAGAAAGAGTATTGGTAACTTCATAAGGAAAGATAGAGTAATGCAGTCTCAACGAATGCAGATCGCTTACGAGTATGATTTAGATTAGTTGCTAAAGGACTGAAAATGGGAGTGGGAGTATACAAATTTTGTCACTTGGCAGTGGCAATGGAAGTGGCAATATTGACTTGGTCTTGCACTTGGCTTAAACGACTCGTGCATGGCCAATGGCGTCAAATTTGCAGCAGTTAGTATATAAATTAGAATGCTAATCGATGGCTGATGGTTACGCCCAGAAAAACCAATACAATAGAATGTTGGCACAATTCCGGTTAATAAACTTGATTGAATTGAATGAAAAAAGTCAATAAATAAACCAGAAATGAGGCAAGTTAATAAATTGTTACTAAGTACGTATATGGGACAGACAGAGTACAATAAACCACGTAAAGTGTAGTGTGTGTGTGTGTGTGTGTGTGTGTAACAAATGGGTCGCAAATGGAGACAAGTGTTGGGCCATGTGACAAATTGTCAAAACATTCTCAAATACAAAAGGCAGCAGCAGTAAAAATCACTTGTCGATTGCAATTCAATTGACATCGACAAGTTGAGGGACGGACAGGCTCAAAGACAAGCCAAGGGAGAGGCCACACGGCGTATGCGTTATTTGTGAGACAGGCAGAAGCTAAAGCAGAAACTGAAATTGAAACTGAGACTGAAAAAGAAACACAAAACTGAAACTAAAACTAAAGCAAAGTCAGACAAATGGCCACGACCATTAAACTGTTTATATATTTCCATGGAATTTCTTAAAAGTTTATTGCACTTCTTTTATGATTATTGTCAAATATGAGACTTAGCAGCTATCACCACACAGTGCCATTGCAGTGTATAAATATGGCAACCAGTTTGCTAGTATATACCTATCTACCAACAACAGCAATTTGTTAATTTTGCTTAGCGGCGTTAATTATAGTGGCTCAAAGCATTGTTGTTGCCATCTTGGAGCGGAGTGTGTGTTTGGCCCGTTGCCGACTGCACTGCAATTAAGCTTTTAATAATAATTTGTATTAAAATAGTTGAACGAGTTTGGCAATGGGCTGCCGTTTTGCAATTTGGCATAGAATGTGCAGCAGCAGCAAGAAAAAAAAACTAAATTACACAAATTACTCGTATTTATAAAATGTCTAAATTGTTTGTTGAATCAAATCAACTGTGGCAATACAAAAATAAGTAAGATATAGAAAAACTTGGCTTATAGGCGCAACTTTTCTTTGTGCCTAAGCAGGAAATTATTTCAGTTTTCACTTATGCCATAATTAATTCAAACAAAAGCCCAGTTGCTGTTACATTTATAAGCAGATAACTTTGGGCCAAGCTGCAGCTCGTCAATGCACAATTACATTAAGCCGTTAATTATGGACAATTGAACTGGTAACAAATTACTAAATTATAAAGCCCAGATCCGCGTCTGACAATCTGACGTCGTCTCGTCTGTCCGTCAAATGAAGGCAAATATATTTTTTAAAATAGTTTTTCAAACAACGGGCGGGCATTGCTGCAATCTCCAGCGGACGCGATAAACATCTGCTCAATCAAAATTGATCTACACGGCTGTCAATCAAAAGGCAGGAGACAAAGGTAGTCCCCCTCCCCCTCCCTCCCCTTATCCACTCCCCCAACTCCCTCTCTGCTACCTAGAAAAAAGCCTTTTCAATATGCTTTGATTTCGATAGCGTTGCTTGCCACAAAGGCTAACTGTAAGGCAAATAACAGCTACACACACATACACACACACACACATACACTTTCATCGATGACCTTGACGCAAATCACTGGCTATTTTGTTGTTGTTTGTTTGCTTGTTTTCTTTATTTTTTTTCTGCACCTTTTGGCCGACATATTTTCAGAGCAGTTGCAGTCGCTTTTTGGCTTCAACTGTGGCTTTCGGCTTAGGTTTTGGCTCAGCGTTTGGGCCGTGCAGATTTCTAAACACAATTGAAGACAAATCCACTTTATAGCCGTCAAAATGTAAGAGAGCAAAAACAAAACAAAAATACGTTAAGCAAGGCAGCAAAAATTAAAACTTAGCAAAAACTTTGAGTACAAGCGGCAACAACAACAAGAAGAAAAAAATGTTAATCATAAAAACGCGTTTGCGCATAAAAAACGTTTTTGGCCAATTTTTAGCGATTTTTGTTGTTTTTGTTGTATTTTATGTATTAACCGTTACTTTTTTTAGCCCGCTGAGCTTACCAATGCACCCACCACATTTGTTGTTGTTCTCGCTGCTGCTGCTGTTGTTGTTGTTGTTATTATTTTTGTGGTTATAGCTGGATTTTTAATCCCGTGTTGTAGTTGTTGGCGTTGCTGCTGTCGAAGTTGATTTTGTGTATTTGATTGTTTGGCTTTCTATAATACGAGCCGTTATTGTTGTTGTTGTAGTTGTTGTGTTTGTTATTGTTATTGTTCAGTGCAATTGTTGCTAAGCCGTTTTTTTAATTGGAGCAATATTGGCGCGCGTCATATATACGATATATTTAATGACGGTTTATTTATGGCTTTTAGAATATGAATTCGTTTTAATTTTAAATTAATTTTTTTACCAGTTTTTAGATTTTTTTTTGATTTCAGTTCTTTGTTTAACTGTTGTTTTTGTTTATTTTATTATTGTTATGGATGTT
This sequence comes from Drosophila rellima, assembly GCA_035043635.1. Lineage (NCBI taxonomy): Eukaryota > Metazoa > Arthropoda > Insecta > Diptera > Drosophilidae > Drosophila > Drosophila rellima. The sequence continues at coordinate 3,803,226 of JAWNMV010000811.1, read as the reverse complement.
TGTTGGTTTTATTTTTATTTATATTTGATTGGGCCGCACTCACACACTCTGAAAACTATATATTTAACTGACTTTGTCGAAAATGCTTGTATTTATAATTAATTCGGCCAACGGTGCGTATGGTGAATATTAATATTTTTGACTTTTAGTACTGTCCTTAAATATGTTTTCAGCTGTGTTCTGCTAGCAAATACTATGCTACAAGTTAGTCTCGCTTAGTTTGTATACTATATTTAGATAGTCAAGTTAAAAAAAACTTCTGGTGCCACTTCCAGTTCAGGTTCCAGTTCCACTTGCAGTTCCAGTGCCAGTGGCGGTGGCAATTGACTTTCACACGAGACACACAACGCAACGGTAACCACAAATGTTCGAGAATCGTATTTGAATTTGAAATATAGGTATATATTATATATGAATATTCTGCAGGTTGTGCCGTGCGTCCGTTTGGCTACAGCGTCCACAATTAACTGAATTCCCACAGCGATCAGAAAACTGATAAGTGCTTGGCTGGCTAGCGCCCAAGAAGGCTGGCTGAAAGCTCAGTAAGCCAGACTCACAGACAGAGTCAGAGTCAGAGCCAGTCTCAGTCTCAGCCACCGCCAAGTGCCAAGGCAACAACAACAGTAACAACGCCGCTCAAGAAAGGCAAAAGCACAAGTTGGTACACACATACACACACACACACACAAGCGCACGTGCAAACTCACACACTCACAGAGTTACATCGACAGGCAGGCAGGCGGCGAACAGTGGGCCAAAATCGCGAGAGTACATTTAGAATAACCTATTTTCACTAAAGAAGTGATACAAATTTTTCCGTTTTTCTATACTTTTATTGTCTATTATTAGAAAAGTAACAGTTGTCATTTCTAAATATTAAAAAAAAGATCGAGAAATTATACATCACCTTAGCCTGGAACTTTTCTGTAATAAAATTTGTATGCAAATATAAATATAATAAATGTTAACTTGAGCTAAAAGCTTTATTTAATTATATTCAAAAATATCAAAATTCTTTCTTTGAATGACAACTGAACCACAGTGCAGCATGCTGAAATAATTTGCTTAGAAGCTGATGACGTAAAACAAGCTTTAATGGACTAACACAACACAAACTCATAAAAGCTCACAAAAGAACTTAAGTTCGTTCCACTGTCAAAGAGTTTGCTTCGGATGAACTTCGTGCTCGACCATCGGTCATCGTGCCGAAGCTTTAAATGTTCGTATTGTTGTGTTGTTGTTATCATTGCACTCTGTGTTGTCAGCATGGCTAGCTTAAAGCCATTTTTGTTAGCGATTTTTTCAATTAATTGTACTTACTGCTATATAATGAAAGTGATTATGCCACATGCAAGCCTTTTAATTTTTGTTGCTAATTTGGAATTTTTTTTAATTTTTTTACAAGTGGCTGGCAACATTTGCTTTGTAAGCTGATGATAAAATAGTCTGTTAACGCACTTTGAGCTAACATACAGATTTTAAAGCACTTAACAGAAATCTGTTACGAAAAGTTAACATTGCGCGAAGTTAGCTGTGAACGCAAAATTGCGTCGCGATAACTATGCAGAGGGCGCAAGTTTCAAATTGATCGAATGACACCACTACGATTAGCTTTTTTGACTTTTAAGCGAATAAACCGTTAAGCAAATTAGGGATAAATTAAAGAAATAGCTTCCAGAATGTCCTTATTAACCATCACTGTTTAAAGTAAATTTGAAACGCAATACAAGATTTGGACTTATAAAACTTTGAATTAGTATGTGATTAAGTTAATCATTAGTTTTTATTATCAAGCCATATTGATTTACAGTATTTACAAGCGATAATATCAAAATCAATTGCAACATTTTGTTATTTCGTTATAATTGGGCTGAGGGATTTGTGTTTACTCTTATTGCCTAGCTATAGCTGTATATTGTTTTGCTGAAATGATTTAACGTTCCAAAATGCACAATATTTATGTAATTGAATAGCTTATCACAAAAATAAAAGGAATTGCTGTACAATAAATTGTAATGCTGTTGCTTCAGAACATCCAATTATCAAATTTCCCGCGACGTGTTTGCTGTCTGTATTGGAAAGATTAAAAGATTGAGCCATTGATTAGATGGATATTGATACTATGCAAATGTCACTAGGGGAACTAATCTAAAAATCTACAAATATGGACATACAATATATATTTTCTATATGGAATGTATATCAAATTAAAATGGAAATCTTTTATGATATGAATTGATTAGTTGACTTGATGATATGATGGCAGTACTATAAAAAACAAAAAGAGACAATTAATTAAGTATATATTTTTAGTTGATTTATTTGGATTACTTAACGTCTACGGCATCTTCATCGAACTTTATTTATATGTATATGTGTTTGTATATATTCTTTTAGTATTTATAGTACACGGTTTTTGTTTTCATAACTTTAATACATCATAAAAATAATCATAATCATAATCATATGAACAAAACAAATTGTAATTGAATTATGCTTATGCTAAAGCGCAGCTCATTTAAAAAATAATCACACAATGCCCACAAAGTAATTGGAAATGTTGTAAAAATACTTATCAAAAATATGTATGTTTAGAAACTGAAGAATACAGTTACATCATGCAATTTATACCAAGTTTGCAGTTGTTGTTGTAAAACAAAATGGCAAAATTATCAAATAATATAATTAAACAGTTCATATATTAGATTTAAGAAGGTAAAAGGCAGCTCTGGATGAACTGGCCTAAGGTTTTGCTGATAAGTACAAAGTTGTGTGTTTGTTTTGGGATTGTCTTGGATTCTGTTCTGTTTTTGCCATACAGTTTGACAAGCATTGGAATGTGTACATTGGTATTGTGGTACAAGGCTCCGTTTTGTTGGGAGAAACCATAGATTAAAGCTAGCTAAAATTGACTTTAACTACAGAAATCTGTTAAGCAAAAACGCACAGCTAAGCGGGCCAACAAAAACAACAATAATCAAGGTTGCAAGCACGACTATGGGAGGGATGAGTTCGAGTTGCTGCTTGAGTTCAACTCCAAGTTGCTTCAAACTTGCGTCACGCACTGAGCATATTTATCCAGTTCGCCCCGCAGCACCTTCACACGTTCTGTCTCCTCGCGCTGTGTTCGTATTAGCTCCTCAATGGTGCGCTGTTGCGAGAACACTATCGCCTCCAGTTTATCCACACGACCCTCGAGTTCTTGCACCCTTGGCGTTGATTCTGCCGTTGTTGCTCCTGCCGCTGCCTGATGATTGTTGACTGAACTATCATGGGCACTGATATTGTTGATCTTCTCCGGCGGCGCCGTGCTGTTGACATTGGCGGTTTTCACCAGCGGCGAGACACTGCGATTACGTATCGAGAGACTATTGGGGCGTACTACACGTGACTCCTCATCACTGCTGGCAGCAGGTGCCGTAATTGCCGAGGATGTTGGAGCTACCTTTGCCGCCGACATACTCTTTGACATGATGGCATCGTTGTGGTTGTTGTTGCTGGTTATATTGCTTGTGCTAATGCTGCTACTGCTGCTCGACTCCTTCCTTTGGCTGCTGCTGCTGCTGCTGCTCTCCACAATCATGGACTGCTGCAGGATGCTGGACGAAGTGACCGCACTCGATTGCACTTTAGTCGCTGTGGTGTTGCTCGTGTTACTGCTGGTGGTGCTGGTGCTGCTGGTGGCGCTAGTGGTCAGCACACTGGATGTGGCTGTCGTTTGCTCGGCGGCAAACAGCTTGGAAGTCCGCTCGGCCAACGAGATGGCACCGCCACGTGGCTCAACGCTGGGCGAGGTCTTCTTTCGCGTCACCTGCGATGCCTTTAGCTCCTCCATCCATGGAGCTTTCTTTTTCTCCCACTCACGCGGCTTCGGCTTCACCAGCTGCGCCTCCTCGCCGGTCGAATTGTCATCCGAGGAGGCGGTCGCCTGCTTGCCACCACCAATGCCACCATCTTCACTCAGCTCGCTGGCACTGCTCGCCATGCCGCTGCCATTGACATACACCGAATTGTTGTTGCTCTCGCCAAGCACATTTATGGCCGCCGATGGCGGACGTCGCTTTGGAGCCTTGACGCGCCCAGCGCGCATATCCTGTAGTATAGATCCACGCTCCACACGATCAAAGTCCGTATCCTCCACGGCAATAGTTGCTGCCCGTCTCATCACCACATTGCCAGCCATGCCCGACTCCGGCAGCTGTCCAGCTGACAATTTACTGCCAGCCAAGCCATCGGACACATCGTGGGAGACGGCGCTCGTTAGTTTGCTGTCTGAGCTCTTCTTCTTCATGCCGCCTCCGCCCAAAATGTTGCCTAGAAGAAGGAGGAAAAAAGGAATTTAGTTGAAAAGCACTTGATATCTCTTAAAATGCAATAACTCAATTTACGTACAATGATACTCTTAAGGAAGGGACTGTTAAGTACTTAATCGAAGTAAAGAGTGAATATGGTTAAGCTATAAATCGAATATGATATTTTTATTCATCTTCAAGAATGTAGCGGCATTTAATGAAAATATTAACTGATCAATTATATTTAAAAACCTCACAATCGTTAACTTGTATCTTGTAGATATATATATATTATAGATTAACTAATTTATGGAGTTATATATAAATTGGTATTTATTTTAGTAAATAAATAATAATTAAAGTCTTCGAGTATTCATATTCCCATCTTTGTCTTTCTGTCTGTCTTTGAAAATTGTTATGGGATAATTATTGAGGATGATTATGGTATCTATAGTATATGCATATTCGCAGTCTTTCTTCCTTTCATATTTACTTTATCATGTTCTGTCTTTGTATATATCTTTAACAAATTCCTGTCTCTTTCTCTACTCTCTGCTTTCCGAGCAAACCTCCCACTCGAGTTCTCAAGCCAACTCTGCGTACGTATTCATAATTTTGAGTTATTTCATTTTGAGAGTTGTAATTCATATTTATGGCTTACCTGTGACACTTCCCGTGGGCGTTTTCTTGAGCGGCACACTGGGCTTTTTGCTTAGCACCGGCGGCGGCGGAGACTTGATCTTCTCATCCATATTGTCCAGACTCTTGCGTAGATCAGCATACGCGGATGTGGGAATGTTTGTGTTGCTGCTGCTGCTGTTGGTGTTGCTGTTGCTATTGTTGCTGCTGCTGTTGTTGCTATTGTTGCCTGTGGTTATGGTTGTTTTGCCGGGCAGTTTGCTCAGATCGAGGTTCTTGTTCTCCAACGATTTGCGCTGGGCGGCAACAGTGCCGATGGGCAAGCCCGTTTCGCTGAGTATATCATTGAGGGAATCACGAGATCCGAAACTCTCCTTGCGTCCCGACGTCGACGAGTTGCTGCTGCTGCCTCCCGTCTTCTTGATGTAAACCTTAACAGTGGATGAAGCGCTGCTCTGTTGTTGTTGCTGCTGCTGTTGTTGCTGCTGCGTCACCGTTGTGGTGCCGCTGCTGTTGTTGGCATTCGTTGTGGTCATGTGGCTCGTGTTGCTGATCTTGCGCTGTGACTGCTGCGATGTTGTTGTTCCCGCTGTGGTTGTTGTTGGCTCGTTAATGGGCGCGACTGCAAGAGGCCAAAAGACAAGACTTGAAATACTCATTTAAACAATAGGAGTTTTTTTATCTCTGGGTGTGGGCTGCTTTTTTGGCCACCCAACAACATGAACATTCGCTCATCATCAAAAATAACAACAACAACGACATTACGCGCACTTCAAGACGAGACGAGTTGCGTCAAGTTGAGTTGAGCTGAGTTGTGTTGTGTTTATTATTAAAGATGAACACGTCGAGCACATCGCCGTGACTAACGCTAAGAATAGCAACAGCTGAGCGACAATGCAAACAACAAACTAGTTTCGCTGATCAACTGCTCAACTGTTGCCAAATGTCAATAAATTAACATGGAAGTCAAACAAAGCGCAAGCGTAGGAGCGCAAATGCAAAGGCAAGCTACGATCAAAAAGTTAGAGACGACAACGTTACACGATTGTTAAACATAGTTATAGCAACAACAATCCATTAATTTTAAACACTTTACAGAGATACTTATTACTTTGAATTTTTTTAAATTTTAGAAGTTTACAAAAAAAATTTTTATTTTATTCGTATACTCGTACTTTCATGCTTTTCAGAACTATATATATCAACTTGAAGTGGCAACTATATTGAAATAGCTTATCACTTTGTTACTATTCAAATTTAATAATAATAACTTAGTTTTACAATAATAACTAACACTTTTTTCTTTTACTGCCTTATTTTCAATCTCCTCTAATTCAGCAATTATAAACTAATTTTGTGCATTTCTCATAATTTATTTATAATTTGCTGAATATTTCTCTATACTTTTAACTAATTTGTTACCCTTTCCTAAATAATTTTCTATTACTATTTCCCTTTCTCACGATCCAATTATTTAATATCTGGTGTTTCTTGAATTCTTTCTGCTTGCCCATTCTAATGTCGTGTTGTCTCGTGTCACGTCACGTTCTCGCATCTCTACTACACGAATACGATAAAAGAGCAAACGACAGGCACATGCATACATAAATAAACGGCAATAAATGGTGATGGCAACAGAAATCAAAGCAAACGCTGATTGAGTAATGCTTTAAATGTGTAAAGGTCAAGCGAATGAAGTAACAATAACAACAACAGCAACATAAACAACATCGAAACAACAGCAGCAACGACAAATGGCCAACTGACAAAGCCAACAAAGTCAGCCATAGAATAGACAAGTTGGCCAAAGCCGTCGATAATTGCAAATGGCAAAAAACTAATGCCCCAACGACTTTCACTGCTACCAAATGACAAACAGGCAACAGCAACAACAACCACGACGACAGCAAAAATGTTGCGCGAAATGGAATTTAATATATATTTTTTATGTATTTATTTTTTATATTTTCAAGTATTGAGTAATTGAGTGAGGTGCTGTTGTTGTTGTCATTGTTGTTGCTAGCGGCAAAGCCGACGCGCACACAATCACAAAACGAAAGACTTAGGCAACAAACTTGGTTGCCTGCTTTGATTTAATGATGACTGCGTTTCGTTTTAACTTTTTAGCTCTTAACAATTTAATCATTAATCACACACACAAATACACATGCATATATAATTATATGTTTCTTATTTTGAAAAGCAAAAAAAGTCTCTCGCGACAAGTCTCGTAAGCCACATTCAGTTGCCAATTAGTAAAATGTTAAGTTTATGGTTTTTTGGGCCAACTGCAATTGCAGTTAGCAACCAGCGAGAAAACCGCAAGAACGGTAATTGTAGCACACGCACCAGCAAAGCGAAAGAGAATAATTTAACAAAAAAAGAAAGAACAACAACTTGCTGCCGCACCAAAAATTATTTCACTAACGTAAATGGTCAAGAAATCAAAACGTACTGAGCCAAAAAGGTAAACAAAAATGCTGGCAAAGGTACGAGAAACATCGCTCAAACAGCGAGAGAGTCAGCGAGATAAAGAGAGGAAGAGAGAGACACTTGACGCTCTCTGGCAACATTGTTGATATGCCAGCTAAGACAATGCTGAGAGAGAGAGAATGAAGGGGTGAAGAGAAGGGGGAGGAAAGGAAACAGCAAGTGAAGCGCGCGCCCATCATCGTGTTGTTTTTGTGTGGGGCTCGTCTCTGATAATCGCCGCTTATGTGCGCTCATAATGAAGTTATAAGTTCATAACAATCAATAGTAATGATAACAATGTTGTTCATTATTAACAAACTGATAATGAGCTAAGAGAGCGCTAGCGTTGCGTATTGCAAAGAGAATCCAAACAAAGAGCAAGACACCTTTTTTATTTTTATTTTTTTTAACAAAGGAACAAAAACAAAAAAAAACAATAAACGTAGCAGAAAACCAGTTACAACAACTGCTATTTATTTTAATATCACTGCTCAAGTCGCTGATGTTGTTATTTTTGTTGCTGTTGTTGTTAATGCTGTCGAAGGTGGTTTGCGTAGCGACTGCAGAGTCTGTTTTTATTGTTGTTGCTTTTCGGCGTTGGAACTGCGACGTTGACAAAAGGTAATACCAAAGCAAAGCTCGTAAAAATTTGATTTATGTATATGTAAGTCAAAGTATTTGCAACGAATGCCAAATACTCTCTTAGTTGTAACAGATTTCAAAAATGTGCTACAATTAAAGTATAAAATATTTAAAAATGTATATGTCAACTTTGTATGTATTAAATATTAAATAGAAAAAAAACTGAATAGAAGATAATGACAATCTAAATTAATGTGCAATTTATTAAAATACATTAATATTTTTATTGACTTTCAAGTCAACAGAGTTCTTATTATCGATAGTATTTATAAAAAGTATATTATTAGCATTAGAAAAAATCTTTAAATTAAATTTAGTGATTACGTTTATGCATAATCTAAATATTTAAATTGTAATTTGTTAAGTTAAGTTGAATGTGTATAAATTTCTTTACATATCTAAAAAGTTGTAAATTGGTAATAAATGTGTACAACAGTTTCTTTAATGGAAACTACTTAAAATTTGACTTTTATCGAGGCGTTCAAGCTGCAAGACTAAATTATAGGCCCGCTTGAATGTGCATAAACCGCAAAATCAGCAATGCAGAAGTCAATAATTAAATATTACAGACTTGATAAATATTTATTTTAAAGACAACCGCAAAGTATGCAACATAAGTTGGTTTAAATGTCTTAAGGCTTCTTTTCTTTTTAGTATGCAAAACAAAGAAAAATAAAAGGCAAATAATCAAGCGACTTAGTCGAAGCGACTGTCGAGCGTTTAAAACGGCGCCAACACAAAACGATAATAAATGTAAACAACAAATGAAAAACTAGTTTTCTATTTGCCATGCAAAATGATAACTAAAAGCGAAAAGAAAAAAAAAAGGAAAAACAAATAGCGAAACCGCAATTGTTAATACTCGTGGCAATGGAAATCGACGCCAATGCAGCATCATTTGTAATTTTCCCGAGACTTTTCACGCCAAAGCAGAGCATCTAAATTTAGAGGCTATTTCTGCCGGCGCCAAAGAAAGCCAAATAAATGCGAGTAAACTAATGAAAACAGAAAATAAATCATAGAAATTATGAACATGGCCAAAAGAGCCCACAAGCCATTTTCCATTTCACAACTACGAAGCGAGCGACGCCTTCGGGACGGTGAAAGGAAAATGAAAACTGGCCAAAAACGAAAAGAAAAAGATTAAATGAAAAACTAAGCCAGTGCCGTTCGCTGATGTTACCCACTGGAAAAACTCGTTTACATACAAATCGTGGTGATAAAGCTGGCCATACGAGCGCCCAAGAACTCGAAAGAGCCGCCGCGTTGCGGAGCCGCCGCCGCAGCACCACATCGTGATCGTGGCCGGGGACGTGGCGGGGGCAGAGGAGCTGCCGGAACATCGGTGCACAGTGTAGTTGTGTGGAGAGTCGAGAGTGGAGTGTTGTTTGTGGAGTGTAGTTTGTTGCCGTTGTCGTTGCAATGAAGTTTTTATTACACACGAAATATTATGGATAAGGCAGAAGAGAAGAGAGAGGGAAGGAGGAATACAAGAAGAAGAAGAAGAAAAAGAAGGAGAAAAGTGTAGAGGAAAATTACACAGAGACAACGATACATCAAGTTATATACATACATACAAGAGCATAATATATATAGAAAGAAAAATCAAGAAATAAAGAAGAGAAAGAGTCATAAGAGCGATAGTGAAACGTAAACAAAATGCCAATAAAAGTCGTTCAACAAAATGCAAGTAATAATCAACATAAATATAAATCGATAATGACGATGACAATGGAATCTGATGATGATGATGTTGTATGGATGCAATTGCAAGACGTTGTTGGCTTTAAACTTTAAGAAATCAATTGAAAATTGTCAATGTCTGCATGTGTGAAGTGAATTGGGATGTGATGTGATGGGAGTTGATGTCAAGTGATGTGTGTGATTATTCAAGTGCACCAATGCACAGTTTCTATTTGTTTTGTTTAGGCAAGGGAAATACAAAGTCAATATTTCATTATATACACAATCTATAAACGAACTTTAAACCCATAAGGGCATAACCATATGAGTTAATTCCTTATCAGCCTGAGGAGCTGTGCTCTTAATGCCTTACTATACTACTTTGAGTAGTAAGTACATATCGAAACCTCAATCTATTTATTATTATTACACTCTTAAACTTTCAATTGCTTTAAACTGGTTAATTATCGATTTGAATCTAAATGCTTCCCTTCAATAATGACTTGAAATTTTCATACTTTATTTTAAATATTTTTCAAAACTGTAAAAAAAAAATGAATAAATCATTCTTGAACCTGTGTTATTTTTTCCATACACTGAAATCCTATCTGTAACTAATTAACTAAGTGATACATCAAAGGGGAACTACAACTGATTTAATCTTTTTGTCAATTAATCAATTTAACACCTTTTTAGTGCATCAAACTATCGACGAGTTAAAGTTATGGGCTTTGTTTCATATCAAAGTAAAAACATTCTGTTTTGTTTGCCTACGGTCAAGTGAGCAATCTTATCAATTAATGATAAAAGCGACTTGAATTTTCTACAACTATAACAAGTAATGAAAGGGTAACTTTTTCTTTTAAATTAATTCAATTAGCAATCGAAACGTTTATTGAATTTTCATGAATGCATTCCATTTTATAAGGGAGCAAAATCGACGATGCAAATGCGACGAATGACGACGATGCGGTTGACCGACCAAAATCAAAACTCTTAGGAAAATTCATTGATCTGATGTGTTAAATGGATGGGAAAATTGTTTGTCGTTGCACTCACCATCAGAGGGTGCCAAGAGCTTGACAAAGTTGTCGGGAAAGACGCCCACTTTGCCGCGCAGTTCGCCCTTCCACCAGCCCTTGTCCGGCAGCTCCATGCTGATGACACTGATGATGTCGTCCACTTTAAGCTCCAGCTCATCCTCATTTTGCGGCGCATAGGGAAACTCGACGCGGCAAAAGTCACGCTGCGGCTTCGGTGGTAACGTTGGCACTGCCGCTCCAGCCGCAGCAGTTGCAGTTGCAGCTGTTGCAGCTGCTGCTGCTGTTGTGGCATCCACTGTGGAAGCCATGGCTCGACTTTTAGTTTGCTGCTTTGTTGTTGCTGCAGGAGCAGCTGTTGCTGTTGTTGCTGCTGCAGTTGCCGCTGGTGTTGCTGTTGCTGATGTTGTTGTTGTTGCTGCCGCAATGTTGGTCGCTTTTGCCGTTAGCGACGATGTCGTGACCGTAGCACCAATCGTTGGCGGCCGCTTGGAGGCCAAAATCGGTGACGGTTCGATATGTTGCACAAAATTTGAGGGAAACACGCCGACTTTGCTGCGCAAACGTCCGCGCCACCAGCCTTCCTCGACCTAAATGCGAGCAAGAAAAGAAAAATAATAAAATAAGTTTCATATTCGTTTTCCATATTCTTTCGGTTTCTCTGTTTTTGTTATTGTTAGTGTTTGTGTTATTGGGTTGCGTCAAAAACTCATTGGCAAAGAGGTTAAATGGGGGTTGTGGGCACTAGTGTATGCGGTCTGTATATAGTATACTCTATACCCAGTATTTACATACCTCCCCTAGGAATTCAATGACATCACCCACGGCCAGCGTCAGTTCGTCGTCGTTGACTTGTGTGTAACTGTAGATGACTTTACAGCGGCGATTCGATGTCGCTGATTTCTCCCTGAGAGCGAAAAGCAAAGCACAAAATAAGAGAGAATTCAAATGATAAGTATTCACATAAATAGAGACAAAGAGAGAGTGAGAGTTAGCGAGAGAAAAGTTGGCAAATTTGTAATAAAAATGACAATAGCTGAATGTGGCAATAAAATTGTTCTTATTGAGAAGTTTAGTAGTAAAAGCTTTATGTAAAGTGAAATTAGTTGGTAGAAGAACATTTTTAGTATGTAGTAAAGTACAATAAAAAGCTTTTAGATTTAATATGAGATTTAATGTGAGTACTTTGCATTATTTTTAAAACATCTAAAATTCATATAATGTAATAAATGAGTAAATTTAAGACTCTGCAAAAATATACAAACTAATAAATCTAAACTTTTAAATAAATTAATGCTTTAATGTGCATAGAAATCTATGTAATTATTTATTTAAACTAAAGCTCTGCTTTACTACAACTAACAGTAGTAGAGTTAGTTTTAAATGCCATTTTCAGCTAGTGTCATTGGGGCTTAAGTGGATTGCGTCACCAACCTGAGCTGCACCACCGCACTGTCATCGCTGTGGTTGCCATTGCTGCTCGGCTCCAATATGCGCACGAAATTGTCTGGAAACATGCCCGTTATGCCGCTGGCCTTCAATGTGCCCTGCCACCAACCGCCGGGCATCTGTTTGATGCGATGGATGATGGCGCCCTTCTGTAGATCCAGCTCATCTGGTTCCTTTGCTGCATATTCGTATTCCACTATTGCACAGATTGCTAAAATGAGAGAGAGAGAGAGAGAAGAGTGTGAGAGAGTGATTTAGAGAGAGAGACAGAGAGTGTTGTCTATTGGGGTAACCTTATATGGGACACGCGCATTTTTAATGGCACAGTCCAAGTGCAAATATTTACAATTGCCCCACAATTGCGCAATCCCCAGTCAATTTTCACCCCCTTCTCCACTTCCTTCGCCTGCTACGTCTTCATCTATTATTTTATGCTACGTGACAATCACATTTTGGTTTATTTTCAGCAAAAAATGCTTAAAAAGTAAGAGTCAAATGACGCGACGCTCTTTGTATTCATTTTTGGTAGAGATGAGGGGAAGTGGGAATAATATAATATGAGCTCAGCCAACTAAGCGTCGAAATTGGGTTACAGTTGTCGCTCTCCAACTGTTGACCAAGTCAATTTAATTAGTTAACCCCCAATTTCTATATTCATTTGTCTTCGCTATCGTTCATAATTCTTATCAAATTGTGACTCAAGATTTGTTGTCCATAAAAGTGATATCATAATTTCTAAGAGTTTATGCCCCATATTTTATTTGATATGATGAGTAATTCTTGATAATTTAAATCCCTAATTCATAAAGAATGAAAGTAAAATTTGGATGATACACTTTTTATATTTTATATTCTGTTTCAGATTGAAAAAAATCAAATTTGTTAAGAAAAATTTTATTTATTTTAAAGTGTGATATAAAAGATTTTCCATGTCTTTATATACATGCATACATCTTAATCTCTAAGTAAATCAATCGTCAAAAGATTTGTGTAGCACGCCTGATTCACACTTTTCAGTCTAAAGAATTCATTGCAAAATAACGATTATTAAATTCAGAAATGATAAATAAATAAATCCATAATCGGAATGTTGAAAACTACATGTAATATGTTTAAATATTCCTAAAATGTTTCTCTGATACTTGATAACATTTATATTATTTGAGAACAGAATTTGTGATTTTTTACGCTGAGTGCAGTAAGGTGACAATTTGCAAAGCTCGTAATCAGAATACACAATAACATTTGAATTGAGATGAGACTCGTTGTAATCTTTACAAACAATCTTTACACCCCTTCCACTGAGTTCTCTCTATTCATTATTACTATTTAAGCCGACAATTCACACGTAGCGCAATTCTCAGTTGACTTCCCCTTTTCAACGTAGGCCAACAAAAGCGCAAAAATAAAAACCAATCTGTCATGACGCATATTGACAACAATGCCATGGGCAACACTTCATATATATAGTGTGTGTGTGTGTGTGTGTGTGTGATACATGCAACAATAACAACAATACCGGTACCATAATTACTTATAAGCGCTGCTCTCTAAAGCTCGTCGCGTTGCTCGGCTCGCTTGCCTTCGAACCAATTTAAATAGCAACAACAACTACAACAACATCAACAGCTACAACTACAGAAATATAAACACCATACGCATTTGGTATTGTAGGTTGCTGCCCCCGCACGATTGACTCATTGACTTATAAGTGTGTTTTTACAGCGTCTACTGAAAAGTGGCCCAAACGGAGCCACAAATAAAAACGTTTATTGGCTTAGAGCCGTGACAGTAGAAGGAGGAGAAATTGTAAGCAGGTAACCAAAACGAAACTGCGTTACAACATTGACAACTGACAAAAAGTGTAAAAGAACATGTAAAAGAGACAATTTTAATGGGGAACTAGTCAACAAATACCCTGTAAAAAGCCTGACAATGATTAACAGGTGTCAAACTTTTTTGAATAAATTCAAATTTAAATTCAGTTTTAATTTTTTGTTGTTGTTATGAAACAAGCTACATAAAAAAGATGGAGCATTAAAAACAATATAACCCATCGGTCTAAATATTACAGGGTATCGAAAAACCAATAAATACCAATGATACGTGATGGTGTTGCGACTATCAATAAATACGCTGTACTTTATATGGGTCAATAATGTTGGTCTTCTTTTATGGCCAAGCCACAAGCATTGGGCTAATAAATGACTTCTGATGAATGCGCCAGAGAATGATGTGGAGAAAGAGAGGCAGAGGAAAATGAAATTGTCATAGGCCAGCCGATGCTAGGCTATGTTGCCTAGAGCCTTTAAGCCATTTAGCTACGTGTAATAGCTAATGGATGCCAACTCGTATAGTATTGATAATGAGCAATTAAGCCTGGCTGTTAAATGTCGTGTGACTCGAAAGCTTTTCATTAGACGAGTTTAAGTTGTGAGTGTGTGTGTGAGTGAGTGTGTTGTGCCACCAACGTTGAAGTGGCAGTCAAATCCAATCTAAAGCGGCTTTTGTGTCGCACATAATAATTTCACTTTATTTGCAGACGACGACATCAGCATTAAAAGTTGCACAAGTCCAAAGATAGATGTTAAGAGAGAGAGAGAGGGAGAAATGGAGAGTGAGAGAGAGGGCAACAGTGAGAAGTGGCAAAAGTGCTGTTGAAGGCAGCAGACGTCGAAGTCGCGTCGCGTCGAGTATCCGCCAATTTGTAACTGGGCCAACACGGCCGTATTTCAGTTACAGTTTAACCTACGCGACACGGCTAAAAGCCAAAGCCAAAGCCAAACAAAGCGACAGTCAAATGAACCTTTAATGTGGTTTTTGCTTTTTTGTCTTTATTTCTCTACTTTTTTCTGTATATTTTTTTTCTTTCTTTCTTTTCAAGCGTTTTCTTTTCTTTTCTTTTGGCCATACATCGCATCAGAATGTGCGCTTTAATAATCCAACAACAAAGCTCAAAAGCAGCTAACACAGCTAGAGATACACTACAACCACTATAGATGCAAATACTCATAGATACACACACACACACAGATACAGATGTACTTATGTTTATATGTGTGTGTACTCTGTAGAATGGGAAGCATGAAGACAACGTTGCTTGTGAAATGAGGCGCGCCGTCTAAATGCTAAGAAATGGTGAAAAGTTGCAACATTAAGTGGTGAAAACTTCCACCACCAACAACAACAACCGCTGGAAAAAATGAGGCAATGTCGACCGTGGTGAGCGGTGTCGTGTGAACAAACAAAAAAAAAGCGCAAAGTTTCAAATGGGAAATCGTGCAAATGTGTCAAAAATTTATGAAAATTTTCAAAGACGTCAGCTCTTTGTGGTGGGTGGTTTCTAGTGGATAAGCACCACTGTATTTTAAAAGCATTTTCAATGTCAAAAAGCACCACGAAATGCCCATAAAAATATGCAAATTTCATATTTCAAATGCGAATCGAAGTAGGTTGAAATTTATTCAATAAAATATACAGATTACAAGAGTTATTAAATAAAGCATATAGTTGACAAACTTACAATATTATTTCCAGCAAAATTATTATATGAGTAAACACTTAATCTGCAATTTATTTACAGAGGATTTTAAAATGAAGATAAGGAAAATAATAGATAGTACGATTTGATCAAAGCTAAGCAAAAGAAGCCTATTTATTTCTAGGGAATTCTTGATATAAATTCTTGGAAATTATAAATAAATATGCAGTAAAAATGTATACATATTTACAGGGTATTAATAACAAAGGACAAAGAATATGTCTTAAATATAGCATAATGAAATACATTGTACAGATCAAGAGTTCATGATTGAAACAAAGAAGAAGAAATCTTTTAAATACAATTTGAAAAATGTAATCTCTATTATAGTTAATTATTTGCTTGTTGCCGCATAACGACTATACGCTCAGATTATTGAACTTTATGAGGTTGACTGAATGACTTATTGACCTTTTCTTTCTGGCCCGCTTTTAAGGTGTTAGCCACAGTTAAGCTAGACGAGCACACTCTTACTCTTATCCGGGAACGGAAGGATGGAGGCATTTAAAAATGAATCAATTTGCAGTCATGTTGTGCCAGCGGCAACAAAACTTGACAACATACAAAACGCAGCTGCTGCTTGCAACAAAGCGATGGCAGGGGGAGGGGGAGAGGGAAACGGTTAGATGGGACAAGCAGTGTTAACCGGTTATTGTGCCCCCTTGGCAAGGTGCGGCCTCCGATCTTCTGCTGCAGCACCTTTCGAAATGAACACCTTGCGTAGGTGTGCGTGTGTGTGTTTGTGTGAGTGTGCGTGTGATGATGCATTCCCTCCCTCCTCCTCCATCTCCGCCACTCTACAACAAACACATGCTAATTGACTTAACCATCAGTTTTTGGCTTTGACTGTCTTCAACTTTTGCCGATGCCATGAACCGTAAATGTTAAATTGCGTTTGCGTGTGTTTTAATTTTCCTTTATTTTCTGGCATTTTCAACTGGCCTGGGGGCGTGGCGGGGCGCAATAAATCTATATACATATTTAATTTGCCCAGTAGTACTAGTTGGGCTTGTTATTTAACTAGATACTCTCACTCTCTCTCACTCTTAGTAAAGAGAACTTTAAAACTACCCAAGACATGGCTTAAAAATTTATTTACTTTCGGGGCGAACTGACATAAAGTAGGCGTTGCGTGTTTTTTAATTGCTAGGTCAGAGGGCGTAAAATAAAACAAGTTCAGTTGGCATATTAAATGAAATAAAGTTCAGCAAAGTGGAAAACAAACACAGCGATATAAAATATTCAGCTTAGAATGTGCTTTAATTAAATTTACAAATTGTTAGCAAAGGAAAAACAATTCGAGTACAAAAAAATTAAAAAACTTTATTTATAAATAAAATAAACAAAATTTGTTTTATTGGGTGTTTAATTTGAGTGAAAAGAAGTCAAAGAAAATTATCTTGATATTGAATATAAAAAGAGAATTGATTTATATATTGAGGTCATTTTCTATCGCATATTCTATCAATTATTTTTATTATCATCTCTTACAAATTGTATGCAACATGCAGAAGGGCAACACTTTTTTTCAGGTCTCTGCGGTCTGCCCTCGTCCTTGAACCTTTTTGCATTGATGACCTTGGCTTTTTGACTTTACGTGACACTGGCGTGTAACGGATAATTGGTAAAGTTCAGGGCCAAGGTCACAACTGAAGTCCGCAAATGTTGCGTGTCAACTGGCAAATGTAATGCAAACAAAATATGTTGACAAAAACGAAAAAAATGTCAAAAGAATTACAAGCGGGAGCAAGTTCCCCTGTATTCTTTTTATATTTACAGTGGCTTACAACTTATTTGATCCACAAGATTTCTAAATGTGCTATTTTTATTGCCTAATTCAAATACACTACATATAAGTTTGTTGTACTTATTACTCCTGTACATTTACAGATAAATTCTAATAAAAATTTTAATAAGTACATAAAAGTAGAAGGTCAAATAAGTTGAGAGCCACTGTATGTATACTTATTTTGAGTGGCCGGAAAAAGGTTCAACTGTTGAGCAGTTATCATCATCGTAATTGAATGAATCACAGTTTGAGGGTATTGTAATCGAGCTGATAATAAACTCAAATTTTACTGCTACCAAACATTTGTGTGTTGTCTTATCAATTAAAAGTTAAGCTATGTGTATCAGGCAACTTGATTAAGTCATTGCCATGCGTGATTTGTCATTCGTTAATGGCCACGCCCACAAGGTGCCCTAACTGTTGGTTGCATTTTCATTATCAAGGTTAATTTTCAATTGGAAAAGCCTTCGCTGGAGATTCATTTGTCGCGTCTGCTCTTTAATTGAAAAGACTTTACGATGGAAAGTGTTCAGCGATAAAATGAAATGACTAAACGACCCACACATACATATGCAGAAACAAGCACACACACACACACACGTGTATGCATGTTGATTGAATTGGACTCCCCCAGAGCAGGAGGCAGAGGTCAGCTGTCAGCTAAGAGGCTATTGCTGATTGAAATTTTCCTAAGAGGCAAAATGCATTTTCCTCAGTTGCACTTTAAACTAATGGAAAATCATCTTTAAAGTTTTTCCTATTCATTTTTATAGCATAAGCTCAAATGTGAGAGGGCAATGCAATTTCAATTTGATTAAATGCTTTAGCTGAAATTAGATTTTGAAGAATTTTAATGAAAGAAACCCATCAACATTTCGTTTGTTGTTTGTAAGAAAAGTCGTATCGGTTTGAATTTAGTGTGAATCAACCTTTGGTAAGTTGAAGTACTTAAAAGTGTTCTTTATTAATTTACTTTTTTAATTAATTTAAAAAAAAGCTATTCGCAAAAACAATAATTTTTTTGAATGATTTTAAGCTAACAAAAGTTGTAAAAGTATTTTAAATCAACATAAAATTATTTTATATAATTTAAAAATCACATTTAAAAAACTTGCTTTGATTGGACGATTTTATTTAAATTCAGACAACATATTTTCAAGAACTATATTCACTATATACAAGAATAATATTTGTATATAATTGATCAAATATCGAAAACTATCTATCAAATTGCTTCGAGTTTAAATGGGTAATTTAAATTGTTCTTATAGATCACCTGCAATAATTCTTCCCACATTTATCCCAAATTTGTTGTTGTTTTAGTGAACAAACCTGGAACCTGATGCGTCTATTTGCAGTGCAATAACTGTACTCAATTTGTTTAAGACAATTCCAAGAATTGAAAAATAAAATAGCATAAACAACAGTTACTTCCCTTATTGAGTTTCAATTATACAATTGCGACAGTCGCATACTATTGAAGCTAAATGAAGACAAGACCTTGAGTTCAGTTGCCGCTTATCAGTTCAATGATATGTGAATGTGCATATGTATGTGTGTGTATGCGTATATGTATGTGTGTATTTATACTTATATGGCTTGCCCGTATTTCTCGCTTGTTTGCAGCCAGAATTAATGACGCCTAAACACTCAGCTGATAAAAAGCGAGGACCAATCAAGCAGACACACATACAGATACATATGTATATACAGTTATGTATATAGATGCACTTGGCATAGTTTTTCTTTCAGTTTCTTTTAGTTTTTGCTTCACAACTCGATATGATTCCCTTTTATAAAAATTCGTAAACATTTTCGTGATAATCGTCGACTCTGATAAGTTGAGTAGTAGCTAGTACAAATGGGTCCAAAACTGGCCAGCGATAAGATAAGCGTTTCAACTGCTAAACAAGAAAAAAAAAAGAAAACATATATACTCGTATTTCAACTATTTATATAGTAAATAGTTAAAAGATTCAGCTACGCTGAGTCAATTTCCCATCCAACAACAGCCGAATGCAAAATGCAATAAAGAGTCGACGATTGCTCACTTGGGGACAAGATTCATGAGTTATGGATGATTCATTCGGAGTGAGTGAGTGTCTGTGTGAATATGAATATTGTTGAAAGTTTCGCAAGCAACTGAGTTGAATTCAGAGTTGAAGTCGATGTCGAAATTGAGCATAAAAAATACAAGAAGTAACAAAGCCACGCCCACTCAGGCTACGCCTTAAATCCCCTTTCCTTAACAAATTATATTCACATTTTGACAAAGAAAAATATATAAATATTTGAAGTTTTAATTTTATTATAAAAATGGACAATGTTGAATTGACTTTAATGAAAATTGATTAAGCTCGATAAATCGTTAAAAAAGTAATTTAATTAAAGTACTGAAAAATCACTTCCGCGAAAATCGAGTTTCGAGTTTTTCGATGTATTTTTACTACACTAATTTTTGTTAAATTAAAACACATATAAAAAGTACATGCATTTTGTAGTGAAATGCCAGTATTGAGCAATTTATCAAATGCTGATAAGCCACATTTAAGCTTGGCAAGATTTGAGGCTAATAAAAATGTCTTCGAGTTGGTTGTGTTTTGGGCATTTCCTGTTGGTCATCAACGTATTTATGGTCATCGTTTCTGTTTCGCTTTTGTATTGTTATTATTATTGTTATTATTTTTCACTTTTAGTTTTCAAATGGAATCACTTAAAGAGCAACAACAAACGGAAGAAAGCTGTGGTAGCGACGTCTTTTGTTCGGGATGCAAATGCGGCCCAGACAAAACCATTTCAGCTTCCATTGTGTTGTGACTGAAATTGCCCATCAAAAGAAATCATCAGTGGAAAATATGTATATGTATACAAAAGTAAATAGGGCGGGGCGGGGCGGTCCGGGGATTTCTACATGCGGGCGATGGCAGCGGCAAATGAATATGCAACCAATCAGCTACATTATCAGCAATCATCAGCAACAACAAAACAATAAAAAGCAGCAACAACAACAACAACATAAGCAAATAAGAAACAACGCAACAATCTTGGGAATGACAAAGAAACCAAACTCGAGATTTATTTAAGCATTTACTCTCTTTCCTTATCAGACATAGACTGTGCGCATTTATACATGTAATAGTCATAGTCTCTGATAAAAGTCTTCCTCTCAATCAGCTAAGTAAACGAATCGATTAACTATATGTAATAAATATTAAATATTTTTCTCTTTTCGTCAACTTCCAAATTTCAGTTTATTTGTTTGGAAATTTCTTTCTGAAACTTGTTCTTTAATTCACACTTTAAATAATCTTATATTTATGACCATAAATTAATAATCACGTTTAACAAATCGCGTATACATACTTATGCAACACACTGTATTACCAAAAACTGTATGTTCCAGCAAGTAATTTAAAACCTCTTTTCAAAACTTTCTAACATTTTTAAGCATAATTTATACGACAATGAACAATGATTAATTGTTTAAATGCGATGTGAAATTCTTGCAAATATTCATAAAAATTTAAAGGTAAATTACTTTTACAAGACATTTCTACCTGATTCTGGTTGTGATCTAGTGCTGTAAATCTTTTAGAGTCCCTCACGTTCAAAGTCAAAACAAGCTTTTTGGTTGCTTTTATGAAATCATCAAGAGAATCTTTTTAACATAAAAAAAATAAATAAAGCAAAATGAAAAAAAATACAAAGCTCAATGGTAAAACGGGTTTTTAGCTGTTTATTTTGATATTCTTTTATTATTTTGTATTTTTTCTTTTATTTTGCGAAAAACCAAAGCTTTTGTTGGAGTCCATTCAATTTCAAACTGCATATGAATTTGATTTCATCAAAAAAAAACTACAACTCCAAATTGCTGCTGTATTAATGTCCTTGATAGCGTCAAATAAAAAAACTTTTAACGCCCACCCTGTGACACACCCAACAATGCGAATGTTAGCGCAAAGCGGAGAGCCGAAAACGCATAGATAAATGTGAGAGATGGACCCACCCTAAAACGAAGCAGCGACAAAACTGCAGCAAGGCACGAATTTCATAGTTTTCAGTATTTTTCGTTTTTTTCTCACTCCTCTTTGTCTTTTTCTTCTTAATCATCTTACTTACTTTTGTCCATGTTGCTGTCGTTGTGGTTGTTGTTGCTGCCGTTTTGCCAGGAAGCAATTGCGTCGCTGCAGCGTCGCAGTCGTCGTCGGCGGTTCAATGGACGACTCTCGACTCTTTCTGGCCAACTACAACAACAATACGCTGGTTGGTTGTCGACGACTTTTCCGTCCGTGTATAAAGGTATGAATCACGCGCGTTTGTTCTGTTTACACACACACACATGCACACCGACACAAACACAGACGCAGTTACAGACACCGACACGCAGCACAGCGCAGCGCTTATAAATTGTTTAAAGAGAATAATACCCAGAATTGAACCGCTTTTGCGTGTTTTATTTTGACCTTATTCGCAGCTAAAGAACCAGAATTGAAATTAATTAAAATATATACATAACAAAAGCGAGCAGAGATTTTCTTTCTCAAGAGTCCGTATGAAATGCAAAGGCAGACGCAGCAAAAAGAACAACAACAATATCGGCACACTTAACGAAATTCACGTCACGTCGAAAGGCTTTGCGTTTCACTTGTATGTATTTGTGTATACATATGTATATTTGTTGTTGTTGCACACCAATAACTCCTGAGCCTGGCCTGAAGCTGCTTGCTTTCTCACTCAACAACACATTTACACTAAAAGACCGCTGTTCTCCTTCTTCTTCTTAGCACTTTCGTATGCACTTTTCGCCTGCGTTTTATTTACTTTACTTTGGTATTGATTTTCGCCATCTCACACCTACACATATACATGCACACGTAGTCTTCAGCGGTTGCACCTAGAGGCCAAAATCAAACCGTTGCTGATTTGCACGAATTGATAACCAACTCACTATTTGCAAGTAAACTCTTTTGTTAATACAATCGCAAAGCGAACGACGACATACAAAATGCCAATGGGGCCAAAAAATACTCCGCCGACCGTCCAACAAGCGTTCATGTAAAGTGCGCGCAGACTACTGCAAACAATGTGCCCAGTAAGACCGAATAAAGTAATGACAAAAATACTTAGCTCAAAAAAATACTTGCACTAAAAAGAAAGCTGTGTAGAATAAAATGCATTAATTTTATTAACAAAACACTCAGTTCTTTAACATAAAATAACATGCTTACGATCAAAACTATTGTTCTTTTTTGTTATGCTTCTATGCAAATACCAAATATAAATACCGAAAGCGTTAATGTTGTGTGACCGTATTTGAAAGACTGACAAAAGCTGTGAGCATATATTTATTAGAAATAAATCAAAATATAAATAAACGTATTTTCATTAGGTAGAATAATCAAAAGAACTTACATTACAAAAATAATAACTACATATATCTTCTTGAGTCACTTCACTTACCAAGTACTTTTAAATTTCCGGCACATTTTTTAAAAATCTTTTATACAAATCATGATATTGTGTTTATATTAATTATCTTAACCTTATAAATTTTCTTAATGCAATTGAATATGTAAAAGTAAGTAAGTAACTTTTGTGTAAAATTTAACAATTAATGTAGTAATACTTTAAAAGTGTAATTCCCGCCATTGAACATTTTTAAAGAGCAATCAGCTTATTGTTATGCACGAATGTGCTGAGCTGCCAACCTTTTTCTTTATTTTCGATAGCTCAGCTCATTGCAACACTTCCACTTTGATAGTCGACCGACCACCACAATTAATGTCTGTCTATCGCTCAGCCACCACGATCTATCGCCCATCTATTATTATTAATTAAAACAACGCAGCGCGTGGAGGTGGAGTAAAATTTGTGAAAAGTGCAAAAACGCAGCGCGTAAAGGTAAATTTGATGAAAAACGCAACGATTGCATGTGCAAACAGTGCGCGAGACGTGTGTTTTTTGCTCGAAAATTCAGTACTTCTCTGTCCGTGCGTACGTATATGAGAGTGTGTGTATATGTGTGTCGTGTATGTATTTCCAATTGTGCTGGTTGGCTCTGTTTCTCTTTCTAAAAAAAATTCAAGAAAATCTATAAAGAAAACGCAAGCACTCACGCAAGTGTGTGAGTGCATTTTGGTGCTTTGTGAAAAATCCAAAATAAAATGCCAAATGCATGCAACGGTTCATGTATTTACATATTTTTCTTCTCACTATTCCCAGTTTGTGAGTGAGTGCAAGTGTGTGTGCGTGTGTGTGTGTTTGTGTGCGTGTGTTGCTTTTCCTAACTCTACTCCGTCCCCACCACCGCACACCAAAGTCTTTGCTCGCTCGCAACATCTGCGCGCTCGTTACTTACTACAAATCGGATTAAATTCTTCAGCTGCAACTGCTCCGTTCTAGTAGCTGCCCTCTCTGTTCCACTCCCACTCCCTTCCTTCTTCTTCATCCTCCTTTTCATTCTTTGGCACTTTGTTGTATTTGTTTTTTGTTCCCTTTTGTTGCTGTTCTGTTCTATCTACTGCTCGCTATGTATGTATGGTTATTTACATGCATATGCACATAATTATGACAAGCCCCCACCCCCTTCATTCTCGCTCCCCCGCGTTGTTCTTGGCTCATTTTCAAATGCCATCTGCAGCTAATTGCCGTAATAATTCAGGTGTCAAAACGCGTCCGACGTGGGCGTTACTCAAATTCGCGTGCAATTTGATAAAAAACAAGCGCGACAATTTCAGCGACGTCGTCGTCGGCAGCAATTGCAATTAGAAAACGAAAAATCAAAGCAAACAAAAGGTAACAAGAACAACAAATAAGACAGCAACTGCAGCTGTAATTTGCATATTAGGGGTATTCCCTTGATGTGATCAAATTTCAAATTGATGAATCTAATAAAACAATTTTTGAAGCTATGCATGGTTTAATTGTTTTTTATGCTATTTGCAACAATCCATGAGCTAATTTATTTATATTTTTCAACTTCAACTAAATGCAGTGACAATAAAATATCAATTAATTATGAATTGTTCATGTGATAGCTTTGTTTTTCTTTATAAATGCAGTTGTTTATCAGAATTGCCTTATTTTTCGTAGACAATATAAACAAAAGCATTCAGCTGCAATAATGAAATTTGATACATGACAAAATGTTGCAATTGTAAGTGGAACAAATCTGTTCGAATAGTAAGCAATAAAAATTATCAAGGATTTCTGCGATACAAAGTCATTTGTTTTATAGGCAAAACATATTAAAAGAATTAATGATAATTTTGAAGTTTAGTTGTTTTTTGTGTCTATTTGCTTATGGGAATGCCCCTATTGTAAATATTATGAAAGAAATACAGCGTCTATACAATGTAAAATGTAAATACGAGAGATGCAAAATGTGGCACAAGTAACTGCAAAACAAACAAAGCAACAACAACAACTGCGGGTGCGCTTGTAATTAGAGGCATCGGCGACGTCGCTGCTGCTGCTTCTGCCTCCGCTACAGCCTCTGCTTCTGCTGCTGCCGCTGTGAAAAATGCGCCTCAATGTCAGTGCGACAATAATTTCCCAAGCAGCTTATTTATGTTTGGGGTCCGTCAATTAAATGACACAGATACTCGCATGTATATTTGCATACCTACTCGTATAAATGTTGCAATTTAATGTTACTTTATTTTATTTGGATTTTGAATTTTAATTTATTTTTTATATTTGTTTCTTTTTGTATTTTTGATTTGATGTGCAAAAAGTTGCGCCAAACGACGTCAACAACGACGACGGCGTCATCGTCAGCGACGCTGAAAATTGTTGAGATTCCATTCACATTCCAGCATGCAATTCGTAGTGGATTATAGTGTGAGTGTATGTATGTATGTTTGTGTGTGTGTGTGTGTAAGTTGTAGTTGCTGCTGTTGTGGGCTGCGCCGCCTGCAGGCAGCGACTAAACAGGTGAGGCGATGTGCATGTGGTCGTGTGCATTCCAAAAACACACACAAACACACACATTTATACAGGCATGAGCAGGGCAATAAATACAGTGATCTGTTGTTGTTGTTGCTGCTGCTTTTTAAAAGTAAATGAACGATAAAAAGTGACCAGGCCTGGACAGGCCAAGTCAAGTTGGGGCCCAGTCTGTGGCTAGTTTTATGCTTGGGGGCGAGGCGCTGGGTGGGCGGTTGTCCATTGATGGCGGAGAGTTGCATCGCATCGATATCCCCCACAACCCCTTTTACCCCTTGCACACGCCGCCACTGGCCGTTGGCTGCTGCAAGTTGCAATCGACGAACAACAACGACGACGACGACGAAAATGCAATTTAGCTCGTTTTTCTTGCTTCTTGCTTCAATTTTTTTTCCTTTTCTCTTTTTCTACATATTTTGAAACATGCCTGCTGCAACTGCAGTGCATACATGCATACATTGTATATCCAAGAGTGCGTGCGTGTGTGTGTGTGTGTGTGTATGCTTGAAAAAAGGGAAAACGAAACGAAAACACAGAGAGAATGGAGCAGCAGCAGCAGCAGCCGCCTTGTGGGGATAAGTCGCCGAGGAATGCGCATTTTTGCAATAATAATCAGCAACTAATACTATTTTTATCTTCTGCCCAGCGACGCTGCGCTGCTTGACTGTGTAAGTGAGAGTGCCTGTGTGTAAGTGTGGGTTTGTGAGAGAGTGTTGCTCCCCTGCTGCTTGTTCTCACAGTCGCACTCGCACTCATAATCGCTCTCTCTCTCTCTGTCTTTCTCCGCGACTGGCATTTTTGTTATGTATTTTATTTGCTTTTGCACTTGCCTTGCATTTTGATGGCCAATTTCTTATGCTTTTTACAGGCGCACGCGACTCCCCCGCACACACACACACACAAGCAAACACACGGACAGACGTATTTTACGATCGTTTTTAGTGACGTTTAGGCAATAGAGAAACTAACTAAAAATAGGCTTTTAGCATAAAACTTAACAGAGACCAGCAATTAACATACCGCAACGCTGTTAAATGTTGCGCCTTTTGCAATGACTTTTTTTTAATCATGCTGCAATTTATTTATAACAAATGTTTGTCTTATGTCTAATGCTTATAATTGCTCATAAAAATGTTTCAATGCGGCATTTTGTCTTTTAAGTCATCCAAGCAAAAATTTGGCCGCAATTAAACAATTAAAAATTCCAATAGCGTCGCATTCAACGAGCCGCTTAATAACGCATCAAAAATCCCTCACTCAGTCTCCATCTCTGTCACTCTCCCTATCTCTCTCTCACGCATTGACAGACAAAAATGTGAGTGAATTGTCTATAAATGCTGCTAAGGCTCTTTATACCCTGTAATCTGTGTGCAATGAAGGGAATTTTAATTCACATTAGCAGATGTTACGATCTGTGAATAATAAATTTATCACCTAAATTGCGTTAAATATGCATACTTGTTAAATTATTTGCTAGCTGTTTCCAGGGTATCCCACAGTCGTGCCCGCTTAACTCTGCCGTAACTCACTTGTTTGTATTGTTAATTAGTTATTGGATATATGTATAAATATATATAAATTTTTTTTGCGCACGCAAAAATACTTTGCGTTATGTGTGGAATGTGAAAATTTCCAAAATTGGCACAAACTGTTTGATGGTGGCAACAACTGTGCAGGGGAGGGGGAATGGGATAGGGGTTGGGGCTGGATAGGTTGGCTGGCACATGCAAGCTAAAGCTCTGGGGGCCACTTCTGTTGACATTTGGATTTGGCGCGTGTTTGTTTATCATCCCAGGCACCTTCAGACTCGCTTATCTTATTGTATGTACATATGTACATTGAACATACACACACATCCCCGAAGTCTCTAAAATTCAGCATTCCACAGCACTATAACAAAATGCGTAGCGTCAACAAAACAACAAGGCGCAAAAGTCAACTTTTGTCAACAAAATAATTATACTCTCTTGTCAGTGCAAAATATGTACATAAGCTAAATTTACGGGCCCACAATTGCCTAGCATTACGATTATAAAGTAAAGCTGATTCCCATTCCAAAGTCTGCTAACATCAACTGTTATGCTACTGTAAAAATTCCTCATTTTCTTAAATTTTAATAATCTTTAAAAACAATGTAAGCTCTCAATAACATTTGGAATGTCATGTTATCGTTAACATTAAATGTAATACTCAAGATTTTGCATTAGATGTTGTGCTTAAATGGAAATCTTTTATTTTAAATACTATGTTCTTAAATTATTTTTAAAAATTAAGTATTCTTTGAATTCTTATTAGAATACGTAAATGCGGGTTTGTTTATGTATGTTTGTACATACATACATATGTATGTATGTATGTATGTAGTTGCAATTGCCATTACACGTTTACTCATTTGCACTTGACACAATTCGACGAATTTTTTTGGCAATTTCGTCTGTTTGTTTACATACAAATTTGTATATACTTGTATCTACCTATTAAATATATCTATTGATGGTCATTTTCATAGTCAGGTGCACACGTCGATCCCTTTGCCCGTGCCCCCTCCCCATCCTCTAGAAGTTGGTTCGCTAATTTCGTGGTGTTGTGAACTTAATGGTTCGTCATAAACTGATTTTTAAGGGAATTTCAATTTATTGGCTTCCCAGAAAACGGCTATGACATAATGCGCTACTTGACGCATAAATTATGAGCATGCGCCACTGCAGCGCAAGGGGAGGGGGAGTTTCTTGGCCAAATTGTATGCAAATCATCAGTCCAAAATGACGTTTACTGCCGTTTTCCATTGTCTGGCATTTGCAATAAAAACGAGCTAAAATAAAAAATAAGAAAAACAGAACAACAAATACAACAAAAATCTGTAACAAAGTGTCCAACACAATTTTGTAGCTGTCTGCGTCTCTTTCTTCTGACTCACGTCTTCGGCATGTAAATGAGCAGTGGCTAAGTGTGCGTGTGTGTGTGTGTGTATCGAATTTGTGTGTGTGTGTGTGTGCGTGTGCATGAGTGATGGAGCAGTTTAGTTGCCTTTAAAACGCGTCGCGTCTGCGTAGCGTGTGACAATTTGGTATACCCTGTATTTATGGAGTGCTCCAAAAAGGGTATGGTAAAAGCGAGCAAAAGTATGCAACATGTTTATGAAAAAATAAGGCCTTAATATAAACAGTTCAGATCACGTAATTTATCAACTAATTTTAACAATAAACTCGAAACCTTTATGGATTCTGTCAATGATTCAAAGAAACTATCGTTAGTGCTTTCGTTAAAGTAAATTAAGTGATAGAATTATATCTTAACTATAGAAATATTAAGGATACGTAGATATATTTTTTTATGAATTGTAAATCGACAAGTTTTTTTTAATGATAAACAATTTTCTTAAATATGATTTGAGTTCTCAAAAACAAACTATGATTTTAGGCATCGGTGTGTATCTCAAAACTGAATGACATGATATCTTCTGGTCGATCACTTTTCTACTGCAAGATTCTTACTTTGGCTTTTGTTGCTTCTGTTTGGCGTCCTCTTCACATTTTTAGTTATTTTGTGTCTTCTGTTTTGTGTCTATTTTCAGCAAGTTGGCGACATCGATCGTGTATATTATTAATTAAAATTCCGTCAAGTCAAAAGCCGAGTGCGTGTGTGTTGTGAATTGTTTGCTGCTCGGGCCAAATCAAATCAAAATACGAATAATTATTTGTATTCAAATATTCAAAATCATTCATCGAATGACATCCAGTGTCCGCCCAAAATATTAATGATATTGCCAAGATGATCATGATGACGTTGATAAGTGCCACAAATTGTGATAAACAACGATAATGAAATACAAATCAAAAGGGCAACGGCAGAAAATGTGATACGAAAAATATAAAATGAAGATTAATAACAAACACATACATACAGCACACATGTGTATCTGTGAATATTTTAAAATGCAAAATTAAACAACTGTTTTTATTATAATGCAAATGAAGTGCCTTAGTGAGAACTTAGTGAGTTTTAAAAATAAAAATAATTTAATTAAATAAATAAAAAAGAACGCTAGCAAACACAATTAACTTAATTTAAAGCAAAAACTTCAACAAGAAACTTAACTGCATACTTATCTAAAAAGAAGACACACAACAACAGCAAAAAGCAGAAGAAAATCAGCTGCAAAATCTCACACACACAACTGCAAAAAATAAATAAATATTAATATCAAGTATTTATTTAAATAAAAACGTTGCTGCTATTTCGTCTACGCGCGCGTGAGAGTGTGTGCGTGTGAGTGTGTGTGTGTGTGTGTGCCAGTGTGTGTGTGTGTGTCTTGTGTCGTGCGTGTGTGTGTGTGAGTGAGTGAGAGCGGAGCATTTTGGGATATGACTGCTAAATATCACAAGGAGAAGAAGCAGCAGCATAATGCATCCAGCGGGCGAAAAAAGGGGCGGTCGCCCCAATGATAAATACACAGCGGAAGCGCTCGAGAGCATTAAACAGGATCTAACACGATTCGAAGTACAAAATAATCATAGAAATAATCAGGTGAGTCTACTTAATAATCAGGAAAATTGAACACGATACTAAATTTAAGAAAAATGAACTAATCAAAGATCTCTAGACTTCTAGTAATGTTACTCTTATATTAAGTAGTAACACTAAGTCATTGAACCCAATAAATAAACTCTCAATTACAATGGGGGAACTCAGCACCGGGGAATTCCATGAATATTATCACAACTTTTGAAATTCTTTGAATTTTTACAGACTTTCCTATGAAGTCTGGTTTAAAAGTGGAATATAAGTTCTACGCTGATTCACTCAATAGTTAATAATAATGAAGAATTAAAATAAAAATTCCCAGACAGGCAACTAATGCTAAGGGACAGAAAGAGAGGGATAGAGAGGGAGTGAGTAAGTGTGTAAAAGTGATGAAGAGAATGAGAGCGGAACTTACATAAAAACAAACTTATCAGTTGTTTTAGTGCTTTACAAATGATGCGACAACATTTTCCAGGCATGAAAATAAGAGAAACAAAAAAACACGACAACTTACGTATAAAAAGTTAACAACCAGATAAAACGCTTGTCGCGCGACAGCGTGAAGAAGAAGAAACAAAGGCAATAACGTGGGCGGAAAAATGTTCACCTGATGATGGCACGAGCCGCCACAAAGTTGTTTCACCTGTGCGTAATAATACATCAATGTTGGCCAAGACATTTGTCAAAATGTCGTGGGTGACAGGAGTTGGCAATTAGCCTGGCCAGAAAGTTACAAATGTTGGCCAAAGCTCAGCGGCAAAACATTGAGAAGCTTCTAAATAGAAGATGTGGGCGTGTGTATGTGAGTGTGTAGGTGTATGTGTATGTGCGTGTGTACGTGCTAAATATAAATGCAGAGAGCTTGAAATAAAATTAATGAACTGCCAACGAAATGCAATTGACCTTCTGCCATTATACACACACACACAAACGCACGCACGCACTCACACAGCTGTGCGGGCTGCTGAGTGGGCGGCTCTCTGCCAGACAAAATGTCCAGTCATATCTCTCTCCCTCTCTCGCTTCCTCTCTTGCTTTGAATAGGCGTGCGTGTGTGCACGCGATCACCCTGGATATTGAGCATTGACGTCACAGCCTTCAAAAGCTCAACAGGCGTTGATGAGAGCCGGCACAGCAAAGAGAGCAAAACACCAGATGGTAGCAAATGAAGAGAGTGCAAGAAAGATAGCGAAGGGTGTATTTGGGGCTTGCATTTATGCTTGTCATCTGAACTATTGTATTTTGTAACCCATGATTGTTTGACCTTTGAAATGATTCCTCATTTAAATTCTGATGATTTGTACAGATTAATATTTTTTCGAATATTTTTAATCTAGTTCATATTATCGAAAATTTGTCAATAACAATTTGTCAACTGTCTTAATTTATCTAATCGTAACAAATTTAATTTTCATTATTCTTGAACTAAATTGATTTGACACCTCAATTTTTTAATCGGTAGATCGAATTTTTCCAAAAGGATAAACTTTTCTATATATGAAGAAATTAAGTTTTGATACATTTGATCGAAAATGATTTTTTAACAATAATCTGTTACCAAACACTTTTTTCCAAGTGGCAACTGTGCAGTGCATTTATTAAATCTTAACTGGAAACTGCTGAACAATTTGGCAACAACTTGCAAATAATGATTTATAAACGGTTTGCTCTTTGGTTTATCGATTGTTTCAGCCTTAAGCTAAAAGTGCAGTCTCTCAGATGGTCGGACGGACGGACGGACATATGGTTTGCTGGCTGGCAAGCAATAAAAATGCTTAAATATGATCTGACGGGTCATTAATTTAAAATTTTACGATTTCTACTGCCAGCTACTGTTTGTGCGATTGTAAATTATGATCGAGCGCTCGTACCATACGATTAGCCAGCGCATTCCTGCGGCTAAGCCGGGTCCAAACCGTTCTAACCGTTGCCAATGCGAGGAGGAGCTTGCTTTTGGGCCATAAAAAATGTTTGCTGACGGGATGCGGCAAATTGTTATGACCAGGCCGAAGCATTGACAGTTGCGAATTTAACGTTTGCCGTCTTCAGGCATATTGCATATTTTTCATATTCGGCCAACTTTCGCTTTGGCTTTGACTTTAGCCACGTGGCTTTAACTAATTGGTCATGCTGCGCACTAAATACCCTGGCCATAATCTGTTCATATATGGCGAATTTGTGGATCGAGACTCCCTTCAATAGCCATATGTGGGCTGACTGAAAACGATCAGTAAATACAATTTATTCATGGCTCGATCAACACTTTCGGCGGCCATGTTCACGCCCACGCTCTACCGCTTTTTTTTGGACGCCACGGCGTTTTAGCCATCGACATCGCCGCCGGCTACCATAAAACGATCGTGTCTCATTTGACAATGCTATAAATATCAAATGGCAGCGCGTCTAGCTCAGACACGAACCTAACCCGGCCCAACACGAGTTCCGACCATATTTGGACAAAAAGAGAAATAATAATTCAGACAAAAAATACCTTTCGTAGAACTAATTAAAATAACAAAACGATCAAAATAAATTAAATGAAACGCCAACGCCGTCAACAGTGGGCTAAATGACAATATATAAAAATTAAAATCAATGCGACTTAACAATTCAAAATATGCATAAATAAATTAGCCAAAGCGAAAAAGCAAACAATGTACAACAGATTTTTTTTTGGCTGCTCGTAAGCTTTGTACAGGGTATCACGTATACACATGTAATCCGGCCTTTAAGCCTAATTGGTTGTCATAAGCCCTGAAGCTATTTATAAATCGCATACAATGGCTAACAAAAGTATGCATACGCACAGCAAAGTAAGGTCACAACTTGTGTCGATCATCATAAATTGATTACGTTGTGCTGATCGATAGGAAGTTTTTCCCACGTTACAGTTGATATCGACTAATTAGAAAATTATTTCGTGGTGCGTCAGCCGAGGTTGGATATCTACTTCCGATGAAATATGTACATAATTAACTTAAAATATTTTTCAAAGGGATTATTTTGTAGTTAAATTACAGGAAATTGGCCAAAAAGCTTAAGAAATGTATTTTGCACTATATTTGTATGACAAAACTCACCAAAGTCGGTGAAATAAAGTTGGGGGCATAATAAACCTGATGTGATTAATCAGCTAAGTATTTCACATTATAAAGAGATTGTATCTGTAAATTATAATTCATTATTTTTAGAAGTTTTAAAATAGTCAGGAAATATTTTTTAAGTTTAATAGCATTCCCTTAATCTATTATGCATATTCTACCATCAGATGAAATACTTTTAAACAGAATATGTATCTCTTTTATAATGATCGTGTTAACCCAAAAATTCAATAGAATTGCCAGTTTTTTGGAGTCTGTCCAGATTTCGCTGTGCATTTTGCAGATTCCCTGGGGTGTAATTTGTATTTAATTTGCGCGAAATTTTCGTGCGACGTGTCGCTATTTTCTAAGGAATTTTCACCTAAATAAATATGTATGCAAACACGTACATAAATATATATCATTTTCAGTGGAAGAACTACAGCAACAAAAGCAAACGACCAAAAAAAGAACATTGGCCCGTCTCTAATAATAACAAAGGCGGCCAAAACAAAAATGTTTGACTCTTCTGGTATAGCATTCCCCAAAGTATACTTATATATATGTCTAAATCTATACATATTTATATCTATATGTGTATACTATGATATATGAGTGTATTTGGCAGTTGCCAAGAATTTTGATGTATTTTTTGGCGTTGTGCGCGATTTTTGGCCAAATTTTGTATATTGCCAAAGAAAATCCCAAAAGAAAAAATATTCCAAATTCCCCTGCGGACAAGTCTGGTATTATCATCCAACAAATAAACTATAGATATATAGTATTGTCAGGTTCAAAGTTATTTCGGTCAAGGTAATAAAACTGGCCCTTGTATGTATGTATATATATTTTTTTGGTTTATGGCCAATTGCAGTGGCAATTGCTTAAGTGGATTAGCGAAAGTGTTTACCGCCCTCCCCACAAATCCAATTTATTTTATTTCATTTGAAGATTTCGCGTTGCAAATTTGCGTGTGGGCGGCACCTTTGGGGTAGGAAAAAAGGAAGGGGGATTTCAGCTGATTTAGTGCGCCCATTGGCTTTTGGCTAATTTGCCGTCAATTGGTTTGCTTGTAAGACGACGGATCGGGCCGAAAAAGAAGAAGACTGGGCGACGACATCGCGTCAGGTTGTCTGCTGGGGGTCTTTTGTTGGGTTTCGACGTCCTTGGTTTTAATTAGTCTGGTCGCTCATTAAATGTACGCCCACTTGAGGGTTAATACAGCTGCGAGCAGATATAAAATACAGAAAAATATATCTCTGTAGGTAATGCGTCTTTATACCCTGCATATACAAACGATTATAAAAAGTAACTTTAAATTTTATTATTTTATCATTTATTTACACATAATAAAAATAGTATTTACTTAATTATAATTGAAGTTAGTCTTTATTTTAACATAAGTTATAAATACTGAAAATTTCAGAAATATAGAATTCTAAAAGTAAAGATAACTTAAACTTGTGTGCAGAGTATCTTCCAGTCAGGCAATTTCAATTTATTTTTAACTCATGCAGAAAACAATTGAAAAGATACAAATTTCTGGGAAATTTAGTTAATCAGTCTCAGTATAAAAATAAACAATTTAAAAAAGCTTTTGCTAAGCTTTTACATAAATATTTAACATTAACAGCTTCAGCTTAACAGTGTCGCTGGGATGTTAAAGTTAAGAGAATTCGTGACTGTGCGTGATTTTACGATTATAATATGTGCATATATTATCTCTTGTCACGTTGCCATCACAAATTTATGGCCATCGCTCATGCAAAGTCAGTCGACAGAGTCAAACTGTGAGGATCAGTCACAAAAGAAAGACGATGATGTAGTAGCATCAAAAGAATGCGTAAAACGGGTAGCAGCAACACCAATAAGAACAACAACAACAGCAGCCAAGTGCGCGCACATACACACACACTCACACACTGAAGGTTGCCTTCTGTTTCTGTTGTTTGCTGCAATCTGTCAGCCGGCGATCGTTTTGCTGCCATTGTTGTTGTTTATTTCACGCTCTCTCTCTCTCTTCCTCGCTCTCTATCTGTTTGTATCTGTTTTCGTTTGGTGTGCGCTCTCCTGTTGAGCGTGTATCTTTGTTTGCTTGTGTGCGAGTGCTCCTGACTTTTAGGAATTTCTCAGCGATGGCAAGAATTTGATTTCATTGCTTTGGCCGCCGCGTTTCTTGTGCCTTTTGTTTTAGGCGCTGTTCGCATTTTTCTTTTTATTTTGTATGCGCGCCTTTTGTTTAGTTTTTGAACTGATCCAAACACACGCACACATACACAAGCATATGTAAATACACAACCAAAAGTTTCTCACAGCACAGGAATGCTGTCCCTGGCAGGGGCGTAGTGTTATAGGGGGATTGTACAATATGTGAGACGAAATGATAAGAGATGTAAATAAGATCATTTATGATTAAATTGTGAAGATATGTAGATATTTACAAGAAATTATTACTTATTTAATAAACGATGATGAATAATGATCGGTAAAAGTATCATTGTTATCGATAAATATTTTAGAGATGGCAAGTACTTAACTTATTGTAATCTATTGAAATAAATCAAGATGTGTAAGTAACTTTGGGAACTCAGTTATCGATAGCTATTTTAGGAACGGAATCGATTAATATTTAAAATACTTATCGATAAGTTCGAAACATAGAATACACAAAATAGTATACAAAATAGGAAGTTAGATGAAATATTATTAAATTAATTCTAAATCCGATTTATCGATAACTATTTGAATGTGATCTTTGATCTTCCATTTGCAGAATTACACAGCTCTGCGATACACCGCCGCCAATGGTCGTAACGATGCAAGCGATTACCACCATGCAAAGCTGGCACTGGAACCGCCTCCGTCGGCGTCACCCTCCCCCGATGTCGTTGTGCCGCCATCGCCGGCCATCGCAGGTGCCGTTGCCCTGCCGACGGCCAACGGACATGTGCCAAAGATAATCAACTCACTGATACCGCCCAAGCTAATACGCAAGCCTAGCATCGAGCGGGAGACACCGACGCATTATCTGCGCTGCAGTCCAGCGCTCGACTCGGGCGCCGGTAGCTCCCGCTCCGACAGTCCGCACTCGCACAGCCACCAGCAGCTGAGCGGTCGGACGAGCACCGGGCAGTACTCGCCCTCGCCCAGCAGCTTCAGCGACGCGGCGCCGCCAGCGCCCCCGCCGCGCAATCCCACGGGAGTGGGCAATTCGGCGACACCGCCGCCACCGCCACCCACCAATCAGATGTTCAAGCGTCGCTCGCCAGCCCTGAACCGGCCAGCGGCGATAACGCCGAGCGGCCCCACGGCGCGTGGCACGTCGCCGGTGATACCACAGAACGGAGCGGGCATCAAGACGCAACAGCAGCTGACGCAGCAAATGAAGGCACTCAACATGTACCAGGGGGCGAGCAGCGGGGCAGTTGTGGAGCCACCGCCGCCGTATATGATCAATACGGTGGTGGTGTCCGCGGCACCACCGCCGCCCAGCTACACCGCCTCCATGCAGTCGCGTCAGTCGCCGACTCAGTCACAGCAGTCCGACTACCGCAAGTCGCCCAGCAGCGGCATCTACTCGGCCACGTCGGCGGGATCGCCGAGTCCGATAACCGTGAGCAACAGCAGCGGCATTCTGCCCGCGTCGACGGGCGTGGCAAGGCCACAGCCCCGCGTCTATCAGGCTCGGACACAGCAGCCCATCATCATGCAGAGCGTCAAGTCGACGCAGGTGCAGAAGCCGGTGCTGCAGACCGCCGTGGCACCGCAGTCTCCGGTCAGTGCATCCGCCAGCAATTCGCCCGTTCACGTGCTCGCCGCACCGCCCTCCTATCCGCAAAAGTCGCCGGCGGTGGTGCAGCAGCAGCAACAGGCGGCCGCCGCTGCCCAGCAGCACTCCCCGCTGCTCGTTCCCACGCCCGTCGTAGTGCCAGGTGCGGTGAAGCCACCGGCGCCCACAACGCCCCCGCTGATGGCCACTGCGCTGAATGGCGGTGCGGTGGTCAGCAAGGGAGCCGCCATGGAGCCACCTTCCTATGCCAAGAGCATGCAGGCCAAGGCGGCCACAACGCCACAGCCACAGCAGCAGCAACAACAGTTGCAGCAACAGCAGCAGCAACAACAACAGCAGCAGCAACAGTTGCAGACGTTGCGTGCGCTGCAGGCGCAGCAACAACAGCAGCAACTGCAACAACAGCAACTTCAGCAGCAGCAGCAGCAACAACAACAACAACAGCAAAAGGTGCGTATTTCAAAAACAAATAAAGTCGAACTTTCCTTTAAAGAATTTAACAGAAATATAGATACATTAATTGCTTCATTTAAATAATAAATAATTAAATAAATTTAAAAATAATTATTATTTCGTTAAAATAATTCGTGCTTTAAGATATGCGTTTTTAACCAAAAGGTGTCTTTTTAAATATTTAATATTTTAAATCTCTAGTTTTTATTTCTAATCAACTCCTCTTGTCATAATTAACTAAACTTAATTCTGAAATTGAAATACGCTGAACAAACTCTCCAGTGAGTTGTCAATTATTTTTATAAAATCTATTTAATAAACTCGACTTAATAGATAATAACTTGAGCACTTGAAATCAGTTTATTAATATGATTTCCTATATTATATATAGCGTAAAGTTCATTATAGGAAAGTTCGACTGTATTATGTTGGCAACAGCAACATCAACTAACTTATTTTTCCCTCTCTCTCTTTCTCTTCCTCTTTGTTGCATGTTGCAGCAAGCGTTGCCCGTGAGCAGCAATGGCAATGGCAATCGACAGCTGCCGCCGCCGCCGCCGTATCAAAGTGCGCGTGTTACCACGCCCGAGTTGGCCAACAACAACAATAACAACAACAACAATGTCAACTTGACAGCTGAAATGAAACCTGCTGGCAATAACAATAACAACAATAATAATAACAACAACAACAACATACAAATAAGCAACAGCAATTTGGCAACAACACCACCAATTCCACCGGCCAAATACAGCGGCAACAATGGCAACAGCTCCAGTGGCAGCAACGGTTCGACAACAGCAGCAACAGCCGCCGCCGCCGCCTGCAAGAAGATCAAACATGCATCTCCGATTCCGGAGCGCAAGCAAATCTCCAAGGAGAAGGAGGAGGAGCGCAAGGAGTTTCGCATACGACAATATTCGCCGCAGGCATTCAAATTCTTTATGGAGCAACATATCGAGAATGTGATTAAATCGTATCGCCAGCGAACGTTCCGTAAAAATCAATTGGAAAAGGAAATGCTCAAGGTCGGACTCTCGGATGAGACACAAATCGAGATGCGCAAGATGCTCAACCAGAAGGAAAGCAACTACATTCGCCTCAAACGGGCCAAGATGGACAAGAGCATGTTTGTCAAGATCAAACCCATCGGCGTCGGGGCATTTGGTGAGGTGACTCTGGTCCGCAAAATTGACACATCGAATCATTTGTATGCGATGAAGACGCTGCGCAAAGCGGACGTCCTTAAGCGTAATCAGGTGGCTCATGTGAAAGCCGAACGTGATATTCTGGCCGAGGCCGACAACAATTGGGTTGTCAAGCTGTACTATAGTTTTCAGGATAAGGATAATTTATATTTCGTTATGGATTACATACCCGGTGAGTTTCAATCTCTATGAATAAAGCAAATGAACTGAAAATTGTTAGTTAACAGTGTGTCAGAAGCTTTTTAACAGCGGCGCTGTTAAGTTTGCATAACATTACAGTGCAAGTCAGCCAGCTTACAGCTGCCTATGCTAACAGTGTATAAGCAGCTGCGCTGTTAAGTCGACCGAATAACAGTTGCTCAAATGTAAACTCCTATCTAATTGTTAATGTTATCTTTTTACAGGCGGCGATCTGATGTCGCTGTTGATCAAGCTGGGCATCTTTGAGGAACCGCTGGCACGTTTCTACATCGCTGAGGTCACCTGCGCCGTCGACAGTGTGCATAAGATGGGCTTCATTCACAGGTAAATCATAAATCGATTATATCAGCTGTCTATATAATTGTATGTATCTATTTTATAGGGACATCAAGCCTGATAACATACTCATCGATCGCGATGGACACATAAAGCTCACGGATTTCGGTCTTTGCACTGGCTTTAGATGGACGCACAACTCCAAATACTATCAGGAGAACGGTAAGTTCAACTCTTCTTCTCTGAAATATGAACTTAAATTACTCATAATGTCTGTCTTTTAGGCAATCATTCGCGGCAGGACTCAATGGAGCCGTGGGAGGATTACTCGGAGAATGGCACAAAGCCTACAGTGTTGGAGCGGTCAGTTAATGATCCAATTCAAATTGAATTTTGATTCTAATAATTGTAATTCTTGTACAGACGACGCATGCGTGATCATCAAAGAGTCCTGGCACACTCACTGGTCGGCACACCCAACTATATAGCTCCCGAGGTGTTGGAACGCAGTGGCTATACACAATTGTGCGATTACTGGAGTGTTGGAGTCATTCTCTACGAGATGCTGGTGGGTCAGCCACCTTTTCTGGCCAACAGCCCAATGGAGACGCAACAAAAGGTTGACTCAGTTGATAGAGTATATTTATATTTTAATAATCTAATATCTACCTCTAATCGTAGGTCATAAATTGGGAGAAGACGCTTCACATACCGCCGCAGGCTCAGCTATCACGTGATGCAACGGATTTAATACGACGACTTTGCGCATCGTCGGATAAAAGGCTCGGCAAGAGCGTGGACGAGGTCAAGGGCCACGATTTCTTTAAGGGCATTGACTTTGCGGACATGCGCAAGCAGAAGGCACCATATATACCGGAAATCAAACATCCCACGGATACGTCCAACTTTGATCCCGTTGATCCTGACAAGTTGCGATCTAATGATTCCAATTTGAGCAGCGGCGATGATATCGATCTGAATGATAGGCCATTCCATGGATTTTTCGAATTTACCTTTAGAAGATTTTTCGATGATCGGCAGCAGCCGGACATGACGGACGATCAGGCGCCGGTTTATGTCTGATCTCGGTCATAATACACACACATATATCATTGTTAGTCAAATAGTCACAAATCCATTAGAAGGGAGACGCACGTTAACAGTGTGCCAACAACGTGTTAACAGCGACGCTGTTAAGCCTTAAAATTACAGCACCACCAGTGTGCCAGCAGCTCTTTAGCAGCGGCGCTGTTAAGTCTGCATAAAATGACAGTGCATGTTAGCAGCAGCGCTGTTAAGTCTGCACATGTTAACAGTGTGCCAACAGCGTGCTACGAGCTGCGCTGTTAAGTCAGCCAGTTTACAGCTGCCTATGCTAACAGTGTATTAGCTGCTGCGCTGTTAAGTCGGCCCCTTATTTTACCAACGTTTTAGCAGCGGCGCTGTAAAGCCTTAAACAATTTTAATTAAATATTCATTTAGCGTTTTAGTGAAATTGGTTGCCAAAAAATGGAAAAGTTGAGGCACTTATGAGCAGATGAAGTTTTAAATTTTTGCAAATCTTTTTTTTTAATGTAGAAACTATTGAAAATGGCACACACACACATCAAAAAGGAAAACTATATGCATATTATTACATATTTATACAAAAAAAATTAGAAAAGCAAAAAACATTATTTACGAATGGTTAGAAAGGGACTACACATATACATAAAAACACACTTACATACATATATGCTTGATTGCATGAACTGAATAAATTTAAATGAAATGAGTCATAACCTTTTGATTTTTTTTTGTTAACTAAAGATCTTACACATACACACACATACACCTACACACACACATCTATAAATATATATATATATATATATATAATACAAATAGTTAGGTACGGTATGAATATGTTAAATTTTATATAGACTTTGAATACCAATCGAACCAATTTTCTGGTGCTCAAAAATCTATAAATACTTACACATATTTAAATATAAATGTATACATGAACTATATGCCTTGAAGGAGCAACAAAGGGAGAAGCGAATTTAACTAAGCCTAGACAACTTTCACACACATACATACATATATACACACACACACTGGACCAATATAACAATGTTAACGGAATGGCAACTATCTCAGCAGGCTGGATATTCGTTGGCCATTTGACGGGACTTGAAATTTCGAGCTTGACAAAATGAAAAACAATAATTGTGCGGAAGAGAAGGGGATCAATGAGAACCGATCTCGACAGACGCACAGCATCGCACCAAGTTAGCGATATAAGCGGGTCTTATAAGCCTAATCTACAAATTCTATCTATTATTATGAAATGCCCGCGGGCGCGCTCTTATCACTCTTATCACACACTGCTCATTCAAACAATCTATGAACGTATTACGCGCCCTCCACCAACCACCAACAAACCCCCCAAAAACAAGAACAAACTATATTGTATCTATCGTATAGATTCTATGCATATACATATACATATATATATATATATAAATATTATATGATTAACTAAACTAATTAATGTAGCAATGTTAGACGAACTTGTTGAATGCCAAATGAAATTGTTTTTTATAATATTCAACAGAAATTCTCTAAGGAAACAAGAAGGAAAAACAAAAAATTAATATAAATCTATATATATATATATATCTTATATATACATAAATATTTTAAATATATACCATAATAAATTGTAATAGTTTTTATAATTATGCAATACATTTTTAGTGCTAAGATGTTTTTTAGTTTATAATTCGCTAACAAATAAATTAGTTTAATTTTCATGTCTAAGCAAAAGTACATTAAAAATTTATTTGTTTTTTGTAAGTTGCGTTGGTAATGCGTTTGAATCGAAAATTTGTTTAAATTTAGCATTTCGGTTAATTGTTTCTTTAACAAATGTAAAAGTTAAGCTAATCGACAAATAAGGAAGAAACAAATCGCGTGCCTTGGTCAATTCATTTACAATAACAAACAAATTAATAAATGGAAAGCAAAATATGTAAAAATTTTAAGCACTGTTGTTTTTATGGGAATTGGGTCTAAAATACTTTTGCAGTTTGTGATTGGGTGACAAATCAATTTTTGAGAAATTTTTTGATTCAATTCATTTGTGAAACCGACGATTTCAGTTTATATATCGATTCTAGATCCCATTTCCTCTCCTAATATAATAAAAATGCAAATGTTTTGAATTTTAATAATTTTTGTTTTTATTTTCACATTGTAAATTTAATAATTATAATAATTTTGTAAATTTATCAAGACAAAAAGTGTTTTATCCGTTTTTTGCTTATTTTGATTAAAATACATTTATGCGTAATATTTGAAATATAAGTTATTTTTTAAATTGTTTTCTTTTTGTTTTTTTTTTTCTTTTTTTGTTGGTGTATTCTTTGTGTATAGCAATTAACATTTGATGCCTGTCTCAACGCATAACTAAACATAAAAAAGACTTTATAAAACATAAAACAAATAATACATTTCGATCCAAACTGATCCCAAGTATTATGGTCAATGGTATTATGGTATATGAACAACTTTAACAGAGGATACAAAATACAAGAGATTGTGGATTGGTAACTTAGGGAGGAGGCTCAGCAATGGATCTTAACATAACTAACAATGTTTATAGTATGTGTGTGTGTGTGTAAGTGTGTGTATCTCATATAAGGCCCTAGAGTGCAAATATTATCGCTGGCATCTCCATCACAATTAAAATATTTGCGCTTAAATATAATTAATTATTATTTAGGTTTTTGTTTTTAAGTTAACATTTATAAAGTTATGTTTAACTAGTCTAATTTATGAATTATTCAATTTATGCTAAACGAGTGCTGGCTGTATTTGTTTAAACAGTTTGCGCGTGTTCTTCTTCTTCTTCATTATCTTGTTTCTTTGTTTTTTTTGGATTCTCTAGCTTTTTTTTCTTGCGAAATAATTTACAAAAAATATATATATATTTATTTATATTTATGTATGTATATATCGAGTTGGTTTTTAAAAATACAAATATAAAAATTAATTAAGTAATAAATGCAATTTTTTTGTGTAAGTTGTTTTTTTTTTTTGGAAAAGCAAAAGAAAATTAATAATATTAACAGTACATAGATTCATGAGAAACTCCTGTGGTTATTAATTAATAAACATTCAAAATAAATTTTCGTTGTTCTGGAAACCTTTATCTTTCTCATTGCGTTTTTCATTGTTTTGGCGGAGTAAATTAATTGAATTTAAATTGGAGGATAAATTGAAAGCATTCTAATTCTTTAGAAATTTATTGTCCTTTTTAAACATTTCAATAGTTAATGTTAATAGTGTTTTAGGTTTTCATTTAGTA
The DNA here is from genome assembly GCA_035043635.1 of Drosophila rellima. Taxonomy (NCBI): domain Eukaryota; kingdom Metazoa; phylum Arthropoda; class Insecta; order Diptera; family Drosophilidae; genus Drosophila; species Drosophila rellima. The sequence continues at coordinate 3,759,846 of JAWNMV010000811.1, read as the reverse complement.
GGAGAAATGTTTTTTATTTTTTTTACATCAATACGCACATTGAAATTTGCTAATAATTTTCTTTAGAGACTTTTCCAAAAGTTACATTTTTGTTTTACATGCTAAGTTTATTTAATTTGCTTTTTTTTTAAAGTTTAAACATTGTTAGCCTAGAACTACACATAGTTTTATCATCCGTTGCATTTTGTAAGTAATTAATTGTTAAATAATTTTTAATAAGGCCAAATTAAGTTTTTTTCTTCCGCTTTAGCTTTATATATGTTATATATATATATTAAATATTAATTATTAAATTTAATATTATTAATTTTTGTATTTTTTTAATGTATTTTTGTAAGCATTAGATTACATTTACAGAACGGTTTTTATGCTCAAGTTGCCGAAGGTTTAAATGCATGGGGAGGGCACCTTCTTCTAGCGCGACTCTAGCTAAATGGAATGATCGTATAGTTGTTGTTAATTTCTTTTCGATTATTATTAATATAGATTGTAATTAATTGAAACTTTCATACAAAATGAACAAATCGAAACAAGCGCAAACATTCTTGCAGTGTATTTTGTAATTAGTTCATCAACTTGAAACGCGCAGCAAGCGGTGGGTTTTCATTTAACATAAGCAACAATTTGTGTGTTTTTTTCTGGTTTTGTTTAATTATTTTACTATTTTTTTTTGTTTGTTTTGTTGTTGTTGTATTCTGGCTTTAATACAGTTGGATGTTGTTTAATACTTTTTCGAGAGAGCATCATGCTCGGCATCATTGTTTTTGATCTTATTTTTGTTATTGAATTTCTTTAAATACGATATTGTCAATTATATTTTGTTTCTCTTATTTCTCATTGTTTTTGCTGTTGGTCCAAAATGTTGGATAGTGTAAAAACCCATAGTTTTCAAACGTTTTCAATAATTATTAAAAAGTGTTATATAAAACGAAATAATATACATTAATGCTGAAAATAATGTAATCATGATTACAAATAATAATAATAAATGTGGCACATGCCACACAGATAATGAAAGCTTTGAGTATTTCGCAGCACTTGGTACTGGGATGTTGCTCCTACAACTAAACGTAAATAGTTTAAAAAATATATCTATAACTTAATCATAATAAAAATGTAAAATAAAAATAATAAATTCGCTCAAACGAAAGGTTTCTTCAACTTTAAAATGAAATGTTAAAAAATATTGATATAAAAAATATTACATCTGCTCTCTACTGAGATGGCTGCCAGTTGCAACATGTTGCAAGTGATTAGTTTTTGTTTTTCATTTTTCTTTTTTTCTTCTAGTTGTTTTGTGTTCCTGCACAATTTGAGATTTTTGTCTGTATTTTTTTTTTTTTTTAGTTTTTTAAGTACAACATTTAAGTGCACTGTTAGCCGACTGTTAGACCTATGTTAAGGACTCGCCGTGTTCTGAATTTCAGTTCAGCAACATTTTGGCATTGAAGAAATTGAAGGCATGACTGGCGGAGTGTTCATTCTGCAGCGGATGCGGCGGTGCCATCAATGCCGCATGATGATGCAACGGGCTGGCAAAGTACGAAGGCGGCGGCGGCGGCGGTGGTGCGCTTAGCAGTGGGGGCGGCGGTGCTGTTGGCGGCGCCGCTGACTGCTGCAAACTGTTGCTGGGCGGTGGCGGCAACATAACGTTGGACGGTGGCCAGGCGAGTCGTTGATGATGATGATGTTGCAAGCGTTGATGTTGCTGCTGTTGTTGTTGATGTTGCTGCTGTTGTTGTTGATGTTGATAGGCCGCCATGGCAGCCAACTGATGTGGATAGTTGTTATTGTTGTTGTTGTGTTGGTTGTTGCTCGCTCTGGCGGAATTTGAGGCTGGGCCGCGACGAGCACGCGTTCCCGTTGCCGAGGCATTGGCGGCTACGACGCAGGTGGGCGGCACTGAGGTGTCGCTTACCTATTCCCTATAAGGCTTGCAATAGGAGTACCGATGGTTCATGTGCTGGCTGTAGCTGCCCGAGTGCGAGAAGCGCTTCAAGCACTTGGAGCACTGAAATGGCTTCTCGCCGGAATGCAAACGCTTGTGCTCCGTCAAATGATGCTTGTGCTTGAAGGCCTTGGGGCAGTCCATGCATTGATAAGGTCGCTGACCTGCAAAACGAATGACGAACGAAAAGTTATATTAGTTGCGGTCACTTGTTGGATTAATCAGATTTGCTTATGGTCAACTATAAATAGTTGACACAATAATTAAATTGGCAAACAATTTGAATTAATTTACAATTTTAATATTAATGATAAAATTAAAATCTAGATTTAGATTAGTAAATAGTAAGTACTATTTTCAGCCAGGATGACTCACCGGAATGCTCGTATTTGTGGCGTGCCAGGGAACTCTGCTTGGCGAACGCCTTGTCGCACTGATCGCAGACGAAGGGCAGGTCGGGATCGCCCGCATGTCCATGGGTCTCGGCCTTGGCGCGCTTGGGCTTCGGTGGCAACAGTCCGCCCGCTCCGGCCATCACATAGTCATCCTCGTGGGAGATGCGCGAGTCGTCGTCGCGCCAGGAACGCTTCTCGGAGCCACCGGGACTGAGGCTGGTGCCACGATAGTCGGGCAGCTTAATACTGTTCATTAGTAGATTGGGCGCATAGTCGCCACCGGGACGCATCTGGTAGAGCGCCTCCATGGGCAGGCGTGGCATCATGTAGGGCGGCAGTCCGGGAAAGGGTTGAGCATGTGGCCCTGCGGCGCGTTGTTGCGTCATTGGCGGCACTGCCTCGTGCATGCTGGGCGGCGAGGGCGGGGCAAAGTAGAGCGCTGCTGCAGCCGCTGCCGCAGCCGTTTGTTGTTGCAACGAGGAGGCACCGGAGCAGGGCGACAGCGAAGCCGGCGACATCGATGCCGAGCTGGACAATTTGCGGCTCAGATTAATGGCCATGTTGTCGGCAAAATCCACGGGCGGCTGACTCAACGTCGTCTGCTGTGGCGCCAGGCCATAAAGCGGCGATGCATCCCGTTTCACGGACAAATCCAGCGGCTGATCCTCGCCAGCTCGGGCGAGTTGTGGTGGCGTTGCCGTTGCCTGGACACTTGGTGCCTCGTTGCTGCTCACATAGCTCTGCATTTTGCGCTCCCGCGAGCGATTGTTCTGAAACCAGACCTGGACGACACGTGCGTCCAGCTGGAGACGGGCGGCAATCAGACGGAACTCATCGCGGGATGGACGCGCATTGTGGGCATAATGCTGCTTCAGCTGCTGCTGCTGCTCCTCGTTGATGGCCGTGCGGACGCGGACTTTGCGCTCCCCGCTGTCGCTGCTGCCGCCAGCGTTGTAATCCTGTCGTGGTTCCTCCTCCTCTTCATCTTCATCAGCATCGCTTACAAAGGAAGAGTGTTGTTGTTGTTGCTGATGTTGTTGCTGTTGTTGATGTTGTTGCTGCTGTTGTTGTTGTTGCTGCTGCTGGTAGTGCTGCTCTAGCTCCTCTTTGATGAGTCCACAGAGCACCTTCTCATGCTGCACCAGCTCTGTGGGATGATTGAACTGCTTGGAGCAGCGACTGCAGCGCAAATCCTGTGCCGTCACCAGCTCCTCCTCCTCATGCTCCTGATCTAGTTCCATCTTAATGGGCTTGGGTGAATCTGCTGCCGCTTCCGGCGCAGGCGTTGGCTCCCGAATCTGCTCCTGCTTGAGCGAGACGGCATCGGGATTAGCTTCAACAACTGGCGGCAACTCTGGCGTGGCTGGCTTGGTCTCCGACTCCTCCAGATCCATGACCAGCTTTGGCTCATCGGGCGTTTCATCTTCATCTTTGCTGGGCTCATAAAGTGGCGCCTCCAATTGCTGTTGTTGCTCTAGATGCTGTTGTTGCTCCAACTGATGTTGCTGCTCCTCCTGTTGTTGTTGTTGGTGCTGCTGCTGCTGTTGTCCGGCGGCTGTCAGCTCCAGCAAGCGCTGTATGCTAAAGGTGGGCAGGCGCGGATCAAACGCCGCTGCCATAAGCGCATTGGGAAATGCCAACAGAGCCGCATTCATGGCGCTGTAGCTGGAATAAAAGGGAGCAGCGGGATTCGCAGCTGCCGACGGCACCTGAGCCTCTCCAGCAAAGTAGTTCATGGGATTGGGCAGCAGGGGACTCGATTCTGGCAGCTTGGAGACACGCTTTCCACTCATTTGCTGCTGTTGATCCGTTGGCGAGCGTCCAGCGCTGACATTCTTATCCAAGGCTTTGAGCATTTGTCGATTGTTACCATGGTTGTTGTTGTTGCTGCTGGTCTGTTTGAGGCCCATGCTGATGCACTTCTTGGACGTCATGTGGGAGGAGAAGCTGCCCGAGTGCGAGAATCTCTTGCCGCACTTGTCGCACCCAAAGGGCTTCTCGCCCGAATGGATGCGCACGTGCTCCTTCAGATGGTGCTTAAACTTGAACGCCTTCTCGCACAGTGCGCACTTGAATTTGCGCAACGCCGTCGACTCATCGTGACTGATCATGTGACGCTGCAGGCGATAGACATTGGCAAATGCCTTGTGGCATTTTTTGCAAATCTGCAATGTAACAGAAAAAACGAGAGAAATATGTTAAAATTGTCATCACAATATGAACTTCAATTAGAATATGACTGGGGGCATTGTATTCAGCGATCACTGTAATTCTAGTCTCGTGATGCCTGTCTCCCTTTCTCTTTCTCACATGCTCTATTTTCCAAGCCAGCAACTGAGTAGCTGACATTGTTGTTGTTGCCCCTCTTCTTCTTGTTACGTGCTGCTAGCTGACATTGTTGTTGTTATTTCTCTTCTCCTTTTCTTGTTGTGCGAGCTACGCACACATTTGCAGTCCACACGCAACGCACAGGTAATAAAAATTGTTTAAAATAACAAACTTGTATATTTATTTGTTTTGCTGGGCTATTTGAAATTTAACGGTTTTTAATTTGTTTCAAGGCCCACAAAGCAAAAACCGAAAAACCAACGACCACAAAGCAAAAAACGCAAATATCAATTTTTTTCTCTATTTTTTTTATCTTGCTTTTGGTTAAGTTTTGGGCAGCGTCGTTAAATGTTTGCCTATAATTCAGATTTTATGCGCTGCTGTTGCGTTTGGCAAGCAGATTAAAAGCATTTAATTAATTTATTTAAGCGCACAGAAGACACAACAAAAATTAGAGAGAGAAAAAACGAAATGCGCGCTACGCAGATCACGAAACTGTAACTAAAACAGACACAGAAATACGACTATCAAATGTAAGTGTCATAGCGCTGAGCTTGCAACCGTCGTAAATTGTAGTTAATTCAATCGGCAAAAGTGACGCCGAAAATTGGCGCAAAAGAAACATAAAAATGTTCGGAGTGTGTATGCAGCAAGCTGCATTTAATGATTGGTGGAAAAATAAATTAAAAAACTTCAATCGATAGTGTATTGCGACAAAGCGCCAATAAGAAATGGATGCATAAACATCAACAAACGCCGGCAAGTGAAGAAATAAACAAAAAGTCTTGGAATCAGAAATCAAATCAAATCGTTTCAACAGCTGATGCTAATCAACGGCAACCATCAAAATTGTATGTGAGTATGTGCATATTTATGTATGTGTGTTTGTTTGTCTTTTATTTGTTTGGCAACAAATTGAACGCATCAATAATATCGTATGTAACTTTGTTGTTGCTGTTGTTGCTTTCTTGTGTGATGTTGGAAAAGGTGTGCAACGAAAGCAAAAGCTATGTAAATGACTGACAGGTTTGGGTGCAAGGGGCTCCACTTAGCCAGGCCGCTGAAAGATTTGCGGCACTTTCACTTGCTCAAAACAGATGGCAACACGTGTTGCCATCCCCCTGTAATCGCTTCATAGTGTCCCCTCCCTTTTCGCTGCGGTTGTTTACGTGCAGCCGTTGAACTTTTGCTGCTGCATTCATTTCAGCTCACCTCAGTAATTTTTCAATATAAAACGCGCAAGCCTGTTTGTTATTGCTGTAAAAGTTCATGACATTGTTTTAATTGTTTATCAGCGTTTAACAATTTAAATGATGTTTTAATACGCCATTAAAGTCGTGTGTGTGTGTGTTATGTAAAGACTTAACAGCCGCTGTTAATACTCAACATCTGAGCTTTAACTGTTCATTTGCATGACGTGCACTCTTTGTCTTTGCAAATACAATTTGTGTTTGCCGCAGCTTAAACTTTGACGTGTTACTCAGAGGCCGTTTTTTTGCATGAATTTCAATTAACGTACAACAAATATGCGAATGTGTGTGTGTATCTATTGAGTGTGGTCAGATATTAGTCATTATTTCGACATAAAACCAATTTATACTGATCACAAATGAGTTTTAGACATGAGATCACAATCAGGGTCATCAAAGTATGAAGGTTTCATTTTTGTATCTATGTACACATGGAAATGGACCTAAAAACTAACGGGTGCTCTCCAGACTAATTAGTTTGTACATTAACGGTGACATTCTGTTTATTTGTACTGCAAGTGGAAGAACAAATACAAAATACGCCCGATAATTACGCGCATAAAAAGCGTGGCCAGTTTTCAGGCCTAATTTGTTTGTTTAGCCGCCGTTTGCACATAAAAAGAGTCTCGATTGGGGAACATTTTGTTTTGTTTTGTTTTTCGAAAGTGAAAAAAACTTTAAACTACAATTTGATTTTTGTTTTGAGTGATATGTGAGCGCCGGCTGGCGTCGGCTGACGAAACGGAAGAGAAGCAACATAAATTTCCGCTTCCGCTGGTTATGAGTGGGAAGGGAAAAATACTTGTTGTTTTACCTGTTCTTTGAATGCTAATATAAATATGATTTCTAAATTGACGTCATGGCAGACTTAACAGTCGCCATTTGCAGGTGAGCGAAAGAGAGAGAGAGACACAGCGCGAGCATACGAACGAACGTACGAAACGTACAAGCGAACGAGTTTTAACATGCTCTCAGCATGGCTACGTCTACCTGTTGCGCTCACTCAAATACAAAGTAAAACTCGTTATCGCGTGGTATGAAGTTACGCTCTAGCTCTCTCTGTCTCTCCACCATTTGTGTGTTGTGTAAGCCGCAGTGTGTAAAAGAAAAAAGTAATTGTGTGTGTGAATGTGCATGTGTGTGTGTATATACGCCCACCTCTCTGCTTAAGTGCAGTGTGGACATTAACTCGCTTTGTTGACGCTCTCGCTGTTATTATTTTTATTGTTATCAATTAAATGTAAATCAAAATGGCAGCTCACCGCTCGCATAAAACACAACTGTACGTTTTTACAAAAGGTAAACTACAGAGTTGAGAATGAGTCAGGCGAATTCTTATGCATTTGATTTATTTTTTTGCTGTTCGTCATGTGCTGCGAGCGGAAATGCCAATTGAAGCTACCTTTAGTTAATAATAACGGAATCTCGCCCCACGAAGATGCCCTGGCACTGAGTGGAACTTAACCTCTGAATGCTGTGCTGACTCAAGTGTTTGTCTGTAACATGAATATAAATATGTATGACAGATACTCAAACATGAGCAATTACAGGAAATTGATTAATTTTAAAGTTGTAGTGTGATGTAGCCTTAAGCTTTTGATAAGCTGCAAAGCCCGTGCTCTGGGGTAGCTTTACATAAAGACACGAGTTGAATGCTACAAAACACATACAGTTTGTCAAGTCCAATGCTGACAAAGCAAAAAATAAAGGCTTAAATACCATACATATGCTTTAAAAGCTGTCTAATTAATAAAATTTCAACAGAATTCCAAGCCAATTAAGTGCGCCACTTACTTGTGTGTACCTTAAATTAACTTTTCAACTCATTTTTTTAAATTTTACAATGATGTCACTGATACACGAGCCGCGCTTAATAAACAATCTACATAGTATATAGAAAATATTATACAAACTACACTCAGCATTAGGTGCTTATCAGTAGTAGTTTGTTATCAGGACGCGCCTTGTAAATACTAGCCGAAATTAAAAATAATAATATAGCCGGAAATTTGGATGCATAGACCACACAGAGCAGCTTCAAAGCACAAATCAAGCTAAACGACGATGACAGTGTAAAAGTCGCATTGAGCGTCCAGCGGGTCCGGCAACATTAATTGTAGACGACAGAAGCCTTTTTGCTATAATTATAACTCAACGTAGGTGGGCGCCAATTCACACAGACACTGAGAGCGAGCAAGAGTGGGAGCGAGAGCGAGAGAGGGCGACGAAGATGTAGACGCAAGGCAATGACAAGCGCACTAATAGAGAAATCAAGTCAAAGCAGACAAAAATATAAATACAAACACACATTGGGCACAGATACCGCTAATTTGTGAAAGTATTTCACGAACGCTTTATGCATTGAGTGACATGAGAATTTGGCCATAATAGCGCACATAATTGGCTGTAAAGATTGGAAGGGGGACAACAAGCTTTTTAAAGTGACAAGCTCAAAGGCATTGTTGTTCTTGTTGTTGTTTTTGTTGTTGCCTTAAAATTGACAAAATGCCATCGCGAGCATGGAAATACACACACACAAACACACACATAGTATATGAGTCTACATATAAAAACGCACCTGTCGCATGTGGAAACGCGTAAACAAAAATAACAACAAGCGACATGCTCAAGTTTTTTTTTTTTAATATTTTTTTTTGAGGTCAGTCTAAACAAATTTCTGCTTGCAAAAGAAGAAAAAAATAACAAGATTATTAACGACACCACAAAAAAATAAATGCTGAAGAAAATAAAAAAAAGTAAAATAAAAATAATGTCTAACTGCTTTATAGCAACTGCGACCCAATTTGCAAGCACTGCTTATCGCAACGACAGCTGCTGAAGAATTCTACAAATAAAGTATTCTATATGCTTTATAAGGCTGCCGCTGATTAGAGCAATGAATGAATTTCCAGTTAGCATTGACGTACCTTCAAGAAACAAACGAACAACAACAACAATTATAATAATAATTTATTGAAATGATAATCCGTATAGTACTTCTACTATTCATATTAAAAATCGGAACACGTTGTGCCCAGTTCGATTAGGGTTATCGAAAGTGGTTTTTAGCATAGGTACCGCCACGACAGGGTTTTTGAACTCCACTGATAAGGCAGCCCACATAGAGGTGCGCCCCACTGATAAGCCCGAGTTTTGTGTTTTTTTCTTTGCTCAATTCCTATAAACAATTGTAGTTTTTGCTGTTGTACGGTTTTTTTTCTCAGTAACAGTTCATTAACATTGAGTTGGAAAATCCGTAAAGTTGCCGCGCCATTTGTCGATGGGTCTCTTGTGAGTTTTTTTTTATTTTAAATTTATTCTTTGCCACCGCTGTCTTTAATTTTAAAGAAATACATTTGTTTTTTCTTGTTTTTCTTTAAAAAACAAAAATTGATTAACAGGGAAACACTTTTAAGCACTGTTGCTTCATTTCGCAATTCATTCCGGCTGCCGCATTTTTCAATATTTTATGGCGGATTTCTCAGATGCAGCTGATAAACTGATTCAAAGAAAAGATAAATTCAAGATTTATAAGAAGAGACTGCTCGACAAAAAGATACTCAGCAAGTCGGCTTAAATTTTCTCAATTTGAATTAGTTTAAAATCTTAAAATTAAAATTATCCTTACTAAAATATACGGCAATGATCTTAGATTTATAATACGCTCTGGAAGTGTGCATAAAAGACAAAAGCAAAATAAAAATAAAGGAAAATCTGGCCAAAAGACAAGCGGAAACTCGTTGAATTTTCATTTCGTTGGCTGCCAGCGAACGACAAATCAAATTTAATTGTTTATAAATAAAACGTTTTGCTCAATGATGCGTGGGGATCGCTTGAATATTTTTTTTTTCAAATATACATAAGTATATATTTTTTTTGTGTATTTTCTCTTTTATTTTTTGTTTTATTTGCTTGCGGGGAAAATTCGTCTAAAGATGCGAAATTAGTTGTGTATTAGGAAAACATAAATTAGGCGCCGCCGCAAAATAAATTTAATTTATAACTTTTGATAAAAGCTCCTTCAAAATGTTGCTAAATCAAAGAAATCTCTTAAGATGAAGAATTATGTCTTTTGAAAGGTTTTAAGATATCGCTCACTCGGGAGCCAACAGCTGCTTTAAATGTATCTCAATATCTACACGAGTATTTTCCCTTTCAATATGATTTCATTTTACGACTCTCGGACTTTAGAGCACATTCCCAATAAAAAGAAAACTATTGTAATACAAGCTGCTCGAAAGCAATAAAAAATTGCCAAGGTAATGGGAATACAGTCCAATTTAAGGACAGTCCAAGCTAAAAGTTAAGTGTCTGGTTCAGATTCAGGATTCAGTTTCTGTCTCCCATCTTCATTAAACATATTCCGAGACACGACCGCACAATAAACGTCATGAAATGCACAAAAGTGAAAGAGCCCAAGGGAAAATGCCGCAGGGAAATTCCATGTGGGAAAAATGCACTGACGACTCTTGGGGGCCCCACATTATTTATGATGTGCACGGTGAAAGTTGATCCAAATCCCGAGAGCAATACCAGAAAATAAAGAGAGAAAGAAGGTAAAACTGTGCGGAAATATCCGGAGAGGGGAGGAAATAGCTTGGCATGTGTTTTGGTAAAAAATGGGCAGGTGCTGACTGAGAGCGTGGAAACCAGCTATTTGAGAATCCTACTCTGTAGGAAGTAGTTGATGGAATTCCTTGAACAGGAGCTGCGGGAACTGAAGGTTGGAATTATAATTAGTCGAGTTTCAGGCCTTTGAGATGGGAAAGATTTCGATTTTATTTATAAAAGTTTTAAAAAAATCGTTTGAAAAAACATTTAAATGAGGCTGACACTAGATCTGAAATGGATCAAAAATTAAGATATTAATAATTGAATTTACTACCACTTTTTAACAACTTTTCCCCTTTTATGACTTAGAATTCTACAATCATCTTTTCTGCTACTACTTCCAGTTCATATTCTCCTCATTAGCATTTCTGTTTAAGCCACATTATAAATAGTCCACTTTTCCAAATGTGACATACTAATTGAAACATGTGTCAAGCTGAATAAACTTTATGAAATGCACACATATATATGTATGTTTATTACATATGTACATTCGTATATTTTATATGCAAATAAATGCTACAAAACTTTACGTTATAAATTTCAATAAATTTTCATTATTTGTAAACATGCGCGTAAAAGTTTTTTAATTTGTTTGCTTTAATTGCAAATAATTTTTAAAACTTTGTGCGGGTCAAAGGGCAGGGCCAGAGTTGACCTTACAAAGTGTATGTATATAAAAAAAATACGGGAAACGGGAATGCCACACAGGGAATGAAGGGGGAAAGAAAAGGGAACATGGGAATGCGAGTGGAGTAAATAAATTGCTATTAATTTTTCAACGTTGTTCGTCAAGTGGCGAATGGCGCCGAGACGACGACGATGACGACGGCGACGTGAGGAGTTGGGGTTGGAGTTGGAAGTTGGAAGTTGGAACTGTGGTAGGACACCTAAAGTGCATATAATTTTTCAATTTGAAATGTTTCGTGTGCAGACACATGACCCGGCCATTCTGTGGTGGCCAAAAAGGTGGCACGACCCAAATGAATTGTGGCCAAAAGTTGCGACTGTTTTTATTTGGTAGTATGTGCGTGTGTGTGTCTGTGTGTATGTGTGTGTGTGAAGCGCAGTTAAGCAAATATTTAATTGCTGCACTTTTTCTGGCACTCTGTTGTTATGGCTGAAAGTTTGCCAACGTCAGTTTTTGCCAACATTTGGAGTTTGACCAATAATTTATGTGCTGCCATTTGCTCAACAATTACGGCCTCGCTGGCTAGCTCCCTCTTACTCTTTCTCTCTCATTCTCTCTCTCTGTCTGTTAATGATGTTGACCTTTGGCGTTGTTTTTATTTCATTTTTGTGCACAACAAATATGTTGACTTTAAAGTGACCACGTGACGACGTCTGCGGCCAATTTAAATGGCTTTTCAATAACAATAACAATTGGCCATGGCAACAGAGTTGAAAAAGTGTTGCCTACTTTTGAGCGCGTGATTTTCATAATGAGCCGCTTGTTATTGCTATTGTTATTGTTATTGTTTTTTGCATAATTAATTGTTTTCACACATAATAATTTAATGCGCGTGTACACGTGTAATGCCGTCCCATCAATAATAAATATTAAATATACACACATACATATGTATAATAAATGTGTATTGGCCATAGTTGCAATATGTCAGCCTTTTTGGCCTCCTCTTGATATCCTGTTGCCATTTCTGCACTTTGCATGTGTTTCAATGTTTAAATGTCATTAACAAAACCCGTAAATTATGTGGATGTGTGTATTGGCCAACTGGCCAGCTGTGGCATGCAACAAAAGTGCAAACAGGTCAAAACAGGCTTGGAAGGGAGCTCAATTTGACTTTATGAACCCACAACTTTTGGAGCTTTATTAGCTTTTTGATGCATCCTTCTGACGGCTTAGGTAAATATTAATAATGCCAGTCGGTTGCCAAAAAAAAACGCTAAAAAGTTGCAATAGCTACTGTGAGAACTGAATAAGAGAGACGAAGTTTGAAAATATGACTTTAAATTTAATTATTTTTAAGTTAATTATTTCCTATCTTTTAAATTTATCATTGATTTTTTGACAGCTTTTCACTTTTAAATAATTTTCTATTAGAAATCAATATTTCTTTATTTTTATTAAATGGTTATCACTTTTAAAATTACTTATTTTATTATTTTGTTTATTTTCGGATGTGCTTTTTAAGAATTTTTTTACATACGTGTAAAAAATTGTGCATTTTTTTAAAGTTTTGTGTTTTATACTTTTCAAAAACATACTGAAAAATTTATAAAAACTTGGTAAGTACTTTCATCTGTTTTCTTAAACAGTTTCTATCTTACATATTCTTTAAATACATGGATGATTAGAAAAGCCTTCATAGCCTTGTCAGTCCACATAGGCATTTACCACTGTAGCTGGAAATGTGCGCTCTCATATGAAGTCTCGTTAAGCTGTTCAACTTTTTCATTTCGTTGAAGGTAAAAAAGGCGCAAAATAGAAAAAAAGCCAAACTAGCCATATGAATTTATGACCAACGCTAAATGGGGGAGGCATAAAATGTTTTGGGGCAAGGGAGAAGGGGACACGCCCCCTGCTCTCTCAGCCTGCAAGTACCCCAGCCAAAAGCAGCAAATGCAACAAAATTATAATTTATGTGGCTTTAATAGCCGCTGGCTGGGCCCAAAAGGTGAGTGTGGGTATGAGTATATGAGAGTGTGGGAGTATATGAGTGTGTGTGTGTGTGTGTACATGTGTGTGTGTGTTGTATTGCCTCCCTCAAAAAACAACGCACTTGCTTATCACTGGAGTCTGAGGCAGACAAGTTTCTTTTTTTATTGTTCCGACTAAAGTAGGAGAAAAGGGCAGTGAAAAGGGCAGGAGAAAAGGCAGGCGTATAGGCCGTAATGCGTGCAAGTGTTAGTGTATGTCTTATCAGCTCGTCTGCCTGTAAGCAACATTTCTTTTAATGCCTTATCACACGGCCAGGCGAAGGCGAAAGATGGAGAACAAGAAAAGGAATATGAAAAAAAAGAAACAACAACTGCACAATTGGGAGTTACGAGCATGTGACTGACAGATCCCCGACCCATGGAGTACACTGTGTTACAAACCCGAGACTCTTAGACTCTTTATGATAGGCCCGCCACAAAGTGTGACAGACGTACGCTAGTGCTATCTCACTCACTCTGCCGCTCTCTCTCTCCTTTGGCAATGCTCCCCTGATAATACTTTTTCTTTCCCACTTTTTTTCTACTACTCATTTTGTTGTTGTCTAAGTTGTGTATCTGTGTGTGTGTATGGGCTTTGGTAAACGCCTACGTTTTATTTAATGCCAGTTTTTTTGTTGTTTTGTTTTTTATTATGACGGTGTTGCTTATCATAGTTTATAGTTGTTGTTGTTGTCGTCGTCGTTGCTGATAAACTTTACGTAAGCGTGTACATATAAACAAAAAAAAAAGAACAATCTTTAATTCGTCGACAGAGAAAACCTCTTGAGTGTAGGAAAAACCTCAAGTACAAATAATTGTTATCTTTTTTTGAAAAAGAAAAGGAAGAAAAAATCTAAATATAATGAAATTCCCCCTGCCTCATTGTTAGTTGTTATCTTGGCTTAATTATTTTCTCATTTGTTGTCGATATGTGCATATTGTCGACATTTATAATTATAATAATAAATTTCATTTGGTGTCAACAGGAAACGTGGGCACATTCATAAGGTTGCTTTGGGTTTTTATATTTCGTGCTTGGCCCCGACTCCTTATCCGTGCCACATTATCGTTGCCCACTTCCCGTAACCATACATCGAACAACAACAACTACAGCAACGACAATTACAACAACAACAATCCAAACAATGCCCGTGCATTGTTGTGTTTCACTGTGCGTTGCTCAAAGATCAACTTTTTGCTGCGTTGCGATCACTTTGTTTGCTCTGGGAGAAGGAAAAAGGGGGGAATGAGAATGTTGTCTGCGACGATCATGAACTTTAACCCCCAACTGCTGGGCACAACAAGTGCGTCGTTTTATAAGAAATACAGTCGAGCTTCCCTACAGTGAAGTTGCGCGACTTAAGTAAATAAATTATTTATAAAAATATTATTTATGGAATTGTTATTTTAACTTCCATATTTTTTTTTAAAATAATATGGATTTTTTTGAATATGGATTTTTTTCTTATTCTAATTTTAAAATACAAAAGTTAAGACGAATGTTCTTTAGCAATCTAGTTTAGAAATCGACATTTTTTTTTATCAAAAGTAGAAATTCACTAAAGAATATTTTCACTGTACATTTTATCAGCAGCAGATAATGTTAATCTCATCACAACGGGTGGGGATTACACTGAGGTGATTACGTTCTAGAAGTTGTTACTAATCTTACCTGTGGCACAGACTGCGACGTCTGCTGTCCCGTGGGCGAGTGCAGCAATTGATGCTGCTCGAGTTGCTCGCGAGTGGCAAATGCCGCCGTGCATTGCATGCAGGGAAAGGGGACACTCAGCTCGCCGGCTGTGGAGCCCGGACTGGAGGTGGAGCGTGGAGCACTCAGATCCAGATCATAGGCGGAGTTGCTGCCAACGCTGCTGTTGCTGCCGGGCTGAGGCGGTGGCAGCAGCAACTGTTGTGGCTGCTGGTGTTGCAGCTGCTGCGGCGACTGTTGCAGCTGTTGGCTGGGCGAGCTGGCGGAGCGAGCGGACTGCATGGCCAATGCGGCGGCGGCCATGAACTGGGCGTGCAAGTGGGCGGGCAGCTGCGGCGGCGGATGCGGCAGGTGGGCGAAAAGATCAGCGGGCGGCGCTTGGCCAACAGGTGAGCACATGGGCGAGTGTTGGCTGCTGTGATTGTTGTTGTTATTGTTTTGATTCTTGGCTGTCTCATTGTTGTTGTTGTTGGATGGGGATTTGGCATAGCGTCGACTGTTGCTGCTCAAATTGCTCTGCTCATCTTCCTCGGCGTCGCTTTCCGGCTGCACAGCGACAGCGGCGCGATGTGGCTCATAATTGAGCTTGTCGTGCGGATGTTCGCTGGCAATATGCTCGCTGAGGGACTGCAGGGAGAAAAGAGAGGGAAGAGGGAGTGAGTTGTTGAATATTCATATTCTCTTGTCTTGACAACTCACCTGAAACTCATTGAAGCGCTTGTGACACTGCGTGCATTTGACCAAATAGTCATCTGCCGCATTCGCTGCGGCACTTGCCGCATGTGTGGCAAGCTCCTCATTTGCAGCCACATTGCTGGGCTTGCTGTGTGCTGGATGGTGGTGCAAACTGGAGGCCAAAGAGGGAACTGCAAGTAGCAAGCGAGGGGAGAAAATAAAGTTGGTCAAACATACATTTAAAAATCAAATATATTTGTGAAATACAAAAGTAAATAAGCGCAAATGTCGACAAATTTGCTTTGTTTTTGTTTTAATTACTGAAGCAAGCTTTTTTTGGTAATGCACATTATTAAAAATATATATTTTAATAAATTAATTTTTTTAAAAATGTACCCATAACTTATTCAATTTAATTCAAAATAATATTTTATATTTTTCACAATTAATAACATTATTGTAATTAATTAATTAAACTCTTTTTTGAATATTTTTATTTTAATAATTTTAATAATCAATTTAATGTTCCTTTGTAAATTATGGAATTTATTTAGAAATAATAATTAATATCTTTAAGAAATGCTACTTCCGAATTCATATAAGCAAAAACAAATAAACCGTTACCATAATGGGTTCTAATTAAAAGCTAAAATGCACTGAGAAAAATAAGCTTAATTTAATTTTTTTTTTTGAGAGAGACCAAAACCAAAACGTTTTTAATGAAAACAAATTAACTGCCAGATCTGCAGCAGGCGATAAGCAGAAAGACTTCAATGGAATGCCACACACAAGAGAAGTAGAAGAAGGAGGAGCAGCAGCAGAAGAAGAGGGAGAAGAGGAGAAGTTCGAGCAGGAGAAGAAAAGTAGAGACCTTGTGCTGTTGCCGTGTGACAGGCAGACTGACTTTGGCTTTAGCCTCGACTTCGGCTTCGGCTCAAAGATCAACTTTAATTTCGTGGCAAATCAACTTCAACGTGGATCGACGCGAGACGCTACCCCCTCCCCTTTACCTCACCTCAGCTCAGCTCACCCTCTGCCTGCATGTGGTTTATTGGTGGTTTGCCATTGCCAGTTGCCGTTGCCTGTTGCCGTTGCCTTCACGCAACGTTTCCACGTAAAAGGCGATGATCTCATGCGCCAATCAAAAGCAAAAATAAAAAAAACAACGAAAAAATGAAGAAAAATAAAAGAGTGGAACTGGTTTTCACACACACTCACACACAGACTCAGATACATATACAGATAGAGATACAGATGCACATACACTGTGAAACTGGCTGAAGAGTCGACTTAATCAGTTCAAAAAAGCGTTCAAGCATGCGAAAAGGGAGATCATAAAGAACGTGAACGACTGACTGCCAGGCGAGCCACAACAACTACAACAAAACAACAATAACAGCAACAACAGCAGTCGCAGCAAAAGTATCTTGAAGATTGCTTTGTTCAATGACGACGTCGCTGGCGATGCCGATGCCGAGGGTCAGCCAATTGGTATACACACTCACACAGATACATAGTAAATAACTGTGTATGTATGTGTGTGTGAGACACTTATGGCCGCTGCTGTGAGTCGCTTGGTAAATAAGCAACTTTGTTGTATCTGACGACTCGGCCCAAGGCACGTTGCAAGGTACAAAATGGAGTTGCTCTTGCTGTATCTGTAAATGTATCTGTATCTGACAATGCAAGTCTTTGTTGTTGCTGTCGCTCTGACTGTTCTTGTTGTTGTTGTTGTTTGCTATTGCTGCTATTTGATCGCTACCTTAATTTAAGCCAATTAACCGCCTGCAGACAGCTCTGTTCATAGGGGCACAGTCACTCATATCTCCCTCTCTCTCTCTCACTCATATCTCCCTATAACTCTCTCTCACTCTGGCACACTCAACTGCAGTGCTAAATTAATGGTCAACGTATGGTCATACCTTTTTCAGCGCTAGCTGCAGCTGTGTCTATCTGTTTCTGTATCTGTATCTATAGCCGCAACTGTAGTTGTATCTTTGTATCTTGTGAGTGTTCTTTCAATCATAGAGTTCGTTGCACGTATTCAATTTTCACTTTCGTTTTCGCTGCTTTATTTATTTATTTTTTATTGATATTACAATGTTAATTGATTGAGATACAGTTTGATTTGAGTTGAAAAACAATGCGGGTCGTCAGTTTCTGGAAGAACTTCTCTTAGTTGCCCGCATTTCCCTCTCTGTCTCTCTCTCTCTCACTCTCTCGCTCTCTTTCTCTTAATCCCGCTTTGCTGCAACTGTTGCAGCTCTTGATGTTTTTTGCCTAATCGCATTTTGGCCCACTTTAAATGCCATAAAAAGCAAATTGAATCAAAGAAACAACAGCTGCCTGTGGATTACAGCACGTCTTAAATTTTCAAGTTAATAATTTGTTTTTTTTTTGTGTGTAAATTTATTTCTTGTGGCCGGTTTAATGACGCTTTTATGAAATGAATCTGTCTCTTGGCTGCCTCAGCATTCGCTCAACTTAATAAAATATGCAAGTTATTAAAATGTGAGCAGACATATAAAAAACTGAAACACCAAACAAATTTTATGGCTCTTTTCATCAGTATGATCATTATTATGATGACGTGCTGCAGACATGGGGAGAGGAGGGGATAAATTCAACACTCAACACTCAACAAGTGTGTCACCAGCTCATTTAGTTCAATCAATTTTTCATAACAGAAATTATTAACGCAACGTGGAAAAAGCCGTTTCATTTTTACACTTTTTTCTTCCATTTGTTTTTTTTTTTTCAATAGTTGCCTGTAAACGGTATTGAAATATTGAAACTGTCCGCAAATTAATTTCAATTTGTGCGAGCCCGAATAAAGAATAACGAATTTTGATAGTCACATCAAATATATCTGTTTGTTTACTATGCAATTGTTATTATTTCTGTTGTTGTTGTTGGTGGAAGAACTATTTGGCGCTTAACGCAGCCCAATTGAAGTTGATTGATTGTACTGAATGGTATTAGAAGTGTATATTGAAATATGTTGAACTATAAGCATCTTGAATGGGTCTTAATCTTGTCTAACAGATGGCAAAACAATAAGAAATACCATGTCCGAGATTATGATGTCAAATTTGAATTACTTCAGTTGTTAAGAGAGTAACAGAGCGTTAACAGAGCGATGTTACTGACAGTGATGTTTGATTATATTTTTTGTTGTCGTTTTTAATTAATTTTCATTTATTTTTCAAACAGTTGCTTACGTATTTAAGCATATTTACAGCGCTTTAAACAATTTTCTACAGCTTTTAAATAGCTAACAGCAGGTTAAAAGTGCGTTGTTATTTAATGCTTAATTTTAAGAAAATTATAATGCCATTAGATATAAAAATGCCAGTCTTTATGTGCTTTTATACAGCTACGAATTATGCTCAATATCAAATGGAAAAAAATTGTGGAATACGTTGAAAGGCGCAAAATATTTTGACAGAAATGCTGTTGACAATTTATGTCACACACAATATAATATTATAAATAATAAAAGCAAAAAAAAAAACAATGATCTGTCGTGACTCGAGTTGCTCAATTTCTGGGGTAGCTGAGAAATTGGTGTCAATGTTGGATGTTGGTTCACCTGTGCCACCTCCAGCGGCAACACGCGCGGTCCGAAATAGTTGACAGACAGGGAGAAGAGAGAAGTGGGAGGAGCGGTGCAGGTTATTATAAATAATATGTTGAGGTAGTGGGAGACAGCGTAAATCAATAAAAAAATACATTTGTGCTAACGTGCAAGGCGACAGATACATTTGTATCTTGTATCTTGTGTGCGTATCTGCTCATTGTTATTGCTCTTTTTGTTGTTGTATTTGGCTCCGCACTAATTTTATGTGCTTTTTATTGCCAACTTTTATTAGCCAGACATTTTTCAGCTAAGCTCGGCTAATGCAAATTTATTTATTTCGTTTCATTTCGTTTTGCCATCATCATGATATTTACTGCTTCTATCGCGCTTTTCTCTTTTTTTCAAAATGATTTTCACGTTTAATTTATGGGCAGCGGTTGCAGACGGACAGTTTTACCTGCTCAAAGATCTTGGGGCATTTCTCATGCTCATTTGGTTGTCAGTACTTAAAGTGTTTTTAATATTTCAATGACAGGCGCTTGTCAAACCACTCCAAGCGAAATGTAAACCGATGACATTTCTCTCTATTTTCATTTTCATTTTATTTAATTTGCTTTTTAGCTCAGGTAAGGGAATTTGTTGCTACTTGCGACGCGTCTAATTGTTTAATTGTTGTTGCTAACAGTAAAAAAATGTATATGCATGGAACGCGCTGACGCAGTTGCAGACAAATGGCCGACAGGTGGCGCCTTTTCCAATGACAGTCTGCTTTCTATACACTTGCTGTGGGTATTATAATTTTGACATGAAATCCATAAATCACATTGCTGATCAGGTGGAAGAGTTGAGGTGATAAAGTACGGATATATACTGAAAATTGTTTTTAAAAGCATGAGCGGGCATTTATAGCATTTGTTTCTTAACCTCAACAAGTCTTAACAAAATCAAACGACTATAACATATAAATATCATAGGAAGATAACTTGAGAATTAACAAATTTAAGTTTCAATTGAAAACAAAAGAACATTAAACTGTAAAGGGTATTTTAGCATCGTCACTGTAAAGATAGACATGCCTTGTTCTTGTTTTTTTTTTATTAGTTAGTGTAAATAAATAAATAAACATAAATTTTAGCACTTAATTATAAACAGACTGAACTGAACTCGCCGCTTGCAGTCAAACGCAGTCTCGTGACGTTTTTAGCATATTTATTAAATAAATTTAAATGAAATTAGCTGCAAATGGCACTCGACAATAAACACAGACCAAGTTGAGCTAATTACGCGCCACATAAGTGAACAATATATGTACATATGTATGTATGTATGAGGATTGATAGCTGTAAATGAAAACCTGTGGGAAGGTCTATTCAATTTGTTTAGGTGTAAATAGTATATTGTCTCGAATGACGATTTCAAATCGTGCGAAAGTTTACAACTGCAAATGGATAACTCTTCCACATTGCTTACACTCTCAGTCTGTCAGTTAGTCAGCTAGTCAGTTGGACAGTCGAATATATGAGCATATATGTATCTCAAGTGGCACTTGAGTCGCATATGAAAACCATATGCCCGGCAGAGACAGACTCAAAATGCTAAGTAATAATCGGCGAGGCGTGCTAAATTTGGAACAGAAAGGGCACTTAAAGGTGCACAACAGAAAGAGAGAGAGAGAGGAGAGAGAGAGAGAGGGAGTGAGAAAGAGAACGATACATCATGAATGCCACTAAAGGTGGCTTAGGTAAAACGAACGCTGTGTGCTGCGTTGCTGCAACTGCCTCAAGTGGCGATGCCAAAGGTGGCAGCCACAAAACAGCAACGTGTACAAGCACTGATGACGCTCACTATAAATAGACTCAAATGCGGTGCAATGGCAAAGAGCTAAAAGGGAGAGTTTTGCAGCCAAAAACGAGTTGCACCAACGCCAAGCATTTTGCCCTTTAGTTTTTATTTATTTGTGCAGCCTCCGCTGTTGCTGTTGCAGTTGCAGTTGCGGCTGCCTCCGATTTTGCTGCTGCTGCTGCCACGTTTATTTTATTTGTAGCATTTGCCTTGCTGAGTGTGAAATTTTAATAGCCAACCGAGCCGTGTCCATCACGAACAGAGTTCGACTCCTGCTGCCCTGGGCATATGTGTGTCCTCTGTCAGGCAGGCAACGTGTGGCAGCCACAACGTGCCACATAACATATGTGCGACGCGACGCGACGCTGCGACTGCAATTTCCAACTATTTCTGTGTTTTACCTTGAAAATATCTGCAGCAACTGCAACTTCAACTGCATGTCGACTGCGTAGGCGTCTCCTTCTCAGTTTTTCTTTTTTTTTTCTGCCTGTCGGGAGCAGCAGCAATTAGGAAAAATATGCCAAAGTCTAAAACTATCAACTACTTATATATAGAGGGGAAAACACGCCATAGCTGAGAATAGATTGCTTGCAAATATAGCTGACAAGGTGCATAGATACAAATACATACTCCTCAAAAGATATTATATCACTTGACATTTTCATTAAAAATTTTAAACAGAATTTTTGGTTAATTTATTTATGATATAGTAAACTGATGAGCGAAAGTATCTATGTTTATTAATGCAGAAAAAAGTGCACTTTTAAAGGAACATCATAAGAAAATGAGTACAGAGGCCTAAATCTGAATTTTTAATTTTTGAATTCCAACTGCAAGACAAATGACATTGAAGGACTTACAAAAAACTATATTAAATGCCGACAAATCCAACTATAATTTCGCACAATATTCATTATAATTACTTCATTTATTAATACGAGCACGTTATTCAGCTCTCTCAATTCTATTCACATTTAAATTGTCCAGCTAAATCTGCATTTAATTAATGACAACTATTTAAAATGCAATGCAAATTTGTTAGCTAATTGATATTCGAGCATGCGAGCATATAATAAATTGAGTCCTTGCACTGGCCCAAAAGCAAAAGCCCAAATGCATTGAATAATTTTTGTTTAAATTCCGATTTATTTTTTGTAATTGTTTTGTATTTTTTGTGATGCCAATTGTTGTGTCTATTTTTTATTGTTTATTTAAACTTTTAACAATTATTGTGCAATTGTGCGAAATTTATTGCGATTGAACGGCAATCAGAGTGTAACCAACTCCACTTCACAGTGCCTGTTACCCTGTTTACCCCACCAGCTTCCCTCTTCTCTATCCTCTTCTCTTCTCGCTGCTCAGCGAGCAGTTAACAAAAATCGTTTACATGTTAAATTGTGCCTGGCATCCGTTAAGACCAGTTTGAATATCGACTCCAACCACCCGTAACACTGTGCAACAACGAGAGTGTTACTGCCCCCCGCTACCCTCTTTCTTCGCCTGCCCCTTCTGCCCACTCCTCTTGCTGCTGCAATTTTGCAATGCCCTTTGGCTACACCTTTTGGTTTTGGCCGCGTTGGCTTTGTTTGCGCCTCGACTTATTTTTTTGTTGGCACTTCTTTTTATTTTTGGCACTTTTTCTTTTATTTTCTTTTATTTTATTTTTTGTATGCTTTTATGTTGTCATTTTTTTGTGAGTGTGTGTGTGTGTGTTGGGTACGTTGTTGTCTCGTCGTGTGGCCGGCATTAAATAAATAAGCAAATAAAAAAATATAACAGCTGTAACGCCATTTTTTCGGCAGCATTTTCATTTTGAGCTCGGTGCTTGTTCTGCTTCTGAATTGGGATTGGGTTTGGTATTGGGGTCTTCTCTTCCCCTCTCTCCCTCTTTCTCTGGACACATTCCGTGCAATTTTCACTTTACAACTGTTTCAAAGTTATCTTTGTTTCAATTGTATGCACAAAGGCAGCAACAACAATGGGCCAGCAACAAAAAAATAAAAATAAATATATTGGCAAACAATTTACTTGTAAGCAAAAACGTGAAATAAAAGTAAAATGTGGCAAATAATTTGCACAAAGCTGCGGCAGGTTGCACAGCGGCGTTTGTGGCAGCAACATGGGCTTGTGGAAACAACAGAAAAAGCAACAGAATGTGGCAGTGGTAGTGGCAGTTGCAGGATATCAAAGTAATTTCCAGTACCTACAGTTTTGGTCATTGATTTATTGTCTTGGCGAGAGCTCTTCAATTGAGTTGAAATTAAATGCGCATTTAAAGAGGAAAACAAATGTATATTTCTACAGCGAAACAGTGAGTGAGAGAGAGGGAATGTGTGGCAAAAAGAGATGGCAAAGAGAACTTGGCAAGTCGCCCAATGACTAGACACACCTTCATTTAGATATGATCGGTCTAAAGTCTAGGCTTTAAGCAAACAACTTGTCTCAGCATATTAATCATTTTGCAGCAAATAGTTAAGCGAAAGTTTGTTTAATTTCGATTACCATTAGATGCAGAAGGGAAAGCTGCAGGATAATCTAGAGGAGAGTCTGGAGTGAAGAGCGTATGTCAACGTTATACACAAATAGATAGATGGAGACGAGGTAGCAATATAAATGGCAGCACCGACAGCACCAGCATATAAAACTGACATTCACTGACGGCACAAAATGATTAATTAGCACCGAAAACTGTACTCAAACCAAGAGCCAACAGCCAAGACAAAGTCGAAGTTGACTCAGGATAGATAAATGATAGAGCAAGTTTTGAGATACGTTCAATGTGTGTTGAAAATATGCCCCAAGGATTTTTGTTTGTTTAATGAATAAAAAAACAGGAACTACACTCGAAGAAATGGAAGAATGTTACACTGATCGAAGGATATCGATTCCAAGAAGTGCGAGGATTTTGAGTAAAATTAAATTATTAAATAAAAGTATCTCAAGAAAGAATTTAGCTAAATATCTATTAATCAAAACAATAAATTTAAGATCATGAATTTTCAATGAATTTATTGAAAGATAATGAACTGAGAATAGGAGAAGAAAATTAATCTACCTTTAGATTCCAGTTTTCAAATCTGTATTTATTTTTAATTTATAGGATCTACCTGCTACCTTAGCCAGGCATCTTCGACATCTAATTATAGTAAAAACTATTCCAGAATTAAGTCAAACGTGTGAAAACAAACTAAATCACTTTAATCATATGTGTTTTGTCATTATTATTATATTTTTTGTCGCTGTCCATTGGGAAATTAGCACAACGTTGGACGCTTTCAGCATTGATTTAGTGGCCACGAGGCAGACTAAAAGCTCTGGCGATGCCAGGTTTGTAGGGGGGCGTTACCAAATAATTTGTGTGTAGGTGATAACACGGCGACAGGCGGACAGACGAACAGGTTTTTAGCTCTGCGCTTTGTTGTGCTTGTTGGTTGTACCAAATTTTGATTTATGACATTTTGGAGCCATTTCGAAACGCGACAAACACACACGCCCCGAAAAACCAGTTGGCCAGCTTGTGGAAGCGGGCAGGGGGGCAGTGCGTGAGGGGGGAAGCGTGTCAGAGGGGCAGCAAACAGCGAACAGCGTTTTCAATGTAGCAGCGATTAATACACATCGCGGCCGCAGCTGCCCAGTGACATCAAAAGGCGGCCCAGACAAACAACAAACAACCGGAAAAAGAAGACGACCACGTTGCCAGAACGAGATACATTTGTATCTCTATATACATACCTATCTATCTATCTATCTATCTACATATATTTGTTGTATCTTGGCATTTATGTGGGGCAACCTGTGCTCAGTCTTTTTTCCGTCTGTCTGATCGATCGATTAGCTGCGCTGCTCTTGTTGGCTTTTAGCAGCGATCCAGCAACAACAACAACACAAAAAACAGCAACACGAACAACAGCAACAACAAGTTGCCGCTGCCACTTTACACGAAAGAAAAGCACAGGGCGCTACTTAAATGCCCATAAATTATAATTTATTGTTTGGCCTGCACGACGCGCAGTCGAAACGAGAGTCGCCTCTTAGATCATCCTCAAATCATCGCTCACTTTTACAAAATTAATTAAAATACCATTAAACGTTTTTAAAAATTACTGCAGTAGCAGCTTGATGATACAAATAATAAGTAAAAAAAAATAGATATAAATAATTTATATACACAATGTTTTTGGGCAGAAAACTTATAGTTTACAAAGCATAGATATATATTTTATCAGCTCTGATATATCATTTAAATAAATCATAAAATCAAATTGAGATATTTTTAATGTCTTTAAAGTATCTCAAAAATTGATTCTCACTTTCCAAATTAATTAAATTTCAATAAGTTAGTAGAAAACAAATTATTAACTCGTTTATTATTCTCGATTGAAATTCTAAAAACAATACTCTAAAAAACATCTAAAGATTATTTATATAATATTGTTTTTTGAAAATTAAAGATTTCAAGAATTCAATACGGATTATTTAATGCTGGTTAGTTAAATAAATCAGAAAAATTGCTTCATAAATAAATTTATTTCTGAATAACATATTATATCCCATCTATCATCCATCATAAAAATCATAAAAAAAGTCAAGAGTTTGTATTCATTTTGGAATTCTGACAGCAGCTTAACATAACTCTAAGAACATCCCTCGCAAAGTATGCTGCAGTGGTTCCCTCGACAGTTGCCGAGAACATGTGCAATTAATCCGTATGTTTAGAGCTACTTATTAATTGTCACCGCTTTGAGATGTGGATACGTATGTAAATGTGCCACAAAGGGTAAGGAGGGGGAGGGAGGAAGGTGGAATGGTGGGAGGGGGTAGGCGTGTGGGCAGTGGACTATAATGAGATTGCGCCATAAATTTGTAGCTCATTTTCGTTTCACTTTTACAGTTAAAGAAATTTCCAAATTTCTTTTCGAGATAAAATGAAATTAATTTCTTGCCACGTTGCATTTGTTAACACCTTCACTTTAGTTTCGGGAGGGGGCTTTGTTGGAAAAGGGGGCACGGGGGGTGGGCAGAGGGGGCGATTGATGAGCTTCGCCCACTGACAGTTTTATGTTTTGTTTACACTTTGATTGGCTGTTCGGCATTTTATTTAATTTGTGCGCTGGGAAATTGTTCAACAAAAAAGATTTGAAAGTGGCCCAAAAATGAAAAAAACCACACGAAATCGCAATCAATCAATGAGGCGACACGCTGCCATTTGCCAGCCACAACAAGCGGGCCATAACTCAGTGAGAAAGGCAAAACAGGTTAGAGCCATGTTAGAGCCAAGTTAAGCAGGTTTTTTCGTGTGAAACGGAGACGGCAAGTGTTGCCACATTTGCTACCTGTTCGCGTGCGCATGTCAAACACACAGGTGAGTTTATCACCGGGTTTGAATGGTGGTGTCGATCCGGTTGCTGTTGCTATTGTTGTTGTTTGTGTTGTGTTTTTGTAGGAGGCGCCTGCACTTGACTCGCTGCCATTTCGGTGGTAGCTGCCCTACCTGCGTCAAGCGAAAGTATCTTACGGATACCTCACATAACGGCAAGCCAAACGACTGCCAAACAGCTGCCAACAAATCAAATTCGAATGCGTTTGCAATTGGTCGCTTGCCTCGATTCTTGCGATCCACGAAAAAAGCTCTTCGAGCACCCGCATAATCAAGAATATATAACAAAAAGAAAAAAATAATGCAAAAATAATGTAGAATGAAAATACAAAAATAAAGGTATATGCAATCTGAGCCTGCCAGTTTCTGAGCGACCCTCAGCAGTGTTTCAGTTGCTTAAAATACCTTTTTTTTTTACAAAGTATATCGAACTTGAATGCCTTGCCAATGGCAACTTTTTAAACTAAATTTTACTGAATTCAATAGGAATATTTTAATTAAATATTCTCATTCAATATTCTCAATTTTATCAGTTGGAATTTAAATATTATAATATATAATATAAAATTTGTATCCATTGGAAATAAGTTAGGATTTCTATTAGCTTTATAAGTTTTTTATCCTTCTAAGGAATTTCTATTCAATTTATATTTTTTTTTAAATCTTTTTGAGTTAAGATTGCAATGAGAAGATACATTTGCGGTCAGCTTGATTCTGAATATTTTTTTATTGATTGATCTAAATTCGCTTATATAAAATCTATTTTTATGATGTTGTGTACATTTATTTATTATGAAAAGTTGTTAAATTTTTAGTGAGAATTGAATAGAGCTTCCTTTCTAATCTCAACGTTGTAGATAATACAGAAAAGGGTTGAGTCGAGTTTTTCTGAAAGCTATTTAAATAATCTATGTCTTTATCAGATTGAATTGGAATAATATTCTATAGCTTTATGTACACATAAGTTAACTTAACACATCTTCTCTGTTTTCCAAAAATATCAAAGTTAAATATGTATCTTTGATATAAGCAGATATTTTTGCCTCTCCACAAAAAGATCAATATTGTTATAAGCAAAGAAAGAGCATCTAAAATTCAGCTTGCTGAGCTTCAAAGAGAGTTCAGTTAATTTTGTGCTGGCTTGCAAATGCAGGATCCTAACTGAGTGTGTGTGTGTGTGTGTGTGTGCAATGAGTGTGCCTCGAAAAGGTGTTTATTTTCAAAACTGAAGCTGGAGGTGATTAAACGTTGCCTGCATGCTCTCTCGCTGCTTGTGGGCGATCACTCGATTCTTGAAACGGATTCTCTTACTATTTTTTTTATTTTCATTTTGTGGAGTTTGCGTAGGAGGTAATTGGGAATGGAAATCCGATGCCAAAGGCACAGCGATCGTTCTTGTGTGTGTGTGTGTATCTGTGTGTCTTGAGTTTTATTGTCGCTGTTTACTGATATTATTTTTTGCTGTGTCGCCTTTTGGTTTAAGGTGAATTTCAATTTGGTTGCGGAGACCACACACCAAAAGATTGAAAATGGCTGCCTTTCAATGGAAACTGTTGACATTGACAATGAGCGAAGATTGAAACAGATTTGTTGCTTTTGGCGCGCTTTGCAAAAAGTTGAATGAATTGGACAAGTCATAAGCAATCAACCAGACACACTCACACACACGCACACTGACACTCACATACACTCACACTCAAAGTTCAATTGCATTGCGCTGATAATGCAAATTGTATTTCTAGACAATTCATTTATGATGAGTCATCGTCGAGTCGCAGTCTAAAGGTTTTGAGCTTGGAATCTTGATCTCAAGTCTCAAATCGATACTAATTGGAACTTACACTGCATGGAGTAGGCTGTGGACGATGGCATGCTCTGCTGTATAATGTTATCCTCTTGGCCAAAACGTGTCGACGATGGCGCCAAACAGGACAACATTGGAATGCTTTTTTTTACAATTAGTTTTTCGTTTTTGATATTTCTCACAAGCGTTTTTTGTTATATTTCTTGTTCAAATTGTTTAAATCTTTTACGTTTTGCTGCGTAGTTAGAGATTTGTTGTGCACACACGTGTCGCGGCCATGGAGCTGGCCAGGTTTTTCTTTTTTATTAATTTAGAATTATATTATTATTTTTATGGTTTTACAACATTTTTGCACTTGGCGCGTTATTATTTAGTTTATTTTTATTTATTTGTTTTGTTTTGCTGTGAACCGCACTAAGCACACTGCGTGTATCTGAGAGATACTTTTTCGACTCGGCGGCTTGTGTCAAATCTGATGTTGTTCTATGCGTTGGCTTTGCGCTGTGGGGGAGCAGCGCGTGTGCGGCCGACGCGACGTCTAGAATTCAACTAACGGTTTAGTTGATTTCTGTTTGCTACGTTGTCCTCAGCTTCTGAACAGAATCAGATACAACATCTCTTTGTGTCGACTGTGTGCGTGTGCGAGTATGTGTGTGTGCTTGAGGGTGCTTCAATCCATGTGCTTGCTTGGCACGACAAAGGCAAAGAGATTGAGAGCGAGAGAGACCAACTAAACGAGAGCAACTGAACGCGAGAGAGCGCAGAGCGGTTTTGTTATGTGGTAGCACTAGTGTGTGTGTGAGTGAGTGAGTGTCACCAATACACCAATAACAGGCAGCGGGCATATAAGAAAACAGCAAACGTGTAACGGTGCACCGTTTGTTGATAGTGTGTGTCTTTGTCTGTGTGCATGGCGGCAGCGCTGCCGAGGTGATATGGTGGCGGCAGCGTCGACAATTCACAGTCCACCCCCTTCCCCAGTCACTGTGTGTGAGTGCTTGTGTGCTGGTGCGAGGCTCTCCAATTGGAGAGAGCACATTTCGTCTAGTAACAGCTTCTGTTATTGCCTGGGGCGATTGGTATATCGTACGCTGTTAACGCGCTGTTAACTTGACGCTTACGTTACGATATTTGACTTTGACGTAAAGTCAACTATGATGGGCGTTTTAACCAGACGAGAAACTGTGAAACTTAAACAAAACAAATAGAAAGGAGAATAGTAACTAATATTATACTAAAATGTTGAATATGACAATATCTTTTACAAATGCAAAAAATATTTTCTTCAATTATACTCACATTATTTTCTTGAAAAATTAATTTAAAAATTATTGTTTCGACTTGCGATACTTTGTGTTTATTAGAATTACCAGCTTTAAAATATCATGTGGCCACTTTTCGTTAGAGATTGCAACACATTTGACATTTTGTTGACGTTGACAAGAAGCAAAAGTTCTTGAGAATGTCCATCACGCACATCAAGAATGCAAACAAGCAATAAAAACAGCCAAAACAGCAACAACACTTGAAAAACGCAACAAATTCAACAAATTCAAACGAAATGCTCCACAAGAAAAAAAAACTTGGAAAAAGCATAAATTTTTTTTTCGACTCTCAATCAACAAGTTGAAAGCGTTCAGTAAAATCAAAGGCAAAGAATATCAAAAAAAAAAAAGAGAAAAAAATCCTGGAACTGTTGCAATGATTGCGTAGTCAAGAGTCATCAAAACTCAACACACAAACTCACACACACTCTCCTATGCGTGTGTGTGGGCCCGACGGCGAAAAAAGCAAACTCAACAACATAATAAACAATTTGTACATTAATTTTTAATGCGGTTAACATGTGTTCTCCCTCCACAAATACACACACACACACACACACACACTCATATACATATGCATTCACACTCGCAACCGCAGCTGCTTTTTAGTGTGTGCGTGTAAAAAGGTGGAGCTTCAATAATTTTCTCACTTGACGCCAACAGCGACGTTGACGTCGCGCTGCCGTCGACGAGCGCGAGATTGTGAGCGCAAAGCAAACGATTCTTTGGCGCTTACATTTTGTTGTTGCGGTTTTTGTTTTGTTTTTGTTTCTGCCGTCGCATTCACTTTGTATGTTAATTAGCTTTCGCTCTTTACTATTTGTATGCGTGTGAGTATCTTTTTATTTGTGTGTGTGTGTGTGCGTGGGTGTGCTAATGAGCGAGGTGTTTGTTTGCTAGGTGTACAATGCTCAGCTGGCATTGGTCGCCTGGCACCTGTTGCCGCCTCATTGGCTGTCGGTTGCCACCGGCGTCAGCAACGACGACGACGGCCATTGAATGAGTATTTTATTTTATATTGGATTAACATACTATTTATTGTAGTATTTCGATTGTTTAAATAATAAACAAACTAAATAAAATTGCCTTAAATTTACTTGTTTATAGGAGAATGTGATAAAGTGTGCGATAAAATATTTAAGCTGTACTAATTTTAGTTTATAGTTTAGTTTATAACTAGTTTATTCAGAAATTATATTATTGTGATAATTAGTACTTTATATATAAAAATCTATTATTAAAAATAGATTAATTTCACAGCTAACAAATCTTTACAAGTGCTATTCCAGATATTTTTTGAGAAATACTTTCATAATAATAAAGTGTGAAATATGTCTGCATAATTCATTAAATACTGCATATATACTCGTACTCGTAACTAAAGATAATTAATAATCACTTGAAATGTGACTAATGAAACAATCTGGTAAATAATAACAAAATAATAATAATAATCCCCGTATGTTAAAGGGGAATTCAATTGCATTTTTAATCATATACTACTTATGTAAACCGCGTGAATACCCAAAGTGGAGTTGATAACTTTTGTTGTTTTTTTTTTTCATAATAGCTGCCCTTATTTTCAATAGTAAAGTAACTATCCTGTGGCACTGTAGCACACTTGGTGGTTTACTTTTCAAAGTCAATCCCGCATTAGAATCGCAAAAATATGAATTTCTTCCCAGACACACACCCACTGCCCCACTGAGTCGCTAACCGTGAGAATGACGACTTCACAATCGACCCACTTGGTTTGGTACCTACATATCGAAGTGTTCTTAATTTAAATTGCATTTGTCGATCGATGTTTTCGATCGGCTTTGACTTTGACTGGACTGGTCTGGACTATGCAATTGTAATTGTAATTGCAATTGCAGTTTCATGCCGTGCGTCGAGAGGCAGCGTCAGTTGCTGCTGCGGGTCCCACATAAAAGTGCGATAAAATTCATTTACTTCTCGCACTTCTTTCACAGAGTCGCTGACGTCATCGACGGAAGGAAGCCGACAACGAGTGCTGTCATTAACTTTGCCGTTAAGCAATCAATTTATTTCACTTTATAATTACGCATAGCATAGGATAACCTAAAAGTGAGCAGTTCTACGACCCCTTGAATTGTTTCTTTTCGAGTCTTCGATCGGAGTACGGTGGGAAAAATCGTTTGCAATCCTTTTAGGAGGTGACCCCCAGCATAAGGGCGCAGCATTTTTCACACATTACGGCTGCAAGGCGGGTCCTCAACTACACACACACACACATCTGTTCATACACACTCTCATACACTTACTTAGAGATATCTTCATCTAAACATTTTCAATTGCGGGCGGTTCGGTTTTGGTTTCTGGGTATTGAATTGCATGCATGTTTCTCGTTTCTACAATTTTTAATTAGCAGTAAACTTTGCGCGGCATTTTACCCAAAGAAAAAAGTAGCTAAAGAGTTGTCTCTTAGGGTGTGCCTGACTTTGAGATACCCTCTAGAGTGTAATTCACAAGAAGATAAGTTAAATAAACCTAACTAATATACTACTACTTCTAAATAAGAAATGCCTTAAAAATTATGTTTGTTTTTAGGACTTTAGCAAATCCTCTTTTGGTATATATCTTGGGTATCTTAGAATCCTAAATCTAACTAAAGAAAAAGGGAAATTAATATACCTAGGACAGTTGCTGGCTTTTAAGTATTTCCAAGGATATACACAGGCATATCTTACCACAAGATCCCAAGTCAGCTAAAGAAATGTCATAAATATCCTTAAATATTATATAAAAATATCTATAATTAAATGTAATAGTATACCTACACATATAGCATACCACATTTATATGTTTCTGATACATAGGGTATTAAACAATTCGAAACCGTCTCGAACCGAACCGAAATGTAATGACAGCATAAATACTTACTTGGCGTTCTAAATGATGTTGCCAGTGGTATGTGGCATGTAGTATGTAGTGTTGTTGGTGGTGGTGGTGGTGCTTGGTTGGTGTAGATTGGTGTAGCTTGGTGGTTTACAATTGGGGTCGCTCTCAATCTCAAGTGTTGCTGCAGTCGGCGCGGCGCGTTTTTGTGGCTGCTTCTGCTCATTTCATTTAACACTTTATGTGACAGTTAAGTGCAGGCAAATGTCAAATTTTCAAATGTTTCTAATACATGCCACGGTGGGGAAGAAGAAAGGGGGTAATCAGGGGGTGGGGTGAGCTATTGGCTATAGTCAAGTGCATTCGATCCGAGTGTGGGAAGATTTTTGTGGTGTGAAAATTGTTGACTCGACTTTCGATTGCAGTTGAAGATGAAGTTTCAGCTGCAACTTGCAGCTAAAGTTCAACGCTCTGTTATCGAATTGTCCTGCAAAACTCATTTCTACGCGTGCCTTCACCTAAAAACCACAAGAACAATAACGGAATCATCATCATCATTATCGTCATCTGTTTTCATAACTGTCAATTGTTGACTTTACATCGATCTCTGAAACAACAATAACTTGACAGCGGCAACGGCATTTGAATGAATCCCTTTTTGCCCCTTTTGTCACCGCTTTTCATTCACAAAACAGACAGCAGGCAAGCAAGAGCGAGAGGGAATCATATACTTAGAGTAAATGCAGATAGCTATCCTAGTTAGCTAGAGCGAGAGCGCGCTAGGCACGTGCTTAATGCAGAGTTTGACTTGAGGTACGAATTGATTTGCGGTTCTCTCTCTGTCTCACTCTCTTTGTTTTACCTGCATCGTTTGACCGTAGGGAGAATGGGAAAGCAGAGAGCAAGAAACAAACTGCCCTCATGTATTGTACATATACATATCTGAACATTTGTAAGCAGTTTACCGTTTTTGATGCACTCTAAAAATATTCGATTGGTAATTTAATATTTTTAGGTCGTTGTTTGCTTTACGCAAAAATCGTTTACACTGACAGCAAGGCTATTTAGATTAGAGATGTGCGCGTGACAGGACATGAGACGAACGATTAATAACGATTTATTTTATTTGAATTAAATTCAAAATAATCTCAATTTTTTTTTTAACTTTTATATATTCTGTCTTAATTCTTAGAACCCAAAAGTATCGATTTGATTTAAATAATAAATTATCAAAAATAATATATATAAACTTTGCTGTAGTCAGTTTTTAAAATCTTCTTTAAAACTCATGTCCTGTTTCCCATCCCTAGTTCAAATTAAGTAAGTTGAAACAGATACAGATACATTTACTTGGAACGTGAATCGCAGCTGCGCAAATAAATACTTGAGGTTAGTTTGCCCAGATTGATGTAACTTTAGCCGCTAAAAGGTTGTGCCAATTGAATTGAAAAAGGGCTAAGAACCATAAAGCCAATTTCAAAGCTGGCCAGGACTCTTTTAGCAGGATACAAACGGCAAACAACGTCACGGTTTGTGCTGATAAAAAATGAAATAAAATTCGCAGATTTTATTGAAACAATATTTAAAGTATAAAAATAATAATAATAATAATAAATCCCATTTCGCTGCCGGCGCGCGCACAATGAAAACACAAAAACAATAACAGCCAAAAACAACAACAAGGAGGAAGGAGGAGCAGGAAAAAAATGAGAGAAGGATAAGGCAGGATGGACAAAGTTTACCTTGATGCGGCAGCCGAGCACAAAGTGAACAAACAAATAAGCAAATGAACGCGCGCCGAAAAAGCACAATAATAAAGAAAAGAAAAAAAGGAATGAAAAGGAAAAAAGCAAAACGAGATTGCGGCACGCGACCTACCACAGGATGCAGGATTCATTCAACATTGAATGTGTGGCACGTTGAACGTTGCACGTTGAACGTTGAGCAATCGAGCAGCAAAATCAAAGCGATGCCAACGAAATAAAAACAAGTTTCAGACTAGCTGGATGCTCTTGTTGTTGTTGTTGTTGCATTTGTTGTTATTGTTGTTGCTGGTGGTGGTTTGTGGCAGTGGCAGTCACATGTGCGACGCACCTTTTGCACAATTGCTCATCGAGTTTTCTGCTTTTTTTTTAAGACCCTGTACTTCAAAAAGTAGAATAGGTCTATAAACTTAGTCAATCAAAATAAAAGTGCGTAACAGTCAGACCTCATAAGATATAAATTTATATATTTTTGATCAGCATCAACAACAATTTTAAGCTCCAGCCTTCATAAGAATAATACACAGAAAAAAATTGGGGATTCCGATATCAATCCCAAATAATATCTAAAATTTCGCTGTCAGAAAATACATTCATCATGGGTAATTTGTTTTTAATAATTTTGTAATTAAATAAATTTTATTTGGCCTTACTTTGAATTTTAAATATTTGTCTATTTTTGTGCTGAATTAAAGCTATTTGATAGGAATATTTTGAAATTATATCATGAATACTTAAGAAATATACTTTTAAAATCAGGAGTTTTTTAACTTGATTTTTAGAACTGTTTTTTCTGTGTAATCACCATTTGTCTTCTAAATTTCATTACGATCGAATAATAAACTCGCAAGTTGTTCAGAAAACCATTTACCGAGCGTCTGGTAAGTCGGGAAAGAAGAAGAGTAAAAAGTTGTGCTTGTTCGAAAGTTGATAAGTTTTCAGAGAAAAAGTACAGGGTCTCTTAGAGTCGAGTTCTGTCTGAATTTAGACTTTCGTTACTAGTTTTTCACCTCAATCTGGGATCGCGCATTTGCTGATATCATCGCATGGGGTTGCAGCCCTCATTTGTGCGAAAAGCGCCTGCAGCAAACCGCCGGCTGCTGTTGCTGCCTCTGTTTTGTTGTAAGTAATCACCGTCATCATCATCAACAGCAGCAGCAGCAGCAACGGCAGTAGCAGCAAACGGGGCAGCAACGGGGCGGCGTCAAGGACAACTGGCGACAACATGTGCGTCATCGCAGCCGCCACGTTTACTCATTATGCTCGTCCTTTTGGACTTGCTGTAGTTGTTGTTGTTGTTGCTATTTTGTGATTTTTTGGGCGAAATTATTGCGAAATTGCTATCCACGTGGCAAGGTTGCCGTGCACTTATTGGGGGTAGCTTTTACTGTTACACCTTCCAGGCCAAAAAGGGACACGCACACACGCATAATCACAATGGCATTGCTAATGGTTGTGCGTGTGTGAGTGTGTGTGTGCTTGTGCTTGTGGATGATAGCGTTGGCAAGCAGCCGCAACGAAAACAATACAAAGCCAATGCTGCATGCACCTTTATCGACTTTTGCTCTCTACACGTGTTTATCTAGGTATGTGTGTATGTGCGTGTGAATGTGTGTGTATGTGTGTGTGCAGAGATTTAATGATTAACGCTGGAACAGCCACTGTAATGCCCAGCCGCCCTCCACTTCAGCCCTGCAATCACAATAAAAGTGAATATATACGAATTTATTCGAAGGCAAAAATATATTTGATCAGCTGTATCTACTATATATACAACTCAAGCCTGTTTAAAAAAAATTTTTAAAATATACCTTTTTAAATTTGTATGTTCAAATTTATAAATCTCTTACTTGTTATTTTTAATTCTGTTTTTAAATAGATTATTTTTTGAATTTTTTAAAAGCAGATCAAAACATCTAGGGCTATTTCTATATAAAATAGGAAAATATACGTAAAACACTTAAGATAAATACAATATAAATGAATTATTTCAAAATTATTGTTTTCAAATGTACATTGTATTTTATAATTAATTCCAAATAATTTAAAACTTCTTAAACTCTTTAATAAAGGAAAGGGTATATCATGGCAAAAATCCTTTTCGTGGCGAGTCTGTCTGCAGCCAGATATGAAAGGTAAACATAAATATGTAGCACAGTGAAACATCATTGTGTTGTTGTTGCTGCCACCGATGCTGCTGTCGAGTGTGGCACGAGCCACAATTCAAAAGGTAGCAAATCTGCAGCTGAATCGGAAGCCAGGCAAAGAGCCGGAAGCTGCCTGAAAGTATGCAATGACTTTTCGCTCGACAGCATGACCAATTGGCACAGTGAAGTTGAGTTGAGACGGAGACTGAGACTTGGCTTGAGGTTGATGTTGAGGGGCAATGAGTAGTTTCAGCTTATACGTAATTATATTGGCAAATGCGCCCCTCGTCGCGTCCCGCATTCATGCAGCTTTCAATATGAGTTCGTCCCCTTCCTCTCCCCCCTTCGTCTGACCCGTCAGCCCGTATGTCAGCATTCTGTAGCACACTAATCTGTCACGCTCGGTGCTCGATGCTCGATGCGACTCGTGGCTCACCTCGCTGAATCGCAAGCTGTATCCGATTCCATGGGTTTACCTGCGCGTGCACGAAATGCACACCCACCCTCCCTTTCCCCCTGATCCTGTCATACTATCAAGAACGGGTCGAGCAACCCTCTTCATTTACGGTTTAGCATAATGAAAAGTGCTGATGATGCCACCGCCGCCGCATCTGGAATCGCATAAAATGCAATTTAGGGTTGCAAAGCGACACACGGGAGGTTTTAAGCGCGACACCTTTTGGCCAAAAATAGAAGCAGGGGCCGGAACGGGGACTGAGAGTTTTGGACAAGAACAGGAACAATCGCATCGTACCAGCATTAATCCTTCTGTTACTCTCGGTTTTTCGCAATTGTTCAATTGTTCGATTGCCCCGTGCAGCCCTCTATTAAAAGAGAAAGACAGAGAGAGAGAGAGAAAGAGAGAGAGAGTCATTGGAGGGTTGTTCAAAAGGTCATTGAGGTATTCAAAAAAATAAAAGGGGGAATATTAGTCTACATTTGTTGCCGGCACGCTGCACGATTTTGATTGATTCCGATGGCCGGGTGTGTTATGCCTTATGAATTATGAGTTTAACATGCTCTAAGGTGTAACAAAGCCCATAAGCTGGCCGCAAGAAGTCAAGTGGCAAGCGCAGCACAGAGCCCGAAAATCTCCAAACAAATCCCGTCGTGCAAAACTCATAACAATCCAGAGAAAACAGGAGCTCGGTATGATGATCAGCTTCAATTGTAAGCCATTCAGTTGCTCAAATTTGGATACTGACAGCTGCTGTGTTGGGGGTGCAACTTTGTTGTGTTTTTTCTACACTCTGCATCCAAATTGATGGGGAGTACTATAACCTTATGTTAATGTATGTAAGCGAAAAAAGTAGAATGCTGCAAATTTTTAATTTATATATTCCTGATTAACTCAACAGCATCAGAAATAGATATTCTAGATTTAAAAGAAGGGGAAAATAAGACTTCTTTCTATACGTATCTCAGAGTGTATTTTGTAGTGGCAGCAAGCTGCAATCTGTGTGGCTCCAACATTACAGGTATTTTGTTTTTGTAAGCTTGCTCAAGATAACGGAAAGAGCTATGGGGGCAAAAAGAGCTCTGAAGTCTACACCGCTGATTTGATGAACAGCGATTCTTTAGCTTGTGATCCTGAATTTAAATCGAGATAGAGATTCTAAGTTTCCATTATCTTTGCTTTTAATTTTTAGTTTCCCTTTCGTACAGAGTAGATCAACTGTAGCAACTATTAGTTTTTCATTTTTTTTCATAAATTTTTTTTGTATATAAGTATCTCACAGTCGAGTACGCTCATCTGCCATATTCTCTTTCGTTTCGCACACGTTTTTGTTGCACCTTTTTGCTGCTGTTCTGGGCTCCCCCAGATGGGCGTGGGAGCTGTCAGTTTTGGCCGGATTGGGCTGCTAGCAGATTGGTTTTGTCTGCGCTGCTTGCGATTTTGTTTGACTTTCTTTTCCATTTTTCACACAGGACTTTTTTGCAGCAGCTCAATGTCCGCATTCGTGTCTGTGGTTTTGCTTAACATTTATGGCGTAGTTTCGGTTGGGTTAACTTATTTTTTTTGCTCAGCCAGGAAATGGCTCATTGCACTTTGGCTACAGCAAATGGCATTTAAAGCGCATTTCCGTTGCCTTTTTTAGTCAACATTTTGAGGCAGGGATCAGTCACATAACTCAATAGCATTTTAAAAGATTTTGGCAACTTCCATAGGAGAACTACTCCATGAAAGGGGTTGTCTAAGGTACAACCCTCGATACGCTAATGATACGAGCTCTGTTGCAACCTGGCACGAGAACGACATCATGATGATGCAAAAAACAAAGAGAGAAATAAAAAATGTTAAACCTGTTTAATGGTGGTGGCTAAAGCCGAAGGAAAAAAACTGCGACAAAAGAAAATTTAAATTAGATTAATTGATTGAAATGCGCGCCAGGATCTCGAGCTGGCTGACAGGCATCCCTGATGCTGATGCTGATGAGGACGAGGAGGAGGATGAGGACGAGGATGATGAGGAGGCGATTGCTGTCGTCGCATTTGTTGCATGCGGGCCACGTTCACAAAATTCTATTGGCTTCTC
Organism: Drosophila rellima; assembly: GCA_035043635.1. Classification (NCBI taxonomy): domain Eukaryota; kingdom Metazoa; phylum Arthropoda; class Insecta; order Diptera; family Drosophilidae; genus Drosophila; species Drosophila rellima. The sequence goes on along the minus strand of JAWNMV010000811.1, from coordinate 3,721,034 downwards.
TTTTGTGTTCTTTCACTCATAATGTTCTTAGCCGTCTCGTTATAGCCCAAGGTGTAAATAATGCGGCTTCTGTTTAATGAAGCGCAAGTTTATTCCGGCATGAGGTAGCAGCTGTGGCGGCTGCAGGTTCATGTGGCACGTTGTAGCTAAACGAAGCACGATAAATGTGGATAGATTGCAATTTAAAAAAAAAATTTAAGTTTCTTTTGATAATTGTATTTTTTTTAGAATAAACTATTTAAATATGTATTACATTTTTTTGATAAAGTGAACTAAAATAATTTGAACATTTATTTTCAGAGTCGACGTCATCTGATTCGAGCCTAAGGTATGTATCTTTTGCTGACATCCTAAAACTATAATGCCTTCATTTAATAATTAATTTAAGAAAATTAATGGTTTCTTATGTCAATTAATTTTGTTTCTTGTTGTTAGCTTAGAAATGCATTAGATGAATGATTTAATTCACAGATGCCCAGCAATTTATAATTTTCAGAGTCGACGTTTTAATCTGCAATCGAAATGTATCTTTTGCTGATCTCTTGAAAACATGATGTAGTAAATTTAAATAAAATTTATAGTAACTATATAAACCGGCTGAGCGCAATTGAATTGTTGAGTAAATTCACCAAAAATTGATTTATCGCTTCTTTCGGTTTTCCATTTCATTTCGGAACTAATAAAGCGCTCAACGTCAAAAGAGTTGAATCTGCCGCATGTTGTCTTTAACAGACGCTTTTCTGCCGCTGCAGCAGTTCATAAAATGTCGCGCTAAAATTAATAAATAAAATAAAAATAAAAGTAATGTGAAAGAGAGAACAACTTGAAATGGTTTTTTAAACGAAACGCGCGTGTGCGTGCCTCAAGCGCAGCTCAGAGCTCGTAGCATTTTTCGCGTATCTGTCGGATACATTTTCGTTGTGCTCCGGCTCAACTGACACATGGCAGAGATACATATGTATAAGTGTATATCTGTATGAGTTTTTTTGTTGTTGCTGTTGTGTTTATTTGCAAAAGTTATTAATTTTAATTGACTGTTGTGTAATGTTGTCGCTCTCAGTGCACATTCCGACACTTGGACACAACAGCAGCCACTTCACACTGCACTCAGTCCAGAGTCAAAGTCGGAGTCGGAGTCTGAATCGAAGCTGAAGCTAAAGCCAAACTCGTTGCTACTAAAGGCAAAGAAGTCAATGTCCTGGAGCGGCGCAGCTTTAATTGGACACACCATTTGACACTCGACGTAATGTCGGGACATGTCGTCATTTAGCTAAAAATAGACGCAAAATGCGTATGACTTGTTATACTTAAATGTTGTAATTAGGCGCGCCGTTCATTAATGATTGACAGAGGGAATATATCTGTCTATAGCCAGAGGGGAGGTGTTTGTCTGTTCGGCGTTGGAGGTTACTTCTATTAACTGTTGTCGCTTTGGAGCTCTTTCAAATGCTAATTGAGGTATGCGCCAGCCACTTGTCACATTTTGCCATAATTTTAATTGTTTAACTTATAATAGGCGCCACTTGACAGTCATCAGGCAACAGGCAACAGGCATCTGTCGGTCTTGCAACATCTTCATCAACTGGTTTCGGTTTGCTTTGCAATTTAATGCATTTGCTGGCGCCAAAAAAAAAAAAAAAATTACAGCTTATGAGTATTTGAACTGACAACACACAAATGACATTATCAACAGATCTTTTGATGAAGACAAATGATATGCACAACATGTCTAATTAATTGCAAAATACCAAAGCTACGCTGCGGACTTTGCACCCCCAACGGGAAGTGCATTTTTCACTGGGTCAAATGTGTGTGAAACTCACTTTAAGTGAATGCAATTTGCAACAACACTGAGAACAAGAAACGATGATTCACACAACACACTGTTGCCAAGAGTCACAGATATATTCAGATCTTCAGCTTCTAGAATCTTTCATATGAGTGTAGCTCACACACATGCAAAAGACCATAGAAAAGTAATGTTCATAAACAAGTCTTAGGTAATCGATGACTAACATTGTTGACTTGCTATACAGATACGATTATATGTAGACATGTTTACAGCTAATAATCGACATCTTTAATAAGCTCTCACATTCACACAGCCTATGCATTAATCAGACCGATTTCCAACTTTCATAACTTTGCCAACACTGAGTTGCACTTTAATTACAGAGTGGTAGCGTTGACTGTTGATCATCAAAAATTTAACAATTGAACTGCGATTAAAAAAGTTCCAGTGAGCTCTGATATTTCATGAAAATCGATTTGATTAACTCGATTAATTGCCAACAAATTTATGGAGTAAAGTACTTGAGAAAGGCTTCCGCAATAATCACTACTCTTTTTAAAAGCTTACACAGACGAACAACAATGGAAAAGCTAATAAATACATAAGTAAGGCTTAGTATCACAGAGAATTAAACTGTAAATGATCACCAGCTGTTAGAGCTTTCACATAATTTAAATTTTTAGCCGAGCTTTGGAGCTATCAATCACTAATACTAATGCACAATCACTTAAGCAGTTAACCTTTGCCATTTTGAGAAAGCTTTCACACACACACAACTCATGTATAAGAGAAGATCGTACTTTTAAATGCGAGTATCTCCATTGGAAATATCGTTAGCATTTGGCACGCTCTTAAAGGTATTTTAAAGCAAATGCCTGCAGATGCTGTGGCACATTTCCATTCATAACTCTGGGCTGAATTCCTAATGCCCTCGCATTGTCAGCGATAGCGCCGGTAACGCCTTTTGGCCAGCGCACGGCACGGCACGGCAGGCGGTCACATAAACAAAATGTGTGAAATTTTTACCTAAAATAAAAATGTTGAAAATGTACGGAACCAGAAGGATATAGAATGTAAGGATATGAGGCAGACAGCGAGCTAAGGGGCGCACTGCGCTATGTCTGCATTTGATTTCCGTTTGCTTTAGTGAGTGAGAGAGAGGGAGAGAGAGAAAGATAGAGTGTGAGAGAGAGGGAGTGATTCCGTTACCGAATCACACCTCAAACACACACACGGAGCAAACGAAGCCAAGCAAACAGCAATCGCATCCGTATCGGACGGAGCCTGGGTAGATTTTTCACATGCCGTGGCAAACATTTGGCAAACACATGTGCACCAAACTGTGGCAGCCACTCTCGGAGGCATTGTCAGGCAGGAGTGCAAAGGCTGAGGTATTTGCTTTTTCTGTATCTAGTAGATACAACTGTGTGTACCTACGCCTTTTGGTCACCACTGGCTGCCTTTTGGCCTCTGCCCGCCTTGCAGATCGTTTTCTCTCTCCCTAAGTCCTCCATCCTCCGTTCTGTCTCCCTATCTCCCTGTCCTTTGTGTAAACAAATCAAATGGTCGTGTTTGTGTTGTTTTGCCTCGCGCCAACAACGCAGCAAGCAACTCAAAATTGGCCAGCAAATGTCTTTGTCAAGTCAACATCGCCAAGCAAATTGCCAGCTTAAACAGCCAAAACGGAGACTCGACGTCGAATTCGGAGAAGAAAAAAAAAGTGGCAAAACTTTTGCAAATCAGCTGAAATTATGAACTTCCGGCTGCAGTCAGCGGAAGTTCATTTTAACCCACAATAAAAGTTTGCATTCTTCAGCTGCGGGAGTGTGTGTGCGAGTGTACATGTGTGTGTGTGTGTGTGTGTACGTACACACATATTTTCATGTTCATGTGCAAAAGTTTTACGCTTATATAAGAGCATCAAATTTGCATTATTCACTTAAAACAAACAGCACAAACGCACAAAGCACACACGGAGTGACAGAGAGAGAAAGGGAGAGATAGAGAGAGGGGGAGAAAAGTGAGATCCTTTTGCATTTTCCTGTGGAAAACACTTTTTGCCGTTATGCACAAACAAACAGGCAAACAAACAAACAAACAAATATTAAATGCAAATATAAATGCGCAAGAAAATTGCAAACATCGAGCCAATAGCATCAACTGAATGTGAGCTCACAGTCAAACAAATAACGAAATATTTTGAGAAGCTATCGAATAAATGCAGGATATAGCTGGGAAACAGGGAAAAGAAAAGAAAAAAGGAGTAGGTGCCGTGGAATCAGTTCCTGTTGGCGGGCAGTACAATTGCAAGGTTGGTTTTGTTCTACGATGCCACGTGTTGGTATTGCAGCTGGGAGTCAAGCTTGACGACTTAAAAATACTCTACTTCAATTTAAAATAGTTGGCCAAGGACTTGCCAATAAAAATATATCAATCAAATTTGAGAGAGAGTAAAATGAGGTGCATTTTTAATATGAGTAGTTAAACAAATTTTTGACAATATTTTGAAGTGGTTTATTGATGGAATTAAATTAGTTTTGATTATAATCATTTTTTTTCTAACCAAATTTAATTTTATTAGCTATAAAGATCTGACGGCGAACTATCTGGAAATCATTGATAAAATTATTTAAAATTTAAATTTAATCCTTTAAATTTACAGACTTAAGACTTTTTTTGATTTGCTACAATCAACTTTTCTATGTAGAAATGCATTTTTTGATATACATTTTTCAGACAATGATTAGTTAGTTTTTTGCTTTATAAAAATTGAGATCATTCAGATAATTTCTTAATATTTGTTAAGTGTATTAATGTAAAGATTGTAAAGTTTTATATTTTCCATCATCTGAAAGCCATACTTTTCTTTGCCACACTTTCCTGTTTTTCAATACAAATAATAATGAACAAATGTACCCAAAAGTAAAGGGCATCTCGGAGCTGCATCAGTTCGATGACAACTCTCAGGCAAATTGCCTTTTAAAGTCCTTGAAGCTGTAGCCACCTCCGCAGTTATAGCAGTCCCTTCTTCAATCTTCAATCTTCCTTCAAGCAGACGCGTGCAGCGCAATAAAATGCAACGTTTTTCTAGTTTTCGATTTGAAAGGCAAACTTTTGCTGTTAAACTAACAAATACCAAGACAAACACATGCATACAAGTAAAGCAACTCGAAGACGCCAGCCAGTCAGGCAACCAAAAACTTAAGATGAGATTCAGATTCAGATTCACATTCAGAATTCCTATTCCTATTCCGTTGCCATATCCCCTTTCGAATCCGAAACGGCACGCATGCAAATTGCGCTCAAGGATTTGAGAACATTTGGAGAATTTATAGTTTTCTGTTATTTACCGACAGGAAGTGCAATTCACAAATCGTTAGCTCAACGCAAGACACAAATCGAATCCAAGACTTTTTCCCAAGCAACTTTACTTTCATTTACCTTCCCAGGCACTTTGTGCCTTTGTTTGACTTGGCTCAATAGCTGAACTGAGTGTGAGTGAGTGTGTGTGTGTGTGTATGTTTGTTGAGTGTGTGTACATTTGTTGAGTGTAGTTGTTGCCTTAGAGCAGAACTTATAATCAACAGCTTTGGCGGCTTAAAACTCAGCAATGAAAATGAAACCCCACAAAACTATTTCGAATATGTGTGTGGATAAGTATTTCAAAATAACATAAGTATCTGTGGCCATAGACTGCCAACCAGGCAGCCTTCGAGAAAGTTTCCTCATCGTCCTCATCGTCGACGTTGTCGTTGTGCAATTCCCAAAATGCGGCCCGTGTGTGCATTTAAGCCACTTTTACTGAAACTTCACATTAATTTCAATTTGCTGCCAGTAAAAGTTTTTCATGCACGTCCGCAAATTGCTTTTGGGGACTCACTGACTGTGTGTATCTTAGTGTGTGTGTGTGTGTGTGTGTGTGTGTGTGTATCTGTGTGGGTGTATAAGAACTTTAACACTTTGTGGCCAAGAGGTGTTCCATATAATTCCATATATGAGCTCAAGTTCTCGATCAAAGCGAAGTGATGCGACAATCTAGTGGCTAAGGCTACAGCCGAGAGAACCCGACTGTGAAAGACCCTGTATTTATTCTTCTTTCATTGCCCCGATCTTCGTAGAAGTATTTCTTGGCATCAGGCATGCCAAAATTCGAAATAAATTCGATAGGCCTAGGATATATAGATAAATATATATACCAAGTTGGGAGACTCTAGTTCTTAGAGTCTCTAAGATCGAGGTATAGGGACAGAAAGTCAGTTGGACAGAAGGACCTGACTATTTACCCTTCGTTGATTTCAAGTACAGGGTCTTAAAAAGTATGACAAATAAACAAAACTCTTGACTGAAATCTGTTTTGCTTTTTTGGCTGTTCTTTTTTTTTTGACCACCCAAAAAATGATTCGCGGAAAGCACAAGACAAACACACACCAAGGCGGAGACAGAAGACGAAAAACAGAACTGAAATGCGAAACGTGCTGAAATTTGCTAGCCTTGCAATTGGAGCAACAAATGAAATCTGAATTCGACAAAACGAATCGAATCAAAAAGCCACCTTATGAGGAGAGAGAGAGAGAGAGACACAAACAGACGCCCACTCTTAAAATGACGTGTTCCAGATGATGTCGTCTCTTTTTGGACCGACAGCTGCCCTGCAATGAAATCATTGAGTTGCCTGATAAATTTTGCATCTGGGATGATGCGAACCCTCATTAGTCTTAATAGTTAAACGAGCAACTTAACTCAAGTTCTGGCCAAGATGTGCCCATTAATGAGAGTCTTAAAATTTGGCCAGTTAAATTTTATAAATTAGTCCACATATGAGGCACACCTTTAAGCTTAAGATATTTGTCTTTGGGTCACTAACTGTCCCCCTTACTTCAAGCCTTTCCATTTGGGCCGGGGCTAAAGTGAAGCCTGGCACACGGCGCACACTTGTCGCCTGTCAGTGTTGCCTTGTTCTCGTCCCTTTTTGCTTTGTAATCCTTTTTATTTGCTTGTTGTGCAACTTGTGAGCTTGTCTGCTTTATATCCTGCGGGACATGCAAACTTATTAGACAACTTTTGCCCCAACTCTCTAGTGATAAAGACGCCTCTGAATGCCAAACAGCAAAACATTTTCTCCGACTCATTTACATACTCATATGGGATGCAGTCCGTTTGAGAATTGAGATAGAAAGGTTTCTTAGTCAGTTGTTGATACAGCTATACTATGAGTGTGCTTCCAGATATGACAAGTACTTTTCTGTACCTATTATTTGCTACTCATAATGGGTCTTATCGTTTGGCGGCTTAGAATGACTAACAGTGTAACTGAGTCTTAAGATTTATTCTTATCTGAGTTCATGTATTTTTAGAATGTTGGGAAACTATCGATTGTTTTCTCGCCTCAACAATACCTACCTGCCTTATCAGCAAATACTCCATTTAAAATAAATCAATTTCATATCTTTATGTTTACTTTAGTATGCTATTCAAATGTATTTAGTCTCACGATGGTTTTTTTAACCTATCACATCAAACAATCTTTGATATTATTTATCCCCTTATTATATAAGGAATAAATATTACATTTTGAATCTCTTCAGTCATAATTTGATTAAAATAAATAATTAATTTGGAAATAAATTTCTCAACATTATTTAAAACAAGTTAATAAAAATTTTAAATACTTAGCTGCCATAATATTAATAGAGTTTTTGTGAACTATTCTAGATTTCTGGTATTCTAGAAATTGTAGTTTATTTTTAATCCCCACGTTCTTGCAGTGTCCTTGTGGTGTCAACAACTTGCAGACAACATTGTTGCCACAAATCAGCTTGCAGCTTGTCAAGTTCAATGCAATGGCATCATGAATTTTACACCTGGCAAATGCAGAGGCGCCTTGAATCACGGTTAACCTCGGGATGGCGAACATGTAACGTGTGTGTGATTATATCGTTCAAATGGCAACCTCGAAGACCACCCAGAGCGTTTGGCTTTTTGCAAAACAAACAGAACGTCAGTCAAAATGGCAAATCGAGCAAAACTGTGCCGTAGGCAAAATGCTTGGACCAAAAAACAAAAAAAAAACTGCAGCATTTGCAATTTCAATGTTTTAATCTTGGCTGGCATATTTAGCCGTGTGTGTTTATGTTGGCAGCACTTGAAAACGAGGCAATAGAATACGTGGAAACAAACAGCAGAGACCACCCAGAGGCAGCTGCTGACTGTTGAACTGTCGGACTGTCTGAATGTCGGACTATCTAAAATGTCGGCCCTAAAAGTTCAAATTAATTACAATTAAAAGTTTGTGCGGCACACAGACAACACCTTGGCCAATAAAATTGAAATTTATGGGTCACACATGAGCTGAGCGGCCCAAGATGCTAGCAAGTTGGCTTATTAATTGCTAAACTGAGTTAAGACTCGGCTGCCTGTGGTCGGCAAGGAGACCGGAGCCAAATTTGTCTTACTCGAGAGTGGACCGCAAGTCAAGACTCAGAAACACCTCCGTATGTATGTAAATCCCTTCATGAACCGGCTGATTCATTCAACTACTTAAGCTATTACCCCGCATCTAAAAAAGGGTTTGCCAGTCTGCTGATAAATTCACAGTTTTTCCATACAATATGTAACCGTTTTCCTGTACTTCACCTAAGTGTTGCCTCGCTGATAAGCCAAGAAACATTTGCGGACCAAGGGGCGGGCTCAGTGTGTGGCACATGTGCCGACGACTCCCTGATGGAAACCACATAATAATTCTCGAGAACAATGTAAGCGTCAATTGTGCATGGCCAAATGTGTGTGTGTGTGTGTGAGTGTGTGTTGGTTTGGGTGTACTTATGTGTGTGTCTTCATGTGGGTTGCTGCTCCACGGAGACGTTGCCCACATTTCTGCAGATGTAAACGTCAAGGGACAAAGGGAAGGACGAGAACGAGGAAGACGATGAGGACGACGACGGCACATGCCACACGTCAAGTCGAGAAATTTAAATTAAAAACCTTTTTGCATGAAATATTTTTGTTGCTATTGTATATGCCAGTATTATATTTACTTACTCTATTGTTGTTGTTATTCTTTTGCAACACATTGCAGTGTAGAAACTACTCGTATTCAAACATAGAAGAGAAGAAGTCAACAGAAGTTTAACAGTTTAAACAATGATTAATACAAGAATCTTAGAGATTTTTAATTACACACAGTTTCAATTTGTTTCACTTGTATTTTTCACAAAGATCAGGCAAAAATTGGACTTCGAATTTTAAGAGATCCTACCAGATTTTGCAACTATCCTAGTTCTCTTTTTTTTTGTACATTTATTGGTTTAGTAATTAAACTAACAAAGAAATTTGAATCCGATAAACCTGTTAAATATGCATTACATAGCTCGACTTCGAGATAAATTCCGTATAACATATTTTTTCTTAAAGATTTCTGGAATCTTTTGTTATTATATAGAAAATGTTTCTATAACGATAAGTAAAAAAGGGTTAAAAGTAAATTGATAAATGTAAAAAAAGTGTTTTTTGTATAATAAATAAAGATATGCAGCTACAGCTAAAGTAGAAAAATAAGTTTCTGGTTGGGTTTATCAGCTTTGAGTTAGTTTCACACAATAAATAAATCGACTTGAGCTTGAATGCCTATAAAAGTAAATCAGCCTGGTGTTCTCTCTTTCTTTTTTTCTTTGTATAAATTCTTTAGCCTGAGTTTGTTTTCTTTGTGTTTTTTTCACATATGCTTCGTTTGTGGCGCCAATTAATTTGTGTGCTTAATTCAGCTAATTATTCCAGGCAATAAAATTCTCAATAGATGCGTAGATTGTGTTGCATGTGGCAAGAGTCGCTTTGCTAAACTGGCCTGGTTGGGGTCACCTAAACGAGAGAGAGACAAGCTGAGAGAGAGAGACAAGAGCTGGGGCACGTGTCGGAGTAGTACGAGGACACGTTCAGGGACACTTTTAATTCAATTCGCAAAGGTTCCTTGCCTGTCTCTATATATATATTTTTTTATATTTAGCTTAACAACGCAAATAAAAATAGAAATAAAAAAAGAAAAGCAAAGCAAAGGCGACATTTAAATTCAAATTGTTCAAGACGCTGACAAAGATGCCGGCGCCACACGTCGGATTAATTTTATGTGCGCCAAGCAGGACTATCCCGTCTCTGTCGTTGTCTTGAACTTCCACTTCCACTGGCTTCCCTCGACTTCGTTCAATTAGAGTCAACTGGATGGGGAAGGGGTACAGGGGCGGGGGCGGAGTCGGGCCATTGCCATTGGCTGTGCGAGCAGCCATGCAATTGTTAAAATCGAATTAAGCCACGGTGTCGCATACTTTTGATCTCCTTGACGCCGCCAACGTCGCACAGCCAATGAAATGTTGCAAATGCCCCCAACTTCACCCCCTCTAACCCCCCTTCGAACCACTGACTGCGTCTCAGCTCACATTTGCTGTAGTCTGGCAATGTCCTTACGTTGTCCTTGCCAGTCACTGCCAATGCCCGATTTGCCACTCACTGAGGTATCTCGACCCGAAAACACGCTCCCATTTCCATTTCTTCACTTGAGCTCCTTCACTGCGATTGCGATTTCGGTTTCAATTTCAGTTTCGCTCGCTGTCTTTGTCTTTCTCTCTGTCTCTGGCGCAAATGAAATTAAATGAAGATTAGTCGTGTGCTCGCTTCCAGATTATTCCAAGAAATAAAAATCCTCACGATACAAGTACTCGTACAAGTCTTCGTTCAACCACTCGACTCTCCTATCTGAGCACTCATTATTTTTTCGTTTTGTCTCCTTCGCGGCGGCTTTCATTTGCCTTTTTTATTGCGCTTGAGGTGATTTGGCCAAGTTCGCCGCCCCCATTAGAGCCAGCAGAGGGGGCGTGGATACCAGTTTGACATTAGCGTTTGCGCTCAAATCTTTGCAAATCACAAGCTACATTTGCCACACAAATGATGGCCAGCTTTGCTTTACCAACGAGCTCTGAGATGTTCTCTGCAAAGATACAACATTTACTTAAGTGTTCTGTTTAGTGTATTGAAACCTGTTCTGATTGCAGATCAAGCATTTAGGGCTGTTCTAATGTCCAGCTAAATTTTTTCAATGAGATATTTTTTAATTTGATATTAATTTTTATGAATGCTTTTTTTGCATTCAAAATTTTTGATTCTGAGACAAAAAATTTTTTTTTTTGGAAAATCTTAAGATTTTTGCATAGGTACCCCTTTACATTTTTCGGAAATTTTCCAAAATTTTAAATCTTTAATTTATTTTTTAAATCGACTTCACAAGATAAAATTAGGGTAAAAAGTACTTTTAAACTTGTTTCCACTTTTTTTTCTTCAAAATCTTAACGGTTATTTCGGTTGGAATATTTCGGTTTTTGGAAAAAGCTTTGTTTCTGTTACGATTTCAGTTAAGGTTACTAATTTCAATCGGTTAATACCGGTTAAGGTTACGGTTATGTTTACTGTTATAATCCCTGTTTTAAATATATTTCTAACATTGAAGTATTAAACCCTAGTAAAAGTTTTTCCTTTTATGCAAATATACTTACACTCAAAGCCCGCTTGCCTTGGATTCTCATAGTTAACCTTATTCATTTGGTTCATCTGCAAGTAATCTTTTTGCTTAGTAACTAAATTGATTCTTTAAGTTAATTAACTTACCTTCTGCCGATGTAATTTTTTGTGGCAATAGTTTTAGTACTAAACGGATTTTCCCGCTCTTGTCTTGCTCATCAATACAAAGCAACTGAATGAGATCACTTTATATTTGAATAATACTTATTTATTTTAATTACTACATATATATTTTAATTTATTTCTTGTAGTATCAATATCAACTTTCTTATCCATGAAAGAGAAGAATTTTGGGAAGCTTTGTTTTTTATTTTATAAGGGAACATTCATTAAGCTATTCTGAAATAAATGGTTTTCGACTCTATGAGTCTTGATTTTTTGGGTTGAGTTGTCATGCTGATCTTTGTTATAGATTGTTAAAGAATCATTGTGGATTTTATAAAACTGAGATGTGATTGACCTGAGATGGGATTCATCAATGCGATCAAAGCTATAATGCTAATATGAAATTATTCTGTAAACTTTTCCCTCTTGGCAGCTGAGGTTAAGCTAAAGAGTACCTAGCATTTAATTAACCCTCTTCACGCCTTGGCCAACTCCTTCAACACGTGTTCAATTAAAAAACTTGTCGTTAATTGCTAACCAATTTGCTTTCATCACACAACTGCCGGACACTTGCCTGTTTCCCAGTTTTGCCTGTCTCAGACTGAACATCTACTTTACACTCGATTCTCAGTTCTGAGTTCTCAGTTCTTTTTCTTGGTTGATGAGCCGCAGCCGCTGGTGTTGACATTTTTTGCATATTAATTGAAGACAAGGAAGGCGTCGTTGACGGCCTCGGCCTCGGACTTGGAGTCGGCCACCCTTGGCTTAATTTGCGGTAAGTTCATTAAGTAATAAAACATAAATTTCATTTTTTCTGTTTTGTTGTTGTTGTTCTTTTTTTTCGTGGCATACCCCATCAGCTATACGTATATTCTTTTCTCTTTTTTTTTTAATGCTTTGCATATTTCTTTAATGAATTAATTCTGTTTTGGTTTTGTTGATTCACCGTTCAGTGGACTTGATAAAGGCGCAAAGTCGTTGCCAATAAAAAGGCCAACGCAAGAGGAAATATTTAAAAAAAAAAAAGTTATATTTTTATAATTTATGCGAAAAATAACACAGTGAGAAAAGCGGAAAACGTGTTTTCGTCAACTTTTTGACTGGACTCTGGTCTCTTAATTATGCGATTGCCACAAAACTTTCTATAAATTTTTGTGGTTAACTTGTTTTGCGTTTGAAACACAAAAAGAAAAAACATGTTTTGCATTCAAAAAATTTCTAGATATTATTTTTCACCCATTTAATTGCCTCCTTTGGGCATGATAAAAATTTGTTGCATCAAATTGCGGCAACACTTACGACGAGTGTGCTGTTAAAGCGTGTCGCGGGGTCGAGTGAATATATATATATTTTGTATATACTATACGAGTATTCTTTGAAATCTTGTCACTTTTTGTATGTAGTCAAATTTGTTGCTGTTGTGTTGTTGACATATGTGCCCGCAAATGAGCCGTGCAATTGCCGTCGTGGCCTCGCATATTGACAGCTCCAGTTCCAGTTCCATCTCAGCTTCAGCTTCAGTTCCATCTTCAGCTACAAGCTGCGATGCATTCACGATTGAAGATTGAAGTGCACTTCTCGCGGGAATCGTCTCAAATTTCAGACGTGCGCACAGCTTGTGACTGACAACTGCATATTTCGTCTACCCCTCAGCCGTCTGTCCAGCTGTCTGTCATTCCGTCGACTTTCTATGTGAACATTGCCCCATGTTGTCTCTCTGTCTCTGATAAGCGTGTCGATATACGTGCCGTATGAGGCACACAGGAGAGACAGCTTACACAGTGCAACAAAGTGCTGAGATTTTTGATTTAATTCAAAATGATATACTAAGTTACATTATCATTTATTACATCAAAATATTATTAACTCGAAATTAACTCAGGCCTTAATAAGACTTATAAAAATGAATCATTTTTTTATTAAAATATTTTATAGATCAGAATTTTTTAGTGATAATGAAAAGAATTTATACTTTTAAGTGAAATTGAACATGAATCAATATGATCGCTGTTTGAACCAAAATTTCAATTCAAAAATACTGTTAAGCATCCTTTGAGTTGCTTACAGGGCATTAACCTAGTCGAGAACACTCAACTATTATTTACTTTTCAAACTTCCAATGCTCAAGAATGATGTTGCCCAGTGTTTGTTTGACAAACGTCTGCCTGTATGTCAGCCTGTCAACAGACAAATAGTCAAGCATTCAGAAAAGTATTCAGTGAATACAAATGAATAGTTGTTGCTGGGCTAATTGGTTCAGTTACCTCAGAACTGAGTGAAACGTGGACAACGCCAGCGAATTGTCAGCTAATTCTCAGTAAATGATTTAGCTCAATGCTTATCAGAGTTTTGTTGCTTATCTGTGACGCTGTACATACGAGTAGTTCACCTATGACCTCGTGATAAGACAGACAGTGAATTCAAGTCTGAGGTACGATTCGATGCGATTCGATTCGATTCGCTTGATCATCCATGTGCTCGTCGCATTCCGTTTTCAACTTTCAACGCGCCATGTTGCACCAATCTCTGTGGTCGCTGTCGCTGTCGCTGCTGTTGCTGCTTGTCGCGTTGTCCCACGCTGAGGTGGTGCACTATCAGAATTGTGTCGATAGTGTGGATGCGTGCACCATCGATGAGGTGCGTGTGGATCCGTGCCCCCAGGCGGCACAGAGGGCTGCCTGCCACATTCGTCGTCGTCGTCCGTCCAAAATGAGCTTCGATTTCACGCCCAAATTCGATGCGGATACTCTGGAAGCCAGTTTGGCTTGGGTCAAGAGTGAGACGGAGTTGTTGCCGCTCATCACAATGGAGCGTGAGGCCTGCAAGGCGACAAGCTGTCCGGTCAAAAGTGGTCAACAGCAGACCTACGAACTGGACGTGCCCATTGAAGCCAAGTTCCCTATTAGCCCCTATACCATCCGCTGGGCCCTCAAGGATCCTGTGAGTGGCAAACGTTGCTGCTTCAATTTGGACATCAAAGTGGTGCGCTAAAACCAAAATCACCGTGTGCTGCAATAAAATGAATTGTTTTTAATCGAAAGAACTGTACGAGTTTTTCTTAAATTATTTCCTTCTGTCATTTGTGGCTTATGACCCTCTGGGGGCAACGAATATTGGCCAAATATTGCGTCATAGCTATCAACCTGCGATGCTAATTAAACGCCAAGGCCTCGGGCAGCGTTAAATCAACAGGGAGTAAAAAACTTTGATTGAACTTTTGGGTGCCATAAAAGCGACTTTCTTCCATCTCTCTTTTCTCTCTGTCTCTCTCTTGGTGGAGATTTTTGTCTCGGCTACTTATCAACGTCGTCAAACAATTAAAAATTGAGCACTTAAGTTGTGGTCATAAAATCATTTGTTTTTCTTTTTATTGTTTTTTCTACACAATTTTTTTGTCGTTCTCTTCCCTTCGCGGTGGAAAATTCAAATAGCAATAATTTCAAATCACTTTCTGCTCTCGGTTTTCGTTTTTTTGTGTTTACCTAAACGAGAAAAATGTTTACGCTTTTTTTCGGATTGTTTCAAAATTGTTCGGTGCGTTGTGGGGCAAAGACAGCTGATAAGCACAGAGTATATCAGAGTATAATAATAATAACAACAACCACTTGAGTAAATAATAAACAAAAGCAAATGACAAACGAAATTATGGAACACGGTTTCTTGTACAGTCTTTAAAGGCAACTTTGTTGCGGAGCATATATTTAATAATTTATGTGGAATTGAAGATTGTAATTGGAGAAGATGAAGCTAGTTGAGAGTTCCACTCTCGCCGTACTTATAGCCGAGTACATAGGGCGTCTTGGTCAACTGCGACATGATCTGGCACTTGACAGTCTCGAAACAGGCGGAGGCATCCACATAGAGCACCTCCCGTCGATGACTGAGGTAGGCATTGAGAAGGGATTCGCTTTTGCGAAACTGTTGCATCTGTCGCTCCAGATAGGTGATGTTGTCCTGCGGACTGGGAGTATAGCTTCTCATCAGATGCCGCATCCTGGCCATACGCTCGTCGATCTGCAGGTAGATCAAACGATTCGGTGGCACAGTGAAGCCTTCGAAGAGTTCACGTGCCTCGCAGCGATTGTTGGGATAATTGTACAGTATCCAGCCACGATGCAGTGCGTCCTCCTTAAGCAGACGCTGCTGTATAATGTTGCCAATTGCCTCGGAGCGCTTGATCACGCAATCCTGTTCAATCCCTTGCTGCAGGAGCAATGCATCTGAATCCTGCCGATGGCCATTAATGTGATGATAGGCCAACGCATCCGCATCCACGATGAGAAGATTCCAACGCTCGGCCAGCACATGGGCCATCGTTCGACGTCCCGATCCGGGTCTTCCATGCATCACAATACGATGGAAATAATTCTTGGGCAGCTGGAAATAATCCGCCGCAATTCCCAGATGAAATGCATTCAATGCCTTCGAGTAGATGTCCTGTGCAATCCGACGAATATTCTGGCCCATCCATTCTCGCACATTCTCGACGGACTCTACAGACAACTCTGCCAGCAGACGACTCATGATATCCATCAACTTGTGCTTCTCAATGTAGAACATAAAGCCGGCGCTGTATTTGACAATCAAGGACTTGTCCAATTTGCTGGGAAATGACATTATTCAAACCTTAACTGAAGCACGAAGGAGCAGATAATTGCTATAAATGTTAGCGTTTAGGATATTTGCAAGATATATTTTCATTAATTTCTTTTATATCTAATTGTCGTGTTTATAAAGCTATATACTAGGATTTAACAGTAGGTGAATGGATTTGATTTTGAAATGATAAGCAAAGCCATATTACTCTATACTAGTCAATGTCAATACAAACTTTCTTGATATTTAAATGTGGTCGAGTTAATAGATTATTAGATTATAAATGGGAAATTCTGCATCCCGTAATAATGTTAGAGTTTTGCTCTTTCCAAATCATTTTGTGTATGAAAGTCCCTTCCAAAAACCAGAAATTTATGCGATTTCGAATTAAGATTAAAGCCGCACAGTTCTAATTGCCGAGTGACCACTGTAGTATTCGTTGACCAGAACGGACCTTTTGTTTTGTTTATCCCTTTGATTATCTCTTATTATATTGCCATAAGGGCCATTACCATTTGGCCAACTGTCCAAGCAAGGAGTTCTATCTCTGCCGGAATGAGATGGAATAAAACGGAATGGAATGGGATGGGATGAGCAATTCATTGCACATATTAATTACATCCGTTACAATATTAGAAAATGGCGCGCAGTTCCGGCCAGAACGAAGCCAAGAAAAGACTGGGCCATAATGGGCTGGCTAATGCGTTGCCAGGCGGCGCTGTAAATTGGCATCATATGAGAAGTGAACACCCAGAAACTGCGTTGGTGACAATATTTTGCTGCGAATTATGACAGCTCTTTTGTCTGAGCGTGCACATTAACAATTTAAAAAGTTATCTTGGCCTCGGTTGGACCACTCCGAAGGAGGTTTTGGCCAAAAGCAAAGTGTTGCCAAATGGCTGTCATACTTTATATTGTCTTATGAGCTCGTTTCTCTCTCTCTCTCTGTCTCTCTCTGTCTCTTTCTTGTTCTTTGCCTGAAGAAGGCTAAGCAAAAATGCAAGCATGCCACAGTCTTATGTCTTATGCATAGTCATATAACGAGTTGTTGTTGTTGAGTGTGTGTGTGTGTGGGTGTGTGTGTTTTTGTGGGTAGAGTGGCTAATAAAAACTGGAATTCTATGAAAAATTGTTTCCTGTTGCCATGTTGTCCTGCCACTGGCCATATTGTTATGCCAAATATGCTGTTAATATCTTGCACATACTAATATTGCTTAGTGCATTTGCTTTTGGCTTTAGTACTTTGACTTGAACAGCTGCTGCTGCTTCAGCTTCAGCTTTAAGCGAGATGAGTCACATTTTAATCATATCAAAATATGAATACTCAAATGAATGACTTTTGGGCTGTCGCGCTGTTTTTGCCACAAAGCGCAACAACTTTTTAATTAAAGTCAAAGCGCAAAAGCGGAATGCAAAATGCGACTGACGACTGCGATTGCGATTGCGACAGCAGCCGAAAGCAAACTCAGTACTCAAATATGCTAAATTACATTTCATCACAATATTCATACGAGCACGAATACGTATCGTATCCTTTTTTAATCACAAACTGACTGAATCAAAAGGCAAACCGCATAAAAAATCTGGCACAAACATCATCGCACTGTCCTCAGACGCAGTTTCGCTTATCACAAAATAAGCACATACACTAATGGCCAAAAGTCTAAGTACAGCCTCTCTTGACATGTGAAAAAGGATTTTAAAAGTGAAGATCTCTTTTTATTATTTAGCTAAATTAACAGTAATTTTAGGCTTAAGTGAGTTTTTTTAAAAATAATAAAAAATAAAGTGTAATAAAATTCAAGTATTTCAGTAAAAAGCCTTGTGAATAATACTTTTTAATTTTTTATAATGAGTATTAATTTGTAATTAATTTTAAAAATTTAAAAATAATGATTACATTGCATTTGGAAATTTTCAAAATACAAAACCAAACTATCGTTTCTATTATTTTTTCCATAACCGTTGTTGAAAGTCATGTGATGCTGGTGAATTTATTTTGACCATAAGTGTAGTCTCATATTTCTCCCTATTTAACGAGGGAAAGGAATTGTGATGTGGCGTTTTTTTCTATGCGACAGATTGAATGATTGAATGAAGCTGCCGCAAAATGAGTACACCCAAGTGGTCAGAAAACGAGTTGCAAAGTTGCAAAGAAGACTCATCGCTGATAAGCCAGAAAGTGACGGTCGGTGCTTGGCACTTGGTGGTCAGTTCTGTTCAGTTCAGTTAAATAGTTAGTTCAACTATGCCTCGATTAGATTGCTGCGCACTTTGGTTTGCCGCACTTTAAAGATGCCGCATGTTGCAAATGAGTAGAAGAAAAAACTTTATCACTTTTTTGCAGTCAGCGGCCTTTTGAGTCAGCTTGGCGTCGTCTCGTCTTGTCTCGTGTTATCTAAACCCGCTGGTTGCCACACACTTCCTCCGGAAACAGCGTGCACCGTGTCGTCGTCTTGCATTCATATTATTATTATTTTCATTATTATTATTTCTTATTTTATCAGTTTCACAATTGCGCCGAGTTCTCTAAGCTATCAGTCACCGCCTGCATCATTTTCTGTACTCGCACTGTGGGCAAACCGCAAACACTCAACAATTAAAAATCGTTTTTTAAACCGTTCAACAATTGCTAGTCAACTGACGTTTTCCCCCGAGTATGTGTGTGTGTGTGTGGCATGCCTCAAAAACAAAACCACACATCAACGAGCAACCAATGTCCACACCTCGATATTCACACCCGTCCAGGTTCAGGTCCTTTATCCTTTGGCGACAATTTGCCATTGGCTGTCAATATTTTTGTGGAATTTTTTCATATGTCGGGGAGCAAAAAATTGCAGTATACTTTGCAGCTGCGGCACGTGAGCCATTGTCCTGCCGTATCCTGTGAGTCCCCGATGTTGGCTGCCTTCAATTATGCAGCAATTGAAAAATTACTACGTGTACAACAATTTTTTGTTGTTGTGCGCTGCGATTTGTTGAAGGGTTGCCTTAGTTGTCTGGCGGGGGGTGTGGCAGAAACACACACATACACAACAGGTTTTAAATTTGTCACCACAACAAACAGCGACAAAAACAATACGAGTAACAGCAAAAGGAGCAACAACAACAAGAACAATGTTGTTCATGACAATCGGCAAATGAAGCACAAATTTAATTACGCAATTTTATTGGATTAACAGCAACCTGTGGGGCAGGAGAGGAGCTGCCACAGCCACTGCCACAGCCACTGGGACTCCATGGTGCATGAAAACAAATTTAATCAAGAAGGAATGGTCATCTACGAAGTGCCGAAGATTTGATACTCTTGCATAAAATATTCAACAGATTGTTCCTATGTCAGCTTATAATATATTAAATATTTTATTTTATTTTATTTATTATGGAACAACTATGAGCAGTCGACAAAAGATTATTTAAATATTGTCAATTAAACTAAAGTTAAAATTACAAATTAATATTAATAAAAATAAATTAATTATTATAAACTTAAAGTTAAAGACTAAAGTCATGCGATCGGACTACTTCCAAGATATGTTTCATTACGATAGATTCAAAATGGGGAGACTATTTTGCATAGAAATCGACTGACAGACTAAAATCTCCATCTATGAGAATCTATAAACTCTGTGAGACCCCCTTCTTTTATTTGTTTCATTTTTCTTAACAAAATTATAATACCCTATGAAAGGGTATAATAAGCCGCACACATGGCCAGCTGTCCAACGAAACTCCCTTCCTTCCCCAAAACAAAAAAGATTTTCCATCTTTTCCTGCTTCTAGTCGCGTAGGTGAGCCGTAAATTTGCGCGCCATTGTTGTTGTTGTTCTTGTTGACGCCAATGTTGTGTGTGTGTGTGTGTGTCCACATGGCCACAACCGGCCCAAGCACCGTTATCTTCCTTTTTGGCCTTTCACTTATGCAAACGAAACATTTGAAAAATATGTTGGCAGGATAAACAGAACGGCAACAAACTGCAGCTGATGCCAGTCTACGTACGGAACGAACGCCAACTCCAACTTCATTTGCACTGACATTTTAATGAGTATGCAACGTGCAACGTGCAACGTGCAGCCTGGTCCAGACACGGTCCGAAAGCCTTGTTAAATTCATTAGTAAAACGTTGCACCTCAACGCACAACGGCAGCAGATTCAGGCAGTGGATGTGGGGAAAGAGGGGAAAAACTGCCACACGTTTGGCATCATGTTGCCGCACACGAAATTAAAACCCCACACCAAAAACACACACACACACACACAAGGCCCCGACCCACCTAAAACACACACACACACACAGACAGAATCTGTGGAACAACATGACATGATACCGATACTAAACTGACACTTTGACATGGACTTAACCCTAAAAACGCTTTGTTGGCTTTATTGGTGTCGGTTGCTGCCATCGCCGTGTTTGCCGTGCAACATGGGGCAGATGGGCAGACAGGCTGGAATTATGGGGCAGAGTCATGTGGCATGTGGCAGTGGCACTGTCAGCGGCAAAAGGTATCCACTTGATTTTTGCACCAATTTACGTGGATTAAACGCTTGGCGAGCGCCGTGACCTGGGTATTATGTTTAAATACCTTTTAATTGACAATTTGTGTTCGGCATTTGATGCTTGACGGCTGATTTTGTTTAATTATATACCTAATAGCAACATGTACGCTTAAGCTTAGTTGATTCACTGCTTACAGCCAAGGTTAATTGACTTTGACCGTCGAATGTTATTTAAATCTACTTTAAATGTTTTTCGTATATCAAATTAAATATAAGCTTTAACTTGTTTAAATCAAGATAAATGCATATCATTTTTTATTCTGGTTTGCTGCAAGTTGAGCAGCTTCTTCTTTAGCTGCAGGTAGCCTGCAACTCATTTGTATGCCACAAGTTTGTGAAACTTTTAATTTACGCTAACAATCGTATCGAATTGTATCATGGCTCTCTATCAATTGCCAGCAGTGTCAGGTCAACCTCAACAAGCCAGCAAGTTAGCCAAATTCCAGACGCATACAAAGTTCGAGAAAAGTATGTTAAAAAAATGTGGAAAAATAAGTGAGAAGAATCTAGTCTAGAATTTGAGACGAGAGGATACCCTTGTTGATAAAGATTTTTCGAATATAGTCTAAATGTTATAAATCTTAAGTTTTTATTACATTGCTCATATTTTTTTCCATTTACTTTTTTATTACACTTTAATTTATATTTCCCTACTTGGTCACCTTAAGTTTACAGGGTATTTAAAATGTTTGCAAAAAGTGCTTAAATCAGCGCATTCTTTTTTCTCTCTATTTTTTTGCACCATTGCTCAGCACTGACAAAGTTTCTGGCTAAGGCGGTTTGTGTGGGCAGCGCTTAAGTTGCCGCACGGTGCAAGGCGATGTTGCCACCAAAAGTCGTCGTCTAATTGAACCCAACAGATATTTTCAATTAGCAGCAAAACATTTGTGCGCTAAAAAAGTTTTATTCAATTTGTATTTTATTTTTTCCGTGTTCGTATATTTATTTTTTTTTTCTTGGTGTTTTTTACGGCACCTTGAGCCAAGTTCCTGCGGGGCAAACACGTCTGGACACTGGCGGCCAAATAAAAAAGGCACCTTAGTGCGCAAACTTTGGCTAAAAGCGGGCTGCAAACTTTTAATGCCATTAACGGAGGCAAAAAAAAAAGGGAAAAAAACGCAACAAGACGCTTTAAGTTTGTGAGACTGACGTGAAAAGGTGGAAAAAAGTAAAGAACTTGGCTATTGAAATTGTTTGCCAAAGTCTGGAGAGAGACATTTGTGACTGGCGCATAAATCATTAGACAATATTTTTATGCGTTGCGTAAATTTAATTGATAAAAGTGTCGCACTCTTTTGTGCAGTTGGCCAGTTGACCAGTCGACCAGTCGACTAGTTGGCCAAAATGCAAATGCGCTGCGTGCCTGACGAGGCAGCCAAAAATGACTACAAAATGCCGAAAATCTACAACTTGAGATAAGCGTCGAGTTCAAACAAACTAATTCAAAGTGCGTGCGGCAGTTTCCAAATTGTGGCAGAGAGTGTGTGTGTGTGAGTGAGTGTGTGTGTGTGAGTGAGTGTGTGTGAGTGAGTGTGTGTGTGTGTGTGTGTGTGTGTGAGTGTTATGCACTGTGCCACGCCACAAAGCATGCAACACAAATCAGCGCATAATGGCAGGGCATGGCTGTGTTTGCATTTTGCAGGACAACGAAGTGAAACCGGCAACCGGAAGAGGCACAGGACGAGTCACAGGATCAGCCACAGTACTACGCATTTCAATAATTCTAATTAATTTATTAACGTTTATCAGCAGCGATAAATTTGCAACACACACAACATAACGAACACAGCGATAGTCAGAGCTAGATAGAGTACAAATATTCGTATTAGAGTGAGACAGCTGAAATGATTGTTGGATTAAACATTCTGCACTGTGGCAACTCTTTACCGTGTATCTATCGCCTTTTTGCCGGGCATCCCCTTTTATTGTCAGCCTTAACTCGACTCCAGTCCATCTCCAAGTTTGAAATGGCCCAAAAGATGCGCAACGGGCGATAAGTTTTCCAACTCATTCGCAGCCATAAATGAAATGAGAAACTTAGACAAAAGCCATGTGGGAGCTAAAGAGCTCACTCGTAAATAAGCAGGCGTTGATTTTAAAACGAGTCCCATTGATAAGGCCAAAATCGCTGAGGTGGCCAAAAAGAAAAGCAAAGAGAAAAACCAAGAAAATGTAATGCTTAACGCAAAGACAAGTCAACTCGGCGGCTTTTTTATTGGCAAGCTTCAAATGACTTTTGTTTCGTTTTTTCCTTAGCTTTTTTTTTACTTGAACTGAAAGTGTTACAATTTATTGACGCATTTAGATCAAAACTAAGAATTGTCCTCGATTTGCGCAGCTGAATTTTCGTCGTGCTGAGTCGACAACCCTGCAGGGGGATTGTGTTTTGTTTTAATACGAAAATCCCTTAACTTATGCGTCACTCCCAATTCCACTCCCCACTCCTCCATTCCATTGTTCTTCAATGTGGCAACGTGGCCGGCGGCCAGACAAATCCCAGCGTTGGCCAAACAAAGCAAACGCAACGTGGACGCTGCCCTGAGATACCTTTAATGCATTTTCCTTATATTGAGAAGCACTTAAAATTGGCAATGACTTGCGGGGGAATGGGCAGGGGGAGTGGTTGTGGAAATATGAAAATCATAAAAACTGTAAGGCAGCGGGTCACGGGGAAGGTTTTCCATCGACTCGTACCGCTCGCCTGGCTGCTTATTTTATTATTATTATTTTACAGGGAATTATCTCATTTGAGTGGAGACGCTGCCTCGTCTTTCTCCCTCTGTTCCTCTTCCCGTCTCGCTCTCTCCGACTCCGGTTCCTCCCGGCACTTCGTTGTGTAATGTGTGCGTAATAACATAATATCCTTAAGATATTTTAATATTGCCTGCCGCTGCATATTGAACTGCGGCGAGCTGAAGCTCTTCCCCATTTTGCCATTCTCGATACAGGACTCTCGTCTCTCCTCCCGATCCTGAGCCACTCTCATCCGCATCCAGGCTGGCCGCATTTCAACATATTTGACTTTGCTTGGCTGTTTTGCTTGTTTGGCTGTTTATTCAGTGCCTTCTGCCTGTCTCACTCCCCCCTGTTTCTTCCTTGGCCTTTTAACAATACCTTTGTGCATCGTAAAATAATTGCCGCGGGGCATGTAATCTTCTGGATGGCTTGCAATTTGGTTGCCTCCGTTTTGCATGGTTTCCAGCCAAAAAAAATCCTGAAAAAAATGTCTGGATCCTAAAAGCTTTGCTAAGCAGCGTCCTGTTCCACCGGATGTATGCAAAATGAAAATATTTGAAGTTTTCTCAGCGCTTAGAAATCAATAGATATTTTCCACATACTGCAATATTAACAAGGTTAAGGGATTCAAACTTGGAGTACAAAAATTGCAAGCCAATAACAGACTTAGATTGGCAGAAAAATAGTTTAATATATACTGGAAAATAAACATAAAATGTTATGTATTTCTTACATGATTTAAAAATAGTTGAATTAATTAAATACACAATTTTAGTACTAAAAATATAAAATTTTAAAATGTATTAAAATAGTTTAAAAAATACAGAGAATTTAAAAATGTATGAAAACGCTTGTAATGATATTCGGCTATCATAATTTTAATAAATAATTAAAAATAAAATACAACTTTATGAATTATAATTATAAAGAAAATATTAAATAACATAAGTGAAAAAAAGTTAGAGACTTAATCCTTGTTTCAGTGAGAAGAAATATTTATTGACATGTGAATGCCTGTATTGATTTCAGATTACAATTATAATAATGGGTTACTCAGTCTCATTTCACTAAGCATAACTGTGAGTCTGTACCTATAAAAGTCATTGAAAACACTTTATGCATGGCAAATGGATAAATTTCGGCGTGGTTTTCCACTTTAAGCATAAGTATGTTCTGTATGTGTATGTGACCTCTGGCCCGCAGATATCAATAATGTCTTCGGTTGTTTTTGTACTTAATAAGTCGCTCAACTCTTGGGTTCACCATATGCGTCGGCAATTTAATGTTGAGCTCATAAATAAAATGGCTCATTCGGTGTGTTTGTTAGTCAAAGCGTCTGCGGTGACATTATTAAGAAGTGGATACGGACCCGGAGATTGGAGATGTGAGATGTGAGATGGGAGATGTGAGATGAGAAATGGGAGACTGCGGAGAGTACGCACATACTCTCAGGCACTCGAGTTATTGACAAGTTTATGTGCTTAATCCTTCCATAAAGCGCACCATTAAAATGCCAACAAAAGGTACTTTATATGAAAATTTTGTTCGCTCTGCCACTTTTATCGCCGCGTCGCCTTCGTCGTTGACATTCGTTCATATTTCAATAAACGCACCGAAATTTGAATGTCTGTCCATTGCGACTGAGTGCGAGTAAGACAATCGTCAATTAAGGGCGGATCGGATGCGGATGTCATACGAGACCAGCTAAATATTCTAACTCTGTCCTGTCCTGCCTTAGTGGCAAGTTATAGAGCAGCTTCTTTGTGGAACAGTTTTTCGAGTGCTTGGGCATTTTTATCTCTAAACGCTTGCATAATATTGAAATAAATGACTGGCGATATGCAATGCTAGTCTATGAAATACCCTGTAGCAGTTTAAATTGTCAACTGCCTTTAAAGATGGAGTCAAACTTTCTATGTAAAATTCTGCGCATCAATTAATTTTCTACATTTAATTAAATAATTATATGCCCTTTATTATGAAAATAAAAAATATTAATTAAAATTTGTGATGTCAAATATAAAATACCCCACATATGAGTTATGTTGAAGATTTCTTCTTTACCAGCAATAACTCAGATAGTTATAGATATGTTCAATATATTCTAGGTATATTAAATTTACACTCGATATATAAATCTTCTGATCTGTGAGTTATGCCCTTTTACATGATTTCAACTCAGGGGTATGAGGCTATGGAAATGAATAAGCCGAGCTGCTATTTGCGGCAAAACGCACGAATCTGCAATAAAAATGTTTCGGCACTGACAAAAAACGTGTGGCAAGTGGAACCGTTGACTTGAGTTGAGTTCCCCAAATGTGGCAGGCATTAAATTGAAAATATATATATATATTTTTTTTTTTGTTTATAGGTTTGGCTTGAGTTGATGGCCTGCCATGTGTCTGGTTAAGTCACTACATGTGTTTCATTATTTTTCTTAGTTTTTTCTTATTCTCATTTTTGGGGGACAATTTGAAAGCTCAGTTTGTTGCAAGAACTGTGGCGGCCACATTTAAGCGATTTCACATTTCTTAATGATTTTGACAGCTGAATGATGTTTCATTTGCAGTTGTTGTTGTTCTTATTTTTGGGAGCCTCATATTTTGTTTAATTTTTACACAATTTGCGTCAAGTGGCGGTCTTTAGTTAATGCCAGTCAAAAGAGCGACGCAGATGTTGTCTTCAAAAGTCGAAAGAGACGGCAAGTCAGTGGGAAAGTGAGAGAGATGGCGAGTTGACAAGTGAGTCACAGCTATTTTGTTGCAGGATTAATTAGGCAACAGCCCAAAAATCCAACAAAGACTTCATTAATGGCAACCTGAGCAGTCAAAGGGGATTCAGGGATCGAGATGCTTGTCAAATGCTGATGGACAGTGCTTTTAATTTTAAGACTAATACATCATAATGCGTCAGGCTGAGGCTGAAGTCAACACCCCGCAAGGTAGTTCCCTTCGACTGTTCGTCCTTCCATCCATCCATCCGTGCGTGTGTGTGATAAGTCTCTCGAAGCACAAAAACACACGTACAAATTTCACAACAGTTGGTACTCCTCACCGGATTTTGGACAAACTTCCCCCCTCTGAACTGGACTGGTGCGAAAATCAAGCCAAAGGCTGGCATTTTGGGTGGTTGTTGCAACGTCAAGGTGAAAGCCGCTTAAGGTACATAAGGGGAGGAAGTTGAATCCATTGTTAGAGCTCAACATGTGCGCGATTGGATTAAGTGGCAGCAGCAACGATTCAAGGACAATCAACTGCACAGCGTGTGCAACATTCAGTGTGCGGCGTGTGGCAAGTGTGTGCTGTGAACTGTAATACTGTGTGTGCTGACGATTTGAACGTCACCTTCTGTCCAATTTGAAGTTAGACCGCGTAACAGAAATCCATTAAGGTGACCATTTTATTTGCTACATTAACAAAAATGAGGGTTAAGTGCACGTCTTTAGCCATCTGCTGCAATTTCAGATTGCCAAAATGTTTATGGCTTACTTAACAAAAGTGTTAATTGACAAGAACCAACGGCAAATGAGTTTCAAATGCAGTCAAGCGAAATGGTCAAAAGAACTTCAAAAGGCACTGAATGTGATCAATTTAAATATATGTAAGCCAGTCACCAGTCAGGACAATGAGTTTGATATAAACAGTATGTCGATTGATTATTTTGTCATGGAAATAAATGAATATCTTTATTTTTTTATTTAAAAAAATCATCCCACTATTTATTTTATTTATTTTTTCAAATTAAAATTAAGTATGTTTCTTGTTTTATCAAAAAAAAGAACATTTTTTTTTTGATTAAGAGGAAAACCATAAGCAATTTAAATTTATGAGGAAAAGAAAGGGTATTCTATTTGCAAAGTGAATCTAATTATATGAACTTTTTCTTTGTCAAAACAATTACTTGACACACTGTGTATCCATGTGTCTATGCTAATTCCTGCAGCTGGTGGCAGGACGATTTCTTGGGGCAGCTGCTTAAAACGAACAAAGTCAACGACGTCGCCCACGTGCGTGGCATGCAAGGAATTTCCAATCAATTTTAATTGGCACGCCATCAATAAAACAGGCAAAGACAGAAGCAGAAAGAGAAAGAGAGGGACTATCAAGATTTGGAGTTTTCTAAATTTCAAGATTTTCCGATTCTCCGATTTACCATTTCCATTGTATGTCGTGTTGAAATTCCAAAAATGTTTGTGCATAATTTTAATTAGAGCATTTTTCCTATTTTGCGCAATTTATCTTGCCGCCTCCGTTTCAGTTTCAGTTTGAGTCTCAGTTAGAATTTCAGCTACTTCTCGATAAGTATTTATTTATAAATGCGTGTGTGGCAAGCGCTTCAAGTGTCAGCGTGGCATGCCACTTTTAACTGGCAATGAGTGTCAGCTCATTGCAATAAATTATTTTAAATGAGCATATCGACAATGTCTTGTGCGGGTGCCCCAAGAGTGTTTATGTTAGATGTGTAAGAAGTAATACCTCCATACTCGGCATCTGAGGCATTTTTACGAGAAATGCCCTTTGACATTGACTATGAGATCTTAGGTATGTGTATATGCTATAAATTTATAGTTACTTCAACAGAGTGCGACAGGGAGAGGGCAGAGAAAGAGATAAGGTCAGTGAGCTCATAGATAAATCTTTCAAGCGAGCCAATCAAAACTTGTGCCTCAGCTCATTTAAATGCTCTTTGGGGCTGCACAACAAACTCATTTAAGTTTTCCGCACACACAACAACAACAAGAACAGAATGCAGTCAAGATAGGTAAAAAGGATAAGGTCAGCACACACAGTGGGAAAGAGAGAAGTGGACAAAGAGACAGAGAGTGAAAATACTCCCGAAATTGTCGCTAAGGGATTGGCAGCGACAACTTTTGGCCAACCGTCGTCGTTGTCGTTGTCGGCTTAATTGCCAAGTGTCCTTGGCCAAGTGCAAAGGGAGCCTTAATTGCCGACTGTCCACCTCCTCCTCTTCCTCTTCCTCTTCAGTCCCCTCTCCTTTGTCATACGGTAGTGGCAAAGCAAACAGCAAAGGCAACGGTCAGTTGTGCAGAGCAGCTTCCTAGGCCAAGCTTCAAATGTTTAATTGCCATTTAGTCCTTTTTAATGGACTCTACTGTACTGGCTCGCTCTCCCTTCTTCCTCTTCATTAATGGCCACGTCTAGATTTGCGCTCACCTCCTTGTCCTGTCGATACATTATCTCCGGCCTCGTGTAGTTGTTGTCCTTTAGATAAACTTGCAAATGCCAGCATTTTAATAGCCCAAAACCGACGACTGGACCACTGGAGACGCAGCATTTTTGACTTAATACGGCACACAGTGCCACACAATTGTTATTTCTCCATCGTGTATGTGTCCTGTCTCCTGTGTGCTCCTGTGTGTTTGGTCCTTCTGCTCCTGTTGCCCTCAACACTCGTTTATGTTGCATAAATTTTGGCTTGAATTGCTTGTTGCCATCGTTGTCGTTGTTGTTGTTGCTGCTGCTGATAAGACATCGTCGATAGCATGACAATTAGCCACAACTACATTTAAAATATGTATGTATGCATTACTCCAGAAACTTGTCTGGGACTTGGCTTTAATTGTTTCTTGGGGTTTTGTTGAAAGCGCAAATACAATTTGATTGCTGATACTCGTATCATTGCTTTTATCAGCTGCCAATATCAAATATTGCCATTTTGGCCAACTCTTTGATGACCTTTGGGTCACACAGTTTGGTTTGCAGCTTTAGCTTTTGCACTTACATTTAATTAAAACTAGTCGGAGAGGCAACTCGAGTCAATTCGACTGTGAGAGGTCCTGTATTTATAAGGTAAAAAAAAACAAGTACATAAAAAATAAATTAAAATAATTTCAAATGTAATAAAATAATATGATGTTGATCAAGAGTATTTATATTAAACTGCTTGTTACTCACTTTTTTTGTGACATACTTCATATATCCTTTTTATTTTTTTTGTACAGGGTCTAAAAAGTAAAAGAAATATACGCTTTATTATTAAATTACTTCCCTGACCTGCAAAGGGCAGCTGCCACGCCCACATTCCCCAGTCTACCCTGATCATGACATAACCATAAACTTTGCGCCTTTTGTGCTGAGAAAGACTCCTGCCGGCCAATGTAATGTATCCTGGCCAGCGGCGGCTAAGCATCAACAATAACACAACAAAAAACACCTTTAATATTTTCATTATGAAGTCATTCAGCGCGATTATGAACGCGTGACCCCCGAGGCGATTCACAGCATCCAAAGAGTCCAGAAACTCAGCTCGTCCTAATGAACAACAGCAGCAAGGACAACAACCAAGAACTTCAACGTGGCTGATGCTGATGAAAGTGGCTCAAAAAAAGGAAGCATAAGCTGAAAGCTGAAATAGCCTCAATGTGTAGCTGGTTTCTGAGCTGAGGTAAATTACAATTTTGTTTATAAGTGGCAGTCGCCCTGGGAGGGTCCTGTTCCTGTTTTCCAAGTGCAGCTGTACCTAATAATCATAATAATTGCGCCATGGGCGTCGACATCGTCAACTTTGCCAGACGCCAACACCGTCAACGACAACAATTGCTTATAAAGTGCGTGTGACACATTAACGAAACGGACAAAAAAAAAGCGGAAAATAGAAAAGAAAAACAGGGGAAAAAACGCGGAAAAGTGCTAAAGAAAAAGGCAAATAAAATGACGGGGCCAGTGGGCAAAACTTCAAAAGAAATAAAAATAAAATGAAGAAAGAAAAGTCTTTTAATGCCGTGAATTTTACGCGGGATTTCTATAAAGTGCAGCACCCAAAACTCATGCTAGGGAGGGAGGTATAAGTACCTCCAGGGGAGACGGGGTGGTGGTGAAGCTGCGGTTTGTGCGTCGAAGAAAATTGAAAATGTTCGTGCGTAAATTGACTTTGGCCAAAATCAGCCGAAGAAGAAAAGAAAAATTTAAATGGAAACAAGAAATTGAAACTCAACTGGCCGTCGAGCTGTTCCGTTCTTCGGTTCACCTCATGTCCGGTGCGGGACGGGGCGGGGCGTGGCAGGGGGCGGGGGTAGCGATCCACTTTTTCAAATTGAATTTTCTTGGGATTGCTGTGAACAAGGCCAAGGCAGCGGAAGCAAATTAAAAAGAAATTAAGCCAATTTGCCTAGTTGGCCAGGCCACTCTCACAAAACTCGCGGCTCAATTTCAGGCAGCAAGTGCCTTCTTCCTTGTTGTGGCTCGTAAATCTTGGACCCATAAATACCAGGAGCTCCACAAACGAGTGTGTCCCCAACTCAGTCGACTCGCTTGGCCGGCGACATCTTCGTTTCGGCGTGAAATTCTTTAATCTCATTCAATTCAATTAGTTCGAGTTGACTAGTTAATGCCTCGAGAGTCTAAGAGTCCTTCGGCGAATGTCCTTTTTGCCAGCTGCCCCCACGCGTAGGTGTGCCGCGGCCTCCAATATCCATGTGGTTGTGTCCTTTCCCCTCCCACTGTCCCTCTACCTCCGCCACCTTTTTGTCACTGCGCATTAACTTTTGAAATTTATGGGTCATTTAAGAACAGGAGCAAACGGCAGGCGAATTTGTTAGAGATTATAGCAATAATTAACAGATACATTTTGATAGCCCAAACCAATTCATCTAATCAAAAAAGATAAGAAATAGAATGTGGTGGGCTATGTTAGATTATAACTGCGATAAATCTTATTCTAATCAAAGCCATCGATTTAGCATATCATGAAATGAGTTTATAAATCATAATCAGGCTTTAACAGCTGATTCAAATTAGGCAGGCTCGACATTTTATTTTTCATATTTTTGGAGGAAACTATATTATCTTTTCTTAAGCAGTAATATTATTGAGAAAAAGGTTAAATGTTCTTAAGTTCCATCTCTGGCTATAAAAGAATTTCATTTTAATTAAGTGATGATGAGTTCCTGTCAGAAAATGTTGATCGAGTCTATACTGTTATTGAATGCTAATATAAATATAAGTTTATTTTTAACGAACCGCTTATTTTGATATGCTCTATAAAGTGTAGGGTGTGTCGATAGAGTATATCAGAATGAGAAGTTTGGAGTCCTTTCTGTAAAATGTTGTAGTTTCCAGTCGCCACACTTGTAGTTGTTCAAAATTAAAGGTGATTAAGTAATTTTCGCATTTTAAGCTAGAAACGAATGTTGATGATTACGTTTTTTTTATATAGACGGCTCTTGAATGGATGTCTGCTGACTTCCGCCAGGACGCGGATCCAGAGCCTCGTCAGGGACATCACTCGGAGCTGTGGCTGCCTCGCGAGGTTTGGCATTGCCAAATATGATGGCTGCCTGTTTGGTTTTGGCCAGGGCATTTATGGGTTCGGTTACAGTGCGAGGATTGAGGATAATCTTGGGACGATCATCGTCGTCCAGGCAGGACATCGATGGACTGTTGCCTCCAGTCTGAGGGGCATTTCGCTCGTTGGGATTGTAGTGACCCCGACGGTCGCGAGTTCGGTTCTGGCCAAAGTTGGCATAACGGGCGCTGTCGCTGCTGATGCTGCGTTGACGTTGGCCGCCATCGCGGCCAAAGTTGTTGCCATTGTTGCGGTTGTTGTAGCTAACAAAAATGATGAGTGGACAGATATAAGGGAATTGCTGTTGCTTTTTAATGTGCTTACCGATTGTTGTAATTGTTGTTGTAGTGCGGATAACTGCGACTACTTTGGAAGCTGGTCGACGATATGTGGGGCTCCACCGCCTGGCGGGGACTGCCCAAACTGGAAGTGTCCTGACTGCCGCCAATGGAGCCAAACTCGCTGCTGTTGCTGCCATCGTTGCCCTGGAATCCATCGCTGTTCAGCTGCCCCCGAGCTGCAGATCGTCTCATGCCACCACCGCCTCGACCTCCGCCACGATTGTTGTTGTTGTTGTTGTGATAGTTGCCGCCATGTCGAGGACTTCCTTGTTGTCGGTCCATCTGAAAGTTGGAGTTGGAATGACCCCCGGGACTGTTTTGCTTACGCGAGTATTGACCATGGTAACTCTGTGCTCCGACACTATTGTCACGCCGATAGTTGCGACGTTGATTGTCGTTGTTGTTGCCACCACTCGATGTGGCACCACCACCGCCAGTGTTGCCACCACCGCCACCACCAGCTCCGTTCTGCCGGCGATTGTCCGCAATGTCGATCCTCAAAGGCGCCGACAAATTGTCGAGCTTGATGCGTCCGTTGCGGGACAGAGCGCGTTTCAGTTGATCCAGAGTCTCGAACTCCACATATCCATAGCCCTTAAACTCATCCGTCTCCCGATCTTTGATTAGACGTACGTTCTTCACATCGAAATCATTGAATATTTTCATAACATCGCCCTGAACGAGTCCCTTGGGCAGATTGCCTACGAATGCAATGTACGGCGGTTCTGTTGGCACTTCCCGATTCCGAATCCGGAAAAAACGATTGCGATTGTTAAAGTTACGATATTCTGGGTCATTATTATTGTTGTTGTTATTGTTGTTGTGGCTGTTGTTGTTGTTGTTTCCTCTTTCGTTAATGGACCGATCCGCCATATTATTCCGAGCTTTCGAGGTTTTTAAACAATATATATATTTTTAAGTCCGGAGCTCGTATTTCCAGACGCTGTGGAAAAGGTCTATGAGTGACATTGGAATGTCACTCGTTTGACATTGCTCCAAAACTGACTAGATTTTTTGTTCGTTATATAACGAACTAATTTGACTGAGGCGGTGACAGACAGGTGAATGATCGAATCATTTATTTATTTAGCATCAACTAAATGATGGAAATAAGAAACTAAAAAAAATGATAAGGCATTATAAAAGCAGATCTTTTTGAATCTGAATTTGACAAAATAATAAATAATTCCAATTAAAACAATCTCTAAATTCTTTTTTTTTCATTGATCCATTTCTTTTTTTATGTTATAGCATTTAAAAATTAACTATGATCTTGACAAGTTTCATACTTTTTTCAAACTAAATAGTTCAATTTGTGCCATTGAACTATAATAACAAGATGTGATAATTATTATGTGTGTAAATCTCATTTTCTTCGTTTGTAGTTTCTATTTAAAATCCCATTTCAAAAAAGAACTTGGCCAAAGCAAAGGTAAATCATAAATGATAAATGTTGGCGCCACTTTCTCCTTTGTCCCCCCCTTCTCCCCCTTAGAGTTGCACGCAAAACATGTGTAAGCAGCGGAGCAAATGGATTCATCTCCATCTTCAGATTTAGCTCCATCTCGCTTTGTTTGTGTTATGGATAATAAAAACAACTGCCATGGCAAGTACATGAAAAAGTCAACAGTAAATAGTGAGACGAAGCAGAATCAGCAACAACTACAACTACAACAACAACAATAACAAGTACAACAACAACTACCGCGTTTTGTTTGCACGATGAACTCATGACTCATTTTTGTACATTTGTCAAAATTTTTGCCATACATCATTTTAAACAGTGCGCGCAGTAAAGCAACCATCGGAGTGGGGGTATTATGAGGTGATGGTGAAGGGGGGACAAGTTCCAAGGGCCAAGAGCCAAGGGCCAAATCTGTAGTCATTTCGGGTACCAGTTGAAGCATTATGCACTGATACCAAAATACAGTGGTCAGAAAATGAAGCAATATAATAAGAACTAAAAATTAATAATTAAAGTTTTTATTTTAAAATTTATCAGCCCAAAAACATTATAGAGAATATTGTAATATAATAATTTGCAGAGCTTTTAGAATATCCTTTTCTAATATTACTTTACTTACAATACTTAGATAGATATATTAAATATTATATAAAAATAATATTAATATAAATGAACATTTAATAGAGGGGGTTTTAGAAACTTGACAACTTCTTTGAGATTTAAAAAATTTAAGTGTGAGTCAGAGATGTTTGTTTTGGGGTTTTATTTTAAATTCTTGTGATAAGAATGAATTATGCCGAATAGTAAGATATAAAAATTAAAGTTATTTGCTTGAATCTAATTAGTAATTTAGCTTGCATAGTTAAAGTTTGTTGAATACAAAGTACATTTTATGAAGAAATTGTTTACCTGTCACAGTATTTTGTTTCAGTGTGGGATGGTTCGGGTTCGGGTTGTGAGTCGGGTTTGGGTTTGGGTTTGGGATTCGGCACACGCCAACGCATGGCCCAAGATAAATCGTCAGCAACACGGAATTAAAAACTGATGTAGCGATTAATTTATCACTCACTCGACAACAATAAGAACAACAAGTTCAACTTGCAACTGGCAAGAAGAGAAGAGTTGCCAGCTAGTGGCAATATTTAACTAACAAGTTGCAACAGTGTGAGGCAGTTACAGTTGCATCTCTCGAGAGCTGCCAGTGCTGAACTTCGAACCGATGCGGACAGTAAATAAATTACGAGCAACAAATAAACGCGCTCGGCTGCATCGATGGACAGTTGGGAAAAAACAAAGGGAAAACAGCAAAGGCAAAGGAAAAAGTAAAGAGCGTTGCAAAACGAGAAATGTGGACAAACAAAGACAAGAAAACGGAACCGGAAACGCTTTCAGCTGTCGAATTTGTATGAACTGCTGCGTGCCGTCGCGTGCCTCTTGGATTTGCCCTTGGATATGCTCAATGCTCATCCTGTCTTAGGTCGCCAGAGAGCAGCTCCATTCGTAAGTGTTCAATCATTTGATTGTTGCAACAGTGCAACAGCAGCATCAGCAGCAAAAGATGTGAAACACCGAAAAGGATTTATGGTCATCGATCAGAATTAATGAAGATTTTGTTTTAGTGCCCTTCGACAAAGCTCTTCTCCATCCTGTCATGGGCATAGAGTGATTCAGTGGGTTGAAGGGGAGACAGAACACATACATACATATCTATCTGCCTAAGCAGCTTCAAATAGAGCATTTGTTGTTAATCGTTTCAGGCTGAATTGCACTTGAAGTACTAACCGTAGTATTACACTACATTAGCGAAATTAAATTGATTTTCCTCTGAGCCTGTTTAGATTTTTCCTTTCTCATCTCATCTGAATTTGCTTCATTTTTTTCGTATGCTCTTTTCCAACCCTGGCGCATCTTTGCTCAAGCTGTTGATACTCGTATTTCACCACCTTTTAACTCGCTTTTCCCATCTTCCATCTTCCCCTGGCTTCCACTTTCCTTCTCATCATAATGATGCCTTTGGCTTGATTTATGCTGCAGCGCCCGCAAGTATGCAGCGTAAATATTTTTATGACCCAATATATGAACCCTGCCCCGTCTTCTCTCTCTCAATACCTCCCCTCCCTAGTCCTTCAGTGCACTTGTGCCTCAACAGCCTGAGAGCAACGGCCCACACACTAATCATATTAAATGAAATTCATACGTCGCCGCATTTATGCGATTTTGGACTCAGGACTCAGGAGCCAGTTTTGCGAGGGTTGCTAAAACCTTTCACATACTACAATATATAGTGCCAGGCTAGTTGTTGTTGTTGCTCTCATTGTTGTTGTGCTGGCTGGCAACATTTTCGTTGTCGTTTAAACTAATTGAGTGTTACAAATTTTATGTGCAAAATCTTTAAGCTAAATTGAAATTTGTTTTGTTTGCCTTCGGCCTGGTCTTGTTGTAGTTATTCTTATTGTTGTTCTTGTTGTTGTTGTACATTTTTCACATATGATGCGGGTTGTATATGAACCCATTTAATGTTATGTGCACATTTCGTTGTTGGTATCCGTAAGTGCGTTGAACCATTTTCAACTTGAGGTATGCTTATCGCTTTAAAAAATTGCCAGCCATATGAGGAATGGGGAGAATCCCCGTTTATGAACAGTTATTGTGGATAAAAGATATATACCATTTTTATAAATATTTATGTACAACTATATCTTTATTATTCATCTTAGCCTTCGCTTGTTTTCGGCTGCCAACAATTTGATAATTGCCTCGCAGTTTTTGCCAATTTACATAATTTATGATGCAGCCGGAGCAAAAATTGCAGCCCACGCTCTGCGATCAAGGCTAAAATTGCATAGAATTGGCTACAAATTTGTTTATATGATTTGTGCCATTGCAGCGACTTGGCCATAAGATAAGAACCAAAACTTGGCGACTGTCTTGACTTCGAGTCGAGTGCAATGGTTATAAACAAAAGGGCGGACAAATTAAACTTATGTGTTGTGAGATTTATCATTTCTGAGCCCATAT
The DNA here is from genome assembly GCA_035043635.1 of Drosophila rellima. Taxonomy (NCBI): domain Eukaryota; kingdom Metazoa; phylum Arthropoda; class Insecta; order Diptera; family Drosophilidae; genus Drosophila; species Drosophila rellima. Next base: position 3,684,556 of record JAWNMV010000811.1, on the reverse strand, counting down.
ATCAGCGCTCGAGTGGCAGGCTAATAAAATATGGTACTTGTTTAGGGCCTGGCCAACAGTCCAATTACCAATTGGCCAAAGCCAATGCTGGCCAAGCGCAAAAAGCTGTCGCGAAATTTTGAAAAATTAACATTGTGTTGGATATAGAAAGATATATCTATAGTTTTCTATACTCGTATAGTTCCATCTGTAGATTTATGCCAATTTAAAGAGACAAAACTTGTAGCACAGCCTGATGCTGATTTATGGCCCATCGTATGAATGTTTTTCTAAGTGTAGTGGTGGAGGAGGGAGGGGGGGAAACCCCTTTGCCCCTTTTTGCCTTCCCTGACTTTTCCACTGGTCGTAAATTATGCGTATGATCAAATTGCTACCTTCATGTCGATGTCGAAGTCGTTCAAGTTTTTTTGTGTTGTGCTTTCAATTAAGTCAATTGATTTTAATTAGACCATGACTTAAACATATTTTGTTGGCATATTCCTAAGAAATTATTATTAAACACGCGACTCAAGTACAAATGGAGGGAAGATGTTACCTCGATGCGGCTGTAACTTAATATCAGAGCAAATACTCGAACTCTACCCATTCGGCTCAATTAATGGGAATTACGAGTAAGAGTATATGGCCAAGTTGAAGCATAATGCACCAGCATGTAATGCCAACTGGAGGGTAGCTTTAGTTCCAGTTTCAGCTCCTTAATTGGTGACAAACACAACAACAATAACACAGACACACAGAAGAGGGACTCACATGCGACGTGCTTCAATTGAGGTGATCAACGTTAATTAAAAGCCAACCAAAAGACAGTGAAATTGACTCAGCAGCCCAGCGGCAGTGGCAGCGGCGACTGTTGTGTGCTGCCTCATTAAGTGGTTGCCAGACCACGCCCATATTTGAGAACCGCCGCCTTTCTCACTCTGAGCGATCGAGATGAAAAATTAACATTTCGCGCATCATTAAAATTCCAACAGTAGCCTGGGCAAAAGACAACTATGATGCGGATTGGGATTGTCAATTGAGGACTGGGCCACATGGAACTACATATGCGGTTGACAAATGCCGCAACGTGCTCAGTGTTTCCATTTTCCATTTCCACTTCCATCTATTGCTCTGTGATTGTAGTCGATTCAGCTGTGCCACAGACTGTGGCTCATTTGTCGCAGTGGCAGCAGAGGGGCGAGCAAATGAGTAAAACAAATGCGTCAACACCGAATTTTCATTTGGTTAATGTGTGAAAGTGCCTTGGCAGAAAAACTACAAGAACAACTAGAAAACTGTCTACTTACATACGCATACGCATACGCATAAGCAGGCATCAGTGAAATAATAACATGAATTTATCAATTTGTCATGTTGATATTTGTTTGGCAATTTATTTTCCTTCTGCGACATGTGCTCAGCCTCCGCAGATCTTTTCCGTCCCCTGCCCCTGCCCTTTCCGCTCCGTCCAGTTCCGTTTCGTTTTTCAACATTTATTTTTATTTTTAGGCTACGTTTTTGTGCAACTTGAGGCATTTGTAATGCAATTGTGGGGCAGTAATTGATTGTCGTACTTATCCAACGCTCAGAGAAGTTAATGAGCACTGCTTGAGGTATTATTGTTAAAGGTTTTTCATCTTCCTTTCACTGCAATTACAAAGACAATATTGTTCCTTTCAAAAGTGTATTTATTTCGACATGAAAAAGAACTTCGACAAAAAGAATTCTAGAATTAAAATTTAATTGTTAGACAACTGTACAGATTTTAGTCTTAGGAAAGCTAGACTATAATGCAACAAATACCAAAAATAAATATTATCACATTTTAAAAATACATAATAATTCCTTTTAAACATATTTTAAAATAATTTAAATGTCTTAAGGCATTCAATTTATTTTAAAAATATATATATTGGTATATATAGTAAAATAGTCCTTATCAGAAAAAGGGGGAGAAGGTCGGAGAATATAAATTACTTATAATTTATTTGTATTTCAATATACATATGTATTTAATATTTTGAAAATATTTTATATAAATAGGAAAAACATCAAATCATGTGATATATATTTCCTTAATTGTTGTTTGTTTGGAAAGCCTAGCTGCGACAACATTTCCAATAGGTAAACATCCTCTACAATACGAGTAGGCTCTCCAAATTAGTCATCTCATTTTTATTATCCGATAAGTAGTCGAACGGATGGAGGAGTGAGTGTATCTGCACCTTGAAGGCACAGAAACAGTCAGAGAAACAGTCACAAATCATTCAACAGCCAGAAACAAACAAACAGGCAGACAGAGAATTTAAACTCATTTAACTTAACATAATAAGCGGCCCTTAGTTTAAGTCTGGGGATGAGGAAGGGGAGTGAAGTATTTCAGATTCAGATTCGAATTCAGGTCCAGGTTCAGGAGTTGGCAGCTTCTTCCCCACGCATAACGGCTGCCTGTCGCTCAACGCTGAGGCCACTGATGATTATGATGATGATGATGTCACCTTGTACAGCAGCGACTCATTCACAGACAAAGATACATAGATACACATACACAGATACACTGAGAGAGGGACCATAGTAAACACGACCATAAAAACCATTAACATCTGGTGTGATTAACTCTTAAAACGGCGAGTGAAGTCCGTTGTTGGCTCCTAAGCAGCCGCCTCTTCCATTTCGATTGGCGGAGCAGCTGCGTTGTTCCCTTTTTCCACAATAAAGAGTGAGGGGGAGAGTGGGGAGAAGGGCGGTAGTCAACTCATTCACACGGCAGCCAGTGCATCAAAATGTGAATCGGAGAGTCGGCAATGAAGTCAGAGTGAGATTCAGAGTCAGAGTCGCGTCGTCAGCTTCTTTGTCGCCATCGTCGTGCGCTTTTCGAAATTTATGAGTTTCGCTTGAAAAGTATTTTATTGCGTTTATAATTGTGTGTGTTGCGGGTGTGCGAGTGTGTGTGTGCGCCGCCTGGGAAATGAATGGGCAGCTCTCTTTGTGCTCCCTCTTTTGACGTGGCCCCTCTCCCATAGCTGCTGCCTCACTCTGTAAATGTTGCACATAAACTCTTTAACACTTTGCCTCTCGTTGCAATTAAAAAAAATCTACTTATTGGTGGAAAGTGTTGCCTGCCCCCCGCTCATTGGATATGCGACATTGTATCTGTATCTGTAGCTGTAGCTGTCTGCATTTGTATCTGCTGTGTACATTAAACACTGAGAGGCTTCCTCTCTCCTCCCCTCCGTATCATTTGCTGCTCCACTTTTGTGTTTGGGGGCACCGCATCATTTGTTTGCGTAACTTTATTAGACTCTTGAATTGCGTGTTTAGTTTTTGAACAATTTATGTGTCGAGCTCTTCGTTTCCGAGCGACGAAATTGTGGGAAACTTGCTCAACGAGGCCGTGGCAGCCATATGTGGCAGCTACATTAGATACAGATACATCTGACACTCGGATGGGCATAACAAGTGTGCGCCTAAATCCAGCTGAGTTTTGACTTGGAAAATAACCAGACAGAAGTCCAAGATAGCCCAGACAAAGTGTTAAGACCAAGATTGACCTCAACTGAACCAGGTCCAAGACTTTAGCCGCTTGATTAATATCCAAAGTAAAATTGAAACATTTTTCTGAAATACACAAAAATTAAATTGTACAAATTGCAAGATATTTGTTTGCCAACATGGCGAACTAAAGGGGGAGAGCGGAGTTGGGATTGGGGTACCTTTCATTCTTTCTTGTCTGCCCGAGTTGGGGGTAAGACAAAGGGAAAGAGACCAGAACGAAAGACGAAGAAAAAAAATTCATTTTCCACGTAATTACTCTGCTGTGATTAGTAAAATTAAACTTTTCTTTTGCATTTCCTTTTGCTGCGCGTGAGTTTTGCTTTTGCCTTTCGCCTTTTGATTTCTGCGCTCGGCTGCAAAAAATGGCGGCAGTTCTTCTCTTGAGATTTTTTATTTTTTTTTTTTATTTGCCTGTGTATTCTCAGTTTCATTTAGCGCTACGTTTTTCATGGGAAAAACTAGAAAAACGCTCGGTGGCGCAGGAAAAGCGCGTAACGGCCAATTACAAGGATTGATTGTGTATGAAAATGTTTTCGGGAAAAGTTTCTCAGTGCAAAGTTCTCGCGCTCATTTTTCGTATTTGCGCTCAATGCATAAGGTGTCTAATTTTTCAACGCCGACAAAGATTGACGGCGTTTTCTCGAGCGCAATCAAAAATTTTGTTTAAATACAAAAAAAAGTAGAAACGACAAAAATGTTGTGTTGAAAGCAAATGCTTTTTTTGTGCGTCGCAGACACTTTAACACTTGAATAAATATTTGTGCGGCAGAGAGAGAGATTTTATAATGCCACAAAATCCAAACTAATTACTCAAGCAGCCCGACGGTCGGTCGGTCGGTCGGTTGGTCGGACGCGCGCATCATTTCACTTGATATCCTGTCACAGGATACGTGCCGAAGCCAATGCCAGTTAGGCCCAGTTGCAGACAGACATCATCATCATCAGCATCATCATCTCAACAGCCCCCGTCATTGAATTGCAGACTAAAATAAATGTTTTGAAAATAATTTCGTGTTATTTTTCTGTCTTTTGAGCCAGAAATCGGGCAATTGTGAATGGAAATGAAAAGAGGGAAGAGGAAAAGTCCTTTGCTTCGAAAGAAAGTGTCACTGGCGCGTGTGACAAAAATTAATATTAATTTGCTGTGTCAATGCATCCGTCATAGCGACAGTTGGACGACCCGAAAAGTGGTTATTTTTCAGAGGCCTCATTAACATTTCACAACCGAGCGGGAAAACCACTTGAAAAGGGGTGAAATATTTCTGTTATTTATTCGGGAAAATATTCAAATCGCACACACATATTTGGGGTTTGGCTTTTGATTCAGAACAAAAACAAGAAAATAGCAACAACGAGAATCTATCGATGGTCTGGGCAGGTGTTGATGCCACGTTGAAGCCGTCAAGTTGTCTCTGGAGAGTTTTCCAGCTGGGCGGCAGTTTCTCTTTTGGTCACACGCCCGACACACGTTTGCTTGAAACCTATGCGCTGTTTTCCACTTTGGAAAATGGGACAATTTACGGTTTGCTTTTGCTCATCATCATCAACACGCGGCCGCTGACGGCGAGAGCTGCTTAATTTGGTCCTCTGAGCTCAGTGGGCGACACGTGTTGCAAACGTGTGATGGAGGTGGAGGTGGAGACGGAGATGGAGGAAGGTGTCATTGTCGACTCCTCCCCTGGGGGCAGACTGTTTACATGTTTTCGTTGTTAGTTCTTTAATTTAATTAATACTTAAATATGCACTGAGAGCGTGAGAAAGCCGAGCTACAATTTGAAGTAGAGGATAATCTGTCTGAAGGCGGCAAAAATCCATGATTTTGGAGAGGCTTGCTTGGCTGTTTCAAACCACTTAACAAAATTTGTACAGAGAAATTATTTGTCTTTCCTTTATTTTGTAAGCCAATACAATTTTTTATCAAAAAGATTTTTAACAATTTAAAGCATTTGAATTTTACTCTTTTCTGTGCCATACTAAACTCAATTATTTTGTGTTTATTTGATTTGCATTTTTATTATAAAAATTCAAATATAAAATTATATACTATACTGTATATTGTAATTCGTTAAAATAGACTAGCTTTTTATTTTATTGTTAAAATTATATTTTAAAAAAACAATAGTATCGATAAGTTAAGTCAAACTTTTAGTGCTGGGATGTTAGTTAAATAAATAAATAAAAATATTGAAGTAACCTGTAAGCATATGTCTTTTTGAATTAAACGCAGACAGCTGCCAAGTTTCACGAATGCAAATGAAAAACTCTTCGTCAGTGGCTGCCACCTTTCACGACGTGGCATCAACGTCGCGTTGTTGTTTCTAAATATTTTGATTAGTTCCTGTAAATTGTTTGCATTGCCCTGGCCAGGCTGGCTGGGCACATGGCTGTGTGTCTGTCAGTTTGTTTGCTTAGTCTCACTTAATTTGTAATTTCTACGGCCTGTCTGTGGCAACATTTGGTACATGTTGCTTTTGGCTGACAAACTCAAGACTGTTGCACATTCAGAGAAAGAAAGAGAGAGAGAGAGAAAACGAGAAAGAGCGAGGGACAAGTTGAGGCAATGTGGCCGACAAGAAGTTGAATTGGCTCACAGCTCAATCAAGCGCTTAGCTAACTGTTAACTTAAATGCCATGATAGTTGAATGTCTTGTCAACACACACACACACACACACACACTAATACACACTCATAACACATGTGTGCTTAAATTACATTTGACATTTACGAGTTGATAATAAAAATTTTTAATATGGCCGACGCCATTTTACTTGACAAACACTTGAAAAAAGGGAGATAGGGTAACGCTTCGATTTGAAAACTGGAACAGACTCTTTATAGTGTAGGTGAGGAGGGGTAAGTGTAGTATAGGGATATGCGGGGGTGTGTACTGGGTAATGAGTAATGGGTAATGGGTAATGGCCATCAAGTGCAGATCGCTCGTAAAAGAGCATTTTACAGTGGGCACATTCAACTTTTGGACTCGACACGGTGGACACAAGATTTCCACAATTGGATCAGCTTCAGTTTCAGTTCTAGCTCATGTTCTGTGCATTTTTAATTAATCGACTGTAGTTTTTATGGCTTCATTAATTACGGAGCCCTGCAAGGCAAGCGGGTCCTTGACGTCATGCCACATGCCACAAAACTCGTCTATTGAATTATGCATCATCGAAACGAGTATGTGAAATGCTGTAAATATCAATAATAAAAGTACGCTGTAAATGTAGAAGAAGGAGAAAGAGAAAGAGGGGGCGGGGCCACAGGAACGGAGTGCATTAAAAATTTATTAGAATTTGCCTGTGACGCGTGTCCATATGACTACGACTTATTGCTCGATGTTGTCATAAAATAATAATCTTTATGATGGCAAAATTTTAATACAATATTGGTCGGGGAGTTGGGGGGAAAGGAGTCGGGTTTTGGCCCTTATGCCACCCAGCATTGCGTCTATCTGTCATTCGAAGATTCATAAATTCACTTTAATTGCTGCAGTGATTTTTTCGCTTTTAGTACCAAATACGATACGATAGACAGGATTCAAGACTTGCGCCGTGTGCTTCTCTCCTCGTCTCTTCCCTTCTCATTCCTCAACTGGGAGTGATAAAAACGTTAAAGTGCCCCGTTAAAATTATGTTCATTAATATTCAACTATTTAGTGACTGAGATTAACTTGCTCGTGTGCGAATGGCACTTGGAGGCAATTGGATTGCTCTGACAGACTCTAATCATTTCTGAGAACATATTTTTAGCTTATGCAAGAGAATATGCACAAATCTTTTGTTTTTGTGCCATATCTTTCTCAGAATACAACTGCAAATGCCGCATATTTAAGAAAAAACCCATTACGAAATTCTTATTATAATATCTATGGGGAATTCCCCAATGCCTGCTTCTTAGAGAGCATTTACATTTTTGATAAATACAAGTGATTCAAGCTCAAATGTGGTTTTTAATATAAAGTTGCAAAAAATGAAAGTGATCGCATTCTTAGCGTGAACAAAGAAAATATATATTATTAACACTTTTAAAAGATTTTTAGTACACTAAAAGGTACTATTCATAAAAATAAATTACTTTTCCCACCATCACAATTAGCTTTCATTTAAATAATTAGTATGAATGTATTGTATACGCACTGTTGGCATCTTCTTTTATTTACCTTACAGAAATTCAAATTGTTCAGGTAAAACTAGCACATTCAAGTCTTTGCCAACGAATCAGAATTGAGTTACGCCTCTGTCAGTGATTGGCCAACAGAAAGTTATCAGCTGAAAGCCAAGTGTTGTTGATTATGATGACTCTGATGTAGACGCATAATTTTATAGACTGCATAGCTGCATTCATGTTTTGTTTTGACCGTGCTTCATTTAGATTCATTTAACGATCGATCGTAAAGTGTTTGCCGCCTCCGTTGCCCCTTACAGTCTGCATTGCCTACATGCAACACCTCATTGGCATTTGGTTTTCGATATTCATGCCTCTTGTGTCGAAATACTCGTATGCATTGAATGGGAACAGCCGTCGAGTGGCAACAACAAAAACAGCAACAACATCAACAAGAACAACAGCAACAACAACAACAGCAACAACAACAAGTGCAGTTTGTTTACGTTTTTAAGTGAATTTTCATATTTTAATGTTTAGCAACATTGTCGTCGCACAATCCCGAGACGCTGTGGAGGTCGACGGCGGTCATAATTTCCGGCGTGGAATTCGTGGAAGTCGCCGATGCATAAAAATTGCGTTCGCCTCTTTGGCTGCATGAGCGAGGGGGCTGGCAAAGGGAGGGAGGGGCAGCTCGTAAAATTGCCGAGCAAACACACACACACACACTGCACGGTTTTATAGGTGGGCAGCGGCACAAAGGTGTTTTCCTTAGCAATTTTCAGCATTTGCATTCAGCTCGTTTATGTTGCTTTGAAAAGATGTCAAAGCAAAGCGAATGCCAATATAAAATTTTCGACTCTTTGATGAAGCAGCGGCAACTGTAACAACTGTAAACAAACAACAAGGCAACTATATACTACACATGTATATGTATTTATATATATAAATTTGTGTGTGTGTGTGTGTAGTTGCAAGTACACTCATTGTGCCAGAGGCATGTCCACTTTTCTACTCAGGAGAATGGCACACATCATTTTGCGTTGAGCTTGAAATTTTAGATGCTTGCCGCAGTTTTGTTGCAACAAGTTTTCGACTAATTAGCCAAACGGTTGCAAGAGTTTTGAGTGCTGGGTGTTAGGCTAAGAAAGAGATAGCCATAGAGTAGGCTCTATAGAGTCGACTAGACGAGCGTGCGTGCGTTGGCCATTAAAAATAATTGAAATTGAATTTGAAAATAAACTGAAAAATGCTTTTTGCTTTTTTGGCGTTGTAGCGTGTTGTGAGATTTGAGATTTTGGATACTTTTTTGGCGGAAAAGTGTGGCACACGGCGCGCTTGATTTGTGCTACCCAAGAGTGTGTGTTAGTGTGTGTGTGTGTGTGTGTGTAGGAGGGGGAGTAGAGGGCGGCAAGTTTGGGGCATATCGCCTTCGATTAAATGTGCGGCTGCATTTTCACGTATTCTCAGGAAATGTGCGTTCAATACGAAATTCGAAATTAGAAAATTTAATTTATTGCCGCCTCGAGAGCATTCGAACGGTGTGGCGTATTTTTAAGTGAAATGGATTGAAATGAAATGATTTTTCATTTACTATTTTTTTTTGCCCCGCCTATTGCCCGATTCTGATTCTGATGTTGATGCTGACGTTGGCGGCAAGACGCCAGCCAGACGCTTCTCTCATGGCCTGGCCCCAAAAATGCCGACGAAAATTTGTTGGCCACAAATGCGTAGCTCTCTAAATGCGAGAGATTCTCGTTGCCACAGTCTCGTTAAGTGGTTGCACCTTTCGGCCGCTGCACAGGGTGTGCAGGGTTGCATGCCATGAAGTGAAGTGAAATGAAGTGACAACGTTGTCTGGGCGTCTAAATAGCACACACCCTGTTTGCCACAACAAAAAGGTGCACGGCGACAAACAATTTGTGGGCCGAGTTGGCAGCAAAGTATTTTCAACAGAGACACGGGCATCCATCCCGAAGTAGGTTGACGCCACCTAGGTATTTCGTTTCACAAAGGTTGCGATTCGAGGAGTTTCGCACCTAGAAAATGAACGCGAAAAAGGTGGAAACGGGAGCATGGGGAGCAGAGATGCGGCAAGATGTCTATCAGCCAGGCCGACAAGCTGGCGTCAGTCTCGTGTACTGCAATTATGCAGACAACATGTCAACGCGAATTGTTCAAATTGTCGAGCAGACGAGGCGAGGAAAATCGAGTGGCAAGATAAATAAACCAAAAAAAAGGACTGGCAATCATTGTGCAAGACGCAGCTGTGTCCGAGGTGCCAAAATGAAAATCTCGTCGAGATCGGCGTGTTTAATGGTCAATAAATATGAAAATTTTATTGACTTACGCAACTCGATACAGGCACACGAATCGCTTGAAGTGCTTTGAAATTTAAAATGCACACACACATCATATTCCCCGCCATCAGCATAATCAAAATCATCATCATTCTTGAGTCTGGTTAGGAATAGGTTAGGGATGTGGAATTGATGAGCATCGTCTCCAAGGCCCGTGCACGTCTCACGTTTGCTTAACAAGCTCCCTGGAGTGAAATAAAAGCGAAAGTGCAAAAGTATTTGACTACGTGATGTGCAGCTCATATTGATGGAATTGGCTGCTCAGTTAGCCTGTTGGCCAAGTGCCTGTTGGCCACAGTCACTTGAGTAGGTGTTCTGCCCCCTCTCTCTCTCGTTTCTTTATCTCTGTTGCCAATTAGCCCGCATGTCGGCAGTTGCGCTTTTGGCTTTAATTAATAGGAATTTTTATACAGTTTTTTGAGTCATTTCGCCTATTGTCGCTGTCTGCTTGATATTAATCAAAACTATCGGGCAATTTTGTACACCCAGAGAAATGTGCGCTCAAAGTTTAAATATTTACAGTTTGATTTAAATATTTAACGATTCGATTTAGCTTTTAATGTTATAGTATTTTAGTTAATTAAATTGGTTTTAAAATTGTATATAAAATACCAAAATATTTACATTAAATAATAAACTTTTTAATTTAAAATTATTTCATTTTAAAGATATAAAATTTATAGACAGCAACCCAACTATGTTTAAATTAAATTGCCAGTATATAAAACTGCTTTCAAAATCTTTTGATCTCCGCAGATTAGATAGAACCTCATTGATAATACTTAGCAAAATATGAAAAATATTTTACATGAATAATTATTTTTTCTGATAATTAATATCATCAAAATGCATTTTATTTTACTTTAAAAATGCCAATTTTAACTTTAATTTAATCTGATAATAATTTAATAAGTCTATTCCAATGATTTTTCTCCGGGTGTATGTGGTACTTGTGGCGACAGTCGAGGCGTGTCCAAGCGCTAGGTGCCACAATGTGCCACGAACTGAATCCAAAACTCGTTGGGAAGAGCAACGCTGTGCACTCTCTGTTGCACAATGAGACAGGCGAGGCATGCCACATGCTCCCTCTTCTTCTTCTTCTTTTTGTTCTCTGGGACAGGCCCAGACGGTCGCTTGTCAACACTTGCCAATTGTTCGTCTGCGCCATTGGACTTTTCCACATAAAAACACGCAGTGAAAAACCAAAATGAAATATGAACTATTTTAACGCCTACTTAATTTGTTCTGTTCTGTTCTCGTCTCTTACTATAAATTTAAATTAATTTAGCGTTGAAAGTGAAAGTGTTAAGCGACTTGCCTGGCAACGCCCTGAGAGTTCATATAAATTTTAAATACATTCCCTCTGCCAACTACCACCACCTAGTGAAACTGGCCAATTGGCTGTTGCCAATATTTTAATAAATTTTTGCTTAACAGACAGTTTTCTCGAGGTAGAATGTCGACCTAAATAAATAAAGATATGTTTATGTGCAAAATATTAAAGACAAACAAACTGAATGGCCCATCCCAAGAATACTCACTCTCACACTCACACTCATATTCACTGTGTGAATACACACTCACACTCATAGACTTACGCATCCATATGTCGCCGCCTGACCAATTCATAAGTCTGCACTTAAGGCAGCAGCAGCTGAGAGCAAGGGACAAGGACAAGGACAAGGATAACCTGTGCCAAGGTTGTGGGTGGTGAAAGGTGGAGGTGGAAAGGAGGAAGGAGGACGAAGGTTAGGCCAACGTATAAACTGCAGGCTCGCATATACATAAAAATCATAATAAAATGTATTTACCCCAGGATCAAATTATGAATCTGCTTATGGCCAGGACACGAAAGGACACGGGCAAGGACATGGCAGGGCTGGCAGCTAAAAGGTGTGCCCGGCCATCTCAAGTTATATGAAAGCCGCAGGCTGCCCAACCCGTAAAAAGGACAAACGTATATTTATGAAATGAACAAAACTATAAAGGACACCCACAGCCCACACACACACACACACTCACGGACCAAGAACAATGTGACGACATTGACGTAGATTTGGATTTTTGGGGTCCACATGAAAATTTGTGCACATTTCAGCAAAATTCGGCCCTGAGGTGTTGCGAGCTCCTTAAAGGTGCTGTCCTTAGTGTTATCCTGGGAGGACGTCCAAGCTGTTGTTGTGTCCCTTTTGGGGATGGGGAGGGCGGTAACTGCCAGTCTATTACCCAACTACTTTATGGCATGTAGTTACACCTAGGCGAGCCTGCGGCGACAACATATGGTCAGAAGTAAAACTGAAGCATCAGGGACAAAACAAAAACACCCGCCTGAATTTCTCAACGTTTTATAAAGTTTATTTGGTATTTCACATTCGCTCTCTTTTGATTGTCGGCATCATCAACAGCCATCAACATCATCCAGCCCACAAATACATCCAGTTGCTTCTTGGTGACATCTGCCTCGTCCTTTTTCTGCCTCTGATGCCCCCGGGGGCGTGGAGTGTTGCTTTAGTATGTGCGTCACATACGCCACGAACTGGTCGACGGGCACAACTGAGACGTCTAACGTGTGTCGTGAAAATTACCTTTGTTACCAGTCCAATAGCAAGAAACACAAAAAAAAACCCCAAAGACATATAAAATTACCTAGCGGCGTGTTAAATTGACGGTCTTCTGAATCAGCTCACGTAGCATTTTATTAGTCAATCAAAGGATACTTTGGCATGCATCTCATTAGCCCAGAACTGTTTCGATCCCAACACTATAAATAGACACTTCAAGAATCTAACGTTTTACTTTATTTTTAAAATTGATTTTATTGCAAGTATTTCATGCCTTGAGTGGGCCTGCATCGGCATTAAACATTCTTCAAAATAATTAAAATAAATATATAAGCCAATAATAATAATTACGTAAATTCATAATACATTAAATCATTCTTATCATTTTACAATTACATTATCTTTAAGATAAATATGCTATAGAGAGACTTTTAACAAATGTTTCCGGCGCATCTTTTGCTAATTTGTAATTTGTTAAATGTAAATTGTAGAAAAGAGAAGTGCATCAAGTGCTCGGCAAAAAAGAAATGAAAATGCAATTCTTATTCAGAAAATTTTAATAAATATGCATTTTTCTACGACGACTTGGGAGGAGAAGGATTTCCAATTGTGCACTTTACATTAAAAATGCTCTGGCTAAAAGCTCAACAATTAGCAACAATTTTGAAATGCGAAATGGCAAACGGAAAGCCAAAACGAACGAAGAAGCGACTGAAATGGCCGGCACCAAAATTAAAGCAACTTAAATGGAACTTATTAGATTTGTATACTTTTAATTTGCATTCATAACAGTTACAGTTACAGTCAAAAAAAGCAAATCCAAAGGCGGCTGTTTCGAGAGGGGAACTGAGCTCTTTTTCTTTGCAAGAGTTGAGGGCCATTTCATGGCGAGTCGGAGGACAACAGTTGGCAGTTGTATCCAGCTCCTGTTCCTGTTGAAACCCTTTTCTTGTTTTTGCAGTCTCAGACTCGGATTTATCCCCAGACTCAGACCCAAATACAGATCCAGCCAGTGGCTCTCTGTGGCCGTGTGGACATGACGTATTTCTTTCTCGTCTTTTGGCTGATTTAAATTTGCTTCTGCTGGAATAAAACAAAATTAATTTGTGCATATTTCTTGAGCGAGTCCAGACGAAATACGAAGCTTGAGATGCTTTTCCCTCTTCCCTCTACAGCTGCCTTGGACATTTATTAAAAGACGAAACGAGCTGGCAAGTAAGCAAAGGAGAAATGGAAACCTTTTTGGCCAATCCTAGGAATAATAAAAAATATCAAGGGAAAAGAAATTTCATAAAACGAAAACAATTTGCCGAAATTAAAGAATAATAATGCGAAGCCGACGCTTTCTTTCCAAGTCAAAAGATGACCAGATGACTACAGATATACATATGTATGTACGTATATATAGCATGTATATTTATTTCCCATATAGAGAAATGCATAATTGCATGTCCTCCCAAAGGAGATACGGAAACTGGGACAACACACGTGCCGATTACAAAGCAGATAAGTATGAAGATATTGATATACAATCGAGCGCGGATGAACGGCGGCCCATAAATCCATTAGCAATAAATAGTTTCGATATGAATGAAAGCAAAATAAAATAAAAAAAATAAAAATAAAATTATTTATACGTTTCGCACGGCGCGACAAGCAGGAAAATTAGTGCGAATCGAGTTTGGTGACGGCTGGGAATGGGAAATGGGAAAAGTTAGGGGAAAAGGGAAAGGGGATGCGCTGCAAATGAACCAAAACAAAGCGGGAATATGACAGGGGGACAGCAATCGAACAACTGTATCGAATTACCAATCATTCAATACAATGCCGTGCCACCCCGTGGCAGGAAAGTTGTGACATGGTCACGCGACCTCACGAGGAGTGGGGAAGGGGAATGGAAGGGAGAGGTAAGGGAAGTTGGCTTCATAGTTCACGGTATCAGATTCACCGATTCGCCAATTTAGTAAGTTGGATTTGCACATTGCCAAAAATCGTTGGCTGATGGGAACAACACAGAAATGGGCCTACTCTCCCCCCGTCCCCTCCTCGGAGCACACTCCCCCTTCCAAATCACATATGTAGTTGAATTTTTGAATTCATATTGAGCCATCAAAGCATTATGAGCACACTCTTAGTATCACTTAGACTGTTGTCCCCCCGCATGGAAAACCAAACAATTGAATTGAGAATGGCATAAAAGCAACACAGCAAGAGCATCTGCAACTTGGCCAACAGCATGTTGACCAAATTGCCGACAATTTGGGTTAACTGTAAATTTCACTGGCTAAAACGGCAAACAGCAAACGTGCAAGTTTTAACAAAATCGAGTACCAAAAAAAAAAACGAGTTTGACAGGCGCTTCAGTCATCAGAATATAGTACGAGAGTAGTATCTTTGAGTTGTCCCGGAGTTGGGGGCTTTGGCTGCCATAAAATTCACTGGGGCGTAAAGGATGCGATGCCTTTTAATAATAAAAAGGAGAATTGAAGAAACGAAACAAGAAAAAAAAACTACGGCCTGGCTGCATAAACTAAAACTAAAGCCTCTTGGCTATGCCCAGGCACGTCTTAAATGTTGAAATTATGTAAAATAAAATGTGCGCCAAAAGGATAAACGACTCTTAGGCTGACGTCAGCCTTCGAATGGCGTTGACTGACAGGCGGGTGGACTCGTCATCAGACGGGTGACTGAAAAACACTCGTCGCCAATCCTTGCAAGGTGCAAAAAATACTGCTGCTATGTATAAGGACTCTAGAAAATGTCCATTTGCATGAGAGCGTGTCCTGGCTAATAACCGTGAGTAAGCGAACAGGTGCTGCCTCAATGCCTTTGGCGTCCAACGTTGTGATCAATCTTGCTAAGCTTTTGTTTTCGCTGGGTTTTTGTTTATGGACAAAAGGACACTCGACGCCTTAGAAGTGCCCCTGGCATTAGCATCAGCATCAGCGTCAGACAGTGCGACATTGAGACATTGAGACATTCAGACAGCCAACAACAAAGCAAATTGGGGACGAGGCGACAAAGTCCTTTTCGGCGTCTTGGTCTTGGTCTTGGTCTATGATTGATTAGCAATTAATTAGCTACACAAATAACTGTAATTATATGCCAACGAGAACAATGTCAGGCCTTTACGTCAAGCGCTCCAGAGATCTGGGAATCTGGGATCCGAACCCGCACAATAACGAACCCACCCCCTGCTCAAAATATTCGTCTAATATTTGGCACTTTTTATACCCTCTATGCATAGTTTTAAAGTAGGGGATTGTTGAGTTTTTTTTTTATAGAAATTTAAGTTTAACTGGAGTAGTCAAGAAAGAGTTTTGGTTGGATTAAAATAAATATTTTTAATTGATAACTAAGTTAAAAAAGTGAAAAAGAATAAAAAAATAATAATCAAAATAAAGCATGTTTATTTCAGAAATTAATTAGTATTTTTTTACGCATCTATATCCAAAATACTACAAATATCATGTATTATTAGATATATCTAAGAAAAACTATGAGTTCATGACAAGAATATTTTTAAAAAAAAATTTTGGAAAAAAAAGTACAACTCACTGCGTATTTTAAAAAAATTTCTTGTAAGAATCAACTCTCTTTTCATTACTTGTAGTGTATTTTTATAGTCTTCAATGCTTGTAATCTGAAAAAGTTGCGCACTTTTTATGCATTGCCATTGAAAATTATGTACTTGCGAATATTTGGTTTCTCTCTTGTTGTTTAGCAACTGCTCCACCTTTTTTTGTTGTTTTGTTGTTGAGAGCACAGGGCGCATCGTTAGCTAATTTGCATTTTGTTGTTGTCATTTAATGTGCTTATGAAACGAATTTGTTGTAACTTTGGCACTTGCGGACTGCGTTTGCTGCCATTGCTTTTTACGATGCGAATGGCATCCAATATATCCTAATGACACTTTATTGTCAGTCCAAGTATTCGTCACAGCCAGAAACTGTAAGAGTGTGATTGTGTGTGTGTGTGAGTGTGTGAGGAAGCCATAGACCTATAGATTGGGTCGATTGGGTCTATTGGTTTGACAGTCACCCCTAATTGCGAACTTACCCCGAAATTTGTTTAGCCAAATTTAAATGTGACTGAAGACTTACCTACCAAAGACAAACGATTAAAGAGTTTGGCTTAAAGTAAATGTATAAATATAACTTGGCTCGAATGAAGCCTTTTGTATTTGTCGTGTGACATGTCGACAGTTTTGGCCGGCCAACAATGCATGACTGACCCTGTCAATACTCTATCCCAGAATCCATTTAGTGGATATTCGAGTATATGCAATATTTAATGCATGGACATGGATCGCAAAAGTGCGTCCAAGTCCAAGTCCAAGTCGCAAGTAATGTCAGACCCTGTCAGCTGCACAACCGTTTGAGACCCGGACTTGGAACTTACTTCTGTGCCTGTGGCGGCATTGTTTCGAGTTGCCCCCCTCCCTGACTGTTACCCCCCCCTGTGGATCCCATGAAACCAGTCGAACTGCATGTGCATTTTGCTGACATTGAGTGCTCCGACAAGCGACGTGTACAACAAGGATGGGGATGAGGACGATGTTGTCCTCGAACTGTTGGCTCTTTATGGCTGAAAGCTTTTGTCGCTGCCGTGGCACTAAACATGTCTCGTGTCTCCTCGTTGTCGTTGTCGTTTTCCCGTTGGCGCGACTCCAAAATATAACTTAAGTTTCTGGTCAAATGAATTTGGCAAAGGTAGCCAAAAAGCCCCAAAAAGGAGCCCCGAAAAATTCAAAAATCTAGCATACATTTGGGAGCCGCATCTCGTTCGGCTAACTGAAAATGCCAACTGAATTTATGCAAAATGCCAGCGGAAATGTTGTTTTTGTCAGTCAGTGGCAATGGCAAAACCAAAGACGGCAACACGTTCTGGCCAACCACATTTGGCACTTTAAGTGGCTTTTCTTTAGGATAAAACCAATGCATTGTTTTTGTGTTTTGTCACCTGTTTTGCCTCCTTAAGAGTTTTGCCTGCCAATTCCATTTCCGTGCAAAGTTTTTACGATCTTGTCAACATTTTGAGTTGAGTGCATTTTTACGCACACGTTACCTCACCTCCTCCCCTTCTTCTCTCAATCCCCCCTTACCTTCAGGCAGTAAAATCGAAAAGTAATGCAATAAAATTCGCTTTCATTAAAAGCATTAAAATAGGTTTTTGACATGCCATAAAAATTGTTTTCACGTAAACACAAAACACACACAGAGAAAACTGCTGCTGTTACAATTTATTCTCTTGTGCGAGAGTGAGAGGGGCTGCTGGGAAAGAAGAGGGACAGAGAGAGATAGGAGAAGAGTCTGGGGAGCTGCTCTTGGCTGTTTCCATTCGCGTCTAAATGGGAATTTTATTGTTCTGGGAGCTGTGGCTGACGCATTGCCATTAGCTGCTACACGGCATTTGCTACTCACCTAAGCGCCACAAGGCGTGGCAAGAGGAAGGGGACAAGGGGCAGGGAATGTGGAGAAATGCGATTTTAACCAAAGGCATCATCAAGGGAAAGGCGTTGATTTTTGCTAGATATTATCTATTTCATCATACATGTGTTCAGGGCATCCAGACCAAGCAGACAGCTTAAAATAACTAAGGGAATTAACAACGCGTCTACGAAACGTGGCATGGGACAAGTACGTGGATAAAAGTGATGAATGAATTGGCTGAGGTTAATTAAAAATGGGAAAAGAGCGACTAAAAGAGTGATTGAAGTTATTTTTATAACCATTACCAATTAAATCAGATAGCAATAAAGTTATGCTAATATGTTTAAGGTGAATAAATTCATCGATTGAGAAACTGATTACTAAAGTCTGTAGATACACTTTGTAAACTAGCGAAACTTTACAGTATAAATATGTTATTGAATTTTGTAGTCTGTACAAAAGTGTTATTTCCTTGACAAATACAATTGCTTACTGCCAATTATTTTAGCCAGCATTCAAACAATTTTCAAAACATTTTTTATTTATCTAAAATACGAGCTGCAATGTTCACATAAACTTTTCCAAATTATGCTCAATTCCGTTGGCTGACAAGCATTGAAAGCGATAAACACCAGATTTTATAGGTAGTCCTTGGTCAGAATATTATTCTTTATCGAAGCCAAATGTCTGCTAAATTGGCAATTGACAAAGACAAAATCGAACGTGGATTATAATGCATCGTTATTAACTTGAAATTGCGTATACGCAGCGAAAGCCACAGATCGACATGTAATCAGGATGGAGGGAAGAGGACACTCTAAATGGAAAGGCATTCGGGAATTGGTCATCACTTGTTAATTGCTGCGACAGTTTGTGGCAAGAACATGAGCAATTTTGGGGTACGTTGCTACGTTTAGATATTTTCATGATGTAATAAATGATATTAATTTTAATAATTGCCGCGATTCTTATTGGCAGACTTAGGGGCGAATGGCTGCGTTGCCATCGACTCGTAAATAGCAAAAAATATGGCAAACAATTTTTATTTAGGCCACTTATTTTATTTGCCCCCATCGGATGAGATTGCTTTGGCCCTGGCTCGGTCGGTCGACTATATGAAAATATTTAATGATGACCATGAAAACTGCTTAATCGGAAGAATGAATATGAACATGAATATGAATATGAACATGAATATGAACATGCCGTAACGTGGCGCAGCAAGCAGACTGGGAACCTTGGCCAGATAATAAGCAGAAAGAAAACATAAATACATTCGGGAAATATGAAAAAATAACCGAAATATGTGCAAATCCAAACAAACGTTCCCTTTTGGCTTTTTTGCACAAACAGCAGCATTTTTAATATAGCTGTCATTTTGATACCCCTATTCCCCCCGAGAAGTTATATTTTTATTGGTAACGGCAACGACTATTTTTCGCATTTATAATGTAGGGCCATATATTTTCATGAACACTAAATTATGATGCGAAATGGAGCTGAGTAGGCGTCCACTTTTTGGGAGGGAAAATTCTTAGTTTTGCTTAGAGCAAACAATTGAATTTATTTATATTTGTATTTTTATAAGTAAATATTTACACTTTTCGTAAAAAAGTACTAAATTAAGTAAGAGTATTCGAATGCCATGGATCAAATACGCAAATTCTTAAGTGTCGATCTCTGCGATGTTCTGTTTAATTTGCTCCATTGTGAGAATGAGAATGGAAATGGAAATGAAAATGAAAATCGCACTGCATCGAGTCATGATGTTATGGATAGTTTTAGCTACAATATAAAGCACAAGTATCCAAAGCGTCTGGTCACCTACGATGCGGAGGAAATTGGAGAACCGCGTCTCATCCGCATCTCCGATCTCACTGACAGTGTCATGAACCTAATGATGCCGAACTGCGAAAAGAATGAAGCTCGGGAGGAAGATGAAGATGAGTGTGAGGATGATCCAGATGAGTGTGAGGATGATCAAGATGAGGGTCAGACAAATGAAATCGAGTGCAAACCGGTTAAAATCGAAAACAATTCAAATAACGATAAGGCTAAAGACGAATGCAAACTGAAATACCATGAGGAGAATGAAGATAAGGAGAAGAACAGCAAGATTGCTTGCAATTTCCTCAAATCTTTCTTTCCCGGCGAGAATCTGAGTGAAGCACGTCTCAAGCAATTGGAGCAATGCAGTAAGATCCTTCACAAACGCTTCCTCCAGCGCCAGGCTGAAGAAGGTGGCGAAGGATCGACGTGTAAAATGTCCACAAAGTGGGAATCGCTCAAGCCCATGCAGAAGTTTTGCTTCTATTGGCAGTCGCTCACCGGACACGAACTCCATGCGACGCCTTTTGAGAACTTTAAGGACATATTCATTAGACGATATCGAAGGAAGTGTCCACGTGGGAGTGCTAAGGAGTTAAGGGACGTGGTGCGGCGTTGCTGGCATTGCCTGAAGACCGAGGAACGTGTTCCCTTCAATCTGAATGCTTTGTTGTATCATGTCAGCACCGGCAAAGTCGATCCCTTCGATCATTGTGCGGTGCGTGTGCTCTTAAATCGATGGAGATGATGACCTTGGCACTGCCCGACTAGGGGAAGAGAGAAAGGGGAGGGTTGGGGGCATTAAAGTGTCTGTCAAGCAGCCAGAGTAAATTCGATTTTGATTTTAATTTTAATTTTTTTATACGAACCAGATGCTGGACAATGTTCTGTGCGCGATCTATTTTTGTGCAGAGTTCCAATATTTTTTTGCATTTTCACTTTGCTGCTGCTGCTGTCTGAAGTGGCAGTTACCCGACTTGCCCCACTCTCCTTTTTAGCTCTGAGATATTTGCACTTGAACCACATTTTGCATTCATTTCGGGCTTTTCGGGTAATTGGGGAAATGTTACAAATCGAGGCGTCAAAATATCATAATGGATCGCAGCTCATTTTGCACATGTTTCAAGGTCGCCATTGTTGACATGGCATTGAACAGCGGAATATTACGTATACGCCACGAAGTGTTATCTGTCACTTCTCGAGGTCTTCATCGCAAAAGTCAATGAAATACAGTTTAATTAAAATTTGTTACTCATGCTTTCAGTTGTACAGTTGGAGGTCGGTGGAGTTTGCGATTATCCAATTTTTGGTGGTCAGCTTTTCAATTTTCCCATGCGCATAAATTAGCAATAAAAAAAAAATGTGTACAGATTTTGCACAGTTAAACAAGAACTATTTAAAATGTAATTTCGTCTTTTTACGAGTCGCAACTTTGTCCTGTGCCTCGTCCAGAAATGGCAGAAGTCAAAGTTAGGAAAAATAAAAATAAAAAACAATAAATAAAATTGTAGCAAATCGAACGGAGACTCGGCCTGAAATCAGATCAGTCGAAGCGTGTACGGCAACATTATGCTAATAGAAATGATGCTGCCGGGCAGGGGGGAGGGAAAAGGGAATGGGGATGGAGGTGGCAGAGACTTTGTCTGCGGCTGGTGTTGAGTTTTATTGAAAAAGGAGGCAGGCGGGGTGGGTGGGAAGTTGCCACGTTTATGGCTAGCGAATTGTCGTTGACAACTTTTGGCGAGCCTCACATAAAACGAAATGAAATGGAAAACTAAACTAAAAAAAAGATAACTGAAAGAAAGAGGAAAATCGGCAATGGCATCAATTCGCCACGTTTCCCCAGCTGTGTGCAACTGTATCGAACAGTATCGAAGTCGTGTGTGTGCGGCTTCAAATTTATTGTTGTAGATATTGAGTTTTATAGTATAGTGGGCCCAAGTCCGAACATAACCCGGCCGTATTTCGCTGCTCACACGGATTTGCGCATTTTTAAGCGCCGAAATCGAAAAACAATTGGCATTCGCATGCCTGACACTTTCAGCGCCTCTTGAAGCGTCTGTGTCAAATGTGGCACTAACCCCTTGCTCCGCACCCCCTTGGCTTTCCTTCTCCCTCTCCACTTCTTTGCTTTTTTCACTCAAACCCTTTGGCTTTCCTCCTTTTCCAACTCGCCTTTTTTATGGTCGACTGTTGCAAAGATTTTGTTGTTTTGATATTCGGCAATTTTATTGCCTCGACCCAAGTTCGCACCTCAATTTGTCTTCGTAAATGTGAAAAATGTGGAAATTAGTTGCTGCCCCGCAGGCCTATCTCTCTCTCGCTCTCTCCCTTTCTTCCTGCCACATTTCATCAATCACACGATGTGTCACACCTATCGCCGTCTGAGGCAGAAATCAGTTGCAGCTCCAAACAAAACTGTGGCGAATTGCTAAACAAAAATAAAAACAACAGCACAACATAAAAAAAAGGAGTGTGACTGCCACGCCCACTCGCTGGCTTCAAGAGGCTGCCGTTAATGGCAAGCGACGGAAGCTTGTAACATACTTGTAGGCGTTTAAGCCAAAACTCAAACACAAACTGTACTTCACTGCTTATAACTAGTTGGCCAACTTTATCGATGAGCCTAAAGATTCTTATGTGTGTGTGTGTCACTTTTGGGCCATTTTTATGCAAAGTCGCAGCGCAAACACATAACGTTAAAATCAATGGCCAAAAGTCACCCCGAAATCACGTTACGGCTTCATTGTGATGAGTTTGTTGGACAGTTGGTCGATCGACTTCGACTTGCCATTAACATAACAATAATTATGACCAACATTTGGCCTGAGACGTTAAGCAAACAAGCGGCACAAAGTAAATGGGATTCTGCAGCCCTAAGCAAAAAACGCGTTCTCTCAATCACAATTGACATCCTGGCAAGCGACGGGCAGCGGGCAGCGGGCAGAGAAAATTTGGCCAATGGTCAGCAGACGCTCTGCATCCGGTTGAATTGATTTTCAGCTATGAATTGATATTTTTTATACCCTTGCGGAGGATTTTATTATTATTGTGTAAATTAAGTAAATATATTCTTTATAAGGTCAACGACCTGAGTCGTTATAGCCATGTCTATCTGTCCGTTTGTTTCTATGAAAACTAGGAACTTTTTAATTTTTTTTGGATTTTTAAAGGTAGAAAAATTAAATTAATTTTGGTTCATTTTGGTCAATTTTTTGGCTACTGACTGTCGAAAACCAAGAATTTCATTGAAAAAAGTTGGTGGTTCTCGAGATATGTGAGCTGTTTTTGCAGATTGCGTATTTGGAATTGTCTTATACTTCCTAGACAAATTTGGCTAAATAGCTGTCTTGGAAATAATTAGTTGAAAAATTAAATCGCGGCTTTGTAAGGGTATCAAGCCAAAAGTAATCATTCTTTGCATGTGTTTGTGTGTCACATGTAAAACGCCGAGTGTAACTGTTCCACGTAATTAACTTCAATTTGAGACTTTGCCAATGTGCTGTTCGACAGCACAAAGAAATCATGGATTGGTTGGCTCATTAAGAGGCCAACATAAATTCCGCTTAAAAAAGAGGAAAATTGACAGGCGAGCAGATTTGATATTCCTGTTGGCTCGCCAGCAAATCCAATTTCCGAGCGGCAGTTTTAAGACTTGCGGCTTGAGGCAGCGTTGCACGTACGCGCAACACTTTCAGAGCCCACGCAAACAGAGGAGAGAGAGACTGATAGAGAGAGAGAGAGAGAGAGAGATGGAGTAGCAGGTCATGTCGCGGTCATAAATACAACAATGCCGCTTATGCCCAGGCTAAAGCTGAAGCTGAAGCTGAAGCTGCTGATGTTGATGCCACCAACGCCGTTGGCAGCAGCAGCAAAGTTTGAGCAGAGTGTCGCCAGCGCCATAAATTTGCGAGCAAAAACTCACGGATTTATGTTGGAAAACGCAACGGCAGCCAGGACATGAGGCAGGAGATAGCCGAGTAGCAAACAGGACGCTAAGATACGAATACAGCATAAGAGAAGGGGTGCTCTGAGGGAGGGGTGGGGAAGGGTAGAGTTTGTGGCTAAGATATGCGCTGCAAACGTAATCCACTTTAAAGTTTTGTCGCCGCTTTCATTTGGAAATGAACACGAAACGCGGCCTCGGTCGCCAGTCATGTGATGCGAGTGCGATATCCTTGCGGATATCCTTGAGCCAACGTTCTTCTCATCTCTTTTTTTTTTGTTTTTTTTTTGGCAACCACATGCAGCAATATCATTGTCGTTGTCGTCCTGTGGCCATAGCCTGACACGACTTCTTATCCAATTTGCATTTAACGCAGCACATTTTGGCCAATTTCACAGGCTTCGTCGCATCAAGCGCCAAATCTGCTCTCTATACTCTCCTTAAATAAAAAAAATGAAAAAGAAAAAGAAAAGGTCTCCTTGCAAATCCCATTTGCAGCAGTATTTGCATTTAAACTCTCCGTGAAATTGAGACGAGCTGGCTGAAATTAATAAAAGTGCCTGCCAGTTAGTCGAACCTTCATCTTCCTTCATCCGGCGGCGATTCCGTCGGCGACCGCAAGTAAAAATGTTCAATAAACGTCCGGCTAGAGAGTTGGCAGCTAACCGCAAACGCCTTCAATATGAACCAAACTCTCTTTCTATGTTATACTATCTCCAGCCCGGCAACAGTCAATTTGGCATTTTTAGCCGTTTTAAACTACAACAAGTGAGAAACACTACAGTTGAGTGAGCTCGACAGTGAGATACTCGCTACTCGTATCATCGCATTCGTTCGATTGAGTTGCATCAACAGAAATAAGTAGAGATATATATTAAAAGTTCATAAAATATAAATATAAAAATTATACATTTTAAATATTTACAGTTTACCTCTTAAACTAAAAGGTAACTTCTTCAATGTTGTTTATTGAGTCGATCAGGACTATACTACACTGTGGCTCACAGAGTTCACCTAGCTCTTTCCGTTATATTTATAAAATTCGCAAACAACATCAATTATCTGGCATTCTTTTCGAATATGCTTTCCTCCGACTGTTACATCCATTGGCACAAAGTTATTATTCCCCTGTAGAACTCTTGGTACGAGTATAAGAACAACAACAATGGCAACAGCTGACTCTGACAGGGCCCGCCCGCTGGCCGTTAGTTAGTTTGCGGTTCGGTTCTCACTTAGCGTTAGACAAAGTATACATACCACGTCCATATAAAGCGACCAATTAAAATCTCGTGGTCCCACTATATACGACTAGGAGTACAGTCATGCCAACAATCTGGCCGATAGACGACCCTCCGCCCACCCAAAGGCGAAACACTTTTGGAGCAGCTGTCCCCTAGAAATGGTTAATAGAGAGAGAGAGAGAGAGAGAGGGGGAGGGTGGAACGTTTGGGAATTGGGCGGATGAGCGGATGGGCATGTCGAGGTGCCAGTGACAAGGCTAGGTATTAATTAGGTTGTTAATTTTGCATTTGGCGTGCGTCGTTCGCTATTCCCGTGAAAAGCGGCAGCGCCAATGATGACACACGTGGCACGATGATAAATCTTGCGGCTTGTGCAACAGCAGCGCAACACATGTCGCAGTTGCTCAGTGTCCACATCTCGCCCCCCACACTCCCCCTTCGGCCCGAGGCACCTGTCTCAATTAAGCGTGCAAATCGCACGCATGTCAAAACTAAATGCCGCACCACGCAGCAATATTGTGGCAACGTCTGAAGATCTAAAGGCGATCGTTAAGACGCCTTCGTGTTGCCCCTTCCTATGGATGTATATGTGTATGTATTTGTAGTCCCATTCCATGCCAACCCAACAGATCGCATCATTCATGTTGTCATCCCAAATGCGAATGCGGTGTGTTTTTTGCTTTGAACACATCTCAGGTTGAGAGTCAGAGACTCGATCTCGAATAAGAGAAAATCTTGTTAGCTGCGTTTATGCGTGACACAGATCGTGATAATAAACGAGATTTGAATTAGAATATGTTTATAAATTTGCTTGTGATTAATATTAAATCTTTTTTTACACTATTAAAGTTATTTAGCAAGTTGTTTAATCTCTAATTAACTTTTAGTTTTGATGGCTAAACTTTCTTTACAAGTTTTTTTTACATTACTCAACATTACTCTCATTTCCATGACTTGCTGATGGATTTGCACATATTTTGAAATATTGATACAAAACAGTTTGTGTTCTCAGAATACATGAATTCATTGGGGTAGAGAGATTTCCAGCTAAATGATGTTGGAACTATTCAATCAACGCCTCGTTAATTAAAGTTTCCTTCGACCAACTAATGCTAAAGAGCCATGGCAGATTGCAATTGAGATTTTAATAGATGTGTACTTATAAATAACTATATATTCGTTACATATGTACATATATGATTGTGCTATATAAAACACATGCGCTCCTTTTGGACTGGCTGGTAGGAAAGTCTTTAAATCTGATAGAAATATTGAAATGCCGTGGAAACTTAATGATCTGTGGCTAAATAGAGAGTCAGATATGACAAGTAAAAAAGAATTTATGGCACTAAACAACAAGAATGACAACAGCAACAACAACAACAACAACTCGAAGGAAAACTAACCAACCCTCCAGCAGCAGGAGAAGAACCCTCTGATATCAACTTTTATCTAAGTTCCAATGAGAGGAAATTCGCACAAATCACGCAAAATTTTGCACACTTAACGTGAGCTGTTGGCTAAGGGTGCAAGGGTAGGATGGGGCGGGGATGTGGTGTGTGTGGTGTGTGAAGGCCAAGGGAGCAGAGGGTGAAACCAGCAACTGATAAGAACTTGCAGCCTAATGCACCGTAGCTTTCTGATGGAGTTCCGCAACGGGAAGGGGGAAGCGGGCAACTGACAGCGGACAACTGACAGCGGACAGCGGGCTTCAATTTTGCACCAATTTCCGTTTCCCCTCTGGAAAATGGACAACAACATCGAATAGAGAGCAAACAACAAACGGGGGACAGCGGCCAAGTGGCAACATTTCAATTGCCTAAAATTGAAAAGTCATAAATTTGGGCGGCGTTTTAGAAATCGGTCCGGAAAAGCACGGAAATGCGCACCATGCGTGTCCAATTATTGAAATACGGCTTTAATTGAATTTCAATAAAATGTGCAGCATTTTGCATTTCCCTCCATTTTCCGGACCTTCCATTTCCTTGTGGCATGCAACTGTGAAATGCCACCGGCTCATGTTTATTTATGGCAAAATGTTAAAATTGTAACAATTGTTTATATGCAGCATTGTTTTATTATTTGCCAAAGCTATTTGCCATCGCGTCCAATTCGTCCGCAATGTCGGCTTGTTTTCATTCAGCGCAGCTTGGGAATTGTTTAGAATATGTGTAGGTACACTCAGCGAAAATACTGACAGGTGTGGAAACGAAATTATTTGTAATAATAGAAAATGATTCAAGTTAAGTTCATTAAATTGAATTCCCATATATACATATATTCTAAAAAGAGTTTTTGATTTTTAGTAATACTTTTATTTGGAAGTACAGTAAATCTGTTTGAAATTAACAATTTGAATATTTAACTAAGATTAAAGTATCCGCGATTTTTGGCAGTGTACGCTTCAAAAAAGTGCTGTGCCATTTGTCTGCACATAGTCGAACCTGATGTCATTTGCAATTGATTTATATGCGAGATATCATCAATGGGTCCTGCTGCTGGTCCTTTTACTGGTCCCAGCTGATTTATGAGGATCAGCTAGTATGAAAGGTAACGAAAGTCAAACGGCAGTAAAATTCCAGAATTCACTGAAACTAAATGCGCATTAAAATATTAATAATCGTAGCATTTATTTATGTTTATATATTTATGCATTAGTTAAAACTTAGCCAGAATATATGTAGAGAGTCAGCCAGCTGCAAAATGTCAAAGGGGCCACCCGCGGCGTCTTAGGGCGTTGGCCTTGTTCAATGTCTTTGGCCAAATCAACGGATTACAACGGCAGGAGCGACAATAACAATGGCTTGTGATTCGCATCGATGATTGAAGGTGGAAGATGCTTTCGGTGTGTTACGGTGGCAGGTCGAGCTCATGTTTTTTGGGGTGGAATTGAATGAAAACCGTTGGCATTTGCAAAGGGTTTCGAAGGAAGGGGGTTGATCGAGGGCGGGGAGGTGGTGATTGGGGTTGGCGAAGTGACTGACATCGGCGCATGACAAAAGTCACATGGCCTGCGGATTAGTTACACCTTTTGCACACAATTCGACTGTCGACTGACGACTGACGACTGACGAGGGGGGGGATGGGCAGAGGTGGAAAACGTTGACATTGTTGCTGCCCGTTGAACTGTGCACATTGAATGCATTTTCCGGTCAACGTGCAGCATGTGGCAAGCAAAGTCGTTGAACGTGTGATGAACATGATTCATTCGCGATTGGGCCAAGAGATTAACGCTAATGGCGAGGGCTGTTCTCACAATTGCTGGGATATGCATACGAATATGTGAGTTGAGACGAAACCCGAAACCTTTCAGCATAATTGAATTTGGCCATTTTGTGTATGGTATATGTCGTAGTGTGTAGACACACTTTCACTTTCACCTACTTAAGCCCGAAAAATGGCACTGATAACTAAACCAAATATTAGCCAACTGGAGCGACTGTTTCGGGCCAAGACAAATGCCATGCGTGTCAACAGTTCATCGGGGCGTCAATTACTTTGCATAAGCCCGCAGTCAGAGCGTCTTCTAATACAGCTAATGAATTTTAAGTGCCAAGTGTTGCCAAAGCAGCAGGCCAAAGGAAACGGCCAAAACGGGCCAAAAAGCGAAACGTGTGCGTATGACTTAATCTGGTCTTGGGGCGCTTAGCGAACGCATCTTCGGGCCAAAGTAAAAGTCCCATTCGGTTCTGGCCAATGGACGTGGATATGTGGATATGTGTATTTATGGAAGGCCTAGCACGCCTGATATTATCCGCTTATTTATTGCAGTCGTTAACATATCTTAGCCCACTGGAGTTTATCTTCTCTGAGGGAGAGGAGCAGCTCATCTTGTGGCTGGAAGTTAAATGAGCCAAGCTTTGGACTGGTTCTAAGTGATATTGTTTAGTTTTTGCACGATTTCTAATTTACTATTTAGATTCACAGAAAGAGATAGCAAAAGAAAAGAGAGGGAGAGAGGGAGAGACAAAGAGAAAGAGAGTGCAAGTGAAAGCTGTAAGTTTGTGTTATGTTAAGTACGTGACTCTTTAGATTATTTTAAGTGAATTAAAAACAATATTTGCATATGTGTAGTATACAAAAAGAAGTCAAATAAACAAATATATTCGAATCGTGTGTGACCAAAGTTATAAGACTGATTTAGTACCAGATCTCCAGTTCTCATATTAATTTAAGAAATAAATTGCTTTAAATTTGACCCTTTTGTCGTTGATTGTCCAAAAATGTGCAAAAGTAGCTCAATCAATAATGAAGTTGGCCGAATAATAAATGCCGTCACATTAGTGCAACCCAAAACATATTTAGAAAGCAATTTTCACATGGACAATGAAATAGAAAAAGAGATGCGGACCAAAGCTATGCCCAGTAAACTAACAGGTTCAAGAGGTTCTCTCTCTGAATGGCCCAAAGATAATGATTAATTGTCAATTTGGGTACAACAACATTGTGGCCACATGCCTTCGAAATGGCCAATAACGTGCCAGTTGACAGTTACCTTAAAAGCCAGGAAACATCCGGTTCACTCTTATCAGGCTCCACATCAGTCTCAGTTTGAGATTCGGGCTTAGGCTCAGAGTCTGGGACGGCACTCACATGTCCATCATCGCATGCCAACTGCAAAACTGGCAAAGGACTGTCCAGAATCCAGAGTTGACTAGTTGACATGTAGAAATAAATGTACTAGAAAATTACCAACTTATGTAATCTTGGTTAGCATCATTTATCAAGTGGACGTTTTGCAATTTTTCTTACTTTTGCAGGCCACATCGTGAAGTCGGTGACGGTGACGTTGACGTACATGTCATGTGTGTGTGTGTGTGTGTGTGAGTGTGTGTATGTGTGTGTGGGCCTTAGCACCGGAAATTGGCATTTCATGTGGTCACGGTGTCTGTCTGCCTGAAACTGGGCTCAGAACGGAAAGCAGATAAACGGATATTTGTCATACCTTGGCCTAATTTGAGAGGCAAGTCCAACTAATTGAAACAGCTTTCCGGCTGAGCATTTCAAGAAGTTGTTTTGCTTTTGTTGTTCGTTTTTGAAGCAATTGAAGCTTAAAAAAAACATCAAAATTATGAATATCAAAATTATCAGTTTATTGAGTTGCGAGTATAAGTTATCAGATATTCCCGTCCCGTGTATGTCCGTCCTCATTGTGGAAGATGCGTTAAGGTCTGCGTGCTGATTATGAGTAACCTGCACCTGCAGCCATATTTCAATTCAAAGGAGGACTACAACACCATACTAGACAATCTTAAGGCAGAGTTCGACGAACGTTGGCTGCATCAAGAGCCATCACCATATACCAATTTAGAGAGTTATGTGCAACGCGCCATTCTTGGCAATGGCAGCTTTGGCACTGTTGTAAGTTGAGTTCCTTTTTTAGAAAAAAAGAGATAAAAGATAATACTGATCAAAATATCTTTGTGGCAGATGCTAGTCAGGGAGAAGCATGGAAAGAATTATTATGCCGCCAAAATGATGAACAAGGATGATCTGGTTCGTCTCAAGCAGATCAATCATGTTCATAATGAAAAGACTGTGCTGAGTGCGGTGCGTTTTCCATTTCTGGTGCATCTAATTGATTCCACCAAGGACTTTGACTATTTGTATCTTGTGCTGCCATTCATCAACGGCGGTGAACTGTTCACCTATCATCGCAAGTGAGTTGTCATCTAGTTGCTCCAACTAAGCACATAATAATAGTCTCAGTGTTTATCCCATGGCCAAGAGTGCGCAAGTTCAATGAGAAACAGTCGCGATTCTATGCGGCCCAAGTGCTGCTCGCTCTCGAGTATCTGCATCATATGAATCTTATCTATCGCGACCTCAAGCCCGAGAATATACTGATGGATGCCAAGGGCTATATCAAGGTGACTGATTTCGGTTTCACCAAGGTAATATCCACAGTTGACTCTCGTTTTTCTCTCTCTGATCTCTGTAATATCCCATCCTTATGCAGCGTGTCGATAATCGCACTAGTACTCTATGTGGAACTCCCGAATATCTGGCACCCGAGATCATTCAGCTGAAGCCCTATAATAAGTCCGTGGACTGGTGGGCATTCGGTGTACTGCTGTATGAGTTCGTGGTAGGTCAGTCACCGTTCTCGATCCACAATCGTGATGTCATATTGATGTACTCGAAAATCTGCATGGGGGAGATGCGTTTGCCATCATTTTTTACCGCCCAATTGAAAAGTCTCATTGAGAACCTGATGCAGGTGGATCCCTCAAAGCGGTAGGCATCTACATTTCTATCTCCTCCTCCATTAGGCTGTTCAATTATTCAAGCATGCTTCTTCAGTTTAGGTAACTCGGCCGAGGGGTCCACGGATATTAAGAATCATCCGTGGTTCCAGGGTGTTGATTGGTTTGTGTTGCTTAATCAAGAGATTAATCCTCCTTATATACCGACTGTGTCAAACATTGAAGATTTGTCAAATTTTGAAAACTTTGAGCCAAAATCAAAAGTTAAGTCCAAAATAAATCGCCATCCCGACTTGTTTAATAATTTTTAAACGTTGGTCCAGACACTTTACTTAACTCATTAGCCTGGGGGAAAAAAGTTCTAAAAATAATGAAAAAAAAAACAAAATGTGAACATAGAGTCCTTGTATTGAAATTCATATTTATGTTATTCTTTTGAGAATGTTTTGATTGAAAATTGTGTGTATTGAAAATTCGAAATTGTTGAAATATAAATACCATTTTAGTTTTGTAAATTCACGTTTGTGACCTTTGACGACAATGGGACGGCAATCCACAGCAGAACCGCAATACTTTAGTCCGAAAGTCGACTATGCCGTCATTCTGGGAAAACTAAAGGATGACTTTACCAAGAAATATGCCCGCAATACGCCATCGCCAACAATTGGTCTCGAGAACTACGTGGTGAAGGCGACTTTGGGAGCTGGTTCCTTTGGCAAGGTGCAGCTGATTAGGGAGAAGGACACGGACAACTATTATGCCTCGAAGCAGTTGAGCAAGGATCAGATTGTCAAGACCAAACAGGTTATCCATGTGATGAGCGAGAAACGAGTCTTGAACTCGATACATTTCCCCTTTACCATACACTTGATCGCCTCGTTCAAGGATAACGACAGTCTGTATCTAATTATTCCGCTTATTCTGGGAGGTGAACTCTTCACCTATCACCGCAAGTGAGTGTGAAGTATCTAAATCCACTTCTAATCGAGGCTACTCATATCTTATTTTCAGAGCACGTAAATTCTCGGAGAAACAGGCTCGTTTCTATGCTGCCCAGGTATTTCTGGCTCTGGAGTATCTACATTATTGCAGTCTGCTCTATCGCGATCTCAAGCCGGAGAACATCATGATTGATAGGAATGGATATTTAAAAGTCACAGATTTTGGCTTTGCAAAGGTTGTAACTAATATTCTAGCAACATTAAATTTTATTAATACTCCTTTTCGATTTTTTAGAAAGTGGAAACTCGAACCATGACTCTGTGTGGCACACCTGAGTATTTGCCACCTGAGATCATTCAATCAAAGCCCTACGGCACTAGTGTGGACTGGTGGGCCTTTGGTGTCCTTATCTATGAGTTTGTGTGTGGTCACTCGCCCTTTGCCTCCCACAATCGTGATGTCATGGTGATGTACAACAAGATCTGTGAGGGCGAGTACAAAATGCCCAGTTATTTGTCTGGCACCCTGCGTCATCTGATCGATCACCTGCTGCAAGTTGATCTATCAAAGCGGCAAGTTTATTAATATTTTCTTTTTATTTATTTATTAATATATTTTTTATTACTTTCAGCTATGGCAATTTAATTGGCGGCAACAGGGACATTAAGGACCACGAGTGGTTCAAGGATATTGAATGGATTCCCCTGCTCAATCAAACTGTTCCCGCGCCTTATCTGCCGGCCATTTCGAATGCCGAGGATATCTCCAACTTTGACAAAATGTCCGAGGGTAAGCAGAAGGCCAAGGCCAAAACAATGCGGCATGAAGAAGCCTTTGCAGATTTCTGATCGAATTTCGAGAACAATGCATCGTTGAAGAATTGCGAATTTCATTTTATATTTTGGCATTCAGTTTTTGCATCTACTTTTGTACACATTTATATGATTATATATGTAACTAGAAGATTATGTTGTGTCGCTGTGTAGTTTTACTAAGATCACCACGCCCACTCACTCCACTTTACGCCTCCTCCCACCGCCAGTTGGCGTCCACATGTGTTTATTCCATTTTCACGCCGCAAATGTCAACGTCACCCTCTAAATAGGGAAACCGGGAGGGAACTGAGACTGGGGCATGTTTCCCTGCAATATTTGTTTGAAATTGTACTTGTTTCGGTTTAGATTTTCTTGGAAAGCAGCTGGTTGCGATTGAAAATTCTAGCGATTTCCCACACTTGTTGCACACATTCTTAATTCGACGAACTTAACTTGTAATTAGACTTGAAGCAAGGCAATAAATCTTCGAGACGTGGCGTGACGCTTTGTTGAAAATACCATCAAGCGAATGTTTGTCTTTGATGCAATTGGATGGATTTATGGCCACTTGGTTTATTTATGTATGATCTTCTGGCCCCCTCCTAACCATCTGCCCAGTGGGTGTATGAGGTAACAGAAGAAGAAGAAGAGGGTCTCAACTTGGTCCAGAACTTCTTTGCTCTCTAACAAGCCGAAAGCCATTCACTTTTTATTCATTCCAAAACTTCTTTTGCATGAAAATTATGTTAAACAATGTTTAAACGAGTTGACAGCATACAAAAAAGTAAGAAGAGATAGAAAAAAGAGATAGACGCGCCTTATAAATCTTTTATACCTTTTCGGTTGCTCTGCATATCAGGGAGAACATTGATTTATATGCACGACTTAATAAAAATAGAGCAATGGCCAGACAAAAACTAGACGCCATCCTGGCCCAAAAATACCTTAGACATCCACTCCTTTGTCCAGTGGCTAACAAAACAAAGGTTCCGGACAAAGGAACAGGACGGGAGACAAGAGACCAAAAGAAAAAAAGTTATGATTATCATAATTTTTGTTACGTGAGTTTTCATGTGGAAAAGATGAAACATCATCGTCTGCGTTTGCTGGCGGCAGCATCGTTGCACAGTGGTTTGAATAGTTCAAAATCTTAAACTTTTGAATTAGAAATTCTGCCGAAATATTTCTAAAATATAAGAGAATTTTTGGTTTTTAAATTGCTTGTTGCAAGCTGCCAAGAAGTGGCTAATAATCATATTGAAAATTGCTTAGTATAATATTGTAATTCTTGTAATATAATTGTATTCTCTGAAATATTTTTTAACTTTCTAAATGTAAAGAAGTAATAATTTGTTAGCTTAGTCAGTTCTTAACTGAACACTAATTCAATTTTTACCAAATTGATAACTATATTATTTGCCAACCTCTGGTCCACTGTGCGACGTCTTCTCCCTGCTCCAGAGTCTGAGTCCCCAGCTGAGTCTCTTTGCCTGGGGTGGCAGTCGTCATCACTATAATCATGGCACGCATTTACTCCTGTTTTTACCTCTGGTTTTTGGCGCCCGACAGCCTGGCGCCAACCCCTCCCCTCCCTCCCCCCGACTCGACACGACTTTGTCTACGTCTTCAGACACATTTTGAGCTGTTGTGTTTTAGCATTCGCAATTCGCACTGGGCAAAATGGCTGGGCGTGAGCGCTGGCTGAGAACCTGGTCACCACCTTTTGGCTGAGTTGGGCCAAAAAAGAAGACATCATGCATTCTAATGAGACTTTTAATTGCAGCCCATTGACCACTTGAAAAGTGCTATCCTGATTCGCCAGGGCTGCCAGGGCTGCCATGGGGCACGTGTCGGATGCGCCTTTCGCTTGAGTAGCCTGAGAATTGATGGAACTCTGGGCTAAGTCAACAAAGCACGCGGACAGACACAAGTCCAACCCTGCCGAATCCCGAATGCCGAATCTCGAATGCAATGACAAATTTGCTGCACGGAAATTAGCGATGCCCAGCGTCAGATACATTTCATATTACAGACAGACAATTGAATCCTGAGGGTTGATCTTCCTGCCTCAACTCCCTCTGCTGCCTCTATTCGAGTTATTCTTGTTGTTGTTAGTCGTAGAGTAAGCGAATTAATTGTTGTTTTGATTGCGCAGCAAATGGAAGCCAGCGTCTGCTCAAGTGGCTGGGAAAATCAGAAGTAGAGTTTTTAGTCAAAGTAGACAGGAGTATTATAACTTGGTGGTAGTGTATGTAACAGAACTATGTATGTATATGTTCGATAAATTATTTCTTGATCAACTTTAAAATGTAAATAGCAATCTGAGTAGCTAGAAGTCTGGGTTCGACTCCCGAAAATGTTTTCTATTAACTATTGTTGTATTTGTTTTTATTTTAAATATTTATTTGATTTATTTCGAGTGGGTATCTCACTGTCGAGCTCGCTCGCTTGTAGCGCTCTTATTAGTTTCCGTTTTTTTTTGGAAATGAAATTGTTTATGTGCTTAGCAGTATGAAAATTGCACGCGGCGGCATCGGTGAAAATTCGTTACGAAACTTAAGAGCTAGGCGATTGATGAGATGAGTTGAGCTGAGTTGGGATGGGACCTACGCCTGTTCCAGCTCCACCTCAATGGACACGGGCGGCAGCTCGTCCTTGAACTCGGGAGCATAAACCTTGCCGGAGGCGAGCACAAACTGCTGCTCGCAGTCCATGATGAAGTAGGCGAATGGACGATTCACATCAAAGCGTTCTACGCCGGGCTCTGGCTCCGGTTCAGGGACTGGCAATATCGCAGCAGCATCAGTGGCAACAGGAGAACGAGCCTGCATTGTGGCAGCGGACAGGGAATTGGCACTGCTGCCTCCTTCATCGACACGCACATTGACAAACTGCACGATCTCATCCACATGCACATCCTCGTCCTCGGAGAGCAGTCCCAGCTGAGCTTCGGTGCGGGAGAAGAGTCGCTGCAGTCCCAGCTGCTTGAGCATTGCCTCGGAGCGAGAGGTTTCCTCGGCCTGGAACTTGGGCAGGGTCACGTGGAGTTCCTTCAGCTCGACATGCTCCCGAGCGTATTTATAGTCGCTGGGCTGGAGCAGGGAGATGACCTCGCTGAGTCCCTCCGAGTCGTTGGGCAGGACAATGCACAGACTGTACCTGGCATTCTCGTAGGGCAGGGAGAGGAGACGAGCCTTGAGATGGGGCAGGTCTGCCACACGGAACTTGCCACGGGCATGCATCATGGGTGTCTTCATGGCATCCTCGTTGGTCATGAAGAAGAACTCGTCGCTGCCGTCTCTCAGCTGGTAGAAGGGCTGTGCCCAGCTGCCGCGGTAGTAGAGTCCATTGAAGAGCAGCATCTTGGACTTGGAGCCGAGGGCACGACCCGTGATGGAGTTGGCACTCAGGGCAGAGGCAATGTCATCCTGCCGGAAGAGACTGCGTGCGCCGTAGGCCTGTAGAGAGAAGAGAAGAGAGCAGATGAAGGAGAGAAGTAATCAATTGACTGGCGAATACTTACACGCGCCACTGTGCTCAGGTGCGACTCGAGGGCAATCATGATCTCGTCGGCTCCCTCCTTGACCATCGACTTGACGGCATTTTCCAGTTTCTGCAGAGGCAGCGTCACCTTCTCGGGTTCACCGGCGGTCACTGGATTTCCACTCGCTTCGCTGAGTTGCTTGCTCAGCTTTTCATCCTCCTGCACCGTCTCGTTCTCCTCCACGTTGGGATTCTGTTCGGTTTCGCTGCGTTTGTTCTGCTTATTCGGCTTGGCAGCAACATTTTCCTCAACGGTCAGTGCGATGTCAGCTGGTTTTTCTTGTTTTTCCACTGTAGCTTCGGTGACTGTGACTGTGACTTTGTCAGCTTCCGTTGCCGACTCTTCTGTGGTCAGTTCCCGTTCCCGTTCTCGCTCAGCTTCGGCTTCGGCCAAGGCAACTGGTTTTTCCACATACTGCTTATCGTCCACCTCGCGATCGAACTTGGATGCTTCCTTGTTCAGCACCTCCTCGCCGTAGGTGTCACTGGGAATCAGAGGAGCATCATCGTCCAGGTTGATGCGCTTCAGAGTCTCGAAGCCAATCACATCTTTGCTGTTGCTCGACTCTGTGCCCTCGGCATCTGCGTCGTTGCCCTCCAGCTGGAGCGAGGTATTGGGCTCACTCCAGTCGTACTCATGCCGATTGATGTCCTTGACCTCCACGTAGTAATGGCGCTGCAGGAGCTGCTTGTAATCCTCCCTCACGCTGTGGTTGCGATACACATAGAACCAGGTCTGGAACGAGGGCAACGCCACAGCTGCATCCCGGTTCTGATAGCCACCCAAGATGCGCTCAAAGGCTGCCCGAAGTTGTCCTCTCTCCTTGGGAAAGCCAAAGACCTTGCCGAACTCCTCGTAGGTCTCTCCCTCGGCTGCCTCCGCCAAGACGGCCAGAATGGAGGCGACTCCCAGGGGCGAGTGCACCTGATTGGCGTCGATGTCTTTGTTGTGCTTCAGCAGCTGCGTGGCAATCAGCTGAGAAGCCTCGCTGGCAAACCAACTGGGCAGACCATCCCCCTTGCCCGGCGAAGGAAGTGTTCCCGGCGAAGGAAGTGCGTCCACCAAGCTGGAGCAGAACAGAAGCGGTAACAGGAATAACGCAGCTTTCATTTCACGATAGTTTCACGAGTCTATTGACGATCGCGGCTGAAGCGCGAATGAAGCTCATGAAAGTTGGCCAAAGACTTTTTATAAAAAGGCCAACCAAGAATCGAGAATCGACGTCGACGTTGCCGTTGCCGTTGACTTTAAACTGGTTACACAGCGGCAGCGACGTCGACGTTGTGGTCTGACAAATCCCACAATTACAATCACAAACACAGTCGACGGACAAACACAGAAGTTAGGGCCCGGCTTGAACTGATTTAAGCCATGGTCCAATTGTTGAAGAAAGTCTCGCTCCAACGAAAGTGGAAGTGGCGTGGGCTCAGCTCAAGTACTTCACAAATGGGTCAAGCAAACAATCAATATGTAAATGTGAACAACAAGCGACAAAACCAAAGAAAAATTCAGTGAGCCGCACGCAAAAGTTCAAAGTCATTGAAATGTTAACAGGTTTCCACATTGGACTACGTGATTGACATTTGATTTTCTGGCTAAAAGCGAGGGTCGCTAATTGCCTTTTCTTGTCTTCTTGGCTTGTGTAGCAATGTGTGCCCATAAAATGGCCATTGATTAGGCAACTTCCACAATTAAATACGAGCTTATGGATCATGCAACAAATGCTGGCACAAAGTTCTATTCGATGTCTACCTGGACACACTTAACCCAGTTTCAATGCAAATTGTGTGGTCACCAGTGGCTAGAAAGATATTATAAAAATCAACTCGACTGAAAACAAGTCAACACAATTCGAGGGCACTGAACTTGGCCATCGACAGCGTCGACAGCGACGTCCGCGGCGACTTCATTGTGATTACCAAATGCGAAAAGCGGGCGAAAGCGCAGAGAACGACGCCGACAGCGGCAGCGACTGCGACTGCGGCAGCACCAGGTGTGAGTCGCTAATAAAATGTTAAATTTAAACGAGCTTTGGAGGCTTGCAAACAAGTTTTGTTCTTCCATTTAGAACGAACCTCTCACAAAGTTGCACAATTGCAATAAATGTGGATGCTGGAGTTGATCAAAGGGAGGGGGATGGAAATTCATATATATTCTCAGTGCTGTTAGCCAGGCCAGCGAACTCTCGTTTGGCCATAATGAATGGACAACAACCCGGTAGCCACGATTATGTAATTCACTTTTTATTAACACTTTTTAATCATTTTTCTTAGTAAAGACTATTCAGATCTTTACTCGCAATTACACAAACTGAAGATGAAATGATCTGAAGCAACTTAGAAGTTGAAAACTAGACAAAATATTTTGTGTCATGAAATTTATTATGTTTCCAAAGTAGAACATTTTAGATTAAAGCAGAAGAAGCCACTGAAAGCTCAGTAAATACGTTTACAGCGAAAGCTTACAATTAATGGAAATTTATTTATTGATTTGCATATATTTTTTCATTTATTATGGCAGTATGATTTTTAATTTTGTTAAAATTAAATAGTGGAATACACTCAGACTCAAATACAAAGTCTTGTAATTCAAAAAAAGTTCACTTCTCAGTTCTAGAAACTTCGACTAACTTTGTCTTAAAATCAAATTCTGAAAGTTTATATTTCCTCTAAATTATTGATATGCATTTTAAAGAATTCCAAGTTGAATTAACATTAATTTTAAGAAGAGTATTCAGTCTTCCAAGTGAATTCATCGCTCTCAGCTGCAGCAGACAGTCACCTTCGAGGTCTTGCCCCTTTTATTTAAAAACAAATACTTTTGTATTTTTGAGCAGTACATAAATTCGAAGACCCAAAACCATAAATTAATGAATGTGTCGTCGAGAGGCGAGAGTTGAGTTGTTCTTAGCCTGGTTCTCAGAACAGGACCAGGAATCGCATGCAGGATCAACCCCCAAAGGGTCGTCTCGCTGAAAGAATTGTGTATGTGTTGGGTGTTGAGTGTTGGGTTGAGTGTATTAGAAGTTATTATGGCAAATGGCAAACTAACAAAATGTCGCATAAATTAAGAATAGTGCAGGACAACACCTTCTTTTGGTGTGTATGTGTGTATGCGTGTGTGTAAGACGAGGCTCAAACAACACCGCGGGGAGACATTAAACTCTGGCCAAGAAAGAAAATCTTTAGCCAAAGTGGACACTGTGAGTTCGAGTAGTTTTCGAGAGTCAAAGTCTGAGAATAGTTGGGATGGCATGACTAATTGTTTGATTTACGCAAATGTTCAGTTAACTTGGCTGTCGCAATTAAGCCTTAAAGTTGGGCAAAGAAACTACTCCTTCTGGCTTTAATGATGTACAACTTGGGCCTGTTGGCTGTTAGCTGTTAGCTGTCAGTTGTCAGTTGTCAGCTGTCATAAATCAGGCAATACATCAGCCAGTGCCAGATACAGCGACACTCATCATAAGTCAAAAGGTGAGCCTTGGCTTAATCAGTTGCCTTTGGGCCCGAGGCTGTCTTTAGCTTGCAAAATAATTAAACTTCTGTTTATTGTCAAGACGAAACAGAGAGAGAGAGAGAGAGAGAGAGAGAACTTCTTAATTATGTTTGATAAAGCAACACAAAGGAAAGTAAAGTCATCTTCCCAACCAACTTTCCACACATGTCACGTTGATACTTAACACTCGACGACATCTTACTTCCTGACTGTGTGTGTCTCTCTCATCTTCTCCCTGTCTCTCTCTCTTTCTGAGTGTGTGACACATAATTACGCAACAAAAGGCTTTGTGAATTGTTCTACAAGTTCATGCGCTTCATTTGCCACATTTACTTCACTCCACTTCATTTGATGCTTGAAGGTATTTCTATAGATTTTTTTAGTCACGTTTAAAAGTTGAAAACAAGTTTTGGGGCAAATAGACGAATTCGCTGCGCTTAAAAACCGAGTCAAGAAGCCGGCTGTGAGTTGGCTAACAAGTTGTTTGCTGTTAAGGCGCAGATCCTGCCCAGGACTCGGGCAGGCACTGGCAATCCTAATTGATTTATGACATCAAAGACATATTTTTCGCAATGTTGCGTGGCCTACGTGCGTGACAGTTGCCACTGCCACTTGCCACTGCCACAGTGCAGCTGGAGACCGACACCGACAAACGAGGCAGTCGAGGCACAGAGCAGCTTGCAACATGCCACGCAGGAGGACACACGGCTCTGCCGCAGACGTTGCCATCTTGTTGATAATTTTGACTTATGGCTCGGGTTTTGCGTGCGCAGGATTTGTCACATAACTCGTGGAAGCCTCTTCCTCTTCCAACCCTCTATTCCTGTGTTATCCTTCCAGAAGAAACAGTGGCAAAAAGTCCATAGGAGGAGCAGCGCCTAACTTGGCCCAAAAGGTTGCCCATTGTCAGTTGAGTGCTGTGGCATTGGCCTGGTCTACAGTTGAATTCAAGTTGTGAATTCCAAACCCTAGACCAAGTCCAAGTCCATCCATGCAAAACTTTTTCTATTAGGCGCAATTATTTCAAGGTATTATTGCTTTTAATTAATTCAATTAAACGCTTCATAAATTTTTACTTTTTGATTTCGTTTGCCTGCGGCAACGACGACGACGACGACGACGTAATGGAAAAACTTTGGCCGTGGTTGGCCAAAAGATTTTCCTCAGCTGCAAAGGGTTTAATTAACGGCAAATGCCTTGAGCAGTGGCAAGGGGAAGGGGGCTGGAATTTCGCTACTTACTCGAACATTTTGTGTAACAATTTTTGGCTGTTTATTAAAGGATTCCCGTGGCTTGGCTTTATCATAAAATTTGATTTCGAATTGTTTATTGAATGCCAGTCGCGTTTATTTGCATTTTTGTGTGTGCATGGCCAAGCATTCTGTGGGGAAGAAAGGGGCAAAGGGGGAGTTTCAGGATGGCTTTCAACTTGACAGAGCCACAGATTCGATGCTGGGCAACTCTCTGATCAAATTAGAAGCACAAAAAGCACCAACACTTTAGCTGCTGGACTGGACTGGGCACTTCAATTAAAAGGTCATAAGCAGTCGACACAGCTGCTGCACAAGGAAAGAGACATATATATAGAGGGAGAGAGGGAGTCCTTTTCGTAGTCCTGGTCCTCTTCACGTGAGCCAAACTATAAGGTTATTGATATGTACGAGGCGTGCTCACACCTTCCTGGCCAATTCGCATATATCAGCCTGAAGACGAGTGTACTCTCGACCTGGTTCAGACGTGATGACTTCCGTCATTATCAGCACACTCAGACAAGCTAACAACCCTGGCAAATAATCGAACTAGCGTAGAACAACAATTTGTTTTAAACGCCCAACTGGACAAAGGAGCAAATCAAACCCCTTAATAATTTATGAAACAGCAAAGAGCAAGTGGCAAAGGTGGCCAGGACTTGTCTAGGACTTACCCAGGACTACCCGTAACATGACCCTCCTGGGAGTCCCAACTTCCACACATGTGGCCCGCAAAACTTTTCTATCAATTTGATGTTACTCTAATAGAGATTAAATGCATGTCGAGAAGGCAATTAGTTTTTGCTTTTGCTTCGCCTTTGCTTTTTGCTCGGGGCAACCCTCGATTGCTTTTGGGCTGGCCAGCAGCTGATTGAATCAAAGCGTTGCGTCATTTGCCATTTTTCTTGTTCCTGGCCAAGCGTTTCGGCCAAGGTGTTGGCGCCGAGCAGACCTTAATTATAAGAGCAATTCGAAGTTTGGCAGCAGCAACTGCCAGCAGCAATTTGCCTTACACTTAACCCTTCTCTGCCAATGAGGCCGTAATGAGAATCAGACGTAACGTCAAAGCTAATTAAACTCGCGCTGTCGCCGCTAATGAGCAATGAAAACAACGTGTTGTTGCATCAAC
Source organism: Drosophila rellima (assembly GCA_035043635.1). Classification (NCBI taxonomy): domain Eukaryota; kingdom Metazoa; phylum Arthropoda; class Insecta; order Diptera; family Drosophilidae; genus Drosophila; species Drosophila rellima. The sequence goes on along the minus strand of JAWNMV010000811.1, from coordinate 3,642,169 downwards.
CAACCCACTCTTTCTCCTGTTTACTCCCTCATCTTTAGATCCTGGCCACATCCTTCCATCTGTGTACCCTCAGCAATGGCCTGATAAGGGCCAGGCCTTTGTCGACGGCGCGGCGTCAGGTTAAATCAACCATCAAAATAATGAAGGTATCGCCAAGTTTTAAGTTCAGCTCTTGCACTGATTTCTTTTAAATATTTTCCAACAATTTTTCGGGCATTTTTCTTTTTTTTTCTTTTCTTTTTGCCAGCCTAAGCCATTTAAAAGGATTAACGCATGCCACTTGAGCAGGAGGCTGTGGGTTTTTTCCGAGTGAATTTAATGAGGGATTGTCAGTCCGTCAGGGTAGTTCACGTGCCTCTACTTTTTAATAAGCCCGAGATTCTTCTTCTTTTTTTCTCTTTTTAAAGTATGTGCAAAGCAGATTTTTAATTTAATTTGTCGACTGTTTGACTGATAAACAGTTAGATTACTCGGCAACTGATGCCCAGAGCAAAGTCTGAGAAATGAGTCAGAAAACGAATGAGTTAGGTTGAAATTTTCAAACATTTTTTAAATTATTTTTAAAAAAAATATATTATAGCAAAAAATACAAATTCACAGTTGCCTGTTCAAAATTGAAATGCAGTAATCTAAAATGACTCAAAAATATATTATAATTTTGAAATGGGCGCAGAGGTCTGGAAAGTCAAGTAACTCGAAAGGTTGAGAGATTATTTGTATGAGATGCTTGTATATTTCATATTGTGTCGCACTTTGCCATAAAAATGACAATTGACTTTGAACTCGGCTAGCAGCAGGAGATTTTTAAATTTTGTCAGACAGCCAAGAGGACGAGATGGCGATACATGGAAACAGACTTTGGACTGAGCTCAGTTTTGTCGCCAGTTGTCTTTTTATGGCACCAAGGTGCAGGACAACGACAATGCAGTGCATGTGTCTGTGAGAATGGATATGGAACAGGATGTGGAAGTGGCAGCTTCAAGGTAGTTGGCCCAAAAATATTATGGCAAAATTATGCGGCGTCGTTGGTGGCCCTGTTGTGTTTATGGCCCCCAGAAGCGCGTTGCACGGGGCGTTGATGATTTTGGGGCGCCGCAGTCTGGCGACAACGCACTTTGCCACTTCCAATAAATTCAGTCGCATTGAGAACAAATATTACCATTTACAATGGACGACCCTTGCCTCTCTCTCTCTCTCTCTCTCTTTTTAACTCAATCGCAATTTGATTCTGCACTTTTTCCGTGCAGTTGAACACGAGATGCATGACAACTGCCGTGTCGCCCCAGGAGGGAAGTGGAGGCAACTCCTTTTGAAGATAGAACCAGCAGTTTATCTGTGGCAGCATCAGTTCATTAGACGGACACAAAGACGTAGCTGAAGGGTTTATCAGCTGGCCCGATTCGTTGGCCAAATTAATTGCCGGAAAAAGCTCTCTCGCAACTATAGATTTAATTAATCGGCGATTTGTGCACTGAGCTGCGCCGTTTGTCTCCACAAAATTTGTAACTAATCGAAGCCATCAATTATGTTGATAGATTGGCCGTTGCAAAGCCACGTACAAGTGGCAAGACTTTGTACACTACTCTCGGCCACTTTATCACAGTTGGCAGCTGGCTACCGCTTACCGCTTACCGCTTGAGGTACATGTAATTGAATCGGTTCGAGGAGAGGAGAGGAGGAACTGGGGGTGGTTCTCTCTTATTCATAAGCCATAAGCCATGGTCATGTAAATAACAAGTGGACTTGGTTGTTGTCAAAGTTTCAAGCAGCCTTTTGAAGTGCTTCACATAACTAGCCACAAGGATGCGGCAACCAAAAAGGAAAAAAAATATATAAATAAAAAACCAGCACAGGAGAAGAGCTGCCAGGAACGGACAGACAGACAGACCAACAGACAGACGTGTGTCTGATCTGAATGCTAGATAAAATTATTACCCTTTTTATTTTGGCCAGTCCGAATCCGAATCCGAGTCCAAGTTCTGGTCCAAGTTCGAGTTCGAGTCGCCGCTGTCGTTGTCGTCGCTGCTTATTTCCTGTTGGACACTTTCCGTTTGTCGTTTGTTGTACAAAAGCCGTTGCAGCTTTCCCCCTTTCCCCTTTTAGCCCGTTCCCGGCTCCTCAATTTTCGTGCTTCTTTTTATGGTCAACGCCACGGCGCGCACAATAAGCATCATCAGGCAGCAGGCAGCAGGATAACAGGATAACAACAGCAATGGCAACTGTGGCGCACACTCAACGTCATCAGCAGCACATTGTGTCCAGTTGGTGGACAGAGTCGAAGGACTCGTCCAGGACGACGACGACGACGAAGAAGACGAAGGAGATGGCCGCAAGCCGATAATGTGCGGCCATAAGGTAATGAAAATTTTATCTGATTTTATGTGAGCCTGCGAATTCGCTTTCCCAATAGTTGCCAATTTTATGCTGCACCCTTTTTGCTCCCTTCCCCATTCCCTTTCTCCTTTCCCTTGACCTTCTTTGCAGGCAGCCTTTGATTTGATTTTGGACACCCCGAAGCATTGGCGAATGATACAATACTTTGTGGTCAACATATGTGTCCAAAAGGTATTGGGCATTGTGTAGTCGCATTTGATTGAAATTTGAATTGTAAAAGCAGAAAAAAAAGGATTCTCACTTATCCATTGCCTGCTTTTAGGAGCAGCCACTCCCCCTTCACTCCCCTCTGCTTGTGTGTACGTGCTGCGCCTTCAGTTACTATTTCATTTTAGATTTTAATCAATGTTGTTTGATGTGACACGTTTATGTGATGATGCCGCCCACTCTACCAACAATTCTTTGGCCAAAAGGATGTGCAACATATGCACAGAATGCGCCACTTGCGATTTAATGAAGGCACAATGCCACACTGAGAGCATTAAACCTACGAGTGTAATAAAAAAGAAGAAAAAACTGGGCGACTTTGGGATTTGAGAATCCAAAAACGATTGCTTCATTATTCGCATTATTGTTCATAATTTTCAGTTAGGCGTGTGTTGTTTGTGATTGCAATGGGCGATAGAAGGACAATCTTGTACAGATGCGATTCAAATTGATTTCAAATATAAACGAGTTACTCAATTCAATGAAGAAGTTACAGGGAAACTTCAAGTCTAGAATTCAATCATGATAAATGAACAGCAATAACATTTAATGAAAGTAACATTAATGAAAGTAGAAACAACGAGTGAAAAGTAATCAGTAGAAATATGTGATGAATATAAGTAGTATAGGAAGTAATAAGTATCAAAATTACGGGTTAAAAGTAACAAGTTCTCCATGTGAGAAGTGAAGAATAGTGACCAAAAATGTGAATACTAATAGGACACTAAAAACTTATATTTGATATTTCTTACAAAATCATAAAGAATGTGAGATTATATCATAATAATAATATCATCTGACATAATAAGGTGACATAATTGATTCAGAATTACACACCAATCAAACTATTTTTGTACGCCAAAATAATCGCTTCACTTAGTCAAATAAATGCTCTGTTAGCAATTAAGTTGCTTGGCCAGAAGGAAGGACTTTTTCTCGAATTGCGTGAAATGTGTGTTATGGGAATTGAATGACTTCACCTACACACGTCGCACCAATAAGCAGTGCAATAAATAACAGCAACTAAGTAAGCCAATTGAGCACAAGAATTGAGGCAACAACAATAAATTCCGGGCCCAAACACCTGCAACCCGGCGGGCGACGAAGTACTCCAGAAATGGGCAGACGCTGCAATTATCGAGAGTCTGAACTCTTCAACAAATCCAATAAACTTCACAATCGAGCAGCACATAAATATTAAATGATGATTGAGCTGCAAGTAGCACACACACACAGACAAACAGTTAGTAAGGACTCTAAGCAGGACACACGCCCGAGAAAAGCTTAGGAAAAATTACAATTTATTGGACATTTCCGGCAGGACAACAAAAATGGACAGTCGAAGATTTATGCGGCATTGCCAACGATTTGCTCGAAATTTATTGCCAATTCTCTGTGCCCGTAACTTGGCTTAGATGCTAAAGGCCTTTAGCTAATACCTGGCCATTTGATTAGCACTAAGTGCCAACACTTGAGTTAAACGTTTAAGGATTGCTTTTGTTAAAGCAACTCTTCAAATAAATATAATATAAAAGTTGTTTATTATGCAGAAGAATAAACTACGATGAGGCACCTCAATTGCATTTCACAGTTATTCAAATTTGCATATCATTTTGTTACTGTTGTTTTTGTTGTTTGGCTAAAACTAAACTAAAACTAAATAAATGCCAAACAAGCCCAAAACTTGCCTGCCTGCTAACTTTATTATGCCCCACAGATCATATATGTGTGTATATACACTTGTGGTCAAAATAATAAGTACGCTGGCATCTTTTCAGCATTTTCGACACTACGTTGTATTCCAATTAGTTCAGAAAAAGTTTAAATTATTAAAAAAAAAACCAATCACTCCAAAATAAAGAGAAATAAAAATTTCTTTGCAGTTAATCTAATTTTTTTTTGTACTCCCAAACATTATGAAGCACAATTAAAATTAAAATAAAATAAAGAGATAAACATAAGTTAATTTTAATAAACATCAAATTTAATAAAATGGATTGATTTGATTCTTTGAGTTGGTGTCCATATTATTTTGGCCATAAGCGTATGTGAGTTTATATAATGAAAGGACTATCTGCGGCAGGACATCGCTGGACTTTGCAGCTCAACTCAGCGTTGGCCAGAGTAAAACGCACTGATTCTGATTCTGATTCTGTGCTGCCGACATGTGTCACTCTGCAGTCCAGCCGGCATGAAGATTTGCGGGCCTAAGTGAGTTGCCCAGTCCTGGTCGTAAGCTCCTCCCTTGGCCTACTTCTCCTCCTCTTCTTTCTTCTTCATTTTTCACTCTTTTTGTTCTCTGCTCCTCATCTTCATCTCGAAAAATTTGCATTTTCTAAAAACATTGTGAGCCATGAGCCCGCAGCAGCTGCTGAATCAGTGGAGCATTGGGGACTTGTGTGTGTGTGAGTGGGCGTATGGGGCGTGTGGGCGTGGTCGTAGGTGTTTGGCAGCTAAGCCGGACAGCGGCCACAGCCACTTGACAGCGACTCCAGCTACAGTTTCAGTTCAGCTCAGCTCAGCTCAGCTCAGTTCAGTTCCAACTCGAGCTACGGTCTTCCATCATCGTTGCAGTCTCCACTAATTCCTCGGCAGCAATTTATCAACAATAAACAGTTGCAGACATTTGCTTACTTTGTGTGTGTGTGTGTGTGACATGCACTGTCCCAAACAGGAATAAATGTAAAGTTTGCCATGGCTGCTGCGGGCAGCTTTAAAGTGCCTGATTTTGCATACGAGTTTTTCCAGAGCAGAAAAAAGGCGGAAAATTTCATTTTCAATTTGCCAAAAGAATTTACTTTGTATGCAGTGTGTTTTGGACTAAATTCAGTTATAGCTAATTCAACAAATGAGCTTACAATTCACACATTGTTCTACCCTCAACACTCACACACTCCCACTCTCTCACACACCCACACATACACATAAGCATACACTCTCGTAGTGATGCCAATAATCCAATAAAAGCGCTGCAATTTTCGCGCTTGCGTTTAATTTCATTTACGCCTCATTTGTCGCCTGTCAGTTGCCTCAGTTTGACTGCGCATATAATTTGTTAAGGGACAGAGGGGCGTGGCAGGGATGGGGCAGAGTTGAGCCAGCAATTGGCAATTGGCAACCTGTTGCCGCGCACAATTTTTATGTAGCGCCAATTGGCATTCGATTGATTCAATTGATTCAACTCAACATGTGAGTGAATCAAATTTTCTATGAATGGAATTTTCGCCTCCAACCAAAATAAGAATTTGCTGCCGACTTAAAGGCGCTCATGTCATGCTGACTTTGCTTTTAATTGAATGCAAATCAAAGATACCTTAAGACGACACACGCACACACACACACACATTGACACATTTGATGGCGCCGAATTGGCTTTAATGAACTTGTCGCGCTGTTAACTTTATTAAGATTAATGACAATGTTGTATGAGATTTTCTGCAATGGCATATAGAAAATTGAAAAGTGAACAGCTTCCTGCCGTTATACAATAAAAGCACATTTCACTTGTTTTAATGACGTCATTACGTGGCATTTACTTGCGTCATGCCACCACCTCACCACCTCAAACTTTCAACCCCTCTACCTCTCGACCTCCAGACTGAAGTTGCCACAGTCAAAGACTTCTACTCTCAATGTTCACGGCAGAAGTCAAGACGTTAATGTGTCCAATAATTTAATTTTAAGTACCTTGCAAAAAGAAATACGGCCACATTTTTACAGACAATTTCCTTTAATGGCAGCAAACTAAAGCAAGCACAAGAAGAAGCAGACGAAGACGAAGCAAAGCAGCTAAAATAACTAACTGCAGTTCGCTGCCTGTCGAAGCAAGGACACCCAAGTCGAAGTGGAAGTCAAGGCGACTCCTGTCCTGCAGCAATGTTCGCGCCATTAGCCAGCCATCAGTTGAGGCAAGGACCCAGCCACGTGTAAGGACACTGGCACGGGCACAGGCACGGGAATGTCCTGCAACGCAACAACGAAGGTAATTGCATGGAAAAAACGATGCTGCCTCTGTCTGCGGCACAACATGTGAGCTGCGTCGGCTTTAGTTGCTGTAATTGAAAATTTAATATTTATTTCGCAGTTAGTAAATCAAAGTTCAACGCAGTGGATAACATTGGAATTACATATTCATCATGCCACACAGTGGGGCACATGTGAAGGGGCAGCCCCAGCGATAAATCAACAAGCCAACCTTTGCATGAGTTTCGCTTTTCGCTTTTTCTCTTTGCGTTTCTTTTTTTTTTGCTTTGCACCACCGTCAAATGTGAGTCAGCACAAAGTAATAAAGTCGCAGCGGCAGACGAGAGTAAAAGAGAGGCAACGAGGCAGAGAAAGAGAGAGAGAGACTTGACTATTATCCCCGTGTATTATGCTACATGTAATATGCTCATATATGGATTAGTGTTCGATAATGCTGCTACGTTTATGGCCATGGCCAGAAACAAACTTCTTTTTTTTGCTGACCATATTCCCAGCTGTTGCTATTTGGCTTAAACTGTAGCATATGCCAAGGGCCAAGGGACAAGGGACTAGAGCCGGAGGTGAGTGAAAGTCCATAAACATAAACATGAAGTGCGAACATGAACAATTTTAAAGCAACTTGCGAGCAATGCTCAATAAATAAATAAATAGTGGGAAAAAAAAACAATGTGTGGAGTGCGCACAACATGACGTATGCGTAATATAGCGTTCGCTCGTTGTTGAGTCCTTCAGCGAAGCCATCAGCCACAAATATTTCACAGCGCATTTTAACTGCAAAATCATAAATAACAACATGTAAATAGCTTTTATCTAACAACTCGTCAAGCGGAAGCAGCAACAAAAAACCCAAAAAAAAAAGAGAAAAAAGCTTGAAAACTCAAACGGAACGTGGTCAAAAGTTGCATGTACAAAGGCCCCTCCGTTGCGGCTCTAACCGCTGCCGGAGGCGACACTTCAGCGTTGTTGCAACAGCGGGGCATCAATTAAACCTAAATTGTTGCAGTTGTTAACACGCAACAAAATTGTCTGCTGCATTGCAGCTAAAAAAGTGCAAAAGCTGACACACAAAATAAAACACCAAAAACTAAAAAAACCAACAAAAAAATATAAAGAAATAAAACGAAATTCGCCAAATTGGTAAAACGTCAAGTGTTAAAATGGCAGCTGAACCACCGAGCCACCAAACCACCAAAAGTGCGATTTCTGCCTAGAACTGCAGCTGCATAAAGCAGTTCAGTGGACAGAAGGAGGACAGTGGGAAATTGTGCCCTGCTTTTGAGTGCAAGTGTATTTATTTGATTTTTCTCTTTTATGCTGGCTAACTGTCCAATGTCCGTTGTCCAGTATGCATACTGTACAGTGTCCACTCCGCACTGGCGACTGGCCAGCAATTACGTCGCTTGAAATATTGACAATTACTTAAATTTATCTTTTCTAAAACGTTGCATGCACCTCAGCCTGGCGGCGTTTGTCAATCACGCGTCAGACAGAGAGACAGACAGATGGACAGAGAGAGAGAGAGAGAGAGAGACAGAGAGACAGACAGACAGAGAGACAGACAGACAGTGTCTGCCACACTTCACGCGTGATATATTTGAAGTGGCCACCGGCGCAGTGTCGCCTCCAATCTCCTATCTCAATCCCAATCCCAATCCCAATCCCCATCCCAGCCAGATTCCCACTCTCAACATGCATTGGGCTGTGTAATTTTTGCATATTTTGTGCGTTTCGACTGCATTCCAGGCGGCTGCTCACCTGCAAATCGAAATGAATGGCTGAATGAATAACTGAATGCATGTATGAATGAATGAATGAATGGCTGAATGAATGAATGCGGCGCTGCGGTGGCGCTCACTGCTGTGAAATGGCCTGGAAATGATTTAATGCGCAAATTGTGGTCACGGCGGCATTTTAAATTTATGCGCGCAGGTAAATCCCACAGCGAGGGGACTTTTCCGTTGATGTGTACTTATCGAAATATATATATTTAGTATAATACATATACTGTTTTGGGGGAAATTTGTTCGTACTCGCATTTTAACTAATTAACTTTAAAGGCAGCAAGTGACTTGGCCGTGTTTATTTTCGGATAGCCGTTGTAATTAATCACTGTCTGCCCGAACTGCAATGTGCTAACAAATTAACACTAGAGATGCCGCTGCTGATGCTGCTGATGTTGCAAGCGGCAACAAAACACGGCAACATTGTAGCACAAGCTGCGGCAAGGAGAGTGAAGAAAGTGAAGCGGTAGATGACTTCAAAATGCATTTGCCTGCCAAATTGGAATTGCTGAAACTTGTACTTTGCGAGTCCACGAAAATGTGAAAAAAGCATTTTTCATTTATTTGCACCGCGTCGCGATTGTCGTATGAGTTACAAAAATCCATTTGCTGCCTGAGCTCATTAGTCGACCCCAGTCGAGCTGTCGGAGATGGGCAGCTGACCCATCTCCCTGACGAGTCTCCAAAAAAAAAATGGGGCTCTGACGGATGTGTGTGAAATTCAAGAAAACTCCACAAATACGCATGGCAACTATTCTTAATTTATTTTAAACAGTCGCTACACTAAAAATAAGAAAATGATTTCAAGACTCCTGATTTTGGCATGTATTTTTAATCAGACCACAACCAAACGTGTAAACGCAGATTAAGTTCAAGATTTGTTAAACATTTCATATTTAATGGTCAATAAATAGAGATGGCAATTGAGACAATTTATGGTTTAATTCAAGTCGACCGCATCCAATTGTTTTTGCTGCCACTTAGCTTATTTTTTTTTTATTTAAAAATCGAAATATTCCTTTTATTTGTTTTAATAATATTTTAATATTTTTTAATATATTTTATGTTTATTTTTGTTAAAGTTATTAATTTGAACAGCTGAAAAAGAACGGACGCTGGGCATCTAATAGTCTATCTGGATTGCAGCTTAAATACTTTCTTTTTTTTCTGTGTAGAGACTCTTTCTACAGAGACAATCAGCAGCCTCAACTGGTATGGCTGACTAAAATAGACATCAGGTTGGCAGGTGGAATGAACCAAGGGGCAGGTTTGTCGGTGGGAGTGGGAGCGGTTTCGGGGGCAGGAATCTGGAAATATTCCTACTCGCGTCTTAGTTTGGCATTGGGCTCCATTGTGCGACTAAGCCGGGTCATCATCAGCCGCATCATCGTTTTTATTGTGTGTGGGCATTTTTATGAGCACTTTGAATGCTCTGCAAAAAACACAATAAAATCAATGAGGTGTGTCTGGCTGTGTGTGTGTGTATGTGTGTGTTAGTGTGAGTGTGTGCGCAGCACCTCAACCACAGTCTGAGGCACAAGGCAAACAATCAGTCCCCCATCCAGGCAGAAGAGCTAAACAATCAAGCGCAGGCAATGGCCACCTACAATGCAATGATGAGTTTCCCTTTCCCTTCCTCCGCTCATCGTGTATCCTTCGTGTCCTGCTTTGGCATCGTTCAGCACACACAACAACGCGCTAACGTTTTTACCTATTCATACGTTATTATTATTATCCTAGCACACTCAGATGAGTGAGAGAGAGGGAGAGAGGGTGGGGTGGGGGGGTGGCGTTATCCTGCCTCGTCCTGCCTCGCTTTGTTGAGCACTTTGCGAGCCGAAGCCAAAGCCAAAGCGAAAACCGAACAAAGAATGTGCTTTATTGGCACTTTTTGCACAATTGCCGCCCCTCCCCCTCCTCATCTGCTGCTGATAGCAGTAAATGAGCGTGGCATTGCTGCTGGGAATGGCGGAGGTGGAGCTCAACGGAGACGGGAGGCCAACAAGGTGCCACGAACGGTGGCAACGTTCAATTTCATCCTGATCATCCTCATCGTCGTCGTCGTCATTGTTGCGCTTTGGCAACAGCCGGTATTGATGTGCCACCCCCACCCCAACCCACACCTTGCCCCTTAAGCACTACCTCCTCCCCCTCTCATCACGGGACTGCTGTATTAGACGAAGCAACGTGGATTTTAACGAAGCAACGGCAAAGGCAAAGGATAAACACATTCATGGTGTGCAATCGATTGGCATAATGTGAAGCATTTTATTAAGGTTATCAATCGAGTATGAATACTCACATAGCCTAGGTGTGTGTGTGTGCGTGTGTGTGTGAGCGCCTGTACGTGTTGTTTGTTTGGCGAACAAACAGCGCCAGGACAACAGGACATCAGGCAACGTAACGGAACAACACAGGACGTCGCAACGTTACGGAATTGCCCTTATCGTAAGTGGCGCATAAAACGTTTGACGATATGAATTATGCGGAAATTATTAGAAAGCATTTAAGCGGAATTATTAATGAGAAAGTGCGAAGAAGACAAAAGACTCTGCTCAGCTTGGCTCAATTGGCCTCAATTTGAGGTGAGACAAAAGTGACACTTGAAGGTACAACAAGAGTAACATTTTTTCTCGCCTTAATGCGATATTTCAAATCTCAAGTTTTAATACTAATGCTAATGCAAATTTTAGCATTAGTACTACTAAAAGTTCTAATTCTTGCATTGTTATCGCAAAAAATGTTTTAAATAAATCTTTCATTTTTGACATTCTTTTATTTTCTCAATTACTTTAAAAATTTTGAAAACTATACAAAATTATGGAAAATTAAATTAATGAGAATTTTGAATTCTGTGATGAAATCATTAAAAGCCTTTGCCCTTTTTAGATAAACTGCATCTGCATTCAGGCAAATTCAAGCTGTGTTGTCTGTCTATTGTATTATCGTAAACGAAAACATGGACAAATGTGATTGTTGTCGTTGCTCTTGTTGTTGTTGATTTCATTTGTCGTTGCTGTTTCACCTTTGAGCATAAAATGCAGAACGATAAAAGCACAAATATAATTTTGCTAGCAAATGAAATGAACCTCGCCACGTGGGCTATGGACTGTGGACTGTGAGGTGTATGAGGGGGGATCTGGGGTATGGGGTATAGATTGTGGATGCTGTTCGGAGTATGTAGTAGGGGGCGTGGTCAGAGATGCGGTGCTTGCGGTGGGCGTGTGTAGCTCAATGAAAATTACAATCAAATGCATTCAACTGGAAAAGCTGTACGCAAAAATAAATACACATAAGCATGTAAATGTGTATGTTTCATCATGTTGTTGTTGTCTGTAAATATATGTGTGTTAGTGAGTGTGTGTGTGTGTGCAATTGTGGGCTGCACACTTTTGGCTGCACACAATTGGATTAAAATTTACACGCAGTTCAGCCTCGTCGGCCACACACGCAATTATCTGGCAATGCAAACGCTGTGGGTGGCTAAAAGGGATGGGGAAAAGGGGAGTGGCGAGTGGGGAGAGGGGAGAGGGGGGGGGCGTGGCAGAGAGGTGGCTGGTGTTGGCCTTCGCGTGACTGCGTTAATGTGCTTAACAATAAAATGCAGCACATTAATTGATAAACCAAATGCAAAATGATGCAAAACGAAAATGAGAAATAAAAATAAAATAAATAAAATTAAAATAATTGCATTGCTGTGCCTATCAAATCAATTAAAATGCTAAAGCAAGTGGCAAGTTGGATTCGATGTGGGGGCCACCCAGAGCATTAAGACGCAATTCATGATAGTTTTTCATAAATTTTATGTCTAATTTGGCGACGCGCTAATGACGCGTTCACGCCAAGCGACCGACGGACCAACCGACCAACAATCGGACAGACAGACCGATGGACAGACAGACAGATGGACCAGTCCAATAGTTGCCCCTTGTGTCAACTCCCTTCTTGGCCTGCCAACTCGCTGTTTGTTGGGATGCAGCGAATTAAAAACACTTTACGCGCATTTTGCATATAATTCTTGGATTGAGGCCAAACAGTTGTGATGGAATAGCATCGGTGGGAAGGGGGAGCGGCAATGTACATTTAATGCGCCTTAATTTCATTTTCATTTTAGTTAAATGCATCAAGAGCTAAACGAAATGATTAGATGCACTAACAAGCCAACTGATCCCTAACAAGCCAACTGAACAGAAACAGAATGAAATAACCAGAGAAAAATCATTTTGCATTTCCGCTCGTAAATAAATCGAATGACAGGCATATGGCCAAGGAGATGTCGGTGTCTTGTTCGATCTATTAAATCCAAGTCAAATCATATGCACAAATGATATGGGAAATGGGATGAGGGATGAGGATGAGAGATGAGATGATCTGAGGTGGGAGGTGAGGTGTGCTACAAGAATTTTCCTTCTTGTGGCGCCGTGCCAGCCATGTGGAAAAACAAAGGGCGCAACTTTTGAGCAAATAACAATTTATTACATCAATAAACTTTTTTGGCGTTGCGGATGTGCTGTTCTACCCCCCTCCCCCTTCCTTCTTCACGTCTTTGTATTCTGCCCTAAGGTGAAATAATACGAAAATTATGCAAAAATGCCGAGCGTAAAAGGCATAAACAACGATTTTTCCATATTGGCAAACATTTGATGAGATTGTAAAAAGCAGCCAGTTTTCATTAGAAGGTGAATTGAGTTTTCAGTTTACGGCAAAACGAGCAATTTATGAGCCAGGCATTTTATATTAAGCATTTTCTTTTTCGAATACTGAGCTGAGCTTAAGCAGACGCCTTAAAGTATGCAACGAAAAATGTTGTGGCAAGTGTGGACCACAAATTGAGGCAAGGCAATCGCTTGGCGGTTGGTCGCAATTGAAAAACTGCAAATGCAAAATGGCAAATGGCATAGTAAATAATAATAAATTATTATCAAAAGGACATAATGCGAGCAAAGCTGGCCACGAGCGAGTCATAAAATTGGCACTGCTCGGTTAAAGCTAAACCGATCAAATTGGTCTCTGATGCCGATTTGCGACGATTTGCGTTTTATTTATTTATTTTCATACGGCATGCGGCACCCAGGCAAACAAATTGATTTCTAAGGCAGCACAAACCAATGGCAGTGGAAGCGGCACAGCAACTAAATCAAGGCAAAGTATAAGCAAAAAAAAATGTAATAAAAAGTCGCGCGAAAAGGAGAAAGCGAAAAGTGCAAAGCGAAGTCAACACACAGTGAGAAAGTGTCGATTGTTGTTGCTGTTGTTGGTGTTGCATGCGATAAGTTGCAAAAAATTACTTGCTACATCGTAAACAACAACAAATACATGGCACAGACAGCAGCAACAGCAACAACAACAACAACAACCCTTTGCCCTCTTGGTCGACTTGTCTGTGCAAATTGCACGTAGTATTTCAGCATCAACATCCACATCCACAGCGACATCAGCAACGGCTTATCCCGGGCAATGAAAATTTATACAAATTCGAAAAAAGTGACAACATTTTGCTTTTATTGGCCATTAAAACGACTTAGCGACTTGGCGAATTCATCCAATCCCTTCTCCTTTCTCTATATCCCCAACTGGCCGAGATCACATGTGAATTTTGTATTTGTACCTTGCGTCCACTTTGCATACGAGCAAATAAATGTGGGATTGTCTGGAGGAGGGTGTGAGTGTGTGTGAAGGGTGAGGGCTGTATATATAAGCAGAGTTTATGCAGCCTGTATTAAGTATGTGTTGGCAATTTGTATTTAAGAATTTTAAAAAGCCGTCAAAGCGAATAAAAGTACTACTAATTTACATATCATCTCTGTTGGAACTGATAACTGAAAGAATAATCTTATTATTGGTATTATTTCTGAATATATGGTTGTAAACTTCTAGTCAAGAAATGAGATTTTTATTTGTAAACTTCATTTCTGTTAAACCTTTTTCTTATCTTCTTCTTATTCAAACTTCTCTTCAAATATTAAATACTTAGTGATATTTTAACTCTAGCTTTTATCGCATTTTTTTCAGGCAACTCCTTTGAACAGCTTTAAATATTGATGCCTTTCTCATTTAGCAGGCTGTCACCTTCTAGGTCAAATCTTATTGCTCATCTGTTTGGCAAACAATTTCTTGTGGCACATTAAGCAATTTTCAGAGCTTAAGACAACGAAGCTGTTCAAGGTGCGCCATTTAGCAGGCATAAGCAAAAAATACCAAATAGAGGAAAATTCAAAGGAAATCAGCCCAAAAATTGAGCGCAGCAAATGAAGCAAGCCGAGAAAATCGCTCAAGGAATCTGTTGTCTAGAAACTGGAGTCAGAAGCTGGCCTCGGAAAATTGCTTATCGGTAGGAAAATGTTGCCGCAGCATACAAAAAAAATTTATTGAGTGGAAAATGTTGAATCGCAGCAGCAGCAGCAGCAAATGCCAAGTGAAAGTGAAAATTTTTGCGTGCGGCGTTGGCTTCGAATCCATTAACCTGATGTTTACTTTTACACACTCAAGCACACACACACACAGATTTACACACGCACAGTAAAGTGTAAGTGAAAGTGTTGTTGTTGTTGTTCTACTTTCCCTCACAGATTTTCCCCTTGGTCACATTTCCTGTTGTTGTTTGTTTTGCAAACAGGAAACATGATATTTTTGCGTTTAGTTTGCAAAATTGAATAACACGTAAATGTGTTTAGTGTGTGTGTGTGAGTTAGTGTGTGTGTGTGAGTAGGCAGTAAATTAAGCTCCCTTACACAGATATGTTGGAGTATACGTGTGTAGGTCGAAGTAATTACTTACATTACATTAACACGAAAGAAGCCTGAGATGGAACCTCTGAGACGCAGCTGTTGATAGCAACTGCCATTTTGGCCAAGTTTATTGGCCCAAGCGATAAGGAAACCCATTTAGACCTCTGCGGCACTTTAAAGACGGATTCTTAAAGCAGTCTGTCCAAATATGTCAGCGGCAAATCAAATTACTTGCCGTCTTCAAAGTTCTCTTCCTTCTTCTCTCTCTCTCTCTCTCTCTGCAAATTACAAAAAATTACCTTTAGCAGACATTTTTACCCTTTTCTTTTTGGTTTGTGTTTTTGTTAATATTATTTTTATGTTTTGCGTTTCGCGTTTCGCGTTACGCGAGCGGCAAAAACCAATTAGACGCATTTCTGACGGACACGCGTTCAATCATTCACATTGCTGTCAAGTTGCTGCAACTTCAACCCCGGCAACAACGTGCGGAGCATTGGAAATGCCACTGCCAAATGTTGGCCACGTTGTCGGCCTGCCAAATATATAAAAAATAAATTGGAAGGAAAGAAAGCAACAAACTCATTACCAAATGATGCTCTTCGGGCCCAAAAAGGTGCGCAAAAGTGTCTACGTTCATTTTTCAAGTATTAACAGCGAAATGAGAAAGGCCGAGCACATTAATAATGCCCAAGGAAATCGCGAGGAAGGGATGAGGGGTAAGGGGTCGGATCTTAGCCATGGCCATTAAAGGGCCACTTGAGCCAAGCAATTTAACGCTAATTGTATGAAATGGCTCATCAATAGTTCAAAGGCTGCCATAACAGAACTCAGCTGGCGCAATGAATTCAATCTTTCCCTCAGTGATTTCATACAGGTTCCTACCGACTTTTATTGCGACGCGCCAAAACTTTCCCTCAAGTGTCTTCCGTTTGTCATAAAAGCCAAGTTAGAGTAGCTGCCCGATTGGGAGCCATCGACAGCAAATGAATCACGGCAATTGTGCAGAGTTTAATGGCCAAACTTTGTCCATAGATGTAGCGACAAATGAGCGACAGCAAATGTGACTTTGTCAGTCACAATCTGAATCACAATCACTGTTTCAGTGATTACAATTATTCGTACATCCATTCAATTGGTCGAAATTCGTGACCAACTTTTGATTTTGGCTCAAACGCGTTGCTGCGGCCCCAACGGACTCTCCCCGACTGAAGGCCCTGAGGCAATCAGACTCTAAGGCTGCCCATAGCCACTGTTAGACTTAACAGCGAGTTAACAGCACGCCAACAGTCGTTTCCCCTTACGATATCTGTTAGTGTAACGCAAAAATATCATGGGATTTTTAAACACAATTTTGCTTTGGAACAGCAACTATAAATCATACAGAAAATATTACAACTTAATTAAAGTAGAACATTTATCTTGTACATTTTCTAACTACGCCAAAATATTTGTAATCTAATGTTTAATAAGAATGTTAGATGATTTTAACAAAAATTCATAATATTCAACAATAAAATAATGATATTGACAACAATATGAGGTTATTGTTTATAAGGAAAAAACTTCAAAATTTTCAACGTAAGATTGATATTCTAACCAATTATTTCGTTACAGATTTTTTTATGTTTTTAGTGTGCAAATTGAACAATATTAAACTATTGATCGTAAATTATTTATTTATTATTGGCTACTTAACTTTGTAGGCAACCTTTGAATGTTTTCAGTTTTCATTTAATATTTATGTTGCGCTTTCTATTAAATTATGAACAATGGCAAAACAAACAACATTTCGCAATTGAATGAATCATTTTCGCTCGCTAAATGTGCAAAATAAAATAATAATAATAATAATATGTTTCATTTGCCAAGCATGATAAATACAGGCATAAATCGCCTAACAGTCGCCATACGTTTCCCATCGCCCATTGTATTAATTTGTCATAAAATTATGCGACCTCTTTCCACTCACAATGTCTGGGCCAATAAAATGTAGCTATTTCTTTCAAGTGTGTGGGCTTTTAGAATATGTTCTTTTATGGGCTGTTTTTGCCTTTTCTGGACTGATCTCGGCACCTGCCCGACGACGCCTTGAATGACGCCTTGTTGGGACTTGCATGTAAACAAAATGCCACAAATTTCATAACAAGTCATCGGAACGTGCCCCTGCCCCAAAGGTCGAGGAATAGACAGACGAATGAATACATTTAGATCTACTCGGTGTATGGATATTTGTTCGAGATATTCTCACACGAATTTGGACGATCTCTAAAATTAGCAAACGGATGTTTTGACGCTTACATTGTTGATGTCTAACCCACATCGCATTTTAGTTGCCGTTGTTGTTGTTGTCAGCAGCTAATTAAAACAAATTTCCTACGCATAACTTCCTCAGCAAAAACTGCAAATCTGCATATGAAGTCGTAAAATTTTTGCTCAGCTTTTGGCGCAACTCGTGCTAATTTGACGCTTCGGGTTTTGATTTTTATGTCGTATGTGGCAACAAAGTTGCCCAAGTTGCCCTAGGGCAATTTGTAGTTGTGCCAGTGGCTGGGGGCATTAGATTTGGATCGTAAAGCCGGATGACATTAATTCCCACATAAAAAACTGGCATTCAAATCATCGTCATCAGTTTGCCCCTCTCTCCACTCCCCTCTCCATCATTTAAATAGAAGGCAATTTGTCAACAATGTTGTCATATTACCTTGATATTATTTCCCTTTATTTTGTTCTTCGTTACTTTTTTTAAAATTCGACTGGCCTTGTCAGTCATTGTCATATTAAGTCGAGATGATTTATCTGCCTGACAAATATTATTAAATTATTATGTATTTGAGATTTGGGCCAAGCAACAAGCCAACAAGCCAACAAACCGACAAGACAAGAAGACAACAAGGCATCAAGACAAGAGGCATGCAAATAACTTGGCCAAATGCTGCCAACGCTCAAAGCAAACGCTCACCGGGGAGCAATTTGTTTTTCAAAAAACGAAGAACTACCTATAGACAGTCGACATCCCCCCTTCCAAAATTTGGTAGCAACCCTCGGCGAATCAAAGGCGCTGTGTGGCTTGTAATAAAATGCAAAAGAAGACGGCGAAAAAATGTGGAGAGAAGAGATGAGAGATGAGTGGGGAAAAGGGCGACATAGTGAAAAGGTAGGCGATGGCATGAGCACTTGTTTATATCTATGTAAAATTCGCAATGAAGTGAAGCGAAACTGGCACAGAGAAAGAGGAGATGAGGAGAGTGGGCAGAGGGAGAGAGAAGAAGAAGTGAGGGGACTGAGGGGAGCATAGTCAAATTGGCGCAGCAGCGCAAATAAAGCAATTTGTATTCAAAATATGAATGCCAGGGAAGCAACTGTGACGCTCTGACTGTGTCCTTAACATCCTTAACATTCTCCTCCCCAGAGTCGCACTCTATCTTTCTCTGCTCCTTTGGGTGTCCAAATTTTCTTTTCGTTTCGTTTTATGCGGTTGCAAATAATTTTTCTCGCTCTTCGCTTCAAAATATTGCTGGCGCCAAATTTTAAATATTGTTAAACTTGGATAAAGGAATTTACTGATATTGCGCATACGCCACGTTGTCAGACAAATTAGCATAATTAAGCAGCTCTTGGCCTGTTTTCACTTTCGGTGTCTGCTGTGCGTGTTTTGCGGCTCATTAGCAGGCAAATTAACGCCGTCGTCTTTAGCAGGTGCCTCCCTTTCCCCCATTTGCCCCCCTTTTGTCCTGTTTGTCGAGCCCACGAAAATATGCTACACTTTGTGTAATAAATTAGCGCGCGAGCTACAAGCAGTTGTCGTGTGTGTGTTTAGTATATTTTAGTTGATTTGTGACTCAATTAAAGTCAACGACAGCCGTGGCAGGAAGGTGCATGCAACAGCAACGTACGAGTATTAGGAACATTTTGTCAGTGCACTCGACAATCTCCACATTCTCGACACTCTCGACAACCGGCAGCCTGAAGAGTGAAGAGTGAAGAGTGGAGTGTCGGCCTGGCCAAGTGGCTTTTTGGGGTCGGCAGCCGTTGACCACATGCAAGTTTTGGGCCCAGGCTCAACTTCAATGCAGCCTGCACTCTCTGGGTGTGTGTGTGTTGTGTGTGTGTGTTGTGTGTGTGTGAGCCGCTTGCAGAGCTAATTAAAGCGGTTAGCCCAAATGCCACATAATGAGGCGCACAAGTGCTGCCAAACACCGTTAACACTGCCCGTCATTTGTCAACGCACGTGTGCATATACATGTAAATGTATGTGTGTGTGTGCATTATAAACTCTGTGTGTGGCAGCCGTTGAAAGCTTCTAATTGGCTGTGAAGTGGCTTACAATTTGGCCTTTTGATATGTGTGCGAAAATTGAAATTAGCTTTAGCAGTCATTACGAAAACGGCCTTAAAGCCGGCTCAAAAGCAGCTCACACTGGTCCACAAACCTTTAAGCCAACTGACAAATGTGTCAAACGACTTGTTCACATATGTTTCGTGTCGATAATATCGAGCAGGAACACGGAGATAGATACGCAAGTCGCAGCAAAAAAAAAAGAAGAAAATTCGTATGAAACACACGCAAAGTTTTCCTGCTGCGCAAGGACAAAACTTTGGCAATGTCCTGCTGCTGCCACTGCCACTGCCACCTCCACACGTTGCTGCCACATTGCTGCTGCCACTGCAGTGTCACCTTTTCAATAAACTGCGCCAAACGAGCCCAAGGTCCGAGGCAAAAACACCGAAAGTATTAATCCCCAATCGTTTGGTCACGGCAAGGATGCGGATGCGTATGCGGATGTGGATGCGAATACGGACACGGATGCGCATCCAATCGACGACTGCAAAATGTGAAGAAGAAGATGGGGCTGCAAAGCAGACAAAACGGTTGGGCAACAGCTGCCGCCGTCGACCTTTGACCGTGTCCGTCCAATCCAAATCCGAAAACAAAAGCTGCAAAATGCCAATGGTCAGCAGAAATGCGCATAACTTTGGAAAGTTCACATACTGGTACACATGCCAGCAGACGGTCGAGACAGTGGCTACCTCCAGGACACGGCCAGGACGAGCAGGACACAGGACATGCAATACCTTCAGTTGGGGGCGTCTCTGTCGGATGTCGGATGTGCTTCATAGATAAACTCCTGCAGTGCTAATGGCAATGTTCGCACATTTTGAGGGGATGCACAACTTATGACAGGGCTAACAAGTGTTGCTTTTTTGGCCAAGTGATTTAGTGGCCATCGATTCGAGTAACTTATGGTCTACAACTTATCACTCAAACGACTGCAAAGCAGCCTTAACACAATTACCTTCAAGCTGGCTAAAACCGAAATTTCTTGGCAAACTTTTTAATGTGCACCACTAAAAGCGGCACATTAAATTATTATCTGTGAGATTATGAAATTTTTAACAGCAGGTAATAATCGTAGAACAGAGCAGAGAGAGAAAGAGAGGCAAACACAGAAGGTGGGGGAAAGAGAAGGCAGTTGAGGCAAGCAGCCAAAATGAAAGACAAACATTGAGTTTGGCAAGAACAACGCTTCGTTGGGCAACTTGAAACGGCATAAATGAAAATGAGAATGACAACAAGGAAAGGGAGAGTTGGAATGGAAATGTAACGGTGTAACAGACACTCAGTGCTTTCCCCTTCCATCTACTCCATTTTGTAACTGAGGTAATTCAAAAGTTTTCCACGCAGGCGACGCACTCGTAACACATTACCGTTAAGTGCCACACAGCCTGAAGACTGCAGACATTTTGGCTGAAAGGACGCCGCGTATCTTTGGCAATGACAGTCCCAAAGTAAGTATTCAGACACTTGCAATTCCGGCAACAATTAACTCTTCCTTGAGTGGCGCAAGGAGTGAAGGGCGTTGAAAGTGGGCGTGGGAGAAGAGGGGCGGTAAACTTGCAGACTTGCCTAATAAAAAGTGCGACAAAAATTTTTGGCATTTCTTTGCGGCAATTGGAAAATTGCTTTTGCGTACGTGTGCAATTGTTTCTAGTTTTCTTTGTTTTTCCTTTTTTTTTAGTAGAATTTGTTGCCTGCCATTTCTTATCACGTGTCATTGAGTTTGGTTCTTGGACAGAAGCAAAGCAAATAAAACGCTGACATGTGGCAGAGGTGGCAGTGGCAGAAACAACAGAGGTGACAGAGGCAGAGGCGGAGTCCAGCAATTTGCAGTGGACCAGAGAAGGGGACAAAGGAGGAGAGAGGGGCACTCACAATTCGATGACCATGCTCGACCAATACCGCAAATGAACGGCCGTTGACTAACCAGAGAAAAAGAGAGAGAGATAGATAAAATAAGAGTGAGAGAGAGAGAGAAGGTAGCTGTATGCGTTTGGAGCATTGACATGAAGTTAATGGATGTTTTATGACCGACTAACTTCCCCAGCGATAAATCGCTTTACCATGAGCCAGTAAATTGCGATTTGATTGTTTCTGTTCAACATGCAAACCACTTCCATTTTTTTCCTGCTTTTGTTGTTGTTGTTGGAAAATGAAAACGTGAAAAGTGAGCAGGCAAAAGGTCAGTCCATGTCCAATTCCATTGCCAACTCCACTTTTCCCCTTGGCAAAGGCAACTTTAAGCGACTTGATTTCCATCGATTTTCCTTCTCTGCGATTCGTCACACGTTGCAAGCCCATTTTCATGGCAATCAGAAAATATGATGAGCAACTTGCCCCAAAACCAACACAAAACGCCGAAAATATCATATACATACTTTATATATATAAATCAAAGTTCAGTTCTCTCCAAGAAATTTATGAAAATTTATGCACTGAGTCCGCCTTGTTGGCCATTGGCTTTGTCCAGCTTTTGACCCTCTTTACCTTTTGTTAGTATGTGGCATGTAGCACACATATCAAGTGGCTCCAAATTTATACAGCATTTTGTTTTGTTTGTTGCTTTGCGGCTTGGCCAAACAAAATTCATATGATAATGCGACGAACAATTCACGATTTGGCTGGCTTTCAACGCATTGACATTTTCTTTTCATAGGTAAATTTCTTGATGATTTATGAGGCAAACTTAAGTCATGCCACATGAAGTTGCAACTTTAAGTGCTGTCCGCATCTTGGGTAATCTATCTATCTATAGATATTTATCTATCGATGCTTCACTTCAACTCTAATCGCCTTTTCAACATCAATTTATTTGCTATTAATCCTTCACCTTTTTATTGTTGTAGCATGTGGAACTGTCCTTGGGGCAGCTCCAGCTCCAGCTGCAACTTCATCCTAAGTAGTCCCCAGTGTTCAATGTCCAGTGTCCAGTGGCATCATTATTTGCTCTGTCCAGGCAATTAGATGTTTGCGTTTGTTGTCCGACCACCTCTCTCTCTGTTTCTGTTCCTCTCGATTGTTTTTGTAGCCTTTTCCGAGGTAAATTCAGCTGCCGGCTATTGGCAATCGATTTCGGGTTACGCCCTCCTCAGAGACGTGTCTGCCACGGTTAGTTGCATGTTATCATGTGGCAAGGGGGGCGGGGTTTGTCGCTTTAATCTCGCAGCTTGTTTGACAAGCTCTTAACACTAATTGAAGATACTCCTTCGTTTGTGTGGCAAAAATCAGCAAACTGCCTTTGTAGACAGATTCAACTTCTTCTCTTGACTCCATAACGAATCGACAGCTCAATTGTTGCCCAGATTTCGACTTCAAAGGCGCGTGATTTTCGTTACATTCTGGCGAATGAGTTGGAAAACGAGCATCTTCAATCCTTTGTTGTATAATAGTTGCTCTGCGTGCTCTTTGATAAATCAGTTTAATATTTGAATCTTTAGAAAAGTCTTTTACTCGTAATATAGCTGAAATATAAAAGGAATTTTAATGGAAATTTAAATCCCTATATATTAATTTAAGTTAAAATTTTATATTTTATATTCGAAGGACTTTATATTCTTAAAATAGATTTAAAATTTCGATATATCCCTGGCTACCTTTTGCAATACAAATTGACATCCATTGTACAACTTCTTTACCTTCTTTTTCTGTCCAAAAACCACTCGACTTGGCATTTACTTTTAAAACTTATTGCGCCTGGCATATAAATTGGCTTTGTGAACTTTATGAACTCACGCGGGATTAACTTGTACCTTTGATTGAATTTCTTTCAGCTCTACGCGAAGTTTGTACCACCGACGCACCACTGAAACACCACACCACCACCACCTCGATGGCAATCCGATAAAACTTGTGAGCAGCGGCAAACGGCAGACAGCCAATGATTCCAAGCTGGCCAAAACGACGACTGTTTGGGCCAAGGAACAGCTGCCAGACGCCGGGCAAGACGGCGAGGAAAGAAGGGAAACAAGGAGAAAGGGGGAGAGCAAAAGTCTCAATCTCAGCGGCTAGAATTAGGCGTTTCCGTTCAAGTGGCCCGCAGTCCTGGCTAACAATTTCAAAATTTATGCTACCCATCGTCAGGAAGATTTTACTGCTGATTTTTGATTGTGCAACTGGGAGTCCGTGTGGCATCTACCTTTTTGGCGTCGCTTAAGTGGCAAAGCGGCACAATTGGTTTGGGACTTGTTTCAATTAAGGCGCATTACAAACTCTCACTTTCTCT
This sequence comes from Drosophila rellima, assembly GCA_035043635.1. Taxonomy (NCBI): domain Eukaryota; kingdom Metazoa; phylum Arthropoda; class Insecta; order Diptera; family Drosophilidae; genus Drosophila; species Drosophila rellima. The sequence continues at coordinate 3,618,518 of JAWNMV010000811.1, read as the reverse complement.
CTACCTTCGATTGGCTGCGAAAGTTTTTCTGGTCTGGTTTGCTGGCCGAGATTCTATTAAAAAGTTTAGCTCAGAGCGAGTGAACACGGCATAAATAGTTTTCGGTGGGCAACGCGGAAAAACCAAGAAAAGTAATTAAAATTCAAATAGCAGACAAACATTTACATTAACATTTGCTGCCTCGGGGATTGGGACAAGTATCTGGATAAGGTACTGTACATATATGGAATGGGTTCTATCAGTTACTCGGCTTTAAGCTGAAGTGACGTCGTCATCGCCCTCTGTGGCCCTTTTGTTTGGCCTGGCGCCAGTCTGGCGCAGAGACGCCGCAAAGTATGCTATACTTTTGTGTTCTAGGTAAAAATCAGGCGTGTCTGCTGTGCGAATGTGTGTGTGAGAGTGAATGAGTGATGACTCTTGGAGTTTGCTGCGTAGACGTAGACATAGTAATGTCAGCATGATTACACTTATACTCATACTCAGTTACTTTATACGTATGATTTCCCTCTGCGCCTGCCACATACGAGAACAAACGGCAAGCGAGATTATTAATATTGTATTTAATATATATATACTGACGAGTATGTGTGTGTGTGTTTGGCAGCGACATTTCATTATTTGCTTTGTTTCCAATCCTAAATGAAAATTGAGTGTGGCTGAAAGCTTAGGCTGAGTGTGTGAAAATACTTGAGCATTTACCTAGCTTTAGTTGAAAATATAGTTACTTATTTGCAATTGGTTTGTACCTTTCATGCTTATATCCTATACTCCTAAGTTATTTTGCTTTTGCTCGTGTCGTTGTTAAAATTTCTATAGCTTTAATAAACTGTTAAAAGTTTAGGATTAATCCCAAGTTCTCGTTTTATTTTTCAGCTCGTGTCACCCGCTGATCACGCCCAAAGTCGCGCTGGAAGACAGGTTTATGTTCTCGTATATCATTTTGGCAAAAATTCAATATCAAAGTGATATGAAAGCGAACCGCCCACTCACCACACACACACACATATGCACTCATAAATGAATAGCACGCTGCGCTAGAAAGTATGCAAGGGAAATGGGAAATCGCAGAGCACGAAGAGGTCGCTTTATGTCTATGTCCAATGTCTCCACATCCTCCACGTTCGCGTCGCCTTCCACGTATGCAGAGCACGCGTTGATAGCGTAAAGCACGACGCTGGCAGAGACAGAGGCAGCGGCAGAAGCAGCGGCACCAACAGCGCTGCATGGACATAATTAATTTGGATACCGCGTTTTTTTTCTAGCAAAACCCGCAACTGGCCAGCAATTTGTTGCTGTTTGCTGGTGGATCGTTTGGTTTGCTATGCTGTTTATTTTTTGTTTTTGTTTTTTTTTTTGCTTTTCCCCTTTTCGCGTTTTACTTTTGCGTGCAACCAAAAATTAATCAAGTGCTAGTTACTCTCAGTGTGCGCAGTTTTTAATTAAAGCGCAGCATCAAAGCAAACTTTACTGCAATCGCTACTTCTTTTTTCTGCACTTCATTTTGGCACGGCGTGTGTTTGGGCCAAGTTAAAGCTTTAAGCCACTGAGGCTGACAGTTTTTCGAGGTGTTGCCGAAGCGCCGTTGGCATCGAGACGAGCGACGACTGCAAAATAATAATACAAACCAATTTCATGCTGAATTTAACAGGGATGGGCGGTAAGGGAGGGGAACGAACCGGAGCAGGGGGAGTGCAAACAACAATAGTTGAAGTGTCCTGTCAACAGGCGGCAGCAGCAATTACAACAACAACAACAAGAACTGTGGAAGCAGCAGCTGTAACAGCAACAACACAAAGGCAGCACGTGCATTTGCGCTTTTTGAAAACAGCAGCAAACGTCTCGTCCTGTGTGGCATGGGGCATGGGGCATGGGGCATGGGGCATGGGGCATGGGGCATAGAACATAAGGCAAGGGGCAAGGAACACGCTGCCACACACTTGGCCTTGGGCAATTTTGAAGAAAACTTTCTGTGGTGAGCGGAATTATCACACGTAGTCTCAACTCTCAATCTCAACTAGCAGCACATATACACAGAAAGAAAAACCATGGTAAATTAAAGTTAAAAATTCTAGACTCAAGCATGTATTTTCTAATCATGTATCCTGGATTTTACTGTTAAATTAACATAATATGCGGTTAATATATGCATTATATACATAGTAAAACCTCTCACTGAAAACTTCCGACACCGCTTCGGATTGATTTTATGCCAGAATCCCGTATTTTTTTCTGTGTATTGTTCGTGTATCTGTGCAGGTCTCTCCCTCTTCTTTTTTTCTGTCTCTCTTTTTCTTTATGATTTTCTGTCCTGTTAAGCATGGCAAACACCTCAGGCACACCTCGCCAGCAAATGAAAGCAGCCACAACGTGTCTCGCATAATTTGCAGCAAGTGCACAACAATAGCCGCTCTTTCCCCTCGACCCCCTCTTTTTCCCCCCTTCGTGTTGGACGCCTGTCAGCGGCAAACATTAGCATTAGTTGTGGTAGGGGTATTCAGTTGTGTAGTACGCGTGAAATATTAGAAATTAAAAAACACATGACAAGCTGAGCACTGAACACTGAGCCTGGCACTTTGATTTGTCCGCCAGTTGCAGACAATCGACTGTGACATTCTCCTCCTGTCCCAATCACACTTTTAATATCTCAAAGTCAGACCATCCAGTAATTGTTCCAAGGGTAGTTAGTACTCGGTGAGTACTGGGGAGCGGGTGTCAATAAATTAGAAAACACCTGTTTTTGGCCCCAGGGTCGTCTACAGATGTCGCTGGCCGTGTTCTGTTTTAGCCCGTAACGAAAATGAGCACGATATTATGCCGACTACATCAACTAACTCTATCTCAGTCTCTCTCTTTTGCAGTCTCCCTCTCTCTCTTTCTCTCTACCTCTGGCTGACTGCGTAATTTATGTTTTTTGCTACTTGGCCGCATTTCGCGGTTTTTTATTGCTACGTGTTGGCGCGACGCATCGCAGAGTGTGGGCCAAAAAGAAGAAGGCCGCTTCGTGCTGGCCATAATGTCGTCATGACAGACGCGGCCATAAAAGATAATTATGATTCCGGTAATAGGTTTTATTTTCGCGTGTACCTCTTTTGTTCATACCCCCACCCCCCTTTCAGTGCTCCCCTTTTGCTTTTCGCTCATTGCCAAAACTGACGCCATGTTTGTGCCTGTTGTTGTGGCTGCCACTGGCACAAAGGTCGTCCTCTATTCCCTGTCCCCTGTCCCCTTTCCCCTGTCGCACTTGGTGTGGCAATGTCTACAATTCAACATTTACTTTTCGGGTGACCAACGTGGCATAGAAATTATGCGCATTATACGCGTCGCGCTTCAGCGCCTTGCTAAAAAATTATATCCGCGGCATTATGCAAAAAAAAAAATAGAAGAAATATAAAAAGAAAGCGCATAAAAAATTAAACTCACTTTTTATATGGCCTTTGATAAATTGCAAGCGGTTTAAGTTGTGTGTTACATTTTTAATTAGCTGCCCCCGTTTTCTCACTCTTTCTCTTATCAAGAGGGGGAGTTTTCCTTTTGGGTTGGGGGCAAATCAATGCCGTGTTTGTTATTCTAATGAACTTGTCTGGCTTATGAAGATTAATGCCACCTTCGCAGTCTTCAATTAGATCAAACTGAACTTTCCCAAGCTAACAAAGAGTAATTGTCTCAACATGATAATTGTCTTAAATGCGAATGCAAATTGAGCGACTGTCAGACGAGTGTGATTAATGGGCGCTGCTTGACCCAGTTTCAATTAAAAACAAGAGCAAGCACCGAGGGAGGAAGTGTATCCTAGTATCCTTTGAGAATATCATTGGCGAAAATCAAACAGGCGAGCGAGGAAATGGCAGCCGTTGACGTCTAATGGAAAACGTGTGCGGGCATAAAAATGGCCGCTAAGAAAATGCATAAAAATGTGCGAAGGCAAACAGAGAAGTGGGGAGTGGAGATGGAGGAAGGAGTAAGGACAGGACACACACGAGGATATGCAAGGACAAACGGAAGTCACATACGCAAACTTCGCTTATCGTGTCCACGACACAAAGTTACTTTTGCACCAAAGTCCATAAAATATTTTATACACCATCCAGATACATACTTGCTCCAAATGCCAGAGCTTCTCGAGTTCTCTGTCTCAGCTGGGAATACCTACACGTAAGTGGACCACAGCGGGAAGGGGATGGGGATGGGAATGGGGGGAAATGGCCGAATGGGAAATTGTTTACACAAGTCATAAGCATTTTTTAGCGAGCCATCGCCATTGCCATTTTCTTGGCCATCTCCTTGTTTGCCAGCGTATCGTATAAACGCTTGGCATTTGCATAAACCTTGCCAGCCACCAGGACAATCAGGACATTACACATTATGCTCAAGTAGAAGAAAGAGACAGACAGAGAGAGTGAGACAGCATTCATCTAACCGTTTTCAAGAGCTCAAAACTTTTGGACAACTGCAATAATCATAACTGCAACGCTCGACATTGATTTCTAATGCGAAGATTGGCATAAAGATTCGCCGACCAACTGCCAAGGCGCCTTTAATGGCTTTGTCTTACAAGCACTTTTATGCCCTCCCTTTCTTACCCCTCTCCTCATCTTGTTTAAGTGTTCAAATTTACACTTGACTTGAATTTAGCGACGAGCCCATAAACTAAACTTTTTATTCAAACTGAAACTTTAGTTTTATGGAAATTGTCAAGTCCCAGTGGGTCATCAACTGGGCAGTGATTGAAACTGATATGCCCTCCAAAGGTACATAACACATATACCCCATTCTACCAATCATTGATAAGGCTTTAAGTGCTGTATGGCCAATTGTTGTGTATTTAGGTGTGCGCTGTTTGTACTGTCCAGTAAACTCTGAGATATAGCGCAGATATTAAGTTTCAAGTAGTTCTCAGAAGTAAATCGACTTCAGAATCGCCTAGATTTGGTGATATAACAAAAAATCTACCGAAAGCATTGTACTTGATTTTTGCTAAGTTATGGCAAATATTTAAATATTTTAAAATAATAAAAAAATATTAATTTGTAAACAGTTTCCCATTTGGCCATTTCTTATAAATGCAGTATAAATTTACTTTATTTCATACGAGAAGAAGGTAATAATTCGATTTAATTTAAAAGGAGAAAAAGTTTTACAATATTTAAAATTTTGTCTTATTGATATTGTTTAATTCTCCTTTATTGTATGCGACGTTTCTCGGAACACTTCACATGGAGCTTATAATCAATGTCTGCGACTAAAATAAATAATCTTTGTGGTTTTTTGGCATTTTAGGTTAAACGACATTTTGTACCGTGACATGTTTGCTGTCGTCGTCGTCGTCGTCGTCGTTTCGCCGTCGACATCATCGTGTTGTCCGTACGTCGTCGTATCGCTGTTGTTGTCAATGATTTCGATCAGAATTTTTCGACTGCTTGTAGATGATTGATGACACTTAATTGAGGAAAATTGTGGGAGAGGAAGGGGGACTTGAAACAGCACAGGAGACGCTTAACAAAAGCGACTCTGAGCAAACATTTGCAATAGTCCCAGACGAACGACTGAGTGGCTTTAAAGGGACATGGTCAACACAGCTTAGAGCGGCTTAAATCTTGGCCAGCTGAGATGGGAACTGGGTAACCGTTGAACGTTAAACGTGTTGCCAACATAAGGATGAGACATTTTCCAGGTCACAGGTGCTATTGTTGTCCACATTAGATTTGCCTGTGACATTTGGCCACACAAATCTCTCTCTGTTCGTTTTGGCCTTTTTGTTCAGACAAAATTCTACCCATTTGGCTGTAAAATTTATTTCATTTGGCCTTCGTGCTGACCCCCTTGATGCCCCTTTGGTCCACTACACGCGTGACGCTGACAGTTTTATGGCAAAGTTAAGCCGATATCAACGGCAGGACACATGCCGTTGCAGGACGATACCCGCTGCCATCCTCCCCTCCCCCTCCCTCCCTAACCTTTCTCGACCATAAAAGTGCAAAATTTAAAGCCTTTTTCGGTCATACCTTGGCCAACAAGTGGGCGGGAGCTGGAGCTGGAGATGAAGCCTTGCTTTGTGTGCAGCTATTTTGTATACACAAAAAGGTTTTTAGGTTTTCCACAAAGCTTTTCAATGAAATCATTCATGGTTAAAGCAGATAACAAATTCGTGACATTCCTCTTGACTCTGCTGAAGTGGGCGCTGAAAACTGGGCGTGTCTTGTTGACTTTCAAATTACAACAATAACTCGTCATCATATTCGCAAATGTTACATATGGCAGCGGTATTTCATATATTTATAATAATTATATTTCATAATTTATATTTATAAGTTTAACATCCAAATCAAAAATTTTGACAGATTAATAGAGATTGTTTAAGAATCAACTACTTTTCCCCATAAAATATTTACACATATTGATTGAAGAAGTTTTCAAAGAACTGGAACATTTTTTAGTATGAACCTAATCTACACCAAATCTGAGTCGAATACCGCAATCAAATTCTGTAATTGAATATGAACACGTACCAAATTTGACGACTGATAATTACACAATGTCTTTAGTCATCGGCGGAGTATGAAATTTCTTACTGATTCATCATATTGACTATTTAAGAGCCCTATAATAAAATTAAAATTACCAGAAATAAAAATCAAAAATTAAAATTATAGAGTAGAGCTGAATTCATTATAGCAACTTAGCATTTTTACTTTACTTACTCTTCTTTTACTAATATAGACTAATATGCTAGAATATACTTTACGAAATTTTAAGAATTGTAATTCTTATGCAATTCACAATTTTAATAATCTCAGCTCTTTACCTTACTTTAGCATTTCGGCTAATTGAATACCCTTTAGGGAGTATAATGAAGGTCATATGAAGTAAGTATTCGTGGTTATAGCTCAGTCTTAGCCTGAGACTAGACTTCCATTCAAGCCTTGATAATGAGAAAACTATATATCAAATCTTTTTACCCAATATCTTATAGGGTATAGCTGAGTTCACACCTTGTTCGAGTATTCAAAGCTCTTCCGCTGTTCACACGTTCTGATTTAGCTGCGTAAGCTAAAACCGCGATGACTTTTGAACAATGCAGGTGACGACGGAACAGACGATGGAGAAGAAATGTCAATAGTTTAGTAATGTTAAACGGTGCGTGTCGTTATCAAAGTGTCGCTTTGCTTCGAATCGCTTATCAGCGAGACGGAAAGCAAAAGCAATAATAATAACAAACAGCACAATGTACTTCTGTTTGGTAAACGTTTTTTTATTTCTACCTCTCTAGAAATATTTATAAACATTTATCTCGGCCCACAATTTTAACTTCGAGCCAAGTTTGCGAAACAGCCAACAGTTGGCCAAGGCACGTAGACACCACAAGATCATTCATCAGCGATGCATTCACCGGAATTGAAACTCCGACTTGTTGCAGTGGCTTGGCTCTTGTGCTTGGCCAATGGCCAAGAGGATGGCGAGAAGAGTCACTCGACTTCTGTGGCCGGAATGGTCGATCTCTTGAAAGTGGAAACATCGCTCATCGAGAATCTCAGCAACTATGCCCATGAGCTGGAGGAGAAGCTGCAAATAGTGCGCAGGTGAGCTTAGAAATCAATCCAATCGAACATAATTTACAACTCTTATTTTCTAGTTTTGTCGCTGACCTGACTGATGAAAATAAAAAGGCAAATAGCCAGACAGAGCATTATTTGGCCAATCCCTTGAATGCATTTTCTCTAATTCGTCGCATGCATCAGGATTGGATTCATTGGCAGCATTACATGGAACAGCCTGTGGGTGAAACTCAAGTGGAATACTTGAAGAAGACGAGGACTCTGCTGCCCACCAGCACAGATCTTGAGGAAGCAGCGGACTCGATCCATCGCATAGTTGGAACCTACGACTTAAAGGTCTCCGACATGGCCAAGGGGCTGCTCAATGGAAAGCAATACAAGTGAGTAGTCAAATGTATACCCGGTGCCAAGAGGGTACAGAGATTCAATATCTTTAATTTAAAATATATATTTAAATTTCAAGTCTAAAATATAGGAATTAAAATACTATTTTCAGTGTCAGCTTGAATGCTTTGGACAGCTATGCCATGGGCAAGTATCACTATGATCAGCAGAATTTTGGCTATGCCAATCAGTGGATTTTCCAGGCCATAGATTGGCTATCCAAAGCCCATCATAACTTGCCCCTACCCCTGGAACTAGATAGGTCTGAAGTACTCCATCTCTATGCCGAGTCTCTCATCGAAATGAGTAAGTTTACTCGTATGCAACTTTTATTGAAGTTTTTCGAACTTTAATTTGATGTCTTTATTAGATCATTATGGCAATGCTCTCAAAGTAATCAATTCTGCAATTACACTCAGAACTGATAAGGTGAAATTGTTGCTACGCAAAGCGGAACTGGAGACCTTGATAAGAACGGAGCCTAAGGTTGTACCCAAGCCGGTAGGTGCATCTTATCGAACTCTAATAATTATAATTATGATTGCATGAGTTTATCTCCGACTTCTTCACAGTTCTTGAGGCAAGCGGTGGGACCATATGAAAGAGGTTGTCGTGGCGAGTTCCCCATTAAAGCTCAGCTCCATTGTCTCTACAATAGCACGAACTCGCCATTCCTTCGATTGGCTCCCCTCAAAATGGAGCTGGTTGGACTTGATCCCTATATGGTGCTCTATCACGATGTCATCTCGCCCAGCGAGATCCTCGAGCTTCAGAGTCTGGCTGTGCCGGATCTCAAACGTGCCACAGTCTTTCAACACGCAACAGGGCGCAATAGTGTGGTCAAAACGAGAACTTCAAAGGTTACCTGGCTGCCGGACATTTTTAATCAGTTAACAGCTCGTCTCAATAAAAGGATAACGGATATGACGGGCTTCGATCTCTACGGCTCCGAGATGTTGCAGGTGATGAACTACGGCCTCGGTGGACACTATGACAAGCACTATGATTATTTCAATTCCTCAACTGTGAGTATATCTTTCAACTCAACAATTCAAACTCTTAATTTTAATTAATTGCAATTTCTTTCACTTTTCTCCAAGGCCACAGAATTAACAAAATTCAGCGGCGATCGTATTGCAACCGTTCTCTTCTACGTAAGTCAGCTATAAATATCTTAATCTTATTTATCCCTATATTATTTATACCAAATCATAGCTGTCGGACGTGGAGCAAGGGGGCGCGACGGTATTCCCCAACATTGAGAGGGCGGTTTTCCCCAAAAAAGGCGCTGCCATTGTCTGGTACAACTTGAAGCACAATGGAGAAGGAGACCCTCGAACTTTGCACGCTGCCTGTCCCGTTCTTGTGGGTTCGAAATGGGGTAACTAGCATGTCATATCATATGACTACCCCTATTATTATTATCGTATTATTTTTAGTCTGCAATAAGTGGATACGTGAGCGTCTACAGCTCTTTAGAAGGCCGTGTCTTAAGGTGTGACAACTCTCAAAAATTATTCTCGAAGATGTGCAGCCAAACATAATATGTAAATATATATATATGTGTATACTCAAAGATAAATAAAAGAACTTAATAGATATAAAAGAAGAGATTCCATTATTTAAAAGAATAAATACATCCATGTCTTTTATTATATCAGGGAATGATTATTTATAGAAATTTTCTAGGTAAATATACTTTTCTAGGTAAATATACTTTCATGTTCTTTGGATTCGTCGAACGACTAATCAATGACTCCTGATTCCATTTATTTGACAGCTCATTCGAATTTCGCTTGATAACATAATAATAACAGTTTTTAAAGTGATAAGGTAGGGTTGTTAATATGCGAATATTCTCAATGTATTCAAAGATAAGATATAATAACGATTATTTATAATAATTGTGAATAGCCCAAATAATTACTTTGTATATTCCATTATTTTGAACAATCGATATGATTGATTGCACTGACTTAACAATTGTAGTTTTGATTGAATAAGATTACAGACGTTTCGAACTTTTGAAGAAGTGCCAAATATAAATGAAAAAATATATATATCGGACAACTGATCAAACGAGAAATCTCACCTAGTTGGCCTAGAGTCTATGGATTTTTGTTCATTCTTAAGAAACTATCTTAAGATCTCCAACACTTAAAACTGTGCAACATCATGAAGAGTCGCAAAAGACAATTCTTATACATGGCAATAGCCATACTCTTCTGTGTAGTCTTGGCCACAGATGAGGAGCAAAGTCACTCGACTTCTGTAGCGGGAATGGAGAAGTTGTTGCAACTGGAAGTCGAGTTCATTGAGAGTCTCAGTAAATATGCGAATGAACTGGAAAAGAGGCTGAATGTAGTGCGAGGGTAAGTTGATAAGTTTTCACCCAATCTACAGCTTTAACTTAATGCCAGTGCTCTGATTCAAATGCAAGCGGAAAGTGAAAAAGCCGTAAACCAGACAGAGTATTATCTGTCCAATCCACTAAACGCCTTTTCGCTGATTCGCCGCATGCATGAGGATTGGATTGATTGGAAGGATTACATGGAGGAGCCCATTGGCTGGTCACAGGTGTCCTTCATAGAGAAGCACCAGGCCGAGCTGCCGACCAAAAATGATCTGCAGGAGGCATGTCAGGCCATGCAACGCCTCAAGGATGTATATAATTTAAAGATAATGGATATTGCAAAGGGGTTGATCAATGGAAAGCAGTACGAGTAAGTAATCTGAGAAGAAAATAGGAGTGATCTCCAATCATATTCATATGCAGCACCAGTTTAAATGCTCTGGACACCTATGAACTGGGGCAATACTTCCACAAACATCAGCTATATCAAGTGGCCAGGGAATGGTTTAATGAGACCAGCAACTGGCTAATGGATCACACACTCTCCACTCCGATTGCTGCGGATCAGGCCAACATGTTGCATATATTTGCCTCTGCTCTGGTCAAAATTAGTGAGTTTCTAACATGTAAAATATTATTCCATATTAATAGCTTTATTTTTAGAATATTGTTCCATTGCTCGTCCTATACTCAATCTCGCACTCAAGTTGGCAAATGAAAAACTCAATGCTCTATTACTGAAATTAGATGCGGATATCGAGGTGTTAGGCCGGGAGGAGCTTTCAATCATACAGGAAACGGAAACAACTCCCAGTTTCTACCAAACTGGATGTCGTGGTCAATTTGAATATCTGTCGAGGCTCCATTGCCAATTTAAATTTGGTCCTTCACCATTTCTGCGATTGGCACCGCTTAAAATGGAGCTCGTACTTCTCAATCCCCTCATAGTGGTCTATTATGATGTTTTGTCGCCCCATGAGATCTACGAACTCCAAGCCTTTGCCCGACCACTTCTTAAGCGTTGTGCTGTGCATAAAGCTGGCAAGAATATTTACCAAACAGTCCGAACTTCAAAAGGCGCCTGGATCCTCAAGGATCACAGCAATTTAACATTGACCATTGCACGTCGCCTCGAGGACATGACGGACCTAACATTGGAGGACTCACAGGGAATGCATATTCTGAACTACGGTCTGGGAGGTCATTACGCATCACACTTTGATTACTTCGATGACTCCAGTGTTAGTGCAATTCTGTTCAGTTCATATACTTTTTTTATTTTTAAACATGTTAAAGCTTTTTAGGAGAGTCAGAAGAATGATCGAATCGCAACGGTCCTTTTCTATGTAAGTAAACATAATCTTAACTACGTTTTGGATAATAAACTATTTTATTTTCTTTTCGATAGTTCACAAAAGTGGAACAGGGAGGTGCCACAGTATTTCCCAGACTCAAACTGGTCTTCAGTCCTGAACCTGGCATGGCAGTTTTCTGGTACAATTTGCATGATGATGGCACACCCAACAATAAAACATTGCATGGAGCATGTCCAGTTTTATTCGGCTCCAAGTGGGGTAATTTTGCTATAAAAGTAATCAACTCTATTGTTTAACCTTTATTATATTTCCTCTGCAGTCATGACTCAATGGATTGAGGAACGTCCGCAGATCTTCACAAGACCTTGTATAAAGCGTCAGCAATTTTAATCTTGTTCCAATAAGTAAATGTTTAAATTCTATTAACCATTTAATTATCTAGCAAACACACGGAACCTCTCAATAAACATGTCGATTAGTTGAACTACTTCCTGAACTACTTGTAATGCTGTTGTCATTTGATCCGACACATATATTTATATATACGTGTATGTTTGTATGTTCGACCAACACGTATGCAAAATCATAGACAAACAAATTTCCGGCATAATCACTTTACACACTTAACAAAAAACCAACCAGATCCTCGTCCCCATTCCCTCCCCGCCCGAATCCAACTCAGCCCAGTTCAGAGTTCAGGGGCTTAAATGCTTTTTAAAATGCCAACATGGAAAAAATAAAGTGCTGAGTGGTTGACGGTTGACGGTTGCATGGGTGGGATTCTATTTGGGCTCTGACACTGCTAGGTGAAACCCAAGGCAAACCGCAGCACAAAATTTTAGCATACTCCTAGGCGCACCCCCTTCTTCTTCGCCATCCCCTCCCCTCGACTATCTGCCCCGCACACGTCCAGCTGGCGTCTAGTGTCTGACACCGCGTACGTGATGTGCAACTTAATGTTTCAATTAGAGGTGAAGTGGCGCCCACGTTGACTGGATTCATAGTGGCTGCTTAGCTTGGGTTATCGTTATCGCACAGACTGTAGGTGTAAGTGTGTGTGTGTGTGTGTGTGTGAGTGAGTGTGTATCAGTGTCAGAATCTCTATCAGTCTGTGCACTTATCTGCTTTTAAAAGTTTTAATAATGAACTGGCGCTTACCACCGAGAAACGTGTCAGCGAATGAATCCTCAGCTCTTCAGCTCCTCTTCCTGCTCCTTCAGTCTGCTGACTGGGCACTTTTGATAATTTGTTTACAATCCACTCCAAGGCTCACCTTTTGTACAAGCTATTTGCATTTACGAGTACGAGTACGAGTTCTCGTCTCATATGTAAGTGAGAGCTGGGATTTTGGCCAGGCCAAAAGGGTCAACTTGAGCCGTGCAGTGCAGCGTGCATAATGCGTAGATTTAATTGAATTCCACTGAAACTAAAAACGAAATAGAAACTGAAACCGAAACTGTAAACTCAAATAAAACTTTAGCTTGACCACAAATGAAATTTGCCAGCTAAAACTTTTGCCAGCTTTGCACAAAGAGGGCAAGCAGAAATGCATATCCTCCAGAAAAGATTTCTTATTAAAGTTTTGACAAAGGAGCAACCAAATGGCCTGCGGCCTCTCGAGTTGCCTTTCTCCGGCAAGGAGCCGAGGGGAAGGATAAACCCTTCCCCAGAGCATTCGTGCGCAGCGAACACCTTTTAATAAAGCGACATGTCGATAAATAAAAAATTGCCAACATATGCGAAATGCCGTGCAAGTTATACAGCAGCTGAAAGTTTCAAACAAGGCATGTTAGACATTCGAATGCGCTCAAAAATTAAATAATAAAAAATAAAAATAATTTTTTTATTTTAACAAAATTTAAAAGCAGACAAAAACGATTAGATTTTAAAGAAAAAAAGTGGAAATAACTTCAAAAGTACATTTTTACCCTAATTTTATCACCTAGAGTCGATTAAAAAAATAAATTTAAGATTTAAAATTTTTGAAAATTTTCGAAAAATGTAAAGGGGTAACACTGTAAAATTTCCAAAAAAAAATGAATTTTTAAAATCATCCAATTTTGATGCCAAATCAATATTTGTATAATAAAATGGTCAAAAAAACATCCCTTTTTGAAAATCTATCAAGATTTGACAAATCTATTCAAACTAAAAGTATACCATGTACTGTAAATCAGGGAACATTTCACAGTTTTTGGCTTAAATCTTAAAGAAACAAACCGAATTTTAGCCCAAAAGTACTTTTTTAGCCTAATTTTATCACCTTAAGTCGATTAAAATAATAAAACAAAGATTTAAAATTTTTGAAAATTTTCGAAAAATGTAAAGGGGTAACTATGCAAAAATCGACAAATTTAAAAAAAAAAAATTTTGTCTCAGACTCAAAAAATTTAAATACAAAGTTAAAGTAGGGTTAGTATTATGAAAAATAAGACATTTCTTATGGAAATCGGATGAGCTTTAATAAAGTTGTGCTTGTTGGAAGTCCAAAGAGTCAACATTTTTCATATGCTAATAGATAGTTTACAATAATTGACACATTGTTACACACAAACTTTCTATTGTCTTTGTCATTTAATTCATTTCGTCTAATTCAAAGATAAAGAAAATGTTAAATTAAAACTACGTTTCGTTAACCTATAGATGAGGCCAAGTGTAGCGCACTTTAAGAAGTCGACAATGTTGAACCCTAGGAAAGTAGAAGAAGCTACGTACCTAAAACGTATTTCATTTTGATTGTGTGCACTTTATGATGCCTCCTGGATGGCCAGAGAACCACACAGATGATTACATATGCGCAGACCAATAATTTTGCCCAGAAAACAGAATAAAAATCAAACAAGGTTAAGAAATGTACGTTGTAAGGCAAACGTTGATTGTGGAAATCTAGCAAAATGTTTTATGCACATCCAAAAGGGTTGCACGACACACACACACTCACACACACATCTACTTAGATTTTGTGGTCAATGAAGGAAATATGATTTGGATTTTGTTACTTTGATTACACACATTACATGCGAAAAATGAAAAAGTAGCAACCAAGGCGGCAGACGCTCCCAGACGGGCCAAAAGAGGTCAACGGTGGCGGTTGAAGTTGTGGAAAGGGGCGTGTATGGGCGGGGATGGGCACAACGTGTGTTAAATTTCGGATGGAAATGGTATGCCGAGTAGGTGAAATTGTGTACAGAAAGAGAAAGGCAGAGAGAGAGAGATAGAGAGAGCGAAAGCGAACGGCCGTAAAGCATTTGATGAGCCTGTGTCCGTCGCAGGAAATTGAGTTTTTCGTGCAGCTGTACTGGCTACACTTATACATCTGCAGTATATAAGTGTGTGATTGTGTTTGTGCCTGTGTGTGTGTGTCTGTGTCTGTGTAATGTAAATAATAGCCAGCAAAAGGCACACGAAATTTATGCACGCACTCAAGCGCACAAATTCTCTTGGCGCGTCGTCTTCGTTCTACGTTCTTCGCATCAGCAGCAGCAGAATCGCACTCTCAGGGTCAGCTCGAATTTATCTATCATTGCAAAGGATATTACCATTATAGCTAGCATTTTGACTAGACTGCAAACCACAAAAAATTTATGAAAAAAATGCGAGCCCTAGTTTCATTTAATTCCACAAAATCTTTTTTTTTCTTTTTAAATTATGACAGCCTTGCGTTAAATTAAAAAACAATTCAATAAATAATATTGAAATGGTCTTAAAATTAAAATGCTAGCCTCTTTTAAAAATTTTAAATTCTAGACGCTTTTTTTATATGACAAGTTTTAATTTCAGATTTTTTCTGAAAACTTTTAATTTTCGATTAAATAAATTGTCGAGAACCAAATTTTTTGAATATCAGTAGAGTAGAGTATTTCCCAGTCGAACATTGACAAATGGAACACTCTTGTAATTTTTTTTATTTCTTTCAACAATGTAGATGCTTGAGAAAATCGATAAATGAGAATGTGAATGCGTTTCAGTGTGCGAGTGTGCGCTGAGATTTAAGCTATATTTAAGTTCTTGTAGGCACACAGATTGTGCGATGTCTGTGAGATTGTTTGATTAGTGCTCGATAGACTTTTGGCTGCCAAGGCACTTGGACTGTGGCTGACCTGCCTTTCAACACATTAGCCACTTACCTTGTAACTAATACTTATTTATACATCAATTGTCAATTGTCAGTTGTCAATCGTCAGTCCGCGCAGTCAACAGTCGCAGCTGGCGACAAGTTGCAAGTTGCAAGTTGCAGGTGGCAGGTGGCAGGTGCCGAGGCAAATGAGATGCCGAAAACTGTTGTTTGTTTGCTAGAATTTCAATTGATTAGAAACATAAATTGATTAAATGTCACTCCGACTGCAACTCGACTGAAATCAGCTCACAATCAATTACGAAATGACAAATTTGACATGCTCGTGATTGTGTCTGTGATTGTGTGTGTTCACTGTGATTGAGGCAGGCGGATGCAATGTGCATAATCTGGACAGTACGTCAATGCATCCATCTACTGTCCAGTATCCGTCTGTCTGTCCATCTGTCCGCCCGTCTGTCTGACAGTTGGAGCAGCCGAAATCAATGACAAAGTTGATTTACGTGCGGTTGGCAATTGTGTTCAAGTGAATTGAAACGATGGGCGCTGTGGGCGTGGCACACTGTCCATATCGAAATGATTTGCTGGCCAAACGACAAATGCAGCTAAACGAATTATGTCTAATGGCATTTCAGGTTGAAATGCGATTAAAATGCAATTTGAAATGCAAAACATTTTGCCAGCCGCCACATGTGGCAAGAGGTAAGTGAGACAGCTACAAAGATAGAGAGAGATAGACTAAAAGATGGAAAGAGAAGACAACAAGGGATGCTGCCAAAGAATGGTGCAACTTTAAAGATGCCTTTTTAGCTTTTGTCTGCCCAATTGGCTGCCTGCCAAAATGTTGGCCAAAACAAAAAGCCGTCGCTTTAGTTAATGGCTAGAAGACGCAAAAGAAGCCATCAGCAGCAGCAGCAGCAGCTGATGTTGCATGATTATAAACATATCGTGCGTTACCTGCTGACCATTGAGGGCTAAGATACAGATAGATAGATTGAGAGCGAGAAATTAACATTAAATGTTTCAGAACAGTTTAAATCACGCAAGACGCATGTCTAATTTATGGCAACTTGCGACAATTAAAAGTCCATTGCAACACCGGCAATACCAGCAACAGGAGCAACAACAACAATTCGACAAGTGCTGTTTGCCAAGAAATGTTGCATAGTTTTTGTACCTTTGGCACCTCAAACTCAAACTCAGCCGACAGTCGTCCGCGTTGTCAACAAAGCATAATTTATGCGTTTGCCTTTTGTCTCTGCATTTGGAGTTGGAACTGCGACGAGGATAAGCCAAGGAAAGATAAAGGGGAAAGGAGAGAAGGGAAAGGGGAAAGGGGGAGGGGACTGTCGGTCTGGCCAGGGGAACACATTGCTAGACAAGCGAACATGACAGCGGCTATGTTGTCGTCTGCTTTGCGGAATTTCACGTGGAAAAAAAGTGCAGCCAGAAATGATTTTAATTAAAATCAGAGACAAAAACAAAAAAAAGTAGACTGGGCAAAAGATTTCTTCAGACGTCGACGACGACGAGGTGAGCGTTGTTCTGGGCGATTTACTTGCTGCATTTGTCATGATCTGTTTATTTTGATATACAGTCGAGTGATTAATTTAGCCAGCGCTGCGATTTGCACTTTATTAACTTGGCCAACAGCGCAACGTATGCGAATTTAATGGCTTCCCACTTCACTTCCCCATCGATTGTCGCTTTTTATGCGCACATCACCTGTTGTCTGTTTCCCCCCATCCTTCCTCCAGCTTCATTTGCATATCTATAGACTTGGCAACCCTCAGAACAGATAGGTGAATCCCCCCTTGAAATCAAATCAAGGCAAATGCTCAAATGCCAGCTGAGTCCACAGGCACCTTACCAAAAGCAGAGCTACAAAACGTAAATGTATCTGTAGCTGTGCTGTAAGTGTATCTGTATCTGTATCTATAGATGTAACTGTTGCTGATGCTGTTACTGTAACAGCTGCACACACCTATATACAATTTGATTTTATGTTTGCACACGCAGCAACAATTTCATTGTTTGCAAAATAATTGCAATCTCCACAACAGCTGCGACCTTAGGCTGGGAATTCAGCGAGGGTTTGAGGCCAAGATACAGGAGAACTCGTACTCAAAGGCAAAGGCAGCTTCACTGTCAGCCATGTGTATTAGTCACACACTAACTGGAGCACTCTGCAGTCAGGCAAATTGGTCAAAAAGCCAAACAATTAGCGCGGAAACAATAGGCCCTCAATGTCGGTTGCCGGTTGATGTTGATGTTGTTGGTTGTGTGTTGTGTGTTGATGGCGCTAAAAATGGATTATTGCGATGGGCATAAATTTCCAGTTGCTTTTCGATTTTCCACATTTTTCTACTCCGTTTTCGCATTCTGTTGGCGACCACAAACAAACAACAGCAACTCGCATATGGCCAGAAAAACATGGCCCAATCGCTGACCACTCGCCTTTCTATAGACATCAATATGTGGCAGTATTTGTATTGCTTGTGGATGCCCTTTCTATGCGTGTGTGTTTGTGTGTGTGTGCAGCGATTTCACACACCGGAAGTACAGTCCATTTAATGCACGAATTTCGCGCCATTTTGCGTCGGTCAACTGTGTCAGAGCCCTGTCTCGATCTCCGTTGTACTCCCACATTTTTTCCAGCTAAGTGCCGCATATTCGAGCACATTGATATTTACAGCGACTGCGAGCAAAAAAGGTACACCGCAAATGATTTTTCGATACAAAAAATATAGAGAAACTCTTACAAAATGACGCTTGAAGCGTTTCCGTTTTGAGGCCTGCACTATAAATAAATAAAAACAACTGAAGTGCGAGTAACAATAGAGAATAATCCCAAACTGCATAGGAATCTATTCAACATCATATTCTATAGTTTAAAATACCCTGTTGGTCTAAACGTTTTAAACCATTAGAATAACTTCTGTAAAATTATATTTCGTTGTAATCTTATGCGACTACATTGAAAACAGAAAACCTGATTTAAATTCCGACTCAATGGAAGCAGCTTCTCATCACTTTCATTCATGTAAAGTTTCTGGAGCTTCAAACTGTAATCCTTTTGGAAAACCTCTTGCCGTTTTAGCCACCTTAACAATTAAGCGTAATTTGAATAATCAAAAGCCAACAAACAGCAAACAACACAAGAAACTGGCAAATTCCAAGTTGCCGCCAAGCGTTCAATAAAAACTTTGCCAGCCATCGAACCTGACAATAAATTTCAATGGGGCAGCAACAAAAACAAACGCAACTAATGAAAGTAAGTCAACAACTGGAGGGGCTGAGAAGCGCAGAGAAGGGCGGGAGAAACTTAATTGAAATAATTTTGGCAAGCACACCGTGGCAAGGTTGTTGTAGTATATGGAAATTGAGTTGGAGTTGGAGTTGAATCTTAGACAAAGTTTTACTACAAGCGGCGAATATTTAAGGGTAAGAAGCAGGAAGGGATTAAAGCTTGTTACCTTCGATAAGGCATAAGATAATATTGGTACGAAATAATCTTATAATTATTGGCAATATAATTTCGAAATTATCATAATCTTTAATAGAAAGAATCTATAAATTAATGTGATGACAAAAGGGGTAAGAGTAAGATTCATGAGATTAGCTGTGTACTGCATATATTTTTAAATTTATACCACTTCAAGTGTAGCCAAAGAAAGGTACAAGTTAATGAGAAAGTTAATAAAGCCCTAAGTCAATTGTGATCAGATAAATAAAGAAATTTAAAGCTCCTTGTTAGCTCACATGTCCTCATTCTCATTTCGAAACTTTTGTAAATAAAGCTAAGAAGCCGTTGGCTATTTGTGAGCTAACTTTTGATATAAACGCTCTTTTGGCTGTGTAGTGTGTGTGTGCCTGTGTGTGAGTGTAGTCACGCAATTGCAACACACCTATGGAAGGAGTTGAAGCGCGTTGAAGTGCGCCGTGTGTGCTAATGAATAGCCTCAAGCACTTTGCCAAGTATCTCAATCTGTTCCTGTATCTGTATCTATATATATATTTATATATTTTGCTGAAACTGCTTGTATCTGTATCTAAAGCAGTATCTGTTTCCTTTAATTTATTTGCAATCTATTCCTTTTAGTGCATCTTTAGCTGTGAGTATTCCTGCATCTGTATCCTATTTCGTATCTATCTGTTTGTGTTTTTTTATCGACTGCTTCTGTATACAGTTCAATAAATGAATATGTAATCTTTTTCAACACCTGATCTGAATTACTATATATTAGATACATCTATTTCTACAGCTGTATCTGTATCTATATCTCTTTCGTTATGTTCA
This sequence comes from Drosophila rellima, assembly GCA_035043635.1. NCBI lineage: Eukaryota > Metazoa > Arthropoda > Insecta > Diptera > Drosophilidae > Drosophila > Drosophila rellima. Next base: position 3,598,537 of record JAWNMV010000811.1, on the reverse strand, counting down.
TTAGAATTCATTAAAAATGTTCACAAGACACCAACTAACAACACTGAATAGCCACAGTCGGTGGCAACAGATAAATAAATAACCAACACCTGTTTGCCTTATGCCACTTTGTTGTTTGCGGCATTGTCTGGTTCATGGCGCTGGCTTATATCATATTCCTGGCCATTGTCCGCGTTGTTTGTGGCCAGGACTACGTGAGATAACTGCAGCGGATGTTTCTATTAGCCAGGACATAACAGGACAGGATAGAACAGAAGAGGACAGAAAGCGGCCCGCGGCAACATTCGCGTTATTTATGCGTCGCGATGCGATGTCTAATTTATGTCGCAGCTTTGCCAGCAATTTGCAATTTGTGGCTGCGACTCTATAACAATTATGAGCAGCTAACGGATGCTCTACATTATGCTAATAACTAAACAACGAGGGCTGGAATTAAAGACAGACAGAACTCGATTCAGCTCGACTCGACTCACATGGCTTATTTAACTTAAACGCAAGTTAAACAAGGCAACAAAATACACAACGAGATACTCATTTGCCTCATGTTGAAAGTCGTCGGCAAAGTAAACGATTAAAATATGCACAACACGAGTAAACATATTTTGGAAGAAGTAAATATCCTTAAGGAGCAAGCTACCAAAATTCAGGAGCGCATGAAATGTATTTAAAATATGCCAAGTGGCAGACGCCAGAGCTGAGACTGAGGAGGAGTCTGAGCACTGAGTCTGGACTCGAAGCTGAAGCTGAAGCTGTAACTGCTGCACGTAGCTTTGGCGACGACAGCAACAGCCAAAGGCAAGGACGAAGACAAAGATGGAGACGAAGATGGAGACCAAGATGGAGAGGAGGTTGAAGACGAAGATGGAGACGATGCACGTGGGCACAAAAGGCGCAAGGTAAATAAATATTGTAGCTGAAAATGCGTTCGAGACGAGAGCACGAAGACGCCAGGGCAACTTGAAAGGCAACGGTGTGTTGCCACACCCCCTCCCCTACCAGCCCTCCGCCCACTCAAGCTAAGATACTTACAAGGATTAAAGAGTCACTCAAGTTAAATGCATTGAAAATGAAGTAAAAGAAGCGTAAAAATGTTCTGCACACTGACGAAAGTTGTTCAAGTTGTTCGCTGAATGGAACAAGAGGGGAGTGGGGGGAGGCAGGAGTCAAAATACTGTAGATACTCAGTGTAGGTGTATAGTCAGTGTGTTTGTTAGCTTTGCCTCTGTTACTTTTAATTTTACTCACAGTTTATTTAATTTTGTGCTTTTTATTCCGCGAACGTCTTTCGTCTTCTTTCTTCAGGATTTCTTGGGTTCCATATAAAGTGGCAGTTGTTGATTTAGCGGTATTTAAATTGAAGCAACTTAGTTGGATTAAGCTCAAGCTGCTTGAGGTTTACCATGATTGAGGCGCCACTCACTCACTTGAATGCCTGGGAATAATGCTTTCCTGTTTCCCATGAATGTGAATAATTAACTCTTTAATTGTGAATGTAAAAGATATCAAAATTTTTACTTTTTATAGTATTTGTTCTCCATCCCGAGACTATTCCCTTACTATCGATTAAATTTCGATATAATAATAAATAGCTTACAATACATTTTATTATCATGTATAGTAATTATTAATCATATTTTTTGTTAAATTTTTTGTTAAATTTTTTATCAAATTTTTTATTATTTTAAAAACAAATGCTGCAAAGCACTTTAAGAACTTTCTCAAATGAGACTTTTTTTGTGTACATTTTTGAAAGCGAAGTCAAATAAATTTCACTTGTTGATTAAAAAAGATAAGGTCAAATGAAATTAAAGCACTATTGATGGGGTCATATAGCAAAGCTCATATATGAGTTTTTAACCATTTATAGCATTTCCCTTTTGGCGCTCAAGTAGGCGCAATTAAATATCTCTCATTCCTATTGCCAATGCCATTGTCATGACTGTTGTTGTTGTTGTTGCTGTTGATAAAAGATTGCACAGTGTTTACACACACAGTGCCGAGTCGCCCACCTCCTGCCACACCCCCCAAATGGCGTTGCAACATTTTCGCAGTGTGTAATGCAAATTGCGGCCGATGCGGTAATTGCCGCTCATTATGGTCAGGCAAATGTGTCGGACTCGAGTTGGGAGTGAGACTGGTAACTGGTAACTGGCAATGCCAATGCCAATGCCAGGACCTGGCTGATAAGACAAATGCACGGCGATGTTGTCACCCCCCTCCCCCCTCTCACAACCGATAGCCACGCCCACGTTGAGCACTTTACCAGCCCTTTTAATGCAATTTTTACGTCGCCCACAGAAACGAGTTCCCAATTGCAGTGCGAGTTTCAATTCGAGTTCGAGTTCCACTTCGAGTTGCAGCCACAAACAGCGCCACATCGAGGATAACTGGGAGGGGGAGGGCAGAGAGGGAGGAGGGGGAACGAGACCCGCGCCATCACATAAGTCACTTTAATGGGCTTTCAATGAGGTGTGCCAAAAAGGGGGGATACTCTGCTGAATATTACACACAACATTACGCAAATGCATTAATGGCATTTTAATGTTGAGGTATTTTACTGGCCAGCATCGGGTCCTGGGCGCAGGTAAAGGACAGAACCAGTACCAGGACAGGACCAGCACTGAGCTCGTGTTTTACTCGGCATTTCAACTATGCAAATTAAAAGCCAAAACTATAAAAAACTTTAAATTACGAAAAACATTTGGCAAAACTTTAAGCCAAAAGCCACAGCCGAGAGACAGAGAGACTGAGTCGGAGAGAGAGAGAGAGAGAGAAAGTTGGGGACAAAGTCACCCACAAAAGCCACCGCCGATAACAAAAAGGTAGCTGAAATGTGGCGACAAGTCGACGTGGCATTGGGGAGTTGACAGTGGTTCCAATGTCAATGCTGACACCACTTTCTGACTCCTCTCTCTCTCCTGTCTCCCCTCTCCTGCCTAACCAGAGCACATACATCTGAGCTCGTAAGTGAATTTTCACACAAAATTCAAAGTGAAAATGATAAATTATTTTCGGCGCTCACATTCAAAAGGGGAAAACCAAAAGGCAACGCCGCAAGAATTTTGCTTGGCAAGCTCAAAGTTAAGAAAGCAGCTGGACACATTTATGGTATGAGTGTAAGGAATACTACGAATTGTAGTTTCTATATATGTGTCTCTCGAGTGAAAGTACAAAATTTTAAATCGTTTTTCGTGAGATTTATTGTGGCTCTGGTTAACCGCGTGGATCTCTGTCTTTTGCCCCCCATCACCCTCTTGAACCCTCATCAACCTTGGCCAAATTTATGCGCCTGCGTTAGTCATCTCGATGGCATTTCAGCAATTTACCATTCACCATTTACCATTTAAAATTTACAATTTACACCTCAAAAATATTTATGTCGCCACCCCGAGGACAACTCGAATATACATAAGCTTAAAGTCCTCGCATCAAACTTAATTTGCTGGAAAATTTTAGCAATTAAACAAATAATCCTACTGGGCGAGCACATATGGCCGGACATTGGAATTAATTTGGACTGGATGGAAACCACGTTATGAACTTTGACACCTCGTGCAACAACTTTGCGGTTGACAATGAGTCCGACTCAATAGACCTTTTGGCCAAAACTGTAGCTCTGGCTTAAACACACACACCTAACATCAGTCGGATGGTTTCCCTTTTTTTCGTTTCACATTTAATGAGCCCAGACCGACGTTGGCATCAACATTATTATTTCAAATAAAAGCGCATTATGCTGGATTATCAACTGGACAAAAAAATGCTGAAGACCAACAACAAAAACAGAAAAAAGGTGGAAATGCGAAAACTTAATTTCCAGCTGGTATGCCATGTATGCCGCATTTCGGACACAGCATTCAGGACACCGGATACTTGACCATCAACCCCTCCCACTCCCACTCACACACACACACACACGCACACACATACTCAGCCAGGGAACCCGCTCAAGGGTTGCTTAATGAATGTGCGTCCTTTTTGGTCCAGGAGAACCCAGTGGAGGACATGTCCCTGACCGTCAGGCGACGACCGCCTTGCAATTAAATGTGAAATGTTGAAAATAATTTGCATTACGTATGCGCCCCGTCTAACGGCTTATCTCATGCAATTAAGGTAGTTTCGAAAAGTGTACGGTTTATTTGCTGGCATTTTGCATACATTTTTGGGAAATTTAATTAGTGCAAGGATTTAATTATGTCATCCCCCCCAAAAGTCTGATGAGTGGACACTCGAAAATAAGGAGCAGGAGAAGAAAATGAAGCAAAGCTCCAATTTATGCCACTGTGAAGTGTCTGAAGTGCCTGTCAATTGTTCAATGAGTCGTTCATTTTTATTTGCATTCTCGTCAATTTGTTGCATTCATGGCAGCTTTATTACACAGACTCACTGTAGGAATATTTTGCGAGATACAAAGGACCAAAGGCAGCTGCAGTCAATTTACCTGCATTGTCCTGCATTCCGAATTTTTTCATATTTTTACACTTGAGATTTTCATTGAGAGTGTGTGTGAGAGGCGCGTGGTTTTTGGGTTTTGTGTTATTTTAAATGCAAAATGCGGCGCTGACAATAAGCGGAAATGAATTATGTTGGAGGGCTCAATGGAGCGCTGCTTGGGGGTGAGAGAAGGGGTGGAAGCCCCTTCCTGTTCCTGTCCTGCCTGATGCAGTTGGTCGACCCACCGCTGAGGTGACACTCCAGTGCCGACTCCCATTCTCCATTTCCCCCATTTCTACCATTTCCACCACTTTCCACATTTCGTGCATTGTGCGAGTGCATTTCGCGCTCACTTTATTGTTGCCGGCTACGCAGCAGACAAATAAATCAATGACAGCGCGACTTTATTGTTTTGGTCACAAAAATATTGCTTTTATATTATTAAATAGCTGCGAAACTGGCACTCCTTTTGCCTACAACGGGCCTATGACGGTGCCCGGTCGATCGAGCGTCCCTGATAAATAATAAAATACCTATAGGGAATGCCTGCCACAACCACAGCAAGGATCAGGAGCAGGAGCAGGAGCTGTATCGTGGACTGGGCCTGTTGATAGGCAGCCATCCAGCCACATTCAGCGGCTTATATATTAAATGGCCTGTGGTCTCTATTGACAAATTTTTGAATGATGCATTGCCCGTTGCGGTGAAAATGCAATAAAAACACATTAATTGTTGTTCGGCTCCGAGCTCAGATTGGGCACTGAGCCTGAAAAAGTAGTGAAATGTTTTGATTTTCATAAATAAATAAAAAACAAATAAAATAATAATATATTTTTATAAAATCATTGAATGATGACAGATTTAAATTTAGCAAATTATTATTCAACCGTTAGCTAAAGAATTGAATATTGAATATATTTATTCTTTTGACATATTCTGTAAAGTGTAATTTTTAAAATTTTAATTCTAGTTCTTAACTAATATTAAAGTTACTCAACTTCCAATGCAAATTTGTTCGGCTTAACAAATATTTATTTCAATTCAAGTCAATTCAATGACTGAAAAGTTAAGTTCATTTCAGAGACACTTTCACTTGCCGTCCTGCAGCGGAAACGGAAACATCTGCATAAGGCCAAGCTCGCTTCACAACTCCCAAATGCCAAGTAGTGCGAAGGGGCCAACAAGTTTATGGCTAAAACAAACTCGAGAACTCAAAACTGAAACTCAATTTTTGCACAACAATGCGTCCATAATTACTGCAGAGGGTTAAGAGACAAGACAAACCGAAAATCGAATCAAAGCCAAAACTTTAAGTCTTAGGACTAAGTCGAGCAGCAGCTGCAACTAAACAGAGGTGGCCCAATCCAAATTAGACGATTGGCGGACACGGGCTCATTCAATCGTCAGTTCCAGCAATTACACGCATTTTGCGCAATTTAAACCAAATGCTAACGACAGCTAACAACCAGCCGGGCAACCGACAAGCAACAACCAACAACCGACAAGCAACAACCAACAACAACAGGCGACAACCTTTGCTGCACCTTCGACCAGCTGGAGCAAAAACCAGTTGATTGGAGCAGGGGGTGGTGAGTTGGTAGGTTGGTGGGATGGTGGGTCAACAGGCTGGCAGGACCATCCAGGCGTTTGATGAACAAAAAGTAGCATACTGTAAATCAAAAAGTAACTTGCCGTACGGATGTCATTCGTTGCAGATCGTTCGAGCGCAAAATTTAACAATGACACAAACACAAACTTTGGCAACAGCAACAAAGGCAACAAAGGCAACAAAAGCAACAACAAGAACAACAATTGATTCTAAAAGCTGCGTAGGACATGATGACGCACGCAGCATCCATTTCCAGTCAGTGGCACACACAAGATAATACCTTACACACACCTACAACATGCGATTACACACACACACACATACACATTGAGTTGACTTTGCCTTTAGCTTTGGCTTTGGCTTTGGCTTTGGCATAGGGGCAAAAGTTGCTCATGCAGAAGCTGTCATGTCCAGCACTCAAATTTCTAATGCTGGCCTAAAAGGGGTGTGTGTGTATGTCTGTGTGTGTGTGTGTGCGGGCAACACTTAAAAGTCACACGGGCGTGGCAAGTTAAATGAAATGCACATTGATGTGGCCGGCAATTGTCTGTCTTTCAGTCTGTCTGTCCGTCTGTCCTTGGTTGCCACTTTCTGCTGCTGCTGCTGCAACTGACAGTCTGACAAGGGGCAGAGGTGGAGCTTTGCCTGTTACAGGCATTCAGTCAGGTAACTGTAACTGCCATTGACGGCAAGCGAGATAAATGCAAGGCAACTGGCAAATGAGCAACCTGTGGCAACAACTCGAGAGCAGCTGTCGCCTCAAGCATGCAAAGACACTCTTGCCACAAACAAGCAACTCTGACAAAAAACTTCAATCAATAAGCGTAACGACAATAGCAGCTAAAGGATACAATAAACCAGCAGGCACTCGAATTGCAATCAAGCCGAATTTTGAATACCCTCAATTTGAAATAAATATTTAATATTAAAATACTTGGAGGAAAAAATAACACATCATTATTTTATGATGAATAAAGTGGAATTGAAATGGTGGAACAAATTTGATTTCGAATTTCGTATAGACTTACGTGATGGAATCCTTGATTGTATCTATTCATTTTATTTTAAACTTGATAATTTCCTAACACTTTTTAGAGAAGAGCTATTGAGTAAAAAGCGGAGATTAAAACCGTTACCGTTAACCGGTATTAACCGTAACTAAAATCGTAACCGCAACAAAATTATTTGTATACCGATACCCAAGAACCGAAATTATTCCAACCGAAATAACCGTTAAAATTTTAATGAAAAGCAGTGGAAATAAGTTCAAAAGTACTTTTTTACCCTAATTTTATCACCTAGAGTCGATTACAAGAATAAATTTAAGATTTGAAATTTTCGAAAAATGTAAAGGGGTAAAATTTAAAAAAAAAAAGAATTTTTCAAAATCATCAAATTTTGATGCCAAATCAATATTTGTATAATAAAGTGGTCAAAAAAAATCCCTTTTGGAAATCTATCAAGATTTGACAAATCTATTCAAATTAAAAGTATACCATGTACTATAAATCAGGGAACATTTCACAGTTTTTGGCTTAAATCTTAAAGAAACAAACCGAATTTTAGCACAAAAGTACTTTTTTAGCCTAATTTTATCACCTTAAGTCGATTAAAATAATAAAACAATGATTTAAAATTTTTGAAAATTTTTGAAAAATGTAAAGGGGTAACTATGCAAAAATCGACAAATTTTCGAAAAAAAATTTTTGTCTCAGAATCAAAAAATGTAAATGCAAAGTTAAAGTAAGGTTAGTATTATGAAAAATAAGACATTCCTTATGGAAATCGGATGAGCTTTAGTAAAGTTGTGCTTGTCGAAAGTCCAATGAGTCAACATTTCTCATATATAGATCATTTACAATAACTGACATAATCGATATTAACATATCAAATTCTATGTTTATAAATTAAATACTTTACTTATTTCTGATCTGCCCAGCTATAAACCTTAACTGTTATACCCTACTGAAGATAGTGTAAAGGAAATGCTGCAACTCTTTTGGCGCACAATTTCAATAAATTTCGCCGCCTGTTGACAAGCCGCAAAGTATGCTTTAAAAATGGCTTAGCGAATGTGTGACTGTGTGTGTTTTTGTATATGTGAGTGTGTGTGTATGTTATGGCAGACAACAAGGAACGACAGGGCAAACGCGATTTTTATCGCAATTCAATAGAGTTTCCGTTACATTACGCCAAGGTTTTGTCTTGTTGCGGAACTAAAAGCGCCACATTTGTATCCGTTCGACGTGTCAACGTGTATTGCTTCCGTTTGTTCTTCCTCTTTGTGTGTTGTTTGTTATTGGTTTCTCCCGTGCTGCAAGCTGTGCACCTTGGCCAGAAACCAGACGACATTCCAGATGGCGACAGAGTCAGAGAAAGAGAGACTGAGAAAAAAAAAGAGAGACAGCGAGGCCAAAGCGTTATTGAAATTTTATGTTGTCTGCGATTTGGGGCTGGATTTGCGTTTAGCAGCTGATTTATGGCCTATGTTTTCTTGAAGAGAGTTAACTTTAAGGAGCTTTGTTACACTTTAAGAAGCTTTGATAAACTTAGTCTGATAATAGAGAGCTTTAAGAAAGTGTTGGCTGTTAAAAATTTACCATTTGAATATGTTTACTGAAAACAATCAGCATCTAGTGCATTTTTTGTGCATCGAAAACTGCAATATTTAATGGTTGTTAGAAAAATAGAGCTTTTAGCAGCTTTTAAGTACTTTAGGAATTCTCATTAGCAATTAATTGGAAATCAAATTTTACTAGAGAGTTTATTGCAATGATCTGTTGCCGAACAATTTATGCTAATGATTCACAGCTTTAATTTGCTTTTTTCCTTTACGAAGACAGCTTAATTCTCTTTAAGAAGCTTTTCGGTCTTTAAGAAACCTAAAGCTAAAAAACTCGCATGTCAACTAATTATGAACTGCTGGCAACCACAAATAATATTTTCATTTGCCATTGCGCCACCCCTCGTCGAGGGTGGCGAAATAGACGTCAAAGGGTTGGTTTATCTTTGGCCTGGCATTAAAAACTTTTCACTGGTTTTATTTTTCTTTGAGCTCAGAAATTGAATTAACGTGCGCGCTTTGCTGAAATGTCAATTTAAGGCGAGTGGGGGGATTGAGAAAGGGAAAAATGAAGTTACCTTGAGACAGCTCATTAGAATTCTGTTTTGACTTGAAAAAGTTGTTTGTGTTTGTTTACCTTGAAATTAAAAATGCAAAAATGCCTAAGGCAAGCCCCGCAACAGATTTTTAGACCAGACAGGAGTAGAAACTGCTCCTACATATTTTGGAAAATGCAATGTGAAGTGTCTTCAATGTAGTTGAATTATTTATGGCACTTGCCACAGTGAGAACAGAAAACAGAGACAGAAACCGTAACAGAAACAGATTACAAGATTAAATTATTGTAACAAGCGCATTACGTAACTACTTTGCATAATTTACCACACGAAAAAGGCAGACAAGGCAAAGGCAGACAAAGGAGGCCGCAAAAATAAGAAACATTCATCTTGGCCCTAAGTCGGGCCTCGACAGCGGCAGGATCAGGAGATGCCGCTCCCAAGGCGAGATGGCAAACATACTTGCCATAGGTAAGTAAATCTTAAGAGTAACAGCCTCCAAGTAGGTGACAGTGACTGTGACAGTGGCAGTGACTGTGAAGAGGTCGTCCCACAGGGCGTATGCGCGACGAGCGGCAACATTTTTGTTTACAACAATTTGTCACTGTTGGTAAGCGGTAAGCGAATGCATCCCAACTCCTCTCGGTTGTCTAATTTGCATTTTAATTTAATTTTTTCCATACCGCGAAATGTCAACAAAATGCCGCAGACGACGCTGCCGAGTCACTTGCAGACGTTGCCAACTTCTTGGCCCAGAAGCTCATCAGGGCCAAAAGGGCTGGCAGGTCTACTACCTTCGCTTGTCTTGGCCTGGCTTGGTTTGTCTTGTCTTGTGCTCTGTTTGTTTGTCTACAGTTTTTCTTGGCGCACTTTTAATTGAGTCTTGCATATGCATGAGCAACAACACAGCGGCAACTCAATTAAAGTGATTGCCGTCCTGAACTTCAACTTCAAATTCAGCATCAACTTCAAGTTGAATTCTTGGCCTCAACTTTGAATCGACAGCGAAAATCAATGCGATTGCGAATGCGAGTCGTAAAAGTTTCATCGATTTCCCGACCATAAAATGACGATATTGTCTGCCGCATAAAATTATGATAGCCGGCAGCAAGAATAAGAACTAAACAGCTGCTTAACGAGTCTGCTCGGCAGGCAGATACCCAGCATGCGGGTATCTAAAAGAAGTTTGCATGTACTTGAATAAAACCTGTATGAAATAAAAATGTAAAAATTTTGTAAATGAGTCAGTCAAATGAGAGAGTCCACCGATAAATACAAAAAATAATAGATGAATAAACAAGGTGACTGCTCAAAAAATGTTAAAGTCTTGCTGCCATCGAAAAAATCTATATATAAATAAACCCTACAGGGTTCCGAAATATCTTTAGCTATTACACCTAACTTAGCATAATTTTGTAATACCCCAATTACCTTTTCTATACTTACAGGGTATACTGGCAACAATCTCTTTGAATTGTCATAAAATGGAATGCGGTAGACAAAAAGAAATGCGGCGACCTTTAAGCAAATACAAAATGTGAATTTATGACGACAACTTGTTGTGTTGAGCTCTCTTATTCACCGCCTTCAACTCCCCCTCCTTTATCGCCTTACCCTGCAGCTGTAATAATACGAAATATGATACATATTGCATAATAGAGAGTCACGGGAGATGGAAGGGTATAGGAAGTCAGCAGTCTGGCAGGCCATGACTGAGCATTTGCCTCTGCCACTTGGCTCGTTGTAAATTCTAAAAACTGTCAGGCTAACCAATCGTGCAACCGTTATTACCTGTTAGCTATTCGCCTCACTGCACCACTGAGGTGGCTCCTTTGGCCATTTGGCCGTACGTGCCGCCGGATTGCGGTTGCAATGGATGAAGCTTCCGTTTAGCGAACGTTGCGACGTCACGGCTCATAATTCCCGTGAATTTATGAACTGTAACCAGAGCGTCTAGCCTGACAATGAGCAGCTCCAGCAGACAGTCAGTGGTAATGGCCAGTGCTTTACAGGTTGGCCAGATGGAAATGTTGAGCTTAAAAAGAAGATTTCGAGTAGTTTTTAATGGAAAAGATGGCAACCGAAAGTAACTGAGAAGTAACTGTATTTTATTAACTTTTAATATTTAATTTTTTCGCAACACATTCCCTTAACAGTTTATAAAAAACTTTCCAATACTGTCCACTTTTTCCATACTTCCTCCTAGATATTATTTGGAAACCTAAATACCTTTATTATACTGAAAAGATTTTAACAATTGCAAGTCAAATTACACATGTTAAACTTTCCAAGATTCCCAAATTACTCAATTGTCTTCTCAACTTTCGTATCAGCCATTCAAAGCATAAATTTAATCAGAGACTTTAACGATATCAAAGCAGAAACAATGCAAAGTCTGCATACCTGAGGAGTCTATTATATTGTACAGCATCCTTGAAAATACCTTGAGATTAACTTAAAGAGCTCACGTACTCTGATTGAGTTTTCCTCTTACAACAATGCCTTCATCCTTCCAACTCACGCAACTAATTTGAAGACAACGCAATGAGATAAATACCTTTTGTGGCCACACCACCTGACTAACTGACAGTGGGGAAGTCCCGAGATGGCGGGAGGGGGAAGGTTGTTACTGTGACTGTTATCAAGGCACTTGGCACGCTCCCGAATTGCCACTTGAAGCAAATTGCCAAGGCGCAAAACTTTCTCGACTTTGGCACGCAACGAGGGCAAAAAGACTTAACGACAATAGCGCTCAGCGTTTATTACCTGACATCCTGCCGCCCCACCCTCCCCTCACTCTACTCCCCCCGTCGCTTATCTCGAGTTGTTAATGTATTAATTTGAATTTTTTATGCGTTGCCCTCAGAGCAAATATGTTTGACATGCCAAATTTAGTGGAAAATTGTCGCATGTCATTGGACAAATATGCAAGTGAAATGCTACGTGACTTCATTGCCAAAACACAAATAAACGACTTGAAACTCAAACTGAAAGTTTTCGAGGCGACTGGTGGGTGGACAATGCGACAAATTGGCCAATGTCAACCCCCTACCCCCTGTCGTTTTGGCCCTCTCTACAGGCTCAATCCCATTTCGTACACCGTTGCGCATTTTCCATTTGTTTGCTTTCCATTTTTCTTGCAAGTCTCTGCCAAATTTTAAAAAACAAATCACACCTACGAGCACTCAAGCCCGCAGAACAGAACAAATTTCCGACATATTCCGAGTCCTTGTCGTCCATTTTGGGTCGGAAGTGCACACAAGTTGCTTCGTCTCGGAGGACAACAAGACGCAGGCTTGCCGGTAATGGAGTGGACTTTATTTGTGTTGTTCCTGCCACTGCCACATGCCGCATGCCGCATGTTGCATGTGCGAAAAGGTAGCTTGTGGCATGCTTCGGTAACTTTCCATTTATCAACCCGAAACTTGCCCCATGTGCCAAGCATTTTAAATTCAGAGCACTCATAGTAGGCTTAGCATTTAACTTTATCAGCTTTATCACTGTTGTTTCGTAATTGTTAATGTTAACTGTTGCTTGCCAAAAAATTTATTAAAAAAAATAAATAAATTTTTTAAATATTACAAGTAATTTCGCAGCTTAATTGGCAAATAAATTTCCTCAGTTATGGATTTAATGCTGCAATTATCGGAGCAAGTGCAAGAGCAATGGTCAAATGGGCAGAACGAAGAGGGCGGAGGGGGCGTGCCCTTTCGCTCTGTGTTTACCATCAATGGGAATCCCATACTTCCACCCTTGGTAAGATTTAAATAAAGTATTTTTTTATTTTTAACTAAAGTTTAATCTATTTGTAATTGACAGATGACACCTGAACGACGTCTCGAGATGCAGCAGCTTCGTAAAGCCGCCATGGCCATTGAGAAGCAAAAGACTAATTATAATCACAAAAATCACAGGCGTTGGCTCAACAGTGACTGCTGTCAGTTGGCGGACGCCAGTACCAGCACGGATCCCCAACTGCCACAGCAGCCACTGATCATCGCTGGCCGCCTGAAGCAGCAGCTGCAATTCTCGGAGACGCTGATCTATGACAACAATCGCAATGCAATCATTAAATTTGTTAAGCGAGATCAGATCAAATTAATGCAGCTGCTGCTCGAGGAATGGCCAGAGATGAGGGCGCAGTTTGCTGTGGTTAAAGAAGTTTCTCCCAAGTTTGCCGTGCTGTCAATCAGCTCAATGGAAGAGGAAACAAAGTCTGAGACCCAGATCAAGACTGAGTCTGAGTTAAAAGCAATCGAGAATCTAGAAAAGCCCAAGGAAACTCCTCCTAAGGCAGCAACAATTGAGAAGAACAGAGCCCTCAAGGATCTCATAGGTGTGGCCAGAAAATTGAAAGAGAACATAATCAATTCAGAGCGGGAGCTGCGACGCTCCTCCACAAGTCCGTATCTACCCTCGAAAGCCGAGAAGGAATCGTCTTTGAAGGACATCGTTTCATCCTATTGCTACACAAATCGCAGTGAGCGACTGCATCCGCAATTGTGGAAACGCTATCACTCCTATCCCTTTGGCACCCACTGTAAGCCGTCGGATTGTGCTGCACCCATTTCACCCAAGGATGGCGCATCCACCGAAATACACCTTCCAATGCTTGCACCACCGCCCACACCAATAAACACCCCGATCAGCAAAATTCAAGTCAGAAATCGCATGGCGCCAGAGGATCAACAGGCTCCAGAGGAGACCAAGCTGAAGCCGAAGGTGTTCAACGGGTCCCAACAGAAGCTGGTCGGCAACAAGAGCAACACGAGCAAGAAGACGCCACGTGCCTCCAGTTCAGTTAGCTATGCGGCTCATGCCACATCCCATGCCAAGGTCGAGGGCGGCACCAGCGATGGCAGCACTCGAATGAGCAGCACTCAACGTCGCCTCAGCTACGATCCACGTGCCACACTCAAACGTGCCACATCCCTAAAGAAAGCTGCCACAATCAGTACAGTCAACACGATCAACTCCAGTCAAGCAACTTCAGTTCATCCTGCTCCTTCACCTGGTGGAATCACGGAACTGTCGAAGCGCAAGTTGCTCGAGGAAATGGAGCAGCAACAACGTCACCGCTTCCATCAGTTGGTGTCCCAACAGGCGGATGAACAACAACGCCTGCAGGATGAGTTCCAATCGCAGCAACAGCTCCTGATGGACCAAATGTTGGCCGACATGAGCACTTATACATTTGATAAATTCGAGCTGCCAGATCATCCGGAATCGGATTCCAGCTCCATCACTTCGTTGCCACAAAGTCGCCTCGATTTGGATATCAACGATGATCAAAAGCCGAGCATGTAAATTGAGATGTATCAAGTTCATGTTGCTAAATAAACAAATTAAAATAAAATAGAAGTTACATTTACATAAAAATGACTATGACAAATACGAGGTTCTTATTCACTTCTTTTCCCACAGTTGCCACTATTTAGATATCAATGCTGCTCAAAATTCTAATAAATAAATAAATAAAAATTAATTAATAAATCTGCATTCAAATCTAATTCACACATCATAAATGCGATTAATCGCTGTGCATCCAGAATTGTGGCCCGGATCAGAAGACGCCCTGCAACGATGCCAAATTTAGCTACCGTTTCTAATTATGCCCAACGTGGCACGTCTGCTGCCTTGCCACACAAGTTGCAAGTTGTGGCTGCCCCTTTCCCTCCGCCTGCCTGCGCCTCCTTCACCTGTGCTGGCAACTCACATTGATGTCTCTATAGCCAGCGGCAAAGTCTCGCCCATAACTCGGCGTGTTATTAAGTGTAAAAAATTAAAATTTCATAAATTGTTATGGTTTATTTAGAGCAACGCCGTCGAGTTGAGATTCTCCCACCAGTCCTCGTTAATTGCCCGCCCCGAAAGGGGGGGCAGGAATGGAAGGAGGAGGAGGAGGAGGTGGCACTGCGTGTGGCAGACGTGGTTGAGGTTGTCGCTGTGATTTGCGCATTTCGGAAACTTGCGATATTGGCTTTAAAGTGAACGTGGACATAATTAAAAGCACTTAAGTCGACTGCCGACTTGCCACACTGCTTCGAACTGATGTGGTGCTGTTGCTGTTGTTGTTGGTGGTGCTGGTGGCTATTGGAGCACCGCCAACTTGCGCCAAATTGGCAGATGCACTTGTGGATTGTCTCGGCCATTTGAATTTAGCTTGTGGGCCTATTACGATCAGCCCAATTTGACTGCAGTCCTAAAGGGATTCCGTTAAGATTGAAAAATGGCAATTCTCAATCTAGAAAATAGTCATATGAATCATTGCAATAATATTACAAATAAAAGTTATGAGTTTAAAAAAAAATAAAACTAGAAAAAAAATATCTAAATATAGAAGAAAACTTAAGATAAACTTTAGGTAAAAAAAACCAAATAAACTAGAGTTGAAAACTAAAATTAAAAATAGAGGACTTATTTATGATTTTAAATTAAAATTATATTTAAATTATTATATCCTTTATATCCTTGTTTCTAGCTTTGTGCATAGTAAAAATCAACAAAAAGTTTTAATTTTTAATGTTATAAAGTGTTATAAAGCCGCCTCTCACCTCATTCCTTTGGGAATGCCAACGTTTATATAGGAAGCTAATCAAGTTCTAAATAGTTTGCCTAATCTGGTGTTTTTTCACTCGGTTAATCACACAAAACTTGTAAGGAGCAACCACACGCAAAAATTCAGTGGAAATAATAATTTCGCGCTTCGTCTACACAATTTTCCTTTGCTGTTTTCTGAGGAGAAGGAGAAACGAGAATTTGAGTGCGAGTGCGAGTTTATTAAATGAAGTGCACATGAAACTGGCATTAGGATTTCATGACTAAAATAAACATAATCAAAGTAATAACTGAAGCACACCCCCCGACACCCAACTTCGGCTCCGTATTCCAATTCAGCCACCAATTCACACTCATACACATGTGAAATTAATCTTGTTTGTGTTGCCAGAGGCTGGGCCCGAAGGATTCCAAGGACTCGTGTCGAAAGTTAGCGCCCAAGTTGGCTGTCTTTTTGCTAAAAGTTTCTATTGCAAAGTTGTTTGAGTGTACAAAAATAAATAAAATCAAGTTATAGAACATTGAGTAGGTAGAAATATCAGTTGAAATAGTTTCATGTTCAGAATTCGCTCAGCTGCGAAAACTGAAGCTGCAAATTTAATTAAAATATTTGAAGATTGCTTACCAAAGTTAAAAAAACCAAAACGCGAGAATCTTCTCATATGCAAATGGAATTCAATGTATGATTTTTGTGAGTTTGCTTGTGGGCTGTAGGTGTTCAATAGACATAAAGGACAACCCTTGATGGCTTATCCAGCTCAGCATCAACATCCTTGTCGTCATCGCCATCGTTGTCGTTCTCGATGTCGATGTCGATGTCGTTGTCAGCGCATAATCTGCTTATTTTGCAACATAAGTGAAAAGTTCTGTCAACAAAATCAAAATCACGAAAAATTTGTTTGCCGTTTAAATTCGATTTTGATCCTATTTATCCTGTAAATTGCAGCAATTGAAAGGATTTACTCTGAGACTGGCAAATCGAGGCGAATATTCCAAACTCCCCCTTTCCAGGCACTTTTCGGCGAGTGTTTGATTTTAAAATTACCTTTTATTGGCAGTCGTCGTCGTCGTTGTCGTCTGAGTTGATGTAATGTACGATGTGTGACGTGGTGGGTGTGTAAGAGTGTGTAAGTGTGTGTGTGGGTGTGTAAACATTTGTAAAAGTATTAGCATTGGCAATGCCATGATATGGCCACAGCTTTAAGCAAAAAGTCCCCTGACCCTTAAATAATATTGAATTTCAATCGCTGCAGCTGCAAAATGAGACGCAGAAAAAGTAAAGTAAAATAAAAGAATAAAATAGAAAAGTAAGGAAATCACTTGCTGGAGACAAAGTAACAAAATGCAAAGAGGAAACACACACAAATGGAAAATTGGCGACGCTATGGAAATCCCCAAGTGCGGGTCAAAGAAAATAAAACTTTATGCAAATGTGCCACTTTGGCCGTAAAATGAAATAGTCCCTGGCCAAATTATACCTGATGCCTGATGAGCTGACTTGCAATTGCCGTGAATTGAATTGAAACAAAAGGGTCCCCATTCCACCTCCTTCCGTCCTCTTCCCTCCGTCCGCTCATAAACTTTTGACCAGGGGGAGTCCCCTTGTACATAGTTTGGGAACCAGCGCAGGTGACTTTAAGTTGCAAACTTTTCCATTTTACCTACTTTTTTTTGGCCATTTGCCGACTCTGAATTCCTCTATGAATTCATGGGTAACGCGGAGCGTAACGGAAGTTGTTACGGACACGTTTTGTCGTTGCGGATGTGTTGGCCCCGAACAATTTTTGGCCAGGGCTTTCATAATTATCATTATTATGATTATTATTATTATTGTCATGAGCTGCAGTTGTAAATTTACAACATGACACCGCATTTTGTTCGCACATTTTTGACCGGAAACGGATGCTGTTATTAATTTGCATGTCCGACAGCGAGAGTAACGAGGAGTACAAGGTAATCACTTCTGTTCTTTCCTCTATCAACATTACACACTCGTACTTGCACTTTTCGCACACTCATTTTGGTTGAGCGAGAATTCCTGGTGAGTTGCTAATTAAATTTTCCACTTTATTTACGCTTCGCATCAGAATTCGCAGCTGCTTTCCTACTTTCCTATGCTCTTTCTCGTCGGTCGACGATGTCTTAATTGTGTTTGTGCTACTCTATTTCAGCAGCACACTCAAAGACAGCTCCAATTTTTTCCCTTCTGCACTTGAAATAAGACCAAGTCATTTATGTCTTTGCTTGGGTATCCTTCCTTCTGGTTGTGGTCCTGGTTCTGGCTTGGCAGTCTTAGGTGCTGTTTGCGCTAAAATAATTGAATTAATAATTGCTGCGTGTGGTTTTCATGCTTTTCCAGCTAAGAAAAACCCCCCTTAAGCCTTAAACTCTGCCTCTGTCTCTATTTCTGTCTCTGTCTCTATCCCTGTCTCTATTTCTGTTCTAAAGCATCAAGAGAGTAAGCAGCAAGTCGTGTGAAACTTTTATCTTTGGTTCTGGCAGCAAAGTTGAAGCTCTTCTCCTTCCCTTATCATTGCTTGCCTTTACTTACACACTGATTTAATAAATTAACGTTAATTAGCTGTTGTGGTCGGAAAGGGGGAAAGGAGAAGAGAAGGGAACCGAATACACTCACTCTGTCTTAGCTTAAAAGACAATAACGCTAAAATCCAACGCGCAACGTGGCAACTTTTCGCTCGTACGTGATTTCCGGCGTTCATTCAGGCTTTGCCCTCTTCGATATATGAATTATGAGCTTATGAAGCTGCCAGCAAGGCAAACGGTGTCTCATTCTCATTCTCATTCGCAACCGATAACTCATAATACTCTCAGCATGTGCGAATTTGTTTGTTCATGCCATTTTAATTAGCCAAATGAGCAGAGAGCGAAAGCTGATCAGGAACACATAGATATTAATTAATAAAATGCTTGAGTTTAAATAAATAACTGAATTCATTTAAACTCATCCAACTCTGCCTTTGGGCCACTGCACAGCGAGAATCTAATTAAAGTCAGTTACAGCAGAGAAACAGGAAATGCGATTGCAACTCGACTTGGCTTGGCCAAAGGTCGGCAAAGTAAAAGCCAAGTAAATGCCGAAGGGCCAAGAGCCTGGCTGGTCAGTTGGCTTCTTGAGACATCTGCTTGCAATATCATATTGGCAACAAAGAAGGCCAAAACGCTGCCAGCTAAGGACGTCGTGTGTGACAATTGAGCGAGAGAAGAAAAGTAGAATTTTGAAAGAAGAAGCAACTGCAAAGCTGGCAAAGCATTTAAATTGAAATTAACATCCTGTTGGACTGACTATATCTGAGTATGTGGCCTGCAGGCCAACACTTTTGCAATATTTGAGTATGCGAGTATGTGCTCTAATTATGGCATCAAAAGTCAAGTCAAAGGAAAGTCGACAAGTCGGCAAGTTGGCAAAAAGGCAGCAACTTGATGAAAAACTTGCCAACTTTGGCCAAAAGCAGAAAGCAGCAGTTGAAACGGCCCAACAAGTGTCGCGACCAAAGCAAAAGTGTCAGGCAAACATCAGACTGTTGTCGCCCTAGACAAACACTGGCACAAAGTAAAAAAGAGACAGACATAGATAGAGAGAGAGAGAGAGAGAGAGTTGCAGATAAAGCTTGAACCACACACGTAATTAAGAGGCCATTGTTGTTTCGCTGACAAAAGTGAAAGATGCCTTGATGGATAACGTGGCTGCGTTTCCTTTCGTCTATTGCCTGTTGACACTTCAAAGTGTGAATGCATGTGTGTGTGTGCGTGTGTGTGTGTGTGTGAATGTTTGTGTCTGTCTTTTGATGTAATCAGCTTGCAGCTCGCACTCAGTTGACACTCAACAGACTCTGGCTGACACATTATTACCCAATCCTGCAATTATTCTTACCTCAGCCTTTGAAGACAGCAATTAAAAGCCTCACACATATGTAAATATCCTACGCGAAGTGTGCATGGGTATGTGTGTGTGTGAAGTGCGTATGTGTGTGCTGATGTATGCATAAATATTTAATGTGTTTGCCTTGTTAGTGGCTGGCGGTATCACTTTATTTTGCGGAAGGATTAAATTAATGCCAAACGTGTGCTGCTCTGTTTTGTTGTTTTAGGCAAACACACACAGCACACAAACACACACTACACACACACAAAAGACTGACTGTATAGACAAACAACGTGTGGAAACCGCTACTTACACTAGTTAGCTAATAAAATTAGTTTTATTAACACGTACTACGACAAGTGTTGAGTTTAGCTAAACACAAACGCACACACGTAAATAGTGTGCACACTATGTGTGTATGTGTGTGTGACAATTGGCTTTAAGTGTTAATTGCATGTAAAACTGTTAAATGCCTAGTGAATAGATGAAGGCAAGCAAAATGTGCACAATTTGAAGCTGAGCACAAAGTGTTGCCTACTTTTCAGCGCATTTGATATATGAAATCCTGCACTTGAGTACAAAAATGGTTGTCTACTTTTCAGCGCTTAACATAATGAATAAATAAATTGTTTAGACAAATATCAGGCCTGTTCTTAAATATATTTAATTAATTTGGATCTATTTTTTTATTGAATGCTTCTTGAATATATTGATTTATTTTACAAAATATACCAAAAGTAAATCTTTAATAAGCATTTTAAATAATATTAATAAATAAATAAAAACAAAAAGCAATTGCCTTAAGAAAGAATATTCTTGGCTAATCCACAGTATAAACTATAGATCTGCATACCTTCTGTAGACCACTTTAATAGCTCAATTCTAATGCCAATCCATGGGCTATGTCATCAGATTTCCCAAACTCTTATTGTTGTATAGGCAAAGGCGAAGGCAATTGCCAGTTAATTGGAGCGCTGACATCAGCAAGGCAAGCAAATCCTGAGAAATTTGATGACAACCCCAACTCTGGCGAGTACATTGGAATGACAGCGTCTACAATTACCACGCACACTGACCACCATAATTAATGTTAATAAATAATAAATTTACATATAAAACTGGGCATGTAATACAAGTCAAGTTCTGCCGAAAGTGAAAGTCCGAAACGGCATACAAATCTGTGTAATTAAAAGCAACATTCAGGATCTCAATTTGGGGTCGACGCGATGCCAGCATTCTGATAACATGCAAAAACTTTTGGTCGGCCCTTTCTGGCCGGCTTGCGGAAACGTTTAATTAACTTGTTTGTTTCGTCTGGCCACAATTCATATGCGAAACGTGGCGTGCAATTAAAAATGGACCAAAGGAAATTGAAAGTGAGCTTTCTCATATCATAAATGCGCCAAAAAACAAAAAAATTCTCAATTTACGAGTCGAGTAATGTGTGCCATGAGTATGCGAGTGAGAAGCTCTGATCAAGATCAGTTGCCGATAACTGGGCTGAAAGCAATGCATTAACCGAGCACTCATACCGCAGTCGCAAACTTGGCAGCTAACTTGGCCAGGCCATTTCATTTGGCAACCGAGAAAACTTTCAAGAAAATTAACCGCATTTCGAATGCAACAACAGGCAAAGTATTCGGTATTAGTATCTTTTGTAACTTGACAAAACATATTCAGTTACATTTATTGAATTGTTTCATGTGTTTGATAACTATTTGCATTTGCAGTGAGAGTATGTGTTCGTTTGTATTTGAGTTTGGCAATTTGCACTTTACTTCTATTTCACTTTAGATCTGCCAACATTGCTGAACCAAAGTTTTTCAATTAGACATGCCAAGACCCGAGAAATCGTAAGAGTTTGATGAGGAAGTAACTGGCATTACTTGTCCAGAATCAGCTCAAAGGGTTGTTTTCATTTTCATTTAAAACGGAACTCCCATCGCAAAATAATCAATGGGAGATTCACGTCAAGCGTAAAGATAAGAAGCAGCCGCCTTTCAACTTAAAGTAACAAATTAATTAGCATTCATTGCCGCTCAATTGAGCTTGTAAATATTTAATTAATCGGCGATTTGTGCAAGCGCCCGAAATGCCAAAAGCAAAAGCAAAAGCGACATGAAACGCAGGCAATCAATTAAAGCACTTGATGGATGGCTTAAGCCACGTTTACAAATTCCAAGAGAATAGCAGAGTAAAGAGTTTAACTAAGATGAAAATACAATTCACATTAAATATGCGGAAGCTAAAACTAAATAATTATAATTAATAAATATATACTATATATAATATATTTATTAATATTTTACTATTTCAAAACATTGTAAACTGATTATTAAAAATTAGAAATCAAAATAAAAATTCTCCTCTGAATTTGCTTGCTTGCTTTAAAGTGTTTTCAAACATTTATTACCTAGCCTGCCTTCTAGCCAACTAGCGTGCTGGTCAAAACGTTAACATCTAACTTGGTTATGTTCCCCAAGGACAAACGCACAACACACTCATATACACATTTAAGTTGCCACATGAGTCAAGTTTTAATTTGCTCATCCTCTCTCGCTCCATCTGTATCATTCGTTCTCTTTCTGTCTCTCATTTGTGAAAACAAAGTCACTTCGACACTCACAACAAAAGATGCCAATTTAATCTAGTTCTAGTGCCTGCTGGCCACATGGGACACTTAAAACCACTGGGCACAGGGCACAGACAGAGCACAGGAAATGACTTCAGTGCCAACCCAGCTGTTCTCTGTATATGTGTATATGTGTGTGTGTGTGTGTGTGAGTGAAGTTGGCGCCAGCAGGTAACTTCCGGCATAGTCAAATTGAAAATGGCAGAGCATAGAACTCGGACAGCTGCTCTACTTTTGTGGCTAAAGTGTAAAGCTGTGAAGTTGTGAGAAGCCTGAATGTCCAGCTGAGGGTTGGGGAAACAGGGAAGAGAAGAGAGCTAAGGGTTGTGGCTTAAGGGTTGCGGGTTGCGGAATTGCGGACTGAAAGTTGTGCACTCGTAAAGTGTGACAAATTGAATTAATGCCGCTGCAAATGGCAAAGTCTTTTAGAGCTGGTCACCGTAATTGTTTAATACCCACTCTTAATTAAGGCGCGGCTCAAAAGAAAAGTTGCCCCTAAGTTTCAGTTAGGGGGTGGGCTTAAGCTCAGCCTTAGCCTACCCCCAGTTGACTGTGGGGCTCTTGAACTGCGACCGGGTCACTTGACTTATGGCATAAAAAGGCAGACACAAATCTTTATGAGGTGACTGCGTGTGTGGCACGGTTAAGTAAGAAAAACTACAGTTTCCACTTAAGGTCTAAGCCACGTGCGACATGTGGCGGGCAGGCGGGCAGGAGGAGGACACAGCGAATCGACGTCGTGTCGACGCCAAGTCGAGGCGACTGCAAATGGCAACTGAAAGTGGACATTGACAAAAACGCAATGTGGACACTGCAGAGACGCATTGTTGTGGCCATAACTCAGAGTTGAGCACAAAAAACCTGTGCAGTGAGTTGAGAATCTTAAAGATAAATAAGCAGTCCAGCAACGTGGCTGAACTTTGACCCCAAAAAATAACGGCAACCGCAAAGGGCAAAAAACCGAGCAGAAAAAGGACGACGATTATGACGCTGCCGGCGCCCAACGAAGCGCAACTGATGAAGCCCACTTAGACGAGAGCGAAGATGAGAACGAAGATGGGAAAGATGTGAGAGACATGGAGGACGACATGGAGGTATTCCTCCTGGCCGGACAGCGGTCAGCGCGCTTGGCAACATTTGCCGTTGACAGAGCACAAGCCAAAGATGAGAAAGAAAAAAGTAAAATCCAGCAGCTGCTCTGTGTGTGTGTGTGTGTGTGTGTACACTACTTGGGGTCGTCTGGACAAACATTGCCCGTCGACCGGACATGACCAAATGAAAATGTGTAGTCCCGTCTCCAGGTTCCTCCCCTCGAGCGATGTTGTCGCCGTCTCAGCCTGCGAGTGCACAATTATTACTCTACTTCAACTTTTCATTTGCTTTTCTTTTGTTGCTGTTGTTCTTGTTGTTGCCGCTGCTGCGGCCATGTCTGGAGGTGCACCAGGATTTCAGGATGCAGGATGCTGACGCTTCCTTTGCCTCGGCTAGCGTTGCGTTTGAGTTTGTAATTTCGCTTCCTGCGTCTCATTTTTCATATTTGGCGCACTTTGAGTGCCATTTGGCAACGCCAACTGCAATGGCAACAAGGCAAAACCCAACAAGGTAAACAGACAATTTCTCAAGCGACTAATGCTGTGAGTTATTGTTCAAGTTGCACACAGCAGCATCGGAGTGGGTTAAGTGCGCTATTAGGGCCTTGTCCTGCCTTGCCTTGGCTTGGCTTGAAATGACTTGAAAAACTCCATTTAACATGCGTTAAACTCTTTCCAACTGCCAATGTTATAGCTTGTGGAACAAGTGCAGAATGCTGCTTAAGAATATGAAGATAAATATATGCTGTACAGGATCAAAGTCAAGATTTAGTTTAACTCTGTCTTGAATCAACAGAACAACCAAGAAATAAATATAAAAGAAAAAAAAATATCATTAAACTATTTAAATTAGTTCAAAAAGATAAAAGCTCCATTAGAACAAATCCTTAAATATACGAAAAATATTAAATACTGCAATCAAAGATTTTTAATTATTATTTTTTTATAATTTTAAATACGACTAGACTTTATGCCGCTTTTATTTACGCAAAAAATGTATTATAAGAATTAACCTACTAAAAATTTTCAAACTAAAATATTTTAAATGAAAGCATTCAACTATTTAAATGAGTTTCTCAATCCTAAGTGCAAGTAAAAGAAATGTGGGTAACAACATTATAAAAAAAATGTTTGATTCACAAAACATAAACAAAAGGTCATTGACAGTCTCTGTTTCTGTTTTTCGACTGAGCTCAATGTCAAATTGCTGACCTTTAGCAAAGTGCAAAGGAAAAGTTGAATATCATCCATACGACCTGTTGAAAATTCTGAAAACTTTTTCTTTTGCTGCGCTACGAAAAATGTCAAAAATGAAAGCCAAAAAGCGTACTTTCCTAGGCCCTATGATTCTACAAGGAAAAACGCCCTCAACATGGCCAAAAAAAGCAACTGAAGGATGGAAAAAGAAAGCGCCTAGTGAAAATATACAATACACAATGAATATATTCATATATATGTATAAGTGCTCGTAGTCGTATACTGAATATCTATGCCATGAAGGTCATATTAAATTGCTATAAAATGTTATCGATTTTATTTGCAACAAAAGAAAATGCGCTGCGCACAAGCAAGAAAATTTCAGAGTCCTAACGAGGACACTGACACCACAACAACAGCAACAGCAACAACAACAACGAGAAGGCAAGTAGAAGAAGAAGACAGACAGAGGAGCCAGCTGGCAGCGACGGCAAACTGCGAGGAGTCGAGACGCGAGGCTGCAAAAAACAAGAAAATGGGCCAGAAAAATCCATAAAAGAGGCGAAAACTTTTTTAGCCGCCTTTTTGCCTTTGCTTGCAATTTTCCTCCCAAAGTTGGCTAATTAGAAAAGTTCGTCTCTATCGGGGCAAAGAAGGAGAGGAGAGAAGGGGAGACAGACTGCTGCTCTACGCTCATAGGTGCGTCGGTTGAGCTGGCGTCGCCATTTTTAAGAAGCGCACGTGGCAGAAGAAGAAGGTGCAAGCTGGGCCAGCTGTGTTAGCCAGAATTTAACATAGCCAACTAACGTTGTGCGCCGTAATGTCACACCTACCTCGGCAGCGGCAGAGAGACGCAACCATTGGCTGGCATAAATCACGTCCCCGTCGCGCACCTACAGTGAAGCAGTGAGAGCAACAACCAGACACACACACACACACAGACACAGACACAGACAAACACACAGAGACAGAGACACACCTTCCAGGCAGCCACTGGCTGGCTGACTGGCGGGTTAGTTGCCCGTTACCTGATGCTCTCCGCTCTCTCTGTCTTGACTACTGCTCTGAGGTGGAGCCACTCGGCAGCGGTCTCATTTGTATTTACCTAAAGACGTGCAGTAAAAAAGCAAAGGCAGGAGAAGGCAAGGCTACTGTTACAGATACAGATACACATGCAAAGACACACGACAACTAACGAGCGACACGAAGCTGCGCACCTAAATGCGCTCTAAAAAACTTGCAGACGATGAGAGCATTTACACAGAGCAAGGTGTATGCCGAAAGTGAGACGATGACGATGACGATGTGGATGTGGATGACGAGGACGAGGACGATGACGATGACGACTACTACGATGAGAACAAGGACGAGAACGAGAACATTGCCGTGACGTTGATGAAAGCACTGAACAGGAGCGCATGTGCTGCTTAACTGTTATGATATATTCCATCATATTTCAAACTCGTAAATTATTTTCATATTTTTTTTATGTATTAAGCTGGACCACAGGGCGTATGCTTGAAATGTTGCTGTTGCGACACGTTGAGCATCTTAATTGATTTTTCTTAGACCAACAGCTTTTCCGACGGTAAAACTGCGAACACAAATGTCTTTAACATTTGCCGTGCTCAAAAGGGGTTTCAAAACACGCTCCTCGCTGCCTGCTCCTCGCTCCCCACTCCTCACTGCTCACTACTCGCTCAGTGAGCAAGCGAACAAGGTGCTTGGCTTTGGTTGGCTGCCAACATTCTGCTCACCTTTAACGGTAACGGTAAATGTGCGAGCGAGACAGCAATCAACAACCTGTCTGTGATTATATATATTTGAGTGTGTGTGTTTGTGCGTTTCTGTGTGTCTATGAGGAGAGAGCGAGAACGCAAACGCACGAGGCCACAACGAATGAGCAACGGGAGGCGCCAAGGCCCACAATGAATGAATGGATTGGGTAAGCAGGGGGCAGGGGGCAGGGGGCAGGGGCAGGGAGGTTGCCACATACACGCTTGCAAATAAACGCAAAACAACTGCCACTTGTGGTTAGGTACCAGTTAGGCACCAGAAGCAGAAGAAGCAGCAACAACAGCAGCAGCAGCAGCTGCTACATAAAACAAGCTGCAGCAGCGACTGAAGACAAACTACGACGCTGACTGATGGCAAGTGGCAGTCTAGGCATGGTAGGGGGTGGAAGGAGGGAGGAAGGCTAGCTGAGAGGAGCGCTACACGGCAGGTGCCGCTGCGTAGCGTGTGTGCGAGCGAGAGAGCAAAGCATTGCCAATGGCACCTACAAGGGGATTTCATGAAGCTCTCGCTCTCTCGCAGAGACGACGATGCTAAAGACGACGACGACGACGCTGATGACGACGAAGACCAACACCTAGAACAGGTACACACACACACACTCTCTCACACTCACTCATACACACATGAAGAGAGTCATCAGCTGTACATACGGTTATATATGGTTGGTTAGTGGGTTGAGTTGCTTTTTTTTGGAGGTGGGCGGCATTGCTTTGCGCAGGTAGATTGGTGGATGCGTAAGGTATATTATATACCCCAAAAACACACACACTCACACACACACACACGACACGTGGCCAGCGACTGAAGGTGTGAGAAACAAACATGCGCAATGCGCAACGAGAGCAACGCAATTGCGAGAGTCCAAGCGCTGTTAACTAACATGGGCACTGTTAGCACTAAGCATAGCATTGCGCTGTTAGCGTGCAGGGGAAACTGCGCTGCTAAACGATATGTAAATGTTATGTTATGTTGCTGCTGTTGCGCTCTATTAAAAGGAAATTTATAAATAATGCCGAGTGTTGAACGAAACGCAAGCAGCGTTCATATTTATATGAATAATTTTCCAAGCTAGATACTCGAGACATTGACCCATAAATGAATTAACATAATAATTGTTGACCCTTATGTGCATTTCTGGACATTGAAAATATATTGAGTGAGAGGAAAAAGAGGCTGCAACAAAGCCAAAAGAAAGTAGGATATCAGTTCTCCCTCTTAATAATTTTTAAACTAAAGAAAGACATTCAACACCTCAATTTGAATTCGGTCAATTTAATAGCATCTCTTGGCAGTTTCATTAAAAATCATAAAGCAGTAAATTGTCAAAGATAAATTAAAATCTCAGTGCAAACAAAAAGTAAGTAAAAAGTTTGAACAGGCAGAAAAACAGCGTAAGCGTAAATGATTTAAGCGCTTATCGGCGAGCAAGAAAAAACCTGAAGAAGTGGCAAAGAAGCAGTCGAGTGAAGCTTAAATTGAATGCTTGTAGGTGATTATGCAGCATAATTTATGCAGACGGGCAACAGGGCAGAGCACGGAGAAACAAGCTCCAGGAAACAATGGACAACAGAATTGTGGCTGCTGTTGGCAGGCGGCGACCTGCGCAACTGAAACTGATTTAATTAAGCAGGTGATTAAAGTTGATGCCGGTTATTTGTAGCAAGAGCCAAAACAGCAACAAGGACTCGCCTCTGCCCTGTTGCTTCCCGATGTCCTTGTTGTTGTTGTTGTCGTGTTCTCTTCGCTTTTCGCCGGAAGTCGGCGTGCAAAGTACGCGAAAAGTTTGGCGTCGCTTGTCCCGAGGGCCAACTGTAAATTTTGATCCTACAATGCAAATGCGCTGGCCACGGGACAACGCGGCGTATGCGCAACTTTTGCACTTTTTGCATATTTTTCGCTGTTAATTGAATATTTCGTTGTTTGTTTGTGTTTTGCCAAAGGTCGAAAAGTAAAATCGACGGTAATTAAAATTCAATTAGAACAACAACAACAACAACAGGAACAACAGCTGTTGGCAATAATGATATAACTATGCATAAACATATACATATACATACGTACGTTCTCACATGCATAACTATAACTTCTCAGAGTTCTCTATGAAAAGCAATTACAATTGGCCTCAGTTAATTGGTTGCCCCTCTGCCAGTTGCCGTGTTAATGTAATGGCCAACAATTTACGTCAACTTAATGCTCATTTTCTGAGAGTGTGAGTTGAGTGTGTGTGTGTGGGTGTTTGTATGTGTGAGTGGTTGTTTCATTTACTGCTCCATTTCCCGCACCACTTTCGCCTAGGTAAGATTTATGTGCTCGAATATGTGAGGCAGGCAACTGTGTCAATCGCTGCGAGCGGCCTCAAGTGTGCAACGCAATTTAGTGAAAATATCAAATTTCCACACTCCCAAACACACATACACATATAATACACACACAATACACATTCGCTTTTTGCTGGACGTAGAAAAGTAAACAGAAGGTTAATGGATTTGACACACGGTTCAACGTCAGAGTCAGCATCTCTACGGCACTTGTGCGTGAAATGGATATGCTTTCAGGCCACAAACACACACACACTCATGCACAAACATCCTTACACACACACACACACACTCATACGAACCGCTAGCTAACGGTAAAAGGCGTTGCAATCCATCGAAGCTCGTCCAGCATTTTTTCTTCTTCTCAGGTTTCAACTTATGAACAACTTTTGTGGCATTGTTAAGCACTTTAAGTCGTGGTTGAATTTGTGAAGATTTAACATCTCCATTTATCTGTTATTTTAACTATCCTATACTAAGTTTTATTTTAGACATTTTAGCGTAACTCCAAAGATATAACACTTATCAGGATTTCTACATTCTTTAATAACAAGATTAATAAAAATTTGTTGACTTAAACTGTCCCAATTTTCGATCTAATATCTTATAATAAATTATGACTCTAAGCATTTTAAAAATACTGAATTTTTATTAATCAAGATTGCAACATTCTTCCTAAAATTTGACACAACTTCCTTTTTACACTTTTAATAAAAATTAAAAAAACAAATACTGCTTCATTTAACAATCGAAATTTCCGCACTAGAACTTCAGAAAAGTCATGAACTCTTCTCTAGGTATATATGTACATATGTTTACCCCAACTAAAGTCAATTTTCCTATTTATTATTTAAACTTTCACTGCACGTTCCTCGAGCTCTGGCAACGGCATCGGCAAAGCCAAAGGCCAGAAACCAAAGGCAAGTTCCAATCAGACACCAGAGTCAGACTGACAATTGGCCAGAACCCCCAGCAGCTTGTCACGTGTGCCGAGAGTGGGGGAGGGGGGAGTAAAACAACACGGAAAAAGTGGAAAAAAGCAACTGCAACTGTTTACAAATTGTGCGCAGTTTTTGCGCCAATTTCCCATTTTCCTTAGCAAATCGAAATGATGCTGCACTGCATCTGCCTGGCCAAATAAATCATGTGTGAAGGTGTCCTTACCTACCGCAGGCAATCTGCGCCACTGACAGTTTTAATGCCGCATGAAGTCCTGCTACCAACTCTTACCCCTGGTCCTTTTACCGCCTCCAATTCCTGCCACCAGCTTTGCACCCAAACTTTTATGATTTCCTCCTGGCAAACGTGGCTCCGACTACGTGCGTGGCCCGCACTTGTGGCATATGTGTGACGTTTCAATATCCTGTTGCGTGATTTTTATTTTCATATTTTTTATGTTGATTTTGGTCTCACTCCACGCTCCTCAGTTCGCCGGCTACGTGAAGAGCCGCAAGTCGCAAGTCACAAATCAAAAGCCAGGCCAGGCATTGTTTGGTTTTTTGTTGTTGCCACCATCTTTTCCTGTTGTTTTGCTGCGTTTAGGCCTCTGAGCTGTCTACTTAGCCCGGCCTAGTTGGACAGACGAGGGTGAGTGCTTGGGGGGCTGGAACTGGGGCAGTGCCAACACTGAGGCTCAACAGCAGCCAATAAATCAAAATATAGAGATATGATTTTTTTCTCCAAGCCATAACTTGATTTTTATCCTATTTCATGTTAGTTGTTGATTTTGTAATTTATGTCACGGTGAGCGAAGAGAAAAACGGGATTTAAACGCAAATTATCTAAGCATTTATCTATAAGATGTTAGAAGAAATGTAACTGAACGCAGACTTATTTTTAAATATTTTCCAATATTTATTTATTTACAAAATTACTGAATTATCTGAAATTAACTTAATTTTTTGGAGAGCTTTCAAAACGTCTTTACTCAGCTGAAAGCTTATAAGTAGATAAGTAGACTGATCGCATTCTAACCAATATTTTGTCTTATAAAATCCCATCACATTTTTCAAGTTCCATTAGGTTATTAGTAATTATGGAAGTAACTTAGGCTACTACATTAAATGAGCTATCCTTGATAGGATTGCTCTAAAGTTAGTGCGTCATTGCAGCCAGTCGGGCTTGTCAATATTTTAATATCCACTTGGTGTAGATGCTGGCAAAGTTTTCCAATACCATTTACCATAATTCCACTTTGCACATTGACACCTAACCAGAAGTCATTCAAAAAAGCGAGAAAGACAAGAGGAAGGAAGCCAGCTGAGTACAACTGAGTAATAGCCAAGTTGAAAAAATTGTGGAAAAGCACTCGAATGTTGAACTACACTTTTCGACATGGACACTTAACTGACAATGTCTGACCTTTTCAACAACAGGAACGAGAACGAGAACGAGCACCAAGAAAAAAACCAACGACGACAACGAAAAGTAAAAGCAAATTTTTACCAAAAACAAGAAGGAAAGAAAAACGAAGATGGAAAAACTATGTGTACAAAATATCAAGAAATAACTAAAAATTGATGCATACACAAATGTGTAAGGTTGTGAATGTGGTGGCAGAGGGGGAGTGGAGAAAAGAAGGGGAAGGGAATATGAAATGCTTACGTGATGCTCAAGTTTCTGTTGTGCTTGAAGGTCGCAGGGAGGGCAGAAAAAGAGACAGAGACAGAGAGAGGAAAAGGGAAAGAGAGGAAGACAGAGACAGAGACTGAGAAATAGACAAGTCAGCGCATTGCTGCATACAAAAAGGACACAGGACAAAGTCTTTGCTTTGGCGTCGTCTTTTGTGTCACGCACACACAGACACACACACACACACACACACACATACACACATAGCTACAACCCGGGTGTCAAACTTTAAACTGTCAAAAGTTGCTCTCCCTATATGTATGTGTGTGTGAGCGTCCTGTGCTGTTGTCCTTTTCCGTCTGCCTGTCTACGTGAGCTGGAACACAGTTGTGTCCGCTGTCAACAGCTGCATAGACACGCGCCAGTTCAATATTGATGCCAACTTTAAAGGCAGCGATTAAAAGCGCATTTAAAGGCCGTCGCAAAGTCAAACCATACGCACACCTACACTCCAGAGGCGACTCTTAATATGCCCAGAGGCAGCCAGAGGATCCACCCCAAGCAGCGCACAAATTGCCCCCAAATGAAGCCCCGACCAGTGCTGTTGTCAGCCTGGAAGTATGCTACAATAAACTGCAGTAGCCCTCATATAAGTGTGTGTGTATATGCGTATGTGTGTGTGTGTGTGCACCGGTTGTTGCGTGTTTACGCAACGTAACCAAAGTCAAAACCTCGATTAGGATTCAATCTGCTGCGGGCCATTCTCGCAACGTTGTTTGTCGTTGTTGTCCTTGTTGTCCTTGTGTCGTAGTCCTTGTTGCTGCTGTTGTTGTTGTTGCGCCGCAGGTCAGCAGCAAAGTCAAACCGATTAAAACACATACACACACTCTCAATTGGAATGGTGGGGAGGGGGGCAACTGAAATGCTTTTGTGGCACATAGGTACGTGAATGTGAAGCGTATTCTTCAAGGGGCAATTAACTGCGCTGCGCTCCAAAGTATGCAACGAAAAAAGTGACTGGCCACAAAAAAATAGTGTCCATGTGTGTGTTAGTGTGTGTGTGTTGTGTGTGTTGTGTGCGGCTTGCATAGATTAGATTTTTGCCCCGGCCACTCGGCAAAAATATTTCGCACTGGCAGCAGCTGCCACGCAAAGGGACCGCAGCTCTGGGCCATAAAATTGCCATTAACGCCAGGAAAACCTTCAACACAGTATGTATATAACTTATTTTTTGGCTTAAAGCGCTTAAATTCTAAAAAGATTCTTTAGCCGAGAGCTGTCAGCAACATGCGCATCCAATTGCAATTAGCCAAGGTGTAAAGAAAACCCGAAGGAAGCAGCGAAAAAGCAAAGCCACAAGTGGGCGATGCGGACATGAAACCAATTTAAAACAGCAAGAAAACCGAGAGGAAAAAAATTAAGAAAAATGTAGAAAAAAATACACAATAATTTACTCAAGGCGTCGTCGACATGGACCACGCCCAGCTGCTTGAGCAGCGTCTGCAGCAAATTAATTTCGCCGAGTGTCTTTTGCAGCAGCCCGCGGACTTGGCCAAGTACTTGAAATCGAGTCAAGACCAAGCGACGCGACACAGCGAAGGTAAGCCAAGAGTTGACAATCTACTGAAGTATCTACAAGTAACTAAAGTATCTCAATCTCTAATGCACAAACAAACAATTCATTTGCTAGTCTCAATCTCAGCCACAATCTCCATTTCAATCTCAATCTCAGTCTCAGCCAGCATATTGTTGTTGAAATACAAATTTCAAGCAAATTGTGTTTGTGGCAAGTAAATCGTTTGTGGCAAATAAAAAATGTTTAAAAGAAAATCTAAGCCGCAGCATATCAAATTACGCAGGCGGATGACAAAGTGCGTGTGGCATGCGGCATGTGGCATGTGGCAGGAGAGTGTAACAAGGTGTAGCATGAGCAGTGGCAAAGTAAGTCAGCTTCCATCCTCCCGTTAAGTGGCTCCTTTTAGGTCGGGTGGTTGGGTGGTTGGGTGGTTTCGATGTCTCTGACGGGGGTTGTCTTACGTTGCGGTTGACAATCAGCGCATTTGATGAGTTGCTGAAAAATTGTTGCTAATTTTTTAGCACTGACAGCGCAGGCGAAGCTCCAAAGGACTCTCCACATTGCGAAGGGACTTAAGTGCAAATGGTTGGCATTTTAATTTTATTAGAGACAAAGAAGGTAAGATAAAGTAAGCGCAAATGTTGAAGCAACAAGCTCGAAACCGCAAATAAATGGATGTCACACAAATCAGTGAAATTTGAGAATGATTTAATCACATCGAGTTCCTGGGATGCAAATTTGTTGTAGCAAAGGATATTGTACTTATTATGAACATTTTCTGATGATCAGAAAGGAAAGAACTAGGGATGAGTGAATGTATATAAGAACTGTCAGTCATGTAATTTTTTGTAGGAATTCTATTGAATAATCTCTGTATTTTTTCAAAATTTTCTTCTTTTATGCATTTTTATATTTGTAAAAAAAAATTATAAAAATACCATCCTCACCTTAATTATAATCATCTACTTTTTATTTTTATACCCTTTTGCATTATTGATAGTTTCATAAACATAAATCAAAACAAACAAAAAGTAAGAACAAAATGTCTTCAGAAAAATCTTTATTTATTTTAAAATACATTTGTAATTTTACTTGGAATTCAAATTTTATTTTGAGCTCATTTACTGTGCTCTTAAGAGAACTCTTTCACAGAAGATTCGCAGTCATCTGCACCTTTTTGCTGACTTCAATGCACACATCGCACAATATGTAACTCAGAGTCTCATTGAAGTTGTTGTTGTTATTCCTTTGTTGTAGTCGTTGTTGTTGTTGTTGCTGCAACAGAAGCAACAAATGTTCATTGTCTTGTAAGGGCAACCGCAGAGAATCAAACCCAAACCCAAACCAAAGCCCGTGTCCCAGTGCAATCTACAGAGCCACAGAAAAATGTTGCCAACATATTTTGCACAGTGTTTTCTTACGCACACTCACACAACACACACATACACAGAGTCGGCAGACGAACGACTTGAGGGATTTTGCTGAAATGACATTTGGCTCCACATGTGACAGGCAGCCAACCAACCAGGCAGGAGGCACGGACAGGAGGCAGGAGGCAGGAGACAGGGGCAACAACAAATAGCTGCAGCCGTTGGCATTGAAAAAAGCAATTTAAGTCAAGTACAGACACTCACACACACACACACACACTCACAGTCCAGCAATACACCTACTCATAGACAACATACATACATAGACTACATACATACATAGACATGCAATCACGCACACGCATGCCAATTGCTATTGCGGCTTACCCCTCAACCCCCTTCTCTCGTTTCCCTTCGCGCTCTCTCCATTTGCAAATTTTGATAAATTGCCGCTGTTACCTTTCGAGGAGTTGGCAAATGGAGTCAGAGTCCTTGGCATATGTTGACTGTTGTCTCTCACAATGTGAGCGACTCAATTTGCAACAAGGTGAAATCAAGATTAATTTGCAGCGCTTTTACTACTTGAAGTCGAAATGACACTGGCTTAGAACTTAAAGTAGCTTTTACTGACTAAAGAGTGATAGATAGAATATGTATTAATAACGCGATGCGAGTGAAGCGAAATCGAAAGTAAAAATCAGCAAAAAGAAGCGATTTGTCAATCGACAAATAATACCGAAATATCAATCATTCCCAAAAGAAAATAGTTTCCAATTCATTTCGAAGGTAAGGATGGAAAAAATTGAAAATTTTTGAAAAAAAAATTAAATTTTTCAATTAGACAAGGAAGTAGACCGACTTGATCTAAGCCCTATTTTCAAGGTTTTATTATTGTAACTCTTACCCAAAAAATTCTGCCAATCAGTCCTAAAAATATTAAAGCCACGTAAAATGCTCACTACAGAAACTTTTCCAGAAACCAATCGACAGACAGGGAAAAATAGCAGCTAAACGATAAATCTATGAAATTATTAGCAACGCCAAACGAAATCGAAGTGAAAAGTTGCTCAATGCAGCACGTGAAAGAGGAAAATGAGAATGGAGGAAGGATGAAGGATGAAGAAGAAGGAGCAGAGGATGCCAGTCGATTCCAGCGATGCGTGCCGAGTCCGTGATAAATGGCAACGGAGAAGTCGCATTTGGAGTCTCAGCTGCCAGGAGAAGAGATGAGAGTGTGTTTGTGTGTGTGTGTGTGTGTGGAGCTAATTGAATTTAATTGCCCACTTAATGGTGCAATGAGCTGAGTGCAAGCACAAGAAAAGAAAGTGAATCTTGTGTGGAAACTGACCAGAAATTGTCTGGCATTTTGCTTGATTATATAAATATAAGCAATATAAATATTTAAGCAGTTGCCATTTAGTTGCACTTATTATAATCAGAGCCATTGCAGAACTGAACATAAGAAATTATTAAATCCGCGGTTCGGATCGTAAAGATAATATTGCACAAATATTTAAGATTTCGAGTAAATATCATAATATAAAAGCAGGGTAACAACCGTAACGAATATCGGTTTCAGTAACGGTTTAGGTTATGTTCGTATTTCGGTTTTCGGTTAACGGTTACCCAAAATTTTTATATATCGGTAACTATCTATATATGAGAAATGTCGACTCTTTGAACTTTCAAGAAGCACAAAATTGTTAAAGCTCATCTGATTCCCATGAGGAATGTCTTATTTTTCATAATATTAATTCTACTTTAACTTTGCATTTAAATTTTTTAATTCTGAGACAACATTTTTTTTTGGAAAATTTTTCGATTTTTGCATAGTTACCCCTTTACATTTTTCCAAAATTTTCAAAAATTTTAAATCTTTGTTTTAGTGTTTTAATCGACTCTAGGTGATTAAATTAGGGTAAAAAAGTACTTTTGGGCTGAATTTCGGTTTGTTTCTTCAAGATTTAAGCCAAAAACTGCAAAAATTTTCCAGATTTATAGTACATGGTTCTTATTCTTTTAATTTAAATAGATTTGTCAAATCTTGATCGATTTTCAAAAGGAATGTGTTTTTTACCATTTTATTATACAAATATTGGTTTGGCATCAAAATTGGATGATTTTGAAAAATTCATTTTTTTCGGAAATTTTACAGTGTTACCCCTTTACATTTTTCGAAAATTTTTAAAATTTTAAATCTTAATTTTTTTCTTTTAATCGACTCTAGGTGATTAAATTAGGGTAAAAAAGTACCTTTGAACTTATTTCCACTGTTTTTCTTTAAAATCTGTACGGTTATTTCGGTTGGAATAATTTCGGTTTTTGGGTTTCGGTATAATAAAAAATCGGTTCGCGAAGCAAACTAAATCCTGATAAATCCTTTATGGTTCAAGCCCATGAACCACAATTTTGGTGGATTGCATCCTTGATTATAATATTTAAAGCCTAATTGGATCTAAGAAATATATTTTTACCTAATATATTTATATCTTCAATTGTATTTTCGTTTTGTCGGAGGCTTCCGGCAAGGCTTTATAAACATTTGATCTGCCTCATGAATCCACTGTGTCATGGCTGCAAAGGACGATAATCATTCTATCTCAATATATATATATAGTTTGTGACATGATGTTACCTAGCTTGTTGCCAATTATGACGGGGCATGCGGCGTGCAGACAGCGCACCTCGAAGTCGTAGCTGCCCTGCACCGAGTTGTACCAATGAAGCACCTTTCCCCTTTCGGGTTTCACTGCCAATTTCAGCATAGGGAAGATGGTTGCACCACCGCTCACGACATCATTGAGCTGAAAATAAGAGAAGTTTAAGGAAAACCACAAGGATCCGCCGTGATCCACTTACATATATCAAAACAGTGGCAATTCGATCATCACAGAAGTAGGTAGTGTTCAAGAAGTCGTGATGCGTCAGATAATGTCCGCCATATCCGTAATTCAGCAGCTGTATACGACCATGTACGAGACTGTCGAGTCTCAGGTCTGTCATGTCCTTAATCCTCTGTCGAATTCGTGCCACCAGCTCGTTATCCTCTTCGGCAAGTCGATGATGTGGCAACCAAGCACCGCTCACAGTGCGAACATTGGAGACAATGAATCGACGAGTTGGCGTTGATGATGTCGATGAACTGACCGTTGCCCGTTCCAGCAGCGACTCCGTTGAATGCTCCAACACAGCAATCTCCGAGTCGTAGACGACGTCGTGAAACACAACAACATAGGGATCCAAGGATAACTGTTCCATTTTGAAGGGCGCCAATATAAGAAAGGGACTCGAAGTCCTTTTATAAAAGCACAACAAGCGTGAAGGACTCGCTTTATAGTTGGAGCTACAAAATCGAGGGTACATCTCATCCAAATCCTCGAGTTGTTTGTTCACCACTTTCTCGTGGATATTTGCCCTGAAATAATCCAGCCACTCTTCAGCAGCACTTTTAAGCTGAGGATCATCCAATAAAACAGCTCGAGCATGTGGAAAGTTGTCTAAGTAAGTCAAGAAATATTTTATAATAATTGAGATTTAATTTGGGAATCTCTTACCCATTGCCACGAGAGATCTTGCTAAAAGGGAGGAAATATCACTCCGGGTTACACCCAACATTGGGTACAGATCAGTCTGAGTTTGGGCCATCAAATGTCTGGCCGTGAGCAGCCATTCCTCTGCCTTTTTGAACTGCGAGCCATTATAATACAGATAGCCCATCTCATAGCAGTCGAGCACCGAAAGCTTTGCACTGTGGAAAATAGTCTGGGTAAAGGAAAACTTTAAATTTTCTACTTTCTACCCACTTGTATTGCACTCCTTCAAGAAGTCCAGTGGCCATGTCCCAGGACTTTAGTTTATAAGTTTCCTTAATTCGATGAATCGCAGCCATCGAATCCCGCACATCTTTAAGTTGCGGTCTCTTCTCTTGTATTTCCCGCAAATAATCAATTTGTTCTGCCCAAGTATAAAATTAAACTAAGTTAAATGTATAGATATAGAAACAGATTCGTACCTTGACCAACTGGTTGTTCCATCAATTTCAATACGTGGGTCCAGTCGGATTGCATGTGTCGCAAAAGTGAAAAACTGTTCAAGGGATTGGACAGAAACTCCTTCTCCCGTCCCTTGGCTGTCTGCAGAGGCGCTCTTAAGAATTTGGCCAGTCTAGAAATAGGATATTACTCATGGGAGTAATTAAAATTAAGCCTTTCTTTCAGCTCACCTCTTGACCACGTCAATTCTCTCCTGCAATTGGTCAACATAGTCCATCATGTTCAAATGAAGTTTCTCATTCTGCGACAACAATTCCAGCTTGTCAGCCAAGGATGTAACGTAATCCTTGTTGTGATTAGATCCATTCGATTGGCACGTCACCAGCAGGAGAATTAAAATAAGTAGATTCAATACAGATCGCAATATTCTAAAGTGCAACATATTTTGTGGTGGAACTGCAACTGAGTAAAAAGTCGACTTAGCTGAGGTTTTTAACTGATGGCAGTCAAAGCGTGACTAACTGGAAATTATGCAGTTTATTTTCAATCTATATTACAATTTAACAAAGAACAAGAGACTGAGATACTTCTCTAGGGAATCCTCTGCCAGAAGCTCTTCCAATTAAATAGAGTTACTTGGCTTAGTGATCTGAAAAGTGTCTTACATATATTTGAAGCTGTAGACATATTTGAATATATAATTGACAAATTCATCATCTCATCCATCTCAAAAGTCTCAACTGCCTCTGCTCAAGCAAACATAAACTTGACAATGACTGCAAAATAAAATACGAAAGAATATATGCTAATATATATATTAATAACTTGGCCAACTTACCCATCGAGGTGCCCACCAAATTGGGACAAAATGTGTGCTCAAAGTTGCCCTCATTGAAGGTGAGCAAAGCGTCACCTCGTTGTGGAAAGACGACGACATCGAGATTGGGAATGGTAAGAGCACCGCCCAAGGCAACATCATTTAACTAAAAAAGTTAAAGATTGTTAAGGAGGAATAATTCGACATACATTCTACTTACAAATAAAATAGCTGTTGCTTCCACATCCTCCAGATTAATTGAGTTGAACTGTAGAAAAATCAAAGAAATTTATTTAATTATTCAATAAGTATACCTCACAAAAACTCACATAGGGTAGCTGGAAGGGCTTGAAGGGATCTGTGGAAGCATACTCCAGGACAAATACGCCATCCATGGCGCTATCGAGTCCTGCCATGTCCTGCATGCGAACACCTAAAGTCCGAATCACCGCACTATAACTTGCTGGGATCAAACATCCTGAAATGCCGCCGTCTTCCTTGAATTGATTTCTCGACGGACAGCGGGCAAAGGCATGCTTAATGTGCTGAATCTCCCGGTCGTAGATGCCATCCTTGTAGATCATCACATAGGGATAGAAACATAAATCTTCCACTCTCAGCGGTGCGAGTTCCAAAAATGGCGTCACATTCGTGATGAGTTCGCAACTCAGAGAATTATCCTGCATGGATTCGCCTCCACATTGTTGTTGCAGCTCGCTGAGGATTACGGCAGGATCAGGAAGTGGATCCTTCTTTTCTTTCCTTCTACTTATCAGCTCAAGTTGCTGTTGTTGTTCTAAAAGTTGTTGATTGCCAGGGTTCAGATAAATGGCAGTTGAAAGCGCCTCTTGGGACTCGATGAACTTATCTGAAATCGAATTGTTCCATTAGTAGATATTGCTTTAAAAAGAAATAAAAATGAGATACATATGTTACCAAAAAAAAATTTGTATTCTGTAACGAGTTTTTTGTATATTTCGGTATCGAAATACCGGTAATATTTCGGTTTAAAAACAATTTTAAAAAATATTAAAGACAAAGATATGTAAATTATCTACATATATATAAGAAATATCGACTCTTTGGACTTTCAACAAACACAACTTTTTTAAAGCTCATCGGATTCCCATGAGGAATGTCTTATTTTTCAAAATATTAATTCTACTTTAGCTTTGTATTTAAATTTTTTAATTTTGAGACAAAATTTTTTTTTTTTAATTTGAAGATTTTTGCATAGTTACCCCTTTACATTTTTCGAAAATTTTCAAACATTTTAAATCTTTGTTTTAGTGTTTTAATCGACTCCAGGTGATAAAATTAGGGTAAAAAAGTACTTTTGGGCTAAATTTCGATTTGTGTCTTTAAGATTTAAGCCAAAATCTGCAAAATGTTCCCTGATTTATAGTACATGGTATAAATACTATTTTAAGCAGATTCTATGTTTGTTTCCCTATTAAACTCTGTTAAAACTTAATACGTACTGAGACTGAGGAGCACCTTGGACCTCATTCCATGGACTCGCCAAAGGGGCACTCCAATGAGATCATTGTGTGGCGACGTGGTGAAATTATCGGCGGCGACTGTCAACCACTCGACTGCCTTGTGATATTTTCCCATTTTGTAGAGCTGCACGCCCATGTGATAGCAGTCGACAGAGTTGAGTCTAAATAGGAAATAATAATAAGTGAAGACCCCTTTTAGACAGATGAATAACTCACCTCAAGTGGCTGCGGTTGACCTGAAGGAAGAAAGCGGGTTCCATGTTGTAGAACTTGAACAAAGACTGTAGACGCTCTGCTGCCGCCTTCAAGCTTATCTCATGAGGAGTTTGGGCCAGAAGACGTTGTTGCATCTGGATTTGCTCTGCCCCCAGCTGCTCCTCCATCTTCAGTTGCCAAGCTGCCCAATCGAGACTCATGTGACGAATTAGCCTGAAGTTATTTAATGGATTCGACAAATACAATTCCGGATTTCTAGCGACATTTTTGACATTTTCGTCGTATTCAGAAAGTGCGCTAATTAAAGAAATTATTATATATATTATAAGATATATTTGAATTTATATTTCTTTATATTTACCTCTTAATTATACGCAGTTTTCCTTGCAGTTCCTTGGCATAATTTCGAAAATTAAGGATCAACTGGGACTCCACTTCCAACAGATCCTTTATATCACTTTCACTGAAGCGATTACCCCGGACAATTCCCACCAACATCAGCAGAAACAGAAATCGAAACATAGTTAGCTGAGTTCAACTTTAAAATAAACTTAAAGATACGCAGATGTTTTGAAGTTGAAAATTCGCCATTAATGCGAGACAAATGCGATTAGGGGAAAAATTTAACAGCTCACAAAGTCACTTTTTATTTTTTTGGTTTGCAAATTTTAATTTTTGAAATAGTTAACATAATACCAACCCAATTTGATCTTTACATTTTCTGAAAAATCATTTTCACAGTTTTAGAGCCGCTGTTAAATCTATCTAAGCAGTTGTTTTTTAACAGTACTACAAGCAAGCAGTATAACCCAACAAGCAGTTTTATTTAATTTTTTTTAATTTCAAGGGAAAATATCAATATGTGGGAACCAGTGCTGCCACATTTTTCAATAGTGCAGCGCCACCTTTTGCCTGTTGCGAAAGATTCGCCACCTATGTTTAGTTTTTACAATCAGAAACTTGTGGAATATGACAGGGATACCAGAATTTCAACCGATAAAATAGCTAAATTGATCCAATCAAAAGGTTTTTCTTTAACATACACTATATTTCGACTTTGAGATACATATTTTAATTTTGTCAAACTCTGAATTAATTAAAAAAAAGTAAAATAACCAGTTTTCTAGCTTAATTGCATATGCTTAAGTTTTCTAGCTTTTGCTAATTTGGAATTTACAAAATTTAGCTATTTAATAGCTAAATTGGTGACACTGGTCGCCAGCTTATTGCCGCTATTCAGTTGCATTTGAGATTCTAATTGAAATGGTTTATTGTGCTGTCTCCCTCCAGGCGTAATTGCAACAAATTGTGTTAAAGCGAATCAATAATTTAACAGTGCGGACGCAAAACGTTCTGAGTGTGGTATATGTGTTTGCAATAAATAATTATTACAGTTTTTAACAGCAAGAAGACAACAGCAACGTCATGCTACTGCAGAGAAACAAGTAAAAAGCGGCATATGGTTTCTTTCCTTTGCTAATTTTGTGTTCCCTGCATAATTTAATTAGTGTCTCGCTGTGTATACATTATTTGTTACTTTCGATCCTATTTCACATACGCTCCCACACACCATTTTATTTTTTTTTGCTTGTCTAGACTCTTGAGAGTTTTTTTATTTGCGTATCAGTTTTATCTGTTGACACATATGTTTATTCTGTCTGTACATATATTTGTCTGTATGTAATTGTGTTGCTGCTTACTTATCTACTCATATGCTCACACGCTGCTTTATTTTCAATTTTGTTGTGTTCATCACATTCTGCCGGCGTTGCCATTACTAAAAAAGCAGTCCAGCTGTTTGTATAATTAATACAATACCAAAATAACATTAGCGATAATCTTTTTATAAAATCTCGATCATGTACATATACATTTCTGTCGAAATTTCTTGTTAATTTTGTTGTTATCAATAAGTCGGACCACACCGCTACAGTCTGGCAACGCTGTGCCCGACTCGTTCGCTCTCAAAATTTTTTTTTTGCTCTTGCGCTTCATTTATTTATTCATTCTTTTCGGTTTTATTTATACAAAACGCTAAAGTGACTTTTATTGATTTCAAAGCCGCGAACGTAAAAGCAACTGGCGACGGGTTTGTTAATTGAAAGCGTTAATCAATCAACAACGCTACACAGTCTGTTGCTCGGCGCTCGCTTTTCGTAGTGTTATCACAAATTTCGCGCGTGTTTTTATACAATAAAAAAAAAAGTTGAGCGCATTTTTAACAGGTACCTGATTGTTAAGAAAACATTTTATTTATTGATGAGTACACGCTATGTACATAGCAATTGCATTGTTAGATTGAGAGTGCGCGATAAGATATATGTATATATTAATTACATGGCCTCCCACGCAAATTACACACACTCACGTGCACTTTTTAGTGAGTTTAAATGTCAGAGATAAGAGCGTTTTAAAATGAGATAACACGAAAATATGCTCATACTTATGTGTGGTTTGTTATTGTGACTGTGATATGTAAATACTTTGCCGCCATAAGCTCTCATTGCAATTGAAGTCGCCAATATGTCGCTTGCGTATATATGTCCAAGTCCACGGGGGGTGGGAGTGTGAGTGGGAGGACTATAGATGTCTCTGCCTGGCAGGAGGCCAACAAACCAATGCGCAACAATAGACGGCAATTACTACACAGAACCACAACAGCACCAGTGCTGACCCCTTTTGATTAGCCGAAAAAGGCTATTTTTAGCGGGGAGAAAATTGTAATAGTTAACATTTCCCAACAAAAATTTGGAAATAGCTGATGTTTCTTTTTCGTACATCTAGCGTCCTGATAATCAAATCTTCATGATTTATATACTACATTAAAAAGAACATGAACAACAAATGCTAAAATTTCCACTGAATATGTTTTAGATTTCTATTCACAATTAAATTTTAAAAAGTCAAACTTGACGGAAAAAGACTGATGTGGCAACACTATTGCGTACATGTGAATGTCTCTTTATGTATTTGTATATATGTATTTAAATGTGATAAGCTTGAAATTGTTCACTCAATGTGAGCGCCAACTTGTTGCCCCCGTGTGAGTGAAACGGACGGTAAAGCTTTTGATTAGATATAACTGTTTATTTAAGAAACAAAGCTGCAAGAAGCATAGAAAATCGATTTGAGTAGGCAATTATTACACTTACACTTGTACTCGTACTCGTATGTAGTATAGTTTCAATTTTAACGCCTATCGTCTGCATCGAAACTGTTCACCTTTAGCTTAAGGCTGCCGCGCGTCAGCTGATTCAGATCGATAATGGACAGGTACGGCTTGGGGGGCACACTCACACCTGGCGGCACGGGCAACTCAATTGTCAGCGGTGCAGCTGCCGCGGCGGCTCTCTTGCTCCTGCTGCCGCCGTGCTCGCACAAGCCCAGGGAATACTGATCATGCAGTGCGCAACTGGCGGTGGCAGCACGCCGATAATTGCGACAGCCACTGAAGGTGCTGCTGCCAGGTGCAATGGGCACGGGTCGCGTCGGCGAGTAGCCTCCCTCGTCGGAGGAGACGCCGCCGCCGGAATCGTAGC
This sequence comes from Drosophila rellima, assembly GCA_035043635.1. Lineage (NCBI taxonomy): Eukaryota > Metazoa > Arthropoda > Insecta > Diptera > Drosophilidae > Drosophila > Drosophila rellima. Next base: position 3,554,315 of record JAWNMV010000811.1, on the reverse strand, counting down.
AGATGCTCAGATTGTTGTAGGAGATGGGCGCATGACAGCGCGTCGTCTTGGCCCGCGGCTTCACCTCGTACCGTGTCCTGGAGCGGGAGCGTGAGTGATGTGTTCGAGGACGACCGCGTCGCTTGCCCTGCAGTCGCATCTCCGACACCAACGGCACGGGCAGTACATTGATGAAGCGATAGTACTGCAGCAGAGTGCGTGTCAAGTTGCGACCAACGCGATGATCTGGAAGATGGCAAAAAATAAAATTAATTTATTAATTGGAACCAAATTTGCCTTATAAACTTAGTAATAGATAGCTACTTACAACCATCCTCGTTGTACAGTGCCACCGTCTTGCCGTCGCGCAGATAGTGACCCGCCATGGACACCTCCAAGGTGTAAGCGTTGACAGTGTCACTCAACCGCTCACAGCAATAGCGTCGCACGCTGCCCGCCTTTCGGTCATCCGCATTGAACATCGTGTGCTCCGCGACATAATCCTGAGCGTTGCTGGCGAAGAGTCGTGGGAATACCAGATGCCGCTCATAGCGATAGACGTCCTCATAAGTGTTGCCATAGATGAAACAGCCGTGCATGCTGCTGTTCGCATGCAGATCGATCACAAAGTCAATCTGATAGGTCTGGAAGAAGGAACAACAAGTACCATTTATATATGAATATTATTTGAATATAATAATTGTGATAATCAACTTACATCTGAATTATCCAACTCCTTTAGCACATTCCTTATGGCATGCAACTCCGGCTGCGTAAACTCAGACGCCACATGCCAATTGCGATTCATGTCCTGCCCCATGAGATTGCAGCGATTGTTACCCAGAAAGACTCCATCCGGATTCACCATTGGCACAATTTTAAATACGAAATTCTCGCGTAGCACATGAGCTATGGGATGATTGCCCACGAGGAACTCGATGAGACCCTGGCACACATGGGAAGCGGGCGCCTCGCTGGAGTGCGTCCGACAGAGAATGACAATGACGCGAATGAAGCTTCGCTCCAAGCGATTTGTGGAACGCTGACTGTGCGTCACTTGGTCGATTGTCAGCATATCCACATTTCGATTTTGCTGGCAATGAAAATGGAAACATTAACTTGAGCTCAAGCTGTATAAACAAAGATACTTACCAAGGATTTGACGAGCACGCAGCGTGTGAATCGCTTCTCGGGTCCTTGACGTGCATCAATCACATTGAGATAGGACTGCAATCTGGAGTAACTGTAGGGCGATGCCAAGGCGAACATGTACACATCCTCCTCCTTGTCAAAGTTGAAGCCAAAGCTGAGCACATAATGTCCCTGATGCATTGCCGAGCGATAAAAGAACACCTGACGCTTGGGCAGTCGCTGCCACTTGGGTCGACTAGAGGATTTGACGAGTGGAGTCAGTCCACAATTGAACAGATTGCGACTCTTGCTGATGTTGACAATGTTGAAGATCACACGCTGATCCTGCTTGACATTATCCACCGTAAAGTTGAACCAGAAACGAAAGCGTGGATTGCACGTATCCGGACGCAGAAACAAATCGTATTCGAAGTCGCCCACCAGCTCCGCCTTGCCGAGATTACCGGTTTCAAAGGCAGCATCGAAGCATAAATGGCCTCGCTTAGCCTTTCCGCTCTGTCCAGGAGGACGGATAATTACGCGGGATACATTGCCCAGTCCGCCCTCGCCATCGCTGTCCTCGCTATCTGTAAATGAAGTAGGAAATTGGGAAACTTAAAAAATGCCAGTGGAGATGTTGTTAATGTTTTCTAGAGAAGTTTCGTAATCTGTTCACTTGGTAGACTCGATATATATGTGATTCCCAGTACCATCTGAGCCACGTTCATACATGCTCGTATGCTCCAACGGATCACAGGCAATGCCCAGCATTTTGTCAAACTCTCCGTGCTCTGAAGTGGCTCTAACAACGTGCAAGACTCTTCTAATGCAACTGGATACTCTAATCCGCTAAAGAAGGGCCGTCATAAGTTTTCAGACACACTTGCCACCTAAGCCCATCCATTCCCATTGAAAGGGTTAATCCTATCTTTAAACTTGATATTCGACGCCACACACGTATGCGTGTCTTGGTTTGGTTTGGTTATCGTTGCAACGGCAACTTTTTGTTGCAGTTGCTGCAACTGCAACTGAAACTGCCAAGCACATGCCTCAAACGTCAACCTTTGAAATTGAATAGTCGCGGTTGCGTCTCGCAAATTGGCATATTACTTTTTCTTGTGCGGAAGTGTCGTGATTTATGAAGGGAACAGTCCATTGAATCTCACCTGAGTCACCCATTCCACTTGCGCCTTGATTGGATTCCTTACGGCATATAGTTTAACTTCAACTGCTGCTATTGCTGCTGACAAGGCGTATCCTTTGGAGGCTCCAGCTGACCTGCTTTAGCTGGCGAATTAAAAATAGAAATAGAATTTCAATTAAGAAACATTGTAACGTCCTCTTACCAGTTTAGTTAGCAGTTTTAGCCACTTTGGCTTGGGCTTTCACTTTTATTTTGACGCCACTCGATTCGCGATTTACGATATGCGATTCGCGTGCGATGTCTTGGCGAGAACTTATAGATTTCAATCAGCTTAGACTATGCGTCGCTCTATCGCTCCATGGGTTAACTGGCCGTTTGGGCCGAATTGGGCTGAATGACTTGCCTTGAAAGGTACTGTCTAATGTTTTGCTTGGCACTTTTGACGTTGCCATACGAACTCCTTTGCCTGATCACTCACGTGTGCGACAGCCAGTTTGTTTGGTCGATAAAAACGCGCGCTGTTGGCATTGCGGTTTTGGCCAGGTTCACACAGTCTTCAACTTTTAGCAACGGGACAACTTGGCATAAACTCGCATTAAAAAAAAGCAAAAGAAAAAAAAATAAACAGAAAACTGGGCAAACGAAAAGCGTCAAGAAAGTTGCAGACCTAATTGCCTGCAGCTTGTTGCAGAAAGAAGAGACACACATAAATAACACACACAACTCGCAACGAAGTAGTTCACGGGGCTAATCAATAAAAGCGTGCACCGTGGGGCACACAGAGGGCAACGTCTCCACACGCGTAATATTTATGACTGCCACAGTCGCACGGTTACAGTCGCACTTCATAGGGGAAATCATATTCGTATCATCTATAGCATGTCCAAACGCAGGTTGCCTTTTAATACACCCGTCCTCCCACTGTAAATTCAATTGTTGTTATTATTATTGTTTTTGGTTTTTCTGTGCCCGTTTATCGAGATGGTTTATGCATCTGAAACTGTAATAACTTGTTTGCTTTTATAGATTAGGCAGTGTGCGTCCACCGAAGCGTTGCAGAAGCGACATGGATAACATTTCCACCTCGGATATTGTTATTATCAATGGCAACTCGCATCCGGATCTGGCCAATATGGTTGCCGAGCGCATGGGCCTGAAGAATGGCGGCTGCTCGGTGTTTCACAAATCGAATCGTGAGACTATCGTTGAGATCAGCGACTCGGTGCGTGGCAAGGACATTTACATCATACAAACTGGCACCAAGTGAGTGCGACTTTAATCGATTATTTAATAACTTAATTAATTCGTATGTTATTCTTGTCAGGGATGCCAATAACAACATTATGGAACTGCTAATTATGGCTTATGCCTGCAAGACTTCCTCAGCCCGGTCCATTGTGGGTGTCATACCCTATTTGCCGTACTCGAAGCAGTGCAAGATGCGCAAGCGTGGCTGCATTGTCTCCAAGCTGCTGGCTAAAATGATGTGCACCTCTGGGCTTACTCATATTATAACCATGGACTTGCATCAGAAGGAGATTCAAGGCTTCTTTGACATACCCGTCGACAATTTACGCGCCTCGCCTTTTCTACTGCAGTACATTCAGGAGAGCGTAAGCTTAACTTTGAAATAGATTTACTGAATATTTAATAATGTAAACCTTTAAATCTTGACAGATACCCGACTATCGCAACTCTGTGATTGTCGCACGCAATCCCGGTGTCGCCAAGAAGGCCAACTCTTACGCGGAACGCTTGCGTCTTGGCCTGGCCGTCATACACGGCGAACAGAAGGAAGCCGAGAGCGATGAGGTCGATGGCAGATACTCGCCACCTCCCACCAGGTGAGTCTCCAAGCTAAGCCAGCGATATACTCTGTCCGGCCTGCTAAAGAGCTTCGTATTATGACTGAAGCTATTGTATAATACATTTTGAGTGCCGTTCTGTATTTCATTTTCATTTGAATTGCATTGTTTCTGCAAAATTTAATTGTGCATTTGATAATCTGCCCATTTCTATAAATTCGCCTAGCTTTGTTTTATTGCTTAGCAATTAAACCTTATACTTAAGCTTGTTGAAGGCCAATATGAATATTAGAAAGCATCTTGAAAAAGTGTTTATTAAAGATTTGTCCATAATATACTCTAATTTAAAATGTAGATTAAATGCTCCTCCATCTTTCATTTTATAGAGATTTTAAGCTTAGGTATAAAAGTATCATCATCCACATTTGAACCATGTGGACAGCTTTTACTTATCATGTCTCGTAAATGCTCGCAAATATTGTTCCTCTAAACTTCACGACAACAACGAAGTACTTTAATAAATCCAATTCGATTTGCTATTATTGCTTACGCATTTTGGCAATATATTTGCCGTAGTTGCAAGTGCCAACTTTTCAATGCTCATTGCAAGCGAAATCCAAACCAAAAATGTTATTCCTTATTTCTGTTATTTGTGTTATGCAGGGCGTATAGCAATATATTAGGAAATTCTATTGAAATGTGCATACCAACGGCGTCTAGGTTTGTATTTATATAATTTCTGATTGATAATTGATAATCATATTATAATTATAACTCAAATTGTATTTGTACTATCATTTTTCTTTTTTGGTTACGATTTCGACAACAACAACAACTACAACTATAAACACCACCACCTCAAAAAAAAAACACGCACTACACAAATAAACATCTGCACATGTCTGTGACGCACCACATCACACCACAAATCAAAATTGCCAAAAATGCCAATTGCCACTTTAATCACAAGAAACTCTACTCCACAACATGCACCCAGCAGCAGCCGCCAGCGCACTACCTCCGTGTCGGTGGGCGTGCCGGAGCATCCGGTTAAAGTCAAGCCACCGCTCACCATTGTGGGCGATGTGAATGGACGCATTGCCATCATGGTGGTAAGTACTAAAAAAGCTTATCTAGAAAAAAAAATATGTAGCCTTCCTATTCTGATTTTATTTGTTTCACTCAGGATGATTTAATCGATGATGTGGAATCATTTGTGGCTGCTGCCGAGATGCTTAAGGACAATGGAGCCTGCAAGATTTACGTGCTTGCCACACACGGTCTGCTCAGCTCGGATGCGCCGCGTTTGCTTGAGGAGTCGGTGATCGATGAGGTGTGTAGTGTATTAATTATTCTACTTTCAACTATTAACTATGTTTCTTTTGTTGCACAGGTCGTTGTCACCAATACCATTCCACATGAGATACAAAAGTTGCAGTGCAACAAGATTAAAACGATTGATATATCGATTCTGATTGCTGAAGCTATTCGTCGCATACACAACAAAGAGTCCATGTCCTATCTGTTTCGTAATGTCACATTAGAAGATTAGACACATACTTATACACAAATGCATATACATACACACACACACACACATTACATTTACAGTGTCCAAATCGTCACAAAAATGCCAGTGAAGTTTCTTCATGGAAGTTGCGCCTTTATATATTGTTTGTTTTACCCCCCTTTAATTTTAATAAATAAAAATATTTAATAGCTCGCTTTGCGAACGGCTGCTCAAATAAAATTAAATATGCTTTTAAAATTGGCTAATTGTTTTAATTTATTCAAAATTTAAACGTTACTTATTTTCATTTTCCTTGCCTTTATTTCAAATTTATTTCATTGCATACTTTTAGGCGTTGCCTAAAAAAATTGATTTACAGTGTTGAACACATTCAAGTTTACACATACACTTATACATATACTCGTCAAGAATTACATATATGAATATCCAAACTTCATCTTAGGGATTTCTTCAAACCTTACCTAATGCAATGTTTAGTACCAAATTTATACTATTATAAATATTAAGGTAACCAACCCACAAGCCATGCATGTTTCCGGCAACTACCAATACAATTAAAGCTAATCAAAATATTTATTTTAACAAATTGCAATTGTTAATATAATTCCATGGGCAATTATGAATTGGTGAATGGTTATTTGATTGTTAACAATTTTAAGTGGTCAGTAATCTTCATAGTAAATAATAATTTCGCAATGGGTTTTGTTTAAATTTATATTAGCCATATAAATACAATAAATAAAATGTGTAATTATAGTCGTAAATTTGTTAGTCGCATAATTTTGCATTCATTATGACCAATTACGTAGAGTCCTAATCAGACAATGGATTTTTCTAAATTTATAATGCTAACTCAATAATAATAAATATTATACTTAATTGACTGACCAATTGTTTCATAAATTATTTTGTCACATAATTTTGCAACGTTTATAAATTGTAATTACTTCGCACCCGGCAATTGAATTAGTTTATTTTGTGCTATTATTATTACCTATTGTATAAGCAAATTTGCCTTTGAAGCAAGTACAATGGAAGTGTGTTACGAAGTTATGGAAACTGACAGATGGGCTTGACAAAAGATATTTAAACAAATATTGACACGTTTGTTTTTCAATGGCTGGCGGAAATGAGAACAACTTGATAAGATTACGGTACGTCAAGTTGAACTACAGTGAATGCCCAGATAAATTCATCTACTATGCAATTAACCCTTATCAGTCAGTAATTCACCTTTCTACAGTCAATTGTTGGGGACTCTGCACTTTGGATGTTCGTTGTAAAAAATATTTATTGTAACTGCATTTATTGAAATGCCATTACCGTTATATTTAAAGAACCAACAGTCAGATATCACAGACAAGCATCATAAATTTCCCATTCACGAGTATGTGATTATTTAAACAACAAACATTGGAATTGTGCACGTCTCATTAATTAAACATGAGCTAACTAAGGGCCAACTAACTAAATGACGCTAATAAATATTTGCAACAAACAGAACAACTCTCATATATGCTGAGAAATGGCAATAAAAATAATATGAAAAATATTTACATAATGCCTTGAGATGCTAAGAATGCTGTGACTGTCTGGGCAGTATGATAATATTATATGAGCTTAAAAAAATACTGAATAATTGTGTAAGACTAAGAATGTTTTCTTTTTGCTCTTGGTTAATAGCCATAAAATCTAAAATTATTTACCATATTTATATATGATACATATATTTATTTCTGTAGTATATCTTGACGCATATTTGTCAAGTAGGAGGTCAATTAGATAAATTCCCGCAACTAGTCTCAAGAGTGCGTCTTATGATGCTGTGTTATCTCTGTGATACCACAAACATACATAATTACTTGATTGTTGAGCTTGTCAAGTAACTATCACTTTGTTGATGAAAATATTTGTCTAGCAAACGCTTTAAGCCATACAAAATATTTTGGTGCTTTGCTGCCACGCTTAAATATTCTAGTTAACACGTGGTGTTAAAGGATTTAAAGACAATTAAAATATAGACAATGCCATGACATCACTTTTTTAATGCAAATTTATGTAAAGCACCTTGTGTCATTTATCAATTGTAAACGCGCTGCATAAATTTTATAGTTAAACCTGAGCAAACGGCCAAAGTCATCGGGAAATCACGTGAAGCGGCGAAACGTCACGCAATCAAAGCAAACGAGACGCGACGCGATGTGAACTCGGCTCTCAGTGTTGGCCACATTGCTCATACGCCCCCTTGTCGCCCGAGACGTGGCAGCGGCGTGCATTGAACCCGCATTGGATTTTCAATGTAATTTCCGTAAGCTATATTCAAAACAATAATACACCACAATGCTTAGCATATTGATTAGCAGCCCATCACATTTAATAGCCAGTACATACTGTAAACTGATAGTACGTCAAATGTTCCTACAGTCATATCGGAATGTGTTGTTTTTTTTATCAGTTTGCATGACATATAAATTGCCTATAAATGATTCAAAATAACGCTAGCACCTGTCACGGTTGTTTGTTTGCGTTTGCGTTTTCGTTTTCATTTTTTGGTTTATTGTTTATCACTCAAAACTGATTTGCTAATTCAAGTTTCAAGTCGCTTGTTGGCGATTCATTAGCACGGCATTTTGGACGCTTGTAAATTAGCCTGAATGGCCACAGTTTAGCGCCACTTAGCTCAATTGTTAACAATGAATGATATGGCTGGTGTTAATGCCATCAAAACTATTAAAGTTCGAGTACCTTAATCAAATTTGTATAATTCATGATATCACATGGCACCTCTTTCTCTTTTTCAATTTAACAACAATTACTTTTTAACAATTTAACGTAAATAAAAACAAAATTGCATTTAAGGTCCATTACGTTTTTGCGTGCCATTTTTTATTTGGTTGAGCACATTACCGTTTTTATAGTTCGAGCCAAATGAGAAATTCATTTGACCGAACCCAGCAGTAGGGGTATTCAGGACTTTAAATTTTAAAAATTCAAATCGAAATATTCATTTATAACTGGTTGTATCTGAAACAAAGAACTGATGCTGAGTTCAATAAACTTGACGCAAATGTTGCATTCATTTGTCAATCGGCCTGACTACCCGTGTTGCGCAATGGTAAAATTATTTTATATCTTTTTCTCTCTTTGTTGCTGTTGTTGTTGCTGTTTTTGTTTCGATGTTTTCTGCTGTCACCAATTGGGTTCAGTCATGTGATCAAATTAATTCAGCTTCATCGTCATCTGAGGTAGCAGCCAGTGGGACTGTACAGTAATCACGAGTTTAAACGCGGCTCTCGTTATAGCCAATCCGCCGGCCAGTCTGTCAGCCAGAAAGCCAGCCGTCCATTCAGCCATCCATTCAGCCAGCCAGACAGTTAGTCAGTTATAAATACTAACTTAATAAACCGGCAACGCATAAACATTTTAATCGACTGATTTTCGCTTTGGCGGGGAATTCGATCATTAGTTTTCACACATTGAATACTAATTTAAATTTTGTTTAAACAATTAACCAAAACAAAAACAAATTAAAAGTCATATAAAAACAAGCAATAAATACTGGGAAATTATTGAATCATAAGCTTCCCCAAACTGCAGCAGTTTCAAGACGAGACGGGACGAGAGGAATCGAATCTAAGCCCGGAACAACGCATTTATTTTAGTTGATATTTAGCTGGCAATGAACTTGGCTAAGCTTTGGACCGTGACACGCTTTTCGGGCCTTAAATAATGCAAGTTGTCAACTTAATCACTTAAGTTCCTCAATTCAACTGGGACAGCCTACTCAATCGTAAGTAAATATTGATTGCATAATTCGACCATCGATCGATCGCAGCGACCTGTATCAAATCTGAAATATACAAGTCGATATTGATGTATGAATATGTGTTTGTAAACGAATATATTCATCTGTTTGAGTCTGAAGTGAGTCACGTGAAGCCTCGCGACAACTAATTTACATGCCTCAATGCATTCCACTGCACTCCAGTGAATGTATCGCATTGCGTAAGTTGTAATCCGTAGGCCTATATGATGCTACTTATTGTTGTTGTCTTTGTAGAGACTCAAGCATGTTGACAGTGTTAAAGGAAAATAACAATAATATTGAGGGAAAAAAATTAATCGACAACAACAATTAATTGTATGCATGTTATTTGTATTTAGTCGTAAGTCATCATGTTGATGATTGCGATAATTATAATGATCAGACGTCTGGCACAATTGTGTGTGTTTACTGGAGTAACAGTTACTTTTGTCGGGCGTTACGTGCACACCATAAATAATACGTAAATATGCAGCTGAAGTGCATACGAATTGGAAATGCCTTTTTATACAAAAAATAAAAAACAAACTTGCAGCCTCGATGCCCAACCCCAAGAGCCTTGAGCTTGTTACTACTCATGTGACCGACTGATAAGTACGTGTATGGAGTTAGCAGGTTAACTGATAACCGCCCAAAACTGCCCATGTGCAGCTTCGTTTTATTGTTTAAGCCCCAAGGGCTTTCAGCTGGCTAAAAGAGTTGCGAAATTAGGCCGACGATCTTCAGTTTTATGATCCTTTAAATTCAGCATAAACATCTCCTGAATTGCTCTGCTAATAAATGTGAGAAATTCGTGGACAGGTTTTAATATTTTATTTTATTTTTATTTTCTCGACTCCAAGTTGAGCATGAGAAATTCAATTATCGGCACGCCAACAATAAAATTATAAATTTTAATTCATTTTATACGAATGTAATTAACCGTCTCTGTTTAGTTATGTACATTTAATTGTTCCTCCGAATGTACTAATCTCAGGCTGTCACTTCTCCGTCAGCCAACGGGCAACGGGTCGTATGCGCAACGCGATTTGACCGCTTGAAAGTTGCGCATACATTTGTATTCGTATAAAAAAAAATCGATATGCAGCTGTGACTGTGCATACAATTCGAAAGGCTAAATCTGTAAGCAGCCCTACATGATTAATATTAATCAAACAAAAACATTCACTGCAAGTATCTCAAATATGTCATAATTAGGGTTAACAACTCAACTGAGCTTTAAGCCGCATGACAAATATTGGCAAAAAAAAAAAAAAACAAACCGAATATCAAAATATTCCGAATACTCTAAACTGGCTTCGCAAAAATTTAGTATTCAATGTTTGCATTAGTTATTTGAATTACCTGTTCAACTTGTTCCATCCAAACTAGAACCAAAATACTACCGCGATTTCCCAACCATTTTTTTTTTTATATTATAAGTTCTATTATATATACAAGATGTTTTCACTTAATTAACCATTTCATTTGTTTTGTTTTCGAATTCCAGCTAACTATAAGGAATGCAATTTGATGCGCTAACTCTATTGAATGTAAACGACTAAAGAATTCTCTTAAATACCATATATTATTTAGACGACATTTATAGCTAGTTAGACTCATAAATATTGTAGCCTTAAACTTTATGTTAAAATGTATATCACCAAAATTTAAGATTACTTTGATTAGCGCAGGGTATTCAGAAATCTGCGTAGCGATTTATGTATATAACTCAAGTGGGCTATAAACTTGATAGTATGATTGTGATTACCATCTGTAATAAAGTTAAATTTGCACAAGCTAAAAGCCCTTTTATCTATTTAATTGGGTACAAAGTATAAAAAGCGCATTTTATGTTCGGTGTGATATAATTCGATTCATATTGTTGATTGTTTGTTTTGTTTTTGCAACGTTTTGTTTTGCGTTTGTCATTCGTTGTCAAATATCTTTCAGTTTTTTTCTACACGCGTTCAACACGTGTTTTCAAATCTTATAAAAAAAATCTCTCAATCAAATCAATTGATTTATGTACGTGAGTTTGTGTATGAGTAAATGAGTGTGCGTGATTTATATTTGATTGATTGTTAGCTTGAGGCAATTTGTGGTAAAAATTATTGGTTACATTTTCAAGGGTTTTCCATTAAATATGGGATTATTTAATTCTCGAGGCAGTTCTAGAGACACGAAGAAGTCAACCTACGCTCAGTGATTATTTTTTTTAGAAAAACCACAGCACGATGTGATTAAAAATAAGCAAAAAAAAAACCCCATTAGAAAACCCAGAAATCCAGTTTCTATCTACAAATAGCATACCTTATACTATATAATGATGTCTCGCATTCTGCACAACAAAACTAAATTGGCAAATGCAAATGCAATAAGCCAAGTTAAAACACGGAAGAAGCCGAGATCGTGTCATCTTTTGGACAACGCAACTTGTAGACTGACACTCGTATTAACATATCAATTCACTCAGTTTGTTATTTTATGACAGAGAACTGAAATTAGTTGGAACTCAGTTAAAATGTTTTTCTAGTTAAAATGTTTGCCTCAACTCTGATTTTTATCTGCGCCACACAATTTAGATTTGTGATGGGCGCACTCGGAAACTGATTTATTTATTGCATTGTTTTATTACGACGCTGCTGCTGATTAATTTCCCTTGGCGATAGTCAAACACACACAATAGTTAAAGTCTCTGATCGCCACGCGATTTCCAGGGCTGTAAAGTTTGTCAAGTGGGCAAATTATTGGGCACTCATCGACAGTCAATTAGTTTTGAAATGTTTACATCAAGAGCGAATATAGTATAGATCCATCGATTCTTATTAATTAACAATTCCAATTAGATGTTAATTAGATAAGCAATATAATAGCTAATATGTTAATTATAATCTTGGGAAAAATTTAAAGTACTCCAATTTAAAAGTACTCTTACTTGATGCACTGGGAAATCGTCAATAAATAAATAGATAAAATAAAAAAGCTGCTTCATCCTTTTTTTAACTTTGGCTCTTTTATGACTCATCAACTGTCACATAAAATTAAAAGGGAGTTGAATACTTCGATTAGTTGGAATTTTTTATTTGGGCATAAACAAAAATTGTTTATGTTTACTTAAAGTTGGGCTGTCAACTAATATCAACAATGCGGCATGTTTGTTTATTGTGTTTTAATGTCAATTATAAGAATGCCAATGAGGCATGTAAGCTGGACCTGAGAGTCATGTGACTTGTGTGTGAGAAATCGCCAACAATTCGCTCAGAATATATTATGCAGTGACATTGTTGTTGTTGTTAGTGTTGTTGCAGCGAATACAAAAAAAAAAGAAGGAAAAAACTTGAATTGCTGGATTTTTTCCCCAAAAACAAAATAAGCTGAGCGACCTGGCTCTGTGGGAATCCCCTCGCTGAAGTCAAGAAGTGCGCGCCTGGCCTTAACATATCTTCAGGTTCAGTTGTGTTACATGACACCAAACACCTACATACATATATAAATATATATATGTATCTATATATGTACGAATCGAGACTGACCGTTGAAGAAAAGCCGCCGTCAAGCTAAAAAGCAGGTTTCGTTTTATATTTTTTTTGTGTTCGTATAGAGGGAAGTCTAACGAAAGCCGGTGGATAGTCTCGAACTTTGCTGCTGCTGTTGGGCAGGCGATTGCAGGTGACACGAGCGAATTGCCACTCGCGACTCGCACCTATTTATAATCAGTTCTCCAAGCAATCGGCGTTCCAAACGAAGTCAACGGTTTCGTGCTGCTGTTGCTGCTGCTTTTTCTGTTGTCTCTGCTGCTGCTGCTGCTGCTGCTGCTGCTGCTGCTGCTTCTGTCTCGATCTCAATCTCAATTTCGATTCATTCCCGCACACAACGCGCTCGCGAATAGTTTAGCTTTTATTTTCGGCTCGCTGACCAACAAAAGAAGTCAAGTGCGAAGTGACAGTGTGACAGTGACAGTGACAGTGACAGTGTGACGCTGGGCTGAAGCCGTAGAGTGTCTAAAGACGCAAATAAAATACAAAATAGAAAACAAAAAAAAGACCTTAAAGAGCTCTCTACAAGCTAACAAACGACATTCGAGATGAGTGCCAAAGATACGGGCCATGTGAATGGCGCCTTTAATGGAGCTGAGGTCTCGCTGGATATACCCACAAATACCCTGTACCACACGTCCCGAGACTGCATCGTTCAGCAGGAGGAGGAGCCGGAGTCATCCTCAGGTGGCTGGGCAGATTGCTGTCGCAGCACTTGTTCGAACATTTTCCGGAAAAAGACCCTGCAGAAAAGATTTCCCATTCTCGTCTGGCTGCCACAGTATAAAAAGGATTATATTTTTGGGGACATTGTGGCCGGCATTTCGGTGGCTTTGACTGTGATACCTCAGGCCTTGGCCTATGCTGGCATTGCTGGCCTGGACTTGCAGTATGGATTGTACTCGTGTTTCCTGGGCTGCTTCATCTACATCTTCATTGGATCCAGCAAGGATGTGCCGATTGGTCCGACTGCCATTTCCGCTTTGCTCTCATTCCAAATCGCTGGCGGAAGTTGGCAAATGGCCACGTTGTTGACCTTTCTCACGGGCCTCATTGAAATTCTAATGGGTGTCTTTCGACTTGGCTTTCTGATAGACTTTGTGTCGGGTCCTGTTGGCGCAGGATTTACCAGTGCCGTTTCGCTGATCATCTTCAGCTCCCAGATGAAGGATCTGCTGGGCATTCGCACCAGTGGCAACACCTTCCTCCAGGTGTGGATCAGCATCATCAACGACATACACAACATTAGTTGGCCGGACTTTGTGCTCGGTCTCATCTGCATTGTCATGCTGCTGAGTCTCCGGGCTCTGGCCAGTTGCAGTCTGGGTCCCAAGCAGGATAAGTCCACCTGCCAGCAACTGCTCACGGGGATCTTCTGGACAGTGGGCACAGCGCGTAATGCTCTGTTGGTTTGCGGTGCCGCAGGACTCGGCTATTGGCTGTCTATCAGTGGCAACGAGGAGCTAGTGCGCACAGTGGGCTTTGTGCCCAAGGGAATGCCCGAGTTTCAGCCTCCTCCCTTTCATATGGATGCCGTGGTGAACGAGACGAGTGGCCTGGTGTTGGAGGAGGCTCAAAGCTTTTGGGATATGGTCAGCACCCTGGGCTCTGGCTTGATTGTGGTGCCAATGATCGCGCTGCTGGAAACCATGGCTGTGGTCCAGGCTTTTGGTAGGTTGATGGAATTAAGCTCTAAGCTGGAATTTCTTTTTAATTTTCTTTTCAATGCTATCACAGCTGATGGCAAACCCACGGATGCCACACAGGAGCTAATTGCCTCTGGCATTTGCAATGTGGCCAATTCCTTTGTCCAAGGCCTGCGCAGCAACGGAGGCGTGGCACGTGGCGCCATCCTCAATGCCAGTGGCGTGAGGACACAACTCTCAAATCTCTACACCAGTGTCATAGTCATCATTGCCCTGCTCTACCTCACGCCCTGTTTCTACTACATTCCCAAGGCGGCACTGGCTGCCATCATCATCGCTGCTGTGGTCTTCATGGTCCAGTACAGAGTCATCAAGCCCATGTGGCACAGCAAAAGTGAGTAGTCTGCAACTATCAACTGGTGTTTTAAATAAATCGACAACTCGATTTTTGTTTTGACGACTTAACATTTCAATTCGAAACTCAAACCATAATTTGGATCAACACCCTTAAATATAATTTACTTACTCTGTGACATTTCCTTTCCTTTGACAGAGACGGATTTGATACCTGGTCTGGGTGCCTTCTTCGCCTGTTTGGTGTTGCCCCTGCAGCTGGGCATTCTGGTGGGCATTGGCATCAATGTGGTCTTCATTCTCTACCAGGCGGCGCGTCCCAAGCTGCGCATAGAAACCCTTTCTGTAAGTGAAAACAAAATATGCTGAGAATGTCAGAGAAATTCACTAATCGTTTCTACTTCTCTATAATCATTTAGACACCTGAGGGACAGCGTTATTTAATGCTGACTCCGGATCGCTGCCTCATCTTTCCCTCGATGGAGTTTGTGCGGAAAGTGATCAACAAGCAGGGCGTCAAGTCGACACTGCCCGTTGTGATCGACTGCACCCACATCTATGGGGCTGATTTCACAGCCGCCAAGGTGATATCGACCATGGTCACGGACTTCGCACAGCGTCAGCAGCCGCTGTTCTTCTACAATCTGCAGTCGCGTGTGGCACAGGTGTTTGAGGGGCTCAACAAAGACCTGGTGGCCATTTACGATATCAGCACTCTGCACGCCAAACTCGCCGAGAAGACGAGCACATAACCTCGTTGTATGATAGATTAATTTTAGTCTTTGTATTTATTTCACAAAAACAAAAAAAAACAGAAGAAAAATGAAGCAAAAACTCTGCTAGACCAATTTCAATGCTTTCGCGAGGCCAGCGACTCGTTTCGTTTGGTTTAGGCCAAATATGAAAAAGAAGAGATGAAACCCACGCAAACGTCACCAACGTTACCAACAGTCCAGCCAAATAGTCAAATATTTTCCGTAAATTTAATTAGCATTTAAGTTTAAGCAATCTTTCATTATTTATTCGCTTGTAAATTTGATTTTGATTTTGGCAAAATGCTGTGAATTTTTGTTAAACAAAATCGAACATCGATTTTTGCACCTCATTGTTATCTTTGAGATTGCTTATTTTGTAGTATTATACGAGTATTAGCATTCGTACTTTAATAAAAGCACAAATATTTAATAATAGTACAATGATTTACTTATTGATTACTCATGACCCATAAATTTTCCCCAACATCTCCTTTTGGCTAATCATTTTATAGCACCCTTCCATATTTAGCCAGCCTTATTCAATATCTAATCAAATGTGTCGCATTTAAGACTTCCCCCCTAATGATTGACACGACGTGATTTCCCGCTGATCTACCCTAGTGAATTTACAGTCATATTGTGTAAACCCAAGACAAATGAATTATTCACGATGAGATAATATATGGGTCTAGTCACTCTCACTCTCCTTACACCTGTAGGGCTCAGAGTTTATTTGTAATGTGCAATAATAACTGTTATTAAAAATATAAATATTTATTAGAAACTGAGTTCAGCGTGTGTCTAATACAATTATTCTTATGCTGCATGAATGTATGTAATTGATTTAAATAAACATATATTTAATAAACAGAAAATTTTTCAAGTATTTTAATTATTCACACTCTTAATTTTTACCGCGCAAATCAAAAATGTATTTGAATAAGTTGTAGCATACTTTTGTGAACACTTAACAAATAATCGTTGCATAATTTTAGAAATAGGACTAGTATGCAGTTCTCTATCATGGCTAGCAAAAAAGTCAGTGACGAAATTTGCAGATTTAATTATTTAATTATTAATTATTCTATAGAAGCTATTTGTTTTCTGAACTGAATTTTTCGCAGCACTTCATCGTTTTTGATCGATACTATCGACTGAACTTAAACTTTGAGAAAATCCTGATTAGTAATATTTATTTTGTGAGGAAACACTGGCAGCACAGCACTTTCCAACACTGCTTACAAAAAAAAACTGTCATCTCATCCAAACAATAAGCAACATCATACAGAGCGACGGCTTTATACTCATACAACCGGCTGAATATAGTCAGAAGACATCCTAGAATTTTTAAAAAATATTTAAATTTACTCTTTTACAAATGTCGTTACCGGTGAGTAGAAGTTAATGTAAGGAAATTAATAAATTAATCAAATAATTCATGGGAATGCGCTGCAAGATGGACGTGGATGTTGCCAAACCTTCAGGAAAAACTGGTAAAGTTGGATCCGGGCTCAGTGCGTACTACGAACAGAAAATATCCGAATTGCAGTTTATAGTTTCCGAGAAACAGCGAAATCTGCAGCGTCTGGAGGCGCAGCGCAATGAGCTGAATTCGAAAGGTAATTTAATATTTTTTAAAGTAAACTAAGTTTTTAGTTCTTTTTTGATGCAGTGCGTCTGCTGCGCGAGGAGCTGCAGCTGTTGCAGGAGCAGGGCAGCTACGTGGGCGAGGTTGTCAAGCCCATCGATAAGAAGAAGGTGCTGGTGAAGGTTCATCATGATGGCAAGTACGTAGTCGACTTGGAGAAGAACATTGACATCAACGATGTGACCAGCAACAGTCGTGTTGCACTGCGTCATGACAGCTACACGTTGCACAAGATCCTGCCGAATAAAGTCGATCCTCTGGTCTCGCTTATGCTGGTGGAGAAGGTGCCAGACTCCACCTATGAAATGGTGGGTGGTCTGTCCAAGCAAATCACGGAGATCAAGGAGGTCATCGAGCTGCCCATCAAGCATCCCGAGTTGTTTGATGCCCTGGGCATAGCTCAGCCCAAGGGAGTGCTGCTCTATGGACCACCTGGCACTGGGAAGACCTTGTTGGCTCGTGCCGTTGCCCACCACACCGAGTGCACGTTCATCCGTGTCTCCGGCTCGGAGCTGGTGCAGAAGTACATTGGAGAGGGCTCTCGCATGGTCCGTGAGCTCTTCGTGATGGCCCGGGAGCATGCGCCATCCATCATCTTCATGGACGAGATCGACTCGATTGGGTCGTCGCGTCTGGAGTCTGGCAGAGGTGCCGACTCGGAGGTGCAGCGCACAATGCTGGAGCTGCTCAATCAGCTGGATGGCTTCGAGGCCTCCAAGAACATCAAGGTGATCATGGCCACCAACCGCATCGATGTCCTTGATCAGGCCCTTCTGCGTCCCGGTCGCATCGATCGCAAGATTGAGTTCCCTCCCCCGAGCGAAGAGGCACGTGTGGACATCCTTCACATTCACTCACGCAAAATGAATCTCACCCGTGGCATCAATCTTCGCAAGATTGCCGAACTGATGCCAGGTGCATCGGGTGCCGAGGTCAAGGGCGTCTGCACCGAGGCGGGAATGTATGCTCTTCGAGAACGCCGTGTCCACGTCACCCAGGAGGACTTCGAGATGGCCGTATCCAAGGTCATGCAGAAGGACTCTGAGCGCAACATGTCCATCAAAAAGTTCTGGAAGTAAAAGCTTTACAGTCCACATCAGTTAGCTCTAATTGTAATTTAATAAATCTGATTCATTGACGAGTCCCAACTTGGATAATTGATATTTAAGACTTCATTCAATCTGTCTGAGTTGTGTGTCATACCTAAGTGTGTGTGTGTGTGTGTCTTGCCAAACAAATATACATTTGAAAATTACTCTTTAAGCAAATAAACAATTAAGTCTGCCAGACGAATGATATGAGACTCTTGTTATATGGGTTCTCTTTTTAAACAAATTATTAAGCATATTCATCAAGCTATCATTTTTATTTTGCAATAAAAATAAATAAAATATACATATAATAAAAAATATGATATTTCACAAGTTATCAACTAAATTGCTAGCAAGCAATTAGGCTAAAATTTATCAACGGACTTGTGAACAAACGACTTAATATAATCACACTTGCTGTTTAACGATTAGTACGTGTAATTAAACGAGTATTAAAAATATTAATATAAGTGTAATATTTCTCAACTTTTATTACCCGCTTTAAAATATCAACTCGTCCATTTAAACAATGTTTTTTCTTTAAGTTATTTTATGCTAAAGTTCAAATATTTATGGATATAATTTTCGATTTTAGCGATCGGTGTTTCAGGACATTCTATCTCTCTTTTCCAACTACATTCCTAATCTAAACTAATCTCAATCCGATTTCAGTATCAATTATTTTGCCAGCATTTCCTCAGTAATTTGCTGCAGTAAATCATATGGAAAGTTCTCTTTATAATTGTAGATATAACTATTTAGATTGGAGCAGGAAGTAATCGTATAGTTAATATTAGAGACAGGCCGTGACTTTCAGTTGAGTATTATGATACATCCATGAATTGGCAAATCTAACTGAAGTCTTATTCAACTCACAGTTTTGGGGGATGCAGTTTAATCCGTCTCATGGCAATTAAATAATGCGCTTCCAACATCACGCAAACAGCTTCAAATTACCCAATAGTCAAGCAAGAAAGCAATGACCCAGGCAGTTGTTGTTGTTGGTATTGTTGTTGTTAGTGTTGTTGTTGTTAGTGTTGTTAGTGTTGTTAGTGCTGTTCGCTAAACAACAAAACGGAGCAATTTACGTTAGATTGCAAACTCATAAAGTAAACGTTCAACGGGTTTGCACTTTCATTGCACACGACTTGGACTCGATCGGGTCGCCGCTGGAGACGCGCCCAGCTCACCCGACCAACCCGATCCCAACCCGAGCAACTTGACCAGACCACAACCGGGTTGTTGTTTATAAATGCTTGTCTCTTCCAGGCCGATGCTGGCAATTGGCAACGAGTGTCCACCGGATTTACAGATGCTTTCGACTTGTATTTCCGCTTGCTGCCCATCGAAAGTAAAAGCGTTTTCCACCGAACTTGCCGATCGACTTTGAATTAACAATTGTGTGGCACTTGTGGCACTCAAATTCGTTTGCCACATATTAGATACATTTCGCCTGTGCAACAGACAGGACGTCCTCTTTCAATCCGCGCACAGAAAAACCCGAAACGAAACTTATCGTGTAAGTGTTGTTTTTTTGGCCCGTGGGCAGAGAGCAATCAGTGTTTGTGCAGTGCAGTGTAGACGTCTGTCAATTTGAGTGATTACTGTCTTGTGATATGGCAACTCTCATACTGTCCAGTTTTTTCTCTGTGTGTATGTGTGTGTGTGTGTTTGAGTGTGTGTTGCAAGTTGGTTAAGGTGGTCCCGGCCTTAAAATTAAACAGGTTCTTCTCGTAATTGCTGGTGCAGCTGACTGACACAGTTAATCTTCAAGAAGAAATTCTATCCTCTTTCTTATGCCTTTTAAAGGAGCTGTCTCTTATTTGGTTTGAGCAGAGGCATTGTTGTAACGGTTATAAGTGTTTTTTTTTATCAAAAATAAATAATATTCTTAATAAATTTAATATTGATTTTAAAATTTACAAAACTTGTTCCTGGTTGATAGTTTTGGATTTTATAAATTCCTTTTCCTTGTTCATATCAGTCTAGTTTCTTCATAATTTTCAAAATTAACAAAACAAAAACCGAAAGAACCGTAAAGTTAAAAGTATACCATGTACTATAAATCTGGGAACATTTTGCAGTTTTTGGCTTAAATCTTGAAGAAACAAACCAAAATTTAGCCCAAAAGTACTTTTTTACACTAATTTTATCACGTAGAATCGATTAAAAGACTAAAACAAAGATTTAAAATTTTTGAAAATTTTCGAAAAATGTAAAGGGGTAACACTGTAAAAATCTTCAAATTTTGGAAAAATATTTTTTGTCTCAGAATCAAAAAATTTAAATGCGAAGTTAAAGTAAGGTGAGTATTATGAAAAATAAGACACTCCTCATGGAAATCGGATGAGCTTTAATAAAGTTGTGCTTGTTGCAAGTCCAAAGAATCGATATTTCTCATATATAAATAGTAACCGATATATGAAAACTCTGCGTAACCGTTAAGCGAAAACCTTAATGCGAACATAACCGAAACCGTAACTGAAACCGATATTCGATTCGGTTTGATACCCTGCTATAAAGCATAACAATCCAACTATTTTTGGAACACAGCAATTTTTTCTGTATTTTCAAAATTTACAAAATTGAAAAAAAGGAAAGCTTTTTAAAATTTATCTATTGATTTCCCTGTATCATTATTTTTTTTTTTTTTGATAACATGTTTGCTAAAGTGAAATCGTCTTGGGCTTTCGCAAACCTCAAAGGCTGTTGTAGGTGTTTTTGGGAAAGGTTAAAATGCTCAATATCCGTCAAACCGGTTGGAATAGGGAAGTCGAGAGGTCACTTTGTGGCACCCCCTTAAGCTAACGCCTGTGTGGCTAACAATTCACTTGCCACTTGCCACAGGAACAGTGTTGCACCTGCAACTGCAGCATCTGCAGCCACTTCCTGTCTGCCATCTGATTGCATAAAATGTTAAAGAGTTTTGCTTTGTTTTGTCTGCATTGCAGCCATGTTGCATAAACTGAAGCGTCACGAGATGTCACTGATGTTGCATTTGTTGTTGCTGCTGCTGCTGTTTGGTAAGTTGACAAGTTGCATATGTAAATTGTACGACTAAAAGTCAACAACAAAGTTGCCTCATTTCCTCCGTCTCTTTAGCTGAGGCTCCCGCGTTTGGACGCAAGGTGAAGCGCAAGGATGCACATTACCATTTAAACGTGCCACCACCGCCGCCACCACCACAACCTCAACATGCACCACAATCGGTGGTCATTGAACACGATGTGCCGCCTTACACTTTTGAGGATATTAATCACGATGAGTTTGCAGCGCCAAGTCATCCCCAATTCGGTGGACAATACTCGCAATACGAAAGCTCCGATTACATTCATCACTCTCACAGCAGTAGCGGTGGCAGCAGCGGTGGCTTCCTGGTGGACAACGGATTACGCAGCATTGCCAAAGGATCGGCGGATCAGGCCATCTCGGCAGTGGCCAGCCAGAATGCGGCCGGCAAGCAGGCTTCCTATGTGGCCAAAAGCACCTTGGCCCAGGCTGCAGCTCAAGCCGCCGGCACAGCTGTCGCGGTGCTCAAGGGAAAGGAGGTGCTGCTCCGTCGCCTAGAGGAGCAGAGTGTGGAGGCGCACAAGTCGGTGGACAGCGAACTCACCCAGCTGCAACAGGCCAAGAGATCCGCCAAGGCGGCTCAGTATTCGGCCCAGCAGGCCATCAACCATGTGAGTGTTCTCACAGCAGCACTTAACAACGCCCAATCCGCCTCGGAGTTGGCCCAGAAGTCAGCCGCCGAAGCTGCCGCTGAGTTGTCATCCCAAATAGACATGGTGGCCCAGGCAAAGGGGAAGCTGGAGCAAATCGAGTCCCAGACATATGCTGCTCGCTTGGACTACGAGGAGACCCGCGAGGCGGCCGAGAAGGCGACACTCTCTGCCCAGGAGGCGCAACTAAATGCCAATGATGCGGCCTTGCACGCGAATGTCGAGCTCAGTGAAGCGGTTCACATCCATGACAAAAGCGACCGCAACGTTAACGAATCGGCGCCGCCCCCTCGCAACAATAAACGGCCATAGGCCAGGCCAAGACATAGACCTCAGATCCAGTCCCCAGGTTGCCCAGGTTACCTAACGGTCTCTTGGTCATGGTCAGCGGTCAGCGGTAATTTCTGTTGCGGTTAGCTTGTAAATCTTTCCTTAAGTGCAATTCAATTATTTATTACAATTACCTGTTGGTTCAACATATGTTTATAATAAATCTTTACGCAGCTGGTTAGATTACATAATGAAAATATTCAAGTTAATGAGGAAAATGAGTTTCAGAGTTGTGGCTTCAACTATTGCCTAAGATTAATCTTGCAGAGAAATGCTATAACTGGAGTACAATGAAAGAGCTTATGATTAAATTCATATTTCATTATTAAAGCTTTAATGCGCTTTCAAATCGCTGCAAAAGCTATTTTTTAAGCGAGGTATCTAATTTGAAAATAATCGAATTATGATGGAAATCTCACTAAATACTGCCCTGTGTTTTCAAAATGTTCTTTATAAATCTACGATGTTTATCTACAATACAATGAAACTATTTTGAAAAGGGATTTCTTTTGTCCATCTAATCTAAAAATAATAGCAGTTGTTTTTATACTTTATACATTTACTTTCGTTTTTTTCGAGCATATCGAGTTTTCAAAGCTGCAATTAATCTAATAATAATATTAGCATTCATTTATATAATCCGCCTTAAATCTTTCATGTGATTTTTAAGCGTTCTAATGGAAAGTTTATAATGGAGGTTTTTCATATTATTTAATAACTTTTTTAAATGGATTTTTGTGTGATTTTCTGTGTTAGGGGAGAGTTTCAAAGCTGCTGCTTGCAATATATTTTGTAGCTTTAAGAAGTCGATTTCTCATTTTCCAACTAAGCAAATAAATAATTCAACTGTCAATCCACCCAAAGCTTTCAGAGGACTTCAAAAACTTTTAAAAATTTTCCTCTAAGTTACTACTAACTGTGAAATAATTCAGCATTTCTATTATGGGGATAACGTGTTTTATTTTGTCGAAAAATACAATAAATAAATAAGAGTACAAAATAACACTAACCGCACAAGTCTCAAACACACACTTATGTTACTCATAGAATTGCTTTGCGCAAATAGTTTAACTAGAAACTGATCCACTTAAAGTTAAAGCTAAGTATTTACGGATAGATAGGGACTACGGCTATAAGCCCGGCACAGGCGCTGCCACGGGAAAGGTTGATGATTTGTGATTGGCCAGAAACTACAGACAATCGTTTGGCTTTCGCAAGGCATTGACTATGTACGGCAAATCGACCAGAGATGCTCGACCATGAAGTTTAACTTAAATCTAGATCTCAGATAGCAATTAGATGGACTAAGCCTAGTTGGACAACTGCTGCTGGCTCTCTCCCTCGGGCACAACAAGCTCATGCTCGGCCTTTGGTTCAATTGTCGCCGCCTGCTGCACTGCATCCAACTGAATCTGTGCATTCTTCGCCTGCTCCAAGCGGCGAGAGACGCCCTCCATTGATTCCCGCAACGAATCGATGTCAACGGCATTGTCATCCTTATCGCCATCCTGATCCTTCTTCAGGCCATTGTACTTGGAGAAGTACGTCAGGCTCTTCATCAGCTGATAGCTCTTCGAGATGGGAATGTTGGAGTCATAGACGCTGGTGCTGGAGCTGCAGTCGACATAGAACCACCAGTTGCATTTGAGTATGGTCTGATCGAAGAGCGTGTTCTCTGGGCACAGAAAAGATTTCCTCACCATCCCATCGTCCGTGAGGGCGCACACATGGAAAACCTGAAGGGAAATACAATTTATTAGATGGCAAATAATGAAAATTATCTATCTATGACTTACCATGCAGCCCAGATCTGTATCCGCATAGAGTCCTGGGAAATGCTTCTGCCTGGTGCAGGAGAAACTCGTTGGAGGCAAATCCACTTTGGCTTTGAAGTTGTCATCGAAATTCTTGTCGTAGCTTACAGGATAATATTCCTTGGGCGCATTCATAACCTGGCAGAAGAAAAAATAGTAAAGATTCAGTCCATCAATTGATTGTTCAGTAAAATATCACAAAATAGAGGCACTTGTTTTGGAAATTGGAAATCGAGCAGTATTAGAATTTAGCAAAAACTAGAAATCTTTTGTTTACTTGATAGAATTTGATTTTTTTAATATATCTATATAATTCCTACTTTTAATCACTCAATGAAATCTCTCCAGTCCCACAGTTGGAAATTAATTCATAGAGTTATATTTTTAAAATGATGTGTAATGCATTTAAATTTTTTGAATTTAATTAATAAAAATAAATAGTCTATTAACTCACCTTGGAAACTTTATGCTCGGCCAGCTGTCGCGGCTTTGGTGTTGTTGTTGTTGTCGTTGTGGTTGTGGTTTTTACGGTGGATGTCCTGATGAATTCCTCTCGCAATTTGGCCGCCAGCATCGCACGATGCTCCGCCTTCAGTTGTTGCTCCCTCACATAGATGGCATGTTTAATTGTGTCCACGGTGACATTGGCGGCAGCGGCCAGTTCCTCGACGGTCACATCTTTAAGATCAAATTTGGGTTCCTCAAATTGCAGATAGTTGGGATTCTTGGACACTGTTCGCTGCTCTGGCTGTCCCACATCCGACTTGCCCACATTGGCGATACGGGAAATGGACTGCGGCATGGCTTGGAAAACAGGCACTGCCACCGGCTGAGATACCACGGGATTATCCGCATGGAAAGTGCGATTCGAGTGCTGAAAGATCGGGAAGATTGAAGTGAATTGATTGCCAATTTAATTCCAAACTCACCGGTTTCTCATTGGTATCTACCAATTTATTATTGACGCTAACCCGCGGCTGCGTCGTGTCCACTGCAATGCGACGTTGTGCGTTCAGAGCCGTTGGCAATGGCTCGTTGGCCACGGCCTTTTGTGGTATGGGCCGGAAGGCAGGCACACCCAATGCCAGGGGCCGTGCCTCCGTCATGAGCTGCGACTTCGGCTGTGTTAGCCTCTTGGCCGTGAACTCTTGACCCTGCTGCAGCAGCTGCAGATTGTACGGCACTGGACCCGTCGAGCGGGAGGAAATGCGTTTATCGGGCAGAGGCTGTTGCACAGGTACACTTAGCTATGGATACAGATGTTTATTTATTTATATATTATGTATACGCAGTCTAAATAAAATAAATTTTAATATTTATTTAAAGTCAACTAAGGCAGTTAAGAGCGAGATAGTATAAAAGAAAGGGTCTTTTAAAACCATAGAAATTAAGTTTGCTCAACAATGAAATGATACAATTTTCTAAATAAGGGGTTAATCCACACTCACCTCTTGCTGCTTTGCGGAGGGCAGCGTTCCAATTAATTCTGGAGGTCCATTCCTATAGCTAATGGCACGACGACGATCGCTCTCCAGGTTGCTCAGGGAATCCTTAAATCCCAACTCATCGCCCACGCTGAGACCTGTAAACAAGAGTCTTTAGGTGTTGTCTCTACGGCTTCAAGATCCGATGTCTTGACGGTCCATCAATCAAATGAAAACAAGTCAATAATAATAATAGTTCCACAATGAAACTGTTAATGAAATGCCTTTGTCTTTGCCGTCTATTGTTTATCCCTATCAAAGGCTTATCTATTGTATACAATAAATGTAGTATTGTGTTTACAAATCGCCAGCCAATGGTCAATGCTACGGATATTGAACCGTAGTCAAGTCTCCGACTCTCCTCTCTCTCTCTCTCTTTCTCGGTTCAAACTCAGCTCCGTCTTCGACTTGACATTGCCATTGGCATTGGCATTAATTCATTGATTACTTAAATGCTGCGATTAGCTATCGAATCGTGTTTTGTTTTCTATATACACTACAAACTGATATGTACAGAAATCGTTAACGAGGTATAATAGATAGGAACAAGGTGGGGTTTCTAGAGGAGATTTACCTAAACCGAAATGTGCCTTTACGCCACCCAAATTTCGTACACGAAACAGTCCAGACTTTTTGAAGTTACAATCGAGTGTGAAACCGTAATCGGACATAAAAACGCACGTCCCGCAAGCCAATCCTATAAATAAATAGAAAAAGCATACACAGAATAGGATAGTTCTTCAATATAATACAAAAGGCATCAGGAGTTAGTAAATGAAGCGTGAAATTAGTGACTGTTCAATGGAAAAATGTTAAGAAAAACTCGATGAACGCTAAAGTTGAACCATTACCAAATTACATATTTAGTTAAATATAGTTTGTAAAACAAGCTACAAGTTGTGAATAAAACCACACATGCTACTGACTGGATATTGTATTGTATTGAATTTATTTGTACATATTTTCTGCTGGGCTTGGCACCATCACAATCCAATTAAACAGGTCTTGAAATTGCCGTGACTGTCGCTGGCACAGTTTTCGCACGCGTTTACAAAACAATTTAATAAAAAACGAATTCGAGTATGAGAAATATTCGGAATTTATAGAAATAATCTTCAAGTTTAAGCGATGCCCCGCATCAAATTTGAAATGCGTTGGCTGAAATTTTGATTGATGCTTGACGATTGTTTGTTATTCAAAAACAGAGCCCACAGATGCTGGAAATTCGATAAAGCCACAAAAATTGTAAGTATATCAAGGTGTCAAATTGATCAAAGAGGGCATTCAATTTGGGAAGTTTGTACGCATTGAAGCGGAAACCTTTCAAAATGTTTCTTAATTTGCAACTATAAAGAGTTAAGATCTAAGAGCTTTGGCGGCCTGTTGCCAGAGGGCAACGCAACTCTGACACGCCATTTAGCTAATTATGCCGTGACCAATAGAATTATGAAAAAAGCTCAACGCAAAGAACTCACATTTCTAAGTGCTTTAACAATAAATATTTTTTAAAAAAAAACTTCCTTAAAAATGTGCCAAAAAAATAATGACCAACAGCAAATGTGAACTTATGTGAGTTCAGCACTTTAAACTAGTTGCTTAACTAACAATTTATGTGTTAGCTAATCACAAAGCATCAACTAAAACGACCCCAAAGCAAACGCAGTGCAACAACAACTGAACTGAGCCAAATTGCAACGTCTTGAGTTCAAATTAAATTGTTAGCATGTCAAGTGGGACATGAAATCTGTCAGTTTTGAGTGGATTCTTACAAAACGTCAACTCGAACGAAATGACTGAATAACACTCATATCCATATTCATGAGTCGAATAATTGAAGGCTGAACTTATTGCCCCCATCCAAGCAGTGCATCGATACAAAATACACATCCACCTTAATGAATGTGGCCTGTGGCTGGCCAATTAATTGACTGTCTGTCGGTCAGACTTTTGTTAATAGCTGCACTCACTACTCGGCTATTCAATCTCATGCATTAGTTCAAGGAAAATGGAGCGTGTTTTAAAAAAAAGAAACACACACACAATGCGGACTTTGGCATTAGTGAGGGCCAATTTTGAGACATACCCGCATTTATGTGTATTTTGCGGTTCGTTGGGGTTACTCAGATTTTGCTGGGTGTCATTAACGGATAGAAGCCACATATGTACATATAAATAATGGCAACACAACATGACAAGACGACATTAGCATCTTCAATTAAGTTGCCTTTATTCTGACCAGAATATATTGAAGCAATAGAGAACATTCATTTGCGGGAGGTCAAAGAACATGAGTCAATATATAAATAAAAATGACTCAAAAAATTATAAATAAAATCATATTAACATGACTATCTAAACCAAATCACTTTTCTATCTATCACTGTCTATCTAAATATCTACCGATATATTCATCTATATTTTTATCTGGCTATCTATGAAATCCTACTTTAACTCGTCAATTATAATATTTTCTTTATTTATTTTTATAGTTTTATACCTTTATTTTCATTCTGTATTTTCTACTTTCAAATTTGAATTGCATGCAACTACTTCTGTTTCCCCTACTAAGTATCGAGTAATCAATAACTTTCATTCCTTAAACTTAACTTATTAACTATAAAGTTGCTTATTTAGCCTTGCCAATTGCACTTTTACTCAATTGTCAATTGAAAACACGTGAAAATGTTTGAAATGAACATTAAGCATGCGCCGTGTTGGTCGCGCAGCAATTTTAATTACACCCTTAGCTGAATAAAGGGAGGCAAAAAAATAGCAAATTGGTTGATAAAGACATTAAAGTAAATTAACTACGGCGCAATTGGCAAAAGACAAGCAAAACGATTAAACATGGTAACAAAACAAATATTAATATCTGCAATTAAAGGCGAAAAGCCGAAAGAAAACTTAAATATATTTGTGCAGCCTGCGCAAAGGAAGAGCAATAGCCGGCAAATAGACCGGCAGAGACACTAATAACAATAACAACAACAACAGCAATAACAACAAAAACAACAGTTGCAATAACAACAACAACAACAAGTCAAAGTCGAAGAGGAACGACAATTCAGTTAGTCACAGGCCGCTTTCACCGTCATCATCTCAATCTCAAGCGCGTCTGTATGAAATGTTAGTGGTTTGAGTTTGAGTTTGAGTTTGAGCTTATGACTTGTCGCTGGAGTCGCCACGCCAAGCAAATAGAAATTGAAACTGAGCAAATAATGAGGCATAAATATGCAGTCGGTGCCGGGCCAACATTAGCGTGCCATTGACCACCACCAGCATGAGCACGAGCCATAACGTGGCCGTTACTTTCCGTTTCAGCCAAATCCGAAAAACCGAATCAGTTTTTAGCAGCCTCCTTCCGAGTGAGAAGACCAGGTGCAGGCCATTTAGCACCTCCATGCGAATCGAAAGTGGGTCAAATAAGAAGATATTGGCAACAAAAAAAAAAAAACATTGATATTAATTGCTGCCGCATTTGTGGAATGCTTTATTGGCATTAATTCAATTTGACTTCATCGCTGGGCGGGCAGATAAATGCAAATATCTTGTATAAATTATGAGCGATCATTTTGGGCCTGGGCATGAGCATCTTGTTTCTCGGTTTCATCTTGATTCAACAGATTCGACCGACCGGTAAGTGTTTCTTTATGTTGCCTGCCCAAAACCTTAACCTCTGAATGCCATTTGCCTTTGCTTTGGTTTCCCCCTTTTATATCGTCAATTTTTAAGCCCGTATTTAACCATTTTTATTTTACATTCAGTTTGCATTGTTTGGCAGCGTTTTTATGTTCAATCTTTTGGTTTATTGTCAACCAGAGAGCATTGTTCAAGTTTGATATCGTATTCAAGATGCTAAGCGAAAAGTCAACATACTGAAGTCTCACTGTGGCAACTATAAAAGGAAACCACTTTGAATTGAATTAAACGATTTGAGCTAAGAATTCCTTTCCCTTTCGTTGGATATCTCAATAGAGATAAATATCTAGATAATTTGTTACACCCAAACAACATAAAACTTGACCTCGCATAAAGTTTCTATTTCCCACCACAAAATCCATAAAACATTTACCAAAATGAATCGTCGTCGATCATTTTGGAGGTATTCAGGAAAAGCTTTAACTTTGACTTTAACGATATCTGTGGGATCGAGAGTGGGTATATAAGTAAGTAAATAATACCGCCGAAATGACCTTGGTTCAATGTCCATTACGGCATACCTGAGTGTAGATAGACCCCCGGTCTAGTGCGTGATCTTAGCCAAATTAGATACCAGCCCAGACAACGGCCAAGAGTGGCATCTGTGTAAAGTGTCAGCTGCCAATCTGCATGTTAATTCGTTTTGTCAGTTAATTATGCTAATTGAACGATGCTCTTGACAGTGAGTGATAGGGCCCCAAAAAACAAAACACCCATCAAATTGTTGAATGTCTGGCCACTTCAAAATCTCTACAATATGTCGAATTAAATTGCAATTTGAGAGCCATTTGTTCCATGTGAAGTCGGCAAGAGTACTGCATGTGTGTGTGTGTGTTTGTGTGTGTATGTATGCAGTGTGTGGCCAATAAGTTATAATAATAAAGCCTATCTTTATTATTCGCCATGTCATGACGAAACTTTAACACGCTTCTTAATAAACTAATATGTATAATCATAAATAATCTTAAATCATCTTAAATTATTTTTGAATTGAGACAATCTTAATCAAGTAATTATAAAAGTAAAGCCTTTGTTTATTTTTGATTTCGATAAAAAAAATATTTGCTCAAAGTAAATAAAACTATATGACTATTTCCTTTGCATGCTTTGTAAAGTTGGAAGAGCTCAAACAATAAATAAGTTTGTGTGTCACAATGTGTCAATTGTTGAAAATTATCTATATATGAGAAATGTTGACTTGTTAGACTTTCAATAAGCACAACTTTACTAAAGCTCATCCTATTTCCTTGAGGAATGTCTTATTTTTCATAATATTAAGACTTCTTTAACTTTGCATTTAAATTTTAAGCTTCTGAGACAAAATTTTTTTTTTCCAAAAATGATAGAATTTTACAGTGTTACCCCTTTACATTTTTCGAAAATTTTGAAAAATTTTAAAATTTAAATTTATTATTCTAATCGACTTCTGGCAATAAAATTAGGGTAAAAAAGTACTTTTGAGCAAATTTCCACTTTAATTCTTAAAAATCTAAGCTGAAATGTAAAATTTTCGACTTTTAAGGCTTCCGGACTTTTAGTACACGATATTATACTTATACTTTATGGCTTTACTGCAAATATAGAAAATAAATCAATGAAAACTTGATTTAACAATCGTTAAATTTGATTTTAACAGAATAGTGCTGGGTCTATCAGATTACAAATTAACAAAATAAATTATCTTTATATGAGAAATGCAGACTCTTTGCACTTACAACAAGCACAACTTAAATATCGGACTTTTTTAGCATAGTGGGTTGTGGTAAATCACAATATTAAATAGCCAACTATGAAACAATCATTTAAACATATATGTATTTCCCTTAATGACAGAAGCAAACAAATACTTAACTATAAGGAGGCTAAGCACGCTATTAAGCATTTAAGAGACTTAAAATAAGCTGTCATTACCATAAAAAAATGTAATCAATATTTGTGCAAAAATTAAAGAAGATGCAAATACTCATCTCAGTAGATTGCCAACCTAATGAGGAAAAGGTACGACTCCCGTGTCAGGGTAATAAAAATGCCAAAGCAAAGTCAACAACGGCAACAACAACAATAATAAATTAATAATAATAATAGTAATAGGTAACAAAGACGCCCAGAAGCGATGCAGCGCTCGGGTGAGCAAATGAGTCTGCATCAGCTGTCTCGGAAACCAAGTCAAGAGTCAAACGAAGCTGCAACACGACTCGAAGTCGGAGTCAGGGAGGGAGACGGAGACGATTGTGAAGTCGGCGTGCGTGACCTTTGAAGGTCTTACGTGAGCGAGCGGGTTGCGTGAGCGGCCCAATGTTGCCCCCAGCCTACAAGAGACTTACTAACATACTACAAAACTATGAAAGACCCAAAACAATAGTCTCATGTTAGTTGTATTTATGTTCGCTGGCTGTGAAGATGCGATAATTATGCTTTAATTTATTGTTAATTGTGTACAAAGTGCGACGGCTGACTGAGTTATGCGGTTGCTTAAAAATGAGAGCAAAATGGGATTAAATTCAAGTAAGTATAAGGAAGATATTATATGAAATAAGGCAATCTGCTGTTGGGAGCCTTTCACTTTGTAAATTGGCCACTTAATGGCAGCCTTTTTCCTTGTGAGAGCCATCAATATGACAATGCAATTTACAATTTACCATTTGCAAGTTTCTTTTGCTGCACAAGGGCCAAGCCAAGCTTGTTGCATCTGGCATTCGGGCAAATATAATTAAGATAAAAAAAAAACCTGCTAATTGCTGTTTGAAAGTCATTTCATTTCTGCCTGTCAGTGTGACAGGGCGTATGCGCATTATTGGACACTCAGTCGCGTCGGTGTCTGCCACAAGTGCCAACATAAATAACTTCAGCAACAGCAACAACAAACGCTGCAAGCCCTTTAGTAGACATTTTTGTATTTATTTCTTTATTTTATTTCTTTTTTTTGTTATTTTTACTAAGAAGTTGCATAAAGCGGTCTGCCAAAATGTGGGTTATATAAAAATAAGCTACACACATACGAAGACACACACGCCCAAACAGAGAGAAAGAAACAATTCCAAAGCGCTGCGTCATTGACCACAAAACAAAAGATTGGTCAGCATCACAAAGCAGAAGGGAAAAAAATACGAAGACAAACGAAGCCGACCTAAGAGGCATCTCAATAATTTTATTGGCTTGGAATTGATGAATCACTATTGTAGATTGGCTTTATGAAGCCATCACCATCATATCCACACACTTACTGACCACACACCGCATTGGGTCATGGGGAAAACTGGCCATGTTCTGGCCCATAGATGAGAGAAAAATCGAATTGAGAGAAGGCAGCTCTCAAGCTGTATGCAAATTAAGCATTTCGGCTTATGCAGATTTTTGAACGCTCTTCTCGCGTTGGCCATAATATCAAAGAGGGCCGAAGACCGAGTCGAGTGGCAATTAACACCGAATGGACCTGGTGCTGATCTACTTGCCCATCTTGACGCTGAACTTGACCGATTTTGTGATCGCATGGGCGTGAGCTAGAATGTCCATATTAAAGTCAAACTCAATGACGATCTGTGCGATGATCTGTGTGCCTAGATTTGATTTGTTACACTTCAGGCTGAAACACTTTATGCCAAATTGCAGTGTGAAGGTCAATTAAAATGAGTTTGTTTTTAAATTTGCATGCGAATTGATTAATATGACCAAGAAAACCGATATTATCGTAACACCTGCCAAATTGCGGCCATGGATGCAAATAAATGACTAAGCTGGGCACTCTTCACGTATGTGTTTTTCAAACACACTTCACAGCTGCCCCTCAAGTTGTTATCCTAAATTACATGTGTCTCAATTTAATGACCAAAGCCCTCTAAAATACGAGCATAATCCGAATCTATCGGTTTCAGCTTCATTACTCTGCGCTTAGAACAAAACAAAGCTCTTGAACACAATTACTTGCAAGTCATTGCTAATGGCACTATCCAACAAAATTTCAGGTTTGTTTCTTTTTAGCAAGGTTTTAAATGCTCAAGCTCGTTTGCATTGAGAAACCGCAGAGCTGAGATATTAATGCATACCCCCAAAACGACAGAAGCTAGCCAAATAATCGGGTTAAGCATAATAGACAAACACTAAGACAATGCAAAAAAGAATAAAAATAACAACAACAAGTGTAAGAACACTTTGAAGAGCAATCGACTTAAAGATACTCAATTTTGCGGTATAAAGTATCCTGAAAGTATCTCTGAAATATTTAAAATTCTATTCATATTCATAGATATATGCTGACAACAAAATAATGATTCATATTTGTGTGATATGTACGATTTTATATGCTCTAAATTTTCATGACTCAATAGAAATCAATTGCCGAAAGCATGTCTAACAACCTGTTTCAACTACTGCTGAAAGTTATCTTGATTACAGGGTATAAACAATGTTAAACCTGTAACTAGAAAACATCGATTGGCTGCAACAAAAGCAGCAAGTTGGCAACAGTTAAATACAATAGTTAAATCGAAAGCTCGAAGAACTCAACGGTTTTTATTTGTTGCCACAAACAGTCTTTTTCGGCGCGCAGTGAGTAACCCCCCTCCCACCCCTTTACCCCCTGCGGCACACCAACTCACCTGCCCGCCTGTAAGCGGCAAGTGGCAGTTGACATAAATTCAATTTTGCAGCTCATCTCAATTGAATTACCACCAATTAACTGGCATTCAGGTAGTGCATAACCAGTTTAATGATCTTCCAAATTGTATTACGAGATGTTTTTATGGCCAAGAGCGTCTTCTTCTTCTTCTAATCGTACACACCAGTTTGGTTATGATGCAAAAAGAATTTATGTGCTGTGGTTTACAAACGAAATGTGTGGCAGACGCTGTGGCAAGCTGTTTAATAACTTATATCATGCGTGACAAGGCAGCTCAAAACGAAAGACTTAAGACACAAACTTGATGTCGAAATTTATATGAAACTTGTTTAATGCGATTTAATTACATGAATATTATATGAAAATATGTAATAAGTAATAGGTCCATAAGTAAACCAAATGCATTATGTTTGTTAATTTGTATTATAATATAAACAATAAATCAAAACAATTAAACGGCAATTATTAATATTAAGATGAACCCAACCGACACCTGGGAGAAAAGCGAAAACAAAACATAAATAAAATGCCATTACTCACTTGCCGCCTGCATGATGAGAAATCCAATAACAAAAAAATTCATTTTCCACGTATTTTCACACTTTTTATGTTGATTTATTTCGTAGAGAGTAGCTGGTTATTCGGTTATTTGTTCGAATTCGTAAAACGTACGATAATTTCGTTTGCCAATTTCCTTGTTGAAAAAACACTCACACTTGCACTCACACATTCACTGTGTGTGAAATTCAGCTGCGGATATAAACAATTTTTTTTTTTGAGCTATGGAAATGGAAAATAAACGCAAGCATTAAACGCATTATAAAATTGCTTTATGCACGACTCGTGCCGACGGAGATGAGCCACGAATCGGAAGTTATAGTTACCATAATTAAATTAAATTAAGCTATTATTATTTTTCGTAGTATTTTCCTGCCTGCATGTCTGTCTGTCTGTCTGTCTACTGATGAAAAATTCCTCAAAGTGATCTGAGCCAAACAATTGCCATGCCAAGAAATGCGCGTAAATTGAAAAACCGGTAAACAGAAAACGCAAATGAGCTGGACAAACACTCTCTCTTTCTGTTTAAACTTTAAAGTAAAAGTGAGGACGCAAAAGCAGATGCCAATCTCGATGTCGATGTCGATGCCGCGTGGGCCGTAAACTTTGTAACGCCAATCAATTAATATATCAATAAAAAAACATAAATGACTATCTATGTACTTATGCATATTTGTTTTGATATTTAGTTTGTTTTACTAATAATGAAAATCGATGGCGCGTTTCTTTAGTGTAACGGGCCGAGCACTTTCCAATCATTTGCTCGCTCGGTTGACTGTCGCGCCATAATTTTCGTAGCTGTCTCAGTCTGTTTTCGTAGCTATTGTCACTATCAACACGGGCTGACTTGGCCACGCCCATCTACCCAAAAATCAGTCGGCACGTCGAAAAAAAAATAAAGAAACAACGTGCAGTGGTTCTGCGTTTAAAACTTGGTAAAGATAAAAATCATAGGTAAAAGTTGTTTTCGATATGCTTTTATTTCGTGTGTCTGTTTCAGTGTTAATTGCATGTTTTTTATTTTTATATTTTTCCTTGGTTTTATTTGAGTTAACACAGTTTTTTAATCAATTAACAAATAGACACATTTTGCTTTATTAAATACTCCAAAATTTATTCAATCATTTTTTAACAATATTCCATTGGCCTCGTTATATTTCACTTTTTCACATTCTTGTTTTATGTGTTGTTAATTTGGTTTTAAATTAATTATACAAATATACATATGTGTATAGATATTTGCAGTTATATGTAGAGCTTGTTTTGGTATTTGTAATTGTTGCTCGAGCGAGTCTCCTTTACCGAATACGTTTCAAATCCGAGACGCCACAAAACTGAGATACGCGCGTCGTGCAAAGCTTGTAACTTCAATGAACGGCCAACAACTGTAGACTGAATATGAATCAGAAATTGTGGCCAGCAAACCCGCCAAACCAACGCAAGCAACAACACAACACACTGAAATGGCCTCTTTGGAATTACGGCTCGGTTTCGAAAGCGACGGCTTTGCGCATGCGTGTCTGAGTCTCTCTTTCTCTCTCTCTCTCTCTCATATGCTTAGATGCTTCGTCACTTTACAACACTGCACTGATACATATGTGAGTTTTCAAAAAGCAATTTGCCATTGATAAGACACTTGTGAATTTTTATTTCAATTTAAAAGTATTTTAATTGTAAATCCAAAAAGGAATTCGATTTAAATATATATGTAAATATCGTCAAATAAAAAATCCAGTTTTCCAAATGAAAATATTTAAATTAAAATACGAAGTATCATAATTTGTATCAAACAACACTTTAAGCTTGATTCTGAGACGGTTAATTTTTTGCAAAACATTATGCCAAAATGAGTAAACATTTTTACTTGAAAAATTTCTATGTAAAAGGAGTGACCAATTTCAAACTCTCATAGCTTTACCAAAACTGATCCGATTTCCAAGCGGAATTACATTTGGATCATGGTCGATGTTTCGATGTTTTTTTTACATCACTTGGTATCACCTACTTATAAATCTCGTTCTGAAAGGAAATTGTTAATATTCGAAAACCTTTTAGAACTTAAATTTTCTATAATTTAAGTGAATAAACTATTCCAAGTACTATTTGTAAATATTTCCCAAAATTAATTGCATATTCACAGCTATTTAAAGCATGTCAAATTACAATTCGCATGCTACGAGAATATTCCAATAAAATAATACCATTAGCTCTACCGTACTCTGTGGATTCACAAGCGTTTAAATGAATTTGCGAAAAAGCTGCATATTTTTTGTCACAATATGGATAAGTTTGCTCCAAGCAAACGCCATGAAGAATTATAATACTGATAATTCCTATTCAGCCTCGACGGAAACTTTAAAAAGTTTATTGGACTTGGAGAATAGTTTAATGGAAAACTTGGAAGGATATGTGAAAGAGCTGAAACACAAACTTGGCTTGGCCAAAAGGTAAGTAGACTTATATAATCATTTAAAGATATATTTCTTATTTTTTTAGTGCCGTAACAAACTTTCGTGCTGAGGAGCTGAAAATGCGCTCTGATAACGATTTTTTTGACAACCCATTGAATAGTTTGGTGTTTCTGCGACACCTTATAGAGGATTGGCTAAAGTGGGCGGCATATATGAAGCAGCTGCCTGGAACTGGTAAAGAAGTATCATTGAAAATGTTCAGCAAATTTTTAAAAAATTCTCTTCATTCTGCAGCACAAATTGCTTATGCCCAGGATTTGCGCTCCAAGCTCCCAAGAGTTGCAGATCTTCAGGAAGCCAGTCACAGTATTGAGCTTCTTGTTGATTATTATGAATTGGAACCCAAAGATTTGGCAGTCGGCAATTTGTCTGGACATTCTCAGCCAAAGTTTGCATTGTAATGTTTTTAAAATGATCAACTGATTGAAATTGTTCAAATTCTTTTCAGCACTGCGCTCTCGATGTTGGATTGTTATGCATTGGCAAAATACAACTTGTTTCAGAAAAAATACGAAAAGTCCGAGATTTGGTTAAATATTTCGCTGACGAAATACGAATCAAGTCATAATCCAATATACAAGGTCTTTCATTTCGATGAAAGCAATATACTGAAATGGTTAGGAGCTGTGCTAATAAAGCGCAAGAAGAACACGGCAGGAATGCAGCATCTAAAGAAAGCAATCAGTATCAAGACAGATGAAACCTCTTATTATTATCAAACAAAAGCGATTATCCAGGAACGCTGTTCCGCCAGCTTCCATCGGCCCAGCTATCTGCATTGTCGCTATAATAATTGGATGACGCCTTTCCTGCGCATTGCACCTCTGAAAATGGAGGAGCTGAGCTTGGATCCTTTTGCGGTGCTCTACTACGATGTCATATATAATAGCGAAATCGAATGGTTCCTAAACAAATCTTTAGACTTTATTCCAGCATTATTGGAAATGAATCAATTGTCAAAAGAACGCACCGCACAGAATGTGAACTTTGCGACTTCTGTGGATGCAGTTAGTCAGACGCTTCATAAACGAATAACAGACATGACGGGATTCAGCATGGAATTAGGCGATGATCTATCTTTGATCAACTATGGCATCGGTGGACATTATACCTTACACACGGATGCATTCGATGAGGATGTAAATATTTACATAACTATTTAAGATAACTTACATATATAATTATCTTTTAAATTTTCTTTTACAGTTTGAAGATCGAGGAAATCGTATAGCCACAACTTTGTTTTATGTAAGCTTCATTAAGAATCGCAGATAACCACTTAAAATATTAATTCCCTCAGTTGAGCAATGTCGAATCGGGAGGTGCCACAATATTTCCATATTTCAATCTCACGGTGACGCCAGAAAGAGGAACCGCCCTTGTCTGGCATAATCTACTCAACAATGGCAAACAGCATTACGGAACTTGGCATGCCGCATGTCCAGTAGTCGTAGGCACTAAATACGGTAAGCTGTAGTCGCATTCCAATCACGACAAAGATGTATTCTTTATATATTTTCAGTTCTAACGAAGTGGATCTATAGCCTTAGTCAGATGTTTATTAAACCTTGCCTTGCTAACGAGGGAAAATCCAAATAAAGTACATGAAAAAGTCAACAAACATTGGCCGCTTACGAATAAAGCGAAATTTCTTTGAAAATCACATAAACTGTTCGCTTAAAGCCCTACATTCCATAACTACTAACTAGAACTGACGCTGGCTTTGGTGAGACGATACTTTTGGACCGCAAAGAGGGCACCCTCCTCGGAGGTCAGCTGCTCCATGAATTTCTCCTGCAGGAAACGATTAGACTCAGCGTTCAGTTTTTCCTCAACGAATGTAAAATGCAACATCGCATTGGGCACACAATTTAGCTCCAGCAGTGTCTCATTCGATGGCAACACCTTCTTCGGTGGTATGGTGAACAAATGAAACTGTTCACCCGGATTTTCAAGGAATGCACGCACAAAGTCCTCCACTCTGGAGACAGGTTCGTGTGGCTTGAAGATTCCTTGCAACACGTAACGATTGGGAAACTGTATGCGAAGCACGCAGTCCTTGTACTGATTCAGCTTTGCTAGCATGGCCTTCTGGCGCTCCAATTCCCGTAGATTGGACGTGAGCAAGGGGGCATCCTCGTTGCCCGAGGCAGTGCGCTTCAGATCACGCAGCACCATCTTTAAATCGTTGACAGTAAGATCGAAAAATGAATCGGGCAAATCGTCGTTATTCTTGTTAGCTGCATCCAGTGAGAAAAGCACAGCATTTCGCGGTCCAATCACATTTACCACTGGTGGTGCTTTACCAGGATTCTCATCAGCGTTATCCTCGAACTGCTCCTCCTGGTTTTGATGATGTAATAAGTAACCAGACCCACTACCCCAGTCATACTTGTTTTTTTCAGGGCCATCTTTTGGCGCCGGTGCTTCGGCATCAGCAGCTGCTTCCTTGCCAGGGTTTTCCTCGGGAGCAGTACGCTTTAATGATTTAACCATGTCACTGGTCAACGCAAAGCCGCCGCCGCCTCCACTGCCAGCAGCACCAATGGCCGAGCGGGAGGTGCTGGGCTGATCGTCATCATTTACTATTTTGGGCTTCACCTCGGCCGGCTTATAGACGTTGGCCTGCCTTTTGAGATCCTCCGGCTTCTTGTCGATCAGTCGCATCATGGCGCGCCCCTCGAGTATGCCCAATGATTTAAGCGTCGTGTTCTTCATCTGTTGCTCACCAATCACCTCGCTGCGCATGTAAATGATGACCGGACTTTCGTAGGACTCCAACTGTGTCAAGCATAATTCCTGGACAACATGCCACACGGTGCTGCTAGGGGCAAACTCCCCTTGCTCGCGAGTGCCGTCATTCAACTGAATGCAGACAACAACATTCGTCACTGTTCGACGCTTTTCCGTGGGCTCCATTTCCAGCACGCAGTTATTGGGCAATCCGCTGAATCGAAACTGCTGTGCCAGACTTACATCTTTGTTGTGGAATTTCAGACAATGCTCGTCGCTGTCGAAGCCATGCTTTGCGCTCGCCGTCTCCAGGACCTCTAGCAATGTCATGTCGGGCTTAACGTTGACATTCTGACGACGACCATTGGGGAGCAGCACAGTGACCCGTTTATCCATGCTTCAATCTCGGTGGAGACGCTTTCAATGGAGCCCTATTGGGAGCAACATGTGTATATGAGAATTTTCAAATAACCAAATACGCACGGCTGCTTGAATTTTATGTCAAACCTGAATTTCGTAAACTCAGTATTCGCTTTATGTCGTAAAAATAAGTTAGAAGTGGTATTAATTGTAAATTATGGCGAATAACAAAAAAAATTATGCCGGTCACCGGTTGTTATCGAATTGTCAGCAATTAGTTCGATAAGACGAAGAAGTGAACTAAATGAGTGAACAAAGCTTCCAATTGATGGATCATTTAATTCGAAACTGTGATATCGTGCTCACATGACTGACATACATGTTGTACGACAAACTGTAAGTGTCCCTGAAACTGATAATTATTATTATTAATTAATTAATTTTTATTAATAAGCAATAACTCAGTTTCTGCCTCTTTTTAAAAGACTTAATTACATTTTTTGCATGACATGCATGTGTGACAGTGTGACCAGCCTCATTCAACGATCGTGTGCAAAAAAAAAACACTTGTGATAACGCAGCCCAGCAGACAAGTAGTTTTTATTATTATTAAATATTTACAATAAGCACTGGACAAATGTATACGAGATTGTTGCAACATTTGGGGAATGGTGCCAGGTAAAGCATACGCTAAAAAAATTAGTAAAAATTATTTGAAATGCTGGATGCTATTACTGGACCACCTGTTACATAAACATTTTTTTTGCGCTTCCAGGTGTTTGGCTACAAAGGCCACGCCGAAAGTGCTACCGATCAATAAAATTCTAATTTCCAATCGCGGCGAAATTGCATGCCGGGTTATTAAAACAGCTCGAAAGCTGGGCGTACGTACAGTGGCTGTCTACTCTGATCCAGATGAGCACAGTCTGCACACGGAGTTAGCCGACGAGGCTTATCGCGTTGGCGAGGCAACTTCATATTTGCGAGGTGATCGCATTCTCGAGATTGCCAAGAAGTCCGGCGCACAGGCGATTCATCCTGGTTACGGCTTTCTCTCGGAGTCCGTGGAATTCGCTGAGCTATGTCAGCGCGAAGGCGTCATATTCATGGGACCACCGAGCTCTGCCATTCGTGACATGGGCATCAAGAGCACCAGCAAGGCCATAATGGCTGCTGCCGGAGTACCAATCATCAATGGCTATCACGGCGAGGATCAGACGGACTCGTGTCTGCAGGCTGAAGCCGCTAAGATTGGCTTTCCTCTCATGATAAAGGCTGTGCGCGGTGGTGGCGGCAAGGGCATGAGGATTGCGGAAAAACCAGAGGATTTCCTCACAGCATTAAACTCGGCGCGCACCGAATCCCAGAAGGCCTTTGGAGATAGCTCTGTGTTGCTTGAGCGCTACGTGCGTTCGCCTCGTCACGTGGAGGTTCAGGTGTTTGCGGATCAGTATGGCGATGCTGTCTATCTGTGGGAACGTGATTGCTCCGTTCAGCGCCGACATCAGAAGATTATCGAAGAAGCACCAGCGGTAAGAGCTAAATCCTTAATTGAACGAATGAAGTTTTACTTTAATACTCTTGTTTTTAGCCTGGATTGTCGGAGGAACTGCGTCGAGAACTGGGCGAAGCTGCCGTGCGCGCTGCCAAGGCTGTCGGTTATGTGGGCGCTGGCACTGTTGAGTTTATCCTGGACAAAGAGGACCTCTCGTTCCACTTCATGGAGATGAACACACGCCTGCAAGTCGAGCATCCCATATCCGAGATGATAACAGGCACTGATCTGGTCGAATGGCAAATTCGCATTGCTGCCGGCGAGCCTCTGCCCCTGACACAATCCCAGATCACGCGCCGTGGTCACGCCTTCGAGGCACGCATCTATGCTGAGAATCCGCGCGGTGGCTTTCTTCCCGGAGCTGGTCCTCTGCGTTACCTGAGCACTCCCAAGTCCAGTGCAGAAGTGCGTGTGGAGACGGGAGTGCGTGAAGGGGATGAGGTATCAGTTCACTACGATCCAATGATTGCAAAGCTGGTTGTCTGGGGCGAAAATCGCACTCAGGCTCTAAACTCGCTGATTGCACGCTTGAGAGAATATCATGTAAGTATTTAGCGTATTTAATTCCATTGTGTCACTCATCAACTCTTCATATTTCTACAGATTTCTGGCTTGGAGACAAACATCAACTTTTTGATCGACCTGGCCTCGCATCCTGAATTTCAGCTAGCCAATGTGCACACTGGTTTCATCGATCAACACTTTGATACGCTCTTTCCACCAATTGTTGTTGAGCAGCAGCAACTGAGCCAGGCTGCTCTCTCGTTGATCTTCAATGAGCTGCAAGCTGCCAGCAGCAATGTCAACAACAACCAGGATCCATTTGCTGCCACGCCAAATGTGCGACTCAATTACGCTTTAATACGCAAATACAATTTGAAGGCACATGAAAAGGGTAGGCCTTAGAGAATTACTACGACCATCCTATTATAATATATATATTTCTGTTTATTTTAGTTTATGCCGTGGAAGTCAAGTATGATAATGGCGACATCGAAATCCGCGTGGATGGCGGCGCCTGGCAGGTCATTAAGGCCGATCGTGTGCAAGACGGAGAACGTCTGAAAATCCGCGCCAATATTGATAACCACATCTCCACGTATAATGCCAACATTGACGGCGCAAATGTAACGCTGTTTCTTGAGGTAGATTTCCAAAATTTTATACACAATTATACAAAATTTATTATGTATTCTTAAATTCCATAAATAGAATGGCAAACTGGACTTTGAGCTAGTGCAGCCCAAATTCTTAAGCGCACAGGCTGATCAGCTCGGCAGTGGTGGCTCTAGAGTCGTAGCACCAATGCCAGGTGTCTTAGAGAAGGTTCTGGTTAAGCCTGGTGATAAAGTCAAGAAGGGAGACAGTCTAGCCGTGCTAATTGGTATGTTTCTAAATATAAAAATTTTAGATATCATTTTTATCTTTGCGTCACCTTTTAGCTATGAAAATGGAGCACATTCTGAAGGCCCCAAAGGATGCTACTATTAAATCTATTGGCGGTGCCGAGGGCGATAATGTGGCCAAGGGAGCGGCAGTCATTACTTTCGTTGATGAGGATGTACCGAAGTAAAACAGATTGCGTGTCATTTGATTGTATACCAGGGAATTGTTGCATTTATCCACAGAATGTTTGTGTTCTTCTATATCTGTGAATCCATGTCTTTGATCAGTTTTAAGCTTTAACGCGTGCATTTATTAGACTTAAGCGAAAATAATTCCATTCAATGGATCATTGTTGTCTTGTCCTTTGACATTAAAAGCAGGTTTTTCTTTTATAATAGATGAATAATTTTTCATTTGCCATAATCAATGAATAAAGTTGAAAAAAATAATAGTCTTGATTTATTAATTTTTATGGTTTTTTGTTTAATTTATGTATTGTTTCTTTGCCTTGTTTGTATTTATTTCACAGAGATACATATCAAAGTATGTAAATGAAAATACAGTTTCATATTTAATTTAGCAATATGATTTGATTGGTAAATTTTAGAATTATCTATTGTGAAAAACAAAATGATTAAGAATGCGATTTGCTTTGCTTACATTTCGCGTTTATTTTGCAACTTAAAACATAATAATTTAATAAATGTTTAACAAATTTCACTTAATACAAAAACACTAAATAATTAAAAATATATGTATATATATATATATGTACTTAGTATAAACATAATCAAGTTTACTTTATTTCTTTCCTTTTTTTTTGTTTTTTGTTAGTCCACATTTGTCCTATCTTCTCTGGCGTTATATACTGATTTATTAAATTTTTTCGTTCTGGTTTTTTGATTTATCATTCAATTAATTAATTTCAGTTGATTCATATTTGAAAAATTAGTTATGGGAAACACTTCACAGAGGCGAGGGCGACACTTGTGGCATGATGAGTACTGAAGATGCAATTTGGTTTTGCTTGCCTTAATCAAAAATTGTCCAGCTGTGACAGACAGCCGATCATGTATATATATATATATCTTTTTTTTTACATATATATATATTTTTTGTTTCCTAAGTATTTATTTATGTATGTTTTGGGTGTATTTATGTATGTAGTATTGTTTTAGTTGTTGGTTTCATTTGATTCAGTTAATGTTTAGATTGCTCGCTTTCAATGCGTAATACATCTCATTTATATATACTTTATAAATACAATTATATCGTACTATTAACGTGCAACTTAAACCATCATAGTATTTGTGTATGTATGTATGTGTGTGTTTGCAATTTGTTTAGGTAATAAGGTATAAAGTACAATAACTATTTAAACACCTTTAGCTGTGGTACATACCCATTTCATGATCATTATCGTTAGTT
This sequence comes from Drosophila rellima, assembly GCA_035043635.1. NCBI lineage: Eukaryota > Metazoa > Arthropoda > Insecta > Diptera > Drosophilidae > Drosophila > Drosophila rellima. The sequence continues at coordinate 3,509,738 of JAWNMV010000811.1, read as the reverse complement.
TTCTATTTCTTTCTTCTGTGTGACTTCGTCTACATATCGTTTTTTTTTTATTTCGTATTTATTCTTTGTTTTTTTTTTTGTTTATTTCGATTGTTAATAACTACTAGCATTTAAGTCTCGGTCTTTTTTACAACGTTTTTCCCCCTTTTAAATCCACCCGAAACATTTCCGAGTGTCACGTGATGGATGCTCATAAGTTATTTGTTCTTGTTGTTGTTTGTGTTGCGATTAGTATTTTTTTATTGCAAAAAAAAGGTTTCGTTTGTTTCTATGAATTTTAAATAACGTTTTTCTCAATTATTGAGTTGAGCTCAGCCGCTCCCGCTGTTGTTGCAGCTGGTGTTGTAGTTGTTGTTGTATTGGTTGCCGGTGTTGTGGTTGTTGCTGCTGTCGTTATTATTTCAGATGTTGTCTCTGTTGTTGTTGTTACAGTTGAGGCTGTTGTTTCTGCTGGTGTTGTTGTTGTCGCGCTAGACGCTGTTGTTACTATTGCGGGAGTTGTTGTAGTTGCTGCCTCTATTGTTGCCACTTCCGCGGTTTCCGCTGCACTTTCGAACACATTCTTTTTTTTCAATGGCCTTCTTCGCTCTTTCCTGTGCGCCGACTGCTGTGAATATACAGAAATCAAAGTGATAACCAATTTCACATTAATTAAAAAACATGAATAAAATGTGGCAAGGATAAGTGTGAACACTTGATGGGCGTTAGGATATCAATTAAGCAAAAATTACTACGTGTGCAGTATGTAGTTGTGTATTTATTCTTATGTACAGGTGTGAGTTTGTGTGTGTATGTGTTTGTTGTGCCTGAATCAATAAAGCATTTAGCTGAACAGAAGCCAGGAAAAAGTCTGCTAATCCCTGTTATCAGGCATACATATGGATACAAACAAATTATCTATAGCTCGATGTGAGTTCATTGGCTTTTCAGTGACAACAAAGAATAAGTAAAATAATACATATAATAAAGACAAAGGAACAAACAAATGTGGGCGGTTCAAAGAATTAAATGAACAACTCTAACTAACTTGGCGGCAAATCAAATTAAGCGGCTGGTGGAACTGTTGCTAATATCACCACGTTGTTGTTGTTGTTGCGATTGTTGTTGTTGTTGCTGTTGTTGCTTCTGCTGTAGTTGTTGTTGCTGTTTTGGTTGTAGTTGAAGCTGTAATTGATGTTTCTGTTGATGTGACTGTTGTAGTTGTTGCGGTTTCTGTAGTTGTTGTGATTTTTGTTGTTGCAGTGGCGGCATTAGCAGCTCCGCTGCCGGTGGCAATTTACCTCCCCTGTTGACACGATTTCGGCTGCCCTGCGCACAGATTGTCAGAAAGGTAGGAAGGAAGGACAACAAAACGAAACAGCGAAAACATCGAAAAGAAGTTCATTTTGGATAGTTTGAAATAGAGAAAGAATTAGAACAAAGTTACCATGTTGTGGTGTGTATAAGGTATGTTTGTATGTTTTGTTTTGTTTATGGCAAGGCAGGACACTAAACCAGGACAACTACAACTGAGCTACCATAAAACCCGTAACGTTCTCAACTGTCTTTCTTAATTACCTTTTCCATTGAAATTTTCATGTGATCCAAACTATTGGTAAGACCATTTATGTTTGTCTCCCCGCTTCCCGTCTCCTGAGCGCTGCTTTCCGTCTCGCTATTAGCTCCGCTGCCGCTGCCACCGCCAGCACTTCCACTACCGCTTGCCGGAGCAACATTTCCAGTCGAAGTGCCGCCACCCGTGGACGTGTAGGCGCTAAACAACTGTCGCGACAAACGCGGTATGCCATTGCCGTCCATTGATGCCGAAGTCACAGTCTGAACCGGAGTCGAGCTTGGAGTCGGAGCCGGAGCTGGGCTTGGCCAGCCGCCAATTGTTGGGATTGCTGTTAATCCTGAATAGTTGACCGTCTTGTTATCCGGCTGTTGATCCTGCTGCAACTGCTCAGTGGCATCTGTGCCTGATGGCTGCTGGGATTGTGTTGGCTGCTGTTGCTCCTGTTTATTATCATCGTTGGACTCCAGGTCGGATTCGTTGTTTTCCTCCTGATCCTGAAAGCCATCAAAAATAGGGGTTAGCATAAAGTATATTTAAAGAATAAATTTGCATTATAGGCACCGTCGTTACTTTCTCGCTCACCTCCTCCGTGCACAGTTCATAAGCCATGGTCCAAGTGTTTTTAGCCGATAGCGAACGCTCTAGCATATAACCATTGGTGTTGTCATTGCTCTGTGCCGGCGGGGACCATGAGTACGAGTTATACTGGCAGCCAATGCCACGTTGACGTTCCAGCTCATCCTGCAGCCACTCAACGGCAATGCTCCAGTGGCGACTAATGGCAGGACTGGTATTCAGCATTTGCAGCGCAATCGGTGACTTGTGGAACAGATGCGTCAGACATTTAATGATCTGATAAGCGCGCTTCTGATAATGCGTCTTGGCACGCTGTATCGTATCCAACAATCCCTCGCGCTCCTCGGCCACACCGTTAAGTGCGTTGTGTATGCGATGATGCTGCCAAGAGTCCTCAAGCAACAGTATGTTCAGTAGCAGGTCCGTATGATGACGCATGTCATGGCAGTAAGCGAAGCCACATTGCCATAGTAACTCGGTAAGCACAGCACGCGAGAAATGCGGATTCTCCCAGCAGCAATATTGCAGAAGTTTTAATCCCTCATCGCCCACGTTCGTGTCCTCGATGACCTTTTTGATGTAGCTGGAAAACAAAATAGTTTATTAGTTGACGAATTCACTAATTATTTATGTTTATGATTATTTAAAAAAATACTAAATAATATTTTATATTTTTTTACCCAGTGCGATTGAATAAAATGTCCATGCACTCGCTCGATAGTGGCGTCATTTCCTCCTGGGAAATGTTCGGATCCTTGTGGGGATTGGGCATTGGTCGTGCGTTCTGATTGGACCTCTGGCACTTTTCGCTCACATCACTGCAGCGCACGAGATGCGACACCACTTGATGCAATTTACTGAACTCCGGATATTGATACTTAATCGACGGTCCTGGTCCATCATCCATGGCCACCTGCATAAATTGCACTGGCACATTCAACTGGAAAATAAAATAAATTTATAAACCAGTTGCAAGAACAAAGTTCCATCTAGAGTAAATACCTTAAGTAGCTGTTGCTTTTCGCGAGTGCCTAGACCTACGTACATGCTGAATAGGCTAAAGTAGTGTGGTAAATGCTTGCCATAGTCAGCAGCCTCGGATTTGAGCAGGCGCAGCACACTGATGAGAACCTGCTCGCATAGATTGCTGCCTTCATAGCCGACAAGCGGCTCATCGTTGATGGCAAAGTGGCAAAAGAACACAACCAGCTTGACGAACACGGCACGCACCTCCGGCGAGGGTGCCATCAGTATATACTCGCCCAGGCGCGATGGAGGCGAGAGCAGCGCATGGTTTGCAAACCACTTGCGCACCAGCGAGGAGGAACGTATGTGATGTGAAAGAGTGTCATACCTATAATGAAAATTCAAGAAATTTAATTAATTAAAAAAATACAAAAAATACACGGTATTCAGGTCTTTAAATATTTGTAAAAATTTTAAGGTACTTCAAAATGTTATATATGTGCCTTATTTTTTAATTCTTAAGAAGAGGACGTTATCAAATTCATGAGTATTTTCCCTACTCACCATTCGATGACAGGTCCACGCAAAGTTTTCTTTGTGCGGAATCCAGTGTGGAACAGAAACTGCGAGGCTAACTGCACACCCAGCAGGGAAAGCTCCTCAGCAGCGGGTGTCTGTATGGAATAGTTATCAATTAAAATGTAATTGCAACATATTTTCATATTTAACACTCACAATCTTATCGCTGCGTGTCGATGGAATACTGCAGCTGACCAGCTTCTTTATGAAATTGAAGAACTCGACTGAGAAAATGCTACGCGAGTGCAGAAAGCGTATATTTTGATGTCTGAAATAAGAAATAGAACAATAAATAAATAAAATAAATTAATAGGGTAAGTTGAACACGCACCTAACACTGCGTTCAATTGGCTTTGGTAAGGGCAGCACCACGTTTCGGCTTTCAGTTAGCGATAATTGCTCTACGCTTGCATCAAATTGAGTTGGGTTTTGATCACAGCGCGTATAGAACAACATGTATGCATTCCACCAACGCTTTTGACGCCGGTATTGCATTCGCTTTAGATTGTTGTCATAGATCTCGCCCATATAGTCGCCGCCAAAGCATTGAGCCTTCATTTCCTCATCCTCATGCATTTTACATTCAGTTACTTCGCCATCATCAAACTTATACCATTGACATTTGCCATTCGTTGGATTTCTGCAAAAGATAATTGTAATTATTAATTGATGTGTGTTTAAGAGATTGTGGTACTTACTTGGATACTATGTAGCTGAAGTAGTGGCCTCCGGATGCCTGCCCGCTGTGGACCACAATGCCGGTCAGTTCATATTTTGTTGTTTCAACACTTGTTTGACAATTATCACCCACTTCCACAACTTCACCCTCTAGCTTTGCTAGGCCAGAAACTACATAAAAAAAAAAGAATTCATCAATATTAATATAGTAAATTAACTTGGAAGTCAACCCTGTACCAGTGTCTACAAAAAATAAATTTATTGTTCACTAAAACGTAAGAAGCTGGTTCATTATATATAAAGCTCCAAAATGTGAAATAAAATTCATTCGCGTGACCAATATGCCATGATTTCTGTTTCTAATAGTTGCGTTTATAAAGAGAGATGGGCGACCAAACAGACATGGGCTAGGCAGTTGTTGTCTGACACTCTGCCTTAAGCTCAAAGTTAATATATAGCCTGGTACAGAGCATAATTACTGATGGTTATCCTTCTCACCTGTGTAGGGCTCCATATCCAAGATACGAGGAAATTCAAAATAATCATTAAACTTAATCGCACAAACGCGCTCGTAGTCGTATTCAAAGCGCTTCAATTGTATGGCTAACACGGGCGGCAGTTTCTTGACACATAGCCGCTTAATGGTAACTACCTATAAAGAAATATATATAGTATTGAGTATAAATTTGTAGTTGCAGTTTGCAGTTGTCTACATACTTTTTTATCACATTTATCACAATGGTATGCATCAGCTCCCTCGAGCAGCTCCCCTTTGACATACTGCTCCAGAGATTCGGTTAATGAGCTATGATTCCTAATATCAACACTAAATACGCTAAAGGGTTCCTCTTTGGAATAGCGATGTGGGCACTCTTGACAAATCTTTTGATCGCTAAAGGAGCCGCCCAACGTTGCATTCATCAGCTGAGTGTAGCCGAGTGCCTTCAGTCCCTCATCGAGACTCTCGAACAGCGACATAAAGAACTCAACGGCATCCTGTTGCTCGCGCAGATTCACAGGCTCCCCTTGTAATCTGTTTGAAAATTGTTTTTATATTATTTATATTTAAAAAAAAAACAGAGCTTCACTTAATCTTCTACTTACTTAAAGTGCGTCCAGAGTCCTCGTGGCACATAAAATTGCAGTGCACTGTGGCCCAGATGAGCAAATATGGCCTGCACATGCTTCAGTATGATCACGTGATAGTTCTTGCGCACATCTGCACCATCATCATTGGAAGCCGATGCTGAAGATGATGTTGTCGAGAGTGTGGGCATGGTTGAGGGTCCGGCAAAGAACGATGGTCCAAGGCTGCCGCCGACGAGATCCGAATCGCCACTAAAATCCTCATTGTCATTGGTGGCTGCGCCATGCGCCTTAAGGATACCCACACGCACTGCTGGCACCATGTAAAGCTGTTGCAGCACAGAGTTCATGTAACAGGTAGCGCCAGCATTCTTCAATCCACAGAAACCTTTGGTTGGCCTGGCGCCCACCGGCGGCAGATAATCCCATTCGCGCAACGGATCGGTATCTAGATATATATTAAAATTAAATATTAAAACGCCGAAAAAATGCACCAGATTATTCTCTCTGCAAACGTTTAAAAAGAGTAATAACAATTTCCCCGACTTACCCGTGCAGACGAAATCGATGAGTGTATTGGTGAGTAGCTTCATATTAGGAACACAGTGCTGGCACAAAGCAATGAGGAGATCACAAGCTGCAGCAATTGTGTGCGGACTACGGCAGACTGGTGGCGCCACCGTGTCCATGCGCAGACTGCCATGCTTGCGTAAATGCAGATACTCTCGCGATGCCGTGAACAGAAAGTCATCGATGAGTTCGTGTATTAGCTCGTTAAGCTGCGCCTTCGAGTCGGCCATGAGGAAAAACATCAGCTCCTTGGCCAGACATAGGTGTCCCTCCAGCAGTTCCTCATGCACCTGCGTATCCCCAGAGACCTTGACGTTCTCCCGTATTTTGCGCAGCCATTTAATCTCATCGCCAAGGAGGCCCTCGCCAATCTGTAGTGGCCAGTTGTAGATGCAACCGTACGAGAGTGTGCGGCACAATACCGAAAAGAATTCCGCACAGGTTGCCTCGTATTGTGGCACTAGAGTTTTCAGTGCACTCACAAGCAGATTGATCATGTAGACGAACGGACGACGATCGCCGGCACAATAGGTGGAGGCCAGGAACAGTTGCTCGGATGCCACTTGGCGCACATGACGTAGCGGATTCTTCAGCACAATTGAGGTTATAAATTTGGGCCAATTGGCGTCGTTACTCAGAGCCTCGTTGGCGCTGGGATTCAATATAAACGAGATCGTTAACACCTCTAATGCTTCCTTGCATACACTAAAGTCCTGACCATCGGGTATAATGGCATCATCCTCAAAATCATTAGTGCTTCCCAGTGCCTGCAGATTGCCACACGAGGAGGCCCAAGCCAGGTGCACCACCGCTTTAATAGTGCTAATATCTGGACAGGACCATTGCAATGTGGAACTAAACAGAGCACGACAACGTTCGCCATCGTGGCTGGCTGAAAGCATCTCGGTGGCCAAGATTTCGGCCAACTTGGCCGAAATAGCACGTAGTGTACCCTGAGCATTGTTGGGCGTTGTCGAGAAGTTCTGCTTAAGTATGTCCACCTGGGAGCGTGCACCGTTGTCGTAGTCACAGATCATGGGCTCATCACCCACGCGGGACAACACGCTGCCCACAATGTACAGAAAGAGCTTGGCCAGTCGCAACACACACTGGAAGGAGGCGCGCTTCGTGTGCATATCAGCACTGGGTAAGAAGTTGTTCTTGGTCAACAGCTCGAGCACAAAATGCGCACAGCCCGAATGCATCCAGGCCGACTGCACCTGCAATGCTGACTCGCCCAAAGGATCCAGAGCGGGAATTAGCAGTCCATGCAGCACGCTCAGATTGTACAGCACCTGAGCAGGGGCCGGATGCAGGAACATCTGTTCCGGTGTGCAGTCATCGGCATTTAGCTGTAAATTTAAATAAATTATTATTTTATGTATTGTTCACTTATTAAAAAGTAGCTCACAGCATCGCTTGCACTTTGTCCACTGCCGGTCAACGCATCTTCTTCCTTGGGTCCATCACCGGCGGGCGACTTTGGAACACGACACATAAGCTGCAGCATTCGCATTGTGTGGCGATCGCAGGGCAGCAGATGAAGCAACACCTTGGCACTATCACGCAGTCGACCGTGCTCCAAATCGCTGCCCAGTTGATGCAGCTTCAGAAAGAACTCGGTGTACTGATAGTTCTGTGAGATGATCACACCCGGCAACGTGCTCTCCGACTCGACGCGTTGCATATCTGGACAGGGTCGAGGTGGCGAGCCAGTGCTGGAGTCGCTGGAGGAATCGGGACTGCTGGCCAGGCCAATGCCAACCTGTGTCAGCTTGGCCGTCAATATCATTTTGTCACGTATGGTGTACTGATAAAGCGGATTGATTTCATCGGAGACCTCGATCAGTTCGCCATTAGTGTAAAACAGATCCACCTTAATGTTGTTGGTGGACGTAGAGTTTCCCTTGATGCGCTTCAACAAGTTGCGCTTGAAGGCTGCCATTGTCTCATTGCTGTGCGTCACAATTTCAATATCGTCAATCGATGACCGTCCAGGAGTTTGGAACCGTATATAGAGACTAGTGTTCTTGCCACGAGTGACGCGGCTGAGTGGCAAATGAATGCGATCCCCGCTAAACGAACGATCGCACTCCTTTATATACTCCTGGAGCACCTTGATGATGCGACACATCTTCTCCGCCTCGATGAAGCGCATCTTTGTATCCTTTGAGTCGTCGTTGGTTGTATCCTGGTTATCGGTATCCTCCAACGTTGTTTTGCCCAGTATCAGTATATTACTGTAGTGAGTGCGCAAACGAGAACAACACTCGCCGATGAACATCTCATGGAACTCTGTGATGTGCTCCTGCAGTCGTGGACCCAACGCTGTTGATACCTCCTTAAGCAGATCGATAGCCTTGTTGGCAATCTCTTCGCCACCAGTTGTTATCACACGCCACAGATAATCCTTGCCAATGAGATCCTCATTATCGAGTATGTAGCCGCGATGGATGGCCTTCAGTTTATCCTCCTTGGAATTGACAGCCTTGAAGAAGCGCTCAAAGCATTTAATACCGCTCTCGGTCAACAGAAGTGGGTCCAGTTGCAGTATGTTGTTCTCAAAAAAGTCCTTATTAATGCCTGGATCGAGATCCGGTTCTTCGCCCATTAGTTTACCGAACCAGCGGAAACATTCCTCGCGATCAGCCGCAAAAACGGCGTTCACAGCCAGACAATGCCAGATTTGCTTGGCCTGTGGATGCAATAAAAATGATTTCTGGATTAGCATTTGCCAACGAGGAGGAGATCACAGGTATTGCTAATACACACCTGATCGGCGCAAAGCCAAAGTTGGCCGTCTTTCAGCAAGAACTTGAGAAACTCCAAACGCTCGGCAATCTGTGCATGATGTGGGAATCGGCCATCTATTAAAATGGTCGCCGCATCCAAGCTGGGCGTCTCATTCACCAAGGAGCGCACCTTCTCCATATACGCAGTCAGACTATTGGTCACCAGTATAACCAGCGAGTAATCATTCTGCAGACGCTCAATCACCTGCTGTCGGTTGATGCTCGTTTGTGTGCGTGGAGCATGATTGGGCGTCGTGTCGTATAAACAACAGATATCCCGAATAAGACGCAACGCGGGCAACACCCACGAATCGCCAGCCTTCAGCTCACCCACACACTTATCCAACCAGATAGTCTTTTGGGCATCGCGCTCCTGTGAGCAACTGTAATCGAGTATCTTGACGTGCGCTCCCAGCGCCTGATCAAGCACCTCGGGTGGCACCTCCTGACTGTGAGCCAGTGTCCAGAATAGCTTCAGCACCTTTTGTGCCATCACACCATTTTTATCGTCCTCGGCCAGACGCCTGATTAGCTCCAACAGACGTTCCCGTTGACGCTTATTGGCGGTTGTCATGCTGGCCTGCAAATTGCAATAAAATTAGTCAACAAGAACGACTGATCGGTCATATAACTATGTACCCAAATTTAGAGAGGGTATTTCTGTGACTTTGGTTGAGATTTATAAAAATTTTGGCTTTCAATTATTTTTTTGGCAGCCACGTATAACCAAATCTAATTTAAAAATCTTAATATCCTCTGCAAGGTGAGCTTTAGACGATAAATTCTCTCAGAAACTCACCTGAAACGCTTCAAATAGATGATCCAGCTGTTCGGGTGTAAAGTCCCAAGCCAACTTGGCCAACAGATCGTGCATGTTTTTAACAATAGCTTCGTGTTTGCCCGCTTGAGCGCGCCACACGGCGTCTAGATCGTCGAGCGTCAATGCTTGTTCCTTAATAAGAAAGCGTATGATCTTTTCCAGCTTTTCCACATACTGTGGCTGATGCAGTGAATCTTTGAGCACAATGCCAAGCACATCGGATGACTTAATCCACTGGGCCATGCGCTCCGCTGTCAGCCAGTCCATTTCATCATCAGGCATGCAATGAGGAAGCGGCTGAGAGCGATGCGAATAGTATGCCACTGAGGTAAGCACCTTGTTGATCTCATTCAGGGCATTCATCTTGCCATTAAAGCTGGACACCTGCAGCAGGCGCAATATCATTTTAAGGCGAAACATTTCAAGATCGCGTATCAGTTCCTCCTGGCCAGTTAAACGGCTGGCCAGAAAACGCGCCGACTTCACAATGCCATTAATATAGTCATTGCGTCCTTCGGGTTTCACCTCACGCTTCAACTCCTCATCGGTGAAACTATCAAGCAAATCTAACACAACATTCCAAGTGGGCATAAAGTACTTGGCAATAGTAGCAGGCGTTAGCAGCTCATAGCACTGGCCAAAAGGCCGCAACAGGCTGTGAATGAGGGCCAACGTTAGGCGATTGTCCTGGCCTGAGCCTTCCACTCCTCCACTCTCATTGGATGCGATGCTCTTGACTGTTGTGGCTGAACTGGAACCAGTGCCACCCAGAGTTTCCTTCTTTGAGTTTTGATTGCGTTTCAACAACTCCAGGCCGCTATTGAAACGCTCGAGCAGATTATCAAATCCGCCCAACTGGCCAAAGCGATTTATGAGATCGACAAGCCAACCGCGTGGATTCTTTGGCTCCGGCGGCGGTTTTGCAAACATCTTGTTACTATCCAACATACCCCAAATGCAGTCGAGTGTCGCAAAGCATTCCGGCTGGCGTGCCGCATTGAAAGTGTTGAATTTATTGTCCGGATCGAAGACAATGGCCAGCAGATCGAGCAGATAAGGATTATCCCGTTGCATGTGTATTGCAATTAGGTTCAACAACTTGCCACAAGACAGCAGAATGCAATGATGGATGTTGTACTTCCACGAGTTGACTGCCTCATCCGTAAGTATTTTAGCAAAGGATGTTGTCAGCCCATTGCGATAAAATTCCACACACGGCTCACAATCATGATCAACACCTAAAAGCAAAAATGATAATGTTATAGAAATAAATCCCATTATCCGATATTATTTACTTACCAGCCTGAGCCAGTTCAATGGCGGCATTTAGCAGCACCTCCAGCTCTTGCTCGGGCAACACGGGCACCACCCAACGGGGATTGGATATCTTTTGAGTCAGAGAGCGCAGCTTAGCTGTTGGAAATGACGCTATCAGCTTCTCCGGCGACCTGAACAAAAAACGAAAGCCAATCCAAAGGAACTTTAAATACAATTTGTTTGTTTGTTTCTATTTTCGGCGTGTGTTTATTACGCTGATGGCGTCAAGAGTAGCGAGGGGTGTGTGAGTCAGTTTGCCCCGTAAGTAGATAAGCGATAATTGTTCTTTGTTTTGTTATTATCGTCGCCTTTCGTGTTTATTACTTGGATTGCCCATCTGGCCTAGCTTTAAAAGTACATAGCTAACTCACTACTAGCACGCACATACACACACACACACAAGTAGCTGTGTGTAAATGTATGCGTTAAAACTCGTGATTTGAATTTCTTTGCGCCGTTTACACAAGCAATAATTTATATCAATGAACATAATAATTATATTATTTTAAACAAAAGTTCTATGACACAAATTATTTGCTGAATATTATCAATTAATAATTGAATCTACGTTAAAAAGTTTAAAATAATAATTGAGTTTTAATTTTTATTTAAAAATGTTTGTTTAAATCGAATGCAAACGTCTTTCTTTATTTAAAATAAATTTATGTTCAATTTCCATTTCAATTTAACTTCAAAAGTATTTTAATAATTTTCGCAATGAGAAAGAAACTGCGCATAAGTAAATAATATATTTTGATACAACCAATTGGGGTATATAATTCATATAAGCACAATACTCATACGGTCTGCCCAAGAGGGAGTCATTAATTAGGCACATAAACTACGCACTAATTATGTTGTTTGTATAACACTTACACTGCTGTTGCATTGCTCTCCAGATTACAACCAGTGGCTGTTGTTGTTGCATCCGTGACTTGGGCAGCCTGCAGGTGCTCCTGACTGTTGTTGGTGTTGCTATTGCTGGAATCACCTCCACTGCTCGACATGTTTGATGTTGTGACGCCTGTTGTGCCCGTGCCTGTGACTGTAACAGAGCCAGTACCACTCACAGTGCCATTGACAGTTCCAGCGCTTTGAGCTGTGCTCGTTATTCCAGTGGTGGTGCTGCTGTTGCTTGTTGTGGCTTGGCCAGTTCCTGTTCCCGTTCCTGTGCCCTGCCGGCGCGTATCGAATGTCATTGTGGCGCCTTTTGGCTGCACGAGCGTCACAAATGCTTAACGCCGTCGTCGTTTGTTGTGTTCAGGTGTGTGTGTGTGTGTGTAGTTATTTTTTTGCTCGTAATTCTACAAAGTCTACGATGGGCGGTTTTGGCTTTTGACTATTGACTATGGTTATGGCAGTCCTGGTTCCAAAGAGACTGAGTGGGTTGCACTCCCGTTTCCACAGTTCCTCTTGTTATGGTTGTTATTGTTGTTGTTGGGGGCTTGGGGTAACTTATCAAATGAATGAATGATTGTAACCCAATGTACATAGGCACTGTTGGTCGGCGTCGTATCTCAGTTTGTCGTCGACGACGTTCGAAAACCTTTTTAAGTTTCTTCTTGGCTTTTGATTTTTTCCTATTGTAGTGCCAATAAGAATATTGTTCTCGTTTTTTCTCTTGTTGTTGCTGGTTATGGTGTTGTTGTTTTTGTTGTTTGTGCATGCACTGCTGCTGTTTGCGGCGCGCTGCGTTTAGTTTACATATTTATCCTCAACGGACACAATTGCAAAAATCTATAAACTGCAACGAATCAAGAATTAAAGAAGAATGAGCAAATGAATAAGAGCACACAAAGGAGTCCGAAAAAACACTCGCACAACACACACAGGCATACAAGCGCACACATTCACACACACACATATATTCACAGGCGCACGCACGAACGAAAAGAGCGAACACAAATTGTGGCATGAGAGTGCCGAGAGTGGGGTTTTAATATGAAAAATCAATATTATTTAATAGACGGGGGTCAGAGACGGCTGGAGGAGCGCCGCAGTCGAGCCGAACAGTACCCAAATACATATGTATGTAAATATGTACATACATTTGTATATGAATATTCACACCCATGCACATCATAAACTCTCTCGCACACCTACACAGCGACAATGTGAATTTCATTTAATGTTGTTGTTGCCGTTTTACGTTGTTCTTTTCGTGCTTATATATTTATTTATTTGTTATTTTTTAGACAAACAAAGATTTTTGCTTTTTCCCAAAATTACATCACTGCCGCTGCGTTGTGGATCTGCCACAGCCCCAACCCCAACCCGGCACATCCGCCGGGCGACCATAAGAAAAATTGTTAGAGCAACCACTAATTTTTCGCGAAACTTGTAGTGCCTACCACAGAAAGTGAGTTCCAGACCTGGGGTCGTCAGTCTGATGCTACTTCTTCTTGCTATTTTCTTACTTCTTGATTCTGTTCTTGCAGCCGTCAAAGCAACTCGAAACTTATATTTTCAACAATCTGACAATTGACGTGCAAACTTATCATTTGAGCAATTGTTCGTTGTCAACACTGCATACAAATGTACGTATGTCGTCTGTACATAAATACATATGCATGTAGATTGAGGGCAGGGGGAGGGCATGGACCCGCACAAGTGCAGCAACGACGGACGGACCTAGAATCGCGTTTGTATGTGTGTAATCAGCATATAGAATGCAAAATTGTAATTTTTACATTAGATATTTCTATTTCATTTTGTATTTTGTCCTGCAGGACGAAGTTTTGCAGTTTTTTGCTACATTTTTCTCATTCAATATACACACACACAAGCAGCTATACATCTACACTCACACAGATGTAGTCACCAAATCGTTTTGCTTTTGCACAACTCACCATTTTGTGCATCCGCCCTAAAAACACTGTGCGTTTTTGTTAATATACGCATTAATTTACACTGTCGCACTTATATGCCACGGTATATGCACTCACACTCGGTTTGGGCTTAGCTGTTAAAGTTTCATAGTTGGAGCACAAATTATTAAAAACTAATTATGTATCTTTTTTTTTTGCAATTTTTGCTGGCTGGCTCTCCTAAGCTTTACAAATCAGCCGGCCGATAGCCAAAATGGCGTCTAAAGAACAAGGCTGCCACCTTGGCCCAAGTTTAAGAGAAAAGAAAAACAAGGTGGCAACCCTAGAAATGGAGGCAGCCAAAAACCAAAAAACTCGATTTTAAAAACGAGAATAAAAATTTCACAGCAATTTTAACTAATATTAATTAATGGATTAAATCGTAATGTTGACAGCCCTACCTCATATAAGCAAGGCAAGGGATTTTTGCTCGATTTGCTGAATAAGTTCAATCGTTCATCTTAATGAACCGTTCAATTGAACTTCTTCGGAACATCAAGGCTGTTAATATTTGTTAAAATATCAATATCAACAATATTCCGATACGATACTTCTTAAATGAAACCAAAAATTCTAGCTTCAAAATTAAGTAGAATGCAAAAAAGGCCAATTTTTAAAATCGAACTTTATCTGTGGGTTGAAGGTTGCCACAGCGTATGGGAGCCAGGGCTGCCACCTGCTTATTTTTTTGCCCAAAACGGAATTTTTGACCCAAAAAAAACACAGTTTTTGTAATGAATTAATACTGCCAAGGCATAAAGGAATAATATGTATAATTACTTAGATCGTTGCCCTGGCATTTATTGTGGTCGTTCGCTGCTTGATAATGGCACTTGGAGCAGCTGCGGAGTTTGTCCCCGAGGATCACGGGTAGGTTTGTTTTGTTGATTGTTTTGATTGTTGTTGCTGCATTGTTTGGTCTCTCAGGTAAACGCTAGCTATGCGTGCACTCCCTGCCGCGACGAACTGACCACATATTCCTGGCTGTATCTCGGCTTTATGACCATGCTGCCACTAATGATGCACTGCTTCTTTATCGATATGGATGCCAAAGATCGTAAATTTTCCCGAAAGCAATTAATTCTCACAGCGAGCGCCTTTGTTGAGGTGGCGCTTGCAGCAATACTGGCGACTCTCTTTATGGAACCAATGTGGGAGATGCGTTTATATGCGTGTGAGGTGCGCAAGCTCACCGACTGGTACACATTGTTCTACAATCCGAATCCCAATTATGAATCCACGTATCATTGCACACAGGAGGCCGTCTATCCGTTGTAAGTAAATGGCAAATGAAATTTAAAATTTTCTCTTAAACTCTTCCTTTTTTTTTTGACAGGCAAACAATTGTCTTGGTGTATTACTTTTTGTGTTTGCTCAACATGTTCCTTATACGGCCAGTAATCAGTTCTATGTTTGATGTGCGCGGCAAGGCTCCAATTTACTCTGCACTTTATTTCCTGCCGCTGCTAACATTGATTCACGGCACTTGCTGCGGGTTGATTTGTAAGTCAAACAATTCTTTTTCTATGGAGCCTTATTAATTAGCTTCTATTTTAGATTATTCGTTTCCCTATCTAAGCATTGCCATGTCCATGGTGGCCACGGCAATACACTACGCTATGAAACTGGATCAATCCCAGAAGGCGCTGCTCCTTTCGTCTGTGTGGGAAATGAAGAATGTTGTCATCATTTGTAAGTTATCTGGAATTTTTACGCACTTCATATCCCAGCATTTAAGAGTTTATTTACTTTAGCTGTTCACTGGCTGTTGCTTGCGTTTGGAATCTCCTCATTGAATTACCATTATGCGTTATTGTGTCTGGTTCCGTTTCCCTCATTGTTCTACATTGTGACTGTGCGCTTTACTGATCCTGGGGAGTTCCGTGAAATCGAATCGCGCATTTGATCCGGAAACGTGCAAATGCAGATCTTTCATGCGAGAGGAGCTAGGCGATCCACAGTTGTTATCTATGTGTAATTTACGTGTTTAAATTATTTCCATTTAGTTCATATGTATACACCTATGTATTTCATTATTTTCATTTCGTCTTTTCGTTTTAATTAATTATACACATAATAATATTAAATACAAATCATCAGTTTCCCCTTCTCTAAATTAGTTTTTACACAATATATATATATATATTTCATGAATATATATATTGATTTTGCACGCCACGCTATATAAGATCCTTTGCTTCACACGGATAACGATCCATCTCAAATGGACATCAGCAGTTCCCAATATTGCAAACCAAGCCAAGATAACAAAGTTAAGGAATTTGTAAAAGATAATGGTCATAGTAGTAGAAACAATTCTCAATATCCATTCATAGAATACACATCGAAGTGATGAGTTTACATATTGTGTGTGTGTGTGTGTGTGTTTTAGGGCGAGGTGGGCGTGAAGGCTGCTGCTGCTGCATATTAAATTCAGTTCCTCAAGATCTAATCCGTTGCGTCGGTGCTCGTTGGTGATTTGTTGCGCTCCTCCAGAAATTTCAAGCGGCGCTTTCGCAACTCGCTCAGCTCCGAGTTATCCTCAATTTCTACATCTAAACTCGCTGCATCTGTGGACGGCAGATCATCCTCCTCGGCGCCCAGATCTTCAATAGTAACTGTCTCTGCATCGCTTGACAGAGTCGCACTCTTTGAAACGCTTATCTGATGTGCTTCCTGCGGCTTGGCCTGGGTTGCTGCCACAGCTGTAGCAGCAGCTCTCGATGTGCTCGGCTTATCATAGACTGTTGAGCTGCTATCTGTTGTTGTTGTTGTTGTGGTTGGCGCTGGCTCTATAGTTGCCGCTTCTTCAGCTGCTGCCGCTGCTGTAGGAGCCATAGGTGCAACTGATGGTGGTGCGGGCGGCGGCAGGCGCGCCATTAATCCCTGGTATTGTTGCATCAGAATGCTAGCGGAGTCCAGCATCAGCATAGTGTTTCGCAGCATCTTTAAAGAGTTAACGAGTTCAGTAAATGGATTCTTTCTGAATATAAGCAATCTTTACTTACCTTCAGGCGCTCCTCAATATGTTTGCGTTGTGTGCCCTCCATGGCCAGCAGCTCCTCGTCGCTAAACCTGGTCAGATCCAGTGGCATAGGTGGAGGCGGCCCAATTGGCGGCGTAAAGTAAGCAAAAGGTGGCTGCATCATGAAGGGGGGTAGCATAGGAGGCGGCGCAAGTCCCGCCAGGTTGGGCAACACATTTGGTAGACCAGCTAAGGTAAAAAGATTTAATAAGCATTGAAAACATAAAAAGCATAATCAAAAGCTTACTGGCATCTCCAAAAATATCTGCAAAAGTTGGTGGCACAGCATTTCTTCCGGCTGTGCCATTTGCATGAGGCAGGCGAGCGTCTGGAGCAGCGGCTGCAGTTGCGCCGGGCAGAGCAGTCGCTGCTGCATTGACGGCAGCTGCTGGTTGAGCTGCAACTGGGGCAGCTGGATTAGCGGGTTCATCAGCAGGACGGGGCATAGCTGTAGAATTGATAGCAGGGGTGCGCAGTATATTGAGGCGACATGTGGGGCACGTCTGCTGGCGCTGGAACCAAGAGCGCAGACAGGTCGTGTGGAAGATGTGACCGCACGGAAGCTTCTTCGAGTGATTGACCATATCCTCGCGACAAATGATGCAAATATTGTCCGACTGGCGCAGCTCCTCGGGCGTTGCGTCCGGGTAAAGAGTGTTCATGTTGCGGATAGCTCGCCTCGACATAATAACATCATTGAGTGCCTTTCGGAAGTTGCGTATGGTGAAGAACATTGGTCGGAATACGAACATGGGCAGCGCGTATATCTTTGCCATAATAACAACAAAGAGTAGATACAAGACCACCTTGATCAGACCAATAACCAGTTCAGTGTAGAGCAGAAAGACTGCCTTATTCTCCCAGGGCGTATCCGTGCGCATTTCCGCAGCATGAAGAACGTATTTAATTGCCGTGCTTGCAATTACAGTCAACAGAATCGCATACTCGAATCCAAACACCAGCTGCACTGTGGGACCACGCACAAGGGTCGAGTTGTAGGCGTGTATGAGCAGCACATAGTCCAGAATGCCCAGCATGGTCAGCAGACTGCCAACGCGTATGTGAAATAGCCAGCCCAAGACTGGGGAACGCTCCATCTGTAAATAAATGAGATTTTAAGTAAATACAAATAATAGTTATTAATTGTTTACTCACAAAGTCCACGCGTTCCTCGGCCAACCAATGGAATGATTTGAGAAATAGGAGCACCGTAAATAGTGCAACGAAGCGCGGATTGAAGTCATCCCGAAACACAGTGAAGGCCAAGCAGGTTTCCGTCAGCGCATACCAGAAACGTTCCAGCAAGTGCTCAAATTCCGCGGCGCGCAATGTGCCCAGAAATATCTGCAAATTGTAAATAGCAAAAAAACAATAATAATAGTAGTTGAAATATAGTAAACAATTACATTACCTTGCGCAATAGTTTGCCAAACATAAATACAATCACAAAGAATTGTATGTAAATGACCTGCAAGAAAAATAACATTTGAAATGCTAAATAATTCGTGGAAATGAGGTTTTTTTTTTTATTTACCGCCATGGATGCATTGGATTTGGTAATGTAGACAACGGCTGGATAGAACTGCTGTTTCTGGTAGTAGGCGTTGCCAATTACGGCGCTGGTCAGCGCCATGCAAACACTCGAAATTAGCAGCTGCATATTAACGCAGTTGCTTGCGATGCCAGCCAATTGGCTGATCGTCTCCAAAAAGATGTTAATTTTGACTGTTTGTTCTGCACTCTCCGTTTCGGATAACGTCAGCAAACACACTTGTGTTATTTGCTTGTATTTTTCTTGACGATGTTTGAGCTCGTTTTTTTCTATTGTACCGACATCGACACAATTAATTTTGACTATCCTCTCTCAGTGCTTTACATATATTTTCGTTTTTCTTTCTCCTGTTTTCATTGTACACGTACACGACTCGTCAGCACGTAACGTAATGGCGTTTAGCCATTCACATGTCAACGCCCAATCAGCTGTGCGTAAAAAGTGTGACCAGCACACATTTTGAGAGGGCTGCTTAAATTAACCATTTATATTGTTTATACTTACTTAAATGGTAAATTTAATTGAAGAGTTGAGTTGGGTTATGTGTTGTTTGTTCAAATAAACCTGTCTTAAGAAATATAAGATTACATGATTTGATTAAATTGCCTTTGCCGACTCTGCCTAAAAGTATGCAAGGAATTCTTCCGCTATTGCCCGTTACTTTTTGAAATCGTCTGTTATAAATTACTTTACTACTTGTCACTGAAACTTGTTTTGTTATTATGAATATACTTTTATGTATAAAAATATAAAACTATATATATTTTTATTCATTTAATGTTTTTTTTACCTGAAAAGCACAACAACAAAACCAACAATAAATAACCTGAAGCTCATCTCTCGTTGAAGGCTTAAACGCCTCCGGCCATGATTAGCAGATGAGCTGCCCAAATTTGTTCATAATTAAACGCAATGTTAAAAATCACGCTATAATTTTCGAACACAATGGAGCTGCTGTTCGAAGATCCACGCTGAGCACAGTAGGGAGTCTGACCGGTGTCGGCATTCGATTAGTTTGATTCGCGATTCACCTGGCAGCAAGTAATTTGCACTTTTACTTTTGGCCTGCCGCCTTGAGAATCTCCACTGGGGACTCTATAAACAAACTAGCGACATGTCGATTGCGCAAGTCCAAATCCAATGCAGCGGCAGCTGCTGCCAACTTTGCATAAGCTGATCAAAATGTTAGCACCCAAAAGGCTAAAGTTTGCGCGCAGAACTTGTCGAGAGTGGACATGTTTTGTGGCAACAAAAAAATCCAGTCGTTGCCAAAAGCCAGACACCAAGTTTCAGTCCTCAGACTCGCAGACATGGCAAAACGTGTCGCCGCAATTTTCCAAACAATTTCAGCATTTCTTTGCACGTTTCGTTTTCACAGCATCTTTTTCTTTTTATTAAATTTTCTGTCTTTTTAGACCCTGCACTTGATAAGTACAAAGGGTCTAATCCGTTTGTCGAAAACAAAGGTGCGTAACAGACAAAACTAAGTATCTTTAACACCATAAAGTATATTGTTGTAAAATGTTCATAATATATTATCATCTTGAAATAAAAATAAGAATTCTTTTGACTCTTACATCAAAAGTGTACAAAACTTTTAAAGTTCGAACTTCGAAATGATCTACGATGAATTGTCGGTTCTTCATAAAAATTGATTTAAGTAACATCATTGATTTACAATTAAAAAGAGCTTTCGCAAAAGTTGAGCTGCCGTTTTCTGATGAATTTTTAAATCAGTACTTTTTTTTACATAATATTTACAGGGTCTTTGACGGTAGAGTTTGGTCGCCTGTAGCTTATTCTACTAGTTTTGTTTTTGGTCTTAATTAGTATTTTTTTCAGAATAAGTACAGGGTCCCTAGCAGTCGAGTTTTAACTCTTACAGCCATTGCGGTTGTTTGTTTTTTTTTGCCTAGTTTCGACTCGCATTGCATATGCAATTTCACTGGCGCTGCCGCAACAACGTTTGCTGCAACTGCAACTGCAACAAACATGGACAACTCATCTGCCTGGCTTTGTTGTTGTTGTTGTAGTTGTTGTTGTTATTGTTAGTGTCTCGGGCTGTGTCAGTCTCCACGCTTGACTTACATAAAGCTAGGAGCACACGGCTCAAGTCGTTGTCGGACAAACAAAACTTGTTTTGTCTTTTTGAGGAAACGACAGAAGACATCGAGGTTGTTGCTACTGCCACCACCACCACCATCATCATCATCATCATCATCATCATCATCATCATTGCTCGAGGGGCTCTTCTGCGTTGGCGCCTTATGTAACCTGCATGCAACATGCCAGCTGAATCTGCCTCTCTCCTCACCTGCCCTTCTCTCTAGCGTTTTTAGCGCATTCATCTTCAAGCTATTATAGCTTGCGATATTCTCGGCGTTTGTCACAGGTTTTTCCTCCACTGTCATCTATACGCTTGAATAATCAGTTTTTCTTATGCTCTTATGTTAGGGGCGTTGAAAAATTGGTCACTCTTTAGCATTAATCATGCATTTTTTTAGTAGATTCCACAGCTGCACAAGCTTTGATAACGATTAGCAACTTGAAATGCAAGTCATGTTTGACAGCTTTGTCTTCAAGTCGTAAAACGTCTCAATTGCGATAACTCTGAAAGCAGAGAAATTTTCTATTACAGTCTGGCAAAGCCAATTGATTTACGCTTAGAATTCTGTCTACAATAGGAACGTAATCCTGTTTCTTCTGCGATCTGGCAGCATTATTTCTGCGTTAAGTTGGCTGCGCTTGCGCAAGCTGTCAAGTTAGCTTAGTTTAACTGTAATTTATGAAGTGGTCCGCATTTGCCTTGGAATAATTTGTGTAAATGAGCATAATCTGCACATAATTAAGAGATAATAATAGGAAAGATACATAATAGGTAAATTAATTGACGTGTGTTAATTGCTATTAATGTGTTTGGCTTAGTTGAAACTGGAAGTTGAGGCGAAGCTGTTCCCACTTTTAAAACTGTTCCCACTTCTTGACAGAGTCTTTGCTTGTCGTTCCCAAAACTGGAAGTTGTTGCGAAGCTGTTCCCACTTCCAATTGTTCCCATTTTACGGAGTCGTTTAGTGTCTCATAAAGAATTATTTATATCTTATTTATGACACATTATATACAGCTTAAAAGTTTTGCAAAAACAAATCATTGCACATTTATCGATTTGTTAATTTACGCGCGTCTGGCAAACGGCGGTTGTTATTTTTTTATACATATTTGTTGCTGTTACCTTTTGGCCCAATTAGTGTCATAACAATTACCAACGCACTCACTCACACACACACATAATATGTGTATGTATAGATAATGAACATCTACTTAGGCCGCCATCAAGCTGAGAAAATAATAAAAAACGTCCAAAGCGAAATGTAAGTCATGATGCGGCGCTGACCTAGTGGACGTGTTAATGATGGATTTGGCCTGATACACACACACGCACACACTTACACACACACACGCACACACGCAATGCATATGTACATGCAAAGTGTATTTTATGGCGAACAATAAAGCGTATCATTAAAATTGCAAAAAAAAAGCGATGAAAAACAAAAAAGCGAACGCACCGCACCGAAAGCGGTAACAAAACAAAACGTGCAAAAATAAAAGCCAAAATATAAAAAACTCCAGTTGTGGCCAAAAGTCCGTAATTTAGAATGACACCCCAAAGCGTAGAGACATCGTCATAATGAACGGATTTCAGTCTACTCCAATTACAGCTGAACAGCTCAAACTTGGCTAAAAGTGCGAGCCACAAAAAAAAAGAAGACAATTACGAAATGAATTGGGGGAGAGAGAGAGACAGAGAGACCTTCACAAGGCATCTCAAGACAGCGCCACAATAAACCAAATTAAAAGCCAGCAGCAGCTACAATAACAATCCAAGCTGATAAAAATAACTTAAGACAGAGAAACGAGAGAAGTCAAAAAAATGATTTAACGCATTGTCATTGAAGCTGAGCTGGAGTTGAGACAGAGATTGAGACTGAGACTGAAACAGACTCTGCTGAGTGTGAAGTGTTGACTTTCATCTTGTTGCCCCCAAATTGCAAAATCAAAAAGACATCGGAGTTGGAATTGGAATCGGAATCGTGCCGCTGTTGTCATTGCCGCCACTGCCACGCAGCCGCAAAGTCCTTCACTTTGAAGCGTGAAGGTTTCCAATAAGCCCTAAAAAATGCAAAGCAGCAAGTTAAAATCTGAAACCATTGCACTTTGCGAAAGTCGACCAGGTGTTTTACCTAAGCACATATATACAACATAAATATACATACGTAATTAAATAAACCACATTTACCACAATTTACTGGCACTTGGCATTTTGATTGGGATTCGGTTTCATTTGCAACGACTCGTCGTTTTTCATTTCATTTCTTTTGCTTTTCCTTTTTAATCTTTTTCTTCTTCTTTTGTTGATTGTTTCTTTTGGCTTTGTGCTGTCAAGAGGCCTCTCAAGCTGTTGATGTTGACATAATACGCACGACTCCAGTGGGAAGACACATGAGCATAATACACATTACGTATACGCCGAGTTGACTGCCTTCCCAAATTAATAACTGCAGTCAGAAAATGCTTATATTTTATTTAATTTTGTGTATGACAATTATAACTTTAAGTTTATGTTTATACACTTATGTAGCTTTAATGAATGACAATATAAATAAATTACTTTCATTTGAATTTATTTTTAACTATATTTAGGCATTCCCAAAATGAATAATGAAGTCCGTATATTTACTTAAAATTTATTATTTCCATTTATATTTAATTTATTAAATTTATTTAAAATAGAAAATAATTCTTTTACAATTATTGAAATTTAATGAATGACAGAAAAATATATTTATTTTATTTGTATTAATTTTTAACTCTGAGTCATTGGATTCCCCCGAAGCATTTTTTTGTTATATCATTCAAAAGTCAGTTGTTGTAAAGACTGCGAACGTGAAGTGTAACAAATGCTCGAATTACGTGTAAATACTCGTATATGTATCATTATTATTTGTACCTGTTTGTCTGAATCTGCTCTGAAACTTTTACCAGGTGAACCAGCTTCGACTCTGCCCTGTTGTATGTTAATTTAAATGTGATTTTAATTTAACTCCTTGGGAAATCGGGCAGCGTTAATTACGAGTATATTGCAGTCCACATGTCTTTTTCCCAGCCCCATATACTACAGATTTCATAATCATGCACAAGGTGCAAATTGTGCCGCAGTTTGTTTACTTTATGGACCATAAACCAACTTGGAAACTCACATGCAAATGTTGGTTAAAGAACTGCCACCGATTGGGGAGTTTTAACGGACAGTTACAATAGGGCCGTGACTGCTGAGTTGGTCAACGATTAGTTTCCTTTAAAAATCAATGGGTTGTTAAATGACTTCCTGGTCAATCTGATGGCGCAAGTTGAAGATGTCGATGTCGATGCCGCTGTCCAAACGAAAATGTCGAAAGAGTTGCAGAAAAACAAAACGTGAATCGTGGAAAGTGCCAAAGAAATTTCGAATGCAACAACGACAAACTAAAATTATTAGCGACATTTTAGTTTTTCGATTTTTTTTTTCTTTTTCTATTTTTTTTTTTTTATTTATTTTTATACTTTATTTTTGCTTTATTGTGGGAAACGCTGGAGTTTCGAGTTGGCCGCAGGTCGTCCGCCAAAACAAGTCGCAGATGAAGATGAAGGTACGAGACTGAAACAAAACAGCAACAACAACAACAACCATAACAACTCTTATGTTGTGATGATGATGATGATGATAATGATGATGATCGTTAGCGTCCAACGACTTTGGGCATCGTTAGCGATCATGAAGAAGACGAAGTTGCCGATAATGATGTTGGTCCGAGAAGACGAAGTCACTAAAACCAAAACGAGAGGAGCGAGCGGGGGTTGGACAGGGGGTTACTACTGTACAGTGAAGACGCCGCAGCGCAGCAGACGTTGACGCGCCGCTTTGTTTGGAGGAGTATAAAGAGGGCCTGCGTGGCATTTGGAATGCATTCAGTCGCTGGCTCCCCACTCGAAAGCAACTAAATTTACCTTATAATTTAATTTTAACTTCTCTCCCCCCAACACATTACACCACAATACTCAGTGCTATGAACTCCTTCTCAGTGGTAAGTATCCGAAATTGATGAGCCTATGGATTTACATGTTTGGATTAACACCTTGGATTACCTACAGTTCTTAGTGTTTGCTCTGGCTGCTCTGGTCGCTGCCGAGCCACCATCGGGCTACAATTACAACCGCAACGGCGGCGGCGGCGGCGGTGGTGGTGGCGGTGGATTTGGTGGCGGCTTTGGTGGCGGCTCCTCGTTCGGCGGTGGCGGCGGTGGATTCCAGGCCGTTAGCGGTGGCTTCCAGACATCCGAGGGACAGAATGTTGATCCCCAGCTGCTGGAGCAGGTGCGTCAGATTCTGTTGAACGAGGAGAGCAAACAGGGCGGCGGCGGCGGTGGTGGCGGCGGTGGCGGCGGTGGTGGCTATCCAAGTGGACCCTCGACCAGCTACGGTCCACCATCGACCAGCTACGGTGCGCCCGGCAATGGAGGCGGCGGCGGTCGTGTTGTTGGCATCGATCTTGAGGGCGTTCGACAGGCCATCCAGGTGGCTCAGTTCGCCCAGCAGAGCACACAGGCTGGCGGCGGCGGCGGTGGCTATCCAAGTGCTCCATCTGGCTCGTATGGTGCTCCCCAGAGGCCCAGCGGCAGCTATGGTGCGCCATTCTAAGCCAACATGATTCCCCCAAAAACAAAAACACCACAAAATTTCGCTGCCAAAAATGAATATCGACACAGCCTGACCTAAATGACATTAACAAAAAAAAATCAACAACAACAACAACAATATACGGAATATGGGTACAACAACAACAACACCAGAACATCAGACGAACTTGCCACAACAACAACAAGTTCGAGCGCGCCACGCCCCCCATCCATATTGACACCAAACTGAGTGAAAATGTAGTTCGACTTCAAGTTGGAGGAGTGGTATGAACCGTTACATTCTGCTCCTCCAAACTGATCCTCTATCACCTCTATCCAGGATGAACCAATCAGATCCACAAAGCTCAGTGACTGTAATTTCTCTCTAATCTCTCAACTCTCTATTCTATTCAAACTCAAAATGCAATTTCGCCCGGCTTTTGAGTTACCCGAATTTGGGGCGAAATTCGTTTTTTTTGTTTTTTGTAAATAGTTTTCCAACACAACAACAAGAACATACAAAACAAAAGAAAAGGAAACACCCCAAGAGAGTGTTATAACGCATTATTAGCATTTAAGTGTTTTTATTTTTATGAAACAAACAAAGAAACAACAAAAAAAATATGAAAATAATAAAAAAAATAGTAAATTTTGTCACCGTTAAAAACATATTGATTTTTTATTTAAAAAAAACATTTGGGGAAATATACGCAACAAAATGGGAAAACATAAAAAATAGTTTGTTAATGAAACTAAAAAAAAAATTATTTTTGAGAA
This sequence comes from Drosophila rellima, assembly GCA_035043635.1. Taxonomy (NCBI): domain Eukaryota; kingdom Metazoa; phylum Arthropoda; class Insecta; order Diptera; family Drosophilidae; genus Drosophila; species Drosophila rellima. The sequence goes on along the minus strand of JAWNMV010000811.1, from coordinate 3,483,865 downwards.
GAATCTTTAAACATTAATTTAGAAAAATACAATTTAGAAAATATGTGCAAAACTTGCTTAATTTTTAATTTGACCATTTTTATTATCATTAATAACAATAATAATAATTTATGTCAACTTGCAACAGTTGAAACAACATTCTAAATTGGTACAGCTCGAAGGTGATACACAAAAAAAAAAGAAGATGACAGACAAGCCGAGTTCACACAGCTATTACGTGATCACATATTGAGCTTGAATAAATCCTTTCACTTTTGGTTGAAAGACGCAACCAGATTGCAGTAGCCATGACTTGTAGAGCACTCATCAAGTGTCCAAAATCGAGACGAGTCTCCTCTAAAAATGATGTGACGTTCATTACGCTGCGATTTCAACAGTTGCAACACAGTTCAAAGAGGCAGGCAGGGAAAAGGGGAAGGGGCTCTGACCATTAACAATTACCAACAACAACTGCGGGCCACTTAACCAACATTTTCAGCATCATTAACATTTTTTTCAATTGGTTGCAACTTGGCTAATGGCAACATCGTCAGATGCGACCAAATGTTAAAGTTTTGACAACGTCAATTATTTCACAACATTTTCGAGAAAAACTTTCAATTTGTTTGTACTGCATACAATATATAATCTAAATATAGTAGTTGAAGAAACTTTGTCATCTGAGTGTGACTTGCGGTATCGAGAAGAATGAATGAGTTTCCTGATAAGCAAAGTCGAAAGTCATTATTGTCACTCCCAGCCGCTTATCAGACAAAGTCCTCGGTTTTAGTTTACAGATTGGTAGTTATATAAATTCTAAAAGGCAGATCATTTAGATAAGAACTTTTATGTGTCGATAACTTGCAGATATCACAGAGTTTCTATAGCTTAGAAGAATTGATATAAAGGCTAGTCTACGCTCTGACTCGGGCCAATTGTGATTTAACTTTCTCATAGTTCAGTTTCTATTTTTTTTTTTATATTTTTACGGAATGTCGGGTACTATTAACGCCACGGCCCAGGCCATGGCTGATCAGTTTACGTTTCAAAATACGGACTATATAGTCTTTACCTTCATGCTCAGCATATCGGCGGGCATTGGCGTCTACTTTGGATTCTTTGATAAAAGCGCCGACACCACCGAGGAATATTTGATGGGTGGCAAACGCATGAAGACTCTGCCGATTGCCATATCTTTGGTGGCCAGCCAACTCTCGGCCATCTCCATAATGAGCGTTCCGGCGGAGATGTACGCCTTTGGCATCAATTGGTATTTAAATGTTGTTACTATCTTTTTGGTGGTACCGATTCTGAACTATGTCATAATACCGGTATTCTACAACAATAACATAACCAATTGTTATGAGGTGTGAACACAATTCAAATGAACTTATTTTCGGTATTATCGTTTACAACTACACCCAACTATTTTTGGATTACAGTATCTGGAGTTGAGATTCAATAGTGCCACACGAAAGCTGCAAACTTTCATTTTTGTGGCAACTTTCATCTTCATGCTGCCCATCTACATATTTCTGCCGTCTCTGGCATTTGCCCAAGGTGAGTCTAGATGGAGTATTTCAATATAATCTTTTGCTTTTCTATCTATAGAGTATTTAAATTATCTTTAATCTATAATTTTTAATATGATTTTAGCTATTGTCTTTTACATTATATCTTAAGTTTATATTTCATGACTTTTCCATTATTCTTTAATCCCTTTATAATTGATGAATAATCAATCAATAAATTTTTAATCTTATCTTTAATTTGTAATATATTTTAATTTTTATTTATTTATTTATATTTTAATTTTATTTTATTTCTCAAATAAACGTTATTTCCATCTCTTTTAATAGTTACTGGATTCAATGTGCATATTATCAATACAATCGTCTGCGGCATTTGCATTTTCTACACAATGATTGTAAGAGAATCCTATCAAGATAGCATGGAATCCTTAACTTTATAAACTGATACTTTTTATTTATATTAGGGTGGCATCAAGGCCGTCGTCTGGACGGATGTGGTGCAGGCAGTAGTTATGGTCTTCTCTGTGGTTCTGGTGGGAATCTTGGGCACATTACGCTTGGGCGGACTGGGCGAAGTTCTGCGCATTGCTGATGAAGGTGGACGCTTGGATGTGAAGTGAGTTGTCTTTTATCGAAATCAAGAATTAATAGAATTTTAAATATAATATTTGCTCTTAGAAATATCTTGAAATATTCTTTGATCTATTACTATTTTTTTCACAATCTTCAATTGCAGCTACACCTTTGATTTGAATTCTCGTCAGACATTCTGGAACACATTTGCTTCGGCAATTGTCACCTGGTCTGGTTATGTGGGTCTCAATCAGAGCTGTGTTCAACGCATCGTTTCACTGCCATCCTTGGCTCATGCCAGAAGGTAGCTCATGGATATTGCTATAAATATAGGCTTTAAAATCATCCCGATTCTTTACAGATCACTGCTATTATTTGGCTTTGGATTTCTTGTAATCATGTCGTTCAATTGCTTTACGGGCATTGTGATGTATGCTCGCTATCATGACTGCGATCCTCTTAGTCTGGGAGTGGTCAGCAAGCTGGACAAAATGATGCCCTATTTCGTGCAGGACATTATGGGTCACCTCACCGGAATGCCGGGAATCTTCATCTCGTGCGTCTTTAGTGCTGCTCTCAGCACACTTTCAGCCAGCATTAATTCTTTAAGTGGCATTGTTTACTTTGACTATATCAAGCCGCACATTCATCACACGGAGCACAAGGCCAATGTCATTATGAAGCTATTTGTCTTCTGCTCCGGCATCTATTGCATCTTTGGCGGCATTATTGTGGAGAAGTTCGGCTCCATTTTGCAGATGGTTTACTCCATTGGTGGCATCAGCTTTGGCTCAGTTACCGGAGTCTTTCTGCTTGGCATGCTGGTTCCCAGAGCACATGGTCGGGTGGGTATTCTCACTGCCAGATGTTAATTTCCAGGATATATATATCATAATCTCTATTTCCGTTGCAGGCTGCATTTTGGAGCATCATTGTGAGCATTGCTTGCATGAGTTACATTGTAATTGGCAGTTGGGGCAGAAATCACTACGACTTTTTGCCCACATCCACGGACAATTGTCCGGGATTGAATGCCACAGAAATGTCCACAACATCCTCCTTCGTTTCTCTACTAAATACAACAACAACAGCAGCTTCAGTCCAAGCGGAGCATTTAACAGAAAAAGAATGGAGCATTTTGGACATGTCGTTCACTTGGTACACAGCTCTTGGCTTTCTTATCACCAGTCTGGTGGGCTTATCACTCAGTTTTGTGCTGAAACCCGCGTCTGATGCCAAGTTTGATCCAAAACTTTTATCACCAATTATAAAGCCATTTATAAAATACGAGCTGGCACCGGCTGAAGAGTTAGCCGAGCTGAAAGTCAGCAAACAAACCGAAAAAATCAAGGAATAAAATTACCTTAAGATCTAGAGTGTTATAAACTATATTAGTATTACAACATAGTTGCCTCAAACATTGTAAACATATAGAGAATTATCTAGCATAAAGGTATAATAAAATATAATTATTTAAAATTCTGATGGTTTACCAAAAAATAAAAGTTATCTACATTTTATGGCTAACATGAAGATTAATGTCATTATACATATTTCAATTACGAGTGACTCTGAAAAAAGCTAATTCTTAAAACAATTTTTTCTACGATTTTTATTGAATGTAATATACTTAAATTTGTAGAACTTTTCTTACGTTGTAATGTGATCCTTATCAAAACATTACTTAACTTTTAACTTTAATTTAATCAAAGTATTTTAATCAGAGTATTTTTAACACGCTATTGACATTGAGTCCAGATAAAAACGGTTCAAAGCTCATTTGACAGAGATTATGGACAGTCAGATTAATGTGTACTACTCTTACAGTCATAGCCATAAGTTGATTTACACATTAATGTACATACTTAATTTATGAACTTTAATAAAGTACTGTATATCTGCGTAATTATTTTAAATTTATTTACACAAAAATGGGAAAATAAATAAAAAATATTCTGAAGGAATATTTGGCGTTCAAATACATTTTCCATAAAAGATTAAGATTACATCAATTTATTAATTAATTAATTTTTTTTTTTAAAGATTTAAGAGTGCAAGAGTGTATCAAGTGAACCGACCTTGCCTGTTCTGTTCTGTCTAAATACTTATGCCTGTCACTGTTCAATGTAAAATAAAGATGCAGATAAGATAGTTGCAGACTATCACTTAAGAGTGATCCGACCCAAAAGTGTCAACGAGTCTGTATCCAGCAGCCAACCGGAATATAACAAATTTGAGGATAATGTAAAAAGAAATTGCTCTACCAAGAAGAGAAAGCACAATGTCACTTAAAACTGAGAATATATCCTTGGCCAGGCCATTGGACATCGCTGAGGGTCTCAAATTTGGCACTGCGGATTATGTGGTTTTCACGGTAATGTTGAGCGCATCCGCGTTCATTGGAGTTTACTTTGGTTTCTTCTCCAAGGCAAAGAACACCACGGAGGAATATTTGCGAGGTGGCAAGAAGATGCAGACATTACCTATAGCCATATCACTGGTGGCCAGGTGCGTTCAAATATCGTTTAATTTTTATTATATTACGTATACGCATTACGGTGGAATCTTACAAATAAGAAAGGATTGGATTATAGATATATTCGAAAATTCAAAACATTTTACTGTTTCGATTTTTTGATGTCGATGTAATAAAAAAAATAAAGCTGCTATGATAAACTATATTTTTGTATATTCCCTAATATTTAGTTTTTATTTTGCAAGGATTATTTGAATTATTTTTTAAATATGTCGATTTTAATTGTCCGACTTTTAATAGAATATTAGCAAACAAGTAATTTTTGGAAATTAAGTTTTAGATTCTTAAATTTACAATTTCTAAATAATGAGCGTTCGTTAAACTTACAATAATAATAAAACGTATTCGTCAACTCATTTCAGTCAACTATCTGGAATTGCCATCATGTCCGTTCCGGCAGAGACATATTCCTTTGGCATCAACTACATTTTCATGGTCATCTCGATAGTTGCAGCTGTGCCCATTTTGATATATGTTATTGTACCTGTGTTTTATGAGAACAACGTATCCAATTGTTATGAGGCAAGAACTTTATGGCTTAAGTTGAAATTGATCTTAAGCATTTTTTATTGCAGTATCTGGAAGCCCGTTTCAGCAAACTCACAAGACAATTGATTACGGCCACATTCATAATGAACTCCTGCCTCATGTTGCCCGTGTTTATGTTTATACCCTCTCTGGCTTTTTCACAGGGTATTTCTTTAATCAAACTAAACTCAGAGTTGGATAGCACTAATATTTGTTCTTTTTGATAGTGACTGGCATGAATATTCATCAGATTAATGTGATCGTCTCTTCGATCTGCGTCTTCTACACAATGTTGGGTGGCATCAAGGCCGTCGTCTGGACGGATGTGGTCCAGGGCTGCATAATGTTGCTAGCGGTGGTGTTGGTCGGCGTATTGGGCGTCATCCGGACAGGTGGCTTGGATTCTGTCATCGAGAATGCCAGCGAAGGCGGACGCTTGAGTTTGGAGTAAGTTTTTACTTACACTTTTATTGTTAACATCTCTGAAGTATCTGTATTGTAATTGCAGCTTTCGATTGGATCCACGCATAAGGGTCACAGTTTGGAATGCTTTCTTTGGCGGTCTCTTTATGTGGACGGGTCATATTGGTCTCAACCAGAGCTGTGTGCAACGCATTGTCTCGCTGCCCTCTTTTGGCCAAGCTAAGAGGTAGTAGTAATTATTTACTAACTCTTTTTCGCTTCACCTTTAAATTTTTTTCAATTTCTTTAAAGAGCTCTTATTATTGCTGGATTCGGAATGCTTGTTATCATGGGCGTTAACAGCTTCATAGGCATTATAATGTTTGCTCGATATTACGGATGTGATCCCATTTTGGCAGGTGTAAGTTATTTTTACTCTCTCAGAGAGTGTACATCTAAAGTAACCTATTCTTTCTTTCCATTTGAATAAACTTTATTTTACTTGTTTTTCTGCAATTTAATTTATTTTCTCTTGCTTAAAATATTACATTAATATTTGGTTTGAATTGTAACTCTTTTCTATTCCTTCATTAATTTAATTAACTTAAATATTATTTTTTAAATATCATAAGTATATACTTTTAAATTTATTAATTTATTTTTTATTTCTTTTTTAAATTTTGATGCTTTTCATTATTTAACTTTCTGTTCATCGCTTCATAGCACTTTTCTTGCTTTCTTCTATTCTTTTCTCTACATTTGTCTAAAATTTTTTAATTTATTTTTTTATGCTTATCTTTTCTTTAATTTGTTATTTTTTCTTATATTATAATTTTATCTCTTCTCATCTATAGATGGTCAGCAAGCCGGACAAAATGATGCCCTTCTTTGTACAGGACTTAATGGGCAATATGATCGGCATGCCGGGATTGTTCATATCGTGTGTCTTTAGCGCCGCCCTCAGCACACTCTCCGCCAATCTGAACTCGTTGTCGGGTGTCATCTACTTTGACTATATCAGACCCTTCATTCGCCACACGGAGGCACGTGCCAATGCGACCATGAAATTGCTCATCGTCGCCATGGGAATTTACTGCATTGTTGGTGGATTTGCGGTGCAGAACTTCAGCTCCATCATACAGACAGTGATTACGATAACGGGAATCAATACAGGAGCCGTGGTTGCCGTGTTCTTTCTGGGAATGCTCTATCCCCGTGCGAATAGCAAAGTCGCCGTGTCCAGCTTGATATTCAGTGTGGTCGTCATGCTCTGCGTCATTGTAAGGGGTCAAATGAAATTTAAGGAGGGTCACGTCAAGTACGATGGATTGCCGAATTCCTTGGATTATTGTGATGCCCCTCAATTTGAAATGATTGCCAACGCAATGTACGCAAACCCAAATTTGATGCTAAAGCCTTATATTAATTTTATGTTTTTTATAGACACTTCAATTTAACAACTCCTGTAACTATCGGCCCGCCCAGCGCAACTCCTCCTTTGGTCACGGGATCCTTTGAAAGTAATCGGGAATTTTCGATATTTGAAATATCATTTTTATGGTACAAAGTGTTGGGCATTCTGGCCACGATCCTGTGGGCAATACCCATGAGCTATGTCTTTAAGTCGGATCAAAAGGATCGACAAGATCATAAGCTTTTCACGCCATTTATCCGAAAGTTCCTGCCTTCAAATCAAGTGACGGAATTGGAAGAATTACCCCTGAGAGGAGAGCATTTTAAAGAGCATTCTAAGCTGAACATTGATATAACGAAACTCAAGAATGACTGCAATTGATTACTACATTATTTGCTAAAAAAATTATAATATAATCTTTTTTACATTAAAGATTTGTTGTGGAAAGATAACCTCTTTCAATGAAAATCACAATGAAAACTCTAATGTTGTTTGCTTAACAAAAGATAAGAAATGTGGCCTGTCATGCCTTGATATGCTCCATAGTCTGATAAGATTAATTAACTTAATTATTGTAATTAAATCGTAAAGCCATGAGTCAGCTTTTTGATTTACGTGAGAATTGAGCGAACGGAAAGCTTTCGTAATCAATGTACAACTCCCAAAAGTAGGCAAACTGCACGTTCTAATAGATCGGATTTAATCATCGACATTTTATCATCGACGTGAGAAAAAGGCAGGTTTATTAACATGAGAAGTCTACGTCAAGAGCGCTTCAAATTTACGTTGCAATATTCAACTTTTATTGCAACGTCGGCCAGATATGACACTGAAATACTGATAAGCAGCTTATCATCTCTACTTAAGTTTAAAGACAGATTGTTATGTCTATAGTTTTAAGTTTGCGGGCAGCATCCGAACACTCATCACCTTGTTTCACGGCTGCCAATCAAAAGGACCATAAGGACTCGGGAATGTCGGCAAACACAATCACCGTGGGCAGCACAGCTCCCACAGTCTCTGCTGGGGTCGAGGATCTAAGATTCGGACTAACCGACTATACGGTCTTTATTGTCATGTTGAGCATCTCCGCTGCCATTGGCGTGTACTTTGGCTTCTTTGCCAAGGCCAAGAACACGACCGACGAATATCTGCGTGGTGGCAAGAAGATGCAGGCATTACCCATAGCCATATCTCTGGTGTCCAGGTAAGTACATTGTCTTTCTATATCAGTTTCAATCGGTAGTCTCCAGTTTTATCAAAAGTAGACGTCAATTTCATCAGACTCGTCACGAGTTTTATCTCAACTTATCTTAACAGAAGCTAAACATTTATGAAGTCGTAAATATACAATGTTTATACGAATTAAACTAATTTGTTCCTTATTATCTACAATTTAAGAAATTCATGTTGACCTACTTGATAAACATTAATTATTTCATCATTATCTAATCATTGACTTTAAGTTAAGAATTTTAATTTAAAATGCTAGACAAAAATTAATTTTTTTTATTACTATTGACAACGAAAACCATTTTTGTTGATTAAATAATCATTATCTTTAAATTATCAATTTACTATTGAGAATATTAATTTTAATTTTAGAGTTTAAGTTTGAAATACTTAACAAAAATTAATTATTTTATTATTAATTAGAATTAAAGAATTTAATGTTGATTATATCATCATTAACTTTCATTCATTAACTTTATTAATATAGAGAATATTCATTTAAATTTTAGAGTTGAAGTATGAAATATTAATATGAAAAATGAAAAATTTATTATTTTAGTATTAATTATAATTAAAGAAGTTATTATTGATTATGATGATGATTAATGTTGAAACTTTCATTCATTAACTTTATTATTATTTCCCAAATTTCAGTCAACTTTCGGGAGTTGCTATCATGTCCGTTCCTGCCGAAAGCTATACATATGGTTTCACCTTTATAATCGCCGTGCTGGCCATGATCCCGGCTATACCCATTATTATTTATGTAATAGTGCCCACATTTTATGACAATAACATTGTCAATTGCTATGAGGTAAGTTTATAGAGAATTATAGCTTCTAAGAAATATATATAAGCTGATCTCTTTAGTATCTGGAATTGCGCTTCAACAAACGCACGCGTCAACTGATAACCATGACTTTTATCTTAAATCAATTTCTGATGCTGCCGGTGTACATGTTTATACCCGCGCTGGCCTTTTCACAGGGTATGTTTTTATGATAATTGTGATTCGATATAGACGAATATAAATTATAATCTATTTACAGTTACTGGCGTAAATATTCACCTTATCAATGTTGTCGTCTCTTCGATCTGCGTCTTTTACACAATGATGGGTGGCATCAAGGCCGTCGTCTGGACGGATGTGGTCCAGGCTGGCGTTATGCTAATCTCAGTGGTAATGGTCGGCGTGCTGGGCACCATGCGAACTGGAGGATTGGGCACAGTTATAGAGTATGCCACTGAAGGCGGTCGTATGCATTTTGAGTAAGTAAGCAGTACCTTCTTTTAATACATTTTTTGATCGATTCTTCAAATATTTAAATCTCCAATTGTAGCTTTATTGTGTAGTGGGTGCCGAACTGATTTTTTCTCTTCTCTATTCTTTTTTTTTATGCTTTGTTTTTTTGTTAAAAAAATCTATTTGTTATTCTTTTATATAGTCTTGGGCTGGATCCTCGTCTACGGTCAACTGTCTGGAGCAGCTTTGGCAGCGGCTTATTGCTATGGATGGGAAAGATTTCACTCGATCAAAGTTGTGTGCAGCGCATTGTCTCCTTGCCATCGTACACTCATGCCAAAAAGTAAGTGGACAAGCGAGTCATATTAGCTTTTAGTTACTATACCATTACCAATAAACAGATCTCTGCTGGTTGCGGGAGTTGGCTTTCTGATCATCATGTTTTTTAATTCCTTTGCTGGCATTATAATGTTTGCTCGTTATTACGGCTGTGATCCGATGCTAGCTGGCGTAAGTTTTCCTATAAGTTTATTCAAGTATTTCTGTTTAAAAAGTTGCGATCTTCTCATCCATAGCTGGTCAGCAAGCCGGACAAACTGATGCCCTTTTTTATACAGGACATAATGGGTAATCTGCCCGGTATGCCAGGATTGTTTATATCGTGTGTTTTCAGCGCATCCCTGAGCTCCCTTTCGGCCAGCCTGAACTCCCTCGCCGGCGTGGTTTACTTTGACTATATTAAACCGCACATTCGGCATACAGAGGCTCGGGCCAATGGAGTGATGAAGTTGGTCATAGTCGGCATGGGCGCCTATTGCATTTTGGGTGGTTTCCTGGTGCAGAACTTCAAGTCAATATTCCAGACGTTATGGACCATTACTGGCATCAACATGGGCGCCGTTGTGGGTGTATTTCTGCTGGGAATGTTTGTGCCCCGTGTCAATGGCAAAGTGGCAATGACCAGCATTTTGTTCAGTGTGATTGTCATGGCTTGGATCATAATAAATGCACAGTTAAACATTAAAGCCGGACTCGTCAAGTACGAAATATTGCCAAATTCCCTGGATCAATGCGAGGCGCGGGGTTTGTACTCGATTCTGAGTGCCATGTGAGTATTCACAAATAAATTGTACCTATTCAAGAGCTCAACATTATTCTACAATTTCAGTAACTCTACCTCAAATCCATTGCCAACTACACCGGCAACAACTTCTAATAAGGTTACAACCGCTTTTGGCAGCAATCGAAATTTTTCCATATATGACGTATCATTCTATTGGTACAAAATAATAGGAGTCTTTCTAATATTCCTCTGGGCAGTACCCATGAGCTTCGTCTGGCGCAAGGATAAAACTGAAAAGCAAAATCCAAAGCTTTATTCACCATTTGTGCGACGTATGTTAAATGTTGCCGATCCCGTTGAGGAGCCGGAGGAATTGCCACTGAAACAAACTGAGAGGGAGAACGACGTTGAACAAGATCAATAAATAAACTTAATAATACGCATGATTGTCTCTCTTTTGCACTTTTAAAAGATTTATTTACAAAAGAATATTTAAATGAAGATTTCTCTTACACAGAAAGTATCCAGCTACATACAAAAACGGTCTGACTGATTATTTCAGTTATAAAAAAGAGTTCCGCAGGATTTTACGCTCTTGTTTCTACGAATTTTTCATTGAAAAATATTACAGTACTACTCGTAAATTAGTTAAGATCTTTTGGAAAAGATTTTCTTCTCTTGATTGCGGAATACAATTAATGCGTTATTTGATTTCGATTTAAACAGATTAGTTTAAATGACACTCAACTGACAAAAATATTAGAAACTAAATGAATGCTTCATGCGAGCAACTTTCTCAATATTCATTCAAAAATTAAAAGAAAAAAATGTTTTGCATAAATGTAGATGTATTGTTAATAGCCATGTAAGTTTAAATGGCATTGATAAACGTTATGCTTATGTTAAAAGTTCCACGATCGACGCATCAGTTGTTAAAAAATCTTTTCTTGGGTTTTGAGTGTTGTCCAAATTAGTTTTTAAAATTAGACTTGTATTAAAGATTATGTCTTATAATTTAAAACATCTATTTTACATACATTTTTCAATAATGTATTTGCTTTTGTTTTGTTTCCAATTTAATTAAATGTACACATACATATTATTTATAGTTTTGATGCTTTCAACAATGTGTGTGTGTGTGCGTGTATCTGGGTGGGGGGATTGTGAGGATTATTCTTGCAGGTAAGACTATTTCAGTTTTTGTCTGCTATTTGTGTTTGGTTGTTATTAATTACATATTAATATATATTGCGCACACAGATATTAGCATTGAAAGTCCAGCATCAATTACAGTCCAAGACCTTAGTCGTTTCTTATTTTAGCCAAAGACTGGAAGACGCTAAGGGAATTGCAATCGTACCAAATTGTGTGTTTTTAAGGTATAAAGAGACTTGACAATTTAAATAGAATTAAATCAGCGTTACATGAGGCGCCTCAGTTTAGGAAATTCAAATTATTTGCTTATTGTTGGCGGCATCTTGTCGGATCGAGTCGAAGTTACATTTGTACGCATTCGGCACGCACTATAGTTATTGGATTTCATCATCATTATTATATTTATATTGCTGCTTTTAGTTACAAGCCTGCGGCGTTGCATGATTTTCACCATCTTCAGCGGCATTGTTAACGATCTTCGGCTCACCTGCAAAGGCAAAACAATTAATTATTTATTCCTAGAGTACCCGACAAAAATTCTACAACTTACCATTGTCATTGTGCTCGGACTTGTTTTCACAGTTAGCCTGCGCCTCCTTGACGGTTTCTGCCGGCGGCTCCGTTACAGCAGAATCAACTGTAACAGTTGGCACCTCCTTACTAACATCATTACTGGCTGGAGCTTCCTCAACGACTGTCGCGTTTTTCTCTGTGGTGCTTTCGACTTCGGTTACACTTGCCTCCTTCTCCGTTACGACTGGTGCATCTTCCTTAACTTCGGTGGCTACCTCAACGGCTTCATTATTGATTGATGCTGTCTCTGCTGGTGCTGATGATGCTTCAGACTCGACGGCTTCAGCCACCGGGGCAACTTCTTTAACGGGTGATTTGGGATCTGCAGTTTCAGAACTGGCTTTCGAGCTCGCATCCACTTCCATGGGCTCCGGTGTTTGTTGCTTAGCGGGTTCAGCTTCGGTTTTTGGTTCTTCAACGCTGTCCTTTTCCTCTGATGATTGTGATTCTTTTGATTCTTTCTTTTCCTCAACAGTTTCTATGACAACAGCAGGTACAGAAGTATTGGAGGATGTTGTGTCAGCATCAGGCTGTTCGGTGCTTGGCTGCTGCTTCTCTTCATCCTCATCCACTTCCATGGCTGAGACAGGAGCAGATTCAGTAGCATTGCTTGGTGGTTCTTCAACTTTAGCTGGCTCTTCAGATTTCTCAAGTGACTTCTTTTCGGGTGATTGCTTCTCAGGTGATTTCTTTTCGGGTGATTTCTTTTCGGGTGATTTCTTCTCAGGCGATTTCTTTTCGGTTGATTTCTTTTCGGTTGATTTCTTCTCGGGTGATTTCTCCTTAGCATCAGCCTCTTTTGTGTTTTGTTTATCGTGATCAACATTGTTCTGCGTTTCTTCCTTTTTACCATCCACTTTTTCAGCAGAATCGGCTTGATCCTTAGATTCGACGTCCTTAGATGTGACTTCCTTCAATTTTGTGGCCTTCGTTTCGGGAGTTTCTGTGCTCTTGACATCTTCTTTGCTCTTTTTAACAACTTCTTTAGGTTTTTCCGCTTTCTCGACCTTCTTATCTTTCTTAGCAGCGATCTTGAATATATATTTAAATTAGATAATGTTATCAGTGAATTTATTTAGCAACTTACGCTTACCTTTTCGGGCACGGAAGCTGCTTCCTTCTCAGCTGTCTTGGATTTCACAGGCTCTGGATCTTCATCGCCGCCTACATCCAGCTTACGAGCACCACGTCCGCGTCCTCCGCTCTTTGTCGTCGCTGGAGATGTGCGCGCCTTTTTGCTCGGTGGCGGTGTAGCGGTCTCAGCGGCACGTGTTGGCGTTCCACGGGTGCTGGATCGGGTTCGTCGTCCGCCCTCCAATTCCAAACTGCCACCCATTGTCCGTACTAGCTCCTCGCTCTCTCGCTGTGCTCGCTCAATGAAAGAGCGTCTCTTAGGCGTGCGTTTCTACAATGATTGTTTACATACAACACATAAAAAACATGGCACGATAATTATCAACACACTGTTGCCGCTCTAAATGTTTGAGGGCAAACTTAAAACAGGTAATTAACTAAATTGGGTGAATCCAACTGAAGCAATCATTTACTCATCAATCCCTCCACATTCATATTCATGTTCATTTGCACTATACAGTAAATAGAAGCTAATTCTGAAAGACCAAGGTATGAATGCCCAAAAGCATATATGCTCACGCACACATTTACATACCACCATGTATGACAAAGTACAGCAAACAACAAAAAGTCGAAAAGAGAACAAGAAAAATAAAAACAAACGAGAACGAGACAGACGCGCGCGCAACGTTAAATTGTGCACAAAAGAGACGACCGATTACTTGCAGCGAGTGTACCACGCGCACACACAAAAACAATACCACACATACAGCGTATGCACGTATACACACACACTCACAGGGGATGTTGGGAAAAGCGCGCGCACACGAGGGCAACAAATTAACATCAACACGAAAGAACGAACGTAAATAGCGAAAATAAAAATGAAATAAAATGCAACACAACTTAAATATATTTGGTAGTTGTGAGCTGCGATTATTTTGGAAAAATACTGCGTGTCTTCTACTATACAAAATTCACACATAGAATGCGCACACTCTTCCAGATAATTCTGTATGTCACTGTACGAGTGTGTAATAAGCGGGTTCTTATCGCACGACCCCCGGTGCTAATTGTGACTATGTCTATATACAAACATACAAATTTTGTATTTATGTATCAACACTTACGGGTGTCTTTTTCTCATCCGCCGCCGGTTGAATCGCTGCATCATCGTCATTGTTAACTTTTGACTCCGCAACGGCCTCTGCTTCGGGTTTTTGTATGCTCGTTTCGTCGGACATTTTAAAATTGGTATTGGTGTCGAATTAGCTTACAAAATACAATAACTTGTATTTTGCAATGTTTTTTTTTGTAGTTGCAACGCTTCACTTCAAAGTAGCGAGTTCTCTTTTACTCTCCCCTTATACTGGGACAACGATTCAAAGCAACTAGCAGGTATATTACGCACACATATGTACATACACACGCCACGCTGAACGTACCGTGAACGCGCAAAATTTTTAAATGCTATTTATAATAAGTTTCCACAAAAATTAAGTTTTGAACTTATTGGATTTAGCACCCGAGTGTATTAAATTATGTTTTTCACTAATTTTTGCTATAAAAAACGATGTATTTAACACTTTCCCGATGTTTTCTTTACCAGCGAAAGATAAACGTAACTCAACAACTGGACTATTTTCTTCTTCTTGTACAGAAGTGTTGCACAGACATCATTTATGGCGGCTTTTTCACTAGTGTTGGTAAGTGTGCCGATTTTAGTGTGGTGGTCGTTCGATAAGTCCGGTCAATTATATCTCTTTATTACAGAACAAATTTCCACGAGGCAGGCTAGACGTGTTTGCCATTTCTTTATTTACATTAATTAAACCGAAATGGTATCACAGGAGCAAATTAAAGCTATTGGAGGAGTGCTGAACAACAAGGAGCGTCCGTTGAAAGAACGCTTCCGTGCACTGTTTACGTTAAAAAACATCGGTGGCAGCACAGCCATCGAGGCGATAAGCAAAGCTTTTGACGATGATTCCGCTTTGCTCAAACATGAGCTGGCTTATTGTTTGGGCCAGATGCAGGACACCCAAGCAGTGCAGATTCTAACCAAAGTGCTGGAGGACACCACCCAGGAACCAATGGTGCGTCACGAGGCAGCCGAAGCATTGGGTGCCATTGGTCATCCAGAGGTGCTCCAAACTCTCGAGAAGTACAAAGGGGATCCAGTTATTGAAGTTGCCGAAACATGTGCCATTGCATTGGATCGTGTTCGCTGGGTGCAAAGCGGACAGCAGGTGGATGACAACAATCCGTATGCATCAGTGGATCCATCTCCGCCGACCACTGGCCAGAAGAGCGTGAATGAGCTGAAGACCATTTATTTGGATTCCACACAGAGTCTTTTTGATCGTTACCGCGCCATGTTCAGCCTGAGGAATTTACGAACCGAAGCGAGTGTGTTGGCCATTGCCGAAGGACTAAAGGACAAATCTGCCCTGTTTCGTCATGAAGTTGCCTTTGTCTTGGGTCAGTTGCAGGAACCATGTAGCATACCACATTTGCAAGAGAATCTCGAAGATCGCCTTGAGAATGAAATGGTGCGTCATGAGTGTGCCGAGGCTCTAGGCGCCATTGCAACCGAAGAATGCATCCAGATATTAAACAGATATGCGGATGATGACAAACGTGTCGTGAAAGAAAGCTGCGTCATCGCTCTGGACATGTGCGAGTACGAGAATAGCCCAGAGTTCCAGTACGCCGATGGATTGACCAAGCTCGATGGAGCAAAGTGATTGCTAATTTAACTAAATGATATTTTATTGTTATATTTGTAAATTTATATTGTATTTGTATTATTGTTGGCACGCAACTGAGACGTATCTTATCAGCAAGCCAGCGAGATAAATTATCAAACAAACGTGACTTGCTGCGCATTTTTCTAGTGTGATGATTTCATACTTCCAGAGAAAAGATTATTATATTTAAAATCTCGGGTACGCGACTGCAGTCAAATGAATGCTGAACTGGGTTCCCCCTAAATAAGGGTATTCTTCTACTAGATAATATTATTTTTTAATATTCAAATTTAACTGACGTTATAACGACTTCAAACGTAGCAGTGGGTTTTAAAATAACATAGGTAAACATAGCAGATATTTATTGCTTAATATACAATTAATTTGTAAGTGTTTTTTTATTTTATTTAATCTATGTTTGACAAAAACGTTTTGCAGCTTTATATTTTTTTATTTATTTGAAAGAAATAACTAAAAGTGTTGGTAGGACCCATTTTAAATTCGAATTCTATGGTCACCCTATTTATTATTGGCGAAAATAGTGTTGTTAAATGTGCACTTTCTTGCGTGGCAAAGTTAGGTATAAAATTAAAAAAAAAATTTTTTTTTTAATCGAGTAAAATTTAACAAAAGTTAAGGTAAAAAAATTCTAAAAGTAGTAAAATTGTAGTTTTTTGCAGGGCTGCCATCTTGCTTTTTTATTTGGCAACCGCTGCCCGGGCTGCCACCTTGATTTTCGTGGATGCAACCTGATAAATCTAGCGGGGAAATAGCTTAATTGACAACACTGGACACAACTCTACTAAACTCTACCTATGCGTTTCACACGAATAAAGTCGCTTAATAAATAAAAGAATTATAATTGCAATATAAATAACGCATTTAAAGTGCCGCGAGTAAGATGTGATATATTTAAAAAAGCTAACACGAATGAAAAGCGTGATAATGCATATGGAAAAAACGTGTGGTCAGCTAAATAGCTGCGACTACAGAAGCGGAAAATAAATTACATATATACATGTGCATATATGCACATACACACAGACCCGCGCGCACAGATGCATATGAATACATAATAATATACATAACATGAAATATTAAGTTCTAGGCTTAAAAGTGCAACAAAAGTAGTGTACGAGAAGGCATTAAATATATTTCGAATTCGAAATTTGCCAATCAACAAAAAGCCAAAAGTAAAAACGTAATAGATTTTCTCAGAGGAAAACTTATGTATGTGCCAAATTAAACCAGAAATTCTGTAAACCACCGCGCGTGTTTAGTTACGTATACATTTTGTATTGTAAACAAGTTACAGCGATAACAACACAGTAACAATGTCCAAATACGATTTTGTGCTTTATCTTGTGGCGCAGCTTATTGTAGGTATGTATGATTATTGTATGTAAATACTATTGCTCTGGTTGTTGTTTTCGAGTATGTTAATGCATGTGTATGTATACACAGACTGGCTGCAATTACAGTTGCCGATCCTATTATTTACTATCACTTCCTTTACTCCTAATCGAAATGCTTGACGCGTGCTTTCTAGTTGTTTTTAATGCGCTTTGGTTTTATTTTTTGTTCTATCGTTTTTACCCCAATCTTTCGTGTATCTATATGGGTGTGGGTGTATGAGTGTGTGCGTGAATACAATGATTTCTTTGAATGAATGACGCTGCATTATAAACTTGTTGTTGGCTCGTTCGCGTGGGTAAAAATCTCCTTTAGTTGCGTGCAACTTTTTCGCTCTCTTTTCTTTCTCATTTTTGTTTTTTGTTTTCAACAAGCGCCACTTTAAACTCATCCCCTTTCAATCTGCATAATGTGCATGCTTATGTATCTACTTTACTATAAAGCGTGCTATCACACTCATGCGTGGGATGGTGTGTATGCATGTGTGTGTGAGCATACACAGATCCGATTACCCGGGCACAGTGGGTCAGAGTCCGAAATATTAACGCTAATTTCGACAAGTTGGTGAATGACTACAACTGGAATAATATAAAAATGTGAAAAAGTGTCCCAATTGATATCAACAATATTAAGTCAAAAAAGCTAAGCTTATTATTACACTTGGTAACTTGAATTTAATGCATTCATTTGGTACCACAGTGCGCTTTGGTAAATGCATACTCACACGTGGAATTGTGCGCAAACCGCGCTCACACACACGCCTATGTATATACTTAGAGACACACACACACACAGTTGCAGTTACATTGGGGTTACAGGGACCACTCAAAGGCTCGGGTGGCCAGTGAAGCTAATTTTGTATGGTCCTCAGCAGGAATTGGGGTTGCGTACAGTTTGCTTTGGGGCTGAAAGTTCTGCATTTGCTGCTTTCAATGGCAGCACTTATTGAGGAGAGTCCCTAACTAAGCCCATTTGGGATTGGGATTGGGATTAGGGTCGTTGGTCCGAGGCTCACGGTAAGTGTGGTAGATACATGATATGTTTACAAAGGCAACCGCTCATTTGTACTCCCCAGGCGCATTTAAGCGACTTATTTACTATTCAACCATTTAAATATATCCCTAACTTGTATCGTCACTCTCATTTTATTTATTTATTATTATTATTTTTTTGTCAGGCTGCCATTTGCTGCAACTCACCGATGGCGCCATTCTGCCCGATGGCCATAACATTAACTGCGAGCATTATGATGAGAAGGATTGCAATTTGCGCAATGATTGCACCACCACAATCGAGCACTGCCAGGTGGAGGGGGACAAGTTTCCCAGCTGTTATGCATTATGGAGCGCCGACGAGCTGACGGGTATGTAGAGTTGCATTTCAACAACTATTCCTCGCAGTTGCAACAATTTTGATTTTATTTTGCTTAATATTTGTTTTGTTTTGCTCGCTGCAGGCATCAAGAAAATCAAGATGAAGGGCTGCTTTACGCAAATGCACGAGTGCAACAAGACCGAATGCGTTACAAGCGCCGAGCCGCGACAGGGAGGCATACATTTCTGTTGCTGCAAGGGATCCATGTGCAATTCAAACCAGAGGTGGATACCGACCACCACAGAGGCAACAACTCAAGGTACGAATGCAACTGCTCTCTTTACCCCAATTTTAACAAGGCATATTTATTCTATTCGTTGCCACGTTTCTTGTTGCATTTATTTTTTATACATATTTTTTATTATTACATCTTGAAGTTGTGAGGGTGGCCTACCTAACCATGCCACAAACAACAACGCGACCCTTGCAACGCTTTTTCGTGTTAACGAACTCTCCATACGAGAAGTGGAGTTTGCCTCGTTTGCCTCTCAGCAGCATCTGCCGCGTGTGTTGCAATTTTCCTATATAACTGCCACTGCCTCAACATAATTCTCTTGCCTCTAATATTTTCTTTTGCTTCATTTTTTCCTATTTTTTTTAATTTTATTTTGAATTGGGGTTGCCTTTGCCATTTACTTGCTATGCGCCTTTTGTGCTTCAGCATTTTCTTGTTTTTTTTTTTTCATTCTCTTTTATTTTTATGCTTAGCTCCCCTTTTATCTCTGTGTAAAAAGATATACATATACGAGTATATAAAGAGATGCAAAATTGGGGACGAACTTTCGTTTTTTCCTTTTTTTGTTTTGTCCAGAGTCAACCCTGTGCCAACTACAGGTGCCACTTGAGATGTTGTTCACCTGTGGCAAGCGTTTAAAGAGCTTACGTATAATACACACACACATACATATATGTATGTGCAAGCGTTTTGTTTATACGTTTGACATGTTGCGATATCTGAAAAATAAATTTATATTTTTAGTATTACTATCATTATTTTTTTTAAATTTAATATAAACTTATCTGAAATTTATACATTTCAATAATGAAAAGATAAAATTTTAATACTGAAAAGTGCTTAATATAATAAAAAAAGGATATAAATTTAAAAACTATGGTTTCTTGCCCCTGCCGTAATTTATTTAAATACTATTTCAATTTATTGAAACAATATTTACTAATAACTTTAACTTTAATTTACAGTGCCCAAGGAGAAGACGCAAGTTAACAACAATGTGATTTATTATATAATTGGCGCTTCATTATTTGCCGTACTTGTGGTCGTACTGATATTTAGCCTGGCCTTTTATCGGCGTCGCAAGCAAGCACACTTTAATGAGATACCCGCGGTAAGTTGCAGCTGCTTAGATTTACTTTAACAAGGTTCAAATTTAAATAAAATACGTTTGCATTAAATTAGCATGAAGCTGAAATCACAAACTCATCGCCGTTGCTTAGCAATCGACCCATACAATTGCTGGAACAGAAGGCAAGCGGTCGGTTTGGTGATGTGTGGCAGGCAAAGCTGCATGGCCAGGATGTGGCCGTGAAAATCTTTCGCATGCAGGAAAAGGAATCGTGGACTACTGAGCATGACATTTACAAGCTGCCACGCATGCGGCATCCAAACATTTTGGAGTTTTTGGGCGTTGAGAAGCATTTAGATAAGCCCGAGTATTGGCTGATATCCACATATCAGCACAATGGTTCACTGTGCGATTATCTAAAGTCGCATACGGTTACCTGGCTGGAACTCTGCCGCATTGCCGAGTCCATGGCAAATGGGTTAGCGCATTTGCATGAGGAGATACTGGGCAACAAGGCGGAGGGTCTAAAACCCTCTATAGCGCACCGTGACTTTAAATCAAAGAATGTTTTACTCAAAGGCGACTTGACGGCTTGCATTGCGGACTTTGGACTGGCCATGATCTTTCAGCCGGGCAAACCGTGTGGTGATACTCACGGCCAGGTGGGCACACGTCGCTATATGGCCCCAGAGGTGCTCGAGGGTGCCATTAATTTCAATCGAGATGCCTTTTTGCGCATCGATGTCTATGCATGTGGATTGGTACTATGGGAAATGGTTTCACGTTGCGAAGTCGTTGGACCTGTGGGCGAATATCAACTACCTTTTGAGGCAGAGCTTGGTCAGCGTCCCACACTCGACGAGGTGCAAGAAAGCGTTGTTATGAAAAAGTTGCGTCCACATTTGCTCAACACTTGGCGCACTCATGCGGTAAGAAATGAATGACGTTCACGTATTGTGAATTGTAATATTGATTGATTTGTATTGTTTTGCAGGGACTCAGCATATTTTGCGATACAATGGAGGAGTGCTGGGATCATGATGCCGAGGCACGACTTAGCTCCTCCTGCGTAATGGAGCGCTTTGCACAACTTAATAAGTATCCAACAACACAGATACTCATCAAGAACCACACCAACATTGAAGATGCAAAAGAGACCACAAATTGCTTATAGAATCGGTACTAAATCACAGCTAACGCCCATGAGCTGTGATTTGGAGCCAATCCCATACATTGAAAACATTTTTAATTTTTAAATTCAATATTTTAGTTTTACATTTCTTTTGTGCGTAGGCAGCTTTTGACATACACAAAAATTATATTGTGCTGTAATTGTCAGCACATTGGCATTGGCCATTCATTCATATATACACGGCCCAGACCCCACTTAGACATTAGCTTAGTTTAAGCTGAACAAAGAACAAAGTGTTAAATGTAATCTAGACTAGAGAGATTTGAAAATTTTCAAAGCTATCTTGCCTGGGCAATTAGAAAATGGCTAAGTCCAAAATTCACTAGATGCTCATTAACAGCACATAATCGTAAACATATTGAATACTTATGTTTGTAGATCATTTCACATTAACTTCATTGACTGATACCTATATATAATTGTTCTATTATTTTTTTTTGTTTTAGTTTCGTTTAATTATTGCCCAGAATTATAACATTGGTAACACTGTAAGATGTTGAATTATTTGCCAAGCCCAGCCATTCTCGTTGATGTCCTTTTCATTTAAGAGTTGACAAACTTCTCGATAGCGTACCTAACAGTTAAGTTTAAAATTTAAATCTATTTTAATGCTTATTATGTATTTACACGTATCGTTTCTTATAATATTTCTTATGCACACAAGTGTGCTTTAATGTTGTACTTTGAATAAATACTTTATAAGGTTTTATTTGACATTTTCTATTTATTTGCTATGATTTTTGTAGTGTAGTGCCAATATACCCTATACACACCCATATAAAAAATTTGTTATAAAACATACACTCACACACACAAGTATATACAAGCATATATACAAGTATATACATATGAAATTCTACTGAACAGTACAAGCAACACCTGAAGTTTTCAAATGAAAGTTTCTTTTTAATGAATATTATATTTAAGCGCATATACGATATACCCTACGATACATAACACACTCAAAAACACACATCGAAACTTACGATAACAGACTTAGCAGACTTATAAAGCACATGCTGCGATTCAATGACAGCATTAAAATTTAAGTAAATCAACAAAAATAATATTAAGTATACCACGAAATAGGTATGTTAAATATTGTTACTTCCACGCAATCGTGTACATATTGCATGTCTTGGACAATGTTAGATGTAGAGGTCATAATATGATTGGCAGTTCACGAGCTCGTGATTGATATGATTGGATGAAATGGTGATAGGATTGATTGAAGTCGGCTATGTACTTGATATTGCTTCTTAATCTGAAGTATTAATGTTTCATAGTGACTGTTAAAATTCAAAAATACGTACATATAAATAATCATATTCATGTATTGTTTTACTCTATATAATATGGAATACATAAGTTAAAGGCAATTATGCAAATATTCGAGTAACATTCTATCAATCAATCATTGTTTTTAAATTTGAATTTAATATAGCATGCAACATAATATTAAACTTAGCTCTGTTCTGCATTATTTTTTTAAGATTACATTTTGCAGAACTATAAGTTAGTACTACTTAAAATAATACGTATGTTCTAGTTATTTCTGTAGAATTGATTCTAAGTTGATATATGCAACAGGGCCAAGTACTTAACAAGAAAATAGCAAACAGAAACAAATACGTGCAATTTACGTTACAAACAAAGCTTCATTACCTGATTTTAATTCTGAGCTACTTACACAAATAATTTAATATGCAACACGATGAAAATAGAAATAATTTTGTTACACATTTTTTTAAATTATTTTTTGAATGGTGCTGGAAATACATAGAAACAATAATTTTAAAGTGGTTGAATCAATAAGTATTAACATTAAACAAAAAGCAAATGGAAAGCAGTATTCAAATTAAGTACACAATCATAAAACAATAAATTGTGCATCAGAGTAGTTTGTTACATATCAGATGTGGCTATGGATAGGAATGGAAGATAACCCGTATTTCACAACTCACATAGTTGAAATGCATAAATACAATTTCGAAACGTTTTGTATATTCGAATTTCTTACAACTTTTGATACAGTTATACAAGCAGTCCAACTCGCATTCACATAAATATATACAAAGCTGACAGATCGATGGATTTGTGAACATAATTCAAGCACTGTTCATTAACAGATCATGGTAAATGTTTTAAAAACCTTTAAATTACGATTAACATTTTATAAACAAATAAATATTAATCATATTCGATCACAAAGTCATGTTAATAAAAATATACTGACATTAAAATTTCTATGATAATAATGGATATACAATAAATGCTCATCGAGCGTTTGAATTAAATATTGAAATTGATTTTTTCGAGTTCTAGTGGACTAAAAAAACAGGTCATAAAAACAGGTGTAAGTAATAAGGTTTGTATATTTTAAATTCGAATAAATTAAAGTATTTACCTTCATATCTGCAATATAACTACTATAGTTAATAAAAATACAAATATTCGCCTTCTTTCTTTATTACAACTTCAAATGATAGATACCATTATACGTACAATACAATTTGAATACATGAGGATGAAGTATAACTGAATTATAAATACTATTAAATTACATATTATAGATCAATCTATTCAAATACATATTTGTGTTTGTTCTTAATATTATTTCTCATCAAAATTAACGAAATGTGACTGATGCTAATTTGTTTATTTGAAAATCAAAAATGTATTTATGTGTTCAATCTACATAGTTTAACACTTTTGGACCATTTCAGTTGTAATACTACTTGCCTCATGTCACAATATCAGACTTATCCGAACTCACCTCGTTTACTAAATTAATACTATGTATTTTATAAACTGTCTGGAAAAAAATCGTCCTCTATAAAATGCTAACGTGTAAAGTTTACCAACAATTTGCCAAGTCCTGTGCGTCTTACTAAAATAGATTTTGTTATACAATTCGTATCATATACTTATATATGTTTACATTTAAGTATATATATATTTGAGTACGTGTGTTATTATTGGGGCTCTTTCATAACAATTGGAGCATATACATTTTCTTAATTTAAGTTATAAATTTATACATACACATTACAAGGTCGTATGACTACTAGAAGTACATATAATATAATATATACCTATTAAGTTTGTACGATATGTTTGTCTAGGGAATTTGTTTTGGAACAAAAAACTTTGCTGCTATAGTGCTTGCAATTGGAAATATAGTAATTGTTATATATTATATGTAATATAGTATATTGTATGCTGTTAGGGACGGTTTCTAGGTTTGTAAAAGCGAGTATGCACTAGTGGCAACTAGTTGGGCAAAGGAATTGTAAACTTGTCTCTCACTAGAGCCTCGAGTATAAGTACAAGAATATAGTTATGTATATAGTATATATATATTGTATGTATATAAGTACGTATGTCTTTATATAAATTGCTGATAAAAGTTGCGCCTCAGTAGGGCTCATCGTCATTGTTGGCCGAAACGCCGCACTTGGATCGCAATATAGCCGCCAATCGCTGTGTTAGCGGTTCTGTTGGAGACTCCGAGTCGCTGCAGGAAGCTGAGGTCACCTTGTTGCCTGTTGCAATTCAAAAATAAATTATTAAGTCTTTAAAATATAGTTTTTAAATTCGGAAAGTATTTTTGAAGTATGAGGATTTTCTTAAATTCAAAGTTTTAAATCTCAAGTTTTCAATAGATCCGAATTGCTTTTTTTTTTGATTATCTAAATATTTGAATAGCACCCCTGTTATTTTTATTTTTAAAATATTTTGTATGGATTACTTACCATTGCTGATGTCCAAATCTGTTGCATTTATTTCTTTGTTGCCAAACTGCAAATTGACTGGCACAATGTCGTCCTCCTCCTCCAGCAACAAACTGGAGTATGAGTGCGTGGTATTATCGCTGCGACCACCGCCGCCACTTGAGGAGTTGCGAGAGGAGCCCGAATCGTTGTGGGAGTGGGAATGGGAGTGGGAATGGGATGTGTGAGCGGCCAGACTGTCAACAGCGGCCACATCCTGTTGCTCATCTATGGGCAAATCGTAGTCATCGCCACTGCTGCTCTCCTCCTCCTCCACGTCAACCACATCGATGTCATCATCGTCGCCGTCGCCGTCGCCGTCGTCCTCATCCTCGTCCACCTCATCATCGTTATCATCGTCGGAGCAATTGTTGCGACTGCTGCTGTGACTGTTGCTGTGGCTGCTCACACTATCCTCGCAAGGTGCCTCCAGATCCAAGGCCAGCTCCGGTGATGATGATTTATTGTAGTTCTCGTCGCTGTCACTCGACGTGGTCACTGTGGGACACTCGATTAGCTTTGGTCCCAGGAAATGAAATCAATTGTCCACTTACCGCGCAGCTTGTCCAAGATGAGGGGATAGAACTCTTTAGCTGTGCCATTGTTCGGCTCATATTGCAAAACTTGAAAAACAATAAAGTATATTTATAGATAAATAAATATTTAATACAAAGAAATCGCTCACTCACTCAATTTGCAGTATTTCAAAGCCTTCTTGTAGTCCTTGAGCATGACGGCCGACAGAAACTGCAATACAGAGATAAAACAGAGAATGAGAAAGCGTCAAAACCCTTTCAGTTATCAGCCAACAAAGCTCCGATCCCATTGGCCCATTTTTGAGAGAATGGAAAAAGTTGGCTAGGCTTAAAGTTAAATGCACTCAGAAACAATTTATTAGCAATCAATAAGTTTGTGTAACTCAAAGGACTTTCCGTAATCCCCTTTGAAAGGATTTAAAATTAAATTTGCATTGAAATACATTTTACAATTGTGCTCAAAGTTTTATCTTACCTCGGCGAGAAATTCTGTGGGAGCGGATATGCTCTCATCGGCATCTGTGTACTCGGACAGGCTTTGGCTGAGGTCCTCGCTCGAGGCGGATGTGGGCAAAGTGGCAGCTGCTGCAGCGGCAGCAACGGCTGCGGCGCCATTCATAATGTTTATATTATTTGCCGTGTTCAGAGCTGTTGACGTGGTTGTTGTGGCAGCTGCATTATCTGTGTGGCAGCTGCTGGTTGCATAGACGCCATTGCCATTTGACTTGTCCATGTTCACCAGCTGCAAATAAATTACAAACACTTAAAGTTAATAAATAAGTTGTAACTCCTTTTCATGCACTCAACAGAAAAATATTAGAATTCTAATTTAACTGCGTTCGCACAAACCAAACTTGGATGATTCGTTGTCCTTAAACCTTTACCATTTATTTAATATTTTATAATAATAATAATTGCCTTTTCATAAACTTACATTCGACATGGTTTTATGTGATCCTATGCCAATTGTGTAAATCTTTGGATTAACTTCTCAGATATCTTCTAAGCAAATGGAGCTTGCATTTTAAGTGGATTGTCTGCAAATAGTTACAATAGAAAATTTAAATAATGCTAATATTTGAATTATATTTATAAGCAAAGAAGTGAAGTAAGAATGTGTTTTCCTTTAATCGATTTGATTTCATCATATAGTACTGCGATTTGATGGTTATCACTAATTGGATAACATTTCCTGTGACCTTATTGAACTTACCAAGTTCTATGAAAAGCTGAAAGAAACTGTTACGAGCGAGAAATTCAAAATGCCAAATGCAAATTTCGAAGCCACAAGATAAATGCGACTTGTACTTGTATGTGAGTGTGTGTGTACACACACACATATTCACACACGCATTCACTTTCGGCTCAAAGAGTCCGCAAAGACCACAGACGAGGCCACACAGATATATTGTATATGTACATATATTGGGAAAGTCTGCGGCAAAAGCGAAATCAAAAAGTGTGAGAAGACGGTAGACGGAAGGGGGAAGCGGGATGTGCCGGGGATTACCAACAAGTTGAACAGAGTAAACGAAGCACAGCACGCGAACATAAACATACCCAGTAAAATAATATCAAAGGGTATATACGATATTTGACTTTATCTAAGAGTTAAAGATTTATGCAGGATTTGAAAGTACATTATTTATTTTTTTAATGTCAATTAAGAGTAAGTAACTTAATTTCATGTATATTTATAACTGAAAGAATAAAAAGGAAATTAAATATTAAAAGTGTACAAAATATTGTTCACAGGGTATTTCATAGTTTTGTCGGTTAGTGATCTGTGCTGTTACTGCATTTTGTCTTGTTATTTTCACTGGTAACTAGTGTGAAATGAAAATGCAACGAAATTGTTTACGTTTTCAGAATTTAATTGGCGCTCGACATGCGGCATTTACATGAAGCGCCTGTGGGCATGCTACAAATTTTTGTATTTGTTTTATTTTTATGTCTGCCCGCCTGTGTGTGTGTGTGCATTTGCGTGTGTGTGTGTGTGTGTGTGCTTGAGTCAACGTCAGTCGCTTTCATTCAATAATTGAAAGTTGTATGTCGAATAGACTTATAGAATGGGCATATTCTCGGCTCCTGGTCTTTGCCGCACACTGTCAAGGACTTTTCCTCAGTTTACGGCCTTTGATTTACGTTATTGCACTGGGCTGTCGGTAGTGCCAGTACCCGGGCATATATCTTTAAATTGATGGCACATTCAGTATGCCTTCCCAATGTCTACCTCATTCATAACTCATGTCGTTATATTCTGCGCTGTCAACTGGCTTACTTTCTGTTTGCTTTGCTCTGGGGTTGTCTGGCCAAATTACACTTAATTACATGTCGTCCTGGCGAATGTATTGAATTCTAATTGCTTTCAGTCTGCTCCGTCTGTGTCAGCTACAGTCTCAGTCTCAGTCTCAGTCTCAGCAAACAGCACGTCACTCAATCAGTTGTCTACGATTTGTTTATTTGTGCGATGATCCTTTTTCCTAAAACATTCTTCCTTTTTTCGCTTTTTCTAATTTTTGTTGTTCCTTTTTCCGTTGGCATTTTGAAATGTCAGACTTGTCTGGCCCAACGGTTCGGCCGTGACTGTCGTGCAACAAAATGAACACGTATTTCTCTATCTGAGTGTGTGTGTGTGTGTGCGTCTCCAAAAGTTGTTGTGGCAGCTGCTGTTGGGCATTTTAGTTTCGTGTTCATTTCGCCAAGCACTCAACACTTTTACGAGAGTTTGCTCCTAGAAATATTCAATTTACTAAAGATTCGAAGCTCAAACCCAAGAGATTAAATACAAGCACTGGTATCATTATAAACTTAAATAAGTGCATTATGTTGCATAATAAATTTAATATAGTTTCTTCATTCAAGTCCATTAAAACTTTACATCATCTTGAAATTTTAAAGTTGTTGTGTTGCATTTGAAAATGTGGAATCTCTTTAAGGCAGATCCTGGGAGTTGAACAGTTGCGTGTGGCATTGCAAAATGATTTGCATAATTAATATGCCTGCCGGCAAATTCAGTTTCAAATGTTGGCTATGGCCTGGACACTCCACTCTATTTGATGAATTATTGCACAACCCCTTTTGAATGCAACCGAATTTAAAGCTAGCGAGCCATGAAGTTGAAACTGTGCATGTGTGTGTGTGTGTGTCACTTGGGGTCACATGTCGGTCACAACGCTGCAGCCGTAATGGGAAAACAAAAATAAAACGGACAACGACAACAGCCATGAAAGTCCCGTTGAAAACGTATAATTTATACAAACACGAAATACTGACTACACTGCAATCGGGTATGCTCGACTTCAAAGTACTCTGTAGAGTATACTGAACATATTTCTCATTTAAAAGCATTAAAGCGGGCTATAGAGTTTTTGCTTCCTTTTTATTATTCTTATAAAAAAGATTATCGTTCCTTAAAATTGTTATCAAATTTTCAGTATAATATATTGACAGAAAACATGGATGTGTTGATGCTGATAAAAAATATATAATTTGTAGATTCCGCCATGAACATCAATAATTCGAAGCGTTGATGCTTATTTTGCAGCTTATCAGCATCGGACTATGGTAAAGGCAGCAAAGAAAAATGATAAGCGAAGAAGACACAATTGATTGTGTATTTTGTATAGGCATACGACACAAAACCTAAACGTTTTATAAAAACATTGGGGCTGGTCCAAGGTATAATTGTATAAGGTGTCTTATTCCAATTAAGTAAGTTACTTAAATAAATTCACTGTGACTCTGATAGCTCTGATGGCTTCGCTCGAAGTTATTACCCGGCACAAATTCCAATATTTCATGAACAGTTTTAAATATTTTTTTGTGCAGAGTAAATAAGAAACTCTCTCTACGAAGTTTGCTTTCGTTATGTCTAGTTTTGAAAGCAGACTGAGAACAGTTTTCGGGAATACGTCACCTGCTCTATTAATTTTTGTATATAGCCGATTGATACAAGAGCAAATGTGCCATAAAGAGAAATCGTGGCAAATGTAGCTTATATTATCTCATACAACAGAGGCTCAGTAAATCATACATATATGCATATCAGCTATTTTATAAACAATTTGTGAGTGCTGAAGTTAATCTCTCTTGAACATGCGGTTAGTTTCAATTTTACTTACACCCCGCGTGGTTGATTTTTTTGTCGAATTATAAAAAATGTGGACTAAAATAATTGGAATATATTTAATATTTAATGTCATAATAGTAAATGTGTATGCTAATATATATATTACATCTGAACCAGAAGAGTGTCAACTGAATTTTATAGCGAACAAATGGAAATTTGTGTATTCTTACAAAAGCAGTTCGAATGATTACAGTTTGAAAGGTGATGCTCTTATCAAAAATGTTGAGCCCATGTGTGGGACAAATAAAAGTGTTGTGAATTTTGGCAACTGTGAATTCTTTAAAGATTGCATTGTCCCACATATAGTAAAAGTTACGCTGGATAGCAAAATAAATATATCAGAACCATTGGATATTCAACCATCGTCTTTGAAGAACTTGACACAATTCAATTGGAATATGGAAGAAACTTGTCAGCCTGTGAATAACATGATTGCGAGTTTAAAATATCTTGACAGCCTGTATTTAAAAGTGGATGATAAAATTAACTTTAACGAATGCAAGGATTTGCACAATATTAGTCAAATGCAACTCAAAGAACTACATATTATTGTTAACAGAAATGTGCAAAATCAAGAGTACAGTGGACAGAATTTAAGTTTCGAAAAGACATTTTTAAATGGCATGAAGAACTTGGAAGTTTTTGAATTTGATGGCGCAGATCCGAATCAAAATTTTCAAATAGACATAGACACACAAATGTTTCAAGGACTGACAAATTTATCAAATATTACAATCGAAAACTGTGAATTGACTAACCTCGAAAGAGATCATTTTCAAAATCTTACAAATTTGAAGTTCCTGCGTCTTAAAAATATGCGGATAACTGATATTGACTGGTTGAGGTATGTTTATTTAAATATCTGATATTATTTATCATTTACGATCGGTCGAAAATTAAATGTTTGCTAAAAATATTTGTATAAATTCTAAAGATATATTTCCTGCAAGGGCATTAAATCTTCGGCATGACGAATTTAACTATTCTTTCTTGTTATGTATTAAATTCTCAACATTTTCTTCATTTTAGATCTGAAACTTTAAAAAATAATTTAATGTATTTGGATATATCCGAAAATAGTTTCGATATACTGACAACTAAAACTGATAAATCTGATATTATAAATGAATTACTAAGTAGTTTTGAGGACTACAAAAAACTACGTGTAATCGAATTATTCGGATATTCTGAAGTTGCTTTTGCTGCTGCTCATCACAGTATAACAGCATTTATATGCAATAAGAATGACGAGACTTGTAATTTCATCTCAGACATAAATAAAAAGCGTTGTCCCGAGAATTGTCTTTGCACTCTATACCGTCCAGAAATGCGATTTAACATAGATTGCCACGATTCAAAGACTCTCTCAGAAATTCCTGAATTACCTATCCCAATAATTGGGAAAACATCTCTAAACTTCAGTAATATGAATCTTACAAAACTACCGAACACAACTTTGAACGGATACTCTGAAGTTCGAGAATTGCATCTGTCTAATAACCAACTCTCTAATTTAACTGTTAATCAACTGCCAAAGGGCTTAACATATTTGGATCTAAGTGGAAACCGTTTTGAAACAATGATTGAATCAGTTGTGCAACTTCTGGCGAATCGATCAAGCAGTTTACAAATTAAACTCTCAGGAAATCGATGGATTTGCAACTGCTCAACCTATTATTTCGTTGAGTTTGTTTCAAATAGCACTCACATCTTGGATAAAGAAAGTATACTCTGCAGTGATCCGGGACTTGGACCAATGGCAAAACTTTCCAAAACGGATCTTTGTGGATCTCCTTTTAGTTTCGCCAATCCAATATTTATTACTGGATTAAATATCGCAATCGTTGTCATAATATTTTTATGTTTCCGCTACAAAAAATACATTTTAATGCGGCTGAATTTTTGGGGCTGCTATATCCCGACGGAACCCAAAGAAGACTTTCATATGAAGTACGATGCATTCGTTGCTTTTTGTCACACGGACTTGAAGCTCGCTGAAAAACTCATTGAAAAGCTGGAAAAAGGACCTCAGAAGTATAAAGTTTGCTACTACCATCGCGATTGGCATATAGGCGATTATATTCCAGATTGCATATTGAAATCAATTGAGGACTCCAAAAGAATCATAATATTATTAACTAAAGAGTTTATCCAGTCACCTTGGGGTCGGTTTGAGTTCCGTTCGGCCATCAAAGCTTGTTCGATCCATTCGCGAAAACGCCTGCTTGTAATATTATATCCTGATGCAGATATTGAAAACCTGGAGAAAGGACTGAGAAAATATTTGGAGTACAATATATATCTCAAAAGAGATGAACCTCGGTTTTGGATGAAGCTGATCTTTGAGATGCCCCATAACCAGAGACAAAGAGAACAGGCCGATGCTGAGAGCCAATTGTAGAGAGTCAAAGAAGCTTAAGGCAAATACCTTAAAATGTATTATACATATGTGCCAGCTTTATACATTTTTATAATGATTGTGTGTTTCCACCTTTTTTTATTTCAGAGCTAAATCATGGACATATGCATTTTTATTTTTTATTTGTTAATTTAAAATGAATAAAATTTTTTGAGAATTAAATTTGTTTATTTTACCTTGATTTGTGAGATTTGCTACTTGCAGATAATTTCTAAGGAAAATACAGGAATCTGTAATAAAAGTGCCTTGGCCAATATGTTTGCCAAATTGCCGCTCTGTTACCAAAATGATTACAAAATGTTATTATGCAGGAGTGTGGTTGTGGCTTATCTGTTGCCAAAAATACGGTTAGGTAACCAGAAAATCAGCAAGGCCTTTGGTCAGTTCAATAAACAAATTTCCGCCAAATGAAAACATTAGTCGAGTTAATATAAAGTTGGCATACCTTATCCCCAATTATTCCATTCTCTCTTTTTATTTTATTCATCAGCTAAAAATGGGCATTCGTCCTGTGGCTATAAAAATCACACGGCACTTTTCAATAAAAACGAATTTATTATTTTCAAAAGGAATTTCGAAAGTATAATGACCGTTTTTGTTTTGGCATTGCTCAATGTCATGGGGCTATTTGGACTACGAGTGCTCATATTTGTTTTGATGGTCGTTATAGCTGTGTCCAAATTGTATGATTATAATGATCACATTACTTATCGTTGCACCAGCATTTACTGCATTTTGAGTCTGAGCCAAGCGTCTGACTTTTCAAAGTGGCACTTAGAAAAGTGTGCTACGAGGGTTGCCCACTCGACTGTAGCCGCGCCTCCTCGGGAGCAATTCGATTAGAAAAATAAAACCCTAAAAGTAGGGTTAATATTATGGAAAAGAGGGCATTCCTTTTGAAAATCCATCAAGATTTGTCTAATCTATTCAAATCATAAGAGTACCATGTACTACGTATAGAGACGATTTTGCAGTTTTCAGCTTAGATTTTAAAGAAAAAAAGTGGAAATTTGCTCAAAACTAGTTTTTTACCCTAATTTGATCACCTGGAGTCAATAAAAATCATAAATATAAAATTTGAAATTTTTGAAAATTTTCAGAAAATGTAAAGGGGTAACTATGTAAAAATCGACAATTTTCAAAAAAAAAATTTTTGTCTCAGAATCAAAAAATTTAAATGCTAACTAAAAGTAGGGTTAATATTATAAAAAAAAAACATTTTTCATGGAAATCGGGTTAGTTTTATTAAAGTTGTGCTCTTTGAAAGTCCGAAAAGTCAATATTTCTCATATATAGACAATTTTCAATAACTGACACTTTTTTATTGTTTGAGCTATCTCGACCAATTTTACTATTGACAGAATCGTACTTGTTTTAAATTTTGTTTTTTTAGCATTCAAGTCGATGTCTTACAAAACTTTCCATGGTTATAATGAGGTTGACTCTCTAAGTTTAAGCTGGTAACTTGTTGGCTATTGATGATACTTAATTTTTATTTGAAAATGCTGTAAACAATGAAACGAAAAATGTAAATTGCTTGAGCATACATAAGTTTCCAAGTTAAAGGGAAATTCGATGTAAGTCAGCTTTAAAAATTTGCTTTGCATGAGTTGAAATCGATACGAGTGCCAATATCTGAGCCATATATGCGGTTGCGGTTTAGCAATTCAGCGAAGCGGTAAATGCACAATTATGGCCGCCGTTTCGTATAAAAGAGAATACCTTTCACAAGCTTATGCGGCGTATGCGCAATATTGCTACTCGTAGCGCTGTGTGTTTATGTTTTTGCGGTTTATTCTTTTCGATTGCAGACGTGCTACTGGTAGCTCTGACATGTAGAAAGGGAGCAAACAATGGAAATGCAAGGAATCGCACGCATTGTTGCCGCATTTTGCATTGTCAATGAGGGCTTTGTTTGCTGTATATACTCGTATAATCGTTTATACTATATATGAATGTATATGTTACATGTATAAATATAAATTCAAATGTTCTAAGAAATGCACTTACATATTAAATATATATGTATGTATATATTTCTTATATATATACTGTGTCATAAGTATTTGTGTCGACAGTCGCTGCTGACTCAAGTGGTAATTAAAATTATAGCGACTGGGTGCGTGGCAGCTTCTCGGCTAAGAGTCTTGCCTCCTGACATAGAAAGAAAACCGTAAAACTGTGGCACAAGCATCTCAAGTCTTTGTGCGTTTGTCTTTGTGCTGCATACAATTCATACAATAAATGCAATATGTAGCTATGCATACACAACCTGTAAATGTGTGTGTGTGTGTGCTGCTGTTGTGCTTGCCACTACTTGAAGCAGTTACAAGTATTCCTCACACATTCTACGGCAAAAGAAACGAATGAAAATAAACAAAGCTGTACAAAAAAAGGTCTTTGAAACAAATTCTACCTTTAGAATTCGAATTCTCCTTAATTTGGTCGCAGATCAAGGACGAAATAGGACACTCTAAACAATTTAAGAAAGAACAAATCTTTATAATAATCTGCATAAATTATTTCTCATTTGAAATTAACTTGGAATAATATTCTCGACCTTTATCTTAATTCTCGATCAGTTATGAGAAATGTCTAATAAGATGATATATATTTGATAAATATTAATATATTTTTAAATTTAATAATTAGAAATATCTTTTATTTTTTTTGTTTTTTCCGCTATTTTGAGTTTAGCACTTAATAAATAAATATTTCAGCTTACATATTTTTTAGCCGTTAAAATGTTGTTTTTCAAAAAGTCACTGACTTGTTAAACAGCCCTCGTTTTAAAATTTCTTCTCAAATTTTTAGTAGTTAGTCGTAAATCACATACGGCTAAGACTCGAGCTAAGCTGCAACATTTGCGCAATATTTGAAAGGTTCTCGTTTGGTCGAGGACCAAGTTCGAAGAGGCTGGGCCCATCAACGTTTAGTGCATCATTAAAAATGCTTTACTCAGCAGAAACTTTGAAGTGGTCGCATTTTCACATGGAAACATTTTAATTTTAACTTTAGCCGCAAGGGACAACAGAAATTAATTGAAAGGCAAATAAAAGCCGCCAGTAGTGAGGGCTAAAAAAATAAATGCGGTTCGCTGCTCACGGATTCGCAAAAAAGAATCTCGCATAAATTTTACGAGTCTGCTGACAACGTTGCCTTTCCTGGCCTTACCTTAAATTATTTACGAGCGGTGGCGTTACTCAGGTTCTCCGATTCTACGTATTTTGCAGTTCAGTTTAGTGCAGTTTTCCTTATTAAAATGTCCACAGAAGATGCTGTTGATGTTTGTCGAATTTACAGCATACACTTTTTTGTTTAATTCTTTAGTTAAGTAAACATTTGCCTTTGCTACGACGCAGTTTAGCTGGAAAATTTGTGCTGATGTTTTTGTTTTCACACGAGAGTGCAGCGGCACTCAGGGGCAACCGAGGATGCGCCAAAGACCTTCTATTAACAAACTGTTCTTGTTTCGCACTGTTAATTTGTTTCTATTTTGTAAACTAAAAACTCTTTTGGGATCAATAAAACATTTTTCATAATTATTAAGAGCGTTTTTATTGTTGGTTAAAGGCTTAAATACAAATTTTGTACGTGTCTAGAATTTGTGGCGCAATTTTGTGTCGCAGTTGTGCTTAATTAACAGAGTCGACTGAACGAAATGTCCTTTTTATACACACTTGTTCGCTTTTGGCAGGCGAAATGCCAGAAGCTTTTGCACTCGCAATGTTTCTGTTGCTCTTTCCTTTCGACTCTCTCTCTCTCTCTCTCTGTCATTTTCTCTCTCTTCAGTTATGCTCAGGCGCTCAGACGGGCGCTTTATATTTGTTTTGACTGGCGGCATTGAAAAAACTTTCACTGCTGCTCACAGGGTGTTTCGAGTTGACAAAAGCCAAGCAAGGAAAATTCATTTTACAATTAATTGCAATATAAGATTCTTTATTTTGTATGTTAAATTATGTTTTTGTTTGAAATGCCTGCCTTTATAAATTTATATCTTGAAACACTCTGTGCCTAAAGCTCACTTTGAAACATGAATAAAATGTTGCCTACTTATGAGCGCATTCTGAGAGCGACAGCGCGCGCTCTCTCTCTCTCAAACTTCTGACAGTATCTCGCACACACACACATTCTTTGCGGCTCCTTAGAGGCACACACACACGTACTGGTACATTTTGAAACCACAACTACTATCGAGCTGAATGCCACCCCATCATCAGCTGTGTGTGCCACGCATTCGTTGCCTTAAAGAGTTGGATATTGTGGGCGTAACTGGGCGCAACTGGGCGCTCATGTTGCAATTTCCCCCCTCACCACATGTAAGGCAAATGGAAAATGGCGGCTTAACCTATAACGTACTCAGCTGGAAAAAATACTATGCCGCCGTATACGCAATAATTACGACCTCCAGGCAGGTCGAGCGAGTGTGAATGTGAATTAAGAATTACAGGCTTGTGAATTAAGAATTTAAGTTTATGGTTCACACTTTTGAGAATGTTTCTCGATGTTCAGCATTTTTGGACTTAAATTTTGCAGAGTACGCTTTAATCTAAAGGCCTACACTCTGAAATATATTAGATTAAATCAAGCACTCTATTTCAGTAGATAATCGTAGGCTATTAAAATTATGTTATGATTAACGATTGTGATTATAAAATTATAAAGTTCCAGCTGGATTTATTGTTTGAATAACTTCCTTTAATAATGCTTAAATGATTTGATTTAAAGGATTTGATACGTTTTAAACTATAATGTATACGAAAATTATCATTATAAATAATTGTTATACTTATACTGTATACAATATTATGAATTTCCATACAATAAGTACAGAGTATTTAAATTTCGGCCACTGAAACATGGTCAGCAGTTTCTTTTTGTTTCGTTTTTGTGTGTTGATTTTTACTGAAATTTATGTTGGCAGTTGCAATCCCATTTTGCGTGTAGTTGGCTTCCGCGTGATTTCCCGTTAGCTCCCACAATACCAGGTATTATATGAGGTCTGAGGTCCCGATTTTCAAAGACTTTGAGTCTTAGCACGTGCAATGAAAATCCTTTTGCATTGTTTAAAGAATAAAATTTATTGCATTCAACTTCGTGTGGGAACAAAAGTGGTTTTTCATGCTTAGCTGCATGCTGAACTTAATAGAAATAACGGGAGGAATACTTATAGCTAGAATTACATAATTCGCAATTCGTTGGTGCCGAGACCCAGTGCTTAAATTCTACGATATGTTTGTTTTGGTTGCTTGCAATCGTTACAAAAATAATGTACATTTCAATAATCGATAACGATAACTAAGAATAATTGATAATACAAATGAAATGTTTTATATATATGTGGTTAGTTAGTCAGCTTAATGTAGTCGAGAGAGTGAGAGTGAGATTGGCATTATAATAATTATGTTAAGGCTCATTTCAAGCACTCGTTTAACTAGTTTATACTCATTCCAGCAAATATCGATATACTCGTCATATTTATATGTATGTATATGCACTTAAATCTATACTAGATATACGTATGTATGTATGTATGTGTGATATGAAAACTTAGACAGTTACGAGATATACAAAAAGATAGAGAATGTCCAGCTCATGGTGTATTTATGTGAGGTGACGTCTACAACATGTTGCCCTGTTTAAGGTAGCTATTTTGACAGTATGTCTATGAAGATAGTTTCAGTGACTTTCTCTCTTTGAGAGCCGAGAGAGCACGCTAAATTTTTTTAGCTAGCTCAGCTGACAGCGAAGACCTTATATAAAAACATCTAGCAGTTCATGTAGTTGGGCGACTCTGCGGATTGTTCCTTGGCAGGAATCTCTGGCGTTGCCTCCTCCATGGAGCTGCCCACATTTTGATAGACCTCAGCCTGGACCTCGATGCAGCCCACCTGGGGGCATGCCACCTGCTTGGGCTTGAAGGAGCTGCAGCCGCTGCTGGAATGGCTCTTGGTCAGCTTGCCATAGATGATGTTGGGGCGTTCATTCAGCTTGATCGGCTGCAGAGTAACTCCGTTCTGATAATGCTGTTGCTGTGTATCCTGCTCCTTGGCCTCCATGATAGTGTTCAAAAGGCTGCTGCTCTGCGATGTGGACAGAGGTTGGCTGCCATTGCCATAGACGGGTATATTCGATGGGAACATCTGGTAATGATCGGAGCCCGTCGGACTTGTGGGCGTATGGAGGCGAGTGCAGCTGGACATGGGCGAGGGGAAGACAATCTGATGACGCTCATCGCCTGGCGTCGAGACGGGCGTGAAAACTGGACGCGGTGGCGGCGGCACCAAATAGTTGTCCATCAACGAACCAGCATTACCCAGACGGCAGCCGAATTGTCGACGATCCTCGTGATCCGAATGTGTGCCAGAATCTCCGAGAGAGGCGCCACTGCAATTGCTGCCCGTACTGAGGCGACCCGACGACGAACTCGAACTGGAGACGCTCTGCAGGCTCAGGGAGCTAATGGGACGCGCCGATGACTTGAGACTGCAACTGGTTGCAATGGAGCTCTTGGTCTCGTCCAGCAGACTGTCCGCACAGCTGCTCTGCTTCTCCGCGGCGGAATGGGGCTTCTGTCTGGAGAAGAGCTTCTTGATGCGCTCAAAGGGCGTCTCTCGCTTCAGCTGTAACTTGACATGATCGTGGATTCTCTCGAATTCGCGACGCAGTTGATCGATCTGTGCCTGCTTCTCGCGAAAGCTCTGCTGGACATCATTGCGATGCTTCCACTTCTCCACGAGCAACTCCACGTCCCGTATGGACAGCACATTGTTCTTGAAGTCATGCATAATCTCGGCCAGCTCATCGTCGGCATTGGCCCGAGTGCTGCTGGAGGCGTCGCTGGCACTGCGCTTTAATGTTCCATAGCCGCTGCTGGCCTGAGGCAATCTCGCCGTGGACCGACTGAGACGTAGTGGCTCCTCTACTGGTATATTCGAGGGCTGGAACAGATAGTTGCCATCGTCGGGCATTGTGGACGTCGTGGACGAGACGGGGATGTTCGAGGGCTGCATCACATAATCATTGCCAGCCATTGACTGATTCTCCAACAACTGAGAGCACTCCTGACTGAACTTGTCCGTGGCCTGATAATTGCTGGCTGCTCCATCCACCACATCTTGGGATTTGTTTTGCTCCTTGGACTGATAATAAGGTGGTTCATTAATGCGCAGCTCATTTGTGGTTTGCTCCGGTCCCGTTGTCGTCTCCATCACTTTGCTGCTCTCCAGATGCTTCTCCGTTGAGCAGCTCTGCAGATTCTCGTCCTCCGTCTCGACGCTGATGTAGTTGAGATTCGATATGGCCATTGTCTCAGTCTTGGTCCGGACCTCCGGCGTATTCTCCCGCTCCGAGCCACTGGACATTTCCATGTACTCCGCCGTTGGCAGCTGCTTTGGTGGCTTGGTCCGTGGAGATGAGGGAAGTGCTCCAATCACCACCTTGCTACTTGGCTTGGTCTGGGCACCTGGACTGCTGGCTCCGCTGCTGGGATTGTCGGTGCCCTTGAAGTAATGATAGACCATGGTGAGATTGTGAAACTCCGAGAAGCTGACAATGTTCTGGGCCAACTTGTGATGGCCCTCCAGCTCGGCCAGCTCGGCGGGAGTGCGTCCGGCGCAGTTGCGCACTCCGCAGGCGGTGTCACCGCCAGGACACTCCATGAGCTGCAAGCACAGGCGATTGAAGCCCCAACGGGCTGCAAAGTGCAGCAATGTGGGATATTCCTCGGGACTCGACTCGAGGCGTGTGAAGAAATGCGGCTGACGCTCGTAGGGACCATTGAGCAGATGGAAATTGGGTGGCATGTTGCGTTGGAAGCTCTGCAGCAGATGCTGATCCAGGGCATCCCTCTCCAATGGACCCACGCCCAGGGCGTGGCACATGAACTCAATGGGCGAACCCTCCACTCGGAGCAGCTGCTCCAATTCCCGCAGGCGACTCTCGCATTTGATGGGACGAGCTCCCAGACTCTTGTTGTTCTTCTCGATGCGTATTTCAATCATGGTGGAGATCTCCATGCAGGACTCGGGTATGGCGAACTGTACGGTATAAGGATTACGGCACTTGAAATTCCGTATTTCAATCAACTCGCCCGACTTCTCCACCAACAACTTCAATGTATCGTTTGGCTTCAACGGCTCCGCGAGCATGGCCAACACTTTGTTCTGGCCCTGTTTCACCTTCTTGGGCAGCACGGTGAATCCCTCCGAGCAGCTGGACAAGCTGCGTGAGATGCTATTGTTGTTGCCGCTGCTGCTGCTGCTGTTATCCTGACACGGCGGACGCTGGCACAGAGCACGACCCAAAATATCCGTGGCAATGCCCAGAATATTACTGATCTGCGCCTGATCATTGTCCCGCACCACACAACGACGCCACTTGTAGTAGCTGGGCAACGCCGTCTTGTGCATCTCCTTGACCTTCTCCTCGCCCACGTCCAGCAGGATGGCCAAGACCTTCTCCACGCGGATTATCGACGTCAGCTGGGCCATCAGGAAACTGTGCGGCAGCGCCAACAATGCCGGACACAGTATGACTATCTGCAGCGCTGTATTCTGATATTTTTGGGCGATTTCTTCGCTGAAGGGGCCATCGTCAATTTTAATATGCAGAAAACTGGGAAAAAAGGAAGATAGAGAGTTTAGGGTTAGAGTTGTAGAGCTAGACTGATTAAAATTAGGAGAACTATCATTCTAGAACTACTTGTTTCTTTATTAAATTCTTTTCTTTTTGAGAATTTTTAGGAATGCAATAATCATTTGATATTCGTATTCGTAAAAGATAAGCAATGACATTTTAAATGCAACTTTCTTTTCATATTTCTTTAATTTGAAAAAAGAATTTGAAATTTGTGAAAACTGCATGAAATTGTCTTTTATACATTTTTACAAAGCAACATTTTCAGGAGAATACTTGTTTAAATAATTACTTAAGCTTTTTATTTTACAACTAAATAAAATATTAATTTCATATTTAAAATTTTTATAATTTTTTTTGAAATTTTTATAAGCTAAGTGAATTTTTTTCTCGAAATTTGTAAAAAGTTGAACACACTTAGTGTGAACTTTTGATTGGGGTTTGAGTACTCACTTGAATGGTTTGCGTCCGCGCTGCTTGGTGATCTTGTCGAAATGGTTCTTCAGGAAAGTGGCGCGCAAATAAGCGCGTTCGCTGTGCTTGGCTGTGACGATCAGTATGTCATCCATGTTGTAACCCGGCTGACCGAAGCCGTAGAACGTTGTTGGCACTCCGTTAGTGTTGTTCACGTTGCCGCAGTTGTCTGCAAAATGAAAGCAAAGACAAAGACGATCGTCACGATGAGCGAAATGTGCATCGGAGTGGGAATGTTGCTACTGATAAAGAACTGGCCT
Organism: Drosophila rellima; assembly: GCA_035043635.1. Classification (NCBI taxonomy): domain Eukaryota; kingdom Metazoa; phylum Arthropoda; class Insecta; order Diptera; family Drosophilidae; genus Drosophila; species Drosophila rellima. The sequence goes on along the minus strand of JAWNMV010000811.1, from coordinate 3,442,296 downwards.
AAGCGACCCCAGCATAAGTCCCAATGTATGTGAATTTGTATGCATTTGTATGTGTGTGCTGTGCTGTCTTTGATAAATAATGTGTTTATTTAGGATTTGACTTTAGCGATTTATGACCCTCCTCGCCGTGGCTACTCAAACAGCCCATGTTTGAGTTTTTCAAAATGTTTGTTTGCCTTTTCAAATCGCAATTTTTCATGTGTGATAATTTTGGTAAGTAACCAATGAGACAAACAATAGGTCAATTCGATAGTTTTGTGGCTTATCAATATGAACAACCAAGCGTTATTGACAAAATTTGCCAAGTTTGAATAGAAAACTGAAGTCAACCTGTGAAACTGTGCCTGAGATAATTCTTAAACTGAATATGTTTATTTTCAAAAAATTGATAATAAATTATAAATGTTAAAACAGAAAATTGTATTTTGTTTGGCTTTTCACTTTCACATATTTTGTATACACTGTTCTCATAAGCTTTTATTTATTGAGGCGCCTTCATTTCATAATACTTGAGAATTTCATACATTTTTTCTGTTCCTTATGATATCGGTGCACTGAGAATTTTTATCTGCCACTTTTACACAACTCTAAACATTCCACAATGAGAACTTGAACAGAACTGTTTTGGTTTTTAGCCAGCTGGCAAGTTTTGAGATTTCTTAAACTAAATTAAACAACATAAATTTCTGTATAGGCACAACAACGATTGGTAGGGATCTTTTGTCAAAGCATGAGAGCAAATTAATTGCCCGGCTTTTTGGGCTAATCAACTTGTGATGGGTCTGGCCAACATAAATTCAGTCACGTTTAGAGCATTTAAATAAACTTAATAAACGATGCGTTTCTGTACGATACGATACGATTCGAGAAGACCCGATCCGATCCGAGCTGATGTGATGTGATGTTTTCTCTTGGCCAAACCGAAATTTACTGTTGCATTTGGCGCTCTGCGAAGTTCTCAACTTAGTGACACCCACAAATGGCGGCACGTTCCCTTTTTCTCCTCGTCTCCTCTTCAATTTTGTCTGTCTCTGCCTCTGTCTCCGTTTCGGTCTCGGTCTCGGTCTTTGTCTCCTTCTACTTCTCAGTTTGCCTGCTGCTCTTCCTGTTGCATGTGGCAGCTGCTGCTCATTATGCGGCCACAGGGAGACGTTTTGCCTTTTATTATTATTATTATTATTATTTTGTTATGTACTATACAAATGTATTGTATAAATAACAGTCTTGTGTGCAAAAATAAATGACAATTCTCTTCAAATTCAGCATGCAACAGATATTTTGTTGTTGCAAACTCACTTTTGGTTTTTGATTTTATTTCTAAACGCATGACAACATAATTATGTTGAAAATTGCCTGCCTTCCCGACTGTCTGTCAGTCTGTCTGTCTTTTTGTCTGTCCCACTGACTCTTATTTCAATGTGGCGACAGTTTTGTGAACCTAACTTTTGCCTCTGGTGATTTGTATGATTTATGGCCGTGGCCAAAAGTTGCTCTTGCACTCTTATAATGGCTTTTGTTTTAGCCATTTTCAACTTTGATTTTGTGGCATGGCTGCATTGAAATTTATCACTCAATTACACGACAGTCGACAGACGACAGTTTGCCAAAGTTACAGGCTGACATTGAAGTGAAGTGACTTCAGTTGTCTTGACTTCTTTTCCAGACTCGTCTCGCTGAGTGTAATGTGGGCAATATTTCAGCGCCAACATCTGGTAATTGTTAAACAGTCGCCAGGGCAATTGCAAGAAAAATGCGACCCTTTGTTTGTCACACTCTCGCTCTTTGTTTTCATTTCACACACACACACCAATACACTTGTATATAAAAAGTATCTGTGTGCATATTGCCGCAGCAATTTGCAAAAATTTTGCGCTTTCTTTACATTTTATTTCTGTTTTTTTTACTTTTGATCGATGCTTTTTTAATGGTGCCCAAATGCAGCTGCATCTGTTAACAGTCTCGGCCTGATCTGAATGATTCGTTATATTCACTTACTCATATCCACATACTCGTAGTTATTCGAATCCACTTTGCGACCCAAAATACAGCTGCCAAAAAGTCTACAGCTTCGTTTGGTTGGCATTTTGTTCGTTTTTCAATAAATATTTATTTGTTAATACACGCAAACAATTTTAAAATTTAAACATTTCGATTGTTGCTGTGTCGCGAGAGAATCGCAAGCGATGCTAATTGTCGTTTCGGCATTGCAAATGGAACTGGAGGCGAATTCTCTTGGAACAATTGCCAACGGTCTCATAGACTGGGGGCTGGGGCTAATCACACTGATTGTCTAGGACTGCGACTATGCTTTTAATTAATTGATTAAAATAACGATCGGCGCCAGCTTGTGGGCGTGGGCATGAAACGGGTTCAATCCAGAGATTGAGGGAAGATAGAAAGAGATGTTAAACATGACTCTAGCTGAAAGTGATATTAATCCAAAAGCAGCTTAAGCATTCCATAGATCTAACTTGAAAACTTTTAATTTCTGTTAAGATTTACAAGTAGTAGTCTGAAAGCTGAATACCATTTATGCATTTATGTTTAAATAAAATTTATATTATGCAGATTTCAAACAAGAGAAGAAAGAAAGCTTTAAGCTCCTGTTTTTTAGCTCTTCCACAAATTTTGCTGAAATTAATCATATTTGACACTTAACTGAAAATAGCTCCTCTCGAAGTAATTTCAAAGAACTTGAAAGTATCATAACTTCTAAATAATATGCAATTCATCAAGTTAATTCTATGGAACAAAACCTTTGTTTTGGGGGATTTTTATGACGGGATCCCCCCAATCGGCAGGCTAATGCCAAATTTTTGTATCTTTTCTCGTATATTTTTTGTATTTTTTTTAATGCTTTCTGTGGACAATTTGAATAAATGCGAGAGCTGAGTGACATTTTAGCAAGACATAAATCAACGAAAATGAACAAATAATGCGGGATTAAATGGACTGCGGCCACGGGGCGAGCAGAAACCCGGAGACCGGACGATACACAAATTAACCCTCCCCACAGATATACATATGAATATATATGTGAGTGTATTCATTTATAACGCAAATGTGCATACAAAAAACGTATGTTTATGTTGTCCGCTCTCGCTCGCTCCTTTGATCGTTCTATCTCTTTTGTTGTCGTTGTTGTGAGCAGAACAATTATCATTTAATTATGTCAACTGTAACTTAATTATGAGCGCATCTTTTTCAGTTGAGGCCACTTGATTAAAACTGTTTCATTTTTTTTTTTGGTTTGGTTAATTGTTGATTTCCGCATCAGATTTGAGAATTCTTCTGCTCAATTAAGTGTGAATCCGTTCAAGTTGCGCTGAATATTGTGATTGTGAATATCTTTATGAATATTAATCATTTATCGCCTTCTAGCTTTGTTCTAATTCAGTTTAGTTACTAGTGTTTTCAATTGCTTTGTGCTACACGCCCACTATTTGACTTAGTTTCCGCCCACCAGTCGTCTAACGCTTCAATTTACCCCTCAGCTACAATGTTTGATGTTCATTTAAATGTAAATTGCTCGCCAGCTGCATCTCTCTCACTCTCAGTGTATCTCTCTTTCTCTCTCTCTCAATTGCTGTGCTCATTTTGATACTGTGAGAATTTAACCACTGTGCTGGACAGTGGTTAGCTAGGAGGAGGGAGGGGAAAAACGTGTGCGGGCATTTTCGAGTGCCTCAAATCGACGACAACGATTATAAATGACATTGCATTGGTTTTGGTTTTGGTTTTGGTTTTGGTTTTCGAATGCCGATGAATGCGCCTGCATCGAGGTTGACCAGCCATAAATTGTCATGGTTTCAATCAGTGCGTAGTTTGTGTTTGGAGGCCATGCTGATGTTTTCAATTACATGATCTATATAAGATCAAGAGTGCAAAGCATTGATAAACCATTATAACAACTGATCTTAATGCAGCCTGCTGATATCTTTTCTTCACCCTTCCGTGGATAGCAATTTGACCCAGTTAATTAGATATTTATTTGCTTAGTGAAACGGCTCATAATGAAAACATTTAAAAACACATCATAAAAACTCAGAATCTTTTGAGAAAATTTCGTACGAAAGGCTAAAAGCGAACATAAACAACTATTTTGAACATTTCACTTTTCTGCCCAGAAAAATAGATGCATGAAATGTATTTTCCAAAGCACGCACGCATTGGGAGTGAGAGTTCAGAAGTTCAGTTTTCATGCTGCATGCCACAAACATGAGGCATGAGTTCATATAATCGTATATTCGAATATGGCTGCAAGTTATAAATTTCATAAACAAAACAATACGAAAAGATGTCTATGGACTGGTTTTATAGATACAAAGTTGATGTTGCACTTGCTGGGCGAGTTCATAAAACAAAGTGCGAGTCCATTTGAAAGATCTAAAGTTGGCTTAGTCTTGGGACTATTATGGCCTGTCATACATAGCTCCGATGTGAGCTGCATTTTAATGCAGTTTTTGCTGTAAACAACTTTGGAGGTCTGTCAATTGACTTTGACTTCAACTCGTACTGCAACTGCGATTCTGGAAGTTCTGCCATGTCTACCATGTTGTTTTTCATTTTGTATTTTTTTTTGATGTTTTTGACATTAATGTTTTGTTATTTTTTTGTTGTTGTTGTTATTGCTGTCGCTGTCATAAAAGGGTTGGGATCAGGGGACTGGGACTGGATGTTAGAGGGGAAACGAATTGTGGAGTCTCCCACACATGGATTCCAAATCCCACATGTTTATCTTGTGTTCCTAGTCTGCATATCTTATAATAACAATGCAACAGGCAACTCTTTTTAGCATCTATTTTTAGTCCTCGATCTATTTCGAAGTCTTGTGGATTCTTGGTATCGCTTAGGGGCGCTGAATAATTGTGCAGCAGGTGTCAAATGTCTTCCCCCTTGATAAGTCTGACAGACTAAACTCGATTTCCGACGAGACGAAATTGTCATTTCTCAACAGAAATATTAAAAAATAAAAAAAAATAAAACTCAAAACGTTCGTGTAAAATGCAACATTTGTGGTCTTAGCACGAGTTCATCATCTTCCATATTCCATCTTCAATCTTCAAATTTTTCCACCCTATCGCAGTTGTCGCTGATTAATATGTGCCCCACTGTGGTGGCATTTTTTGGGAAAGGCGACAACTTTGTCAAACACTTCATCAAACATTTCAAATGTCTGCGTTATTTCGGAAGGTGTGTAGTCGTTTTTCCATTTTCATTTCCATTTCCCTTTCCATTTTCTTTTTTTTTGTTATTTATTTGATGTTTTGCTGTTTTAGGAAATGCATCCGAGAGATGCGTGAGATTGAAGGGGGAGTGAGATGCATTTGTGTCACTTTGGTAGCCATTTCACAGATCTATGCGCTCTGTATGCTAATAAATGTCGTCATAAATTTAAAAGCGACATTTCATCCAAACAAATGCAACTGAGTCGCTTCACAAACAAAAATCAACTCATAAATATTCCGTTGGACAATTTAAAGCAATGTCTCACACATCATTTGATTTTGTTTCGTTGTGGGAACTTCTTAAAGGAAGCTTACAAAAGCTGCTTAAAACTTTAAATTGAGAAAAGGATACAAAAAGCTTTTCAGAAAAACTGTGCTTACATTGTTTTGCTTAAAGGGATTTGTAAAAAATTTGCCTCCCTCTTTTGGTTGCAAACTTAATTTTATTTTAAATGAAATAATATTTAAATATTTTCCGACTCGACTTAATAAACTTCTCAAGGTTAATTGGCGTGAGTAAAATCGTTTCATTAAATAAACACACTTAAAATATTAAACCAGCCCGCAGCTTTGCATTTCTTAACTAAGCAGTTGTCGCATTCAAATTTTATTATTATCATCATTTTTTTATGTATGTTCTTGTTTTGTTTTTTGGACGCGCTTATAAAAAAAGTGATACAACAACAGTGACAACAACAAAACTTGACAATAATCAACTCAAATTTTTCATTTCCGTTTATTAAAGCAGAGCACGAGAGTGTCGTGAAAAAAGAGATGGATCAAGAGAAAAAAAGAGAGAGAGAGAGAGTGATGCTGCGTGCATACAAATTTCGATTGAGTGTGTAAGTGAGAAGGGAACAGCTTCTTTGACTTTGTCTGTTTGTGTGAGAGTGTGCGACATTTCCTGCGTGCAATTTATGCTGCACGCTAGAGATGAACGCGTGCTTAAATTTTAAAATATCTTATGCAAATATGAAACTATGTATGATATTGGTAAATTCATTTTTTTTTAATTTTGTATAAGTTAATTATTATTTTTTATTATATTTATTGTTCTAATTTATTCTTCAATATATTTTCCAATTCATTTCTTCTAATTATCTAAAATGATTTTTTAAAGTTGTAAAATTTATCAACAAGTTTCTGCTCCTTCTAATAAAAAAAAAACATAAATATTAAATTTAAAATAAAAATTAAAATTTAAATATTTTTTCACAAGCTGTGTCCATCTCTAACGCAAGCTTTGACAGCAATACACACACACACACATTTAAATGACTGCACGCATAAAGTCGCATTTATGCTTTCACTGCGACTGCGACGCGACGCTGCTGCCGCGGCGGCTGCTTCTGCTCTGCTGCCTTCTATGAGCGATTTCCGGTGCGTGCGTCGCTGTTAGCGTCGCTGCAGCTGCAAATTGTACGTTACTTTCTGTTGTTGCAGTTGCTGTTGTTATGATTATTGTTGTTGCAGTTGGAGTTGCACATGTTTATGTATGTTCATATTGTGCTGCCTGAAACGGCACCTGCCACATTTGCGAGCTGCCAGACGTTGCGCCTGCGCCTTTGCCCGCAACAAGTCCCTGTCTACCCCCCACCCTCTTTCCCATACCAACCCCACCATTTGGCAGCAATCCCCTCCACCTTGCCCCTTTGCGCGTTTATGGTTACGTCGTTGCTCAGCATTTGCATCACGCACAGCCCTTTCAATTATAATTGCTGCTTTGCCTTTTGCTATTTTTATCCATCTATTTTGCTTTGACGTCGGCACGCGGCCGTCACAAACTACCAACAACAACGCAATGGAGAAAAAAATAATAATATTGTATGTTTAAAAATGTAGAGTTTTCGAAGCCTAGTCGAGAGCACGCGCTCTTGTTGCACATCTGTTTTGGGGCAGCTGCTGGTTGCAAAGGATGCCCCCGTATAAAATGTCTGGCTTGATTTTCCTTCCTTTCTTTTTTCCTTTTCATCTTTTTTTTTTGTCTTTTTGTTATTTTTGTTATTAATTAAAAAACAAAAACCTAGTCTAGACGATTTAAATGGGCGCAGCTTCAGCGGAAATTCAATCTGTGCTCTATTTTTGCTCCCCCATCAGTTTTGAAGCGTCTGTCTGTTTCAGGGTGGATTAGATACACACACACACACACAGATACACAGACCCTAACACACACGTGCTGTATGTTAATGGTATTGTAATGCAGGATTATAATGCATTGAGCAATATTTTTTGTTCAGCTATCGCACGTACACGGAAATTGAAAGCCTGCTTTGGCTGTCAATTGAACGGAAATTGAAATCCTTTAATTACAAAGAGAAGCGCCCAAAAAAGAGTAGCTCCAAAAAAAAAGAAGAAGAGGAAGATGTAGACTTGTCGCACATTTCAAACCCTTTTCCAAAACCTTCCATAAGCGACGGCATTTCTTTTTTGAAAATTACATCGTCTGCATTTGGAATTGAAGGGGTTTTCAATCGGTAGCTCTGCTTTGTTTTTTAATTGGTTTCAGATGTTTTTTTTGTTGTTTCTGGAGTGCACTTCAGTTCTACTTCTAATTTGTGGCATGCAACTTAACGTGGGGTCGTTTGAACAACTCACCGCAACAGAACGTTTCCATTTCAATGTCTTCGCTTTTGAGCAGCATTTTGATAGAGTTTCAAGTATCAAATGGTTATCTGAACTAAGCACACTTTACAGGCACATCGCGAGTCTTGGCACACACAGATACACACATACACATATAAGTATCTTAACTGGCGCTTCTGTTAACTTGGCTTAACATGCGCATGCGCAACGATTTGGGTTTGACGTCAAGTTGCCACAGTCCTTCAACTTCAACTGGCGGACTGTAGCTGTTGGCTTAAACTGTCGGCTCAGCTCAGCTTGGGCCTCCCAATCAATTTGAATGCCAAGAATAATAATGAGCTAACGATCTGGTCAAGAGAGCGACACAAACAAGACACTCTCTCGCTGTCTTCACTCTCTTCGCTTGGGGTCTCTCTCAATAAATAATGCATTAAAAAGATTATAAAATAATAAAAGTCAACGCTGATTCGGTTTCGGTTTGTTGTTGTTGTTACTGCTGTTGTTGTTGTTGTTTTTGTTGTTGTACGTGCCTGTGACGTTTTATCAATGCGCTATCCATTTTAAGTATGGGGCCAGCTCGAGTTGAAGTCCCCAGCCTGGCTATAAACAGAATTATGGCATTTTAAGTGGCCAACAGCGCCAATTTGTTGCTTTTGCTAGCCTTCTGAGATTCGCCTGTTGCCAGTTCCCAAGCCAAATGCGGCTCAGGTCTACTGTAAACAGTTAGAGCGGCAGCAAATAGAACGGCAGACAGAAGCGCAGGGCAAGTTGACTTATAAATAAATAATAAACATAAAAAATAAACAATATTTTGATTTAAATGGCAGCGACTGAAACTGCAGACAAGGGCAACAGTCGTCGCTGTTAATATGAACACTTATCATAAATTTAAATGTTCCAAGGAATATATATATTTTTTTTAGACTTTAAAGACGTTTGAGTGAAGTTCAAATTATGTTAAGAATTAATAAAAGTTGCGCGTAATTGAAATTCGTAGATTTAAAGTTTTGAATTAACAAGTTTTATTCTTTTAATAGAAATGCAAAAAGAAGTTTAAGCTTCTTAAAAATGTGTGCAATGAAAAACTTCTTGCTTCTTGTTCTCTTCCAACTAAAATAAAGGAGAGGTTTTCCATTCCCACAAGAGAATCTTGTACCACTGTAATCCTGTCTTCTGTCTTCCCATGTGAGAAAAGGTTTAAAAATAATCGAATGAAGAAATAAATGAATGAGAAAAAAGAAAAGGAAACTTCATGTTTGGGACGTGAGCAAAATGTAAGCATTGTTATGTTATCCTCCGCAGCCCAAAATTATGTAAATTAAGTATGCTTCAAGTTTTGGCTTATGATATTTATGAATGCAACAGGTGTTGGCCTGGTCGGGAGGGGTCAAGGAAATTCACAAGACAAGCAAACAAGCAAACCAACAGCATTTTCCTTTATTAGGATTTCTTGCAGTCTGCTTGTTATGCAGTACACAGGGTTATGGTTAGCCAGAGCTAGTCAGTGTATTGAACCCCAGCAGAGACAGAAGCAGAGACAGTGGCAGAGGGGCAAGCAGCGTTAGTTGCAACAGTGGCAGCAATGGATTCGAAGGCGGCTCTTCTTTGTCTTTGGGGAGTTTGTTTGTAATCTGATGAACAGATGTTCTAAGAATTGAATACAGAAGTCCGCTTGCCGCTTGCTGCATGCCACATGCCACTTGCCACTTGCGTCAGCTACCCCGGCACTTATTCATAAACAAGTGCAATGCATTACAAAGCAATTCTTGACGTTTGACCCCAAATCACCTGCCACAAAGACTCCAGTCGAGCAATTAAAGCAGTCTATAAACTGATGTATGGCATATTGCCTGGCTACCCCTCCTCCACCTTCTCCCACCATAAATGAAGTGTTGCAAAAGATCCAACGCTTACTGTTTTCTTGTCCCCCTTTTAGTTGCTTTGATGTGCCATACAATATTTGTATGCACAATTGGCCCAAACTGAGTGTGTGTAGCCAAATTTGGACAAACGCTTGAATGGCACGCGCCATATGCTAAATATTTTCCACCTCTCTTCATTGCTCTCTTCCGACTTCCCCCCTGCGCCCACTCCTTTAAGTGAGTTCACGCTTCCGTGCCATTAACACGTTTGAGCAGCACCACAAAAGCCAAACAAACAGTCAATGGCCCACGGCTATCAATTATGCAAAGTTCCTGCTGCCAACTTCATGTTTGCGAGTTCCCTAATCCACCATTACCATAACCACAAACACCACCACCACCACCACCACCTTCACCCCCTTCAGTCTCTTCCGATTTTCATGTCCGTACTCATCAAGAACTTCTGCAAAATTCAATTTTCAATTTATGTTTTCTGCTTGTCATTGCTGCCACACCCACTGTCCAGCACCAAACGATTCGATACGATTCAATTCGTTTATTGACTTTTGTCATTTTGTTGTTGTTTTGCTTTTTCCGCCTTGGGAGCCAAGCGCAGGTTGCGTATCCGCCATGTTGCCCCGTCAACATATTCCGTCAATTACAGAGTCAACCAGCAATTGCAACTGCAACTGCATTTTGCCGGAAATGTGTGCCCGCACACACACACACACACACACACACACACTCACACATTCACAGTCCTATGGCAATGTTTATCTCATTTGCATATTGCCATTTTGATAGCTGAAACATTTGAAAATTATGAACTCGTTTTTACTATTTGAACTGCCTGCACAAATGTGGAAATTGATAATGTTTTTTCATTTTTTCTCCCTCTTTGTTTTTCTGCCATAAATTTAGGTGTTAAAATTGAAGTTGAAAGTGTGTCAATTGCCGTGCGCTCATTGTGACAAAGTGGAATTGGAATTGAAAATTGCAATTGCCCCGTTGCCCATTAGTTGACCATGTGTGGTTCCCCACAAATATGATAGTTTACCCTTAGTTAGAATATGCTGAATAGAATTCTATTAAATAAATGTGTATGGAAAACGATTACAATTCCATATATTTTATGTACAAAAATATAAAAGGAAAACAAACTCACTTAAGAACCTATTATTACCCTTTTATCTCAATATCTTATACAAGTACTTGAAGAGCTCTTCTAAACAAAAACTGAATTGATAATCATTTTCGAAATCTTTTTCTCAAGTGCTGCCCTGTCAACCACCTGCAATTGAAGCCACTGAAAACCTTGAAACCTTATGGATTAGCTGGCCATAAATAATCATGCTAGAGAGATGTCCTAAGTGCTTCATAAACCATCAAGTTGTGACTTTAACGGCAGAGGGAATCATCAGAGATTCAGTAGCCATTGCGGTGGCATATTTCACATCACATCACATCACATCACATCACAGCACATGACGTGTCTGAATGTCAGTGTCAGTTAGGATGGTGAGTACAGTGGCTCATTATGGCTCAAAACAAAGCCAACTCTGGCGACACACTGGCGACATTAAGCACTAACAACAACAGCAATAGCAACAACAACAATACATGTACAATTATCACTTGCGTAAACATTTAAATGTTGTTAAATGCAAAAATGCTCGACTGCCCAGACCAATGGCGCCTGCAAAGCAAACATGCAGCAGGAAGAGTCAACTCAAAGGGGGCGGAGATGGAGGCGGGGGAGGGGGAGGGCAGCGATTAATATGCAAACGTGATGCACATAGTCAGAGCGCGTTTCTCGGGATCGGCCTGTCAAGCTGACAGCCGCCAAAGTGCAAAAATGCGAACACTAAAACGAGGCCAACAAATGGAATCTGAATACATATTTTATGCCAATTTCTCAATAGGTTTTTCAGTTTTTTTAGATATTGTTATTGCTTAAAATCTGTAATAACTTGAGAAATAAACATAAAATAAGAAATAAACTAAAGGACTTCTTAAGAGTCTTTCTTAATAACTTTAAAGAATTCTTTGATGCATTTGAATTACTCAGATATAACTATTTTGGCATCAGACCTTTAACCTGTTCTGAATCATTTCGGCAAAATTCTGTGAATTATATTTATTGTGGGTTAAAAAACTTAAGACCGATAAAAAAACAATAGTTTTAATACATAGTCTAAATGCAACTTTAACAAATGCATTTCCCTAAAGATAAGATAAAAAGTTTAAGCCATAACTGGCCTAGATCATTTTATGGCCAAATCGTATCTCAAATGTAGAATCATTTTTAAGGTCTGCCCATTTGTCTAACTCTAATTGATCTTTTTGGGAATCGTTGTCAAGTCTCTTACCAGTATATATATTCAATATATAATAATACAAATATATAAGTAGTTCTGTTGACTTACCTCTTCTGCGATAGGAGGAGCCGCGAAATTTGTTTGGCGAGAGCACTGGCGGACGTGGAGCCAACATGCTGGGCACCTCATCCGGTGAACTAGGTCCGATCGATGGCGAAGTGCACGTCGAACCAGATGTGTTAAGCTGTCGTTGTTGTTGCTGTTGTTGTTGCTGCTGTTGCTGTTGCCTCGCCCAGTTGCCGAATGAATGGCGACGTGTGCCGCCGCTGGGCAGAGTGTGATGGCGCTGGGATTTGCTGGAGATGAGGGCGGATGAAAGAGAAGAGCAAATGTAACGCACGATTAGCACAGTCAATGTTAATGAACATGGGGAAAGGGAGTGGCAATGGTAATGAGAAATGGGGAATGGGAAATAAGCAGAGCAGTTTGGCAAACTGTCAACAGCTGCATCCTGTCAACACATCAGCACACACACCCCAGATCACTCACCTTGCATTGAAGACCTCGTCGTGCTCAGCGCCGCCTCCCGGACACTGTGAACTGTGCGTCTCGTTGCAGGAGCCGAGTCTCTCGCGGAATGACTCCGACTGCGAATTCGACGATCGTTGGCGATACATCAGCGGCTGCAGTTCAAACGATTGCTATGCAAATGAAAACAAAATGCAACAAAATTGCCAGAGTTATTAGAAAGAACGAAAGGGCCAAAGAACTCGAATAGCGCACAAACAGGAAGTTGTGCAGATCGGACATGATAAATATGATCTTCAACTCACTTGTGAGAAGCCGCCTAGCGAGTTGAAGCTGCCGCGGGGGCTGCCAAAGGCCATCGTCGCTGTTGTATCCAAATTGGCCGATGTCATGAGACGCATCTGTTCCGGATTTGTGGCCAATGGCCGCGGACTGCTGCCTTTGGAATTGCGGCGTTTGAATAGCGAGAAGCCCTTGCCCGAGGACTGCGAGTCCGGCGTACGGGGCGATTTGGTGTCATTATGGAAATAACAGGGATTATCTACAAATAAAGATAGTTCAAAATAATTAAAAAATATTATATATAGTTAAGTCCAGAGCTTAAAACATAGCATAACCAATCGGAACTTAATAAATACATATTAAACAAAAAATTATTAAATAAAGAAATTATGAAATATGTAAATAAATTAAATAAATTAAATAAAATAAAAATCAATGTAAACTTTATTTTAAAAATAGCAAATTAAATGGCAATAAATAAAAACTTAACACAAATAAATTGAAAATAATCTGCTCCATTGGCTATATTTATTTAGTACAAATATAAAGTTCAATATTTAATTTCAATAAGATTGGGATCGGAACAACTACACTTTTATTCGCCTTAAGCTTGTCCAAGCTCAGATGGACTTCATATATTCCCAGTACTCCAGTTTACCTGAGAAGAAGGCGTTTGGATTATCCATAGTGGCAAACATCTTGAGATCGTTACACGTTGAGCGTCCTCAAGTTCAGTTCGTTTGTTAACTTGTACAATCTATTCACGATTGTTTCTCTGTCAATTCACAATTGCAATTTATGATGCATTTTCTCTAAGCACTTGGCGGGATTCAACTTCAACGCTGCGCACTTTCACTGGCTGCGCATGCGCACGCGCCACACACACACAAACACACACACACGCACACAGTCTGGAGTTGGTTGCCAAAAATGGCAAAACAATAAATTAAAATAAAATCGTTTTGTTTTCACTACGTAAATTGTGTGCAATGTCAGTTTGATTGATTTAATTTCGAAAGTGCGCGCCAAATAAATTCAAATTGTAACGGACCCAAAGTTGTTGTCGTTGTTATTGTCTTATTTTGCTTTGAGTAACTTCAACGCGCTGCGCGTGCGTCTGCATTGACATCCCGAAACGGAATAAATTCTAAAACTTCAACGAGAACAAAACACTTGAGCTGCCTGCGTCGACGTCGGCGTCGCGATGCGTCGCTGCTGCTGCTGCTGCTGGCATAGGAGAATCCCTTGCCGCTATGGTTATTTATTTTTTCATGCGTTGCTTCTTCTTCCTCTGCTTCTTCTACTTGCACTCTCCCTCGCACACACGCACACGCACACACACACTAACGCATGCGGGATCAGTGTTTAAATATGTTTACCATATTGCACCCACTCACTGTCGCTGTCGCTGTCTCTGTCGCTGCCTCTGCTTCTACCTCTGCCGCGATCGCTGGCCATTCGAGTGCCCGTCGCTTTGTCAGGAAAAACTCTCCATTCGTTGAGCTACACTTTTCCAACAACATTGATGTTGTTTTTGTTATTATTCTTGTTGTACCTGCGCATGATTTTCTTTTGCGTGCGTTTTTCGCATGATCAAAATACTGTCGTTCTCTTTGTGCATGATTCTGATTCCCAACTATCCCAATCACAGTCCCAATCACAGTCCCAATCCCATCCCATACATGCGGCAAACGTTTTGTCTTGCATATTTGATGAGTTCCGATAGCCAAGAGCACTCGTACCGCCAATAGCAATAACCACAACTTCAATAATACGAGGTAAGAGTATTTGTCGTGTCTTATCAGTGTCAAAGTTTGAACTTGTCTCTGGCTTGAGTTGAGTTGATTCTGATTATTGTTGTTTGTCATTTGTATTTGGAAAACAATCGTGAAAACATAAGAGACAATATATCTTTATATGTACAAATGTATGTATATTTTATAAAAGGTACCAAAATTTATTTTCATTATATTCATTTATACATATGCAATATTGTCGTGAAAATTTAAGAGACTAGTTCTATAATAAAGTAGTTTAAACAGGAGATATATTTAAAACAGTCAGTAGTAGTAGTAGTCGTAGTAATAGTAGTAATAGCAGTAATAATAGTAGTAGTAGGCTAGTAAATCGCATCGGTTGACCTCAAATACTTCTTGTCATTTGGGTGATAAATTGTAAAGAAAAAAAGGGGAAACTCAATATACCCTCAAATTAACATTTCTAATAGGATCTACTTTTAAAAAAAAGTAGTATATTAGTATGGCATACACTTATACACAGTTCACACATTTCGCTTATAAGATTGGCATGCCAAATGGTCATCAATGCAGTGTGCAGGCCAAAATAGACTTTCATTTATAGTCGTAAAAGGCATGACAAAACAACAAATTCGAAATGCAAGAGATGCAGTTAAAGTAGCAAATGAGCAGGGAGACAGGAGACGAAGACAGGAGATAGAAGACAGCAGCGACCCATCATCAAAGGCCAACATCTGAGGTATGCACATTAAAAGTGCGTTAGACGGGCACATTGAGAATGTCCATGAATAGGGAATATGACTACGAGTATGCCTAGGAAAGATACTTTTTTTTTAGAGAATAGTGTACAATAACTAAGGGAAATATAGCTCGACTCCAGAGCGACTCCATGTGGTATAGACTGTGGAATTTCTGAAGTGGACTGGGCCTGGGACTGGGCCAACTCAATGCGGCAGATGCAACGCACATTGGAACCTATGGAAAACTCATAAAAAGTCGGTTGGTCGCGCTGTAGAAATTGCACATTTCGTAGTTCATAAAATGTAGTAGAAGTTGTACTAGAGGCGCAGAGGATTTCATGCACTTCTTGAGTGCACACTCGGCGTAAACCGCTTGCATCTCTCAAGGGGCAAGAGTGTGTATAAGTGTGTGTATATGTGTGTGTGTGTGTGTGTGTGTGGATGCAAATGATCTTGAAATGCACATACATGTGTGTACTTATAAAAATGTATTTGCCTGCACATTAATGTCAAGTTGTTGTCTTCGCCTGCACGCACTTTGACTCTGCTACGACAACGACTTCGACTTCGAGTTCGAGTTCGGTTTCTACTAAGAGTTCGCCTCGTGCCTTGTCTAGTCGTAAATCTGTAGACGGGACTACCCAAACTAGCTGCTCTTAAAGTGGAGCAGCGACAACAACCCTTTCCCGGAGAAGCGTCTCCTCCTCCTACTCCTCTGGGCGCCATTTACAGAACTCGTTGATTGTTCTATGGCGCTGACAGGTTAATCACTTTGATGGGTCTCTTTGTTCATATCGTACTTTTCTCTAGGGTCAGTTTAGTGCTTTGATCAAGTGATTCACCTTTGTTGCCGGAACTTGAGTCAGGAAGAGTATAATCTATTCTTTTTGTAAAGAAAGTTGTATGGCCAAACAGGAAAGGAGACTTCTTTAAGATGATTTCAAAAAATCTTAGGAATAAACGTAAACATCATTTCCTTTGCCAAAATAAAAATAAACACTTTATTAATTCATAGTAAATTAATTGACTATCTGATTGATAGAAATAAGTATATGTATTCATAATTAATTATTGAGAAAAACTCTATTATTCACATTTACATTTATTTACAAATTTTTTTTACATATACACATGTCCTTATTTACCTGAATTAGATATGCTTATCGCAGTTAATTGACTTCAAGGCAATGTCAACAAGCTATTATATTGCAATAATGCCATTTCTACTTATGCATTTAAGAAAGCAACTGTATAATTATGAAAAGTGGCCAGCTAACAACTTGCAATTTATAATAATTTTACAGCAATTACTTTGCGGGAAATGTGTTTAAGTTATAAAAGAAAAATCGATTGCACTTGCTTTATAAAGAAGAAAAAAAGCATTGCGTATTTTTGTTGGTAATAATTTCTCATTAGCTTTTAGCCGTATTGCACATTTGGCTAAGCAACAACAATAACAACAATAACATATCGCACTCGTATTTACTCAGATATTTTCTGAAGAATTCCGCATAGTCAGGCAGCTGAAAGAACAGCAACAGAGGCAATCCAAGAATCATTACCAGTCCCCTATGTGCTAGCCCCAAGTCCCCGACCGAACTCGACGTATTTTGTATTTTGAGTCATTTTATGCGCACTACGAGTTTTCCTTCACGTTCAATTGAAAATTTTGTTTATTATTTTCGACTTTTTATGATTTAACCCCAAAGGCAGCAGGGGAAAATCTTACCCAACCCAACCAAACCGAACCGAACCAAACAAAAATGAAATGAAATGAAATAAAACAAAACAAAACAAAAGTCAAATGTAGCGTCATCCTGCCCGGAAGTTTGGCGACGTCGACTGCTTGAGGGGGGCATTCATATGATTATTATGATTATTATTATTATATTTTTTTTGAATCTTTTGATTTTCCTAAACAAAAGTTAACTGAAAATTCAATGCCGGCTTGTTGCAGGTGCTCCGACTGCTTCCTTGGAAATCAAAACAGAAAATTGAATGCATTTGCATGCATTTAATTGAGGAAAAAAAGTAGATATAGACGGGATATTGTTGTTCGTGGGCCACACATATATTTAGTATTTTGCTGGTATTAATTTTGAGTTATTTTTACAGAGCTCATAAAACGGACAGCGTAAGTCAATGATTGCTTTAAAAATCATTAAAACTAGCATTCGAAAAGTGTTATTTTAGTTGGCCAGACAAAAACAAAAAGCCATTAAAACTAAATTTTCCAGTTCCGCCCACGCGGCAAAGGCAACAGCTTCAGAACGGATGCTCCTGAATAACAATTGCTATAAAAACAATGTGAAAATGCAGGCAGTAAAGTGGCATGAAAACTGAAACTGAAACTGAAAATGAAGCGAAACCACTCGAAGTTCTTCAAGGCATTCGTCTTCCTCTCAAGGCTCGTTGGCAATGAAAACAAGTTGCGAAAAGTAGGCGGCATGTCCGCCAGGATGTGGCCGAAGGATACACAAACCTCAACACTTTCACGTCCCTTGGTACGTGTGAGCCATGCTAATGATAATTACAAACCCTCGAGAGAGACAAAGGGAAAGAATGGAAAAACTCTGAACGGAAATGCCAAAATGAAATAACCAAAAACATAAACAGAAGAAAACTGAAGATCAGATGTGATCGGGAAGTGTAATGGGAAATGAGAGGGTGACAAAGGTAAGACCGAAATCTCGAATGAATTTTGAAGTGTGAAAACAGTTTTTACTACCTGATCTTGAGCTGATTGTGCGTGGGCGTGATCGTAGATGTTGACAGGGACGTGGACGTGGGCAAAGGCGTCATCAGATGTGGTTGCGATTGTGGCAATAATGCTGGCTGCTGTATTGCGTCTTGTTGTGTGTCAAAAGACCAATCAAAAATCAAATAAACACTTTTATGAGCTGCTTGATAGAGTTTCCCTTTCACTCTGTTTCTCCTTCTTTCTCCCAATCTCTCTCTCAGTTGCTGCTATTTTTAAGCAACAATCGACTAAAGGTGTTTGAAAATGCATAAAATGCATTCATAAATCTCCAATTCGGAAAACAGGACTTGGCCCATCCAAAAGCAGCCGTAAGACATCTGTTCAACAGATTTCAGTCCCGGACCTGGACCCGAGCCCGGCCAGTCACTCACTCTGTGCGCTTGGTCCGTCTGTTAATTATTTTCTTAATGGAAATGCGCACATGACAAAAAAAAAAAAAATAGACAACACCAACGTTGTCTTCCGTGTAATCCTAAAAAAAGCCAAAATACGAACGAAGTTTGAGGCTGCGCAAACTCGTGATTGGGATCTGAGAACTGGGAGACTGAGACTCGTGCTGTATTCCCTGTGGCATCCCCTGTGGAGCGCGTGTCTCTTTATCTTTCTTTATTTTTTTGGGGCATATTTTTAACGCTTGCTGATGTTGCATAAGCATCAGGGACAGGGGCGAAGGAGGGCACATCCAGATAGTTTCTGCGCAGTTGCTGCAATGCATCGAGAGTTGTTGTAAAATGTGCGAGTGTCCGTGACATTTCCACTGTGGTTGCATTGAAGCAAACCACAGGTTGATGTTAAATGTCAATTGGCATACCCCAGAGGATCAGTGTCGCATTAATTACAAAACTCCCCGATCCCAAGATCTTCGAAACTCCCAGCGTACCCCTCATTATGTTGTTGCTTCTAATGATGTTGTTGATCTTGTTACGCTTTGCACTTAGCGTCGAATTTTGTTTCTCTTGTTCTTTTTTACCAGCAAGATCACACTTCAAATTTGATTTATTTAGCTTTGACTGCACTTGTAACATGAGATCAGAAGGAGAAGGAGACACACACGTATATAAAAGATTTACAAAAGTCCCGAGAGTCTAAAAGATGAATTATATCTTAAATTTATTTATTATTTCTATTTATAATGTTGGCAAAAAAAAGTGAACTTTTGCGCAAATATTTAGACAATGTGCAACATTTCCTGATGCCTGTCCAAATAAATATTCTTTTTCGGCCCCCATGAACTTGGTCCGGGGGTATTACAACCCACACATTTCGAGTCCCCCTTAGATTCTGACAGTCTCTTCATGCGTCGTTGAAATTTGATAAAGTTTATTTGTTGGCAACACAGGATCTATGTCTGGAACTCCTATTCCTACTCCTAGTTCTACTCCTCTTTCTACTCCTACTCACAGTCTGGCAAATGATTATGAGGTGTGTAATTAAAATTTTTACGCTCTTGTCGCTGGCCATGTAATTCAATTATGAAGAATCATTTGTAGCAGATGAGAGCGTCTAATGTCTCTATGAGATATATTTTTAGACCGGGGTGAAGTCGTGTCTGTATCTGCCCCGAATAGGATTGTCTTGATTTATGCCGGTTCTCATACATCTATGTAAGTATACATATCTTCAGCTAACTGAAAACTGAAAAATGTCGCCTAAAATGCCATACAGTGTAATTGCCAATTTTTCGTAGAAATAATAAAGACATCAAAACTTATAAATATGTAATTGCATTTAACGATTGTCATTTCATTCACAATTGATGCACTTTTCGAGCAGATTTTGCCTCCGCCCATAAAAATTAAGCATGTGATATGAAAATTGGCGTAAACATTGCGAAATGGTCAACAAATCATTGACGTCTTCATTGGCAATGAGACATGGCATGGGGAAGAGCAATTGGGGCCAGTGATCCACTTTTCTCTGATAGATTTCTTTATCGATGAACCAGCTGGCAGTTGCCAGTTGCCAGTTGCCGGGCCCGTTGTCAATTGCCAATTCGATTGCTTCGCTTCGTTTTTGTCGGCATTCGAAAAATGAAAAGTAAAACAATGGCAATGCCATTCGCAGCCGCATTGCAAATGAATTTGCGTAAATATTTACAGAAATTGTATTTAATATTTTAGGTGTGCCTGCGTTACGCAGAACCTCAGCAAAAAACAAAGCTGACTCATATGGCCAGATTCTCGATATAATCGTGAGAGAAATTTGCTTTAAGTCAAAAATTGGCTGGTGTATGAATTTTTAATTGTTTGCGTCACAGATTCTTAATATTAAAATTACGATAATAATAATAACAAGAATCGCTGCACATTTTCCCAAATCGCTAGTCTTGCAATGACGTCAACAAACTATCTTTTACTTTGCAATTCCGTCGGCCTTATCAATGGTCGGCATAGTCAGTGATATGAATAGTCAATGTAAATATAAACACAGAACAAGTACGCACTCAAAACACTCAATGAGTGCAATTAAAAAAAAAAACAAAATAGCTAATGAATGAAATTCAATGCAGATTTAATGAATGATTTTACATAGCGACAACGACAATGACGACAAACTATTTATAAATACAAATAAAATATGCAACGATGCGGGGCGCAGAAAGAGAGAGAGAGAGAGAGAGAGAGAGAAGAAAATGGGAAGAGAAAAGGCAGAAGGGGGAGGGAAGAACATTGACAGAATGCCTGTCTGACAGAATGGACAGAGGATGAACGAAAATTGTAGCTCTATAGCTAATAGCCCAGTCTATGGTTATTTGTATCTGCATCTGCAGCTGTATTTGTATCTGTATCTGTATCTGTAGTTGTATTTGTATCTCTGACTGAATGCATGCGACGCGCGAGTTTTTTGTATTTTAATTGCGCCATTTCCCATATCAGCGCTGTGATTATTTGTTCTAGTCAACATAAATAATAACAACAAATACACAAAATGAAAGCTCTGACAACTGTGCATACAATCACAACTCGAACTGAGGCTGGACATGGTGGTAGAGGGGTGGAGGAGGGGAGGGGATTTGTGGCATGCCACTCAGTTCAGATAGTACATGCCACAAATCTGACTAATTAGATGCTCGACATTTGATTTGTTATTTATTATCATTTGCTTTCTGTCCTTTCTATAATATTGTTATTATTATTATTAATAATATTATTATTATTATTATAGCCCCAATGCATTGTGGGCTTTCACTAATTGATGAATGACCTCGTCGGGGTGTCTAGTGAGTGAGTCAGTGAGTCTGCATCTGTATCTGCGTCTGGTTTGCGTATCTATTGGATAAGTGCCACAGTCTGCAGATACTTTAGACAGTTTTGCAGTTATTTTCCCAGGCAAGAGCCAAAACAACTGGCGTCTCACTTGACTACGCATCATTTAAGGCGCTGGGAAAATGTGAAAATGCCGCACACAATTGCAGTTTTTAGGTGGCACAACGTCCCCAACTTGGAGGCGACTCTGAGGCGTGCCTAGTACACAATCTTAGCATGTTTAAAGTACGCCCATTGTTCAGATTGTTTGTTTGTTTGTTTGACTGTTGTTGTTGTTCTTGTTGTGGTTGTTACAGCTACTGTTGCTCGCTTCGATTCGATTGGAATTTCAGTGGGTTGCACCACATCCCATGCTCGGACTAATCGTTGGCGTGGCAACTCCACGAAATAAGGGTAAAAGTTGGAGTCGGAGTTGCAGTTGGGATACGCGTCCAAGATAAATGCGTTGGCGTTCTGGGAAATTGCTAATGTGCATGTTACAGTTGTCGTGCACTTTACTCTCTCCACAGTTTAAATGCTCATTAGTCGAAGAAATGGATATGGATATGGAAAGGTCGAGCCTAAGCACTTAGGCAACTCTATGTGGTGTCAAATTAAGTCGAGGCGTGAACGGTATTGTCATGTTTATGTCGGATCACTGGACATGCATCGATAGAGCTATAGACAGAATCTACAGAAAATATACTGGACCGAAGACTGGCTGAAATACTTTCAAGCACAGGTGCTTCATAAGAAGTGCAACGTGAAATTAGATTATAGTAGACTCATTTAACGAAAATCAATTTGATTTACGTACATCCATAACAAGTACGATTCTGTCAATAGTAAAATTGGTGAAGATAGCTCAAACAATAAAAAAGTTTCAATTACTTATTGAAAATTACCTATATATGAGAAATATTGACATTTTTGACTTTCAAAGAGCACAACTTGAATAAAACTCACCCAATTTCCATGAGGAATGTCTTATTTTTCATAATATTAGCCCTACTTTAAGTTTGCATTTAAATTTTATGATTCTGAGACAAAATTTTTTTTTTTGAAAATTGTCGATTTTTACATAGTTACCCCTTTACATTTTTCGAAAATTTTCAAAAATTTTAAACTTGAAATTTATGCTTTTTATTGACTCCAGGTGATCAAATTAGGGTAAAATACTAGTTTTGAGCAAATTTCCACAACTTTTCTTTCAAATCTAAGCTGAAAACTGCAAAATCGTCACTGAACATAGTACATGGTACTCTTATGATTTGAATAGATTAGACAAATCGACAAATTAGACAAATTAATCAAATAGTCTCAAGTGTCCAAAATAATTTTATGACACTAACGTTTTGGCTTAAACAATAATTTTATTATTAATTTAATTTAATGTGTATCTTCATCGTAAAATGATTACAACTTGTCGCCTTTTTATGGTTACAGGGTATAAAAAATGAGTGCATATCACTTACCCAATGACATGTTGACACAAGTAAATGCCTCAAAGTCTTGCCCAATGTTGAATTTTGTGTTTAGTTTGGAGCTGGAGCTGCCATTTGGGGCGTTGAGCAGACTCAACTGAGCTCAGGGGCTTTGCACTTGTTCTGGCCAGTTTAGGTGCTTCCGGCGGATATGGACAGTCAAAGTTTTGGACACACAACTGAAAACCTGCGAAACATAGAAAATAGAAAAGCATAGCGCAATTATTAAAATGTTAATTAATTATGCGCATGGTAAAGCAGCAACTTCAACTACGATTAATATGTGTGTGTGTACAAAAAAGGGAAGAGAAAAATTAAAACTAAAGTATAGAGTATAAAGTATAATACGAACAAGTGGCAGGTACAACTTATGGCTAACGGTACATGCTTGCATACCAAATAGGAAAACTCGGAATAGAAAAAAATACATCTAACGGAAGCAAATCGTTTTCCCAACATTTGGTGGGGTCCACAAGCACGGATATTGTGGCCGGAAACGTTGCACCTACCCCAAAAAAAATTATAAAAAAATACTACCAATTTTTTTTTTAATAATATGTGATGGTCTATGATGTCTTTAGTTTGTTTAGTTAAGTGCGACCACAACTTTAACAACTTCCTTAGGGCATTGCAAGTGTTCCCTTCCCTTTACCCCCTTCTTTCAGGCCGTGTGGCAGCCCCAGTTTAAACGATGACAGCAATTGCCGACACTTGCCACAAAAAACTGCAATTAGTACATTAAACTAATAAGTACAAAGTAATAAAAAGTTTTATAGTCGCAAGTATTGTATTTGGCTATAGTTGGAGGCAGTTCGTTGCCCAGTTTGGCGCCTGGCCCTCTTCAACAATTTACAAAAATAATAATAATAAGAATGCTTTGAATATTTTTTATTGGCATATTTCTCTTTTTTATAAGTCAATTAATATTCGCGGCGCATAGCAAACCGCAAAGTGATTCTGATTCTTATTTGGTGCCCCAATCGAGGGGAGTTGATTTTGCAATCGCTTGGCATCCACATATCAACACCTATCAATTCCATCAATGCTATATAAATATCTCGGGAATTTTGGTAGCTTTCAAGAAATTGACGGGTTGATTTGATACAATATATACTTGAAATTGTGTCGAAACCTTGATGAAATAGGTTTGATTTTATCAAAGCTTTTTCGTTTTTGATTTTGATTTCATAAATTCAAACGAACATCGATTGATTTATTAGCTTATAGTAAATAAATTGTGTCTACATTTCTGTTTATATTAAAACATATTCCAATGAATAGAAGTTTTTTTGAATTTTATAGAATTTATGCTGAGCAACAGTCGAGGATAATATTGTTTACAGCAATGTAACCCAATTTTGTAAGAATTGTTTAGAGAATTACAGAAAGTTTTTTAAGATGCAGCTCTGTTTACATTTGAGCATCTAAATTTAGAGGGGCATTTTAGAATTTCATTTGATTTCTTTTCGGTATACTCAACAAATGACATTGAAAGTATTCGAATGACTTTTTGTAATATGCAATAAAAAGTATTATTAAGTAAATAAGTCATTAAAGGCGCTCATAAAAATTTCATTTTAATTTCTCTGTCCCCCCCTTTTCTCTCTCACCCTCTCTGCGCCCTCTTTTCATCTCTCTGAGAACTGGAAAAAGCAATTAAGTCGAGCGATTTAGCGAGAGAAGCGGCACAGCATTCGTTTAAGACGATTATTTCATTTAAGATGGTGACATTCATTTGCATATCAATGTGAATGGGTAAGGGTATCTAAGTGAATGTGCATGCCTGTGTGTCTCTTTGTCGTTAAACGAATGCATTCCCAACTCTTTATATACCCATACCTAAAAATTCAAAGCTTAATTATTTACGTGAAAGCGCATTTCAGCTTAAGAGTGTTTGTTCTAGAATTTAATCCTACCTAAAAATTAAAGCCTGATCTGGAAGCTCGCAAAAACTAAAAATTATAAAAGCTTTCAAGATTTAACGACAGCAGAACAGTGAAAGTTCTCTGTTTAAAGAAAAAGTATAAATAAACTAAATTTTAAAAATAAAGAACGTCTAATCTTTTAATAAAGATTCGATGCTGATCCCTCATAAGTCTTATGCTTCTGTTGTCTTGGGTATATTTTTGTCGAGCATATTTTACTTATTTGCATGCTCGTTTTTTATACATTTTGCTCAGTGTATTTTTTTTCGGCTTGATTGCTACGATTTTCATTACGGTTTACCGGAAATTCCAATTTAGGTAAATGCGCCGTTGACTGCAACAACAACAACAACAACAAGAACAGCAACAACGGCAACTGGCGACGGCACGAAACGGGATTAATGTATTCCCCTGGCGACAACGACAGCGACAAGATCAAGTGGAGCATGCTGGCCCTGCAGACAATTGACATGCGGGATGGGGATTGGGATGGGGGAGGGAGAGGTATGGGGCATAAGAATAAAGTGGAATGGAGGCCTGACCAAAAAACAAACTCAGAATCCATACTATTTGCCCGATCAGCCAATTCTGTACAATATATTGAATTGTCGGTAGCACCTGACTTTGCTCTGAATCATTGGAATTATATTAGGTGGTCTCTGCAGACGTCTGGCTACGTTTTTTATGCATGCCAATAGATTTCCTTTAATTTATTGATGTAAACAAAATGCTGCAAATATGCTAAAGAATCGTATTAAATGGAAATTTAATCTATTTATAGACATTTAAAATCACAAGTTCCCACAGAAAACGCATCGGGCAATATAAACAATTTATTGATAATTACTAAGTAAATATTTCTCTCACTAATTAACCAGTTGTTTGGGATGGCCATCGATTTAAAACCAATTATTTTAAATGTTTTTGATCAAATTTGAATATAGAACACTTGTTTATGTTTTTCGCTAGTTCAAGTATAAGAATTATGTCCTTTTTTTTATTAATTTAGAAAAGTGAAGTATGCCTCAGTGATCATGAATAAATTTGCAATTATTGTTCAAAAGGCACGTAAAAGTCGCATTGAAATGCACTTACATTCTGTTTAAGAGCTTCACAAAAATTTACGGTATTATATTCGATTTACAAGATCAATTTGTTGCACGTTTGCCACACACACACTCACATATCACAACACAATATTTTGCAATCGAGCGAGAAATTAAATCAAATAAATCAATTGAGGCGTTTTCGAATTTGTCAAACGGCCAATAAAGATTATTGAAAAACTGAAATCGCGCCACGTTTTGTTCGTTTTGTGCGTTGGCCAATAAAACATATAATAAACTTACTCAATAAAAATAAAAACAATACACGAAATTATCAGAGAGTCGAGCGAGTCGAGTATGTGCGCCGTAATAAACGATTCGTTTGTAAACAATTAAAATAATTTGCTGGTAGCCAAAAAGCTAAAGCTCAATTTGAATTGAATGCCAAAGAGAACTCTCCAAGCAAAGAGACAAATAGAGAAAGAGAGAGACCGTGTAGATGTTGCTAATTTATTTATAAAATATAAAAAAGCACAAATTGTTTCAACGAATTTGTGTGAGCACGCGAATATTTTTATTTCGAAAAACTGGAGCAACAACTAAATAGACAGAGAGAGCGCGGGAGAGTGGAAGAGAGTGAGACTAGTCAAAAATGTAGCACAACAAACAGCTGATGATCCCAGCAGAGATACGCAAATACCGTGTGTGGGAGAGAGCAAGACAGCGACATGTTAGAACAGCTGCCAAGTAAACAACACGCATACGCAACGTTGTACGTCGCCAAATTTCACCCACTCATTGTGTGTAGAATTTTTCATTTCATTTAAACTGTAATTAATCATGCCTCTGGCTATGGTCATTTTTTCTTTTCATAAGAAATTTTGCTTGCCGTCTGCAATTCTGATGGATTTCGGAATGACATTTATTTCGAACATTATTTTTGCTTTTCGATTTTCTGGTTTTCGTGTCAACCTTCTGACTTTCACATGTTTTTCCTGCTTATCGCGATCGCTGTGCGACCGAATTTAAACGTTTTCATTATTTGTGCCAATAACACAAAACGAACAACGAGAAAACAAAAAATAATGTTTTATGTGGGTGCAACACAGTGGCACAAAGTGGCCGTTTGGCAGCCACGCACGTTTTACATATGTATGTATATATGTACATACATATGTGCATGAATACATAAATAATTGCTGACAAGCGCATAAAAACATCAATGAGATCGTCAACAACAAGAGCAATAATAACAACAATGAATATGTCTATGCAAATGGCCAACAATTAAAATGTAGTTCAATTGTTGTCATTGTCACAATTCCTGTCGTCGTCTCGTCACACACAACCTGTAGAACTTGGCATTTGTCTGATGGCTCTAAGTGGGTTTCTGAAAGCAAAAAGATAGAGTCTAGATTCTAGAAATATTTCACTTATTTCACTTATTTGTGAATTTATTTTTCAAAAAACTTGTGAGTAAATTCTGGTACACGTTTTGCTTTTCTTTGTTTAATAAACACCTGAATAAAGTTTGCTTAGTACTCTCAGATTATACAATAAAAATCTGCTTCTATTCTTAACTTTGGTTGATAAAGCCCAAAACTATGGCCAACTAGCAACAGTCGTTAAAAGTTCATAGCCAAAATGAGATGTGTCAAATTTCTGCTGGTCTTGGTGGCCATTTTGGCCGTTTGGCTTCCGTCTGACGTCACAGCTGTTACCTGTAATGTGGCACCTTTGGATCCCAGCTGTATTAACTGTATATTAAATCCCTTGCACGTGGAATGCAGTGTTGCATCCACAACGGCGATGCCAGTGACAGCAATACCAACCACAAAAACATCCAGACGTCGCAGAGCTCAAAAGTTTCTTTCCAACTTTTTTAATCGAATTAGAGAAAGATTACAAGAAATTAAAAAGAAATTGAATCCTTTTTAAGCCCTAAACGAATTGTGTAAAACTTTTAATTAAACTGCAGTTAATTGAAAATTCTGATTTCTGTTAGTATTTAATTTCAAAAAATAAAAATTGCGGATCGTAAATTCCAGTCCACGGCTCACTTTTACCTAGCGATGAAGCGTGTGCCGTAATCGTTAAGCATAAAATGTGTTGAGCATGCGCAAATTCCAATCAATTCCAAATTCCAGCAGCCACAACGAAAACACAACATTACAAACAACAACCATAACGACCATATCGAACAACAATAACAACATTGTTCCAGCATTTGTGTGTGTGTTGGTTCGTAAGAGAGGCAGAGAGAGAGAGAGAGAGAGAGCGTGCTGTATGTGGGAATGCGTGGAATATTAATTAAAGTTTGCGCTTAGTTTGATTTCTTCCCTTTCGACAATAAACACACTCAACAAGTGTTTTGCGTTGTAAATACAAGCGAGCGTAGCCAAAAACAAAACAGAATCAAATAAAACCAGCAAATTCGAATTAAACGCATTCCAGAGAAGGGCAAAATTGTCCGACCGACCGACCGACCGATTGAGTAGGCATGCAAATCGCGTAGCCGAAAGCGAGATCAGCACTGAGATTAAAAAAAGGAGCGAAGAAAGGAGAGGATAGTATGTTTGTATGTGGGGGGGGCATTACATACATAAATAGCTGCCTGCAAATGTATGTGCATGCACACAAATACATATGTACAAGTATATACATATACATATGTATGTATGTATTTATGTATTTGCGCCCTCTTTACATTTAAGACACGCATCTTGCATATTTCGCCTTGATGTTGATCGACAGTTTGACATTTTATGTCGTCGCCGCCTGTCAAAGGATGGCGGTTATTTTATTTTTCAGTTGCTTGTGGCTGTTGTTTTTGATTTGCTTTATATTTAACCAAAATGTAATACTTACTAAAATAGCAACATTAGCAACAAGTCTTCGGCTTGGGTAAAATTCCAACGCTAGATGGCGCAGCTGTGAAACTATTCCAATATTTATTGTTGTCTTTTCAGTGGAAATAAAATGCTTGTTTGTGTTCACAAAATAACAGTAACACAGAAAGACGCAAATCAAAATTGAATCACGAACCGTTTTTACTCGACATTTTCAAATTGTTCAGAACGCGCACGTCGGTCGGTTGCGGGCCGCCAAACGGTTCCACGGCAAAACGAAAATTAAATAGTCGCTTGGCTGACGCTGCCCCAGAGCCCCACAGACCCAACACAACACAACACAACAAACCGCACAGAGCAATAAAAATAAAAGCAGAGCAAAGGCAAAGCCAAAGGCGGGTGGAATAAAAAGTTTGGCGCGCTTTGGGCGACGCGCTTCGCTCATCATTTGCATTGCTCTTTCGTTGAAAGAGCAAAGCTCTGGGCCAAAGAGAATCATGCGTTTTGCGTTTATACAAAATGTTCATGTGTGTTTAATATGCATGCGATCATTCACTTTTTTGTGTGCCTGAAAGATTTCCAAAGGCATATTAAGATTGGCCAAAATACATTCCATAAATAGACATATACAATTATATCTATACAAATTTGAAAACTGATATTAAATAAATACATGACAGACATTTAATCATTTAAGCATGTACTTGGATAACATCAGCTTATCAAAATATCAGGTAACAGGTAATTTTTCTATCAACATTGTAAATATTTTAAATCATATGTTTGAATTTAACGGAACTATTGAGAAAGCTACTCATGACTTGACTGACATGTATCTTTCTCTAAGAACTAATGTTGCCACACGTTCTGCGATAAATAAATACGCCACCTATGGATTTGTTTCTAAAGTTCATACATTCTCTTTGGCGCTCTAAATAGAGGTATCCGTGTGACCTGATGGTTGCCACCGTATTTTGGGAGCCTATGTTGCCACCTTTTTTTTTTTGCCAAACTTGGCCAAGGCTGCCACAGTTGAAAGAAAATTTTTGACGCAACAAAAAAAAAACTGAACAGCTGTGAGTTGGAGAAGGAAACTATGTATGTGATTTCGCTAAGAAAATTCTTTCACTTCGTACGTATTTTCATTTTGAGTTTGAGATCATATTCTCTGCATTTAAAAACTGCCGCTTCACAATTAAAGAATGACAAAAGTGTAAAGTTAAAATTGAAGGTAAATGCTTGGACAAGTTATTGTTTTGACTGTCAGGAGACAACGCCAAATAAAATAAAATTTAATGAGATTTTTGGGCGTGATGTAATCGGCGGGAGTGTGAGTGCCACGACTGCGCCATCTATTGTCTTATCAAGTTATTTATGCATTTTTATGTTATGTGCCAAAAAAAGCTCAGGTTACCGGTGCGGTTTGTTTATTATTGTATTGCACTTGAGGTTATGTGCATCGATCTGGAATATAAATAAAACACAGACTTATTAGTTGGAAAAAATCTTATGAGACGACGATTTGGCCATTTAAACGGTATTAATGCGAAAGATGAAGGCGACGCGTGCGTGTGAGCAGGATGGCTAGTGTATGCTTTCTGGAAGTGGGAGCCGGGTTGCCAGCACGGTTAACAGTGAAATACAGTAATTTAACATATTTCATTTAGTGCATATACGTAGAAATAAAATTATAGCCTAAAGTTCAGTAACGATTAATTACTTAGTATATTTGTGTTTTACCCAGATATCGATTTGTATTGAATGGTAAACATTTTGTGTTATTCCCAGACAGTCAGTCTGGCAACGCGACAGCGCTCTCTCACTCTCCCGCGAACATTTTCCCAGAGCACATGTGCCAGAGCCAATTGTTGCTCAAACTTTGCTATTTGTAAATTATTTCAATTTGTTTGTGCATTTGCAATAACAACAATATATGTTAAATATATATATATTGTTCACAGAGCACAGGCATAGGGCAGTTGAGTTATGAACAATCAGGACTATGGCGGCATCCAATGGATACAGCAGCACGCATCTGCGGTCGACTCCGAGTCTGATATGCTGGAAAGCGGCGCTGCCGACAGCGAGGTGACTGCGGCCTATTTGGTGAATGGCAATGCAACCGACGAGGACCTCGACCATATGGCGGCCGAGAATCTCATCTTTATGGCGCGAGACGGTCAGCTGAGCGAGATTATCGCTGCCAACGAATCGGGCGGCGGCACAGTTCTAATCACTGACAGCGGCGTTGCATACGCCGAGTCATTCGATGATGACGCACAGGTGGTCACCGAGGAGATCATTACCGATGATTGGGTGCAGCATCAAGGCGCCGAACGGTAAGTCGCTGTCACACATACCCATTGATAATGTTGATACATATTATATTTATTGCCTTGCAGTGTCGAGATCGCTGCGGAGCAAATTGCTGGAAATGTTAATTCGCTGGAGCTACTGGATATGGAGCAGGATGAGTATACGGCACTGCGACCCTATCCTTGTGATTTCTGTAGCCGGCGTTTTCGCAAAAAGGCAAGCCTCAACAATCACATGCTGGCGCATCAAAACGATCGTCCGCATTTGTGTAAATTGTGCGGAGCAAGATTTTCGCGTCGCGCCGAGCTCATCAGTCACTTTAAGGCACATGCCGAGGCTCAGGATGCAGCCGATGCGGAGGCTGCAGCGGCGGCTTCGATTAAATTTGAGCCACAACAGCACAGACAAGTCGATGATCATTTCTACGAACAGGAATGGCCACTGTATCAGGAGCAGGACCAGGAGCACGATCAAATGCAGGAGCAACAAATGGAGCAGGAGCAGTTAACCGTTGCCAACCAGGAGATGCAACAAGCCAGCTATGCAGCAGTGAGCGATGTGCCCGCTCCAACTGCCGCCCGAGGTCGTATAAGTCGCCTCAAGCCCAAGGAGGAGAGCACGCAGTATATTGTGATTGCTGAGAAGCAGACAACAGATGTCTTGCAACAGTTTGTAGACTGTGAAGGCTTGGCGCCAACGCTGCCTGCCAATGCGACGTCAAGCGACGTCGATGCCAACAATGCGACAGAGAACGGTCAAGCAATGAATGCATCACGTTTCCCAGTACTGGATGATAGCAAACCCTTTGTGTGCCAACAATGTGGCTTGGCATTTGCGCGAGAGAAGGCGCTCGTCTCCCATATCAAGGTGAGCATATGGCCAATTGGATTACCATTCTCTGGATATGATGATTGAGCTATTTCTGACTATATGTCGGTTGGTCTGTGCGCTCAACTGAAAATGTTACGACCCAAGCACAACCTTGCAACACTCTGATCCCAGCTAAAAACCCAGCCAAATGCAAATAAATTGTTCCATTTATCATAATAGTAACTAATTTCTACTTTTAGAATCATCGCGTGGATTCGCCGTTTGAATGCAATCAGTGCCAGGAGATGTTCTGGGATAGCCAGAGTCTGCAGGAGCATCAGAAGACACATCAGTTCGAGGAGAGCAATTCAGAGTACGATCCTGCCTCGGCAGGGGATGACAGTGCCAGTGAATCGGAGCCAGATCAGCTCTATGGTGACTTCTACTGTAGTGAGTGCGGCATTTCGTTTCACAGGCAGGACCTGCTCCGTCGCCATGCCAAGCAGATGCATAAGTTGGGCATGGGGAGCGCTGTGGCATCCACGGTCAACTCTGTCGATGTGGATGGCAGTGCAGATGCTGATGCTGATGCCGATGCCGAGAATACCAAAGATGCGCCGCATTGTTGTCATACGTGTGGAAAGTCATTCCCCAGCGCATTGGAGCTGCTCGCCCATGCCGAGATTCATGCCCGTTTCCCGCCATTCAAGTGAGTATTCACTATCTAAATCCAGCTAGTTTCAGCTGCTTTCATTTCCCACTTGCAGATGTGTCTTATGTGGCATAAGCTTTTACGAGGAACAGGCCATCAAAAGGCATTTGCACGCTCGTCATCCGCACGAGCTTAAGCCAAATTCATGTGTGCTCTGTGGCAAGGAGTGTCGCGATCGCAAGGCGTTGATTAAACACGCCTGGGATCATTCCCGTGAGAAGTGCCACTCGTGCTCCAAGTGCGGCAAGAACTTTCACAACAAGGCGCGTCTGAAGCGACACATGGCCTCGCATCGCGATAAGTCGGTGGTGTGCGAGGTGTGCCACGAGGAGTTCCCCGACGGACGCACCCTTTCCAATCATCGTCATTCGCATAGCACAACGTCGCCGGGCAAACTGTTCCCCTGCCATGAATGCGGGAAAACTTTTGGCTCCCGCAGCTCACAGCAGATTCATGTGCGCATCCACACCGGCGAAAGGCCTTACGGTTGTCGCTATTGCTGGAAGGCCTTTGCCGATGGCGGTACGCTGCGCAAGCACGAAAGGATTCACACTGGCGAGAAGCCATATGCCTGCTCCGTTTGTCCCCGTGCGTTTAATCAGCGTGTTGTGCTGAGGGAGCACATACGCTCCCATCATTCTGGATTAGATGCAGTGCGTGGCACGTATCATTGCACCGTCTGCACAGCAGATTTATCCTCATCCAATGAGCTCATACAGCATCTCATTCAACACAGCGACACGAACACAGCCAAACAACGACAACCAATTGTGAGTAGCCCTTTAAGATTCTCTTGATCAACATAATTCTCATGCTTTTTCCAATCTGTAGACGGGTCCCCGGAAATACAAACGTCGAAGGAAACTGCAGCCTCATGAAATTGCACACATGCGTGCGGAGCACAAGGATGGCGACGATTATGTCAGCGACATGGATCTCTGCGATCTGGATGTGGAAAATGTGGACGATCTGTTTGATGCGGCGGAAACAACGCCGCCCAAAAGGGAGAAGCGTAAACGCAATGCTGCAGGTCAAACGAAAGCAGCGTCAAATGTCGTCTCAGCATCCGCGCTAAACAACAACACAACTTTATCAGCTAAATCCGCCAATGGCAACCAGGATCGCCTGTGGGAGGAGAAATTCCTGCAGGCAAATAGCAATGGCAATGCCAACAGTCAGTTGAATGATGATGCATTCAAGAACATCTTTCAAATTGATTCGCTGGTGGTAATTAATGATACCACGTTGCAACCTGTTAGCTCATCCAGTACCAGTGGTGCCCCTGCGTCCAAGACGCGGCGCAGCGTCAAAAACACTCAACAGACACAACAGTTGCAGACGAGCAGCAGGAAGTCAACGACAGCAGCGGCAACAACAGGGGGTGATGATTGCAGCAAGTCCAGTGCCTCCGTGTCATCAAACAGTCGGAGCAGCAGCCGTAAGAAAACAGCCAAGTCCACAAAGAACGCGGCCAGCACGGCGTCCACATCGAGCAGCTCGCGTCCACGCATGATACACACGGAAAAGTCACGGGTGCCGCCAGAGAATGCGTCGAGGAGGACACGAGGAAGGTCTTATATCACGAGGACGAGTACCAGCGAGAGCAACCAGCTGGGTCTGGTCAAGTCGAGTGGCGTTGGGAGCTCACGCATTGTGGATGACTATGAGATTATATCACCTGCCACACAGCCACCGAATCAGATAAGCTCCAGTCCGTTGCACATTAAGCAGGAACAGGAGCAGCAGCAACAGCGTGTGCCACTCATGTATGATGATACGCATCTGCTGATCGATGCGGCC
Organism: Drosophila rellima; assembly: GCA_035043635.1. Lineage (NCBI taxonomy): Eukaryota > Metazoa > Arthropoda > Insecta > Diptera > Drosophilidae > Drosophila > Drosophila rellima. The sequence goes on along the minus strand of JAWNMV010000811.1, from coordinate 3,408,050 downwards.
TTGTTGCGTGAGAAGACCTATGAGAAGTTCAATCCCAGCATTGTTAATGACCTGGAGGAGATACTGCGTAGTCCTCTTAAGCATGATCGCAATTCGCGTCTGCGTTTCACCAGCGAATCATCGACAACGCCACAGTTCCTGCCCGAGGAGGAGCAGAATCTTATTAAAATCGAGCCTACGTCACCGGATTTGCGTGAAATGGTTGAGAGCCAGCAGCGTGTGAGTTCCTCAGGACACACAACCATAACGACGCCCTCATCGTCATTCTCGTCAGCGGCACGCACTTCCCGCCACCTGCGACAGCTTACTGCCAACTCCGGTTCAAGGGCGACAACGAAACGCCACAGCGGCAACAAAACAGTTTCCACCTCCAGTTCCAAGAAATCCGCATTATCTTCATCTGCAACGTCTGTAAGCAAAACAAGCAACTCGTACCTCAGCTATGGCGTGGACTCCTACAATGTGAATGTTGCTGGCAATGCCAACTCATCGGATGTCAGCTCTGGATTCTTTTCCATCTCGGAAGTCGTGTCCGCTGCAGATGCCGCCGATGCAGCCGCCAAAGCGGCGGCGGCCAACAAACCGGAGCGTCGAGCCCGTTGCTATGAGTGTGAAATGTGCTCGGCCAATTTTCCGGATCGGGCCCAGCTGCTGGAGCATGTGCATATACACATCTGAAACGAATATTGATGTTATGGAGAGGGAATTGTTATTGGAACTGTGCTGTAGCGTTTGTTAGTGTTTCTCCCTACCACGAAGGGAGGAAACAAATTTACTAAAAGAAAACTAAAAAAACTAAAAACCATAATTAAACTAATCATTAAGTTTTGCTTAAGTTTCTCGTATTTTTTGAAACATTTACTAAATACATTTCAATTACAAATTGGATAAATGTTATGCGAGACGAATAATATATGTGTACATATGTACATATATATACATCTATATATTGTATCATAGAAACTTCGAAGGATCGTTGATTAATGCGTTATTTAAATTGCATAAAGAGCTTAGCTGTAAGGCTTTTTAAATTTGTACCTCAATTTTGTTTCTGATGAATTGGTAAGCTGAAGTAAATAAATACATAATGGTTTTCATTTAAACAAATGCTCTATTAATAATGCATTATCTGACATTTAAATCATGCCTTTAATAAATGTTTACTACGAAAGTCTTTCACAATTTTAGAATGCTGTAACGATCTTGAACTTTAAAATGGATTTGCTACATTTTTACAGAATCGATTATTTCCCATTATCGGTGTGTAACAAGATAATTACAATCGTTATCGCCGAGAACGAGAGTTTTATCACAATGTATTTTATGAGTCAACTTCGAGAATGAGTATGAGAATAAATAGGTATGTATGTAATACATTTGTATATCCACTTATGAATATGCATGTGCTATATTTGCACTCTTTGTCATGCCTCTCTCTCAGAGAGTGCATCGCTCTCTCAGTGTCTGACAAAGAATTGGCACACACACAGACACACCCCGACGTACCAGTTGATTCAGTGTTCAGTCATCGCTGAGTTTCCAAACAAAGCGATTTAATAACAATCTATTTGTTTTTTGTTTTCGTCCGCAACTTGTTTTAGCATTTCTCTCACAACCGACAGTCAGTTCAGATATTTAAAACAGTTTGGTCATTACTTTTGACACTTTTCCAAGCAATCTTAGCTAATTGCATTCGTATTAACAGCCTTAATTTACAGTCATGGCAAATCAAGGCGGCAACTTGTGTGGCGGCGTTAATGAAATCCAGGGTGAAGATTTCCAGCAGGCCTTGGATGTATTGAACAAAACTCTGGCCACTTTGGCCATGGGTGATGGACCCAGTTTTCAGTGAGTTGTAACTATAAAAAAATAAAACTAAATTAATGCATCAGTATCTTTCTTTTAAAGGGTTGTCAAGGTCAAGTCGGTGACGTCACAGGTGGTTGCCGGCACACTTTATCGCTACCAGGTACAACTCTCCCAGGGAGATGAAGTCAAGGAGAGCTATGTGGAGATCTGGTCACAGCCGTGGCTTCCGGAGAAAGGAACAAATATCAAAATTAAATTTGATGGCGAAGAAAATAACTCTATTGATAGCACATTTTAAGATGCATCTAAAATCACTTTAAGGATAAATATCTTTAATATTGTTCGCTAACTGAATCAATATTTTATAATAATAAAAATGAGATGACATTTATTAGGTTTCTATATATTGTGGGTTCTAGTAAAAGCTTTGATAAATCAATGGAAAATTTTGTAATGGTCAAGATAACAGCTGTAAGTATATTTATATTTACCAAGTGATTCCATTTGCATTAAGCAAATGTTTTCTACAAATGTGTCAAGAGGAGATATGACCTAATATTTTGTGTAAACAAAACAATACTCGTTAAATTGTTATTGTGAAAAAATTGTTCAATTTCTAACGGAAATATGAGATAAATTTAAATGTAACACTATTTGTAAGTCATAGTAATATAATAAAATATTTATTTCACTTATTTTGGACTCAACTATCAGAATTCTGATTTAATTATACATGTATATGGTACATATGGTTGACATAAGTGATAAGAGGTTGAAGAGTCGAATCATAACTATTTGTAATTAATAACATTTTTTAAAGAGACTCAACAAATGCTAATCATGTTATGAATAAACATTTTAATCTCTGTTCGAAAATTTCCAAAATTGTTTAATCAGTTTTGACTACCCCAATATATTTAAGTACTGACATAGTTTAGTTGCTCAAAATGTTTAGTTGATAAACTTTACATTTAACATACTGTCAAGTGATTTTTACATATATATGTATATACAAACAATTTTTGTATTGGTAAGAGAGAATTTGAGCCCGCTCTTTATGTACTTGGAGAGAGCGTGAGAGTGATGTGTATAAATATGAGAGCTCTGGCGTTTCATATTTAGTTCTTCGGCAACCTTTGGTCAAGCTTCAGCACTACAAAATGATCGCTTCAAAACTGTTCTTCCTGACAATCTTCGCTCTTGTCTGCGTGTCTCTCTGTGAAAATCCGCCTATTATTGGTGGTCCCCAAGAACTGAGCGGAGACGATCTAAAAGCGGCTCTCGATGAATTAGATGCGGCTCTGACTAAACTGGCTACTGGCGATGGACCCAGTTATAAGTGAGTTAGAATCATCAATAATAAAAATACAAATAATACTTATTTGTATAAGATGCTAAATGATCTCAATTTTGTTTTATATATAATAGAGCTGGCAAGGTGACAAAGGTGACGAATCAACTTGTTGCTGGTACTCTTAAGACTTATACTGTGGAACTGCAGACTGGAGCTGCTTCCAAGCAGTGCACCGTCAAGATCTGGTCTCGCCTTTGGCTTAAAAAGGACGGTACCAACGTCCAGATCGAGTGTGACGGTGACGATTCTAAGGTTGACACCACCTACTAATTGATTGACCAGCTTATCAATTAAAATCCAAATTGATGTAATGCAGTTTTAAATAAAATTACAAATTGTTTGATTACTTGCTATCATGGCATTAATTATAATTGTTGGCAATACTATTTTTTTATGTTGCTGACGTTTAACTGTTACAGACAGATTGAAGATTCAATTTGGTTTCGCTTATTAAGAACTAATTTCGCATCCCGCTTAAATATTAGATCCGGTTTTTAGATATTTGTCGAAAATACGCCCCTATTAATGAGATCTATACTGAACCATGCCACAGCGAAATTTATAATGCAAAGAACGTGTTTTGAATTTAAATTTAAATGAAAGAAAATAAGTTTATGTATTTAAAAAAAAGTGTTTAATCACAATAACGAACTGTTCTTGCAAGTAGCTAATCTGTTATTTAATATTCAGACTATATGGTAGGTCAAACACTAATATAATCGAAGACAGATTTTTGTTATCGGACAATGCCCTTCCCAAGCTTTTCACTCTTCAGGTTTAATTTAGTTATTTATTTAATATCAAGCTATAAGCAGCCCACCTAAAAATATATATTTACATTGAAAATTTAAAAGAAAAATAATATTATATATTATTATAGTATATTAATAATATTATTATAGTAAAATATATTTCAAATCTGCTATTGCCGGTCTTCACTGGTTTCTTATCAGTAGAAGCTTTTACTCAGACTTTACGAGCATATAGCTTTCTTTACACTTTAGGTTTGGAAGTCAAGGAAATTGAGTTATATATGTATGTCAAGTTTGCTTTTTCAATTATTTACATATTATTGAAAAATTAGTTCAGATATGTATGTATTTATGTTTGAGATTTGCAATAGGCCTGCCTGTTATAAACAGTTTTCGAAGGTTTAGATTATAAAAAAGAACATGTCTCGGATCACTTTTGTTTTGCAATATGTTTTTATAGAACTTTTACTGTAGGTTAACATAAGGAGGTAAACGCAGATGTGTGAAAAGATAGAACTTTGCTGTCATATGTTTCGTTTTTTGAACTGATAGGCAAGCAGTCTGCATATATATATATATATATATATATATATTTTCGCCTTCCTTATCTCAAATTCGCAGTCTCGAGTAGAGGAATAACATTCCCTTAACAGCATTTATTAGTCTTATCAATATAAAATATAATTTCCAATATAACATTTTTAATGTTCGTCGAGAATTATTATTCCCTTAACACCGCTAAATATTTTATATGTTGTCGTATTATACATTAACTTATCGAAAACATTATCAATCTAATATTACAAATCGAAAAATGTCATGTCTTTTGTTTTCTATTTTTAATTTTGTGTCAAAGAAGTCAAAACCAATAATAATAGGATTAAATTAAAATTTCGTGGAAAAGCCCGTCTGTACGCTTATATTGGTCTTAAAATTGATTAGGATTTTAATTATGTGCCAAACATACATATACATATGTACATATAATTATATTGATTTGAAATAGACGAGAATATTTGCTTTTGTTTTAATTATTCTATTCTAACATATCATATATACATATGTACGGAGGTAAATATAAATATATGAACACAGATCATATATATTTCTTTAAATAGCGAACATGGACATCTCAATAGGCTGTTGTCATCAGTTCTTACTGACGAAGCTTTAATACTATATAGTATTATAGTAATGTAGTTTTGTAATTTTTTTATATTTATACAAGTAGGTGTTTGTTATTGTAATAATCATATGTAAATTGTGGTTTCCCGCGATTTCGCGCCTAGTATTAAACAAAGGCAAATACATGTATTAATATTAGTGCATCTAATTCTGTAATTTTTTTTTAACTCCGATTTTTGTACTTTAACATTGAATTGAGCTCGTGTATACTTATAATAATCTAATTGCACTTTAGCAAACATTTACTGACATAATTTAATGATTGCTCTTTTCAAATTTGTATGAGAAACTATTGATTGTCTGAACAAAAGGCAAAATATGTACTTACACTCGGACACTATCTCACAAACACACAAACACTCACATCAATCTCACTCAGATCGATCAGATTCTCTCAGGGGCCTATAAAAGGCGTCGCAGCTCTGAGCTTGGCATTCAGTCTGAGATTGTGCTTCGAGTCGACTGTAAGACGGGAAAATCAGAGAAATGTTTTCAATGAAAGTTATTTTTGTACTGGGCTTGACCCTGGCTGTGGTCTCCGCCCAACTCGGTGCCCCCTCAGCTCCACTCACTGGCGCAGATCTTGAGGAAGCCGAGGGTGTTTTGACCAAATCTTTGGCCACATTGGCCAGCGGTGATGGACCAAGCTACCAGTAAGTAACAAAAGTCCATCAGTCGGATTAATATTTAAATGCTTATCATAAACGCATATAATTTTCTTAGACTTGGCAGAGTTATTTCGGCCACGAGCCAAGTTGTTTCTGGAACGAAATATGTCTACAAGGTGGAACTCATTGAGGGCACCGACACAAAGGTTTGCACTGTGGACATCTGGGCGCAGCCCTGGCTAAAAGAAAATGGTTACGAGGTCACTTTCAACTGCCCCGATGGCCAAGTCGTTAAGACCCACAACTAAATTGGTTAAAACGAGAAAAAAATAATAAAGAATGCTTTTCATTATGAAAACAAATAATTTTAAATTAATCCACGAGCTGTTTTTGATCTTACCTAATCAGAAAATATGTATATATACATAACGAAAGCTAAAACAAGTATAAGGGGGCGTAAATCTGATGCAACCACTCTATATAGTATGGGAAAACAGCTCTATCAATTTATTCCACTCCTCGTGACTAGCTACATTCAATTAACTAATTGACACTGAACGATTCTAATTAAATTTTAATACAGAGATAAAAAAATACGAACCCTAATATTTTAAATAAAATTATGATGATTTCTCATCTCTTTCCCTTTCTGATTCTCTCACTGTTTCTGTACTTTTTTAAATTGACGGAACTGTTTAGTAAGAGTGTGTACATATGGAACATATACAGTCCACAGATAGGACAAATAGGTCAGATAGGTAAAGACACATATAGCAGATAAACAGAGAGGCTGACTGAGAGTCTTCCAGGTAGAAATAGAGAAAAGAGAGAGGGAGAGAGAGAGAGGCTTATTTAGAATACAAGTATGCAAAGATAGACAATGCGGCCTTTCACCTATGTTCGTATATACAATTTGCTCATTTTTAGGGTAGGTTATATGTAATGAAAAAAATGTTATCAGGTAGTTACTGACGATAGTTGGAAATCATTGTTCGCTTAACTTGTGTGCGTAGATTGAAATCTGTATAGAAGTATATTTATACCATGATGTCATCATGATATCTGCCACTCACATAACAACTGCTACAGAGAATATAAAAATAAGATGTAATGCATAACTGAAATTTATTCTAAAAAAGTGATGGACAATTTGGTCCTAGGATGTTACATAGCAGAAATTAAATTGTTGTTTAACCCATGAAGAACTTGTTCTTGAAGTTGTTGTTGGCATTGGCGGTCAGTTTCTTGATCTGCTTGAGCAATGCAGCCCTTTGGTCGGCGGCATGTCTTCTGCATTGGGCCAGTCTGCGTTGAAGGTACCTGATGCGACGGAGCAAGCGCCTCCTTGAAGGACCGGTGGAGCGGGAGGTGGTGGTGGTGACTCCAGACGCGACGGTGGTGGTGGTTACACCTGCAGCCGCTGTGGTGGTGTCTGTCGCCACTGTTGTTGCTGCGGCGGTTGTCGTCACACAGTCGGGATCAGCCGCGTTGGCAGCATCAGTACAATCAGTACAGTCGGTGGTAACTGTAGGTGAACAGGGGACCGCATCGCTGTATTGCACCAAAGACAATACCAAAAGGGCGCAAGCGAAGACAACAGTTTGGATTCTCATTTTAATTCCACTGACTTTGTGTTGAAAGCTGAATGTAAATTTGGAAGACCAACACTTCTTTTTATACCGATTTTTAGTTCAGTCATATTTACCTTTTTGAATTGCCACATATGGAAATTCTGTAAACGGTTAAAATGGGCACACAAGTGTTCTGCAAAACTTGTTTGACTTCAAACGTTTAATATGTAATCAGTTGTTACAAGTATTTAACGCACTTCTTAGTGTAAGCTGAAGCCGAAATCATTACATCTCAATAGTAAACGCCTTCTTGGAGGTTTCAATTTCGTTAAACATTTTGATGCATAATTTTAGGCATCTTAGAAGTAAATTAAAAATTAGCCACTGCGGCAAAAATTAATATGTCAACATATAAAATTAATATAACAGAAAATACTACTTAATATATATTAAATACTCCATATATAGTTTTCAGAATATATTTATATTAATATACGTATATATTATATACATATATAAAAACCTGTAAAAAATTTAGATTATATTTTGTTTATGGTGCTGAAATTCGCAAATACTATTTAAGTAGGACATGTGAGGACTACAAATAAATGACTGGAATATTCTCAGTGTATTTTCAAAAATATTCTTTTTAAATAAATAGCATTGTTACAAAAAGTTTTTCTATTGTTATTCAATTTGTGTAAAATATTTATTGTGAATTGCTATTGGGTATAGAGAATTTTCAAGGGGCTGTAATTGAAATATGAGAAAATACGATTTAGCAAACTTTGTTAAGTTTTCGCGTTAACTTTTATGTGAGGAAAAGGCCTACAATTGCCTTTTAACACATGCATTGAATAATACTTCTTTTACACTTAAAATAAATAAAAAAGACAGGTATGTACATTTGATTAATTCCGATAAGCTTTTATTCAAATTATATTTTGGATCAATTCAGATAAAAATATTATTCAACCCAGAAACTTGTTTGAGAACGTATTTCTGTTAGCCTTTAAGCTGTTGATCTTCCTTCTCAACGTAATCCGTGTTCTCGCCGCATTCCTTCTACATCTGATAAATCTAAGTCGGAGTCTAGCCAGACGACGCAGCAAGCGCCATCTTGGAATTCTGCCTCCTCCACTCGAGACGGTGGTGGCGGTGATGGTGGTGGTGGTTACACCTGCAGCCGCTGTGGTGGTGTCTGTCGCCACTGTTGTTGCTGCGACGGTTGTCGTCACACAGTCGGGATCAGCCGCGTTGGCAGCATCAGTACAATCAGTACAGTCGGTGGTAACTGTAGGTGAACAGGGGACCGCATCGCTGTGTTGCACCAAAGACAACACCAAAAGGGCGCAAGCGAAGACAACAGTTTGGATTCTCATCTTAACTCCAGTAGTTTAGTGGATATCCAACTGAGACTCCCGTTCTGCTTTTTATAGCAATCTTGGCTATTTGGCTACACTTCCTAGTTTACGCAACTGTAAAATGAATCACATAATTCTAATATTGATTTCAATATTTAGTTCACATTACATTATTTTAGTGAGTTTTCTTGATGTTTAATCAGATGTGTAAAGTATTTACATACACATTTATTGGTACATCTCAATGTCAACCAACAGCTTTTTGAGCAGAAGAACAAAAGCTGACTGCTATAAGACTTACTGAAATATCTTCTAGCCTACCTTTAGGAGCTCTCAATTTTTACAACTGTTTCGTTCCCGAACTTCTTTACCAATTTGTCATCATCTTGTTATAAAAGATCAAAGAAACATTTAAATATTTGCTTAAAACATGTTTTTATTAACAACTGATTACATTTTATATCTAGCCCCTGAAAACACGAATATTGTTGCCACGGTTTCTCCTTGCATTGCGGTTGTTACGCGTAAAACCATTTCCAGTATTAGTGTTAGTTCCGCCTCCGGCACCAGCTCCAGCTCCAGCTCCATTGCGATTCACACGAACGCGACGCACATTTGTGTACTGAAGATTGCTAAGACGGACAATCCTATTGTTCGGTCTTAGGGTAACAGAAATTTCCGTTGTAGTTGTTGTTGTGGTGGTGCAATCGGCGTCGTTCACATTTGCGCCGTCGGAACAGTCAGTGCAGTTGGTCAAGATGGTTGCCGAACAGGCCACCGCATCGCTGCTCCTCACAAAGAACATGGCCAAAACGGCAACGCTAAGGACGATTGTATACGATCTCATTTTATTATTTTTAAGATTGTTTTCCAAGAATGTGTATAAAACTTGTGATGTATTTTTGTGAAAATGCCCGGCTTTTTATAGTCGAAAATTATGTACTGTGAACCTTGAATATTTATTTGCAAATGTGTGCAGCTGTTTAGTTTTTATTTGCTTAGAAATTTCGCATGAACTATAAAACCTTGGATTCCACAGGTTAGCAAATGAATGACGCGAATTCAAGCATTTGAACTCAAGGATACGCTTTATTTTGGCAACTACAGAAAAAAATATTGTTTAACTGAAGTGTTATTTATTATTAAATATGTTAAGTATATTTATTACAGATTTATTTTATCGTCCGATTTAATGCAGAAAATTGTATGTATTTGAAATGTCTAGACGTTCCTGGGTAACATTTTATAACTAATATAACTTCCTTTAAATACATAAGCATTTTCCTTCAACTTTTTAATATCCAAAAATAAATAATAGCATACAGAAATAACAAATGAATTTTGTATTAGGCGGTATGTTATAACATGTTGAGGAGTATTTGGGTATCTTTGAAAAATGAACAGAGCATTTACAAGTCGACTTCTGAGTTGTAAACAAGTCTTGATAAAAGAATTGGGTTAAATAAACTTTGGATACTATCATTCGAAACTATCTAAAAATGGAATAAGACTTGATGAAGTATTTAAATGAGAAGAAATTTCGACAAGTAAGTTACGTTCAGTATTGATCTGTAAATAAAGTTTAACATAAAATTGTAAAATAAGACAAGCGAATCGTTTGATTTTTTTGTCAAAAGTCAGATCAAAACTAACACAAATTATGACTTGTAATGTTGCAGGGTCGAAAATCAGACCAACTTCAAACTTTCAAAACTTAGTCAAAGCTGATCAACATTAGATTTAAATCAATAAACTTTTCGATTATTTAATGAAACATTTTATTAAATTATTATTTGAAAAGAAACGTATACATGTGTGTACGAATATTTATCCCCTAATCACGAAAACATTGCCACCATTGCGACCATTGCGATTCCTGCGATTTCTGTTTCCGTTCCTCACATTTCTGCGTCCTCCATTACGAGGTGTATTACCATTCCGGTTTACTCGGATCCGACGGACATTTGTGTAACTTAGATTACTAATGCGGACAATTCTTCGATTGGGTCTCAGAGTTACTGATCCCCCCGATCTAATGGTTGTTGTAGCCTCCGTAGTTATTGTCGTTGTTGTTGTTGTGCAATCAGCGTGATCCACATTTGCCTCGTCATCGCAATTGGTACATCCTTCTGGCAAATCGGGATCAAGTGATTCACAGGCCACCGCGTCACCGTTTCTGACAAGAAAACTGGTGAAAATAGCAAAGCACAGGAAGAATGTAAAAGTTCTCATTGTTGCTGGTTGAAATTGATGAATATTTTGATATCAATTAGCTAATAAGTTTCGTCTTTTATATAAAAATAATTGATGAATTATCTGCAAATTTACGCAGATGTTTTCACATTATTTGCTGTCGAATATTTAGCGAATTTGTCTTCGATTTGTAAGCAAATAAAAGGCTTATGATTATTTAAGACGAGCAAATATAGCGCAGCTTTGCTGGACAAATAGACAGGTTACCTTCACTGAGATGTACACCTGGAGATCAAAATAAAAAAATTGAATAGAACCTTGCGAATCTTTGAATGATTTTCAGTCTGTTACAGTTAAGTATTCAAGGTAAATTGAACTCACACTAATATAAGTACACACATATGTATGTAATATTTAATTATGGTTGATTTAGATATAGTTGTAAAGTTTCCAGTAAAATATCGGATTAGACTGATTATTTTAATAGATATTATATATTATTTTAAAAGAATGTAAAAAGATAGTTTTAAATTTTTGAATCGTTTCGTATAATTTAAATTGTTACGCTTCAAAAAATAATGGTATTGAAATAACTACAAAAAATATGAAAGGTACTTTCGCAGCATTTATATTCGGCAATAAATAAAAATTCGTCTGCAAAACATGGTTTTTTTTCCCAAAAATTTCTTCAAGTTCCGCTTTTCAGATAAATAGTATTTGTTTCAAATATTATAACTCCATTTTTATATACTTATTGGTAATTCAGCCCTGAATACTGAGTCTAATAGTCGATTTTGATTTCAGTTTAATGTTTATTTAATATGGACATCGGATTTATAAAATATATTTATTTATGATGGATCGAACACATATTTAACCTCTCAGGACACGTACATTGCGGCCACGTCCACGTCCATTTCCGTTGCGACGGTTTCTCCTTGTCCTGCGATTGTTACGAGTGTTGCCAGTTCCAGGGCTGATGTTAGTTCCGACTCCAGTTCCATTGCGATTCACACGAACGCGACGCACATTTGTGTACTGAAAATTGCTAAGACGAACAATCCTGCGATTGGGTCTTAGAGTAACTGAAATTTCCGTTGTAGTTGTTGTTGTGGTGGTGCAATCGGCGTCGTCAACATTTGCCCCATCGGAACAGTCAGTGCAGTTGGTCAAGATGGTTGCCGAACAGGCCACCGCATCGCTGCTCCTCACAAAGAACATGGCCAAAACGGCAACGCTAAGGAAGATTGTATACGATCTCATTTTTGATTTTTAGATTGCTTTCCAAGAATGTATCTGAATCTTATAATGTAGTTTGTCTTAAAAGCTCAGCTATTTATATTAGAACAACATTTAAATATTTTTATTTGCTTAATGCCTTGAAAAATTATTTTGCAGAAGTGAGCAGCTGTTTTGCACTTGTTTCTTTTATCTTGTTACTCCAGGTGGACGGAAGAGAGACGTCAAATCAAAGATTTCAGCTTAAGGGAACGTTAAACTTTGCTTAAGACCGGAAATACTATCATAACAATTGCTCATTCAATTTTCTCAATAATAATTTGAGATTGAGCCCAAGCCTTTGATAAAAGTATATATAAAAATCAAGTTAATCACCAGATCTCAGAACCATTTGAATTCGTTAAACTACCATTGTTTACTTAAAAATAATATATTAAATAATACAACTAGACGGAGATGTAAATTCGACTCATAGATATGCATGAATATTCATATTACATATTCGAAAATATGTTAAAATTGAAAAGCTTTAAATTTATATCAGATGATGTAGAATCATCTTTCTTGCTAATAGAATTCATAATATAACGTGAGAGTTTCCAATGGCTGAGCTTTAGTATCTGTATAGCTTTAATTATAATGACGTCAGGTTGTTAGAGTGTAGCTAAAACAATGGCAGCAGCTTTGGCTTTATTTGCTTCAATTCAGTTGGAGTTCGAGGCGATCGTTGAACGGGTCAGTCATGGAGTATACAAACTGTTTTCATTTAATTTTCATGATTTTTATACAGAGATCGGTGAGTGAATAAAATTCGACAATAAAATTAATAAACATATTAATTTTCTCATATATAGCTTTCAATTTGTATACCTCCCAACCATTGCATTGAGGATGTAAGTAGAAAACTCTTTAAATGTATTTTTTTGGTTGTTCTGTTTTAATCTTGTCAGCTTACAGATGGAATATAGCGATGCTAAGGAACGTTTCACTTACGTCTTGTCCAAATATGCGGAATTGGAAATGAAAATTACCGGCGAGCCCCTGGGGTAAGTTTCGAATGAGCAATAATTTCATTAACCCGTTAAAATTGGACGCTTTGGAGAGCAGTTTGCATGGCAAACTCGTCACGCATGGCAACGTCGAGGAGCAGCACATAGTATTCCAGCTGATGGACAATACACCACACGACGTCATCCAGAGCTGCGTGTTTGTGGTAACCAAAATACCTGGTGAGTGTGAGTCGATTGTCACTGTCTGCAACACATTCCTGGGTCGCACTCCGCGACCGTTGTTGGAACGCAAGCCACTGATGGTTTGCGAGGATGGCGTGCGGGAAGCGGAAGTGGAAGTGGACGTGGACCCGGAAGTCGGGGACACAGAAACCTTCAATGAGGGCAAGGAGGAAACAGCAGCCACAGCACCGGATGTCGATGTGACCAGCGTCAGTGAGCTCATCTAAGTGACTCTAGGCAATAAAGACAAATTATCATGCCCTGTTATTGGTTGAACAAATGGAACAAGTTGTATAAGCTGAAATAAAATATAGGATCAATAAGCCAAAAAGCAATTATTCAATGCATAATGAAAACAAGCTCAAATTATAGAGCTTTGCGTTTATATACAGAAACAACATACATATATACACAAGTAAATATATATTTATTCATATTAATTATATCAGCCTAAAAGTATACCATACAAAAAAGTATAACAACTAACTAATATTTTACCTTGGCTGTAAGTTTGTATAATTTGTAGGAATATACTCAAATGTTCATATTTTGATTTAAATACTTTCTGTACAAACTTTAGTAAACACAACAAATTTGATAACAATCTTAAGATCGTAATGATATAGACTGCATTTGCTCTTAAGCAAGAGCAACAACTATTGATGCAACTTGAAGCTCAACAACTGACAAAAATTGCGCCTGCGCTTTAAATCCTGCCAAAGACAGTGCTTGGAGTTTGGGGTACAGTGGTCCAATATCACAGATTCTTAAGTGAATTTGTAATGCACAGCTGTTAAAAGGCATGCAAATTAAAGTTAAAATAATAATATTAAATAAAAATAAAAGTACCTTTAAGCACTTTACAAAATTAGTATAGCTAAAGAAAGCTTTGTTTAAGCATTGCTTATCAATTTCGTAACACGGTTGCATTCATTGCCATCACCCACAGTTACCTTGAAAGAGAGTGAGAGCGCTTCACAATGAGAGAGCAAACTGGAGCAGCAGCGTGTGCCAAATAACAGTAAACAAAGCGTAGCACATGCTACGTCGACGGCAGCGATAGCACAAAAGTTGGTGCTTCTGCTGCTGCTGCTGCTGCCTCTGCTGCTGCCTCTGCTGCTGCTGGTTACGCATCGGCCTATCAGTTGATGTCTGGCGCCAAAGCGAACTGGAGCAACGAAAACGCGACAATACCAAATGCTGTGAGCTCAAACGCTGCACAACACGAATGCTCCACAGAGACGCAGAGAAAGAGAGAGAGAGGAAGGGAAAGAGAGTAAGCAAGACTAAAGAAGAGCGCGAGAGAGAGTACGAATGAGGGCCCAAGCCGCAAGGCAGTAGCGTGAGGGAGAGAGAGAGAAAGAGAGCTTATTTGGCTACGCTGTAATGTAGCCTAGACCCGCACAGAATTTTTGGTCGCGACATTGCTCAGTGCTCAACTTGACGTCGTGCTGTGCAAAAGTCGTACCGAATAAAATCGGGCAGATCTGTGACAGAGATTATCCACCCACCGCCCGCCATCTGCTCGGAGTCCAAGCTGCTGGCCGTACGTATGCGGAATTGCCGCCGGTTGTAAAACAGAAGAGCAAACAATTTTTGCATAATATGTACAGCAAATATAAATAAAATAAAAAACATCTCAACAAACAACAATAACCATAGCAAACAAAGCATAGTGGAAATTAATCAACTTTTTAGTGTAATCATAAAAAAAGTGAAATAATAAAAAAAACAAACAACAACAGCAGCGAAACCACAAAAAATAAATGCTTGTCAAGTGCAGCGAATAGCGATTTGTCGCCTTTTTTCCACTCAATTCACATTTGCCAGCAATAAATAGTCGCGTCGCTCAGTTGCGTGTTATCAGCCAGGCAGGCGGGCAATAACAACATAAACAACAACAACCACAATAATAAATACAAATAAACATAATAACAATAACAGTGACAGTGCAAGAGAGACACGTTCAAATACTCGTAAACTTATAAAATAAAAAAAAAGCAGAAAGCTAAATCGAGACGAAATGTAACTGCATTTGAATTGGACGCCGACGCTAACGCCAAAGCAAACGCACATGTGAGTAGCTATTGTTGTTGTTTTGCCTACCTTAATGTGTATGCGCTTGTGTATGTGTGTGTGTGTTTTTGTGCGAGTGTGTTTATCTTCAGCTCAGCTTAGCTCAGCTGAAGCTGTGTGCGCTGCGTACTGCGTAAACAAAGCAACCAAACAAAACACACACCCGCAAAAAAACACACACAAATTAGTAGAGCCAAAGCAAACTGAATGAGAGCCCCAATGAGAAAATTACAATATTTTACCCTTGAAAACGAATTTACTGCAAGTATTTTATGTATTAGCGAGGGGTTAAGGAACGGTGTGGTGCCTAAAAAAGCACTTTACTTTTCAACAACTTTTTCTCGCCTCAAATTCCATAAATATAAATAAAAAGCAGCGACGTGAGCAACTTTTTTTTTAGCTTTCTTTCCTTTTTCTATCTCCTTTTTCTTTTGTGTCGCTTCTCTCTGACGTGTAACGCAAATTACTTTAAAAATTGTTTTCACACAGTTTGTCAGTTTTTTTTCTCGCGCGCGAATTCTGTCTTGTTGCCCTTTTGGAGATTCGCCAAGTATCCATCTATCCCCCCAGTGAGTCGTCCAGACAGTCAGTTAGTCAAATCCATTAAGAACGTGTTTTTCTTACTTTTTATTTTTCTTTTCTATACACAAAAGTAGCCCATGTCAACGATTTGCATCAACCACTGTTGTCTGTAAATTCAGTAGATCTCTTCTTTTATTTTTCTTTTCACTTAACTTTGTGATGATTTTAAAAAAATAACACAATTTACCGACTTGTTATGTCTTAAAACACTTATTTTACCACTTCCTTTAACTGCTTCTATTGTGAATGTCAACAAAGGGGCAAGTGGATTAGCCAGTTCACTAATGCATAGAACAAGACCACACAAAACACTTAGTATGCACTTTAAGCTGCAATATATATTTTAAAGTCGGTTCTATTTAGAGATAAAAATTATTAAATAGTAGGGTTCCAGAACCAATCTAAACTTAAGTTCAAGTTGTTATGACATAGTTCCATCCTTTGACTTATCTCTGACAAGTTGCCAGAAGCCTCCCAAGTTGTTAAAGAGTTTCAGCAATTATTTTTTTTTATACAACAGAGTTTTTCTTATTTCAATTAGAATAATCACTAGTTCAATTTAGAATTTAATACTGGTTATCTAAAATATGTAGTTGTCTTTGATTTCCTTTTTATTCAGATTTTTTACATAGAACCCGGCGCGTGTCCTCATGCCTTACCGTACAAAACTGTCGTTGTCCTGTTCCGTGCCTTCGAGTCAAACTGGACTGACGTTCATTGGCTTTGTGGGGTCCTTAGGCGGATATTTGTTTTTGTTATTGTTCATTCATTCTCAGCGCCATTTGCCTTGACTTGCGCTTCCTCTGCCTATGGCGCTTCCTTTTGCCTCGTCTCCATTTCCATTCCCTCCTCGATTTTTATCTACAGCCGCTGTTCCATCATCGGCCATAAAATGGTGTCTCTGCGCACATTTCGCTGGTCGCGTTCACATCTGCGACAGGCTTTCGCCTAGTTTAGCCTTGCCTTGGTTCGTTTTACGGCCCACACAACGCGCCTCAGTCCTTCATTCCCACATTTGCTTCTACGTCCCTTTTGCCAGACATAAACACATTTTCGCAACTTTATTTTGTTCCTCAATTTCTTACGCATTCTTTTCTTTTCTCTACCGTTTGGCCCACATTTTCTATTTCCTTTTTTGCTCAGCTTTTGGCAAGTTCATTTAATCAGCAATTCATTTATTAAAACGCTTCGGCGTCTTTGATGTTCTTCTTTTGTTGCTTTTATTCTTTTTCCTTTTTTCTCTCTGCCTATTTTAATTGACCTTGAAGCGTTTCCCTTTGGTTTATTGATTCAGTTATCTGCCCATGTACTTGAATAAAATTGACGCTAATTCGCTATCGTGTGAGCAAATTATTGCCATAGATAAATCCAAATTCATTTGATTGCATCTAACATTATTCCCTTGAGCGATGTGCTCTGATTTCAATGACTTTTGCTGTAAGTTCCAATCAAGTATATGAATAAATTTGGAACGCAGATAGCTTTAATTATTAGCAGTTCTCAAATGACAGACTGATAGTGCTTCAAAAACTATATGAAATTTTCCCTTTAAACTTTTTTGTTGGATAAATCTTTAACAAATCAATTATTATTATTCTTTTACAGATAAAAAGTGACTAAGACATGTATAAAATGTTTCAAAGGATCTAATCATCAAGTGCAATAATTGGTGAGTAACAAGAAAAATATTATTATAAATTACGTATACGTAATGTGATGAATTTTAAACAAGCTCTCAATGTGACTCAAAGCACACATCAATATTGCTCATAAAAATGTAAAAAATCAAATTACATTTTCACTTCTGGAAGAAATACTATTAATATTGACCAAAGACTCGAGGAAAGTTTCCTGAGCTGCAAATAGTCGAGAAATACTATGAATAGCAGAAGCTGTCGCCATTGTCGACGTCATTTCTTGGCCAGAAACTACACAACCTGCTTTCTCGGTGGCTGTTCCGCAGCAGCCGTTGTCTGACTTTTAGTTGGCTCATTTTGATTTTCTTTATTTTTTTGTATTTTTCATTTGGCAGCGACGCCACAGAAAGCAACGCGAAAAAGTTCAGCTTTACCCCGTTTTTATAAGAAAGACGCTTATCCATCTTACCCACTTTTATCCGTGTTTCTCTCGCCTTTCTTATCGATATTTTTCAAAGAGCTTCTGAAACATTTTCTTGGCTTGGCCCTTTTGTGGTCTGGCCCCAACTGACTTCTAGTGGTTGCTGTTGACCACAAGGGAAAAATTCTGAAACGAACATTTGAAATATAAATGACTCGACTATAAGATACCCGAGCACTTTTATGAATTCACAGAAACTGTTTAAGGTCAGAATTGAAAAGTTTATATACAATTTATTTCAACTGTTCAACTGGAATAATATTAATTTCTAAATCTCATTGGATATCTCTGCTTTAACTATGTATAAGATAAAAAGTAATTTCTTAATTTTATTACCCGAAAAAGGTACAAAAAAGCTTCGACGTTATCGAATGAGGTTCATAACAAAACTTATTGTCCACGGGGATTTTCGCTTTACTGCTCATCGCATAAATTTTGCAGCACGAGATTCTTGTTTTCTTTATTTTTTATCCTGACCACTTTTCGTTATTCTATAGTTGTTTTGGTAGTTGGATTTCCTGATGATTCCTTTTGCGCTATTTTTAGCAGTCAACATTTATTTTGGTCATTGGTATTTTCCTTTTGTCTTTGTTGTAGCTAATTTGGCCACAAAGTTAACCCTAGTTCTGGTGACTGTGTGAAAGCAAAAAGATAGAAAACTGATACGAATTGTTTACTAAGACTGCTTTCAATTAAAAGCTTTCGCCTTGTTTTGCATGCAGAGCCAATAAGGACAATATGGGATAAGTATCGAGTTTTATTATCGATTATGTAATCAAGAATGACACGTGTACTTGCCGTGTAATTCAATTTTATTAACTACTGTATGTTGTTACAGCAGATTAGTAAATTACTCATACGCAGCGTATGCCTGCGTCACTTGAGTATGGGAACGTGTGTCAAAATGCTATAGGAATGCTTAAATTTGTATACCATTGTCCTTGTTTCTCTATCGATCGTTTACTGAATTCAGCAAGTAGCTTCCATAATTAAATTATTTCGCGGGAATTGTCGCTGTTTCAAGAGCCGCTCATTGAGTTAATTTGTAACAATTTGCGACTGAGTTGAAACAGCAACGTCTGCGCTTTTGCTTTTACTGCTCGTTCTCGGTGTCGCCCCCATTTTCGTTTTCTCTTTTATATCGTACTGCTGGCCAGTTAATGGCCCGGCGAAAGGATTGCCTTTCCCGTAGCTTCCAACAAGGCTTCAAGCTCGAAAAATAAATAACATTTACCTGACCCTCCCCCTCCGCCCCTGTTCCAAACTGTTCGTTAAATCGTGCGGCAATAAAGAGTCAACCACTTGGCCAACAGTTTCAGCTTTGCTGTTGACTCTTTCGTGTGCATTTAATTAGCATAATTTGATTTGTATACTTCTGGTTCTTCTTGCTTTATATTCAAATTAAATAAACATAAATTGCAATTTATTTCACATGCATTTTTTCTGTTTTATTCTGTCTTGTTTTTTCTTGTCAACCAAACAAAATACAATTTTCAGACTATTTGACCCGATTTCTAAAGTTAATTATCAGTTAGAACAATTGTCGGTTTGTATTTAAACAATTTATAGCTCTTCTGCTTAATGCATTGCCAGAAGGCAAAATATAAGTGGAAAGCCAACTTTGAGCATAATAATAAACAGCTATAAAGTTAGCTTAGATTATATACGGTTGCTTTAGGTTAGGTTAGTTTCGGTTGATCTAGTCTATAAACTTATTTTTTTATTTGTACTTCCATTGACAGACTCTAAAAATATAAAAGATGAATTTGAAAGTCAGCATTACATATAGTTGGCAATTTACTTCCTAGAATTATTAAATCAATATAATATAATTTCACTATAATAATTTCGGTACCTAATGTGATTTTCTTTCAGAAAAATAATTATTAAGCATTTCAAATGAAAATAAAAATGGGTTCAGGCACTGAACTGCACTTAAAGAGGAAAAATGTTACTCAATTAATGCAGGCTACAGTTGAAGCTCTTTCACTTTCACGATACTCGTATACCAACTTGCTTTTATGTATATATTTTTGTTTAAAAACTATTTAGAATATTTCAAATATTTTGTTTCATAAAAACTTGCACGCAGTTTGGCAACTGCAGGTCATCGGCAAAAAAAACTTTACAAACTTTTAACCACAAAAAAAAATGGGGAGAGCATCTTACAAAATTGAAGTTATTTTTTTTTCTTAACATTGTGAAAAGTAAGCAAATTTTTACTCACGCTTTGAGTTTGGGGTAAGGGTGGCAAAGGGGCCTCAGGAATGGAAAGTCTACACAGAAGTCGCAGCATGCAAATTTCCGGCTTTTAGCATCGGTCTGTTGTGTTAATGTGTGTGTCTCTGTGTGTGTGGCGCAGTTGGAGCAACAGTGCGCAACAAAAGTACACACATTCCAAGTAAATGCTCACGAATGTATGAATATTTTATACAGCAAATATTACTAAATACATACATACATACATTCATCCCCTTTAAGAGTCTTTAGGTCTAGCCGACCCATTTGGAGCTAAGAGCATGACAGAAGCACTTCTGCATGCCTATTATTTTAATTAAAGCTCAGTATCAAGAAATATGCTGAAACTTCACTTTCCAATGTTCTCATCGTGCTGAGTCGTTAGAACACTTTAAGTATAAATTCGCTTAAACATTATGATTATCTTTCATATTAGATGAGCCAGTCCAACTGGGCTATTACAAACACATACTGAGAGATATCTGCAAAAAGGACATGTGCAAAGTGTCAGACTGTATGTTTCTGTCTCCCTAGCTCGTGTGTATTTTGCGGTTTTGCAATTCAAGATGTGACTTCCCCTCAGTTCCAGTCTTAGTTCCGACGATTCTGAAGAGTTTGCCTCAAGGACCTTCCCCCAACCGCTGCAGTCGCGACTGTTGCTGCTGCTCTGGTGGCTGCTTAAGTGCCCAAGCTCAACTTTGATGCTGCCTGTTTCCCTAACTGTTATCTAAATGTCTGTGTGTGTGTTTCTATATCTGTGCCAGTCATAAACGATTCCTGCTTCTTATGCCATATAAAATCTATGCTACATTAGTTTGTTAGCTTCAACCGTGATGGTTGTTGTTGCTGTATATTTTGTTTGTTTTAAGGGCTGTTGTTGCTGCTGCGCTTTTGTTAGTCCCGTGCTATGCTCGGGCATTGTGTGTCACTGAAGAGCGCTTGAGGTTACCAGGCAAAGCCGTCTGACAGACGGGGAGATAGCTACAGTTGTTCATGTGTTGGCATTTAGTTATGGCCTAGTCATGACGGCAACAACGGCCGCACACATACTCCTAATGTGGCTAAAAAGAGCCATAAACATTTTGCCCAGCAACAGCTTGAACAATGTTCGTGTAATTATTCCTGAGCTGCTGTCACGTCAGACGCCAGCGACTCTTGACTCCCTGTTGCCCTTGTTACTTGCCACTAATCCTTGTTGCTCAACAGGACAACAGACTGCAAAGTGTCGCCTGCAGCTGCATTAGCCAACTTTGTGTCCTTTACAAGCAAATACCTGCTAACAATGGCATCAAAATGCACTAACAAGCGTCTAAACTAATTAATAACCTTACGACAACCATGACTAGATTAACTTAATTCCACTAACACTTTTATCGGCTAAACGCAGTTAAACTACGAATAAAACTACTTCGTTAAACTGAGTTTAGATAGGTTGAAATTTGTGGCCATAAAGATATTGAAATAGTTAATAAATGAATGAGTAATTCAGCTTTAAAATGCGGAGTGGAAGATTGAAAACATTAAAGAATGAAACATGGAGCTATATACAAATATATTATTATTTGGTTTTATACAATTGATATATATTTAAGTTGTATGTATTTCCAGGACAAAGTACGTGTCTTATTATTTAATAAACAATCTTTCGTTGCACTCAAAAATTCACGAGTGCTTTTCAAGCAAACCGATTGAAAAATCGATGGTCATAGCAGAAAAGTCAATTATTTTAACTGCTTCAGTTGGGAACTGCTTCGCTGAAATCTAGTTGAGCACGCGCTTCGAGTGCGGCACACGTTGCGTATGGAGAATGTGAGGCGGCAATTAAAAGAGAAAATGGCCCATGTCACGTATACGGCATGTGACACTAGTTTTTATGTTTAATTACAGTTTTTATGGGCTCCGAGTGCCCCACGAAAAACAATACGCGGCAGTTTAAAAATGGACCTGGGAGAACGGATAAAAATATGAATAACGAGCTGGGCATTCGAAGCGGAAATACTGCAGGAGATTGAGGCAAAAATAGGACATGCAATAAAAATGAAATTAATTACCCGTGTGCCGCAGGGCTGGCAAACTATGTGAGGGTGTACCAAAATACTATCTAATATACATAGTTCATTTGCATATACTCGTGTGTACGAAGATACGAAGGGCGTTGCAATATATGCTTTAAGTTTTTCTGGCGAGCTCGTAGAACTTAAAGCGATTGCCTCCTAATCGAAAGGTCCCAGAAAAAGAGTAAAGACTTTTGTGGCAAGAACAAACCAAACTCAAGAAAGAAATTTCACTTCTTCTTGACAAGAATTGCCCGCACACGCACTGGCACCGGAAGAGTCATACACACACACACACACACACTTGCACGCACGCAATAAACGTGGGTATAAATTTCATGGCGGGCCTGAAAATACTGAAATGGCGTCAGCCAACATTTGAATAACACGCATGTGCGTGTGCCAAGAGAAATAGTTGTATATACATATCCTTGTTTCTTGTGAACGAGCCACGTTGATTGCTGCTTGCTGCAACAATCGTCCCGTTGGCAAGCCCGTCCTCCTGCTTCAGATGTTTGCTTTTACATTTACCATTTCACTTTGTGCTTGTTATTGCCACTTCTGGATTCAATCAATCTTTCTTGCAACCTGAACAAGTTTTGCACGCCAGCGCCAAACACGAGTGCCATTTTTCGTACCTAACCTGGCCTTTGTTGTGTTGCCTTCTTCTCTTCCCTTCACTTCACTCTTACTGTCGCCCTCTTCACCACTTTAAGCCACACACAGCCCACACTCGAACACGGGGCGTATGCGTAATGTGATAATGTTTGATTTGCGACTGGGTCGTGTTAAGCTTAGACAGAGTTATGTTTAGCAGCCAAGTCATATGCAAATTTTGGTTCACCAAACAAAATATTAATCTATTAGCTGCTAATAGATTCTTGATATGTAAATTTGTTAGCCCTAGGCCACTAAGTGAGCCAACAGTACGATGGATAGTAGCAAATATTGAACTATTATTGAATATGCGTGGGTGGCAACCAAAGTAAAGCTGATGAGGAAGTATTTATTGGCATGTCAATGTTTTTATTGAAAGGCAATACTCATAAACCTCATCCTTGTTTTCTTCTTGAAAATTGGCTATTATTCAGACTGGCAAAATAATTTGAACTTGGCTGCAAAAATATATCCTGAAGTTTATAAATTTAAATAATAATTCAGCTTGAAAACCTATAATTTGGGGAGAAGTATTATGTTTACATAAGCAAAGTTTACACACGCACACACACTCACACATTCAGAGATTTTTATATGTGTTCGCCGAGCGTAAAAATTGAAATTCTCTTCGGTTACGAATAAAAAAGCAATTTCAGTTGCAGTTAATAACGTCATCGATACGCATTCATGGCGTTGTCTGTTGGACAGTCCTAGCTGAGATTTTCTCGAATAAGCCACAACCACAACCAGAGCCACAGTCAGGGCTACAAGCAGAGCCACAGATTCCCATAAATAGTTGTCGTTGCGGTCTGTTGCTCAGCCTGCAGCAGTTTGGCCAGCGAGGCATATGAATAGTCGTAATTTTTGAGCGCACATGAAAGCGAAAGTAATGGACAAGGCCAAAAACCCAATGAGGTCTACAATATATTAAAGTTTTTTTTTTCGGTTATCATTCAATGAACATAAATTTAAATAGAAATTAATTTAGTCAGATATTTAAGACTAGTTATTTATTTAAATAAAGTTGTACAAATTTCTAGAATAATAGCTATTCGTAAATGCAACTGGAAATAAATTTACAGAAATCTAAATACAACAACAAACTAATTCACAATTGATACAGACAGCTCGCAAACTTTCTGCGCAATTTAGAGTTCAGTTTATTTGTTAGATTGCAAAATGATAAAAATCTTTGGCAGGACAGCTGTCAGATAGTAATTGCATTCACCTGTCCGAAAACTGTAAATCAATGGATGTTTCTGGGTGAAAATAAAATAACAATTTATGCCACAATCAATTCAAAAAGATATTCCACTGATTTGTGACACGTAACGCATTTTAATTGAATTTGTTTGTTATCAAAACGCGCATAGAATTCAGAAATGCATGACTGACTGACTGACTGACTGACTACTGACTGCTGTCTGAAAGCCGGACGGTGCAGAGAAGCGGAAGAGGAAAGGAAATGCCAACAAAGTCAAGTGTGGAGAGCGTAGACCGAACGCACAATAAATATGCAAAACGCGAACATTTGATATTTTTCAAATGGCAGCGGAAAATGCAGAGAGAATATCTGAGAAGAGGAAACTGCTGTTGCTGCTTTTTCACACGCCCCGCATTGTGACAGTGGAGTGACAGCATTCTGACATGTGATTGATATGCAGAGTGAGAGTGTTTGCTCAGCGTAGAGGAAGTAACAAAAATGAATAGAGAACACAACCGCCGGAACAAGACAAACTAATACAAAGGGCCGATGTGTTGGAAAACCAAACAGAAGATAAGGTAAAAATATATTAAGCTGCGTCTAAAGCACACTTGAAGTGTCTCCTGATACCACATCAAAGGGCACCACTTGAAACCACTATAATCTCTCTCTCTCTCTCTCTTAGGTTATTTTTATTTCTGGCAAAGTCGGTGACAATGTCGCACTAATTTATGTAAAGTTATGTAAGAAAAAAGCCGGTACCCAACCAACACTTACTTAGGTTGATTTTGTTGATTGAATTTACGTGCTTGGTATTGAAACCTGCTAATTCACAACTTAGCTATACATATATATTTCTAACACGCGCTTCCCTCTCTGAATAGAAACACAAACTGAACTTGTTATAATCACACAAGAGCGTAAATCAAATCTACAACTGAAATGTCCATAGTTATATTAGTTTATTAATAATTGAGTTCATAACAGCGGCATATGGAATACGAGGCGTATGCTTAATTTTATTGGCTTTTGCTAGAGCACACGCGTCGTATGCGTGACGTAGCTGCCGACTAAAAATCTTTAAGCTTTACCTACCTTAAGTTTGACTATTTACGAGCACATTTTAGATTTATTTGCTTCCAGCCAAAGCATTTTCTTTCAGCGTCTTTCAGTGACATTTGCAAATGCATAACAAATATACGAGAATGAGTGTGGAGCTTACCAAGTTCTTGTTAGCCAGTTTCTATTTACAGCCAAACACACTTGTGTATACATATATATTTATGTCACATTTATGGCTTACTGCAATTGCTCGATTTTTCAGGCGGGAAGCAGTTGGTAAAGTTTTGCCAACAACCGACGACAAACCCGTAACGTTTTGAAATTTATTTCATTTCTGTGACATTTTTGGCAATTTATTTCCCAAACATTCGCTACGTCCATTTGGACTGACTGTCAGGCAGGCACAAATTGCTTTGATGTTTGGCAATGGCTCAAACAAATTTGGACAGCCTGTTGGTACTTAATGCTCTCGTTGTTTGTGTGTTGTTTTGTGTTGTTTGTGTTGTTCGTGGTGTTCGTGTTCTGTGGTTGCCGCGGGCGTAGATGGTTGCAGTTATCCGGCTTTGCCTGTTAACTTTATGTGCTGCACTGGGCGTCCCAGTAAAGTACTTTGGATGGGGCTATTAACACATCAGTGTTCAAATTTAACGAGCAGCTCATTCACTCGCTCTCGCTCTCGCACTCGCACTCCCAACCAAACGGAGCAATAAAATATCAAGGGAGAGATGCGGCCGGAACTTGTAAAATATCCGGCATGTGCAGGAAAACGGAAAGTCAAAGACGAGTGTTGCCTGTCGTGCTTCCTACCCTAGCCTTACTGTTGTTCTCAACTGATGGCCCTGTACAATTGTATGCCTGCGTATGAGTCACTTTTTTATTTGCCACCATCGAAGAACAATATAATGAAAATACGTTGCAATGTTCGCCTCGACGCCTTTGCTTCCTGATGCCATTTCATTTTCGGCTTAATTCACCCCTTAAGTGCAGCATTTTCGGATTTTATTTCCACGCTCTGCTCACTCAAGCATTATAAAAATGCGTATGAGGATACATGTATGTATTTACTCCTGTACTTATAATATCGTTAACACATATCTCTATATTTTCTTTTTTTTCCTAAGTTACATCAGCACGTAAAGCAGATACAGTTGCTCGAATAAGTATGCGAACCAAATGATGGGTTCAAGAGTTTAAACAGCTGTTTAGCAATACAACAACTGTTCCTCAACTTGAACTCTTTGTTGCATGCTCAAGAACGTGTTCTTTATGCAACGAGTGTTCGTTGTTGCCAGCATTTGTCATATTCATAACAAATGGAGCTGCAGGTTAAAGTGCTGGACATATCGACATCTACAATACGAGAACAACATGTGTTGACTTCTATTCGACATCCTAGGTAATGGTGTTAAGGTGAACAAAATGCTTTGTCATTGCTCTCAATACCTGACATGTGGAACACTCAGGCATAGAGTAGCCATTTTACCAATTTATGGCTAGATATAGCATACTGAACAATTTTAGAATATTTATAAATTAAAGACAAGCAAGAATATCAGAAAAATACTAAGCTTAGCCTCTTATTTACCATAGCTATTTTTCATTCTTCGTTTTTTTCATTCTCTCTTATATTTATAGTTCTCATAACTAAAAATTATGTAAGGAACATTGCTAAATATTTGAAATATTTATTCTTTACTTATTAAATTTACATATACATATGTATATCCAGCTCGATTACAACAATTATTTGGAAAAATCGTATACAAGACAAATTAAAAGATTCTGCAGTAGTAGAAGTGTCGAATTTCTCCTTGGTTTGCAAATATCGCTGAGAATTATGAAATCAAATACTTTTGGTACGAGTTCGGAATTCTCATTCCGAAAATAGCAAAAGACTAAAGATGAAATCAGAAACTTTGCTTGCTCCAAGGCTTACGGGCTTGTTATCTGTTTTCAATTTCAATGAACAATGAGAAAACAGCAAGACAACAAAACAGCAAATACGGTAACAAGCAGATCCACAACAACCCAGGGAAGAAAACTCAGAAAAAGCGTAGCCAAGACAACACGGAACGAGTAAATTCACAGAATACATCCATCAACATCAACAAGTAAAGCTGCCGTGTGCAACTGGTCTGGTGAAATGTGTTTTCCGTTTATTAAATTTGTTATGCCTCTTAATGCAAACGGAGTTGCTTCTACTTGGTTCGGTTGGCCCAGCCGTGAACCAGCAAATATCTCATACGTCCCGTTGGCCCGCTTCCACATGTCAATGAAAATGATGCCTCACTGGTTGTACAGTAGTTGTATTTGTAGCTGAGGTAGCAGCTGCCATTTCTCGTCATCATTGTAGAACTTTTATGTCCCTTGTCTGAGTAGAATTTTCTTTTTATGCGCAACATGAACCTTGCACGGCAACTAAAGTACCTGAGATACGAGTACAACAAAGTAAGCAGACAAATTTCTCGTACTTATGTGCAAATAATTTTGGCAATTTTGTTAAGAGTACAAAAGTCTAAGAACTTGTTTATTTATTTTCGATAAATGTGCAGTTATTGTTGATGCTAAATGATCAGAGTTCTAAGTTGTATTTAAGTAATATTAAAATATTTAAAAATATTTAAAATACGTATTACAGACATAGAAAAAGCTTCTTCAATCGGTTAAGATATCTAAGCTAAACGATTTCTTTTTGGTACTTGTTCAATCTACTATCTATCCACACTTCACTGAGCTGCCTATTGACTGTCGATAATGTTTCACATATAAAAATGTATCGAGTGAAATAAATAAATCGTTATTATTTAGCTGTCACTGTCATTTAGTCAACTGCCTTCCTGACACGTCGCATTGACTTCCGTTGTCAACCAATGAGAGCAACGTTTAATCTGATGCTGCCCGATGAACACAAACTGCAGAAAAAGTGTGCAAATTGACTGCAATTAAGAGCCTGACTGACATGCGTACATCGAGACTTCAGTGTGAAGTCAATTAAGTACCATCAAGCGGGAATGAATGTTAAGGCGTAGACTCGAAAAGAAGTAAATGATTTCGGCTCAAAGAGAATTTAATTAGGGCCACCTCATGTGATGGCGGCAATGAATAAGCCGCACATTTCAATGGAATTATGATACAAGTACTGTGGCATTTCTTCAGTCTCCATATTTAAATTAAATAGCTTTGACAACCTTTACATGTTCTCTTGAATGCTTAAGCTGAGAATATAAATTGAAGAACCAAATGCCATCTTGTTTAGCACCTGATAATAAAATTGTCAATTCAGGCCATAATCAATAAATGTACATTTGGTTCTTTCTTCGAGGCAGTAAATAAAATTGAGCTCCTATAACTCATTTAGTTATGACTTGGGTATAATTAGGTAAAATTTATGTCATTATAATTAAGCAACTGTCACGTTCGCCTTATTGTAATTCTAATTAATGGTAACAAGCAGCCAGGCCATGCTCTACTTTCAACTAATGTGTCCAAGACCAAGGAATATTATCAACGCGAGTCGAGTTCGAGTCTCTGGGGAGGCCAAAAGCTTTGAGAACAGTAACATTTTTGGTCAAGTGTTTTCGTATTGTTGCCGTTGACCCACATAGATGCATGTCCTTTGATTAGAACTTCCAAATTGCGAGTGAAGAGGAGAAGAGAAGAAGTTGGAGAAGGAGAAAGTGAGCTACTTGGAAGTGAAATGAGGGTCGCACTTAAAGGCGATAAATAGCAAGGCGACGAGTCGTGACGTTGCGCACTCATGAAAACTTGAACAATGATGCAAATCCACTTGACTTGATTGAAATCGTAAAAAAATCAACAACACTTTCATGGTGGTTGTTGAGGTTGTTGTTGTACTCGTGGCTGCCAAAACTGGCGACGTAAAAATAAACGCCACAGTCGAATTTGGGCGCTGTTTCCATACATCAATCATGTGCGTCACATACGCATAACTGACACACATCACATCACAACACAACAGAACGCAGAACATACACATGCATGCATAAATAGTTGGCGAAGCAGTAGAATACGCACGTTACGCATACGCACAGTTGTCAGTCTGTCTGTCTTTTTTCTCCAGGCCGAGCAATTGCTGTGTGTGTGTTTGTGTATGTGTGCAAATGATTTTCATAAATGAAATTTATGTACGTAAAAATTGTTTCGTTGCTTGGGGCAAAAGAGTATTAAGCTTCCACAGCTAATGCGCTATGGGAGCAATGCCACGCCCCCCGTCAGCCGATGATAAACGCGCATTTGTCGCATGATAAATAGCGCCAAGGCAAACAAATAAACTAGCAAACAAATAGACAGGCTAGGGACAAAAGTTAGGAAATGAAAAAAAAAACATGGCTCACTTCTGTGTCGACGTTGGGTTATGTTTAGGTCAAAGTTCCATAGGGAAACCAACAGAATGACGGTTTGACTGCTGCTTCCTCGTCCACATTCAACATTTACATGGCGTGTGCGGACATTTGGGCCTCGGTTAATATGAATTTTGTATTTGTTGCTGTTATTGTTATTGTCGTTGGCCGCCCAAGACATCAATTTGAAATGCCAATTGGTCAAATACGCAATTACACAATTGTTTACGTGAGCACGTGAGCCAATATTACATGTATATTTGTTGATATTTGCGGTTGACTGATTTATGTTAATTAGACAATGCGATAAATACAATTAATTGGTTAGTAAATTTATGTGGAAGCAAACGCAAATTGCAATTGAAGGATTACTGCGAAATTAGACAAAAAGACTCAATAGTTCGACTCGGTTACTCAGCAGGACAATTTCGTAGCTAACAAGAAATAAAATTAATACCGTAACACGGCTGGATAATTTGCCATATTGCAGGCAAACGATTTCTTTTGGCACTGGCTAATGGCTAAGCCAACTGCCTTAATAATCTTTAGCATTTACTTGGCTATTAATCTCAATGAAAATTAATGTTTAATGTTTAATGAAACTGCCGTCGCCGTCGCCTTCGCCATCGCCGTCATTCTCCCAGTCGAAATTTGGCTGCATTGTGTTCGTTCTCTTACTCGTTTTCTCATTTTCTTGGCCTTTTATTGGACTTTTCTTTCTGGCTTTCGTTTGGCATGACTGGTTGGCCAACATTTTGCGGTCTTTTGGTTAATCTGTTGCGCTTTGTTTTTATTGGCAACGCTCTAATTTAACTTTGTCAAGTTAGGGCTTTGCCTTTTCGTAAAATGAGCAGAAGGAGCACATCCACAATATTAATTTGTTTGATTGTTTTAATGAAAGTTTTCAATTAAATTGTGGGATATAAGAGTCAATCTTTGTACTTAAACATTTTTTTTAGTATTAGACTTTTAGCTCAACATCATTTTAATTATGATTGTCCCAAAAAGTATGCTACGGATTTGTTTATTTTTGAATGCCTCTCGACAGCTTTAAGTCTAGACGGTTTTCTTTTTTTGTTGCCAATAGCGGCTGTCACTTGCCAAGCAATAAAATAAATTATATTGGCATTCATGCAAATTACGCACTAACACACACACAAACATAATGTAAACGTGGTCTAAACTGGCAACCGTTGACCTTTCTCTTTTTGGCAGTGCGGTTGTTCAGGTTTTTGCTTCACACTTGTAGCCAATTGCTGAGCTCAGCTTATCTGAACCTTGCTATTGTTGGCTTTAATCGTAAGCATTTACGTAGAATTTTGGTATTTCAGTCGCATAAATCACAGCTGTCAATTGAGAATTTTTTTGTTGGTTGTCTCGTGTTGAATATTATTTGTATACGTGACATTAATGAGTTTTAGATGCGGCAGCTGCGACACTCGAGCAAGGGGTGTTTCTAACGATTAATTAATTAATTTATTTACTTGTTATCTGTTGTACGTGTGTGATTCAGTTTCTTGTTTCCTGCAACATGGAAATATGCTGTGCAAAAACAATTATGCTTAGCACCTTCTGATATCACGTATACGTATGCACACATGTTAGTTCTCAACGAAGGACTTGCGAGCTGGAAAGAGTTGGGTGTCTGCTGCGACACATGCGACAGTTTTTCTAGAGCGCCATAACTTGTACAATCACATAAATAAAACACATACACTCGTACACACTCACAACAGATGTTGTTATAGTCATAAAAAAAGCAAGGATTTTGAAATATTTTGTGACATGTTTTCAGCTACAGATTTTCGGCTGCGGCTGCAACTGGCAGCTTTTATATATGAAAGTAAAAACTTTAATTGCAAAAAAAAGTGGAAACTTAATACACTTTAAAATGCTGTTTGTCGCGAGGCGTATACTTAATGTATTTGTATAATAAGCCAACCCACTATATTAATATTTGCATATTTGAGTACGAATATTTTATCTACTTTGGGATCCATCAGCATGCCGTTCACAATTACCAATCGAAAAAGCTTTAAAATATCCATTCCATTTGAATGACGGCAATTTAAGGAGCCCAACCCGAACATCAGGAAGTAATAAAAAGTTTCATGGAAGCGGCTTATCTGGCAGAATATACATACATAAGTATATCATTTCATTTAAGTATCTTACCATCTCTCTTTCACTCCGTCACTTTCTCTCATTTTTTCTCTGTGTCTTGCGTGTTCTGTTTGTTTGTGTTAAGTTTGCAGTGTAAACAGTTTAAGAGTCTGATAGATGGTGGGTTGACAATGGGAACTTCACCGGCTGTGACAGTAATTTTCATTGACTGCGAGCACATTATAAGGATTTCAATGACAATTTTCAGTCATTAGTCTGCTTAGTACACAAGGACAAATCGAAAAGTAAAGCACCTTATGTATACTTGTACTCACAAAGTTGCTCAACTCCCTGGCCAAGTCGCAATCAACAATTCATTTTGCACTTGACATTCGCCCAGCAACCGAAATTGGCAAGAAGTGCACTTGTAATAGCTCAAGAGTTGCCTTTCCATCTGTCTGGGCAAATACTGAATACTGAAGCAAACTAATCCGATAAAGTAAGTCCTTTTCCATTCATACTCATATGAGAATAGAGAGACAAACTGACCAAACGTGTTGCCTGCAAATGCCAAGCTGAAATTCCAGTGTCAATTTCAAACGGAAGTAAACCCTTAAGCCCAAAACACCCGACAAATGTGGACGCCCAAGTGTTTAATTAATGAAAAACTACAGTGCCAACTTACCTTTGCGCCAACCCGGGTCCAAAAGGTAAAAGTTTTTGTAGCATTTAGCGGGAGCTTCGCAAACAGAACGTTACGTAAGTCGCTCAGGTGCAAAAAGCTTTTAAAACTTTCAAATTTGACCTTTTAACTAAATGTGTTACTTTAAAAGAGAACAGTATAAAAACGGCAAACAATGTAGCCAAATACTGTACTATATTTTTATGTGGGGAAAGAGCTGCACAAAATGGATTTACTCTCAATGACGCGAGCTAAAAGCTACCATCGACTTTTCAAAGTTTTTTGTAACTGAGTTGCGCCCCATTTTCAGAATTATTATTCGGAAACCCTATCTGATATTTAAGCTTGTGTCATTGGCAATATGGGACAATTGCTATGGTACATAAAATATTTAAATGCTGGCGCTGCGTGTTTATGTAAATAAATATTTGATGATATTGGAACAACGTGTCGTATGAGTGATGCGAGTTGACAGCCAATCATTATTTGGCAAAAGTTCAAAACAACAATATATATCAACAATTAAATCAGCATCATAGTCGGATCATATTTTAATATTCTTCTGACACACCTGACCCACAGAGTGTCCTGTGGCATGTGGCATGCGGAGAACTTTAATTACTTTTCAACACTGCGGTTCGGGACGTAGCGAAATCGCAAAACAATCGAATGTTTGTCATGCACTGTGGTTATCCTGCGGCGAACTCCTTTTTTTTGTTTTTTGTTTGGTCCGCTTTTGGCCGTGGCCGAGTTTTATTGGGACGCATTGGTTGCGGTTTCGTTGTTGCGGTCAACCGAACACAGCGTGTGCTAATGCTAATGGCATTTCAGTGTCCTGTCGTTGAGTGATAGCTGCAATGATTGACCGACTGTTAAATATGAGCTGAAATCCTGATGGCCAACACTCCTGAATAACCTTTAATTAACTGCATTAAACTAGTCTGTCAGTACATAATAAGGGACTGAAAATTCACACCTCAGTGACCATAGACAAAGGCCACAAATTAGACTCAAGTCAGCTATGAAAATGTAGCTGTACTTGCAGTTAATCAACAGCTTAAATCATAACTAACCATGGCTTTATTAAGCTTAAATTTTCCCCTTGGTCAGTTTCTTGGCATTGTTTTATTGTCTGGTGCAGCAACAGGTCAGGACAGTTCAATTCGTTTGTCCTTGCGTTGTTTAAATTGGAAAATTTTAGTTTGAAATTCCAATTTAATATTACTCGGAACTGTCCGCTTTATGTCATTTGCAGTTGATGGGATTTTCTTGGGGAGTTATCAGCGGAATTGTAAAGCAAAGCTGATGTCATTGCCGGCTTAAATACATGACAGCCAACATTTTGTATACAAGATACGACCGTGTACATACACAAATTGAAGTCACTGTGCTGAGTCAGTGTGTGGCTTAAAAGCCTCGAATTATTTGCACAAAATGCCAATAATAAAAAAAATATGAAATCTGCTGAACTATCATCGTACTCCATAGACAATTGATGGCTGCCTAAAAGTATGCAACAACAATTTCTTCGATCAATATGAACCGAGTATGTCAACGATTAATGTTGTGGGGAGAAGGTCATGACAAAGGCTTTATTTATTATTCCCCCTTTTGTCAACTGAGTACAGCGTATAAAAATAAAATGAAACAAAGCTGAAAATAAAATACTCGCATTTAAGTATTAAGAATTAAGCCAACAGCGAATGTCGTTTTATGTGAATAATGCCAACTGACGCTGTGATTTGCTTTATGAGGTCCTTCGAAAAGACATATCCTCGTCATGTATCCCTACATGTGTGGGCCGCATAGTAATGAGTTACAGTTTCAGATACAGTTTCAGTTTCAGTTGAGACCCAGGGCATGTCATGCCGCCTCACATAAATCCACGCACATTACACGCATTGATATAAAGTTTTCCTTTCTTACTGGTTTATTTTTTTTATTTTTCTTTGCTTGAAGTCAGGCAATTAATGTGCTTTATGTTTGTCATACTCGTACTTGGGGGTTTTGGTTGAACAGCCCAATCTCCACACTCGAGTTGTTTGCGATTCTTTGACCTTTTTGGTTTCAAAGTCTGCCTCTCCTTTGTAGCCGTTCTACATATTTATTTCAGTTTTAGATTTGAGTAACGATGATGATGTATACACTGTTCATATTGTCGGAGGGCATTGACATTGAACTTGTCTTTTTTTTGTGTATTGTAAAAGGTTTTTAAATTCCCTTTGTTTAGCACCGCTTAATGT
The DNA here is from genome assembly GCA_035043635.1 of Drosophila rellima. Lineage (NCBI taxonomy): Eukaryota > Metazoa > Arthropoda > Insecta > Diptera > Drosophilidae > Drosophila > Drosophila rellima. The sequence continues at coordinate 3,373,363 of JAWNMV010000811.1, read as the reverse complement.
GTTCAATGGCCCTTCACAGTCTAAAGTGCTAAATGAGGAGCTTCCCCAAAAGCTGCTATGCCAAAAGGCATAAAATTCAATTTAGTAGATTTTGCTGCTTTAAGCCGAAACTTGTGCACAAAGTAAAACTTTTAAGTTAACCATAAAACAATTTATTATTCAGTATAAGTTGTTTGCTTAAACTTTAAAATTTTAATTAAAAAGTTTTCCCTACCAAATTAGTCATGTTTTCGAATGGCCCCAATGGTCTCATGTTTGTGATAATTTGCACTGATTTAATTAAAAGGCTGCTGGTAAAAATATCATAATGAATGGTTTCACTTAAAGTAATGCTAGAATTTAATATGCCACGCACACAGATACAAATCTAAACAAACAGGATGCGACGAAGCATGCACACAATGGGCGTGGCTGGCTGAACAACAAGTGCGGCTAATCAATCAACGCAATCAAGCATAAATTGTCTTAAAACAAAGCTCGAGCTAAATATTGTGATGCCATTAACAACAACTGTCAATAGGGCGATACGAGTACGAGCTGATAGGAAGATAGGGAGACAAAGGCCACAGCAGACTGAAGCCCATTCTTGTGATAATGGCTGACGGAAACGGAAACAGCTGCAATGCTCCCTCTTTGCTCTATTTGCTTTAGGGCAGAACAGAATAGAACAATATACAATACAATACAATACAACTCAACTGATGGTTGTGGCAGGGACATTTCCAATGCCAATGCCACTTAAGCGCGTGCAAATAGACAGGCGACAATCTCGACGCCATCGAGCAATCGAGAAAAGCCATCTTAATCGACAACGACTTTCGACTTTGACATCCCCAATTTGCTCTTATGAAATTATTGTCGCTTCTTCTCTCTAATATATGTACATACATATATGTATTTCATATGTTGTTGATGCTAAATTGAATAACAAACGTCGTAACGTCGCACATCCTCGGCACACAAATTGGAATTAAATTGGCCCTTTAGGCCGTCGAAAGCCGCATCTATTCACTTTCTCAGCACAACATTGGGGACACACAAGACAGACTTTTAAAATCTCATATAGCCCAAATCTCTGCATATGCAAATTGGCCAAATAGCAATGAATGAAAGTTATTTTTGGAATGCTCACATTTACAACATTTTACCTAGACACACCGAATACTTAATGATACTCGTACCAGCTGAATATTAAGTGACATTCTATTAATGAAATATACATATGTCGCAAAATTTTTAGTTTTAATTTTAAATGTCATGTTTGTAAATGATTTAATTTAATTACAAACAGTCCTTAAACTGTGTCTTAATCTGTTTTTTGAGCATTCCATTGATTCATTTCAAATCCTTCGCGACTAAAGCGCTTTTCATCTGACATTACTTTGAATTTCTTTGGCTCCATTTTGTAAGTAAATGGATCAAAATCATTTTTCTTCTCTCCCAAGTTCTTTAATCCATCTTTGAGTTCTCTATTCTCGCTTAGTGTACCTCTAAGACTCTTTATAGTTTGGACAAAAGGCAACTTCAATGGAGTTAAATCGGTATTCTTCTCAGCTGCTTTAAATATACGGATTGAACTGAAGTTCCCTTGGCAGTCTATCGAATCTATCTCCTCCTTATTTACGGTGATCGATGATTCCCAACTTTCAGTCTTCGACTTATCAGTAACGTGCTTGATAAGTGGACGAGGGCCGAACTTTAGGTTCTGAAAGTGAATATCAGGCAACAACGTATTCAACTCAGGGTCTAAATAGTGTGTGAACAGTTTGTAGTTGGCTTTGAAGTCGACAACATCGGCACTATCGGGACCATAAAGTTCTTCATTCTCATACATTTTCTTGTTTATGTGATCTTCGTAAAAATAGCTTGGGACTTTCGCTTTATCCCTACTCTTGAATCCCTCGCGACTAAAGCGCTTTTCATCGGACATTATCTTGAATTTTTTGGGTTCCATTTTGTAAGTGAGTGGATCGAAATTATCGTGGACTTTCTTAATGTATGGTAATAATCTCAGGTGATCCAATGGATATTCTACTGAGGGCATTGCCACATTTTCAAGATTCTGATGATGCTCTACTTGCTCGTCCTGCGTTTTCTGCACGTCATGCATTTTATTTGGATTATTTTGAACTGATGCCTTTAATAAAGGAACAAACTAATTTTATTATTATATTTCGTTATTAATTTTCTTACACTTGCACTGATAAACAGATTTTAGAGCTTTGCAAGTTCTAGTTGAATGTAGAGATGTGAGATACGTCAGACCATCAATAAATCGATTTTTATAAATTCGATATTTTCAGGTATTATTTATGTGCCAAATTTACCGATGAGTTGTTGCAACAAATTTATCAATGCGATTTTTTAATTCTATGCTTTGTTTAGAATAACTTTAGTGGTTAATAATATTATTAATAAATTATTGAGAAGGTCTCTACGTGAATAAAGAAATAACCTTAATTTGCCCAAACAACGTCTGCTTACATAAGTTTTAGCATTTTCCAACACTGTCTAAGTAATAAACGCTGCGCGTGCTCAATGTAAACGCTTAGGAATATTTTAAATGATTTTAATGGTTTATTTGTGATGCTATAAAAACATTTTAATTTTTCGTTTTTAATATTAAAAACCCTAAATATACAGAAATCAGCATACAGTACATTCCGGGTGAGAAATTAAAGTCAGATTGAACAGTTATATTTTACAGTTTTGTGATGAATAATCAAATGTTTAAGTGTTGCTTTCAGCACCTTTCATTGGTATTTTCCATTTGAACATCAAAATGCATGCCAGAGGCAACCATCACTCTTTCTCTCTCTCTATCTTTGCCTCTCTCTCTCTCTCTCTCATTTAGCCTACAGGTTTGAACACCTACTAGAAGATTGCGACGCTAAAGTGACACTTGAGATGGGCACCACAAAAGGCACTTGCATGGAATCCTGACACACAGACATCCTTTATGCTGGACCAGGATGTGCAGCATCCCGAGTGTCGCCTGTCGCATTCACTTTGCCGAGCCACTGAGCTCCAGAGCTCCCAAGCTCCGGCCGTATTATAATGTCAGCGGCCAACTATTTGCAGTCAACTTTGTTGACATTTATGCGACTTTCTTCTGCTGCTGCTGCTGCGGCTGTTGTTATTGTTTTTGTTGCTCGGGGTCAACAGTCTTGAGGTCCTGCATAGTGTGGGCTTTGGCACTGTCTTGCGGAATTACCCGAGGAGCGTCAGCGATTTAATCTCGAAATGCACTCACTTAGCAAAATACCGAGAAAGTTGAGTAGAAAATTGGTTATTGTGCTGCTTTAATGAAGATTATGCTCATACTTAAAAGCTACAGGGTGTCATCCAACGGATTCTTATCCTTTACAGCATTCATCAGCAAAACTCTTAATTAATGCATCGCCTGCAGCGAATCTTGTCGTGTCGTGTCTTTGCCATTTCATCTTTGGTCTCTAAACTTTTTCAATTATTTTGCTTTGACATGTTTTTTAGCAGCCGCATCGTTTTTCATTATATAAAGTGCAAATTTTGCGAAAAGACAAATATTAATGGCACTTTAGTTAGTCTTCTTCTCCATCGTCTTCATCTTGCGGGGCAACTTGATCCAGTGAATTGGCCTAATTGAATTCCAGCCAACAGCGAGTTAAGCTGCCCCTGACATTCTGATAATTGAATTATTTGTGAATTATATTCTGTTTGCTTCAAGTTATTGTGCAATGCTTCTAATTAAAACCAACTTTAGTTATTTGTGAACTTTTATCAGAAGATATTTATTTTAATTCAAATTATGTCAGACAAGAAAAATAAGTATGGAGATGAGATGAGTGTGTACACATATTCGTATTCACTTAACATTTCTAAAAACATTCAAGATACATTTTGAATTTCAATTGATATTTGAGCCCATCGTGTTAGACTGTAAAGCTTGTGTATCTTGTCAACAGAATTTAAAGTCGTATTTAATTAAGTTATTTGCAAACCACAACTTTGTCAACTCTTAGTTGAAATAACATTTTGCTGGTATTGATTTGTAGCTTACCGACAATTGCCATCAAATACAGAAAATTCACTTTCAATTCATTTTTCCATTTGTTTGCACACAGTAAATAATTTTTTTAAATGTGGTCTGTGGTAAATCTCCATATATGTGACTAGAATCTATAAGCCTGCTAAATAAATGCGAATGGCAAGTTCAAATGCAAATAAATAAAATTGTTCGACATTGGTGAATATGATATTTTGTTGTAGCAAAAATACATATTTCAACTTGAAGATTAAAGGTTCAATTTTGATACAGCAGAAGAACAACAAACTGGGTCTCATTATCGTTTTCGTTGTAATTATTATTGTTGCTTTTACCTGCCACAATCTCTGACAATAGACATTGAATGTGATTGTTGTGGTTGCTATGAGTTTTGCTTTTGTTTCGTTTTGCCAAGGCTAAATTAATCCTGGTACCAATTTGAGCTAGTATCATTGGGAGTTGGGAATTTTTGCAATTATTATGCAACAAGTATTGTCTGAGGAAATTTCACGCAGCTTACAACATGTACGGGGATTCGACATGTCTGTGTGTGTGTTTTGGTGAATGTGTTTGTGCAGTGGGAAATCGCTGTGGGAGAATGCAAAATTAGAAATACGAAAGCAAGGCGAAACCGCAAGCAAACATGCTTGTAACTGAAGAATGCACAGGCAAAAGACGGTTAGGTGAAAGATAGGAGAGGCGAAAGGACGGATAACGGGACAGGGATTGCCAGTAAGCGGTGACTGGTGCATGTCAACACCATTGTTGTACATGCCGCACATAGCGTTGACTCTCCTTGGACGCATTTTCCACTTTCCACTTTCAAGCCAAAAAGGCAGCGTACAGCCAACGGCAGTTCTAGCCTAGATGATGAAGGCTTATAAAGTGCATCATTTCTCTGTGTGTGTGTGTGTGTGATGACTACGTGACTGTGTTGTCAATGTATTGCAACGTCAGGTGCCGTTTTTGTTCGCTAAGCGTCGTTGATGGCCAAGTCTAAAATGCAGTGTTGCAATTTGGCAAATTGAAAACACGAAAACGAAAGCAAAGCGAAGCTGCCAAGGCGCTGAGCAATGGACTCAGAACGCAAGTCTACAAAGTGGCTCCACAGTTAATTTACGCCCCCCTTAGGCTCAGACTCCGACTGCGGTTCATGACAAGGCTCGTTCCCTTGTTGCACTTATTGCCATCACACGCACGTCATTTACTCGTAATGGCCGTTTCCGGTTAACAAAATGGCGCGCCTGCACTTGGCACACGACAACAACAATGTGGCCACTAATTCTCTAATTTCAAACGTGCCGGCCAAGTGAACATGAGCAACTACAAAGCCCACAAAGTCCCCTCGCCTTCCTTGCTGCCGTCTATTTATGGCCGCTATTTAGAGTCCCTCCCAGTTGGCCAAACCAAACCAGGTGGCCAGGTGGCAACATTTGCATGCAGTTGCAGTTGCAGCTGCGACTAATGGCATGCTTGTGGTTCCCTCCGACATGTTTGCTGTGCATTTTAATTAAAAATAGTAGCAAACAAAAAAAGATTATAATGTGAATATGTATATACATTTTTTAATTAACGGAAATATGTATAAACAACACTCGACAAGTTTACCTGTACCTGGATGAATACATGAGTATATATGTATGTATAATCAGTGGAATTGCATTTGTAAGAGTATGTTGACCACGTTTTTCGCTAATGTCTAAAATTCCATCAATTTGTGTGTGGCTTTCTCTGAAAGTCAACATTTGTATGCTGCGATGTCTGCGATATCCGTTGCCCATTTCCGCTTGACCACACTAACTTTATCAACTTATTTTTGGTCTCGCATAATTTTCCCATACATATTTAAGCCCCACTAATTGCGGCACATCAGAGTGTCCGCCGTTGCATTGCAAATTGCCAACTTGGCGCGTCGCATCAAGTTATGCAAATATGTTTCGCCGTTTTGTTGACTGCCAGGCAAACATCAGATATGCAAACAGAAGACATCCTGGCAGTGCAACCATTATGCGAATACTACGAGTAAGCTCGCTGTAAATGCCTCAAAACATTTGCATGGACTTAATTGAGGAAATTTGCACACATTTGGTTGCACATCTGAACACATAAGTAAATTGATTAATTTTCATGTAAATTTATCTTTATTTTGAGGAGAAAGCAGAGTAATATAGTTAGGGAACAACAATGATTTATAATAATTGTTAAACTTTTGAAGAAAGAAGATTTAAACAATAACAATCATACAGTGCGTATGCGTTATATTAATAAGTAGCTGCCTAAATTAACTTAGTAATGCTTTACAAACAAGCAATGTTCAAAATAACTGCTAAAGGCTTAAGATTGCATGCAAAAGCGGGCATATGGTGCGTATGCGCTATATTTATTATAACACTTACAACGCTTCTCACGCGTAATAAACTCTTCAACTTAAATTCATGTTAGCCATGACTTACTACACATATTTTATGTGGCTCATGTTTCGTAGATCAACAACAAACTGCACTTAACTTAACTGAGACCATAAATTAGTCCTGCACTGCAATTTCGAGCTAAGACGCCTTTAAATTACCACTTTCGTGCTAGTCACTCCCCCGTTCGGAGTTCCGCCAACTGAGCCAACGTATAGAATTTGTTGGACATAAAAAAATTTGTTAACCAAAAAGCGCATTAAAATCTTAATCTTTAGTGTTGGCATTAAATTTAAAAACACAATGATGCAAAGAGCACAAATGCCAACGAGATGGCCACGCCCTTGTTCCGTAGCAGTAACATGAACGCCCATAAAATGCCGGCGAGAACAAAGCAATTTCACACGCTCATGAATGGCCAAGTGACGCATACACTCACACACACACAGCACACATATCTAAAAACACCCAAACACACACAAAGCTAAGGACTACAGAGTTCAAGAATTTATTACCCAATTTGAAATTGCAAGCGAGTGCGTGATAAACCTCTAGGTAGCTATCGTTGTTCTTTATGTTGTTCTTGTTGTTGTTGTTATTGCCTTTTGTCATTGTTGTTTGCTCATGTCCAAATACTGGAATATAACAGGGTATGCTAGGTTTAGAAGAGGACCTCACGATTATTTAGGACTAGTGGTGTAAATGAAAACTCTGAGTCGAGCTCAATATCAAACGTAAAAATCGACAAAAGTCGAATCGAGTTGTCAATATATTTCCAAATAATGCCAGTTTTGTCAAAAAAAAATGTATGAGAAAAAATTTTTATAAATACTAACTTTTAAATCAAGATTTAAACTTAAACAGTTGTTAAGTCTTAATTCGTCCAAGTTCAAACAAGCAGAATGTCACTTTGCATTCAAACTTGATTCATTTCGTTGAAATTATTTTTGTCCTAAGATATCGATTTTAGAAACATTGCCTGTGTCGAAAATTCAAAATTTTAAATCTCAAGTTTTAACATTTAAGTAAGTTGGCGGATTTAAATGAAAATCGAGTATATATTTAAAATAAATTCGAAATCATCTAAACGAATTCAACTGAGTCTTAGGGTATTCGATAGTCGAGCCACAGCACTTAAATTACAACTTTGTGTGCTTGTTTGCTATTGTGTTTTATTCAAAACAACGTTGTTTATGACAAACGGAAAGAACAGCAGCAAGTGTACTTCGTGACAAGGGATGCAAATGCAAGTGAAGTGCGCTCGGTCAACTTGGACGACGACGACAGGTTCGTGGACAAACAGAATGTGATAATGGAAAGCAACGTGAACAACGTAAACATTAGCTACACCTACACACACACATACACATACAGCTCCACCGATGTAGTCAATCTTACTAAATAAAAAGGAAGGTGAAGCTGAAAATCAATGTGTATGGCTCGGGGCAAATGGCGAACCATAAACCAAGTTTCATACGGAGGATGATGATGATATAGATGATGATGAAGATTGAGCAAAGTTCTTGCGCCCCGAATGTTAGTTAAAGTCAAGGTAATACTGCGAGTGCAGCAGCGCACGTGGCAAATGCCGAAAGCATTTCTATGCAAATTCCAAAAGCCATTTTAATGCAAATGCGCATAAATGGCAACTCTTGCCCGCATTCCCACGCCCTCCATTTTCATTATTTAAATATTTTTTTGTCTGCTGTGAAATGTAGCCGCTGTTCAAGTGGGCGCTGAATTCCTGGTTTCTGGTTCCTCCTCGACTCGTTTCCATTTGACGTCAGTATTGCAAAGCTTATTCTCTCTCTCTCTCTCTCTCTGTCTCTCTCTCCCTCAAATGGAACCCATTTCGCTCGCTCCTTCGTGTGCAATGCACCTTGTGATCATAAATTCAGACTCTTACTCCATTGAAGCATTTAAATATATTTCCATTTCGCATTGGCCAGATTTTTGAGACAGTCTCAAAAGAAACAAAAACCAATTTATTACTCACAAATAAATTACATTTTACACATTTTAATGTTTTCTTCCTGTTTTGTGTGGAGAGTTTCCTTCGGCATTTGAAATTCATTTGGCAAGATGGCAACAATTGACATTTTATAAATGGCTTAGTCCAACGAATTGATAAGCCACATGAATTTGGTTAAACTGGCAAGCAAAGGAATTTATTTCATTTAATAAGTAGAATGCAAAGGCATTCTTACAGTCTGGATAAATTATTTGAATGTTTCGTTCATCTTAGAAAATTGATATTTTGAGCTAAAATTCGATTGGCAACAGGCACAACTTTTTAAATGCCAATCATTTAAACTGAGTGACGACGTTGCTGTTGTGATTCAGCATTCAATTTGTTACATTCGACTGGGAAAGTAATCCGCCATTAAATACTAACTTTTTTATTTTTCTGCTCTTTTACAGACGACTTAAGTAAAGTCAACTTGAGTCGATTCGCCTCGACAGAGCACGTGGTGGCGGCAAATCAAACAAAAATGAGCTGTTAAATGGCTGTCAAGGATTAGGTATGTGCTCTGACCCATTTTGCCCGTGAATATTTAAAGCAACAAGGCAACTGAATAGGGACGAACGTGCAAGAGCGACAATCTAAAGGCTAACATAATAATAGAAAGCTGAAGATGAGACACACCCATTGCCATTGCCATTGCCATTGCCGGGAGCAGTCGGAGCAGTCAAAGTCAGCCTCATCAATTACCCTTTCCAGTGGGTAACTGCACGTCGCTGCCCATTAGGAGCTAAGCCATCAAAGCAACTGGTAACAGCCAACAGGCAACAGGTCGTCACAAAAGTGGGCGTGTACGTGACTTAATCAGCAGACGCAGCAGGCGGCACAAGACGAAGCTTTACTTGAGGAGTACAAACACTAACTAGATGATGTCAAGTGTGTGCTAGAGTTGCACAATGAACGTTTCCAGGTGTTGTCTGTGCAGCAGAGTTGAAATCGATTAAGAATCATGACGGATGTATCTTCGCCAGCTGCTGGCGCCGGCGCCTGTGAGCAACGAACACGAACAACGCCAGAGGCGCCAGTCGAGTCTGCGTCAACATCAACATCCACATCCACGTCCACAAGACCGCTAACCAATGGTGCCAAAAAGGCGCCACAACCAGCAATTGCAACTGCAACAACGACAGCAACATCAGCAGCAACAACGGCAACCACAAGCAATCAAGCCAAGTTGGAGCGTCATTTGCAGAGCAACAACAATCAACACGCAGCCGCAGAAGTGACGACGCCGACGATGTCGACGGCGCCAAAGGTATCCGCTGACAACGAGACGACCTCAACCTCCCCCTCCCCCTCCCACTCCCACTCAACGGCCGCCAAGTGCAGCAGCAGCGGCAGCAGCAAGTCAGCGGCAGCATCGCAGCAGGATGTCGACGAGGTGGCACGCCTCTTTGAGGAGAAGCCCGAAGCCTTTGAGAAATGGCTGACGGAACGTGCCCCGCCCGAGGCGCTGAGTCGCCTACACGAATTCATTGAAAGCCACAAGGCGCAAAGCAAACGACCCTCAGTCACATCGGACTTGTTCCAGCAATGGATGGCCTCGCCCATTGTCCAGCAGGTGAGTCTTTTTTTTTCAACAAAACATTTAGGATATATACAGGCAGAAAAATACGCCATTCTTTGAGTTTGAGTTCAAACTGTTTTGTTTTCTTAAATTGAGTATGAAACGATCTTCGACTGACCTTTTCTAAGAAAACTAAGTGATACAATAGTTAGATTTTAAAACAGACAAGTGGGATTTAAATACTGGGGATTGCTAGTCTCACACTGTGACAGTAGCATTTTCAAGCATTTGTTCTTTTCTCAAAACCAATTTTCAGTTAAAATGGTTGTTTATGATATTCTAACGATATATTTATTTATTTAAAAAAAAAACACCTTTCAGTACTGTATCAGTATTGATAATTACAGACTATTTAATTTCACAAAAAGATCAAGGCCCGTGATTAATCAAATAATAAGTCGTATATTATTTAAAATGTAATTCATTTTAATATTTTTATTTAATTGAAACGTGCATAGATATCGAATAAATTTGCTTAACCGGATCTGTTCTGGCGCCTGTTCCTGTTACCCCTGTTGTTCCTATTACCCCTGTTGTTCCTGTTACCCCTGTTGTTCCTGTTACCCCTGTTGTTCCTGTTACCCCTGTTGTTCTGCTGCCTCCTTCTCTGGGCAGCTGCCCTTCTGGCCGCCAAGCGCCTCCTGCGTGCCTGCAAACGACGTTGGCGCTGGAGGCGGCGAAGTCTGCGCCTCAAGCGGATCAAAGCGGCGTATTCAGAACTAGTTGTTGAATCCGAAGAGCCGGATGATGCCGTAGTTGTGGTAACAGAACTGGCTGCTGTTGTTGTGCCTGCTGCTGGTGGTGCGGCAGTTGTTGCTGGTGGTGCGACGGTTGTTGTTGCACAGGACGGCTCCGCGACATTGGCAGGATCTGCACACTCCGCAGGAGTACAAGTTGCCGTGGCACAAGCGGCATCGCTGCTCCTGATGAAGCAAACGGCCAAGATGACACAGCCAAGGATAACGGTCTGGATTCTCATATTGATATCAGTTGAACTGCTCCAATGATAACTTACCACAATTTCTAGTTCTTTTTATATACATTTTCAATTCGACTATTTTTGACTCCACAGCATTTGTCTATTTACACAGCAGGCAACAATCAAATGCTAAATAAAGAAGTCTGTGTCTTTTTTTGGCTTATTATTATGTGTGATTTCGTGTTATTTACGGACATAGTAACATTTACTTACGTCAAACTTGAACTCTAATTCTTCTATTTGGTATTTGTTCAATTGTTCAATACGAAGCATTTGACCATGTCGAATATAAAATCTCCAAGTTTGGTTGAAATACCTCCAAAAACAAAATAGTTTTTTTATACTAATCATTTGTTATTAAAATTTAAGTTTCTGTGTACTTAAGCTAGTATGTTTCAAAAATGAAATAAACTTACATATGATAATCTTTAGAACTAGAAAAAAGTTAATAGTGGGATAAGTTCTTGATATTTGGATACTTAAACCAATATGATTCGATTTTAAATTAATTCCAAAACGTACTTAAAGTATCCCAGAAAAATCGAAATAAGGTTTTTGTTCTGTTTTGGAATTTTCGAGCAAAGTCAGCTTTTGAGATCGTTTGTACTTGAATATTCCCTGTTTAAGTACTGATATCTTGATTGTTTTCTAAGTGTATTTGGCATATTTTTAAGCGTTTCTAATAAGTTTTATCGCCTGCAACATGTGTTGAATTTTTAATTTAACAGAAACTGAAACTTAAATGAAAATATCCTTACACATGAAATGAGTTATCTTCTCTCTCTCTCTCTCTTACGATATCAGCCGCATTCACTCAATTTTCCATCAGCCCTTGGCCCACAATCCGGGAATCAGCTGCCTCATGGTGCATATGGAATGGCATTCTCTCTGCCACTGCGTGTGGCATGTTGCAGTGTGGGCTTCCGTTTAATTGGCTGTGTTTGCATTCGCTTTGGTTTGTTTTAAGATGTCGCCTCGTCGTCCTTTGGATTTTCCCTTCTCGGATTCTCTCTTTGTCGCTGTTTGTTGAGCAAATAAACTGAATTGATATTTTCACAAATGTCATTTGCTTTTCTACTCAGTTTACCCGGATGGGCAGAGTGCGGTGGGTTCATGGAAATTGGAAATATATACACACTAACACAATCAAATTCATTTAGCTACTATATTTAATTCATTTAATTACACATACGCCCATTTGGCACTGGGCCAAAATGCGTAGACAGCCCGAAAGTATCCTACAAATTATGAATATTGATTGTTTCAGGCTGTGTTCAAGTACGAGTATTTCAACTTGATAAATATATTTATTAATATAAATGAACTATTATAGCATTTTCATCTTGAGGGAAGGACTAGTTTCTCAACTCTATAATCATAAATAATCAGACAAGTGGCTCTTGTGGATGAGCCTCTTCCTGGCGTTACCTTTTTCCAAAGAAGACATTGGATTAATGAATGATCTTCTTTCCACATTCCTGATATGGCCTACTTTTTATACCCTGTCAAAAAGGGTATAATGATTTTGTGAAATATATGTAACAGACAAATGAAAGCATCTCCGAACCTATAAAATATATATATTTTTGAACAGTATCAACAGCTGAGTCGATTGAGTCACGTCCGTCTGTCTGTCCGTATGTTTGAACGCAAGGATATCAGAGACTATAAGAGTTCGAGACTTTAAACTTGGTACCTAGGTTCCTGGATACCAGGCGCAACTCAAGTTTGTTCTTAAATTTGAATCGGACCATTATATCATGTAGCTGACAAAGGAACGATCAATCGAAAATCAAGTTTTAGTAAGAAAAACTTTTTTGTTGTTCAAGATATCTCGACCAAGCTGGCAGAATATGCATATGATCAAACTTAAATCGGAACACTATATGTTATATCTGCCATAGGAACGATCAGCCGAAAATCAAGTTACAGTACGAAAAAAGTCTGTGTTGTTTGATATATCTTGACCAACCTGAAAAAATATGCATATGGGATAGTATCATACATCTTGACAAAATGTATAACAATTTTTTTTTTCAAAGACAAATATGAAGGTTTTTCACAATGAATACAAAAGAAAAAAAACAGACATGTGTGATTTAAATTGTGATAATTGCTAGTCTCACACTTTTACTGTATCAATCAAATGTTCAAGCATTTGTTCTTTTCTCAAAATCAATTTTTAGTTAAATTGGTTGTTTATTATATTCTAACGATATTTAGTTAGTTAGGCTCGACCTTAAAAAATTTTAATTTTTTTAAGATCAGTATTGATAGTTTCAGACTATTATATTTAGAAAAAGAACAAGGCCCTTGATTCGTCAAATAATAAATCTTATATGATTTAAAATGTATTAGCAATGCATTTTAATATTTTTATTCAATTGAAATGTTCATAGATTTCGCATAGATTTGCTTAACCGAATCTGTTCTGGCGTCTGTTCCTGTTAAACCTGTTACCCCTGTTGTTCCCGCGTCTCCTCGGGCGCATCATTTGAGCTCTCCTTCTCTGGGCAGCCCTCCTTCTGGCCGCCAAGCGCCTCCTGCGTGCCTGCAAACGACGTTGGCGCTGGAGGCGGCGAAGTCTGCGTCTCAAGCGGATCAAAGTAGCATAATCAGAACTAGTTGTTGAATCCGAAGAACCGGATGATGCCGTAGTTGTGGTAACAGAACTGGCTGCTGTTGTTGTGTCTGTTGCCACAGTTGTTGCTGGTGGTGCGGCGGTTGTTGTTGCACAGGACGGCTCCGCGACATTGGCAGGATCTGCACACTCCGCAGGAGTACAAGTTGCCGTGGCACAAGCGGCATCGCTGCTCCTGATGAAGCAAACGGCCAAGATGGCACAGCCAAGGAAAACGGTCTGGATTCTCATATTGATATCAGTTGAACTGCTCCAATGATAACTTACCACAAATTCTAGTTCTTTTTATATACATTTTCAATTCGACTATTTTTGACTCCACAGCATTTGTCTATTTACACAGCAGGCAACAATCAAATGCTAAATAAAGAAGTCTGTGTCTTTTTTCGGATTATTATTATGTGTGATTTCGTGTTATTTACGGACATAAGAACATTTACTTACGTCAATCTTGATCTCTAATTCTGCTATTTGATATTTGTTTAATTGTTTTCAATGAACTTAAGACAAAGCATTTGAAATCGCAATCGCGTGACGACTTACTCAATTGGGATTGTGTGGGCGTAAAACTGAAGCACTCTTTTAGGCTTCTCATTAAGTGAAATCACAATTTTGAATTACTGATGTATCTTGATTTTTCTAAGGGCTTCTCTGGCCTATGTTTGGTCCCTTTGAGGACCGTCTGGCATATTCTTTGTATCTTACTTGAATTCTGAATTCGAAACGGTTGCTTCTTTTTAATATGCAATTTTCTAATTGAGATAGTTGTAATGTTTCCGATGAACTTAACCTGTCTTAAAAGACATGAGTTCTTCCGAGTTAATGTGTGGATCAAACTGATTTGTTTCCACTAGGATATTCCGATTCTAAGCTAAGGCAAGGCTGATATATGAAAATGGGTACAAAAATATCCTTTGTTTCAACCCAAAGTTAACATCTTGAGGATACATTTTATGCCTGGATACCACACGCAGATCAAGAATATTTATTTTCAATGAACAAACTTAAGAATTAAGTAATTCAAAGTTATTAATATTAAACTAGGCTCTTAGCTAATAAATAGATATATTTATTTTATTTAAACTTATTTTGAAATTAACTGAATCGACAGAAAGTATTATTAACTAAATGAGATAGATAATAATTTTACTAGGTCTCCTCTAAGAGCTACCTTATTAGACGCAAGTTTCCAAATTAAATTATAATTCTAAATAAAATTCTTTTATCTATGTCATCGTCTAGTACACTTCTCTTAATTAAGCGTATGTACTTGTGTTGAAATTGCCTCTACTTGAACGCATCCTATGCTCATTTTGGCACAAGATATAGGAAAAAATAAAGTTTGTTTTAGTACTTAAAAGGGTAAGGGACATACAAGGCGAAAAACCATCAGAAGCAGCTGCAGCAGCATCCGATGTTGGAGAAAAATGAGCGCACTTGTTTTGCCTATGACAACAAGTGCTGTTTGCAAAACTGCACTCGACTTGTCTGCTCTGGTCTCTGGCCTGATCTGTTCGGATGGGGTCGGAAGGTCGACTGAGAGGAGAGGTGGGTTGTGCTTTCTAGACAAACACACGGAAAAGTCCTTCAGCCATTGCATAGGCAGACACTCACACAGGGGCAAACACTCACCTTGCACTTGCAAAATCAAACTAAATGCGAGCATGCCTCAAGGACTCTGCATACTTATGCTTATAGAGATGGTAGAAAGCAGAGAGTAGGGAAGAGGTGGAACAGGGGGACTGGAACTGGCAATTGTCGTACGCTCGTAGTAAAGGGGAGAGGGGACTGGAATAACAGGGCTAAAGATGTAACATTTTTAATGGTTGCCCAGTTAAAAGAATGACACACACACACACAGCTGTTGAACCTTCCAAATCCTCACCTGGTGTTGCAGGTGTTGCGCGCATGTCTTGTCGATATTGTTGTCGATATTGTCAATTTGTATAAGTGCATGTTACATAATGCAAGCGACAGTCGACATTCGACAGCTGACAGTCGACACGACAGTGACAGTCGACAGCTCTTTTTTTTGTTTGTTTTATAGTTTATTGGTTGGTTTAACTAAAGCTTTGGCCCTCATTTCACCAATTGCAGCGCTTCGAGGGGAATCCCATTTAATTTGCAGTCGAGCAAAAACGAACTCCCATTAAAAGCTGTTTGGCTTTGTCTCGTACTACAACTATCTCTCTCACTCTCTGCATCTTTTGTCTTTAGTTTTGTATGCCTTTTTATTTTAGCCAACAAAGGGGCTTTAAAAACTTTCTGGAGTGCACGTATAGTTTTTATTGTTGTTGAAAAGAAGAAAATGTTCTCTGCTTTCTGTCGTTTCTGCTGGCAAAAGCTCAAAAGCACTCGTTTCGGTTTGATTATTTTAGAGGTCCTTAACGTATCAAAGGTAAAGAGACAATGGCAATTACTTGTTGTCTACCACCCTAAACTCTGTCCCTGAATTTAATTAACTATTTATATTTGCCATTGTTGCTAAGAGTGCTTCCTTGATCACCCATTTTACGAGCTTTATAGAAAATTAAATTATTCAATGGAATAATTACTTTATGAAATTCGAAATTTTAACTTTTTTAAATTTGTATGTAATATAAAATGTAATTTCTCACCTCAGCAAATTATTAAATTCTATATCACAGTGTTGTCGAAAGTTCCGAAAGTGAAAAGTTACAATAGGAAAAGACACAATCGATAAAAGCAACTTTTTGGCGTGACACAAACAATTTCCCCATTAAGTGTCGATTATAATTGCAATAACTTTAATGAACAATACAAAAATGTGGTATATATAGATATATAGCCTAGTGATGAGTCATTCTAGACTCTTTAAGAGGTTTCTTTGATTTCAATTCAAATTAAAATTAAACTTATTTTTTAAATTCCATGTTGTAAAATACTTATTTTTAAGCATGTTACTTTCGATATTTTTGAGCGCGACACGCAAATGTTTTATGCACAGCAAAAAAGGCGACTAAAAACTATAACAAATTGCTATAATTTGGCAAAATTGTGCCACTACAAGTGCTGATTAGGGTTGTAACTAAAATGGAGCAAGCGACAAATGGCCAAAACGAAGCCGAAGTCCTGTTTTTGGATAGGCGCTCAACACGCAACATTCCCAGCTCAAAGGTGCCTCGTAATTGACCCGCCCCCTCCCTCCCTCCCCCTCGACGCAGCCCAAGGGCATTTTGAATTCAATTACCAGTTTGGAGAAGCCTGTCGATTATGGCCAACTGCTAATGGCCACCTTTGACCAGGGCGGGTTCAGTTTCACATTGAATTGCACGTGGGCCAGATGACAAGTCGCATGGGTTAAGTGCGGCCAGCAATCGAATTTATTTTGGATATACTATATTATAAGTTACATATATAATGTATGTATTCTTATAATTTTTTGTAGAGTTCCCTTATAATGCCCAGGTTTATCGTTCTATTTATATCAATGCTAACTGGTAAACCAATTACAATAGTTAATTAAATACCGCCGCCTTTCCCTTCCCAGCCACAAATTTCAATTATTTCTGTTGCTCTTGGCACTGGGCTCAAGTGGCTTTATCCTGAATCTAAGCCTTTTATAAACATTTATTGTTCACGTCTCTCATTCCCTCTTTTTGTGGCATTTTTCCTTTCCATAGAAATCTCCACGCAGACTATCGAATTCGTCGGTTCAAGCGCTGCCCGAAAGTCGACGCCATTTGATGGATTTGGACGAGGGAGAGCTCTTCATGGAGCTGATACGCGATGTGGCCAATGAGCTGGATATTGATGTTCTATGTCACAAGATATTGGTCAATGTCGGTCTGTTAACCCATGCGGATCGTGGCTCTCTCTTTCTGGCCAAGGGCACGCCCAACAACAAGTATCTCGTCGCCAAACTCTTTGACGTCACACAAAAGACTGGTGAGCCATAATTGACAATGTTAATTTTCGATTTTCAGCTATTGTCCAAAGGTTGCCAAGCAACCGACTTAATGAAAACTGAAAAACACTGAAGGGATATCGGTTGGGTACGAGTTCAATTTAATTAAGGACGAGCACAAACTGCACACAAAGAGCCTGGAATGAATCGAATGCAATTCTGACTGGCAGGTCAACTGTTGTCTATGGATAATGACATCCTGTGGCAATAAATAACGAATTTATGACACTAGCTAAACTGGAAAGTGCCAATATATGTAGCACTTAATAATAAATATATGAATAGATGAAATTTTGTTTTTATTGCATGTTCAAAGCATAGAAGCTACCGAGCCATGAATAAATGTCAGTTAAAGCAAATGAACAGAAAGATTATCTATTAATAATAAATTGCATTTGAACTAGTGATTAGATACAGCTTTATTTACACAAAACATTAATCTCAAATCAGTATCAATTTCATCGGATTTAAATTAAATTTAAAATTTGATCAAGTGTCAGAATATTTTGGCATTTATTTGATTTAAAATCTGCATTAGGCAAATTATTTGACTGCGACCCGTTAAGTCACAGAAATTAGCACTCATTAGCGGCATTAGTGGCAAGCATTTAGTCCAAATACTTGCCCCTCGAAGGGCCAAAAACGCATTAGCAAATTAAACCTAAGCGGAAGTGGGCATTAAAAGTTTTTGGGTGGGCCATGACCATAAAACTCAAAAGGTGGCTATCAAATGAAAAATAGATGCTGGCTAAAACGTGTTTACAAACACACTCGCACACACACACACACGCACACATACCGTTAGATATTTAGCTCAATATTTAGCAATGAATCTCGGTGTGTCTTTCGTGCGTTAAAGCCGCCGCTTCCGCTACATAATTCAGATGGAAAATGTTGGCAAAAAAAGATTAGAACCTAGAGCATAACCAAGGTTTTCTTTCTGGCAATTGGGCCTGTAAGGCATAAACACACATACAACTGCAAATACACACTTGTGTGTGTGTGTGTGTGTGTGTGTGTATGTGTTGCCATGCAAATTCAGCTGGGATCCATGACCCTGAGTCTAAGACGTAGTCACATCTGACTTTTAATGCCTTGGCTTGACTTGGATTTTGGTCTGGCATTTTTTGCTTTTAGCCATGGCTGATGTATCTTTTGCATTTTGCATGGCAGAGTGAATATTTTGTCTATAAATTTAATATTTATTTAGATGTATATGTGCGCTGCCTTTTAATGATTTATGCGCCTGCCTCGTCTCCATCTTCATCTCGTTTGATTATGTTTTCTCTTTGCAGCGCTCAAGGATGCGGTAACGCGGGCCCGAGCCGAGGAGATAATCATACCATTTGGCATTGGGATCGCTGGCATGGTGGCCCAGACAAAGGAGATGATTAACATTAAGGAGGCATACCAGGATGTGCGATTCAATTGCGAAATCGATCTGAAGACTGGCTACAAGACCAACGCCATTTTGTGCATGCCCATTTGCAATTACGAGGGCGACATCATAGGCGTGGCACAAATCATCAATAAAACGAATGGTAGAGTCCCTTCCCTAGCTTATTACACATATATTCGACAAATTGACCAATTGTAACCTACTGTTTATTTTCTGTCAGGCTGCATGGAGTTTGATGAGCACGATGTGGAAATCTTTCGCAGATATTTGACATTCTGCGGCATTGGCATACAGAATGCTCAGCTCTTTGAAATGTCCGTCCAGGAGTACAGGCGCAATCAAATCCTGTTGAATTTGGCGCGCAGCATCTTCGAGGAGCAAAACAATCTCGAGTGTCTCGTCACCAAAATCATGACCGAGGCCAGGGAGCTGCTCAAATGTGAACGCTGCTCGGTGTTTTTGGTCGATTTGGATTGCTGTGAGGAGGTGAGAGAGCACTAAAGGCATAAGTACTTAATGATGCCATAACAACATTTGCTGCCTACTTTTTTTTTTTTAATTTCGAATTCGAATTCGTCAAGTGCAAATTAATATGCCAAAATTTTGCACTTTACATTTCACGTTTTACACCAAAATGTGGCCGGCAGGCAAATGATTTGGCACATGAATAAAATGAATAGCTCTGGTAAGCCAGCTTGGTTGTCCGCCCATTGGGGGCGTGGCTATGTCTGTGGCTGTGGTTCTGCGGCTCGTTTCTATCATTGTACATATGTACGAGTTTGTCGGTGTGTCTTGTTGTCAGTTTCATTAAAATTAAAATGGTTTAAACGCCAGCGCGGCCATTTTGTTCGTCTGTTTGTCAACTTCAATGTGAGCGCACCCCAAGGAAATTAAAATGTGCAATTTACATTACGTTCGTTTTTATTTTTATTTTTTTTTTTGTTATATTTCTTTTATCCGACTAGGAAACCAGCCAAATTCCGAGAGGTAAAGGTAACTCAGGTCTGGCAATTCCCATTGAGATACTATGCAACGACAAGTCCCATTACCTTTTTGTTTTTTTGTTATTCTCACTTCTATTCTGTCGTTTTCACATTATGTAATGCCTGAACCACAGGTAATATACATAGAAGCCAATTGTTTTGGCCTCTTGTTCATTTACGAGTATTGTCTGTTAAGTTTGGCATCAACATGAACACCTGCCCAAGTCATGGCCCCAATACAAAACAATTGTGTAAATGGGAAGCATAAATAAGACCTTTAAAATGCGTAGCTGCTCAACTCCCGAGATAAACTGTAATCAGTTGTGGATTTATAATTTGTTTTCTAATAATTAAATCAAGAAAGCGTATGTTCTTTAATATATTTAAAGCATACTTTTTGGAGCAGTCAGAATTTAAAATTTAATTATAAATAAAACATACTTTATACTCGTATCAACTTAAAGAACACCCATTCTACTGATGAATAAGTTCCGGGAATTTATCTCAGACATTTGTTGTAAGCACAAAAATAACTTACACGGAATTTCACTTAAGAAGCCGCAGTGCAATTTTAAATTAATTGCTGGCAATTTAAAATTCCTCTGAATATTCTTTGAATGAAATGCGTTTCACTTTGTTATGACAATGAATTTATACAGATATATAAATATGTATAGTACATATAATTATTATGCATGACACTTTGAGGCATGTAGCTGTTATTTTTCCTCCTCTCTCTCTTTCCACTCCTCACATTCTGACAGTTGCAACAATCGCAATTTATGTCCTGCATTCTCCAACAACAGCTGAACAATTGGAGTGCAACATTTGTGGAATGAATATATAAAAAAAGGGCAAGCAATTATATTTAACTGGGTCGCGCAAAATAATTAATTATGCTAATTTTGTTATTAATTGCAAGGCAGGCTATTTACTGTGTGGATCCATTATTATGACAATGGGCTAAGCTAAATTAAATGCTGATTGCATTTCATAATTTATTCATAGGGCTTTGAATGCGATTACCGACAAATTGCCAATTACCTGTATTTCAATAACGAAATAACACATGTACAGCAAAAGAAATTGGTCACTTCAGGAAAGTGGCAAACTTGTTGATAATATGCCAAGTCATGTGCAACATATCAGTTTAATTATGTGCAACACAAGTGGGGACAGAGTGGCAAAGGCAAAGAGAAAAGGCGAAGGGCAAAAGACGAAAGGCAAAAGGCAATTTATCAACGTAACAGGCTGCTCTGGGAGCTGTTGATGCCCCATTAGTGGCAGCCACTTAATGTTCATGTACTTTGCATGCGATTTTACAGAGCCATTTGGAGAAGATAATCGAGAAGCCTCATCAGGTGGAGCAGCGCCCCAGTCGTGCCATTAAAGGCGGCGATAGCTTTGAGGAAAAGGTAAACAGATAGTAAACAGATCCGCCTTAAAGGTATTTTTTATCACAAACATTTGAAAATTCCAGCAAAACATGAGGAATCGCTTTACGGTCCTCTTCGAATTGGGTGGAGAGAATCAGGCCGCGAATGTTTCGAGGCCATCCATCAATGATCTGAGCACCTCGACACTGGCGCAGATAGCACAATTTGTGGCCAGCACCGGACAGACGGTGAACATATGCGATGTCCACGAGTGGGTCAGGGATCACAATCAGATCCGGGCGGAGAGTGAGATCGATAGCACCCATGGCATACTCTGTATGCCGATTGTGAATGCCCAGAAGACGGTGATTGGTGTGGCACAATTGATTAACAAGGTGGGTAATTAGTGAATCCCGTTTACACACTGCACTTCTGCACAGTTCCCTGATGGCTGAATGGCTGATGTTTCTGTGCAGGCGAATGGATTGCCCTTCACCGAGTCGGATGCGTCCATCTTTGAGGCCTTTGCCATATTCTGCGGACTGGGCATACACAACACCCAGATGTATGAGAACGCCTGCAAGCTGATGGCCAAGCAGAAGGTGGCCCTGGAGTGTCTCAGCTACCATGCCACGGCCAGTAAGGATCAGACGGAGAAGCTCACACAGGATGCCATTGCCGAGGCCGAGTCCTACAACCTGTACAGCTTTACATTTACAGGTGAGAAGAACTAAAGATTTCTAAACAGATCAATCTGTCTAATCTCTTTCTTTAATCTAGACTTTGATCTGGTGGATGACGATACTTGTCGCGCTGTTCTTCGCATGTTCATGCAATGCAATCTTGTCTCACAGTTCCATATTCCCTACGATGTAAGTTTAATGATTCGTAATTTAGCAAGTGTCTCTTTAAGCTTTTAACTTTCTCCAGGTGCTCTGTCGCTGGGTGTTGAGTGTGCGCAAGAATTATCGTCCCGTTAAGTACCACAACTGGCGACATGCTCTCAACGTGGCCCAGACCATGTTTGCCATGCTTAAAACTGGCAAAATGGAGCGTTTCATGACGGATCTGGAAATACTTGGCTTGCTGGTGGCCTGTTTGTGCCACGACCTCGATCATCGTGGCACCAACAATGCCTTCCAGACCAAAACCGAGTCGCCGTTGGCCATTCTCTATACCACGAGCACCATGGAGCATCATCATTTCGATCAGTGTGTGATGATACTCAACTCCGAGGGCAATAATATATTCCAGGTAACATTGAATGATTATTCCCGAAGCGAATGTCAAAAAATAATTCCAAGAATACCAAAATGAATTATGAAAATAAGGAAAACCAATCGCGAAATATAATATGGAAATAATAATTAGAAAACCAAAAATAAGGAATAATGATAATAATTTAAATGAATGTATTTATTTTCAATTCTTTGAATTGATTTGATTTTTTTTTTGTTAATCATTATTTTGGTTTGTTAAAGTTTTATTCACTTTTTTATTTCTTTAGAGTGTTTTAAATTCTCATTATATTTATTTATTTTCATTAGGCACTTTCGACGGAAGATTATCGCTCCGTAATGAAGACTGTGGAAAGCGCTATACTCTCCACCGATTTGGCAATGTATTTTAAGAAACGCAACGCATTCCTGGAGCTGGTCGAAAACGGCGAATTCGATTGGCAAGGCGAGGAGAAGAAAGATTGTAAGTACTTCAGACATACAAGTCGTATACGTAATAAATTGGTTACCGCTTTTATAGTGCTTTGTGGCATGATGATGACAGCCTGCGATGTCAGCGCTATTGCCAAGCCTTGGGAGGTGCAACATCGTGTGGCCAAGCTGGTTGCCGATGAGTTCTTCGATCAGGGAGATCTGGAGAAGCTGCAGCTGAACACACAGCCCGTGGCCATGATGGATAGGTAGGAAAATCAAAGGAGAACTTACTAAATAATTGTACTCACTTGTAATTTACACACAGAGAACGCAAGGACGAGCTGCCCAAAATGCAAGTGGGTTTCATCGATGTCATCTGTCTGCCGTTGTATCGAGTGCTGTGTGACACGTTTCCTTGGATCACGCCGTTGTACGAGGGCACGTTGGAGAATCGCCGCAATTGGCAGGATTTGGCGGAGAAGGTGGAAATGGGCTTGACCTGGATCGATCATGATACGATTGACAAGCCAGTGGAGGAGTTTGCCGGCTGTGCCGATGAGGAGATCAAGGACATTGAGTTCACGGTGACAACGCTCAACTGCAATCCGCAGCAGTCGCAGCACGGCGGGGATGACAGTCACACGCCGGAGCATCAGCGCAGTGGCTCACGGCTGAGCATCAAGAAGACCGGGGCGCTGGGCAAAGTGGTGCGATCGAAGCTATCAAAGACACTGTACAACAGCATGGATGGCTCAAAGCCAAAGACGTCGCTCAAACTACTGGAGTCGCATGTGAGCGAGGACATGGACGACAAGAGTCCGACGAGTCCGTCGCAGCCACAAGCCGGCAGCATGGGACGCATGTCGGCATCCTCATCCACCTCCTCCGCCGGCACCGTCGATAAGACCAAAAAGCGATCCAAGCTGTGTGCGCTTTTATGACGAAAACCGTCAAATTAGAGTTTGCTGACCCCCTCCAATGCTGCTGGCAGTGAGACTGACAAGAGCGGAGGGGGGATGACCGACTTCTAATTACAATAACTAATGTCAACAAATCCTACATTGGAGATACTTCTGTATCTGCAAGTACTTTATGTGTAGTTCAACTTGAAGCGTAAAATCATTTATGTTTTGCTGTTTATGGGCTGCTGCTCTACATGTAAATGTCTATTAGTAGAGAGATCAACATACACACCCCCTAACACACACCCAGGCAGCAAATGGAAATTGCAATATTATATCTAAGTGAATGTCAAATCATGTGATCTATTTAAGGTCCTGAAGGTCGAAGCGCGTGCGCAAGCGTGTTTAACCTTTTGGTAAAAACTCTCACTCTCTCTCTTTCTATTTGAATCTGAACTTACCTCTAAGCTCTCAATTGGAAAACCAAAAAAAAATGTAGAAAAAACAAACGATGTATGTATCAATACAAAAATGATGTGTAACCGAAATATGCTAGTCAAAAACCTAGAAAATAGCAAGACATATATTATTATTATTTAAATGTGTATGCATCTGTAGTAATGTTTAAGCAACAATTTGTGAGGCTATGGCACATTTATCCGTAATTGCTTTCGAGGTTGATGTACCACCAAAAACTATCACAACTAGTCCGCATGTGATAACTATTTATACACGTGTTGTACGAGTACTAGAAATACTATTGTAACTTTTCAAGAAATCTAGATGGCATACCCAATAAATGAAAGCATTCTTAAATAACTATTATAATAATAATAATTCTGTAATTATAGCAAGAGATACTTGTAAAACTTGTTTAGAAATTGTGAATTATTTAAACTATAGCAATATTTTATGATATTTTTAGAATAGCTGAAGTATATACGTATATATCAAAAGACACTACGAACACAGCACAATATTGAGATATTTTAGCCAAAAAAATGTATAACGCACATCACAACAAAAAAAAAAGAGACAACAAACTATATTTAATCCAAACTGTGGAAACTACGTGAAAACTGTTTAGATATTCAAATAACAATACCGTGTGGTGTCAATTTTGTCAATTTATGAATTCAACTCAAATATTTGTGCGTAAATGGCAAATACTTAGTAAATATATAAAAGTATGTACTACCGTTAACTAGCACCTACTTAAATTACGATTAACTATAGCTAATTACAATAACTTTATGTTGGCAATTGTAGGTATCTCATTCTCTCTAAATGTTGAAAAGAAACTTACTTTATGTGTGGATAATATATAACCAGTTTGCATAAACTCCACAGAATGAATTGGGAATCATCTCACAATTTTTCCCAAACTCATTTCCGTTGAATTTATACGACAATTAAATGAAATTATAAAATTGGGATTATAAAAATGTAGGAATAATACAATTGTAATTGTAGTTCATAAATACTATTGCTTGAGAGTAAGTTATAGGCACCGCATTATTTTTGTGACCACCAAAGAAATTAAACAAAAAGAAACACTATTTTTCTAGTTAATCTGAAACGCCATTGATTGTATGAAAATCCAGACAACTTTATAAACGATTTAGATCGTCTATCACCTACTGAAGAAATGTTTAATTAATGTGCTATTATCTCTTGTGAATATTACAAAGGGGAAGCTCTATAAACTAAAGTCCATACCTTATAACTTGTCCAAATTTGAATATGATTTAAACGTCCATTGGCTAATCAATGGCGCTTTCATATTATTATTGTTGTATTACCTATTTCCAATTTTATGTATATAAAGTTATTTGAGTTGACTTTTAAATCCAAACACGTATACCAAAAAATAAAAATTGTTGAGTTTGAGGATTATTTATGTTTAATAAATATTTTTTGTTTGGCTGAAATTTTACTACTTTGTGTAACTAATTATTATTATGTAAGAGAATGCAATTGAATCAAAAATAAATCACACCATTAAAATTCTAGTACTTAATGTGTATGGGAATTTGCTTTAATATTATTGGGAACTTGGCGCCGACCTACGTGTGGACATTTTTTTTAGTTCCCTAGACATTCGCCAAAGTTGGTTTTCACCAACTGAAATACCAGGCGAACAGAATCAGCAGCAAGAAAATATTTGATTGGCAAATGGTTTGAGTCTCGGCTAAGTAACTTCAATTGGCTCCTAAAAGTATGCCATGTAAATTATTTTTCAATTTACTCAAGACCCGAATTAGAGCATTGATTGAGGATTCATCAATGAGGCTTTATTAACCAGAACAGACTTGGCCCAACCTCTCAAGTCGTACCAAAAACGAATGTATAACATAAATTTGTTTTATTTTTCGAAAAGGACATAATATCTGCAAAGTTTCAACCCACTATAACTCCAACAACTCGAGCATTGGTAACTCTCCTTCTGTTGTTTCGGCGCAATCGGTTGTTTGTATTAACTCTATTGTTGGGATTTAAGTTTATCCGAATTTTACGAACATTCGTATAGGTTAAGTTAGTAATACGCATAACCCTCGGTCCCTTTGTGCGTCTTCGTCTAATAATTTTCGCCGTGGTTGGTGAATCTATGATGCTCGCTGCTGTTGTGTCAGGTTCCGGGGTCGTGCAATCAGGATCATCTGCCAGTAAAGGATCAGTGCAATCAGTACAACCAGCTGGTACGTCTGGATTCAAGGATGTACAGGGTTCAGCATCGCTGCCTCCATTTAGAAAGCAGATCAAAACGGCGCAGCCCAGAATTAATGTGCAGATTCTCATTTTTGAATATAACTTTTGTTGAATTTTGGCCAACGATTTGCCTTTTATACTGATTTCCGACTAGCTGTCTAAAGGTAGAGGTAGTAAAATATTTGCCAATTTGCACAGATGTTCTCTAAATGCTTGCCAATTAATTTTTTCGCAATATTTATTTATTTCTTACCTGTTGGGAATTGCCAGAAAATGCGTTGTATTTTCTTTTAATTTTGTTTCCAAAATAAAATTCGGAAACTTTGGTCTAATTGTAAGCACTTAACTGTCAAATTGGTATAATTAAAGTACTGGTTTACAGTATAGACTTTTAATGAATTAAAAAAAATTTATAAATTTGTAGGATTTGATAAAAATATATGTGTAAATATACTTTAAGTACTCATCTATATTTCATTATTTCTAATGTTTTTAAGACAACTGTGAAATGAATTCTTTGGAAATATTTACAAAGTTGTGACAACTCAATAATATCGCATCTATAAACAAATTGTGTTTTCAGATTGCTATGCAAATATTGAAGTTATGAAGAAAGAATTTTATTTGGTTAATCTGTCAGTTGTGTGGGAGTCGTGTGGCGAATCTGTTGGATTAACAGAGTGTGGGAGGAGCTTATTTTGGAAATGGTCATAAAAACAGTTTGGATATTTAATGCACCATTTAATTTTATGACGCTTAGTCTAAATTTAATCAGACGAGGTTAACACATACACATAAAATACACATATACAAATCTATGTCATCCTGATGAAGGACTCTTCGCGTAAGCAAATAGCTCTTTGGCTGTTTCTGTTGCCTGTTGTTGTTGGTTTTGTGTGTGTTGCGCACATAAAAACACTGCATAATCAAATATTAGCCATGAGTCGACTCGGACCTTTAGTTATTTGCCTGTGGCTGACATATTTGCCGTGGAACTGACACTGATGCGCTGAATACGCGTGCGGATTCCAGCTGTGATTTACCTAAGTTGCTAGTTGACTAACATAGTCCTGGCCCTATATAAATCGGTACATCGACTTTGATATTCTCATTCACAAGTTTACAGTGCTTTGATTCTGTCCTCCTGCTAGTGCTAGTAATCCTCTGACTATGGCTAACTACACTCTGACATTGGCTCTGCTGGTAATGGCCATCTGCATTAGTCGGTCGACGGTTTTGGCCACTCCCGACGAGGAACGCTACGTGGAGAAGGAATACAACCGGGATCTGTACGATTGGTTTAATAATGCAGCTCGATATGCACCCATAGCACCCTGCAAATATCCATACTTGCTGGCCAACACGCTCCCCAACGCCAACAACATGCGGATGCCAAAGCGCAACTCGGAGCTGATCAACTCGCTCCTCAGTTTGCCCAAAAACATGAACGATGCCGGAAAGTAAAAGTGTAGTTGGCCAGCAAAGCTGTGTACGCTCCGGGGTTAGGCAGTGAAGGAACTGACTTAACCTAACAACAAATAAGAATGATAGTAATGAATTAGAAAAGCAAACACCCGATACATATATCGTTATAGAAATTATACAAAAAAAATATACTATACATAAGTGCATACATATACGAGTAATAAAAAAAAAACACTGTTTACAAATGTTCTTTTTACTCTGCGCTGAGCTGAAACTTGTTCGAATCCTTCAATGGCATCTTGAATTCTCAATGTCTTCTAACTTTTGTACGAATCAACTTGTACGCTTACGACTTTCAATTTAAATTTTAAAATCATATTCCCAAATGAAAATGTTATAGGAAAACGTAATAAAAATTACAAAGGTCACGCATCAATTTTGACTTATTTATAGTTTCGTTTAAATAATTTTTTGCCTCAAGATTTAGATTTGTAGCAATTAATTAACTTGTCAAAAAAAATCATCGAGTTAAAGTAATGGAAAATCGCTTTCGCGAAAATCGAGTTGCGGATTTTTCGGTGTATTTTTGCATCACAACAGATAGCCCAATAACCTATTTAGTATTCAGTTTTGATTTCATTACCAAATAAAAACTATGATTGTCTAAACTTGGTAATGCAAGCAGTATGCCACAAGCTTGACTTGTTTGATTTGCAATTGTCTGTTAAATAAATATCTGACAGCTGTTTCATTTTGAATTGAAATTTGAGATACATATTTAAATTATAAATTTACTATATTATTGTAGACTTTTATTAAAATTGAACAACACTTCAATTGGTTATATGTATATATGTTATATATAAGTTCATTTGGCGCTATTTGATATTGTTCAAGACATGTATATAAAACTTTATGCATATGTACTTTAACTATTCAAGTTTATGTATGTATTTGTTTATGTATTTCTGTGAATGTGCTAAAATTATACATTTGTTTTTTGCACTAGAGCAGAAGAATGTTTTCAGATCAAGTTCAAAATGAAGCGCAATTCTTAATTGCGGTACATGTTTATGTTTTGTAATTAGAAACTAAAGTCAAAATACAATATATTTAGTTTGAATTAGTAACAATTATTTCGCAAACATTGTTAAATTAGTTAAATCAATTATAACATTTGCAAATTGATGTGTATGCGTGAGTGTAACTATTTCATTTTACTTCTCTTGTAGCTCAAAATGCAGTTTCAGTTTTTCGGCTTCTCACTTAATTAAGTAGCAACTAACGCTGCCTACCAACGCATTAATACTCGTACTAACTAACAAGTTAACGCTAACGACTACATACAGTTATTCATAACGCTTATTATGACTGCCACTGAGACATCATTACATTAGACTTATGACTAATTTACGTCCTCCAGAAGAGGCTGCGCCGCTGCTGCCTGACACAATATTGATAGATCCCATACCTGCACATTGTTAGGGTGTTTATAAAGCTTTAGCTGACTGCACAGATTTATGGATGCGCGAAATGGCTTTGACTTGTTGCTGATTTTTGTAACAAATTTCTGATTCTGTAATCTGATTGAAGTAATCGTTGATGTCTCACATGAAAAACTCATTGGCTGAATGGGAGAGCGGAAGTCACGTTCGCCCCGGACGATCGAATATAGTTATTTCTATAACACGAAGACCACGAAATGTTGGATCGATCAATTGCAGTCCCTTTGGATTATAAATGCGCTCATTCTGGGAAGCAACAAATTTGGATATCTTACGCAGCGTCTAAATCAAAGTAAATACATGAATGAGTTTTTGTCGAAGTATGTGTGAATACAAGCATTCACTACCTTTTCGTAATGTGTCTCGGAGCACATGTATATCAAATACGCCGTAATACAACCTATACAGCCCTCACAATAGGTGCCGCATGATCCCTCCTCGGCCTCGGCATAAAATTCATTTAGCCTGTTAATGGTCGCCTCAAACACATGACGTTCGACCTGCAATTGCAAATTAAATAGCAATTAAATGTTAAGGTAGTGTTTTTCGATTACATACCATGCCCTCCAGTTCTGGAGGAAGTCTTGTGTGGAATTTAACCGAGGTGCCGTCGCTGTAGTCGCGCTGTATGAAAACCTTGCCAGCATGAAGGATGGTTGCGTTCCCACCCGATGGAGTGCCGCCCCCGGCCTGTGACATGGTACTTCTGTAAATATTCCATATTCCATTAATAACCGCAATTTGCAATGTGCGAAACATTTGATTAAGCGCAATCATTTCGTTACAAAAACCAAACCAAACACAATTTTTCACAGTCCCCTAAAAAGGCCTCAATGGACATATTCAATGGGCGGGGCTGGAGTTCGGTTTGGTTTGTCACCTTGTGTCCAGGCGATTGCTGATGACTAATTATGGCCAAAAACAAAAGCCCCGACTTGATTTTGGAGCAGTATGTCCGTGACAACTGATTAAATTACATTTTTGACAAAACAAAACAATAAAATAGCAACAACAACACCATTCAACAATTGTGTGTTTTATGCTTATTTTCACATTCCGAAATGTTAACCGCACTCCGCACTAATCCAAAGCATTGATGAATGTTAACAGTACGTAGTTGAAAGGTCTTTAGATGAACAATTATTAAATTTATCGCAGAATTTCCACTTACAATTTGCAAAGCACGTAACGTGAACACAATGGCGTCTGACCATTCACAGGTTTCGAGCACAACAAATCAGCTGTGTGGCAAACAGTGTGACCAGCAATTAACGTAACGAAAAGCATGAAGCTGCCAGTGGTGATTAAGAGTTGCCAGATCGTTTATATTAAATTCAATTTAAATTCAAAACGAATTCGGAATATAACGTATTTTTAATTTAATTGAATCCTGATATAAAATGATCTTTGTTAACTTCTTTTTCACCTTAGCTTCATATGAAATATATTAAGTTTGCTGACAACCCACCGTGACGCAACGTAGAGATTTCAAAACATTCTATCAATATTTGCACAGCTTGTTCCCTTGTCAACGATTACGCTTATTTGTGAATTATTATTATTTGAAAACCTTTTCTCCATTGGAAATGCTTATGATCGTATTTTAGTATATTTTTAAAGTTCCAGCATGAAGGCTGGATTTAATTTTTGTCAAATATGTATCCAACTTTTCGTAACTATTTCAATAAACCTTCTTGAGTTCCGGAAATGTTATGCCGTTCCCATAGTTGGTGGTCGCATTGTGTCGAGCGAGGGCAGTATTTTTAAAATAAATGAACTGATTTGGAAAGTTTTATAAAAACAATTCATTTTTCAGGCAGTATCTCCAAGTATCCCTATATGGTATCATTGCAAGATGTGTTTAACGGATATAGAAATCATGGAAACGTCAGTCAGAGACGAATTTATCAGCACTTTTGTGGTGGAAGTCTGATAAGTGAACGTTGGATTCTGAGTGCTGCTCATTGCATCTGGAGAAAGTAAGTATACGCTGTTTAGAATTTTGTTTTAATTGCTGATCATTTGTTTATTTAATAGAAATATTAAACAGGTTGTGGCTTTTATTGGATATGAGAACATTGCAAATGTGAATTACCTTGAACCCTATGGTTTGGAAAGAGCTGAGTATATTTATTTTCAGCCGTAAGTTTCAAAAGCTGTCATCTAATTTCTTTTGAGTATATCTTTTGTTTCCACAGCTCAAACTATCGCAATGATATTGCTTTACTCCACCTCAATCGCCGTTTTAAGAGTCAACTGGACAGGAATTTACAGTTCGCTCAACTTCCTCCCCAAGGCATAAAACCCAACAGCAATGGTAAGTATATCAACTTGACAGTATTCTACCAATTTAAATGACTTATCGTCTTAGAATCGTGTCGCATTATTGGCTATGGAGCTACCAGGCATGCGGGTCCTTCCCAAAAGCAGCTCTTTGAGGCGGATGTGCGCGTCATAGGCAATCAACACTGTAGGGACATTATTGGACACATTTGGGCACCTAAGAGTGGTGCGAATACAGTTTGTGCCTTGGGCAACAATCAGGACTCTTGTCAGGGGGATTCAGGTGGTCCATTAATATGCCAGTACGGAAGCGGAGGCCATGAATACATTTATGGTCTCGTCTCTCACGGTTTGACCTGTGGCATTAAAGGAATGCCGAGCATTTACACGGTAACGAGGCCCTACTACGATTGGGTCCAGCTGCTTTTACAGCAGACCTGACCTTGATGTAAAGAATATTAATATGCATGCTATATTCATGTATGTATATTGACACATCCAATATAGAAAATTTATTGCATTAAGATCAATTGGTTTCGTTTAGTTACGTGGCTTAAATTATAATAGAATTATTTATCGATGTTGAAAATAACATCCGAGTCGAAGGTTCGCATGTCTGCCTAATGTGATCGTTTAAAACTTCCTGAAATAGCGAGTTGCATAAATATGTGGCTATGTACATATATATTTATGTATACATACAAATGTATAATTTATTGATTATATGATATCAAACAGAAAACATTTACGAGTATGCTAGGACAATGCAAGGAATATTTAAAAAAAAATAACAACAATTACGTATAGAGGGAGCTTAGGCCTAGAGTACTGGTAGTATTACAATTACAACTACGAAATACATAATATGGGAAGGTAATTAAGCTAACTAAACTTAACTTAGTGGAACCATTGTGATATGGTTCAATCCTAGTGCTTTTCAGCCTTCTCGTTCCGCTCGTTTGCCACGGCGGGCGTATCCCCAACCGTATCGTCCATCTTACCCGTTGCCGTCTCGGGCAGGGTGAGGGTGAGGAGACCTGCTACTAGAACGCAGCAGCCACAAATGGTTGTTGGAATGTACCAGCCCAATGCGCCCAGCACATCGACTACATAGGGTGCTGAAATCGAGCCCACATGGGCCCATGTCGAGCACGTGCCCAGTGCAGAGTTCCGTATCTCAGTGGGGTAGAGCTCCGCCGTGTACAGAGTCACCACGGAGTAGGTGGCACTGATGCCAAAGCGACCGAGCATCGCGAATGACACGATCCACGTTGTGCTGCCAGAGGGCACCGCAAGCACCAGCAACAAAGAGATTCCCGTCCACATGAAGAGGAACATGGTGGTAATCCGACGACCCGTAAATCGGAGCATTATTACGGGCACCAGGTACGAGGGTATGTCCACCACTCCGGTGGCTATAATATACAGATAGCGACTCACAGACAAGTTTTGTGCATTCAAGGCTGCAAAGGAGAGAAAGATTAGAGATGGCATCGATAGAGGAAAATTGATCTTACCTGTCACGTAGTAACTCAGCGAGGTCACACAGAACATAAAGTACGAGGTGAAGATTAGTTTGCGAACTTTCGGATTGGAGTAGAGTTCTATGATTGACTTGAGTGGACCATTCTTTATCTTCTCGCAAAGCGAATCATTTACAACCGGTTCCAACTGGAAAACCCATAAACAATTTTGAGTTAAGACTTGATGCATTTTGAATATTTGAAACTTTGGACTTACCGTTTTCTTATCGCTGACAATTTCGGTGGCTGGCGCGATTGCGGACTGGACCTCATAGTGACTTGGCTGTTTGAAGAGAATCTGGTAGACGCGATCATATCGCTGCTTTGTGATTAGCCAACGTGGTGATTCATTCATCAGGCTGCAAAAAGTATTAAGTATTATTATACGAACTTAACTCCATCATTAAGTTGACCTACTAGCAGTTGAGGATCAATAGCAGCGAGGGTATGGTCAGTGACAGTTGCAGATAGCGCCAGGGTTGTATCAGATACCCTGTAATCGCTAGTAGGATCATGCCAACGGGATACGAGGCAGAGAAAGCAATGGACATCCATGAACGATGCTTGATGCAAATGTTTTCAACAACTAAGACGAAAGAGTGCTTTTTAAAAATATAATTAAATGGACTAATAAAGTAGTTTCCTTACTCATTGTAAACGCTGGATAAAACAGACCCGATGAGGCGGCGCCCAGCGCAAAACGACCGATCAAAAAGAGACTGTACCAGGGGGAAAAACTGCACATGATGCTGCCCACAATGAAGAAGGCAGCGCCCAGTGTGAACGATGTCTTGCGACCAAATCTGAAAAGTTTAAAAAGGATTTTATTACATGAATATACTCATATAAGTCATATAAATTCAAACTGTGATTCGATATTACCGATATATCGAGTTTTCTTAAAACAATTTTTTAAAGAAACGTATTTATAAATATCTTCATACTCGAAACATTTTCAAGCAAAGGGTCCCCTTTGTCTTTTTGAGAAATTGAAAACATTAAATCAAAAGTTTTAACATTTATACACCTCCTTATATTATAGCTAACTGAACATAATTCTGCAAATAAACTACGTTGTACATCTTACATCACTAGCTCCGAATTGACTTATACTCACTTGTCGGCAAGAATGCCAAACGAGAAGGATCCACAGAACTTGCCGAGTGATATGAAAACCTGCGCTGAAGTCCTTTGAATGCTGCGATCACAGGTCAGCTCCCAATCGGCCACAAAGGTGCTCTCCGGATTCAGATACTCGTAGTTGCCCTTCACCTTGCAGGAGACGTTAGCGGGCTTATTGATGTGGAACATGCGATTGGTGTAGTTGAAAGCCTCATCGTACGGCATGCGACTCAGCTGCTTGTAATCCCAATCCCAGACGAAACATCCTCCCGATTCCAGCTCCCGTTCTGTAATGCTGCGCTTTTGCTCCAGCGTCCAGTTGGTCGCCCTGAGATCATCGATGCCGCACCACTGATCGTCGGGCAGGTGACCCAGCAGTGTGTAGGAGGACACATGGAAACCGTTCAATATGTTGGGGGTGACGCACAGAAAGAAGATGGCCCTAAAAGCGGAAGAGCAAACAGTTTAAGCTGAGGCTCAAATTGTTTAAATAAACCTAACTGAGTTTCACCTGACGCTAATTACAACGTTTTAGATATATTGGGGATATTTAATCAATAGTTTTGTCGTTAGTTTTATTTTTTCGCACATTAGCACAAAGTTTAATAAGTCGCTTTTTATTTATTAACAGCAAATAACACAATAATAATAACAATAACAATAACAATTATAATGAAAGCAGCATCGTCAATAACAACGATGAGCGATCAAAATTTTAATATGCCAACTGATAACTGCGAAAACAAAAAAGTTGTGAAGGTTAGTGACACATTCCAAAGCTCAAACATGGAGAGCTGAAACTCACATTTTTGGCCATTGAGAATGCAGCACATGCTGCGAAATACATACATATATACAAATCTGATTATATATGCGATATACAATATTGAGAATGTTTTCAATGTAAACGGCACCGTCACTAAATCGTTAATGAAATCGGGCAACCGGAACGCAATGCGCAATATTTACATATTCGAAAATTTTAACGACCGTCAAACAGACCGTCAGTTCTGAGAGAAGATCGTCAAAAAAAAAAAAAAAATAAATAATTTCAGGTTAGTTTCGTTTTTAAGTGCAAGTATATTTCAATCACGTAATTCTACCAATTTTAGTTAAGTTATTACAGTTGAATGACTTGACTTATCCATTACGCGTCCTTCGAGCAAATACCCCCCACAAAACTCCCCGTCCCCCTTCCCCTCACCCACCGCCTTGACGGCCCATTAAGATAAGATCTGGGTGCGAATTGCAAAATGTTGAAATGATTATATTGATACTAGTAATTAGAACCGCTTTCAAATGCGAATACGAGTACAAGTATGTAGATTAATAGCAAAATTTTTTTTTTTTTTATTAGCGATCGTGAGGTTAGACAGACATTATCATTAAAGAGCTCTGATTTGATTCTATAATTAATACGAGTACTATCCTCTGATTAGGCCAGACTTGGCACTTACTCACGTCGCGTGTTAATTATTCATGTGACCAATAATAGCATTGTGTACCATTTGAAATATTGATTACCCCATAGGTTACTCTCGGTACGTGTAGATCTTTATATAATCGAATTTGTTCGTGCTGAGAAATAAGTTTCCTTGCAAAAATATTGACTCATAAAATGGGTTCTAGCTAACTCAAACTGATTTACAATAAATCAACTTGACCTTCCAAGTCAGCACCTTTAATTAATAGAGTGTAGATGTCAAGGCGTTATGCACTTTTACTTTCTGTAATTAGTTCTATATATAGCACTTTCACATACCAGACAAATGCACCGCCACTGCCAACGATTTCCAGCTGCTTTGTAAGCAAATCCTTCATTCCCTGCTCGCTGATGAGCTCTCTCGTCTTCTCCAGATTAGTATCCTTTGATTTGGTCATTTTGTTGTTATATCACAGTTTTGACACAGAAAAGGATTGAAAACCGCAAGCAAAATAATTGTGCTTGGCTTTGATTACTGATAAGAGTCCAAACTAACAATCTGTGCTAGTTTTAAATGAATAAATAAATGAATACGGATTCACTCGAAAGTTTCAATCGACTGGGGCAATCGAATACCAGTATTATGCTGTGTACATTTTGACACTGAACTTGGCTTTGAAAGCTGAGTCTGTATGCCAATCTATTTATAATCTACGTCAATTAATCGTTCAATTGAAATTGCAATCACAAAAGTCGCGATTTGGATTTGCCATATAATATATATATGAATATATATTTATTATTTATACATATATAGAAATCGTTGCAGTCAATTGTCGGACGATCACGAGTGCATTAACACGATGTACACCCTCTGACACTGGACCGACTGTGTGTGTGTGTGTGTGTGTGTGTGTGTGTGTGTTCGTTCGGCTCCTCCTTATCCAGTAGCACTGATAATACGGAATAGACGGATCTCAAAAACGACCAAATGCAATGGAAATTGTGTTAGGCGATAGCAGATAGACGATAGAGGATAGAGGATAGAATAGAGACTGAAAAACGTTGTTTCTTCTGTATTTTCCTTTTGTTGTTGTCTTTTTCACTTTCACTTTATTGTTAGTTCTTTGGTGCTTTATCGCTTGTGTTCTATTTTGTTCTATTTTCTAATTTTGCGTTTTTCTTTATGCTTATGCTTTATTTTAGTTTAGTTCACGTTTTTTTTTTCAGTTTTATTTTTCTTCTCCCATTCGCTTGTCAAATTTGTGTTTTAATGTTAAAATAAACATGAAAACGAATTGAATTTCTTTTTCCCGAATCGTTTTGGGGCAGCAAAAACAGCTGCGCGGCAAACGTTTCTAATTTTGAATGAACTCACGAGTCTCGAGCGCGTTGTCGTCTGCCACGAGAATGCAACAATGCAACAAATGCAAGGCGATTGCAATGCTACCAACTACTTGCCGCTTCGGAGGCGTCTCACAAACTAAGCCCACGGGAGGTCGATCGCAACATTTTGTACCGGCCAAACAGACTGCCAGACTGTCAGACAGGCAAAAACACTCGCACACACTCACACTCTCACACACGCACACACACACACTCAGACTGACAGTACGCACACTCATTACGGTTACGATTACGCTTGCGAGTACGAGTGCGAGTCTGCTTCACTTGCTCTGGCTCTGGGTCCGATTTGGAAGCGGACTCGGAATCGTCATCGTCATCGTCTTCGGCATCGGCATCGTTCGGCTTCGGCTCTTCCCGTTCCATTTACTTACTTATGCTTAAGTTTTGAGTTTTGGTCTCTGTGGCATTTCTAAAAAAAATCATTGCGCGTTTAAAGAGAGATTATTTTAAGTGACAATGGCACTCTACAATAAACAGAGCAGAGCATATTTCACTGATGCTTAAGCTCTGCTTATAGCTTTTTGTAAGCCGTATCCTTTTTAAGGACAGCAAAAACTATTGTCAATGAAAAGTATTTATAATTTTTGTTTTTTAATGTATTTCTTTTAATTTCAATTTATTTTCTATTTAACCATCAGATCTTTATTTTTCCCAGTGTCAGCATCGTTATCACAACCCAACCCCATAAAAACATCCCTAACGGATCGGAGAGAATATACATAGGTAAACTAATACCAAGGCTACCTAGAAAACCTATCCCAAATCCCAAAGATCTTCAATAAAATGTACAGTACTATTACAGACTTGTACATATAAATATTACAATAAAATACGTAATAAATTAAATAGTTTTTAAATTTAATTAATTTTTGATCGGAATAAAAACATTTACAATGTGAAAAATTCATATTTTCTGAATTGGAAATGTGTATATTTATAGTGGTTGTGTGCATTCTCATTATCGACTGTCTACCGTACGCTAGGCAATAAATAAATATGTGCTTCATTTAATATGCATGTACATTCTCTACTTCGCGCCATAATTCGTATTATTTACATACATACATATATTTATTTTTTCATTACAATAAAATTCGTAAGGGAGATAATTGAGCGCCAGCTCTGTTTACATTATTGTTTTCCTGAGAGCCGTTCTTCTCTCTTCTCTCTCCACTCTCTCTATCTTTCTCTCCATTTCTTACTCTGCGACTCTTCACAATTCAAAGAGCCAAAACAAAATCTCTGAATGAATGTTGTTTGTATGCAATGTAAATGGAATGTGGAACCATCAAAGCGGAAGGCATTTGAATTTACCCTTTGAACGCATTTCTCTTTGTTCTGGACGCTCTGAAAACAATGCTTCAAATGATATATGTGTGTATGCTTATTTATTATCTGTGGGAAATTTTCTTACACTTGACTAACTCCAAATTGTTATCTATATTGAGAAGAAAATTTTAAAATCATAAAAAGACCTTCCATTAATTTACAACGATCGTCAACCTAAAACGTTTTGTTTGACATATGTAACAAATCAAAACCAGATTTCAATGCATTGACCCCATCGAGGGATACCAATTGAGGTTAACTGTATTAACGATTAGATCACATATGTACATATGCGACTCTCAAGAGCTCTTCAACTCTGTCCAAGCTCAATTGATCCCCGCAAATTGTTTGTATGTACATTGTAGATACGTCAATTAATCGATCGATATCGACGGTAATACGTAAGCAATAACCATGGGGTTAACCCTCTGAACAGACAGCAGTTGTTTCGGATAGCAGTGCAGGGTATTCAGCAATCATCATGTTTTGTTTTTTATATATTTTTTTAATTGTTGTATAGTCTTTCTCATGCATGTAATCATTCTATGCATTTGTACGAGTATTCGTACGAGTTTTCTATTCATCTGTGAAAATTGCATAGAATACAGCGCGCGACTAACGGCGATTTAGCACCGCTCCAACCATAATAGTAAAAAAAAATAATAAAATAAATCAACAAAAAATACTATAATCGGATGGCTGACGATCCTAACCGATCCAATAATTAAAGCCTCTATTACTTTGTTTGGCATGTTTTAATTTGAATAGTGAATCGCAATGCAACATGGGCGTGTTCCGTTGACAATTCGATTGTGCTCAGATCTCAATGGGTTGGTCTCTCGTTATTGTTGATGTTGTTGTTACTGTTATTTTTGTTGGCCAAGCACGTGTAGCTAATATTCGATTTTGGTCACAGCGAGAAGTGCATGTGACTCGATGCCTCTCCCCCTCTCTCTCTCACAGTTACAGTTACAGCGATCGTGCACCCAGCGCACGTATGTACCAAGCTAACCGCTCCCACTGTCCCTGGCCACGCCCACTTACTTTCACTTTCAGGCCACAGCCCATCCATTATTGCCAATTTGCCGGTGGCACTAATCTAATAAAGGTGGCTTAATTCAATCAAAATCAAAATTGCCAAAAAAAATAAAATTGTCATAAAAATAGGACTTAATTAAAGTCAAAATAATATTCAATTGCAACTAGAGATGAGCAGGGAATTTAGAGCACTACTGCAAAGTAATCCGAATCTATCAAATATTTGTGTATCCAAAATAAATTTTTGCAAGTCATTAAATTATTTTTTAAATTTTGCAAACAATTTTATTTATTTAAAATTTATATTTAAAAAGCTAAGATAATTAATTAATATTGTTTAATTAAATATTGTTATTGTTATTGCAGTATTTTCTCAGGTTCTTGATATTCAATCGTTATATTCTTAAATTCCAAATTCATAAGCAAATAAATTCCAAAATTAAAATTTCGTAATTGAGTAAATTAGTCTATTATTCAATATAATTAGTTTATTTTTAAATATCTAAATTTTCTGTGCAAAAATCGACATGTTAGTTGTCATAGCCCATTTATTTTGCTCATCCCTGGCGACTAGAGAAGTAATCTGAGAAGTGATTGAAATTTATGAGCCCCAATTTGTTAGTTGTGTTGGCGCTGGCAACGCGTCGCTTAAGTGAATGATTACCCACGAAACGAGCTTAGAATTATGCAAAAAATATTTGTACTTATCTGCTTAGATGCGGACAAAACTGAGTAAATTAAGCGAGTGGATCTAAAATAAACACTCGAGAGAGTCTCACATTAAACTAGGTGAAGTGTCCCCTGGCAATTGCAATGTCAAAAGAATTAGATCGACGTCTTAGTAACAATCTAGAAAAATTAAGTATTAAGTATTATGTACTTATGTTATTTTTTTTTTAAGCAGACTGGCTGTAGCCAAAGTTGAGTAAGAATACGAGACCAATTACGAAAACACTATAGAAGGTAAAGTTATAAAGATTGATACGGCTGAGCAGAGCAGAGATGCGGCCAAGGCTGACACCCTCGTAGAGCTTCCTGTCCTGCAGCTCCTGCAGATCCCGCCAGCTGACCACCTGAGGTCGCACCACATACAGTGCACTAACTGCAGCCCTTATGCCGCTCTCCACAGCACCACCCATGAGATTCCGATTTCTGGTGGCAACGGATGCCGATCCGGACCAAATTACGCGAAGCCAAGGCCTTGTCTGTGGTTTGTGCAGTGTTGGATTTAGCTCCATTGTCTGCTCCTTATATTCCAAAGGACTTTGCATCTCCTCTCCAAAATGCTCCCCCAACAGATCGATTACAGTTTCCTTCACGCTGATCGATTCGTCGCCGCTGTGCATCATATAGCCACAATACTCAGTCGGTTGGTTTTCATAGCCAACAACAAACGGCTGGACACTCAAAAAGTTACCCGAATATCCTTGATATACCCAGTGTGACTTGTTGTAACGCATATAGAATTGGGTTAACATTGTCCTCGGTCCCTTCTTGTGTACTGTCTGCTTCAGATATTGCTTTGGCAATGGAGGTTCGAACTGAAGTTCCATGACCCTCTCCCAAGGTATGGCCAAGATTACAGCTTGTGCTGTGTATGGTTTGCCAAGGGAGTTTGTGACTTCCACATAATCCTTGAAATGCTTAACCTTGACCACTTTTACATTCCTGAGAATTTCAACTACGTGTAGCTTTTCGATCAAGGCATCCAATAGTTTCTTACAGGATACATCCATCATGGATTTTGGCATTTCAAAATAGCTATAATGAGTAATAAGACTATATATTTAAGAATAAAAATTGGACCACCTACATATCGATTATGACGCTTAGTCCTCCGCAAGAGCTGCATAGGCACATGAACTCATCGAAGTTGATTTCACTTGCGGGCAGTCCGGAGAATAACTCCACCAAATTGAACATGAATTGTCGCGACTGTTTGAAGAACAGATTTAAGCAAATGTGCCGTTCCATGGTTGGTATTCGCTTGCGAAACCTGATGATAGACAAAAAAAAGACTATTACAAATTCATCTTCATTTCGATATTTACTAGTTCCAACTAACTGAAAACGCAGCGAGCTAA
The DNA here is from genome assembly GCA_035043635.1 of Drosophila rellima. Classification (NCBI taxonomy): domain Eukaryota; kingdom Metazoa; phylum Arthropoda; class Insecta; order Diptera; family Drosophilidae; genus Drosophila; species Drosophila rellima. The sequence continues at coordinate 3,331,633 of JAWNMV010000811.1, read as the reverse complement.
ACTTCTTCATACGCAGATCTAGCATATTGATGTATCGTCTCAGCTCGAACTTAACTGCAGCTGCCATCAGGCCTCGATCGAGATCCCAACATCGATCCAACTGAGCTCCCTCAGCCTCTTCGCGTACTCGGAGTGTCACATTTAATTGGTTCATAAAGTCTATCATCTCCGTCTGCTCCTTATTGACAAAGCGCAGACCCTGCGTGCCCAGCTGACCGCCGGGTGTGCTGCACTCATCGATTATTTTTAAGTTCAGGGAATGCTCTTTGGCTAATATTTTGACACCAGACGTCAGGCCCGCTAGACCTGCCCCCACAATGAGTACATCTAATTGTGGTAACTCGTTGCCAAAAGGTAACTCCATTAAAATACATTTATAAAGCTTTCCCACATAGCACACTAAAAAATTTTGAAAGTAAAACCAAATAGGATTTTACAAAAAATTCAAAGGTAGAAGAATTTGGGTTGCGAATAAAGTATAGCATACTTTGAGGCTGGACCAGAATTCACGTATATTGTGGAGAACGACCAACACTTGAGGAGCGCTCATTTATAAAATATTTAATGCCGACGAGCTTGTTTAAAAGAGCAAAAATATGAGTGTGCAGTAACATATCCCTATACGAATATAAATTTAAACACACTGCAGCTGCAGTTATTGCGGTATGACGTACACTCAAATGCATATCGTAATTACAAAAGGCATTGCATACTTTGTGGCGGACGCAGAAAATGTGTTGCAGTAAAAGGGCGATTTATACTGAGGACTTTCTATTTAATTATTATAATGGCAATTATTTATATCGGTTTAATTAAGGAAGCTCATTTAAATACTTACATCAGAATCCATTAACTAAAAAGTTATTTTTAATAATATTTTCACTGCATCTGAAAAGTATTGCATACTTTTAAGGGTAACAAGTCAATCGCTTAAGTCAAATTCAAGTTCGTACATAAATCGTTGCGATAAATGTTTTCGTTTATTTATCACTTGGCACAAGTGATAACAATTGTGTACACAAGAACGTGTTCATTCGAAGAACTTTTGATTACTTACTTACTTAAGCTGTTCTCTTAACATCGTTAAGAGTTTTACGACCGCTCTTAATTCAATTATAGAAACGAGCATCAGGTATGCCCTAGATTTAAAATGCTCATTCTTATTTGTAAACAATGTGATTGAAGTTCAAGTTCACAGCATAGCTCGTTGATTACGACCTTCAATCATTAATGATTGCGACAATTCGTGTTCTATTTAGCTATTGAAGTCAGTTTGAATTTGACAAATAAGCAAATTAGAACTACTCAATCCTAATTAAGATAATTCAGTATAGTAAGAATTATTAGAAAGTGTAGAACTAGATAGATATATAGTATTCCTGATAAACCCTTTGCGTTTGTCTCTTTGTCTATTCATACAAATGCCCTGCTAAATGTCTATTTATAAATTCATTATATTTAATTTTTCAATTTGCATCATGAATGAAATAATTTTTAGAAAATTATCACACAGTTGAGAATAGAGCAGATCACGCAATCATTTTGGCGAGCATGCAGTTTCTAATAAATAAGCAAAAGTGATGTGAATCATTGCAAAAACTGTTGCCAAGTACTTTTTGATATGGAATTCGACGACTTTCCCCGTGAACTCGGTTGATAACAACATTAACCAGTTCAATAACTATAGTTATCAAATATTTATGATCAGTCTGATAGTCTTATTTTGCTGTATAGTGAACTGCACTCAAGGCTTAGACTGTTGCACCCGGCGCCGAGAGCGTCTCTAATCCTTATCAGTTCCTCCACCCCAAGACCTAATTCCATGATAGACTCACCGCTTATCGCGTGTAAAAAACGCAAAAGTTAAAAAAAGAATTTAATAAAAAAAAATGCTCTAAAGTTCATTGCTTTCGAGGCGGAACGATTAAACATACGAGTATATATATTTCAAATTGTGCATTGTTTTAAATGGACAATAAATGTAAATAAAATTGAGTGAATTGCATCAATTTTAACATATGAGTTGATAAATGTTTTTCATCGAATAAATAAATGCAAATTGACTAAATTCGCTGAAATGTCAGTGCCAGTTTGATGTCCAGCCTACTCGCGTCTCCTACTTCACTTCAATTTCTCGCCTTGCCATTGATCATGACCTTGAGCTCCTCCTCCTTCGATGGCCGCCTCACTTGTCGCTTTCCAAAGTTCTCGCCATCCTCAATGGTCTCTGGCATTGGCTTGTTGAGGGTCTCGGGCAGCAGCAGCGACAAGAGGCCGGCAGTAAACGAGAGTGCGCCACAAATGACCAAAGGTAAAGGACGCCAGATTTCGCCAAGAAGATTCAAATAGGGCGCCAGAATTCCACCCATGCGGGCGACCATCGAGGAGGCGCCCAATCCCACATTTCGCACCACTGTGGGAAACTGTTCAGCCGTGAAGATGTAAATGGTGCCATACGACGACGTGATGGCCATCTTACCAATCATCGCACAGGCAATTAAAAGCCAGTTCATATTCTGTGGCACAATGATGGTCAGCAGGAGACTTACACCTGCCACAAGCATCGTGCTGCACAGAATCGTGCGTCTGCCCCACCTGTTGAGGGTGAAGAGCAGCAGGAGATATGCAGGTATCTCCACGGCCCCAGAGATGACAAAGTTCACGAGCTGATTGCCACCCAGATTGTTCGTGTTCCACGAGAGGCCATAGTAAACTCCACTGTTGACGAACCAGTCGAAGAAGATGAGCAGCGTCTTGCGACGTAAGTTGGGATATCTCAATAGATCGAAGACTGAAGCCGACGGTTGTGTGGCCGTCAGTTCGTCTTTCTTTTTCTTCTCAGCCGCCTCCTCAATCAGCTGCTCGTAGATCTGACTGGGAATCTCCACTTTATTTTCCTTGGCCGCCTTCTCAATGATCACAAAGGCCTCCTCGTTGCGTCCCTTGGACAGCAGCCATCTGGCCGACTCGGGCACAATCCAGTAGTAGCACATGAAGAGCAGACCGGGAAGAGTCAAGGCGATCTGCAGCCAGCGCCAGTCGTGGATGAAGTAGGCAAAGCCCGCCGTCAGCATGAAGCCCACGGAGAAGAACATTTGGACGGCGACTCCGGCAAACAGACGATAAGACGCACCCACCATTTCCATGGCAATCACATAGGCGACCAGGAACACGCCCGACGTGGTGGCACCCACAATCAGACGCGAGATGGTGTAGGTGAAATATTCCGGAGCCACGCCAGCGATGACGCCAAAGACCAGTTGGGTCACCAGCGAGGCGAAGAAGGTTGGCTTGCGGCCCAGCTTATCGGACATTTGGCCAAAGATGATACTGCCCAGCAGGACGCCCACCATAAACAAGGAGTCGCTGGTGGCACTCAGCAAACTCCGACTGCAGACCATGTCCCACTCGGTGACGGCGCTATTCAGATACTTGGACTGATCGTAGACATAGCTGCTGCACTGCAGCGTTCCATTCTGGGTCAAGGTCTGATTACCAGTCAGATAATCTCCACTGTAGTCCACATTGTAGTACAGACAGGTGTCTGACTTGCCGGTGACACTGTCATTGGGATACGCTCGAGTCCATTGATCGCGGGGCAGCGACTCGAAGCGGGCTGAAGTCGCATCCTCGTGCGGCAGGAGACAACGAAACTCCGGTCGGGCCAGGAGAAACACTCCGGCTAATTTGTGGAAGGCACAAACTATTGCCGGCAGACAGAGCAGCAAATAGATGCGTTTCTGATAGCGACCAAACTCGCCCAGGTGCGTAATAACGTCGTCGTAGCCCATGCTGATAACTGATAACAGATAACAGATAGTTGATAAGTGATAGTGGATTGTGATTGCTAATCACAGCGTCGTACGATTTGGGACACGTCGAGCGCGAGGTTCAACGCACCATCCCACGGACTGCGAGGGCGCAACTCGTTCTCGATCTCGTTCAATGTATTCAAGCTTTATTGCGTATACGCCGCGTGTCCCAGTTAAAGCTTGTTTTTCGATTTTTATTTATTTTTTTTTTGGTTGGACAAATAAGCAAATGATATCGCAGCAACAAGTAGACACTCGTATGCAACTTTGTGTTTTGGAAATTAAATTTATTGTTGTTGTTGTGCTTAACACTCTCGACGCGCTCAAAACCAAAATAACAACCGCTCGCGATCTCAGCCAGTTAGCGACTAAGAGAGAACGCCATGCAGCGGCTTCTAAAGAACTGAAAAACCAAATCGACAACGACATTTACTATCTCAACTCTGACGCTCTGCCTCTGGCTCTGGCTCTGTCTCTAGCTCTGGCTCTCAGCATTTTCACCCTACGGAAAATGCGTTAAATTGTTCAATCACAAATTGCAACTCAGGTAATTTTCAAATGCTCTCGAGGGAGGGATTGCGGAGGGATGCTGCAATAAGAGGGGATGCTAAGAAGATGCAGGGGAAGCGAATGCTCGATTGATTATAATTATCAAAATGCAACAACTGTCGCACGTTTTTGGCAATATTCCACATACAGCTTGCAATTCATTTAGCTGAGAAACAAATGTTGAACTTAACGCTCTCTCCCTGTTTCTCTTTTAATCTCTTTCGGCATGGAAACTCTTATCGCTTACTATTGCTCTTTGTTCGCTCACTTTGCTACTTTGTATGATTATTCAAACAATTCTAACAACACGCGACATTCTGATATTTAATATTTATGCAAATAGGCATTTTATTAGTTGATTTATTTATGTAAATAGACTAAGTCAGTGAAGGGAATTTAACATTGAAAGCTCAAGCAATATAAATAAGCATTAGATGACAATTCGTTTCAACTACATAAAGCTGAGCAAAACTGTGTCAGCTGTCTGTGCCAATTTATTGCTATATATCTCAAAGATTTCTATAGTTGACTGCTTGTTTTTTTAAGTGTAGCCAGCGTGCAGTGCAGTCGCAACAATTTCAAAATTGAATTTACTTATTGTTTAATGTCAGTCTCGTGTTTTTGTCGAGTGCACAAGTGATAACAAAACACATTTCGTGTTAATAAGAAACGTTCGCTTTCTTTAACAAGCCGAAAATTAAATACCCTAACAAAATATATATATTTCGATTTATTTTAAACAGGGATTAAACCCGTAACTGTTAACCAGTATTAACCGATTGAAGTAACCGAAACAAAACTTTTTTATTATACCGAAACCGAAATTATTCCAACCCAAATAACTGTTAAGTTTTTAAAGAAAGAAAATGGAAATAAGTTCAATAGTACTTTTTTAACCTAATTTGATCACCTAGAGTCAATTAAAAGAAGAAAATTAAGTTTGAAAATTTTTGAAAATTTTTTAAAAATTTAAAGGGGTAACACTGTAAAAATCGAAAAATTTTTGAAAACAAATTTTTGTTTCAGAATCCAAAAATTTGAATGTAAAGTTAAAGTATGGTTAATATTATGAAAAAAAAGACCTTCCCCATGGAAATTGGATAAGCTTTAATAAAGTTGTGCTAGTTGAAAGTCCAAAAAGTCGACATTTTTCATATATGCATAGATAATTTTAAATAATTGATATCTTTATCTTTTATATTTTTTAAAATTGTTTCTTAAACCGAAATCTTACCGGTAAACTGAAACCGATATTGGTTTCGGTTTGATACCCTAATTTTAAAAAATTTCTAAACTTATAATTTGGCATAGAAGTTTCGTTTATTCTACATAAGAAGAAAGTAGAAATTATAATATGTTCAATTTATCACATGTCAGCTATATGTTATGGTCTTCGATTCGATTTGCTTCAACATATGAGCTGTATTCAACAGATTAAAAAATCTTTTTAAGACTGAGATGCAGATGGTTCACATCAACTCGCTTTTATCACGAGTAATTACTAAATACTTTATCAGTATCTGACAAGCCCCTCATTGCGATACATTTATAATATCCGCTGCTAATGTATCAAAAAAAGTGTCTGTATCAATTTCCATTTTAATTTTAGTTAGCAATATGAGTAAATTAAATTTCATGCACAAATCAGAATATAATAATTTATTTGTTTATTCATTTGGTTCAGACAGATACAAAATTTGATTTAATAAATTTGAATAAAAGTAAAAATAAGTCAAGTGTGTAGAGATAAGTACATAGAGCTGTATATTTATTTGCTACAAAAATTCGTTAGAGTGTAGTAATTAAATAAGTACGAGTATAAATACATACATAATACAGTGCCATAGTTGGCAGGGGGTCAATTGGGTGTGAGTGGGTTTCTAGCCGGGATTAACCAAAGAGAGAGCACTGATTGGGATCACACTGCGTGCTGTCCCTGTAGGAGTACTTAATCCCTTTTCAAAGGGATAATACAGGTATTGGGAAAATGGCCAAAACAAAATAGAACACACCCCCGTTCAGGCCACTGTGCCCAGCTAAATGCATTCACACAGCAGATTATTCTATGCTCTGCTTTCTTTTCATTTTTCTATTTTATCATTTTTTTTTTCTCTTTTTTTTTTGGCATGCATATGAGATTTCAGAAATATAATACTTTGTCTTTTGTCGTTTTTTCATGGAACTAAATGTAGGAAAATGTGCCAAGCAGCAGTTAAATGTGAAGTTGGTTAAATAATTGAGCTGAACAATTATTCTGTAGCTACCTAGATTCCCGCGAAGGGCATTTGTAAGTCGATGCTAACCGTATGCCGAAGATCGAGAGATTGGTTTTTTTTCTTCTCCATTATTTCCTAGCGTTTGTGGCCATTGCCATTGGCCAGGACACCATTGAGAGGCTGCTCCTCCATTGATTTGCCCGTCTCCACGTAGACATCCTTGCTCTGCTTCCTGCCGAATCTCTCGCCGTCGGCAATCGTCTCCAGCGTCGGCTTGTTGAGCGTCTCGGGCAGCAGCAGCGACACGAAGCCGGCGGCCAACGCCAGTGAGCCGTAGACAAGGAATGGAAGAGCCGGCCAGATGAAGGCCAAGTCATTCAAATATGGCGCCAAGATGCCCGTCAGGCGGGAGACCATCGAGGCAGCTCCCATGCCCACGGTGCGCACCACAGTGGGGAACTGTTCGCTGGAGAAGAGGTAGACGGTGCCATAGGAGCCGGTTATGGCCAGCTTGCCAATCATGGCGAATGTCACCGTGAGCCAGTGCAGGTTCGGGGGCATCAGGGCGGACAGGATGAGGCCGATGCCGGCGACCAACATGCAACCACAGAGTATCGAGCGACGTCCCCACCTGTTGAGCGTGAGAAGGAGCAGGCAGTAGGCGGGAATCTCCACGGCGCCCGAGATCACATAGTTGAGCAGGACATTGCCGCCCAGATTGCTGGTGCTCCACGACAGTCCATAGTAGACGCCGGTGCAGACCAGCCAGTCGAAGAAGATGACAAGTGTCTTGCGTCGCAGATTCGGATAGCGCAGAAGATCCCACACGGAGGGAGAATTCACCGGCTCCTTCTCCTTCTCCTGATCCATCTCCAGTTTCTGCTTCTCCTCCTGCTTGCAACTCTCGCCCTCATCCAGCAGCACCATCAACGCCTCCTTGGTGATCTCCACGCGATTGAATTTCGCCGCCTTCTGGATGATTTTAATGGCCCGCTCCTTGTGTCCGTTGGACAGCAACCAGCGCACAGACTCCGGAATGATCCAATAGTAGCCCATGAAGATCAGTCCGGGCAGAGTCAGGGCAATCTGCAGCCAGCGCCAGTCGTGGATGAAGTAGGCAAAGACCGCCGTCAGCATGTAGCCCAGGGAGAAGAACATCATCACAAAGATGCCGGCATAGAGACGCTTGGCGGGACCGACCATTTCCATGGCAATGACATAGGCGACCAGAAAGACACCCGACGTGGTGGCACCCACCATGAGACGGGCCAGCGTATAGCTGAAGTACTCGGGCGCCACTCCGGCGACCACTCCGAAGATCACCTGGATGACCAGCGAGGCAAAGAAGATGGGCTTCCGGCCATATTTGTCGCTCAGCTGGCCAAAGACAATGCTGCCCAGGAGCACGCCCACCATGAACATGGCATCACTCGAGGCAGCCAAAAATTGTCGGCCACAAATCAATTGGAATTCGGTGACGGCGCTGTTCTGATACTTGGACTGGTCGAAGATGAATCGGCTGCATTTCTGAGAATCATTGCTGCTTCTGTAGTAGCTGCCATTGACATCGACATCCAGCTGGTAATATTCACAGGTGTCCTTCGGTGGATAAGCGAGCTCCCTCAACTGCGCCGGCAACTCATAGCTGGCGTTCGCGGGGTCAGAGGGCAAGGCGCAACGGAAATCCGGCTTGGCGAGCAAAAATACCCCAGCGAGCTTATGGAACGCAACGGGAATGGAGGTGAGTGCGATCAGCAGATAGATTATCTTCTGGTAGCGCCCGAAATCGCCCAACTGAACAATAACTTCATCGTAGCCCATTTCAATTGGGAGGAACTGCACGGAGAGGAACGTCAAATCACGTCTTGTTCGGCCGGCGCAACGCTTCAAACTGTTCCGTCAAATGCTCCGCCACTTGCCACACCAAATGAATCACTAATGAATACTATATGAGTGTGCAAAATATTTAGGTTTTTTTTCTATTTTTTTTGTTGCTTTCTTTTTGAATGCGTATCTCGTGATGAGGCGACGACGACGACGCGTTTGCTATGACGGTGACGTGTACTTTGCTCCCTCGGACTCAGAGAGGGAGAGAGAGAGAGGGAGAGAGAGCGAGTGAGATGGCGAGTGCAAGCTTAGACGGTCAACCGGCGACTGAGCAGCAACAAAAGTTGCTTGGCCAATTTATGCTTGGCAACACGTGTTTGTTGCCTTTACTCGTACAATTCCCGGTCGGATCTGACGCAACCGAAATTCACTCGATGGAAATTTGTTCGCGAAAAGAGCATTAAATAAGTTCTTTCTTTTGAACCCGCAGTTGGAAACCCGCATGTGCGTCACAATTGGCTAACTGAATGGAACTAAGCTGCGCGATTGAAGGCCGACCGAAGACTGAGACAATATGCTTGCGATACCTACCGATATGTCTGTATATATGTATATATATATAAATGTACATATGTATATCTATAGCGAACAATGCGAGTATCCATCATATGCTCTGCAGATATGACACTGCCAGCTGTCTCTCCCTCTCTCTAACGTTCTACCTCTCTCACTCACTCGCACTCGCACTCGCTCTCTCCCTCTCTCACTCTTTTGGACTCTCTGTTTGTATCGGAGAAATGGTTTCCAACAATTAGGAGAGCGTTTTTATGCTTTGCCGGCAAAACAACACACCCCATGCCAAAGAGGGTTTTGGACTGGTTTTTCGCTTTTGGCCAACTAAGAAGACAGTAAAGAACACTGACGAAAACGTTCGTTTGTCGACTCCATATGTCATCATTATACTCACTCTGGGTATACATACTTGCATATCGCGTGTTATTTTCTTACCTCTATTGCCCAAAGTGGCAGCGACCTTTGAACCGCTCTGGAAACTACATTAAAAAAATATTTTTAAAAATTAAACAATCTTTTGGGGAAAAAATTATTTGAAAAAAATATACGAAAACAATCTTTTATATATTTTGGAAAACCAGTATATACACTAATTATTCGGTCTTCTGTATAAAGTTCGCTTTAGCTCTTGACATTATTATCATGCCATTTTACGAATTGTGTAGTCTGATCCGCAATAAGTAAACACATTTTTTGATTACATTACTTTTTGAAATACCTCTCACATTGGAGTCACTTTTGTGGGGCATATTAAATGTATAGCTTAATAATGTCAGAAAAAAGACTATAAAGATTAATTGCAGAATAGTTCACAAATTAAAATTCACATTAATTTTAGTTAAAGTTATAAAATATATGAGATGAGAGTGTAAAATTCTTGGCAAAAACTCTAGAGATTTGAGGGGTATGCTAGTATAGAAAAAATTGCTTTTGAAACATATACATTTTTGAAAGCCTACTTTTCGGCAGAACTAAAATTTATTTTAGAATTATACAGACCAATTTCTCTGGAACAAATTTGAAAATTCCCCAATCACTTTTAAAAGTAAAATACCAATGCCTTAATTATCTGTCTCAGCTACGTGGTATTTTTTAGTCGTTCACAATTCCTCACTTTTGTAAGCACTCTCAAACGATCGATCGAATAAATAATGTCAAAAAGTTTACATTACAAGTATAAGTTTCGATTTACTGGAGCAGTTGAAATACGACAAAAGTTCATTTAACTTCAATTGGAATTTGTCAATGACAATTATCGCTTTATGGAAAATCAATTGAGAACAGCGAAAGAACTGAGAACTCAGAGCTGAGAATTGTGTTGAAAGTCAAGTCAGTGCCAGTCACAACCATGAATCGTTCTGCGACTCTAGAATCTAGATCCAAACAGTCTCAATTAGACTCAATTAGTCAGCGTAACTCAGTTCAATTTCGGAATCAGAGAATCTGAGTCTCCAAAACGAAATATGGTCTGATTCAGACAGGTTTCTGGAGTCCAAGCGAAATGCGGGAAGAACAATTAACCGCTTTATTGATTTCATTTGTTTTTGAATGCTAATTAATATGTAAAATATTTAAATATTTTGATCATATTAAAGGGGTTATCGGAACTTTTAACTGAAAATCAAGATCAAAACAACTTAATATGTACAGTGACACATTTTTCAAATTTGATAATTCAGAAACACAGAAAAACTTTTTTATCTTATTTTATTTCATAACAAGCTCTTATAACTAAAATGGAAAATTATATAAAGTATAGATCATTTAGATTTATGGCAAGCAATATGAGTTCTTACACATTGAACACTTACATGTTTGTACACATGTACATATTTCTATCGTTCCATCTGCCTCTCTCACATAGACAGTTTCTCGAGGCGCCTTAATTGGTGATCACTGTGTGCATACGACGCCAAATAGAGAGACATGTCTGGAAATGTCGGCTTGACACAATGAAAAACTTGCTGAGCTTCGAGAGAGCTAAAAAAGCATTGCATAAAAAGCTGAAGAATTCATGTAGTGCAGCCAAATGTCAAGTTTGCAGAAATACATCGAATGAAGTTTAAATTTGAATTTAACGGCCGCTAACAGGCGATGTTGCTACAGCATGTTAACAGAGCATAGCATGTACATAGCAGAAAAAATTTAATGTTATGATTTTTTGTGATTTCAAAATTAATAGCTGAAGCAAATATTTCTAGACTAAGCATTGCTGTCAATAAACAAATTAATACGTGAAATTGACCGACAAAGAAATTTCAAAGTATTAATTTTTTCTCTGCTAAACCGCATTAGGTTAGCAACATTAGGAATTTTCACGCCGCAACATATAATGTTGGGCAACAACAAGAATATACTAGAAACGGACAGCTACATGTACCTAACCAGGGTGTGTTGCGCAACACTTGCACAATTTTGCAACACAGTTCACATGCGCAATCGATATATCGATATACATATTAGCCATTTTGAGTATCAAACATCGATTGGAAGATGTCGGATTGGACATCGCGAGCAGTCGAAATAATAACATCGAACGCTGCGGTCGGTGAGCGCACTCAGCGCAATTAATTAATATGAGATCAGATGAAATTTAGTCAAATAAACAACACACTCTATAGAAATACGTCAAGTGAAAATTTGTGTTCGAGGACAGATTCGCCTTCTGCAGCACATAAAACTGCACAGAGGGCTAACAGACAACAAAATTTATAATTAACGGAAATTGGCGCGGTTTTAGTGCGCGTCGAAAGTCAAAGTTTTGTAAACATTTTTGGATTGTTGTGTTTCTGTATTTGGCAAAACCAAAAGTACACGGAGCGACCCTGAAATCACAGCATAAACACCGGCAAAACGCTTCAAACCGGAGTAACAGCAGCAACAACAACAACAGCAACAAGAGCGGAAACAGCAACAGGTAAGCGCATACAACATTTATTTGCCCTTTCTGCCAGGTTCAACCTGTAAACTATGAGTTATTGTTTGCTTCGTTCTGTTCTGTTCACTTTGCTGTTTTTTTTTTTGTTGTCTCTGCTTTTTAAATTTTTTTATTTGGTTCTTGTTGACGGTTATTCTGTTGGCATTGGCGAATTGTTGGCTTGGGTGCGATAGGTAAAAGCAATCGATAAACAAAGAACGGTCACAAAACGTGTCCATGAATCGACTAAGAGTGGTGTGGGAGAGAGGAAAAGAACGTGCGAGAAGGGTGCGCAGTCGCGGCATCCTCATGTTCACCCCCAACCGACAAATGTCAACAGCGAGAGTCACCACCAGACGCAGCTGCTGTTTCACCCACACACACACACAAATGCAGTGAGCTATTTATAGAAGAAACAAAGTCAAAAGGCAGACAAGAAGAAGGAACGAAGGTTCTGCTTCGAAACTGGAAAGATAGATTTGTGCCCGACGCAGATCGTAAACATTAAACATTGCTCAGGGCCATTTTAATTGAGTGCGGAAGTGAAGAAACATTTCTGCGGTTCTGAAAGGAGCAAATGTCCATTTACTGATGCCAGGCACATTTCGTTTAATTATGTTCCATGGAAAAACGAATGGAAATGGACAAGGAAAATAACGTTGCGACGTGACGAGCTCCTTGCGCATGTGTTTCCGAGTTTTTGCCTGTGTGTGCTCGTAAACAAGTCTAAACATGCTCAGGCCAAAGTACTCAGAGCTTTAGAGACAGCATGAAGTAGCTTAGAACTTGACTAATACATGTACATTTAACACTTACACAGATACATATTTTGGATCGTTTATTTGCAAGCCAATTAACGGGTTTAGCAGTTGTGTGTCTGACTGTGTGTGCGTGAGTAAAGTTCATTGTTTGCAGTCACCCTCTGAGCACCCGTCCGCCCTCGTTTCTGCCCAAAAAACGAGTCTCATAACAAGCCGAAAGGGACGCTGCACGCGCCACAGCTGAAGACCGAGGACGACTCGTTCTCGTTCTGCATGTGATCCTCAATTGTTGACACGAACATCCTTTTGTCGCGACCGACAGCTGTCCAACTACTACAACAATATGTGTGCGGATTTGCCCAACATTTTTTGGTCACACAACAATGGAGTTAGACGTGAGTTGCTCGTTAAGCAAATACCGCCCTATTCTTTTACTTTAATCAAATCCAAAACTCCAAAACTCAAGCCCATTTAAAGTGCAAATTTGCATATAATAAAAAAGTGAAACAGCTGCTGACTGCAGTGAAAGTTCATAGATTAATTGCTGCTTTTGTTTACTAAATCTTTAAGATTACCATACGTTTTTTTTTATATTTGTTTGTTTTTGCATCTTTGCTTCCTACGTGGAGATTTTATCAAGTCAAACTTCCGAAATGGATTTACCTTATCTTTTATTTATCTTTATCTTCATTTTCATTTGAATTTCTAGTTATATCACAGTTTATAACGGCACCTCTTCAAATATGTTAATATCATTTGAAATCACAAATCACGTTTGTAAATGAGTCAATTAAGTTAAAATTAATTTGAAACATTTCTAGATTAGTTTGATTTATTCAGTTTTTTTCTTTGACCCATGAGAAGTTTTGCAGAATTTGTTGGCCAAATATCAGTATCTTTTTTATGGGACACAGCTGCATCGTGGTGATAACGAGATAAGATTAAAGAATTGATAACAAAACTGCACAGTTTGCTCGAAAAGAGTAGATAAATAAGGTCGACACGCAGCTCACATTAAAGTAAACATAGAGACTAAAGAGCAGTGTGACCATATTTTAACGAAAATTAATCGCTTAATGTCATCCGAAAAGCATAAACAATTAACGCTGCCCATGCCCTATCTACCCTGTAAATTATGAACAATATCAATAAACAATTAATATTTTTTCTGTATATTTGAAGTGAAGCTCTTGCAGCTGCGTACTAGCCTTCAAACAGTTAACATGCGTTTTCATCAGATGAAAACCATTGAAATGAATTGTTTATTTTCGTACTTAGTATGTCCAAAAGTGCACTTGGTGATTTCAGTGGCACCACGTTTAACACACACACACACACATCCACACACATGTGGCAAGTTGAAGACGCAGACTGCAATAACTGTCAGCAAAACATATGGAAAATCTGTGAACATGTGTGTGGAACAACAGATTTAACAAAAAAACATGCTCGTAAGTTCTGGGACCCCAGTGAATCCATCAACATTTGAAGCGGGGACTCCCCGCTGGGAAATGATGCCTGTGACTGGAAAATGGGGGAAAATGGGAACTGTGTCCGTTAGCTGGTGTAGGAAATGGCGAGCGAAAATTGTTGTGCTTTGGTTTTTATTTTCCAATTGTTTTTGCTGGCTGGCTTTTCCTGTTTTCCATTTTTTTTTTTGTATTATATGCTCAACGTCTGCATTAATTGGTTCCACTTGCGCGACGTTTAACGATCGACAGCAACGAAAACAAAAATCTTTGCTATTTTTTCTTCGAAAATTAATGCATCAGAGTGTCGTTGAACTCATTCAATGAATGCAGGATGCAATTGCCGAGTAATTTGCGGTTCATCCTAGCCAAGCGACCTGCATTTTGTTAACCGAAAAAAGCCAAAGTCAAATCTTAATTCAAAACTAAACCGAAAACTCGATTTAAAGCCAACTCGTTTTGGTCGCTGAGTTTTGCGCATGCGCAGCGTTTTGTTAGCCTCTTTACGGTACAGTGAACCTAACCCCACTCCCTGTCGTCTGGCCCCCCTTTCCACCCTTCTCTTAGCCCTGAAGCCAAAGCCATGTTCCTGTGACGTTTGGGCCATAAATTTTACAGCTGCAGCGCAGCCAGCTTCTATTGTTGCAAATGTAATTGCTTTTTCAGTATTTCCTCTGGTCTTAGACAGAGAGAGAGAGAGAGGGATAAAGAGAGAGACAGATAGATAGATCGCTTCGTGAGATTCTTTTTTGAAGCCCAAACTTTGGCTGCTTAGCCGGATGACTCATCAATGCTGACAGCGCGCATTTTCTTTTTTTTTTTTTAGTTACTGTAGTTTGGCATCAGCCCCCAAGCTGGCATTATTATCCATGTCCAGAACGGGCCTTGGGCAGCTGCAAATCTCTGTTGCAAAACAAGTTGAACTGGTTGTTCGTTCACTTGCCACAATTGGATCCATGCAACTGACATTAGCAGATGCATCTGGATTGTTACTGTTGCTGCTGCTGCTGCTGCTGCTCCTGTTGCTGCTGTTGTTGCAGTGGCCCCCGCGTTGCAATAGCGAACCTGTCGCTGCCCCAGCCACATGGACACTGACACCGTTAGCGTCCCTGAGCCTGCTCCGCTTGACTGGTTGAACTTGATATTGAAAGGCCTGGCCAAAGAACTGACCACTAAGACAAACGGGTTTTTATCAGCCTCATTTCTATGGCATTACCATATAGAGAAGACTTTTTTGCCGCTTCTTTTATCATACATGGCTCAAAGCGTTTCTGTCGCCTTTTGCAAACAATTTAATAAAATTCCAATGAAATTCTTTTATTTGCTAACCAAGTTCTTTTGTTGATGTAATCTGCCAACGTCTCCAACTTCTTCGTGGCTTTTAACTACTGAAAATGTCGCAATTATTACACAATTTCGCTTCTACTCTCAACGTCTCGTCTCTTTTCTTGTCTTTATTTTTTGGTTTTTTTTTTTGCGCCACAAGCAATTTGAATTGTTTTTCCACCGTAAAAGAATGGCAAACTAGCTTGGCTGGCTTTGGGTTATGAAATTATGGCAATTGTTTGGCTTTTTTAATGCATGCAATCTTTTTACCTTTACTTTTGTATGGGGAAGTGTCACGAATGCGGGTCTATTAAGTAGGGTAACAAATGAAATGGGTCAACAGCGAAGAAGTGAAATGAGGAAAACGCCAGTTTTGCAACAGATGTCACGTGTTATGGAAAATCAATTTACCCATAAGCTAAAAACACACATAAATTTAAATGATTGAAGACGATTTTGAATTGATTGCTCAGCTCTTAAATGGTTTCTTAATTAATCTAGCATAATTTATGCCCATAACGAATTGAATTCAATTCATTGCATCGTATCTCCATCGATCCATAGATCATCAGTCAGAGTTTTAAGATGAATGCCACATTCAACACTTCAATTCAAATCCAAAATGCTCAATATATTTACGCTTGACAAATTGATTTTCTCAATCATTCATTTATAGCTGCGACTAGCCCAACTTTTAAACAGTTACAGATCTTTTTAGCCATGTTTATTTTGTTTTGTTTCGTTAATGCTACGAACGTTGCGCAATGCAACAGAATGCATAACAAAGCACACAACAAGAGACAATAGGCACATAACGAACAACACGATTATTAATTATTCAGAGTCAACGGCACTTGCTGGCCCTTTGTTATGCCTGTTTTTGGTTTTGGTTTCGGGTTTGGTCTTTGCTCAACCGGAAGGTGTGTGTCACTCGCAATGGTAGAACAACTACCATTAAATAGCCCGTTTTAGTCGGAAAACAGTTAGAGCTGCAACTGCAACAACAATTGCAGACAAGCTATAAATTACTAATAATGACTCACCTCTCAAGTAATAATTCCAATTGCATTAAACTGAGGCCTAGTAATTACCTCTATTGTTCAAATCAAAAAGAATTATTCTTTACTTTGGCTAATTGAATCAAATTGTTACTTAGCTTTAACTAGATTCAATTCTAAAAGATACCAATCTTTTAAAAACCCAAAATTGATGCATCTATTAATATATTTTGAATTTTTTTAAATGTTAATTTAACATATCACGCTACAGATCTATTTAAATTAAATAATGCACAAGTCGTTCTGCGACCAATAAAATAATATTTAAAGCATATAGAAAATTTATAAAGTGGTTTTTGCATTTAAAAAAAATTAAAAAAGTAATTTTCCCAATTGTCAGGTGTGGGGTTCGAACCCACGCTCTCTCTCGAGAACCAGAGCTTAAATCTGGCGCCTTAGACCGCTCGGCCAACCTGACTTGTTGAACGAGTCGGGCCAAACGTGCTACATAAGCAGCACAGTTGTCATTGTCAGACAGTTTTCAGGTGTAGTTTAGCTCGCCAGTCTACATATTTACAATGAGCTCGTAAACAGGGGTGTGTGTTTGTTTGTATGTGCTCATATGTGAGAACATAAATTTAAATTGCTTTTTCTAAGGGAAATATGTATGTATTTTTATATTTATGCATGTATAAGTGAGTTCTACTCCAACTCTCATTGATGATATTTAATTTTAGCAATTACATTTGGTAAATGAAATAAAAACATTTGTTGCCTCTCTTTACAATTAGCAATTGGTTTATTTTTATATTATCACGCTCGCACATCGAAAGCGCTTTTTGGCAAATTATTCGTGTTATTCAAAAGAGAAAACAAAAGCACACAATGCCAGGCGGACAGCTGATTGCCATACAATGCTTATTTTCAGCATGTCTCTCGCTCTCTCTCCCTGAACAGCAGTCAACCCTCACAATACGTACATACTTGCTCACGTTTGCTTTGTTTCACTCTACCTCTCACCTTCTCTATCTACCGTTCGTTCTGTCGTTAGTTTCTTATAAAAAGCTTATCGTCTTATGGTCTTAATGCTCTCACTTAAACCACAGTCTTTGTATGCTTTAAGATTTGAATTCTAAACTTTATGCTTTTGAAAGCTCAAGTGGCAAAGTTCACAAAGTTCACCCAAATACTGACGCCATTTGATTGTAAACAAATGGGGAGACAATCCATGGTGCATGCCCCTTGCTAAGTGCAACACTCAAGCAGCTGTTGCTCCAGTGGAATAACTCAATTTTGGCAGTTAAAATGAAAGAAACACCCAGCGAGATTGTTGTGGGGGAGACGCGTAAATTATACCGGAAGTTGTTATGTCATGCCAAGTTGCACTGTCATTGCATTGTTGTTGTTTTTGTTGATGTTGTTGATGCGTTTGGCCATTGTGCGTCTCTCGCTGGAGTTGCAGTTGTGTTGCAGTTGCCTTTGCTTCCTGGAGCACTTCAACAGAGTGTTACAAATTTTTTTGCCATTGTTAGGGCTTGAATTGGAGCATAAACAGAACGCGATGCGACTCAATGGAATTATTACTGTGCCACCCACACACACACACACACATGTGGACTCACAGTCATTGTGGATTCGGCGCAGTTGAACGTTGCTGAATATCGTTTACGATATGCGATGCAACAATAATAACAACCCCGAAACGAACATCCTGCTCCGATTGAGCACAGAATCCGGAAAAAACGCATCAGTGCAATTCGTGAGGTCGTACATTGCAGTCGCATCGCACGTGTTTTCGTTCCTCGTCGGTTCGTTTAGGGGCGGGGTGCCAAAATAACTCGGTTACTGGGTGAAAACAGTACAAAAACAACAACAAAAGCAAAAAAAAAAATAGAGATATCTGTAGTTAGATACATATGTACATCGAATGCAGTCAACAACACGTACATCAATGCTAATTTTCCAGCTACATTTTGGCCGGGACAAGACGCATATGGCATAGAAAAATCTCCATTTCTCAATCTACAACTCATCTGTTTGTTTGGTGTTTGATGATTTGTTACCGCGTAATGTAGGTCATCAAATTGCAATTGCTGCAAATTGTGCAATTGTAAAGTTTCTCACTTTTCAATGGTCGACTAAGAAGACGAAGAAGAAGAAGAAAATCTAATTAATGCACTGCAATTGAATTGTGCAAAATCCAGAGCGGAAAGCGAAAACGAATAAATAGTCGCAGTTGGAAATTATCCAACATCGGGCTAAATGTGCGAAAGTGTAATGAGAAACAAGAAGAGAAGTGTTTAATCGATAGTGAAAATCAAACAAGTTTACCAGTTGCCAAGTTGCCAGGCCCTGTCTAAAGTCATTATATCAACAACAACAACAACAATTATCTATGCGCATATACTGAACGGTTTCAGACCCAGGTCAACCCCCTCAAATATTTGCTAAGTTCAAAGTGCACTCAACTGCATCAGCACCCCTTCTCCGTCTGTAAGTCAGCCAGCCCCTTTCGATTGTTGTCTCAACCCTCGACCTCATAATGGATTTCTATACCAATAACAATGAGCAGCATGATCCAAGCTCTGGTGAGTTTAATTACTTTTAGTATGTATTAATTGACGAAATTTTATAAAACCTAATCTAATCTGTAATCAATTGCTCATAATGTATGTTTGTTGCAATTAATTTACTACTAACAATAGATAATCACACAGAAAGGGCGTTATCACAACAAAGAATTTAAGTTCCCAAGAAATTGTCAACGTTAAGAGTTTCATATTAAAAGTTTGGATTTTATTATTAATTTTGACTCTTTGGACTTTCAAGAAGCACAACTTTATTAAAACCCATCCGATTTCCATGAGGAATGTCTTATTTTTCATAATATTAACCCTACTTTTAGTTTGCATTTAAATTTTTTGATTCTGAGACAACCTTTTTTTTCGAAAATTTTCGATTTTTACATAGTTACCCCTTTACATTTTTCGAAAATATTCAAAAATTTTAAAACTGAAATTTATTTTTTAAATCGACTCCAGGTGATAAAATTAGGGTGAAAAGTACTTTTGAACTTATTTCCGCTTTATTTCTTAAAAATCTTAACGGTTATTTCGGTTGGAATAATGTCGGTCTTTGGGTTTCGGTATATGTCTCGATTACGATTTCAGTTACGGTTACCAATTTCAATTGGTTAATACCGGTTAAATTTATCTTAATAAATAGCTTTTTATTTGCACTTTTTACCTTATATTTCGCCACAGACTTCCAGTTGGGATAATCTTTATTTGATATTTATAATTTATCGTCTATAAATGTGAACAATGCATTCAGATAACAGGTGCATTGGCCTAAAATTGAATTGCCCAAAAGCCAAGGTTCAACATCTCACTGACTGATTAAATAAATGGTAAAAAATTTGCGACTTAAGATCGCATGGATACTTTACACATCTACGCAGCACTTTAACTAATGCATAAGCAAATGTCCGTGCCTTCAATTACAGTAATAAGTGACTAGCACGGCAAACTAGCGAGGCACGCAACCTGGGCTGAATCACTCCGGCCATATGGTAGGCGGAAAAGGGCGGGACGATAAACATTGCTGATGATATCACCACACACCCGCAACATACATACATACACATGTACAAAGTCAGGTGTGTGTGTGTGTGTGTGTGTTGATTTTCACGCCATATACTCGTAGTAAATCAGGGAGACGTGTCTGCTTTTCCGGCTGTGTGTGCTTATGGCTAATTGGACCTTTGGCTGACTCTTTGGTCAAAAAGTGTCAGGTGCACGTGCTCAGGTTACGTATACGACCTGGTCAAGCAATAGAGATCAGGCGTGCCTAAATAAGCCTGTTAAGGCTTTCGAGTATTGTCTCAGGTTCAGGTTGAGGTGCCATCCATTACCGTGGCATCACATTTCATAAGCCTTTGGTCGTCTACCGTTTTGCAAATGACTTTGCTTTTATTTTGTCTAGATGTGTAGAAGAAGCCGCAGTCTCAATGTTTTCTTGGTCTTGGTCTTGGACACCTTTTGCCGTTTGCTTCGGCTTTGTGCTCATTGTCAATGTCGCCCTCAAGCACTTCCTGCGTCATCAAGTCGTTTATGCTTTTTTGCTTTGTTTCTGCAGTTGCAGTTGCTGCTTCTTGCCACACTTGGCTGCTTGGCCTGAGAGACTTGGAAACTTGCATTTCCATTTCTAGAATGCAGCTTGGCAGCTTCGTCTCTACATAAACGGCCATCAAATGTGGCATTCATCTCACACACACATACGACTCATACACACACACACAACTCACATGTCCCCTGTCTTATAATGTTCTCCCTGGAGTTGCATAGGCAACTTCACTTACTTTTTTTTTGTTTTTTTTGCGCAATTTGTAATTTATGCCGACGTCTCATGCTGAGGAGCGCATAGATTCAAGTGCCAGACAAATTGTAGGCACAGAGGCAACTCTTCCAAGGCGTCGACATCAACGTTGCTGACATGCATGCAAAAACATCTCCGAACTTTAATTCCATATGTTGTTCGACTAATGGAATACCCTATGCTTACTAAAAGATTATGAAAAGAAATAATAACACACACCAAAAGAAATGGAAATAAAACGAGTAAATTTCGTACTTATTCTGAGTTTTATGCTATCTTCGTCCATTACTAACAATTTATATTTCTTGGAAATGGAATACAAAGCAAATGTAATTTTTTTAATAATGGAAAAATTGTGTAAAAATGCAATAAAAAATAATCAACTTTGTCATGAAAAGAGGGTTTAAAAAATTTGAATTATTTGATTATTTAAGATCTCTTTTTTAGAATTTTCATATCCTATTTCTAAATTATTAAAAGTAATATTCTCAATTTCGTGATAACTACAGGGTACATCAACTGCAAATTGCAATTGTGTTTTTTTATTATTTCTCTCCCGCTCTCTGCGTAATCAAGATTATGTTAAATTGTCGGAAAAATTGTTGTTAATTTGCGTTGCACATTATAAAGCGATTTCAGCCATATGCATAGGCCAAGTTCCACTTTCTTTTCACAAACTGGGCTAATTGTGATGGATACGTTGCAGTTAATGGGCTGGCTCAATTAATTCGACGATATCATCGGCCTGAGAGCATTTCTCAATTATGCTCGCAAACGAGTGAAAAACAATGCTAACAATGTTCGATGATATCTTAATGCTAATGCTAAACAATTTAAAAATGTCATGACGAAAAGTCGTGACACATTCATGCTGATATGAAAAACATTTATAATATTCAAATATTCATTTTTATTGATAAGGGGTTAAAGAGCTTTATACAATTCGAGTTCAAAGTGTATCTTGTTAGAAAAGGGAACCCGATGCGTCATCAAATAAAATGATTTTTGTGAAAGCAAAGATAGAAAACATATACATATTAGAGAAAAACACAAATCACAAACAAATCGAAGAAACTGTATCCATAAATGTGAAGCAGTTAAACGGTACGTCAATTACGCCCACAGTCGAACTGTCTATATATTTATTTTGTTCATCGTCATCAGTTCTCTCGCCCAAACGAATTGAGAGAAAACGACAAAACAAAAAAACTTGTTTAACAATCATTTAATAATTTAGCACTTTTGCAAATTTCAACTTAATTTATGCGGGAACGGGAAATGTCATTGTGTCTCCCAAAATCAAATCGGTTTATAGCCCCACAACCAACTGAGTGTCGACCCGAACAATGCCGAACCTAAAACGAGGCATGCACCATTAACCCAGCGAACTAAATAAATGAATTTCACCTTGACGCCGCGGCTTCGCTTAAAACAATAATCGACGTCATTGTCTTGGTTACCCCACTATCTCATTGTGGGCCTACGAGTATACAGATATAATATATACATATATATATATACTGAGAGGCCGAGGGCCAAACTGTAAGCGAGAACTTTGCGGTTTCAAATGTAAATGCGAGTAACAAGTACTTTGTAAACTCGTACATATGTTTATTTGCGAATTGCAACAATCAACAAGGTCGAAATTGTTATGGGTTTCCATCTCGCTCTCTCTCTTTCTCTGTATCTCTTTCTATGTTGGTTTGTCAACACCTACACGGATGGCGGAGTCGTGCTTATCAACGGCACGACGCCCATGAGTCAACGCATGACCAAGAAAGGTAACCAACGAATAGACAAAAAAAATAAATAAAATAAAAATTAAAACTGAAACGAATAGCAAAAGTAACAGAAATTGCCACAACGCGACAACGTCAGCGAAAGAAAGAACAATAGCCGAAAGTGACAAAAAGAAAGAAAGAGAGACAGACAAATAGTAGAAAGAGAGAGGGAGGAAGCAGGAGAAGAGTGCAGCGATCGAGGGACAGGTAAAGGTTTAATAACTGAGAAATGCCCACCAAGAACTTGGCATAAAACACCGGCAACAGAGCGTCAAAACGGCTTTAATGACTGTCTAAAGATAAAGCCGAAAGAGAACCAGCGAGAGAGAGAGTGTGAGAAAGAGCACGAGAGAGCACAGTAATCGACGCTTATTTGTGATGGGAATATTGCAAACCTATAGTTATTAATCATAGTTAAATTCTTCGCTTTGTTTAACATCAGATGTTGAATCTGTTTACAGTTTTTGAATAGAGTTTTTTAAGTTGCGATTTGATTTTAGATTTAAAAATTAAATTCTTTATTGGTATTTTTAATATTTATCTTTTTCAGAATCTATGATCGTTGGTTTTTTGCTTTAAATAATTTTGTATTATTTTAAGAAATATAAGTACATATTTTATTAAATAAGCTAGGGTAACACGAGGAACTGTTTAATTACTAAATAATAAATGTTAAATATCTACTAAAATCGCCAGTCTTTCGTAAACTCGTGCCTTACCTGATCGTGACACGACAAGCGATTAAAATACTGTGTCAGCACTAACTACCGAGAGAGCTCACCTGGCTGGGATCGACAAGGTTCGTTAGTTGCCTCAGTTGGTTTTGTGAACTCTGACGACTCGGCTCATACGCAGAACGCTGTTACCCACCGTGTTACCAGTTGTCTAGTGGTGTTAGTGACGTTGATAAGATTTTTCATTTTGATTACTATAGAAAATCCACATTTACTTACTTTTATATTACACATATATTTTGACGAATTAATGCTAAAATCGTAATTAAATTTTTTTGCTTGTAGTGCGAAAAATGTTGGAGGATACCCAGCTTGTTTGGGTAAGGGATCCTGCGGATGGTTATATACAGGGTTGCATTACGGAAATCGGCAGCAAGGAGTTTGAAGTAACGCCCATAGATCGGAAATTCCCAAAACGCACTTGTCACTACGATGATATACACTCCTCATGTGATGGACCACAGGATCATGATGATAACTGTGAGTATTGCAATAATATTACTAAATATATATAAGAGATTATGTTTGTGTGTGTGTTTATATTTGTGTAGCTGTTTGTCTACTTTTTTTTCTATTTATTTCGGGGCTTTATCTCTGGTATTTGTGTGTTTTGTGTGAGTCAAATGTGATTACATAAAAATATAGAACGGTTTGGATATTCGGTATGAATAAATAGATCTGTTTATCTACTCTACATTAAGTAAAGACAAGTCTTATCTAAGATCAAGGGACAGCTGCAACGCAAAGACAAGATAATGTCTAATATGGACTACTTTCATAGAAGTCTCTTTCTGGAGAAACCTTAAACTTGCAGATCAGTTGATATCGTTTCCATGGTAATAGCTGCAACTTTCAACCTCACCGAATCTCACGTGTTTTATGCTCTACTTTTTTTGGGCAAGATCATAAACCTTTATTGTGGTTGACGCTCTTAAAAACCCTTTGACGTTGATCGTTAGCCACGCTTGCGTGAAACAGTTAAGCGGTAAAGCACTTAAACATAACCCCCGACCTCGACTCCGGGTGAAAGTTAACTTCCAGTATCAAATAACATGTATATTGTGTACAAAGAATAATGTGGACAACTTACCATAATTTCCAGGTGAACTTATGCTGCTCAATGAGGCCACATTTCTTGACAATCTGAAAACACGTTATTACAAAGACAAGATCTATGTGAGTAACCAAAATATTCTAGAGTCATTAAGAGTTCTTTACTGATCACAAGTTATATTCTAATTGCAGACCTATGTGGCCAACATACTCATTGCTGTGAATCCGTATCGTGAGATTAGAGAGCTCTATGCACCGGATACCATTAAGAAATACAATGGACGCTCCTTGGGTGAATTGCCACCACATGTGTTTGCCATTGGTAAGTGATGATTGATGACTGATGAGGCATTGTCAATCTAAACTCTCGTCTATTTTCTTTTTTAGCGGACAAGGCTATTCGTGATATGCGGGTCTATAAATTGTCGCAGTCGATTATTGTCTCTGGTGAATCGGGAGCTGGCAAAACGGAGTCCACCAAATATTTGCTCAAATATCTGTGCTACTCACACGACAGTGCTGGTCCCATAGAGACCAAGATATTGGATGGTGCGTATTCAAGTCTATTTCTAGATATGTTCTTATTAAACTATTTATTCCCTTTCTTAGCCAATCCCGTGCTGGAGGCATTTGGCAATGCCAAGACGACACGCAACAACAACTCTTCGCGCTTTGGCAAGTTCATTGAGGTGCACTACGATGGCAAGTGTCAGGTTGTGGGTGGCTACATCTCCCATTATCTGCTGGAGAAGAGTCGCATTTGCACCCAGAGTGCCGAGGAGCGTAATTACCATGTGTTCTATATGCTACTTGCCGGTGCCCCGCAACAATTGCGGGACAAGCTGAGCTTGGGCAAGCCGGATGACTATCGAGTAGGTTTTTAAGCAACCCAATTAGTGTTCCTCTCTTAGGATATACCTTTGATTCCTTCCACAGTACCTCTCCGGCTGCACGCAGTACTTTTCCAATGCCAAAACCGAGCAACTCATACCCGGCACACAAAAGTCCACGAGTCATCAGAAGAAGGGTCCACTCAAGGATCCCATTATCGACGACTATCAGCACTTTCATAATCTGGACAAGGCATTGGGTCGCTTGGGTCTGTCGGAAACGGATAAAATGGGCATCTATGCGCTGGTTGCAGCCGTGCTGCATTTGGGTAACATCACCTTTGAGGAGATACCCGACGATGTGCGTGGCGGTTGTCAGGTGTCTGAGGCATCGGAGCAATCAATGACCATTACAAGCGGCTTGCTCGGTGTCGATGAGACCGAGCTGCGTACGGCTCTGGTCTCCCGCGTCATGCAGAGCAAAGGCGGTGGCTTCAAGGGCACGGTTATCATGTAAGAAATGATGACTTGACCAAGCTAAACAGTTGTATTAATTACCAATTACTTTTAGGGTTCCTCTGAAGATCTACGAGGCGAACAATGCACGTGATGCCTTGGCCAAAGCCATTTACAGTCGCCTCTTCGATCGGATTGTGGCTCTGATCAATCAGAGCATTCCCTTCCAGGCATCCAACTTCTACATTGGCGTGCTGGACATTGCTGGCTTTGAGTACTTCACGGTCAACTCGTTTGAGCAGTTCTGCATCAACTACTGCAACGAGAAGCTGCAAAAGTTCTTCAACGATAACATTTTAAAGAACGAACAGGAGCTGTATAAGCGCGAAGGTCTCAATGTGCCGGAGATTACGTTCACCGACAATCAGGATATCATTGAGCTGATTGAGGCCAAGTCGAATGGCATCTTTACGCTGTTGGACGAGGAGTCCAAGCTACCGAAACCATCGCCATCGCATTTTACCGCCGAGGTGCACAAGTCCTGGGCCAATCACTATCGTCTTGGACTGCCGCGATCCTCGCGCCTTAAAGCCCATCGCACACTGCGTGATGAGGAGGGATTCCTGGTGCGTCACTTCGCCGGCGCCGTTTGCTATAACACGGAACAGTTTATCGAGAAGAACAACGATGCACTGCATGCCTCTTTGGAGGGATTAGTTCAGGAGTGTGAAAATCCACTGCTAAAACAACTCTTCCCATCGGGCAGCACCACTTCTGTTCGTGGCAAGCTCAACTTCATCTCTGTGGGCTCCAAGTTCAAGACACAGCTGGGCGAGCTCATGGAAAAACTCGAGCAGAATGTGGGTAATAGCACCTAGAGTTGAACTGCTAATTGATTTGTTGCTATCCACAGGGCACCAACTTCATTCGCTGCATCAAACCCAACAGCAAAATGGTTGATCGCCAGTTCGAGGGCAGCCTGGCGCTGGCGCAGCTCAAGTGCTCCGGCACCATATCGGTGCTGGAGCTGATGGAGCACGGCTACCCATCGCGTGTGCTCTTCGCCGATCTCTACAGCATGTACAAGTCGGTGCTGCCACCGGAGTTGGTTTCACTGCCGGCCCGCACCTTCTGCGAGGCCATGTTCCAATCACTCAATCTGAGCGCCAAGGACTTTAAGTTTGGCATCACCAAGGTCTTTTTCCGACCTGGTAAATTTGTGGAGTTTGATCGCATCATGCGATCCGATCCGGAGAATATGCTGGCCATTGTCGCCAAGGTGAAGAAATGGCTCATACGCTCCCGTTGGGTCAAGTCGGCGCTTGGTGCACTTTGCGTCATTAAATGTAAGTTGTAAAATCTGTAATTTATGATTCCCTTCATTTACACTCTTCGTCGCTTTCAGTGCGCAATCGCATCATCTATCGCAACAAGTGTGTGTTGACGGCACAGCGCATTGCCCGCGGCTTTCTGGCCCGCAAGCATCATCGTCCACGCTATCAGGGTATTGCCAAGATCAACAAGATACGCACCAATACGATGAAGACCATCGAGATTGCCAACGGCCTGAAGCTGGGTCGTGATGAGATTGTCGGCGGCGTGAATGATATTTACAGGCAGATCGATGATGCCATTAACAAGATCAAGGTGCGTCCTATCAATTTGCTCTTCTTAAAGTTCTGTATTAATCTCATGCATTCCTCAGCAAAATCCTCGCATCACCCAACGCGAAATCGACTCCATGTACACTGTAGTCATGGCCAACATGAATAAGCTGACCGTCGATCTGAATACCAAGCTGAAGGAGCAACAGCAGGCCGAGGAGCAGGAACGTTTGCTTAAAATTCAAGAAGCCCTGGAGGCGGAACGTCGTGCCAAGGAGGCAGACGAGCAGCGTCTGCGCGAGGAAGTTGAAAACAAGCGACTGTTAGTTTAGCTACATCACATACAAGTGCAATCTACTTACTGCAATCTCTTTTCACAGCAAAGTGGAAATGGAAACCAGACGCAAGGCAGCCGAGGCCCAACGTCTGCGACAGGAGGAGGAGGATCGGCGTGCTGCCTTATCATTGCAGGCACAGTTGGAAAAAGAGGCCAAGGACGATGCCAAATTTCGTCAGCAGCTTGAACAGGAGCGTCGGGATCATGAGTTGGCGCTACGTCTGGCCAGCGAATCCAATGGCCAGGTGGAAGATAGTCCACCTGTTATACGCAAGTATGTTAACAATTATAGCATCTTAGCAATTGAAGCAGAGTGTAGGAATATAGAATAGCAGTTTAAGGTGCAGGCCAACAAATGAATTATTTTTATCAAAGTTCACTCAAATTGAAAGATATAAAAATCTTTTCAGAAATTATATAAATATGTGCATAAATGTAGGATATCTTCGAACCGAGTTTAGTTATAATTCAGAAATACGTTTGTATATATTAGTCAGTTAAAGTTATATATATATATTTTTAATGAACGAACCGAAACTCACCACAACTTTTTCCAATCCCTTTCACGCAATCTTTTCAACACAATCCACACACACACCCCACACACTCAAATATACACACAACAAACAAACAAACAAAACCAACCAACAAAAAAAACACAGTGGTGGTCTCAATGACGCGTCTCCCATGGGTTCCAACAAACTGATCAGGTATAGCACGCTTTATAATTTATAAATATCTTTGTTATTATTGTACAAAATTAAAAACAAAATCATTCTTTTGCTTTCTAAAAATGCTATTCCAACTTACACTAATTGGACTCTTACACAAAAAAAACAACTAATTGGACTCTGTATATCTTCAAAAATCCAATTCAAAATAACTTTACTTCTACTTTATTTCTACTTTTCTTTATACTTTTTTAAAACAAGTTTTTCACAAGTTGTGTCAAACATTGCTTCGCGGTATTTAAATAAGTGAGTTGGTGCTGGTTTTGAAAACTTTTAATACTACTAATTAAAAAATTACTAATACCCCTATACTAAAAAAAAGTATAAAGTTGTTCTTCACACTAATTAAAGCATCCGTTTTATTGTATTAACATATATTGGCTATTAGTTGTAGATCTATTTGAAGTTGTTTTTCAACTTTTCTTATAATTAATAAGCATTAAATCCCATCAATAACTCACTTTTGCGTACGCTTTTCGAAATCCTGCATGATTTATCGATTATATTCTTACTAAACTTATCATATATGGAACTTAGATCGGAGAATGTGCGCGCCCAGCAACAAGCATTGGGTAAGCAGAAGTTCGACTTGTCCAAATGGAAGTATTCAGAACTGCGTGACGCTATCAACACGTCCTGTGATATTGAACTGCTTGAGGTGAGTACTGCTAATTGAAGTTGCTGAAATAACTGTCCACTTACTTGGAATACTTCTTCAGGCCTGTCGCCAAGAGTTCCATCGCCGCTTGAAGGTGTACCACGCCTGGAAGGCAAAGAACCGCAAGCGCACCACCATGGATGAGAATGAGCGTGCACCACGCAGCGTTATGGAAGCTGGTAAGCTTAACCTCGTAATCAACTTGGAACAAACACTTAACAGTTTGCAACTTACAGCTTTCAAGCAGCCGCCAATTGTGCAGCCCATACAGGAAATTGTCGCGGCTCAGCATCGCTATTTCCGCATACCCTTCATGCGAGCCAATGCGCCTGACAACAGTAAGTCCATCACATAAAATGTTTTAGTGAAATTTAGTTTAATTATAATTACTCATCTTCAGCTAAGCGCGGTTTGTGGTATGCTCACTTTGATGGCCAGTGGATTGCCCGGCAAATGGAGCTGCATGCTGATAAGCCGCCAATTTTGTTGGTTGCCGGCACCGATGACATGCAGATGTGTGAACTGAGCCTGGAGGAGACGGGCCTGACCCGCAAGCGTGGTGCCGAGATCCTCGACCATGAGTTCAATCGCGAATGGGAACGCAATGGGGGCAAGCCCTACAAGACCCTGGGCGCTAAGCCAAATGGAGCGGGCATGTAAACACAATTATCCAGCCAAAAAATTGTGCACGTGTCTAAAAACGTTAGGATCAAATGCAAAAAAAAAACAATAATAATCAAATTGTCGTTTGTCGATGCTGATCGATTGGTCAAAATTTAGCAGTCATAACAAAATTCTATAATATTTTTGCAACACTTTTGATAAAGACCACGTCCAAAATCTTATGGTTATAAACAAACAAAATGAATATATTATTATACATGTCGACCGTTCTTTTATAAACATTTTAATTGCATATGGATTTCGTTTTAATCGCCTATTAATTCGGCTATATGTGAAGCCTACGCGTACATATACATACGTACATTACATGCATACAATATGTATTACATACAGTATGTATAATTTTTGCAGTTAATTAAGTGATTGTGTAATACGATATAAAAGGAAACGGCAAGTTGTATTTAGTGTCTAATGAAATTCTATTTAAATGTGTATTTACATAACTGCATATATATTTTACAGTATTTTAAATTAAACATTAAAAGCTCGAAGTGAAAACTGTGTTTGACTATGGGTATGGTAATTTCGATTTCGGTTTAACGGTTTCAATAAATAAATGAATATTTTCAAATTTGCCGTAACGAACATTAAGTGTTGGCCACATCAGCTGTTTCGCATTGAACAATTAATATCGATAACAGTGACAGCTGCTATGGGCTGTTATCGATATCAACTCACTTCGTCAGGTGGCAACTTCGTTGCACGTGG
This sequence comes from Drosophila rellima, assembly GCA_035043635.1. NCBI lineage: Eukaryota > Metazoa > Arthropoda > Insecta > Diptera > Drosophilidae > Drosophila > Drosophila rellima. The sequence continues at coordinate 3,301,232 of JAWNMV010000811.1, read as the reverse complement.
ATTTGTTTACGAAGATGTCACGCAAAACATGGAATTCACTGGACAAACCACCGCTTTCCGAGCCCGTGCTAGAAGTCCTGCAGAGCTTTGGCTTCCAGTTGATGACACCAGTGCAAACAGCGGCGATTCCTCTGCTGCTCGCGCGTAAGGATGTCTCTGCCGAGGCTGTGACGGGCAGCGGCAAAACTTTGGCTTTTCTCGTGCCATTGCTGGAGATCCTGCAGCGCAGACACAAGGAGACGCCCTGGGGCGCCAAGGAGATTGGAGCACTCATTATTTCACCCACCCGGGAGTTGGCACGCCAAATCTCAGAGGTACTGGCACAATTTCTAGAACACGCGGAACTGGAGCACTTGAATCAGCAGCTGATTGTGGGAGGCAACAGCATTGAGGAAGACATTGCCACGCTGCGCCAGCAGACGCCCTGCATCCTGGTGTGCACGCCAGGTCGACTGGAGGATCTGTTTCAACGTAAAGGCGATGAGTTGAACTTGGCGGCCAGAGTCAAAAGTCTCGAGTTTCTCGTGCTCGACGAGGCTGATCGTCTGCTGGATTTGGGATTCAAGACCAGCGTCAATAACATATTGGGCTACCTGCCACGTCAGCGTCGCACAGGTCTATTCTCGGCCACACAGACAACAGAAGTCACGGATTTGATACGTGCCGGCCTGCGTAATCCTGTTCTGGTTTCGGTCAAAGAAAAGGCTTCTGTCAACACGCCAGCCCGTCTCCAGAACTTCTACAAAATCGTGGAACCAGAGCAGAAATTTCTAACTCTGCTGCAGTTCCTCCATTCGCCCACGTCGAGCTCCGGCAAGGTCATGGTCTTCTTTCCCACCTGCGCCTGCGTTGAGTACTGGGCGGAGGTGCTGCCTCCTCTGTTGCCCAATCGCTCTGTCCTCGGCATTCATGGCAAGATGAAGAGCAAGCGTGCCAGCGTCGTGGAGCGTTTCCGTACCGAAGCGCAGTCTGTGTTATTATGTACGGATGTATTGGCGCGTGGTCTGGATGTGCCTGAAATCGACTGGGTTGTGCAGTGGGATCCACCATCGAATGCATCCAGTTTTGTGCATCGCGTTGGACGTACTGCTCGACAGGGTAACGATGGAAATGCTCTGGTATTCTTACTACCAAGCGAGGATGCCTATGTCAAGTTCCTGAAGCTCAATCAAAAGGTTGAACTAAACGAAGTGCAGAAAGAGTGCGTTCCTGCATCGGACATGACGTTGCAGTCGACGGTGGAGCAACTGCATCGTCTTCAGGCCGCCGACAAGGGAGTCTACGACAAGGGAATGCGAGCCTTTGTCTCCCATGTGCGCGCCTACACCAAGCACGAGTGCAGCGCCATTCTACGCCTCAAGGATCTAGACCTGGGGAAGATGGCCACCGCCTATGGGCTGCTGCAGCTGCCACGCATGCCGGAGCTGAAGAACTACCAAGGTGACGGCTTCATTGCACCCAGCTTTGAAGTAGATCTTACCAAGATGACCTACAAGAATGCCCAGAAGGAACAAGTTCGTAAGCAGAAGCTGCAAACATATGAACAGACAGGTTCTTGGCCAGGTCGCCAGAAGCAGCACATGAAGCGCACAGAGTCTTGGGATCAAACAAAGAAGGCCAAGCTGGATACCAAGTCAAAGAAGGAGCTGCGCAAGGCCAAAAAGGAGCGCAAGCGTAAAGCGGAGGCGGGAGAGGGTGCTCAGCGGAAGCGGAAACAACAATTCACACAGGAAGAGCTGGACGAGCTGGCCAGCGACATTCGAACCTTTAAACGACTCAAAAAGAAAAAGATCACCGAGGAGGACTATGACAAGGCTATGGGCATTGATGGCGACGATGACTGAAGCAAATAGTTGTATATTAAATAAAAGGAGATCTTTTAATTTGAACTAAATTGAAAAAATATTTATTTATTGATCAAAAAAATGTATGTGAATTATTATGAAGACTACAATTTAGATAAATGTATTTATTTGGCTGCATCTTGATTTGTAGCTCCAGAAATGAAGACCAATAGCACAACCGGCACAATGTACATCCAGTACTTGGCAAAGAATCCCCGATTATCGCGAACCTCTCCACGTTCTCGTGCCTCCCGCTCGCGTTCGAATTTCTGGATGAAGCTGCCGGTATCGGGCACTGGAGCCAGTTCAGCGTGTCTAATAATGACATCAGTGCTGAAACGTTTCTCCTTAATTTGTTGTACTTCTTCAGCAGAACAGCCAGAGCTATTGGGAGTCGCATCCTGGGAAGCTGTGATGCCAGTGACGAATCCATTGGCATCCAGAGAAATCCACAGAACATCATTGAACTGAGCCATCAACAGACTGCAGGCTTTACTGGAAGTCAAGAAGCGTTGGCTGTTGCCATTCGGATATGTAACCGTTGCCTTGAGGCGATAGAATCCATTCTGCTTCGTCAGGATTTTAATGTCCTCCAGTTCGTTGTCGCTCAATTCGCTTTGCACTACATTTGACAGGCCGGAATTTAGACTAGGTACGGAGATATTACCGCGGTGGGTAAAATGATCCGGCCTCGAGGCTGACACCGAATGGTGCAACTCAATGGTAATCCAACTATCATGCTCCAAAAAGCTCCATCCACTTGCCAATAAACTCAGCAGTACAATTACCATGTAACTCATCTTTGGATTCATTTTCGTTTCTATTTCCTGTTTCTCGTCTAAAAGAGCGATACAAATAAGTCGTTTAATATGATATTTTAACCAATTTAACACATAATTACTTACTATCTATTTAACTTTAACAAGTCATTTAATATTTTCTCATATGATTTTTATTAACTACAGTAAACCTATCGATATTTCGATATATTTGATATGCGATAGCTGATGTGCGATATTTAGAATTAAAAAGCTATGACTGCTGAACACGTTTAAAGATATTTTATTCACTTCATTATCATGTGTATGTATTATTTATATTGTTATTTGACTTAATTCGATTGGTGTGACAGAATTCTCATAAGACAAATGTCACTGTTGTTATCGGGCTATCGAGTAACTGTCACAAGTATGGAACATGTGTTAATCGATAACATCTAGTTGCTGCGCCAGGAAACAAAAATCTGTATATTTTATAGTCATAAAAATAAATAAAGTTGAAAAACACTTTTGTCGGACCTGAAAGGTCTAACAATGGGAAAAACTTCAAAGGATAAACGCGATGTCTATTATCGCCAAGCCAAGGAGGAAGGCTGGCGAGCGCGTAGTGCATTTAAATTGTTGCACATCGACGAGGCCTATGACATTTTCAAAGGTAATTTTTTTGAATTAAAAGTTGTAGCATCAATATATAAACCAATATGTTTAAGCAGGTGTGCATCGGGCTGTCGACTTGTGTGCAGCACCTGGCAGCTGGTCTCAGGTATTGTCTCGCAATCTGTTCCACAGCAGCCTCACGGACGACGAGAAGTTGGCTGTGAAAATCATTGCAGTTGATCTGCAGGCGATGGCGCCAATCCGGGGAGTTGTGCAGTTACAGGGCGATATAACCAAGGAGAGCACAGCGGAGGCTATAATAGCACACTTTGCCAGCGAGGAGGATCAAAAGGCCCAGCTGGTCGTCTGCGATGGCGCTCCGGATGTAACCGGCGTCCATGAGATGGATGAATATATGCAAAACCAGTTGATTGTCTCCGCCCTGAGCATTGCCACGTTTGTGTTGGAGCCAGGTGGCAAATTTGTTGCCAAGATATTTAAAGGCAATGCCAATTGTTTGCTCGAATCACAAATGCTCACATTCTTCGAGCACTTTGACATCTACAAGCCGCCGAGTTCCCGTCCCTCAAGCATTGAGGCATTCGTCGTGTGCCGCGGCTTTCGCTTGCCAACGGATTACATTCCGCAGATTATCAACCCGGCACGGGATGACATTAGAGCCATGTCGCGTAAAACTGGATCTATGGCCAATCGACGAATTGTGCCTTTCATCGCTTGCGGCGATTTGAATGGAGAATTTGACGAACCGATAGAGGAATTTGGAGATTTCAGCGTAAGAGAACTTGAAATTGCCTACGATGATATGGTAATTGATCCCGAATTCACTCAGGAATATAAGGACGAGCTAGATGACCTATTTCTAGAAGAAATTGCATTAAAAAAACTACAAATAATCAACTCGTATTGACAAAACTACAAAAAATAAATAACACTACCATAATTGTAACTTGCGTCACTTTCAACAAAGTGATACAAATATAAATAATTGTGTTTATAATCCAGGCAGGATTGCTCCAGTCAAGAGTATCCAGAGACCAGGTCGAATTTACCTTAAACTATCTCTTTTAAATTCTGATCTAGTCATAAATTATTCAAAAAGTAACCAAAATCTTTATTGGACATAAATACATATAAAATGGGAAACAAAATGTATATGGCGAGACTAAATTTAAATGAGATAAAGTAAGTGAATAGTACTCAGTAAATAGTTTAAGCAGCGCCATCGACTACGATCTGCAGAATAGTGCGTCGCTTTGGATCGTAGGAGAATCCGTTGCTACGAAACAGTTCGGATTCGTAGAAGGGTTTCAGGTTGATAATGTCCAGCTGCTTGGCACGTTCGATCAAGTCGCGTTCCATGATCTCCACATTCGTGGCGCTGGGACCATCCTTGCAGCGGATGTAGGCCAACTGGTCGAGGGTCAGCTGGCGCAGGATGAAGAAGAGTAGCTCGGAATGATCCTTCTGGAAGGCCAAATACTTTTGGAATGTGTTGCGCATCTTCTTCATCACGCTGAACTTTTGCGCCTCAATGAAGCTCTCCAGCATCATGCGAATGGCCATGCTGACGTCCGCCTCCATGACATTCTCGCGCAGATGAAGACGTGCATGTGCCTCGGACATTCGAATGACGCTCTCGATGTGGCGCACGGTGATAGGAAGCGAACCAGTTGCAAACGATTCCTGACGCAACTGCGCGTACATCTTGGCAATCTTGTCCTCATCAATGTTCTAAAAAGATTTTCAATTACTAAAAATACAAATTCGAAATGAGATTCAATTAACATACCGTCAACTTGGGTCGTATGTTTTCCTTGGCGTAGACTATGTATTGGCGCAGCAAGTCCTGCGGTATCTCCTCGACAGTCTTGAGCTGCGGCTCCTCAATCTCCGGCTGTTCCTCTTCGCTGGGATGATGCTTCATGTGGGAGTGCACCACAAATTTCGCCAGCTGCTGATCCTGCATGGGATCGAACTCGTCTTTGACCACACACAGTATGTCGAAACGAGACAGAATTGGCTCTGAGAGATTGACGTTCTCTGAAAAGGTCATCGAGGGATCATAGCGACCTCCAATGGGATTCGAAGCGGCGATGACTGTGCAGCGTGCCTGCAGTGAAGTAACAATGCCGGCTTTGGATATGGAAATGGACTGCTGTTCCATTGCCTCGTGAATGGAGGTTCGATCCTGGTCGTTCATTTTGTCGAACTCGTCGATCAGGCAGACTCCTTGATCGGCCAGCACCAAAGCGCCTGCCTCCAACGTCCACTCCTTGGACACGGGATTGCGTCGAACGTAGGCGGTCAAACCCACGGCGCTGGCACCTTGACCGGTGGTAAAAACTGCACGTGGTGCAATCTTCTCTGTGTACTTCAGGAACTGAGACTTTGCAGTTCCAGGATCACCGCAGATGAGCATGTTGATGTCACCACGCACCTTGTGCTTCTCGCCGGGATTCTTGGATTCGCCACCGAAGAGAGCCAGTGCCAAGGCACGCTTAATATAATCATGGCCGTAGATGGATGGCGCCATGGATGCCACGATGCGCTCAGCAATGCGAGGATCCTTGCTCAGCTTCTGAATGGTGGCAATATCCTCGTCCGTCAACGACTGTACAACCTGCTTAGAATCCTTGACCACCACATGGTTGGCTATGATGACAGTCGCAAAGACGGGAAATCCCTGATCTGTATTAAGAGACCCGTCATAGTTGTTGGTATAGATGCCCGTGACTTCCAGTTCATCGCCAGGCTTGCACTGATCGCAGAGATCGGACAGCAGAATGACATCCTTACTGCGGGGAATGCGACCGGCAGGAATGCGTCCCGGCGACTCCTGCAATGTGATCTTCTGGTAGTTGCGATACAGAGTCTGCTCCATGTTGATGGAGAAGGGTCCAAAGCTCTGACACTCTGGACACGAGCCAGGCTTGACTTCCGTATTCTGTGACTGCACGAAGGGACCCAAAACATAGCCGCACTTGACGCAGTCGTACTTAATCACCGACAGCTGGGGCAGCACTCCTGTTGTAGCCGTGACCACGCCCAGAGTGCGTACCAGCTGGTTCAGATGCAGTTTCCGGAACGTGCGAAGTTCTTCGATCAGCGGCAGCTCCGAGATGCGGACATGAATCTCTGTCGTCACGCGCTCGTAGGTGGGGAAAATGGACAGGACCATGTCCTTGGCCACTTTGTCGAAGATCTCAAGCATCTGGAAGGGCGCTTCGGGCAAGAAGTAGGCCAACACATGCTCCTTGTTGGCAAGATCCGTGTAGGACACCACAAAGGAGGATTTGTTCTGCTCGCACATGCGACGGATGCGATCCCGATAAGTGTAGGCACCACGATCATCCACAAAGGTGCGCAGGAACGATTGAAACCTGTTAGCGATCTCGGTACGTGGACCCAGCATGCTTACCCACTCCTTGGTGGAGTGTCCCTTGGTGTCCTCCAGATTCTCAATGGACTCGATCATTTCGGTGTCTTCCACTTCACCCACGGCTGCCTTTTCACCGGCACGCCGCTTGGCACGCGGCCCAACATCATCCTCATCGTCCGACTGACCAAAGCCAAGATCACGATCATCACGATGAATTCCAGCGGCACGATCCCGACGCCGCATCTCCGTCTCGGCGGCAAAACGCTCGCCCTGCGACATCTCTGAGAAGTCCTCATCGTCCAGCATGGCAGGATCATAATGATCCAGCTCGGGCATGGCGCGATAGTCTAATTATAAATAAATATCAATTAGTTCTGCCAACTTCCGATATAATGTATGTGGTTATTTACCATTTTCCATGTTGTCGCCAAACAGCTCCTCGCCATCTTCGTCCTCCTCATCGCGCACTGTTTGATCGCCCAGAATCTCATCCTCGTTCTCAAAGGGCTCAAAGTCGCCCACAGGCGATGTCATCGCCGCTCGCAAGTCCCGACGCTCCACGGCATCGCTGGGCGTATTTGGCGGTGGTGAGCTTGGATTATCCTATTCAAAGGTGTTAAAAGCATGCCAACATTTGTGCAAGCAAAGCCAACTTACCATTTCTTCTGTTTTTTACAATTTCACTTTATACTGTATTCGTTTTATTTGGCGCTATGAGTTTGTTTGTTGTCTTGCAGTTGTTAAATCGCGGCAGCTGAACAAAACTGGCGTGCAATTTTGGCGGGAATTGCTACATTCGATTGGTCTATCGGACAACACAATGCGATATTAACTAATCGAATTAGGTATCGAATAAATAATTATGATATTTTAAAAACCCTTTTTGCATGTTATGTTTGGAATGTTGTCTATAAAAAATGCTAAAAATATATAGAATGAACAGCAGTTCACATCGTGTGTAAGTAGATTTTATCCAAAATTAGTCGAGTCGATTGCTTTCAGGGTGCAGATGGTGAAAAGCTGACTGCTATGTTTGAAGGCTATACTTGAAGGCAGTATTCGTTTTATATATGATATTTGTTGTCATCACGACAGATGGCTCAATGGTCTAGGGGTATGATTCTCGCTTTGGGTGCGAGAGGTCCCGGGTTCAAATCCCGGTTGAGCCCGCTTGAATTTTTTTGGATTTTTTATTTTTAAATTATTTACAAGCATTTTATTATAAATTAAAATAAATAAATCCATTTAATTTTATGTTAACATTAAAAATGTTTTACAAGCAAGCAACTGATGCCCAACGGTAATGGGATGCTCTATTTATAGTACCGGCTCATTTTCCTTGCGCTGACACACATGCTTAGAAACCACTTTAGCCAATCACTGCAAGGCGCTCTTTTAATTGAGAGCAGCGACCATCGCGATGCATCGGCGATCTCAAAGAGAGCTGAGATAAGTGTACATGCATTGGTGAACTTGTGAATTTGGAGTGTGTCGCCTTTATCTTTCTTGCTCTCATTTTGCTATCATTGCAAAATATGCATGCACACAAGGGCACACATACATACAGAAGTCCCTATGTGCATTCTTAGAAGCGCTCTTTCTCCCACCACCGACATTGAATCACGTGTGAAAGCAGTCAAGCAAACACACAAACAGACACCATGTGTATGTGTGTTTGTCTATGGAAATGTTTCAGGTGAGCCAAACTTGTTACATATTAAACAACTTTTAAAACAAAGGCGGTTAAGTTACAGTTGTTAATAGTTGTCGATAGACGTGATGACATTTAACTAATGTTCTTCAACATGTTCAAATTAAAGTCTTAAATATATTTTGGCAATTGTTAAGCATAGAGGGGATTCGCAATATTGTCAAACAATATCTTGAAGTTGCCAGCCTGACCTCCATCCTCATTTTGCTAGTTAAAATAACATGGCCATTTGGAGATTTTGTCACAGATTATTATATTGCAGTATGAAAGAGTCGTGGAAACGTGATCCTATTGCTCGGCACGTGTTTGGACACATTCTATAATGCTCTGCGCCTTCTACATACTTAATTATAGAATATAAGGCTCGCACGGGGCGGGCAATTTATTGCACCGGAAGGAGTCGCCTTGGCAGTATTAGTTGGCCTGAACTAGTAATCGTAGCTCGTACCTCGTACTCTTATTTGCATAGGAATCGCATGCAGCGACAATGGGCCGGTCACATGCAGAATAATTGTGGCCATACAATGACATTAAAGCGAAGCCGCAGGCTAAGTGAAATTGGGAGTGGGCTTCTGACAATGACTGGGGACGGGTTCTATGGGCTCGCTCGTTCCGTGTCGGTTCCACACAGACACAACTAGAGAGCGTGCTGAGTAATTGCAGCTTTAAATGACATTAAACGCGCATCGTGCAGTTTTGCCCCCTCGTTTTATTTATTTATGTATTTTTTGCTGCTGTTGTTATTTTCTCTTTTTTTTAATACCCTGAGCCCATTGAAAATGGGCTAAAAGGGGTATAATGGTTTTGTGAAATGCATGTAGCAGACAGAAGGAGGCGAGGCAGATCCCATTAAGTTTAAATATTCTTGATCTGTATCAACAGCCAAATTGATTTAGTCGGTCTGTTAGAGCATCTAAGATCTATAGACTTCCAACTTGGTATGTAGGTTCCTGGAAACCATACGTAGGAAACATTATGTCATATAGCTGCCATGGGAACGATAGGCCTAAAACCTAGCTTTTATAATAAAAACTTTGTTTTTTTTTATATTTCAACCAATTTTATGATTGACATTAGGGGTGGTCATATACATTCTGACCATATTTAACTCGAATCGGACCACAATAATAAATAGCTGTCAAAGGACAATCTAAGTGCGAGGGCGTCGGGTATCCCATTGTCGAGTGCGCTCGACTGTAGACTTTGCCGCTTGTTTTTTTTTTCAAAGGCGTCGTTGGAAAGCGTATTTTTCAATGGTGTTGCCGTGTTGCCTCCTATTCTTGTGGCCGGCGCTGTTGTTGCCACCGTACGTGCCATGAAGCCAGAAGTCATTTGTCGATGCGGAATTGCAAGACATTTTATAAGCACAGTCACTTCCACTAACTATCCAAGGGAGGGAATTATTTCTTATTAAAATTTTAAGGGGGGCAGGACGAGGAGAGGACGGTGTAACCAGTTTGAAGCTCTAGCGATTGCAAATTGAGTCATTTTTCATTTCAAGCTGAAATTAATGGACATTGGCAATGCCACATAACCGAAAGGTGTTATTCTAACCTCAATATGTCACATTTTCGTTGCTTACTTGAACAATTTACAAATTGAAGTGTTTTTCAACGGAGCAGAGAGATAGAAAATGTTTCTAAGCCTTGCCAATTATAAGAAATGTATTTTATGTTGAAAAAGTGCAAAAATGGGAAGTAAATATATAAACAGGTGCCCATATTTGTATGGACATGCACGTACAGTATATACTTTTTTCTATTTCCCATAAATGTATAAAGTAAACAAAAGAAATGTTTGTGTAGGAGAATAGAGTTGTTATGTGTCAAGGTATTATTATCTGGGTCATTGGGACACATGAGTATATGTTTACATAAACACAAGTTTATATATAAAATATATACCTCATGTATTTGGTAAAAACATACTTATATTCGTAATTAGGAAAAGTTAAGGCAGAAAAGAAAAGCTGAAACTCAGGCCCCACCATTAATACTTATTCTTTTTGATTATCACGTTCTGATATCACGATAAGCTAAGCGCAGCCAACTTAACACTCTCATCAAATACATTTAATATTGCCAGATCGCTGAGGTAACACAGTTCACATAAATTTAAATTGTAAATTCAACGGGCGTGACATCAGGTTTTTCTCAATTGGACTTTTAACTCAACTAAGTATCTACATATACGCATGTTTATGTCTTTCATCAAGCTTATCCCTTTTTTTTTATAAATTAAAAAACCCACTCACATACACATACAAGCATACACGTATAAAAATGGCGCACTAACATCGTTAAAGGAGTTGCCACTGCCATAAAAAGCATATAATTTCATGATGGCCAACCAAAAGGTAACTCGGCTACAGTCGAACCTCAATATATGGTTATGAAATTTCTTTACATTATTTCGCACATCCTTTGGTTAGGTAGCAGGATAGAGGGAAGAACGTGGGGCGTTAATAAGCACAAAATGCCACTTGTACCGCACAAATACACACGTAAAGTTTTGCCAAATTACGAGGTATAAAAATGGCGTCTCATTATGGTAAATTTAATATTTCATGGGCAATTTGCCGGGATTGAAACCGACACACTTCAAAAATTGCGTACCTCCCAAAGATTCATATACACACAGTTACACACACTCACACACACACATATTGACATTTAGGCACTCAAATTCATTCATTCTTCATTCCTTGATGCCGCATAAATGTGGCCGCTGTTGCCAGTCGACAGGGGGTGAGGGGAGTCGTCACTCCCCCTTTCTTCATATGCTCCACTCATACAATTTTAAACTCAATTAAAAGTTTGCGTATTAGACAAACTTGTGCCTCGCCGAGACGCGTTGTTGACGCGGCCACGCCCACTCGTCAGCGCCTACTCTATGCTCCGCCTATAAGTATGCAATTTAGCATTGCCAATGGACGTGCGTTGGGTTGCGTTGCCATCTGCGAACCCAAATGACATTCGTATTTAGTTGTCATTAAAAATGTGCGAGATAAGTATATCTAAATGACTTTGCCATGACACAGGTCTGTGTGTGTGTGTATCTGTGTGAGTGTTTGCGACACGTGTTGAGGTTCGCTGGCAGGCAAAAGCTTCTTCAATTGAAACCAACAACCCATTGACATACATCTATACAACGAGTATGTGTGTACATATATATTATGTATGTGCATTGATACGCTTTTTAGTTATACCTTAGTTAGATTTATCTCCACGGTTTTCCAAATTTCAAGTGACACGTGAAGTGAGAAGCAATTTCTCTAATTCATTTCTGAGTAAGATTAAAGAATTCCTTAGTCTTAATCTCATTTTCCAACTCTGGTTTTCAACATTATGCTTTTGTACTGATGAAAAATCTAAAACAAATCGTAAAATTTCGTACATCTAATTAAAATAAATACATTTTTTTCAAACTCTCATAAGTATCCATATTGTGCATTTAAGAATATTAAAATTTTGCTCGAAAAAGTCGAATGTCTTTTTTATTAAATATTCGGATATTATATGCATACATAAGTTGTGAGTTAAAAAGGATAAAGTACAGTTCTCGATAATTGTGGTCAGTGAGCTAACCAGCGCGTTCGGACCACACATAATAGCAATGACCAAGTTTTGCATTCGATGGCAACATAAATACTCACACCATAGCCAATTTTTTTCTGGTCAATTTGTTGGGTGGCCACAAATTGCGAATGGCAGCCACATGAATAATGGAAGTAAATCGGCAAAAAGCAAAAAGTTAAATGCTTCTAATGACAGAAAATGAAGCAAATGACGAAAAATTGCGCAAAACAAAAGAGACAAATAATAATATAGCAAAATGGCCGACCAGTTGGATACGACAATGGGCCTGGGCTGGACAGCCAAACAATTTGACACGCACTCTTTTTCTTCTTGTTGTGTGTGTGGGTGTTAAGAGAGAGAGAGAGTAGAACTCTCAGAGGAGCTGGCGAAGTGAATTACCAACAGCCAACAGCGGGCAAATCGAGAAAAGCATGTGCGCGGCATAATTACGAAGCAATTAGACGAAATTATTATTGAGGTCACCCAGCCCTGCATTGGGTTGTTGCGGGCGGACGGTCCATAGAACATATGGCCAGTTCCAGTCTCAGTCCCAGTCCCATTGCCAATGGCAGTTGTGGTGTTGCTACCAACACTCATCCAACTATTTGCAGGCGTGCCAAAAGGATGCGTACGTCATTATCATTCATGGTACAATGAATAAGGCGGACAGCGCAATAGCCACCGAATGGAAGAACAAAGCGCAGACTGAAATAAGTATGGCAAGCACTCGATATGGGCCTAAACGAATACCTAATGCACTTCCCAAAGATCTGATAATAAAACTAATAAGTAATTTTCTGCATAAATTGCAATAATGTATATGAAATTTACGATTACTAAAAGAGGTTAAGATATAATTACCTAACGCTTAAATTAATTTAAAAAAAATTAAATTTAGTTTAACAAAAGATTACACATAATAGATTAAAAAATATGAACTGTTCAATGTTTAATTTAAAAGGTAAAAAGGATTGCGGTAAGCCCAAATAAACCAAATTCTATTTTACTTACTATTTTAATTTGATTTAATTCATATGAGTTTGTAGCTGTATTTAATATGACAAGTTCTTAAACTAAAAAGATTCTTTGTTATATTGCTGCGTTACATAATCTATGAAATATTTAAAATACTCTCTCTATGGGTAATATGCTCGTAAACAAAAAATAATGCTGGTGTTGGGCTCTAATGAGCATGCAATCTGCAGGCGCCAAATGGCCAATGGATATTTGAGCAGCTGCCATTGGGACTGTGACAGCGATTGGGACCGGGACTGAAACTCGGGAATGGGAGTGGAAATGGGAGCTGGGAGTGGGCTGTAGAGAGCAGGACAGACTACTTAAATCGCGTGAAGCACTTCAATTATGGCAAATGGATTATAAAGTTGACACGTGAGTTTGCATTTAGCTGAAAATCAGATGCATTAAATGGGAGCTGGTCAGTTCGATTAGAGCCTCAAATATATGTACATATGCACGAAGAGATGGAAAATCGCGTGCCTGAAATTGAATAAAGTAGTCAAAACATGAAAAAACAATGACAGTGACAACGGAAGCAACAACAACAGGAACAGGAACGCCTTACAGTTGAGGCAACCCTAGAGTTGGCAGAACGTAGTTCGGCAGGGTCGGAACGACCTTAATTGTCGCTAGGCAGCCAGCTAAAGACCTTGCTTGCATGTTGGTTGATTGGCCTGACTTTGCTACATTTTCAAGCTCATTTTTTGTTACCCTTTTTGTTGGGTTGGCAGGTGCACTCAAACAGTGTTCGCTCGTTGCATAGTTTCAGGCGTTCAACTTTTGTAGGTCGTCGAAAATCGAATGTCATATAGCAAAAGCCAAATACATTAAAAAAAGCTTGACGAAGGTTACAAGGTCTTAACATTGATTTTGATTTTTGACAATACTTGAATATACTTTTCTATGCGTATGTACGAGCGTATGTGTGTGTGTGTGTGTGTGTGCGTGTAAAACACATATGGTTGGCACTGGCATTTCAACTTTGAAGGACTTTCAAAGTATGTGGGGTTTTTTGGCCAAATTGACACTAGAGAATGTTGCTAAGAGCAACTTTACACACCTCAGCGTAGTCGTAAATATATTCCTGAATTTTCCCATAGGTATGATTGCTCTTACTCTTCTTGTGATTTTTATTTTGCATTCCCTTTTTATTTATTTATTTTAATAAAATTATTTTGAATCTCTTTTTTATAGAAACATAAAAGAAAGTAGAAATTGACATTGAAAAACAGTTTTTTTTTTTAAAGTTTTCTAAAATTGAAATCATGTTGGAAAACAAACAAAACTAAATTTTAGATTTGAGTTGACGAGTTAAATTTAGAGCTGCGCGTTTCCACAACTTTAAATCTGATTATGGAAATTCCATTAAAACTTTTATGGGCTTGGAAAATGTTAGAAAAACACGCACCCGACTAAAGTGGGACGGAAATCGAGTTAGTCGAAGGCGGGTCAGACTGGTGCGAAGTGCAGCTGCAGTTGCAGCCAAAACGGAAGCGGAAATGTGACGTAAATAAATACCGCAGTAGCACGCACATTCTTTAGCAACAACAACAACCACAACGACAACAACGAAAACAAAAAACGCAGATGTGCAAACTGCAGCGACAACAATTTTAAAAATAAACATTTTGATGCATGCTGGCAAATTTACACACACCAATTTTTGTGCACAAAGTTTGGCTCAATTTTCTATTTTTGTTTAACGCTGCTGGCGTTGTTGGTTTTGTTGTTCGTATAATTATTATTATTATTATTTGTATGCGTCACGCAATATGTTACAATTAATTTATGCAAATTGTAGATTAGTTTAGCGCACAAAAACTTTAATTAAAACATGGTATGTTTTTGGTCAGGCGAATTTCAGAAATCACTTTTAATTAATTCACATTTGGCCAGAGTTATTGATTATTACTATGGAAATGGTGTTAAATATATACAATTAAGATATCAACAGTCCATTTTGAAGCACATGTCGTTCTGCATCACATGTGTTTCGGTTTTCATTTCAATTTGCCGAATTTAATCCACGCCAATCAATCATTTTCAGATGTTCCCGATTTCACAAACTGTTTGTTATTGCTCATATTTCATTTGCTATGCACACAAAAGCAGCCAGCGTTTATCTCACTGACCAAGCGCAGAAAACTTTTCGCATATTGTTGTTTATTAACGGGAAATTAAAAATAGACTAAATGAATATTTGAAAATGGCAAGTGACAATCTCTGTGTATCTGACTCTCGCTTATAGCTTAATAGCCCAAGCCAAATATTCAGTTTCATAACTTTTCGAAAATTTGACCAACTTTAAGCTTTCATAACTTTGCCAAAACTCAACAGATTCAAATTGAATTAATAACATTTAATTGATTTTAGTTCAATACAGCAGTTTTTAAGCAAAGGGGAACCCTTGACTCAATCGGGTTAGTCTAAAAAATAATCGAAATCAAAATCATTAAAGTCCTTGAAGTTGTCGATTTTTAGCTTTATTTTTATTAATAAGTTTGTGTTTTTTTATTTATGTATTTTTATTATTATTAATTTCGGATTTCATGTCCGCTTTGCCCACAATTGAAAATAATTATGAAACAATTTTATAGCTATTATTTTTTTTATAACAATGTTGGTTCTATATACATATTCATGTAATTTATCTAATTGTCAGATGCTGTTGCACTGACTGAAATATATTTGCGCCCATTGATTGTAACAATCTGCATGAGTGGCGGTGTATTTACGGCAGGGAGTGTAGCAAGTATATGGGGAGGGGCAGGGGCAGGGACAGGGGAAGGTGCAGTTACAGCAATTGGCAGACTTGGTGGTGTTAATAATTCAGCTTCTTCCTTCGAATTATTCAGGTGAGCTGTTATCGTCCGACTCTGCAATTCTTTGCCTTCTTCTTGTTTCAGTCGCTCGTCCCTTGCCTTGGTGCATTTCTAAAAGTAGATAGTTCAATAGCTTACACATTTGATTGTTAACATTTGTTAGCTTACTGGACATAGATAAATATCCTTTAGAGTTATTAGATCTTTGACAATCTTGCGGGTTCTTTTATTGCACTGGGAACAGACCGAAAACGGAGCCATAACCTCTAGACACACGCTAATTGTATAAAAATAAAGATTTATAGTCTTGGTAAACGCACAAAAAGGATATATAGTGTTGTCAAATAATCTATGGGAATTTTCAAATTTATCTGTCAATAGAATTGATAAATCTTATCGATTGCTTTACGAACATATTGGTAAACTTGAACGCATTTTGATTTGTGCACCTTTGCCAAATTGGCCAACTTTCTGAGTGCTTGCATTTGCATTTGTCAAACGAGTTGCATGTACATATTTTTGTTGCCCAAAATTTCATAAAAATGGCTTGGCAACTGCATCCGCTGATGGCCTGTGTAATGACCTCTGATGTCAGCCGACTGCCGTTGATGTTGCTGGCTTAGTCAGGGCTCGTATTCGCATTAACGCCATTAGGCCAATTTGGCAGTTTGCCCTGACAAAATGCACACAAAAAACTTGTACACAAAGGTAACAAAAGGCGCGGCGCAAATGGAAGTCAAACTGCAGTTAGTGAGTTTGCGACCCATCCCTCTCTATAACCCAGTATCACCCTGTTGTAGCCCCCCCCCCCTCCTGTTACACATATCAATGCAAGTTCAAATAAAAGTCAAGTGAGGAAAACAAGTAACAAGCAAACAAAAAATAGAAGCAAAAATAAATGTCTGCAGCTGCCACAGTCGCATTTGTTTCTTGTTTGTTACCATGGCTGCAACATTTCTCTTCGTTAACCCAAGTTGGCTTTAATTACGATCCCAACAAGCTACCTCGCAACTGTGTCCTGGCATTTAACGGGCATTTTTGCATTGTTCCCCTTTGCTGCATGCCTCAATTTATGTTCATTTGAAAGCCCTTTTACTACTCGACTGAATCCTGCGAGCACTTTTTCCAGAGACACATCCCAATGACCATCAGCAGCTGTGGCAGCTTTAAAGAAGCACTTGGTCCCAACTGAATTTGGTTATTTATTACCTGCCAAACGCTATGAATTGACACCGCTCACGGTTAGAATTTCAACATTTTTACCTGTTTTTGTTTACCTTTTTTTTTAAGCTTCAACAGCTGAAAGGGAGCTTAAAAGTATTTGCAATTCCCACTCAGATTAAAATAAACTAGGTGACTCTGGCTGAGAGTGTTCGATTTGAGGGAGATATTCTTTACATAGATTGCCAAACAAGTGCTGTGCATTTCATTGGATTGCTGTGAAGTATTTAGAAAACAATAATCAAATATAACAAACTATCAATAATCTAGACTTTATCTCTTTAAATTTTAGTTAAGTTACCAAACAAGTATTGTAAATTATTAAAGCGACTTATAGTTTTGTTTTTATCTTAATCAACTTGCCCAACTTTATTGTAAACGACAAATAATATAAAAATAACAGAGCTTACTTTGTTGCTTTTCTGTTTATAATAACTTGATATTTATAATTATATTGGAGATTTGTTTTTCTTTCAGCGATTACTTTCAAGTTTGCGAAACCTTGACTGAGGTTTCTTTAATAATCAAACATTTGGATTAGTGCCAATCGATCGTGAAATCGATCTATTGATCGCAGTGGCGCCATCTACTCAACTTCCATTATGTTCATAATGAATCTTTGACGTCAGCTTTTACCAAAATGAATGTAATGGACGGACAGAGTATATGATTTATTAGTTTTGTCATTAAACAAATTGTCGAACAATGACATGTGCTTTACATATATATAAACTAGAATATGTAGTTACCAGCACTTATTCATGTAGATTGATATTTATTTGTGATAAACACAGCCATTGACGCAAGTCTGAATAAACATTTTCATTACCAAAATGTGCACAAGTCCCCAAGGACTTCAACAGGCTGTAGGTCCGTCCGCTTTCCCTTGATTCTATTGTAAATGCAATCACTTTGCTTCAATTGCTTTTCAAACCGTTATCCTCCGATGATTCGGCCCTATGCACTGTAATTTATTGCCCCGGCCAATACGAGTATAACCAATTTTGGTACGACGCACTGCAGATGAATCAAAAGTGGTCAATTTCAACTATAAATGATTATAATTTTTTAGACGGCTAAAATTTAATTAAATAACGATATTATGAATAAAATTAAACTATATTTCTGTGACGAATTGCAGTCTTGTATCCTCGAGAACATCTCCTAAATCCATCCTATGTATGTCTATATCAAAGTAGCTCTCCTCCGTTTGGTATGGTAAAACACAACCGTACGACATTTTCTCTTGAATGAGAATTTCGATTTGAAATTTCTCTCTGATCTTCTGAAATAGCTCGACCTTATTTCTGCGTCGTCTTTGCTCCTCATCGATAACCCGACGGAATGTGTCATCCATGCTGTGATAATACGTATTGTTCTGGCTCATACTAACAATTGCGGCCTTCACGTGCTCAATTGTTATGTTCATATTCTCCATGCCCCGTTTGTTGGTCCAAATGATAACGCATCTTTCACAGAGACTGACCACAAAGTTGGTCACTTTCTTGGGGCACATCTCGCATTTGATTGTTGACAACAGATGATCTCTTCGATGCGAGTTCATTTTCTTAAGATGGAAACTTTCCTTATTGTTGTGTCAAGAAAAGTTGAGGAGAACTGCAGCAGGTATGTGTATATGTGTGTGAGAGTGTGTGTGTGAGTTAGATAGTTTGACAAGAGCTTCCACGTGGAAGCCAGGGATGCGTTCAGCGGATACATACAAAGTTCAGCTCCTTACAGGATATCATGATATTCTGTGGATGCAGTTAAATATAAATAAAGAAATATAATCTTATAATTTGTAGATTTTTATGGATTGGCTAAATGTTATTTATAATCAGAAATATCTACCTGGAACAGGATAAATCACTGATAAGATAACACATATTTCATTGCTGAACGTATCCACTGCACTTATTAAAGTTATCAGTGTTGAAAAAGTTTCTCTGTTGCAGACAGTTGCACTTTAATATTAAATTAGTGGAAGATAATAATTTCACAAAGACATTTATTTGTTTACGTAGAAGAGAGTTGTAGTATGTTTTGTTTCTGACATGCTGTCAGCATCACGAGTATGCAAAAACTTTATAGGTTAATATCTGAATATAGAATCGATAACTCTTATAACTCTTTTATAACTCAGAGACCATTGCTTTTTCTAATCAAATGCCAACCCTTATTGACACGTCAATAAAATAAATATAAATTTCAAATTGTTTGACAGTTATTTATTTATGCATGCCAAAGTTTACGCAGCTGCATTAAGTAATTAACTAGCTCAAATATTTGTACACATCACTATTGATATTATCTTATCGTCAATTGGTAAATTTATGAGGTAATTGCATAATAACATCTCTTAGCATAATTTATTTCCAAAGCTTCAAGGGTTGAATTAAACTCTTTAACTTTACCTAAAAAGTAAGCCACAAAAGTCTAGTGGAATTTGCTTTTCCTGGAATAAAAGAAACTCCCACTAAATGTTAGCCAATTGGTCTGGAGAATCGAATTTATTATTAAGTCCTTGGCTAAATGCAGGGCTCTTTTACATGCCAAGCTATTCCTGAGCTGGAGCCCAGCTTTGGGGCTCTTTTCGTTTCCAACAAAATTCGTTTAATTTCTTAAATTGAAATTATGGTAATTTCCTGTAGTCATGCAAACCTTTAGCACCGCATTTCGTGTCTGATCAGAGGGGCGGGGAGGCGAAGTCGAGGGGGCGGATTGACGGGTGTTGTAACACAGCTAGCCAAAAGTCAAGTTCATAAATTTAAAGCGAAATAAGCGAAAGTGTTGAAGAGAAGTGGTTGCTTTTTGGGGTTATAGTTTCTTGGCTCCTTTACCTGAGTTTGACAGTCGATGAACAGTTGGGGGAGGGGAAGTTCCAGGTCACTGGGGCTTCGTCATTGAAGTGCCGTTTTCAAGGCTGGCAAGTTAATCGATAATGACTGGCTACCAATTCATTGCCCAGTGGGTTGCATCACTTGCGACACATTATTTACAATGGGAATCATTCAACTGTTGATTTATGATTTACATGCGCAATTAAAGCCACACCCTAAGCCGACAAAAGTGACACATTATTGTACTCAATTGACGTGTATCTGCATCCCAATGTCAGGCGGGCGCCCACACAATTTTCCAAATAATCGTGGGAAATGGCGAACAGGAGAGGGAAACAAAGGAGATTTCCCGCCGATTTTGATGCCAACACCAACACAAAACGCAAACGCCAATGGCAATGGCAACTTGTTAAGCTTGTTGTTCTCTCAATTGCGCCCTTTAGTGGCGTTTCACTCGAATCCGCACCTCGAATCGTCTCAGTCCTCAATCCTCCCTCAATCACCATTTGGCAATCCCCGACTCCAATAACAGGAACCCCAGAAAACCGTTTGCCATTTGCATGGTCTGTAAGCCTGGCCGGTAAGCGATTGTGAGTGGGCGTCTTTTGGATACCTGTTGAGAAGTGTAGCTCCTCACCTGGGGGGCATTTTTCGATTTGTAAGAGCAGCAGGTAGCTTCGCAGTCATGTTGAGCATGATTTGCACGATTACTGGGCGTCACCTGATGGCCCATTTCTGAAAACTGAAAAGGGGCCTTACTTCTATACTCCATACTCCATATAAATCGGAATAACAAGGAGCAACAATATGACGAGTGTTTGCAACAACTCAAAACTGTTCATCAAACCGCATAAATTCAGCTTAGCTTTAAAATGCAAAATAAAGCAGCCAATGAACTGAATATTTTTGGGAATAATCACTAAAGAGCTTCTGGTTGTAATAAGCTCAGTTGTTGCATTTTTGGCTAAAGGAAAATGCAAATTTTAAATAATTATAAAAAATATCAGAGATAATTATATTCGTATAAATTTACATTATTTATAACTGGTTTATGTACTCAATGCGATAATTTTTCAAAGTACAGGAAGGTGTAAAAAACAAGAAATTTGATTTTTAGATTTGAAAACTCTTCCCTCTTAGGCTAAATTTTACCAATGTGCTTGTTTTTTGTTGGTTGCACAAAATGATAAAATTACGGTCTTGCCTAATCGAAGTGGTAGCTAAAATTTTGTTTATAGTTATGGCATATTTGTGCCGAGTTCGGAACTTCCTCGACTTCCTTAACTACCGCACTTACCATAACCGCACTATCTAGTCAGGCAAACTTACTTTTCGATTTGAATGGAGACCCCGAGCAAACAACTTTGACGTTTTGAAGCACAAAAACCTCGGCAATGGCGGCACATACATATTTGTGGGGCTAAGGGGGGGAAAGAAGGTAGAGGAGTGTGCACACACATGAAAGCATGGCCCATAAACTAGTTAGTTTGGGGAGGTTGGGGCAGGTGGAATTGCAGCTCGAATGTACACAGAAAATAAATCCGGAATTCCATTTTTTAAACCAAGTACGATCTTTAATGTTCTTCATGGCAATTTCTTTTGACTATCTGGTATCTATTCGAATTTTTTTAGTGAAATCAAATTTTCTTGGACTTTTTAGATATTTTAATGCTTTTATTCAAAAATTTGTTAATTTAACAATAATATCCTAAATACATATTTGAAAAATACATGCTAAAATAAAGAATTTTCAACTTGAATTTTAGAATGATTTTTTTCTGTGTAAACATCATCATTGGCAGGAGGTTGGTAGGTATGGGAACCGGAACTTTCTGGGATGACTGTGGATGACTGCCTACTTTATCTCTCCTCTGTGTGCGTGTGTGTGTGTGTGTGTGTGCTTGTGTTAGACAGCGACTGTGTCTATTTCCATGCGTTGCTCTCTGACGCCAACATCGCCGTTGGATGCCTTTGATTTCATTTCACTTCATTTCATTCTGTTGTCGAGGGAGCCAAACCCGCGACTGCGTCGCTCCTTTGTGGCAACTCATATGAGTTACCATCCCACATCTAACGGAATCAACGGCCCGGAATTGCGGACGACGATGCTTTTTGGTATGCTATCGTTGTTGTTTTTGTTGTTGCTGGTGTTACTTAAGCGTACGCCATTTTGTTACATAGAAAATTCATAGGATTTCTGTAATTCACTTCGTGGCAGTTGCTAATGCTATTGTTGTTACCACTATCTGCTCACGCTTGATTTTATTTGTTTCCGTACACGACAAATGACACTTGCTGAAAGACTACACTGAACAATTTAGATTATTCTTTTAAAATTACACAATGCTAATAATTTCCTTTAAATGATACGGGAAAAAGAAGCATCGTGTTCACTTTAAATACTTTAAGAACAGATTTCTGTTGCTTTACAACACTGTACTCTTATGCTGCTTTACTTACACTCACCGTGCAACTCTTTTTCTTCTCCGGGCCATAATTAATCTTCTTCTTATCGTATCAGATTTGTTTCATTGTACTGTCAAAAGTAGAGTTTACTTTAGAGTAAAAAAAAGAGTTTCCTTTGATAACCTCCCAAATTAATTAATGTGAAATATATCCATTAAATTAAAAAGAAAAGAACTCGTTGAACTAATTTTTCTGTCAATAATATTTCTCGTTTATTTTTCAATATGCGCCTAGTTCTATTATTATTCTGTATTTCGATTATTTCTTTCTTCATTATACATAAATAAATTTTATTGTTCATTGTGTGTGTTGTGTCATTTCAATGCTTTCCATTTTTATTATTCATCTTCTTGGTTTTGGAATTGTTTATTGTTTACCGTTAATTTTTATACTTTTTAATTTTGTTCTTCCAATGTTTTCTTATTTGTATTTTCGATTTTTGTATTCAAATTGCTTGTAAACTAAATTCCTATCAAATTTGTTATTAAACCATAGTCTCATCAAAGCCAATTTGTAAAAAAGTGTGCACGTTTTAAATTTTTTTTATATTATTTATAATTATTTATACTTCGATTGCATATGTATGTACTAATGTATGTTTGTATGCAACTTTATGTATTTATGTAACAACGAAATAATTAACGAGCATGTTCAACATGAAGCGTGTGTATAAAATGGATATTATGTAGTATGTGTTTAATTTAAGTTCATATCATTTTTCATTTATTCAACTGATGCTCTTTTGAGGCATATTCATTTGCTAAACGCTGCTTTCTTAGTTTTAGTACACAATGTTTTAGCTTGTTGTAAGTATTTACCTTTCCGTGTATTATCAAATGATTTCGATTAGCTTAACTATAAAATTATACATATATCGCCATTTTATTGAATTCATCTCACTTTATTTACAGAAGTTTTGCTTTTATTATTTTTGTATCTTAACTATGAACATTTTGATATTATCATTATCATATAGCTTCTTTACTGCTTTTACTATTATTTCCCCAGCTTAACCAACATTCACATTTATCTACATTAATATAAAAACTATGCAATTGCCAAATTCCAACCATTTCTGCGCCAATCTAAACACTAAATGTTAACATTCAATATACCCTCATTTCATCATTATCGTTATAATCATAATAACTATCATCATTTAGTATAGGGCGCAGTGGTTCTATGAGCGGTAGTATGAAATGCCTAAACATATATAAACATATTGCTAAATCAATTGATGTTCTATGTGTTTTATAGAAATTATATTGTCAAGCACAATTCGGTATTCTTCCTGTTTTGCCTTTGCATCAAATTAAAGCAATACATAAATATTTGATTTATCTTCCAAAATAAAATGCTTGCTTGTGAAGCAATTGAGAAATCATTTAAATGCTGCTTGAGTCCCAATGACAACTGCTGAAAGAGGAATCTTATTTGACAACTTGAATAAAAGCACATTGAAGCCCTAAGTGAGATTGAGTTCATTGTGTGAATCATATTAATCTCACTTTAACCTTCATATTCCCAATTCGGTTAATCAAATAATCCACCTGTAACAAAGGGCATCATTAACAAAACTCAATGAACAAAATTAATTTGATCTGTCTTAACAATTTATAATCAATATTGAAGCGAGACTGTGAATGGAATTGCTTTTGTTTGATTGATTTAAATCAAATATGTATGTTAAAATCTGTTGTTTAACAATGCAACAATTTATTAATTATACGTAAGTATTATTAATGTGATCACAGTCAAAAACAATAATTAACTATGCCTGAAAACATTATACTATACATATGTTTTTATATACAAAAGAGTTTCCGATTAAGGACTGCTTTCGATTGAACAAAATTGGTATGGAGCATAAATAATATGTATTTAGGCCTATAATTAAATTAATTTAGTTTTTTATATATTTTTTCATTAACAAATTCATGTCATCGTCATGGGGGCACTTTGTGAGGGCGCATTAGCTCTGTCTTCCACTTAAGTTGAGACTATGGCTATTATCCGAGTCTATAATCAGCTAAAATTTCTGAAATTATTCTTTTAGTGCTACACAAATTAAAATATCCTAAAAAATAGAAATGTTCATCAATTATTAAATAAGGATTGACAGTGCCAGTGCATTTAAATGTATTCAGAATAATAACCAAAGCGTGAAAATTTAATTTAAAGTAAAATGTTAATTTTCTAATGAAATGTTAATTTTGGTTTTGGAGATTTTGTTGCTATTTTTCTGATTTCTAAATATTAGCTGAACTTTTGCATTTTTCGTTTTGTATTATATTACGACCGCATTACAAACTTATTTATAAACTATGCAAAAATTGTACATCTAATATTATATTTTTTGTTTTTGTTTGTCTTTATTCTTTTCAGCAGTACAAAAATTATTCATTGCATTTATTTTTACTCACAAATATTGATGTTTTTGTTTATCATATTTGTCGTTTAAATTTACATAACTAAATTTACATATTCGATACACATTGCAAACATTCTCTCATTATTTAATATACACATACTACATATTAAATTTGTTGCAGATACAAACACAATTCTTATGCTCTTCCCCATCGCGGTTATATGAAAATATGCGATGTTGAATACCCTAAGCTTATGACTAGATTTCATTTGTTTTTGCTTTCGTTGAAGCAATTTGGATGCCGCCAATCGGCCAGGTTTAAAAATCATTTATGCTAAAAAGTAACTAAATGTAATCAATCTTAGGAATTATTCAGTTGGATCAATTATTATTATAATTTTTATTTTCCGTGTTTCTTCATTTTGTTGCTTTCCCTCTGTATTTGTGTAGGTGTATGTGTCACTGTGTTAGAGTGAATGTGTCTCTTGGTAGTTTCTGTTAAAACTCTTCAGCGTTGCGTCCAGTGTGTAGGTT
Organism: Drosophila rellima; assembly: GCA_035043635.1. Lineage (NCBI taxonomy): Eukaryota > Metazoa > Arthropoda > Insecta > Diptera > Drosophilidae > Drosophila > Drosophila rellima. The sequence continues at coordinate 3,276,052 of JAWNMV010000811.1, read as the reverse complement.
TCGACGATCTTGGCCTTGTCCCTGGCTCTTGGGCGTCTGAGGAGTTGCTTAGCCTCCTTAATGCCATTTTCCCTTGGTTAACAATTCAGTTTGCTAGACTTGATTGACACTATGATGGAAGAACAAATAGATTATCCGTAGTTAGTTCTGCAGTGGTGATTAGCTTCTGCTAGAAATCGCTACTCGTCGATGGATTTCCTAAATTGCTCTCCACAGTGTCATCTTTGTGTCAGAGAGGCGGCTTATAGACTTCAATAGCAGGCGTAAGCATGTCCACTCGCGTTGATATCGAAGTGTCACTGTAAATGGAAATAAATAGATAGAAAGAATTGAAGAAATTAATCAATAAACTTTACTGACTCAAATTCATAGCATACTTTTTGGAGCAGGAATTATTTCAATGCTCCCGAATGTATGCTTCACTTATTTCTATAGTAGTGATTCAAAAGCTTAATAACTATGGTTTCCACTAGATTAAGTTACCACTAAAGGTAGCAGAAAACTTGATTAAGTAAAATATACAAATAAAAAAAAACATAAAAAACTATGGTTTATCGAAGCATCCAACATCGTAAATATTTTTACTTTTAGTTTTCTTTTGCCGTGTCCAATTAAATTATCTGAACATTGAGCTGTTCGATATCTATTGAAATACCAAAATATACGTTCTCTCCTATTTTGCATTCCTTTCATAGCACTTCCCAGATCTGTTGGCTGTCGTTTTGTTGTTACAGCAATTCATGAAAGCACTCGGCAAATGTTCCCGGAAATCTCACTGAGTTCTTGAATCGGCCACAGAGTGTAGAGCGGAAATGATTGAATTATGCTAAAAGTTTGTCGAAACAAAATTTCAATAACTTTGTTTTCAATCGCAAAGTTGGGCGCGTGTGGAAAGTTGTGAAACACATCAAAGACGTCGACTGTTTAATATTATGCCATTGAGTGTGGCAGCTAAAAGTGCATAAAAAGGAATGGCAAACAGTTGAAAGAAAAAAAAAACTTCATCTTGGCAGCTGCAGTCAAGCCGAAAGATGCGAAAGAAAAAAAGAAAAACAAAAATGGCATAAGGAAATGGTTAGGGTCAAAGGGATTTCGGTAGAGCATTGACTTAAATAAACTTTGACTAGCTGGAAAATCGGTGCGCTTTCCCAGACATGTGCTACAAATACATAGTATACGAAATTTGGGGGCAGCGTGGGGAAAGAAAAGAATGAAAGAGAAAACGAATGTTGTGAATGAAAAATGAGCAGTCCAGTCTTGAATCCAAAACAAGACTCGACAAATCGACAAATGTTGAGCATGCAATGTGAAAACATGTGGATCAGCCACAGTCTGTCCCCTAAAACAACTCTGCAATGCGCCAAGGATTCCTCCCAATTCCAACTCCAACCAAAATCCGTTTCCTAGTTCCCACTAACCGACAGCAGCTCATGAGCTTCATTTCATTTCGTCTTATTCATTTCGGCTCAATTGTTATATTTATTTATTATATTTTCTTTGCTCTTATTGTACAGCAATTCAGCTCCCCGTTCACTCTCACTTTCTTCTTCTGTTTGTCTCCTCTTCTTCTTCAACTCCAGCTGGCCGCCATTTTGTCAGCACCCACAATGCCGAGTTCTTTGTTTGCTTGGATTTGGTTTCGCTTTGTAAATGAAATGGAATTAAATGAAATGTACAATTTATTGTATTTAGGGGATTTCGAATCGCAATACGCCAAACAAAAAAAAAACAAAACTAAAACCCAAAATCGCATTTCCGTTTCCTATTTCAATGTAATATATACTTTTGTCCATGTGTATGTGTATGTGTATAAGTAAGTCGATGTTGCGGAGCGCACAAGTTGTTCGCTTTATTGGCATTTTATTTTAGTTTTATTTATATTTATTCCATCTGTATCTACTTTTGGAAGAGCATCTATTCGATGGCAATTCGCTGCATTAGCAGCGCATATTGAATTAAGTAGACATCTCGTTTTATTTGCCAAAAGTTATTGTCTGGTCCTTATCCATAAAATACATGAATAGGGCATAATAAACTTGTTCGAAATCAGGCACAAGCTGAGTTCTGGGCTAATATTAACAGATAAATTTGCGAAATACTCGCATAGAAGTAGTTGGTACTCGTAAATTTCAGTTGTAGTTTATTTTAATTTCTAAAACTATTCATCTATCTCTCGTCATTTTCACAAATTAAAGAAAAATATATATAATGGGAATGAATCAACAGCGCAGCAATTAACACTGCAGTTGGTCGTATGGACACGGAATTCAACGAGCCGGGTGGTCAAGTGCCCAAGGTGTGTTAACTGGAAGTCAGCAGATGGCGAATACGGGTAGCAGCCACAATTCAGTCAGTCTATTAGAGTGTTGAAGTATTGCAGTCAAGTGTAGTTAAGCTGACAGCAGAGCAGTAGAAACGATAAAATAAAAAAAACATAAAAAGCAATTGAAAATTGTACAATTGTTGCCAATTGTTGCTGAAACTAAGCGCAAATTAAAAGTGTTGCGACAACATTTAATGAAACGACCGCACAGGATGAGAAAAAAAAGCATTTTGAATTGCAATTAATGCAAAGTTGCGCTTTGACTGTAACTTAATGGACGATAAATTGTTTTTCACAATTTTAATCAAAATATATTAAAGAAACATTTCAACCCACCATTTAAAGGCTAAAAAATTGTTTGCAGCTCTTTCAATCCTCGTTTTCATAGAATAAGCGAATGTGAAAAATGCATTCCACTAGCGAGAAATGGACAGAAAACTGGAAAATAATTAAAATTCACTCACTAGTGAAAAATGTGAGGTCACGTTGAAATTTTGTTTTTCGGCAGATTAATTTCAAACTATTTTTCTCAGAATAACAATAACAGGAGTTTTTATACTAAGCACAAGTTAGTAGCTTTAATAAAAGTTATCCAACTTTTATACTTACTTTGCGATTAAAGCCAAACAACAGCAAATTTGTTATTACGTTAAAAGTTTATTTTTTGTCCAGACTTAAAGTGTCAGAATTTGTGTTTACTATCACCAGCATGATTTGGATTAAATTTCAAACGTGTTTTTCAGGCAACACTTTGCTGACCCTAATGTAGTAATGTTTGTTGGTATTTCTCTTTGGATTCACGCGCCTGGGATTTGGCTGTGAGGCAAACGGTTGCGGTATTTGGTGCTGCAGCTTGCTTTCAACTTTAGGGACTTTTGGTTAAATGAAAATTTAATGTGCCAGTTCCGGCCAAACGGACCGACAACCAACAACGGACAACCGCTAAACTGGCAACGGCATCAGCTTTTGGCCAGTTACAGTCGACACTCAGCCTTGTCGCGATTTGTAATTTAATTTACACGAAACATTCAGTGCCGCAGTATAACTGTCGCATTTTCAAATTAAATACATAGAGAAGTTTCTTCGCTCTGCACCCCAAATATACTCGTCTACCTTTTAGCAGTTCTGACCTGCTTTAGTCTGGGTTATTGCGACATTCTGCCCATGGCAATTTCATGGCTATAGCTGACAGTTCTTGTTGTTGCCATTTGCAATAAGCTCGCTAGCTAGACAAATTAAGTTTATAAGCTTGCGAATTTGGCAGAGAATTCATTTGCATGTTGATAAAGCAACAGCAAATGGCTACAATTGGCAACAATTCTGCAATCACTTGGTAGGCTCGATTGAAGTTGGACAAAGTTCGGAACATGCCTTTAAGATGCTTAAAAACTTTCAACAGGCAACGAACGTGCAACGTTCAAAGTTCCCTTAATCATTCATTCCCTTTTCAGATAAATTTTGTAAATTAGTTAATGAACTTTTTGCATAATCCCAGTCCACTTAAGTTCAGAGGTCGTATGCCGAACCCAAGGTCAGATAGCTTTAAAAGTACCTTAGGCATTTAAACAACGATTTCAGTATTTGAAATATGACTTTGACAATTTTTATTTTTTATGTTTATAATATGAATATCAGATACGTGTGTTTGCTGGTAGTGTGGGTGGATGGCCAGGTGCTGTATGCCACGCCCTGGGGCAATAGCACATAACAATGTTGGCCATATGGCAGCACTTTAAATGCAAATGAAAGTTGTCTCCTCTCTCTCTCTCTCCGGTGATGGTGACGGTGACGGTGCGTCGAGGTCGCTTACATTTTCCAAAGTGTTTTCTGTTGTCGTTGCGAATTGTATGTGTGTGCGGGTGTATGTGTGTATCTGGGGATCGCTGATGTTGGATGTTGGCTGAATTTGCATAAAGCTCTAATCTTGCATGCATATTCGGTTAGGCTTTTTGGCCGCACATTGTCTCTTGGTTGGTCTCTGCGGTTGGGCTTTTGTGTGTCAAGGCGTCGCAGCGACTGCACCAGATACTTGTTGAACACACAACCTTGCAACTTAAGAAACCCCTCTTCACAGCAAACGCACACACACACACATAGAGCAATGAGCTGCCTTGAAAGTTTCAATGACAGCTTCTCAAAAAGGTCGCACTGTGCTGACATTTCACACTGTCACTGCCACTGTCACTGTCACTATCACAGTGACTGCAACTGTGACTGTGGCTCTAATCAATGCGCGCTTAAACAATTTGAAAATTTTCAACATTTATTCAGGCAAACGAGTTGGGCGGTAACTTTTACGTGTTGTTGTCCTTGCTGCCGTTCGTGGTCGTGTGAGGGCGTTGCCAATCCAATTGCCAACTTGAATGCAAGTCAAACAAAGCGGGCCAAACGCCCGGCCAAGTTAACGTCAACAAAGCCCGGTCGATACTAAGTAGCACTGGCCAAGCACAAGCAATTCATCATCCATCTCTCTTTTTTTCTCTACCCCTCTCCCTCTCCCACTCTCTCTCTCATTTTCTCTCTTCTATTTCTATTGTTGTGCTTTTCTGTTGAAATACTTTTTATTGAAATTTTGGCAAATGTAGTGAAAAGTTCTTCGGTATTTGTTTTGGCCACTCATGTTTGAGCTGAAAAGGGGCAACTGCGGGGGCCAACAAATCGAAGACGCGGCTGCCTGGCGGCCATTAATCAAAGGAAGCTCAGCTACGTGATTGTTGGTCCCAGTGCAACGGGCCTCATAAATAACTCGATCCTTTTCCAAAAAAGATTGGTTTGCAAATATACACAAGTAAAAGAAAAAAATAAGTATAGAAGTGTCGATCAACCAACACTCAGATATTTAGTTTCCGTTCATTAATTTCCCCTCACAACTCAATCAGCACGTTTATTTAAGTTTTCTTTTCATTCTTTTTATTTTTAATGTTACGCCTTTTGGTGGTGAAAATTTTGCGCATATTTCATGTTTTTTTTGCCGCCCACCCCCGTTGAATATCGGATGTCAACTGCTGCTGCATCGAAGTAGCCGGAAGTTTTGGGGAGTCAGCTCATGTCCAATTCGATTTCCATTTGCCGACCGTGTTTGCGGTTCATGGCAAATTTCATTTTGGCCGTGTTTGTTAAAAGGTCTCACGGTCGCATGATTTATTTGCCACTGCATTGATTTCGGGCTTTTGGGTGTTGGCATTCGAGTTTTGGGTTTCAATACTTGTGTGTAATGAAATCACGCTGTGGCACTTTGCCCGACTGTCCGTTTCTCCGCCTGTCTGTTCTCTGTTCTCTGCTGTCTGCTGTTTTAATTGCCAGTCTTGGTTGCGTGTGTGTGTATATGTGTGAGCGGCAACGTGACGTATACGTAATGTGATTATAAATGTGTTGATTACAATAGGATTAACAATTTTAATTGGATTTCCATTCTTGCAAGGACAAAGACTATTATTAAACGGAAATGTCCTTGGAAAATAGAGCAGAGCATTTTACTCCGTATTTAACATTTTATGTCAATGAAACACATCATTGGAATATTGCAAATGGTTTCCGTTCTTGATGTTGATGTACTTTTTGATATGTATTATTGTTTTAACGCGACTAGAAGCAGTCGGCAAAAGAAATTAAATATTGACAATTGAACTAAACATAAAATTATAAATTAATAATCAAATTAATTTAAACATGAAAATCGATTAAGATTTGTCAAATCTATTCAAATTAAAAGAAAACCATGTATATAAATCAGGGAGCATTTGGTAGTCTTTGGCTTAAATCTTGAAGAAACAAATCGAAATTTAGGCCAAAAGTACTTTTTTACCCTAATTTTATCACCTGCAATCGATTAAAAGGTCAAAATAATGATTTAAAATTTTTGAAAATTTTCGAAAAATATAAAGGGGTAACTATGCAAAAATCGACAAATATTTGAAAAAAAATGTTTGCCTCAGAATCAAAAAATTTAAATGCGAAGTTAAAGTAGGGTTAATATTATGAAAAAAAGACATTCCTCATGGAAATCGGATGAGCTTTAGTAAAGTTGTGCTTATTGAAAGTCACATATTGACACATTGTCACACACAAACGAAATATACAGAAACCGGAAAGCCGTTACGTAACCGATATATTCAAATTTTGAGTAATCGTTAACCGAAAACCTAAAAGCGAACATAAGCAAAACAGTAGCTGAAACCGATATTTGTTTCGGTTTGATACCATGGTTATAGACTAAAAGGAAAATAAAGTTGGAAAAGTATATTTCTCTATTTTATTTCAATCAGCATCGCATCACTAGCTAAACTTGTAAATAACAAGATTTCTAAAATAAGAGAAAAAGCTATTTGATTTCTTAGAACCGATGTCGCTCTGTTATCCCAAAATTTCGTGCTTCAAAATTCAACGCATTATTTGCTTATTTACCCATGTTTGGTTGGAGCAACTGCGTTTGAGATTTTAGCAAGCGGCAAATAAATAACAAGCACTTCCCAAAATCGTTTACACTTCACGACCCGAATGGGGTACCCCACTCAACTTTAGGTCGGGATAGAAAATCCAGTCCAGAGCCAGAGTGTTTGGTTTGGTTATTTCGCTCCCATTGGGTGCGTGCTGGGGGGTTAAGCAACATTTTTACGATTTGCTGCACTGCAGTTTAAGAAATAAAACAAAAACAAAACAAAAAGTAGAAAATAAGTGAAGCCATTTTCAGACTCTTTCCTGCTGCTATTGCTGTTGCTGTTGTTGTTGCTATTGTTTTAGTTATTGTTTTGCTTACTGTGTTGCTGTTGCGCTCTAGGAGAAAATTGCACGTGTTTGGCTCGGCGATTAAGCCAAAACATCCTTGGCTCGCACTTTTGACGAGAGGAAACTGCAGTGGCAGCAGCCATAACAATGGCTAACTTAAAGGGCTGCCAGAAAGCCAAACAATTTCCCTTCTATTCTTTTACTCCCATATTCACCCCACATTTCTGCTTCTCTAATTCCCATTTGTGGGATTGCTTTCCACGTAAATTGCATGTAATCCACGCAAGAGCAAACACCAAAGCGACTGCGACCGCAAAGTCACTAATTGCACATTTTTATCTCAATTATTGCAGCTTACTCCTTTGAGTCTTCCCTTTATAGTGAGCATAGTGGTCACTTGAATGATTTAAATCTGTAAATGCTTTTAATATGACATTTGGTCAATTGACACATATGAAACAATATAAATCAGCTCTAAAGCCCATTAGTGTCCACTTATATTCTTCATAGTTAAACTAAAATTATGATAAAGAGCTTTAAATTTAAAGCTTGTAAGTTTCTTTAGCATTCGCATATTGCTGAATTTAAGACATTTACGCAGAAACGCTTTTTCCTCTAATTTTAACAGGTTAATTTGGAAGAACATACAAACTTTTAAGCGCACTGAAGCTGTTCTGACTATACGTCATTTAGCTCTTGTTTAACCCATTAAAGTGCAATGCTAAAGTTGTACTGTGGAGTAAACAGTGCCATTCAAACTTCAACAATAGCTGGCAATCATTAATTAACTTTTAGTTGTAGAACAAGTAAACTTTCATCTTCTAACGAATTGCCAGCTTGAAATTTGAAAGCCATTATCGTTAATCCTGAGTGCTTGTTGCCATTATCTGGCAACGCTGAAATGAGAGCAAACAGTGTTGGAAAAGCTCAACTCGATGAAAAAACGCTGCCAAGGCGAAGTGTTGCCAATTATCTAAAAAGTAGAGTCAACAAACTGAGTCAGCAGATTGCTTGCGCCAAAAAGTATGCAAAGCTGAGCACGCACACGCACACAAATACAAAAATACCAACACCAACGAACACATACATAAACACACAGATAGTGGCAGACATAATCACACTTATGCACTGGCAGAGACAGTTCTAGTGGCAGAGGAATGTTGTCAATGAGCTGGAGTGAGTTACTTGTAATTACCACAAAATTCAATATATTCCTACCCCTGGTTGTGGCATCCACAGACTGTGGCAGCTGCCACTGTTGCCTTTGCCGTAGACAAACATCATTTGGCAGACTCGTCTGTCGTTTTGCTTAACGACCGACAGTCGAGTGCGTCATACGGCAAGAGCGTCTTGCAAGAGATGCAAACACACACACACACACACACACACACACACACACATACACAAGCGCACAGACCTCACGCACAGTTGGCAACAAAGCACTAGCATCACCTACACCGAAAAAAATATCCGGGATTCCGGAATAAAATCAATCTCATGCGGTGTTAGAAGTTCGGTAATCCCGGATCATCTAAAAACCTAGTACGAAATATTTAATTCAAGTAAAAACTTTTATAGCTTCCTCAAATATTTTGATTATTAAAGCTCTTTAGAAATTTGTACACTAATATCGAATGCTTAAGGCTTTATTGATGGGTTGCCATTTAATCTGCATATTGCTTAAATTTAGAGCATGCTAAAATTAAGAATTTAAAACTTGCATTTTAGAATGATTTTTGTTTTTTTGTGTGTACCTGTCCTTATAAACTCGAACACCAGCCCCACACTTTGGCCCAACCACCCTCATCGAAATGGCAGCTGTAAAAAATCACAGCATCAGCATAAAAGTGCTTAAAAGCAGCCGCCGTGTCCTGGCATGCCTTTTGCCCTTCCTTTTACGCTTCACTTTGTTCCGAAATATATTCCAGGATCTTCCATCTAAACATGCTATGAAAATGGCTCTCAGCACTTTTCGTCTGATTTCTATCTGTTTGAATTTGCGTTTCTTTAAACGGAGAATTGAATTCCGATTTCCATTTATTCCCCTATGCCTCTTTGTAATTTTCAAATTTTTAATCCAATTTTGAAGAAGAACAAATAATTAATCCCAGTGATTTCCACAAAACTGATACCGATTACAAACACACCCACAATATTTGCCTTAGTTCTCGTTTCGGTGGCATTTTTTATCTGATTCTGAGGTCCGTGGAGCAGCTGCGTCAATATTGCTCGGTGTTTTTGCCATGGCCAGGCAAAAGTTGCCGCTAATGCGGTAACTTAATTCAATTTTGCCATTTAATCCAATCAGCAAATTAAAGAATAATTGGCAGGGGCAGGGAAAAAGCGTCCAGCATTCTGCGCAGATAATATAACCGTTTGCATTTTAATTGGGATTTACTAATTAAAAACTTTTAAACATTTTTTAATAGAAAAAAAATCACAAAAAACATTGGAAATTGAGTTGGAGAAAAATTCCCGAGTGTCCGAAACCCGACCCTCATCAGACTGAACCTAAAATTGTTATAAAGGAAACTTTGAAAGTATTCAAGACTAAATAATAATATTTAATAATTTGCGACTTACATTGACATTCAGAAGACCTTGACGATATAATAATAACGATAGGTTCATTCGATTGGAGCTACTTTGAAATGATTTACGAATGCATTCATGTATGCAATTTACGAGTCCGACTGAAACTATCCACTTAATCCATTTAACAGTCGAGTGTGCGTGACACAATAAAACTAGCGCGACGATATAAATCGACAATATTGCGCATAAATGTGTTTAAAATTACGCATTGCTCATACGCAGCGTATGACAATATTTCCGCTTGATGGCGTTTTATATGCATGCGACAGCAAAGAATAGAATATAATAGAATAGACTAGAGTAGAACAGAAAGAAGCTGCCTCGAATATTCACTTAGTATTCAGCGCATAGACACAGAATAAACTGAACTGAACAGAACAGAACAGAACAGGCTAATGGCAACAATGGCCAAAAGGGATACAGGACCAAGCCATTGGGAGGGTGAGCGGGTGGCGGTGGGTGGGACAATGAAATGGGGCTGGCCAAATGCAATGCTATTGATTTTTCATTTTCAGTTTTATTGCCTGCCAAAGTCACAACAACAATGGCAACGGCAACGACCCAGCTAAATGCCAAATGAAAATTAGCCAAAGCACGCATTGGACTTTGCTTCTTCATTTTCGCCCTTTTATTTCGTATATTTTGCTTTTTTTATTATTATTCGCTTTAATGCCTATTTTTGTCGATTGTCGTCGACTGGTCAACACAGAGTTGACTTTGTCTTGGCCGTGGCCATGCCGTGCAAACGTGAACGATGAGCCAACACTCTACCAACACACACACATACACCCACTTACTCTCCCACACACACACGCACACACACACTTGTGCATAGTGTCTGTGGGATAGCCATAATATTCAAAGGACAACGGCGACTCTCTTGCAAACATAAAATTTCAAGTCAAGTAATAAAAACGGCTGCCAGTTTTGCTGTGTGTGTGTGTGCTTATGTGTCTGTGTGCGTGTGTGTGCGTGTGTGTGTCGCGCCTTTTTGTGAGTGGGTTGCCAAACAAAAGCAGTGGCAACAACAACAACAACAGCAACAGCCAAAAGTAAAAGCAAAAGCCAAGCAAAACAAAATTAGTTTCATAAGTTTTTTATGAGTTCATCGCTTTTTTATGTGTGTGTGTGTGTGTGTTGCCTTTTGGCTAAGTATGTGTATAGTTGTTTGTGTGTGTATATAAGCGTGTGTTGGTATTTGTGGGTGTCCTTAAACAGCCACTATTGCCCAGCCCTGGCTGACTAACCAGCTTTTGTGCCAAGGGTCGAAAATCGAGGCAGTCGCGAGGGCGACGCCTCTTTCCTCCCCCCTGGCTACACACAAGCTGCTCTGCTGGCACTTCCGCTTCTCCTCTCTCTCTCTCACACAGACACACACACTTGCACTATGGGCCAAGCAAATAATTCACAAATAAAATATATATACATACTATATACATGTAGCAGGAAGTTAAATAAAATACATATACTGCAACTAAATTTCTTTTGTTGCCTGGCTAGACATTTAGTTCTGTAATGTGCGTGTATTTCTACGAATGAGTGTGTGTGTGTTTGTGAGGGATGGAGAGTGTGACAAAAAGAGAGTACGAGCAGTGGCGACAATTTGTTAAATTGTTATTGTTATTTCTATGTTAAATGCTCCACTGCCCACACAATGAGCCCCCTTTGACCCCCGACCCCCTTTGACTAACCACCCACTCATACTGGAAAGTATTTGTTGGTTCGCTCCTCGACGCTGCCTGCACGTAGCGTCGATCTGCATAAATTATGTGAAATTTATAAGGACAACAAAAGGGACAAGCGGCAAGACTCGCAACAAAGGCAGCTAGAAAATCTTATTACGCAAAACAAATATTGTACAACATTTTTATTTGAATGTCGAGCATTTTATTTTTTTTATTTAAAACAAACAGCCCATGATGTTCAATTTAAGAAAATTTAGAAAACAAACCAAAATTATTATTTTAAATACTTAAAGAATTTTTATCAAACGGAAGATATAGTAGGAAGAATTTGAATAAAACTAGAAGAAGTATTAATTAAACAAAGAAGAAATAAATATTAAAGTGAACATGAAGAATTTAGTAGAACACAAAAGGTAAGTATTTAAGGACAGCAGATGCCAGAGTTAAAAAAGGAAAAATCTAGAATATAATCAGAAAAGAAAAAGAAAAAACCAATTAAATGACATCGAAAAGCAAATAAGAATATAATATGAAAACAGCACAAGAAGTAATAACTTACAGAAGAAAAACTTTAAGTCAACTACATATGTGACAAACCAATACACTATAAATGATAGGAAAACGTCTGTAATAATGACTTAGTAAGCCACACACCTTTTTTTAGAATATTCCACATTTAAAATAATATTTTGTAAATGGCTGAAAATTGTAATATATATATAAAATGCATTTGGTTATTTTAAATTCAAAATCCTGTTTTTATATGAAATTAAAAAAAATGTTATATGTGTAGTGGACGTTAAATAAATAAATCTATGACAGATTGAGGCGTGGTCAGTCGTGGCTGCACAAAAATGAAAAATTCAAGTCATATTCTATCACGATATGTGAGGGTGTCACACAATTGCGAGGTCCTTGCATGTGACCATAACAAAGTCAGTTCAGCTTAAGTGAGAGTGAGAGTGGTCAGCCATGACGGTTGTTACCTGCGTCGAACGATTCATTAGGCCAACAATATGGACTGACAAAGGGGCGGATTGGGTCACTAATACTAGCTGAGAACAATGTGAGCAAACGAGGCAAACCAAATCGTGTGAAGCTTTGCGATTTACTGGCTAGTAGCTAAGTAGCTACCAAACGAAGTCAGAGCTAAGTGACCGGGGCTAAACAACTGCCCACATCGTTCCTCAAATTGGCGTCGAGCCTTTCTGCTGTCGATGTGCCTAACAAATTGATTTTCTCACACCTCCACCCACACACCCACACACCCACACACCCACACACACAAACATACAAACACACACACACATATATACACAGCTAGGCGACAATTTGATTTTCGATGTTTAAGCACATTACATTCGCTCTCAGTTGATTTCGCTTCAGCAAAAGCCAAAGACAAGCCATGTACAAGTAATAATTTGATCAGAAAGCAAAGTTTCGGTTTTGATATTGTATTTAGTTTTTATTTTGGGCCTAATACTTGATGCTTGAAAGCAGGTGTCAATTATATAAGCTGAAAATGCTCTATGCGCTGATTGTTTGACAAGGGAAAGCAACAAATTAATCCTCGAGTGATTGAAGCGTGACATCAAAGGGGATGGACTAGGCTTCGGTTTTTGCTTGATTTGTATTCAAGTTAATTTACCTTATCGAGAAATATTTGTTTCCATTCAACCACATGCTTAATGCTTGCTTTAAGCTGAATGCTCATTTATATTTAATTTATTTAGTTTTTGCTCAGTTCAAAATCTTCTTTTTCAAAAGGGTATTAAATCGATCGATGGGAGGGCATAGTTATAAAAGATGCAAGGAAACAGAATTCTTCACTTCATTTTGAGCATTTTATTATTGATTCATACTTATAAGGACTGTCACATCATTTCGATTACAGCTTTCACCGTACATCATTTTGGGTTACTCTCCACCTTTTTCCTCGAATTTCGCTTTGTGCTGGCTAATAAATTATGAACTGACCAACTGCATTGTCAAAGCTACTTAGCGGCTTAGTAAAGAAGGTGGAGAGACGAAGATGGATCAACAACAACTGAGTCTGGCTGAGTGCTGTCAAATGTGAATTGTTAATTCATGTGGCTTTGACACGTGCCAGGCTGTTGAAAACGACAGATTCCAGTTGTGAGAAGCAAAAAAAATGTAGGAATAAAGGAACACTTAACAATTTAGTTATTCATATATAGGCAGAGACATAGAGAGAGAGAGAGAGATAATTTCTTGCTCAGTTAGCAGTCGATTTAAAATCTGTTTGTATTTCGTGCTGTTGCCTAATGGTGGAGTAATCCATTTTAATTGTCTTTCCACTGCAGATGTTGAATTATAGTTAATCACATCGTCAGCAAACTCACTCTGAGAGAATGATTTTATTATTTTGTATTCACTTCAATTAATTGTGTGCATAAAGAGATTAAAAGTTCAACATGATGGGTTCAATTCAATCCATGTCCATGTCCTTGTCCCTGACTCGTTTTCAGTCTGAATTGCTTCATTTGATTACGCTCAATTTGTATTGACTGTTTTTTCCACAGTGTTGTCCTTGTCATGGGAAACTCGATGGCGCTTCAATTATAATTCAATGAGAAGACAACATAATCGATGTGTGGTTTTCGCATTCATGAATTCATCAAATGTGAAGGTTGTCAGCTAACTGAACTGTGATCATCAATATTGTCTGCTGAGTTATATTTAACATTATCATTATTAAGCTTCCAATTTGCATAATTTATAATAATTACGTTATCTTGATTAATTGCGCGTATACAATGACCATTAATAGAGCCTTGCAGAACATTACTAAACTTGAATTTGATTTTGCAATTAAGCTTGTTTAGCTAATGCAAATTCGGTTTGAATTATGATTATGATAGTTATAACACTGACACGACACGACACAGAAATATTCCAAAAGAGTTTTGACTTATCCGATGACTTTGCCTAGTTCACGTTGCGTATACGAAATATTCAGTATACGTTGATGCACAACGTCTCTGTGACTGCAAATTGTGCATAATTAAGGAGTTTATGCATCCATGTCATTGAAGTGTGAAACCACATTCAATTTTAATTAAAATTACCTACAGCTAACATTTAAATTATGCTACACGTGTATTGCATTTGTCTCAATAAACAGAAGAGTTGTTAAAAATGAAATAAAAAGCATCTACGTGACGGGATAGAATTTCTCGAATTTAATGGGCAATTTGTCGTCATAATCCAAATGAAGGAAGGCAGCCAAGAATCACGGACGAACACACGTCCAGCACAAAACAATGAAATTATTTTACACATTGACTGCGGCGCCGAGAGGCGATAAACCCCAAAGCCAAATGCTAAATGCAACTGGGTCGAAAAATTAGAGGCAAATGCCTCGATTTAATGGCCAATAAATCGATTTGCTGCCCTCCTCCCTTCTATCAACAGGCAGTGCAGTGGTTTTGGGTCTCTTGTCGAACAAAAGTCGGATTCGTGGTCTGATGACTGTTGATCAGAATGTGGAAGTGGAAGTGGATGTGGCAAATGGAAGTGGGAAGTGAAGCTGGAGTTTTAGCTTATCGGCACGCATGCACGCCAGCTGGCGGCAATTTGGATACGCAGATAAAGCATTTATTGGCCACATAAAACGGGTGAAATTATTTTCCAGTCTTCCTTTTTCTCCTCCTGCCCAAGTCAACCGAACTCGCTTTTTGTGTCGCCTGTCCTCTTCTGTCCTGTTCTGTCCTGTCCCGTCCTGTCCTGTCCTGTCCCTAGTTGACCGCTGTTCATCTTGGCTTTGTAATTTTCTTTTGTTGTCTCTCGCTCATTGAACTCAACAGAAAATCAATTTTGGGGATTGTGATTCTCAAAATATATTTCTACTGTTTTTTGTCAACATTTTGCCATTCAATTTTCCTAAACGAAATGAATGGCAAAAAATTAGACAAATTGCTCTAAACATTTGCCATAATCTTGAAAGGATATTCGTTGTGCCGGTTTTTAGTTCATTTGCCATTGTCCCACAACTAAAGTTGAGATCTTAGTTGCTCTGATTGCTAGTATTTTTCTATTATCTCCTTCGACTCCGCACTTACCACCTTTCCCCGTGTTCAATGTAGAACAAGAAACGTACCTGAAATAAAAGAGAAACAATTTAGTTGGGTTGAACATGCATTTTATTTGTTTATTTGATTGCTTTTAGTTCTTGTATTTATTCTATACAAATGCTTGACTAAGGAGCTGGAATTCATAGAACTTTAGTTTTATTTCAATATTTAGCAATTTGTATTTATTTTTTGTTCTAAATTATTTAAAAATATTTTCTCTGAGTTTTCAACAAATATACATTTTTGAAATTCTAATTGTTTGACGTAATATTTGGCTTTTTCATTAAAAGCTGAGAGAGCTTGAGATTTTTCTTCAGCGGCCAAAATATATTTTATTCTAGCCTTTGTAAAAAACGAAAATAAAATAAATCAAGGCTTAAAAAAAATTATTGATTTAAAGTACTTGAAATTCGCTTCCGCGAAAACCGAGATGTCGATTTTTCAGTGTATTTTACACCACGAGTCCTTTACAACTTGTCACTTCAGTTAAATTCAAAAGCGCTCGCCGGAAACTTTTGTGTTGTGAAAAGAAAAAAAATCTTAAATTAAATAAATTACAAAATGCTTTGGCAGCGACAATTCTTTTAAAAAAAATAAAATAAAAAGGTAAAGAGACCGGCGAAAAATAAACAAAAGTTCAGCCTCCCAGCCAGAAGAGGACGAGTCGCTCTGCAAATGTTAAACAAGGATTCGGTTGGCAAATTAAAAGCCACCAACGTAGCCTCCATAAATCATGCGACATGCCGAGGAGTGGAAGCAGGGAAAGTACAAGTAAAAACTAAACAAAGGCAAAATGCTGCGACAAGCCGCGATACGATATAAAAAATTATAAGGAGGCTCTATTAAAGTGCATCGGAAAATGCTTGAACGCTTGAAGCACTTTTTAAATGCACCCTAGACTGACAACACTATAAACAAATTTAATACACTAATGTTGTAACTGATATTTTGGTATTATCATTGATAACTGATATATTTGAAAACACAAGCTAAAGCTAAAAACTCCATTTATTATTATGTCTTCCCATGGATTTCCATTCCTTTAAATATAAAGCGTTAGGAACTGAAATATCGAAATAAAATTATTTTACAGAGTATTTGCTAAGGATTAACTATCTTTATATTTATAAAGATCTTTCTTTTTCTTTTCTACACATAATAAAAAGTGTAACTACTGTAATGAACTCAACATGATGACAATTTTTAGGCTATTCGCAAGTTTCCTCTTTTGAGTGTGCTTCAGCTGGTGTTGTTACTAGTATTGGTGTTAGTGTTGTCGTTGTTGTTGCTATTGTAGATTTCAGTTTATGGCACGTTGCACTTGGAGAGAGGTAGAAGAAGGGATGACCAAACCGCTACAGACAAACAATTTAAATTGTGAGGGAGGCCAACAAAAAACCGGGCCATGGAATTGCGTTGAAAGGTCCCGAATGCCCCATTTGGAGTGCCGTGCGAAAAAGGCCAGCAAAAACACACAAGCAACAACAACAGCAACAAAAATGACAAATAAAAATATGTGACACGAACAGCGGCAGCGACAACGACAACGACAACGTTCCGGAAAACAAACGGAAATTGTGAAATACACAAATGTTGTGCCTTCTATAGGTGAACTACATGAAAATCTCTTTCTCACTCTTCGGTATGCTGTAGTAAACAAGACAAGACAATACAAAAGAACACGAACAACAAAAGCGGCTTATATAATTGTAGAATTTTAATAAAAATATATTGCTCGACCCGGGCTATCGCTCTATGTCATGTACAAAATAAAAGGAAAATAGAAAATAAGAATATAAATTTAACACAATTGCCAAATAAAGAAATGTTATTCGAAACAATCTTAGTAAAATGAAAACATTGAAATGGTTTACCTTATGCCATTTTTTCCCAAATTGTTCTATTAAATCGATGAGATTAAAAGTGTGGCAATATTAAAAAATATTCAAGTTAAAGATAGGAATTATTTTAAATTATTTATATGTATATGAGAAATGTTGACTTTTTTGACTTTCAACAATCACAACTTTATTAAAACTCATCCGATTTCCATGAGGAATGTCTTATTTTTCATAGAATTAACTCAAGTTTAACTTTGCATTTAAATTTTATGCTTCTGAGACAATCATTTTTTTTCCAAATATTTGTGAATTTTGCATAGGTACCCTTTTACATTTTCTGAAAATTTTCAAAAATTTTAAATTTTAATTTTGACCTTTTAATCGACTGCAGGTGATAAAATTAGGGTACAAAAATATTTTTGAACTTATTTGCACTTTTTTCTCTGAATTCTTAACGGTTATTTCGGACGAAATAATTTCGGCTTTTGAGTTTTAGTTACAGTGAGCAATTTCAATCGGTTAATACCGGCTAATGCTTACGGATTTAATCCCTGCTTTAAAGGCATAGGTAACTTTTAAATCTTTTTTATTATGACATTCAATTAAGTTGTCGATTTTAGTGAAATTTTAAAACTTATATGTAGCTGAGATTTTTAGATGTTCTGAGGTAATATTTTGTTCCCTCTTAAAGTGCTAAATTACCTTGTTGGCCATTTAAAACTGTATTTTTCTTGAGCCAAACCAAAAATATATTGCTCTTTGTTTGATTTTTGTAATTAAATTGGAAATCTGTTGGGGATTTGTAATTACTACAGACAACCGCAAGTGCTGTCAAAAAATCATTGCAAAATATTGAAAAATTAAAAAATGAAAGAGGGCAAGACAAAGGCTTCTTTTTGGCAATTGGCCAATAAATAGAGGCAGCATCTGCTGGCAAAAAGGAATTGTAATTACGAAATTAAAACTGCGACAGCTGCATGATGGACTGTCTAAAATAAATAAATGGATGTATGTATGTGTGTCTGTCTGTGTGTGTGTGGCATAGACGAATTGACAGGCTGTAGGCCTACAAGCAGACTATGCCACCGATCAGCCTTGGGGCATTGGGGCTTTTGGGGCATTTGAGGCAACAGGGAGAGGATCTACAATGCTGCCATAATGCACTTGAGCTGGTACTGAGCTCCTGCTGGCAATATGGCTCTGTGGCTGGCTGGTACTCGTTGTGGGCGAGTGTGTGTGTGTGTGTGTGTGTGGTAGTGACGGATGCGGATGCTGGCATTGGTTACGGCAACGTGTCCTGACCGAGGCCGCACCACAGGCACCAAGCACCAAGTGGGTAGTAGGCTGTGGGGCAACCCCCCTTTTCCCGACAGACGGCAGGTGGCAGGCAAGCTGATGGCTGATGCTTGGTCTCTTATTGAAATTTGTTGCATTATGCTGTGGGCTGCCTCTTGTTCAGTATGCTTGCAAATGTCCTTGTACAACGCTCACTGCACTTGATTGTCAACAAAATTGTTTTGCAGTAAGCTCTTCACTTCTTCTTCTTCTTCGTCTTCGTCTACGTCTTGTCGTTGTTGGTTGTGTTTTTTTCTGTGTATTTTTGTATTTTTGGTTTGTGGCACTTCATTCTGAAGTGACTGCAGCTGCTGCTGCCGCACAGCTGGCAGGCAGGCAAAAGGACATGCGACAGTAATTAAATTTCTGCATCTACATAGCAAAGTATCAAGCTCTTAAAGTTAAGCAAGGCCTTTTGCATAGCAGCATGCTTGAAATTCAATTTTTTCAAATTAGACACAAGCAATGTCACATTGTGAGCTGTGTGTGCTGTCTGCATATGTGTGTATATACACACACACACACACGCAGGCACAAACAGGCACACACACGAAAGCACTTGAAGACGGCCATAAAGATAAATGTTTTATGTACGTGAATTGCTTTGAATAAAAGCTCTGTTTGCCTGCTTTAAATGCACACAGAAGCAAACAAACAAACAAGCAAACCAACCAACCACTCTCTCTCTCTTTCTCACTCTCTACCTTTCTCTTTTCTCCCTCTGTCTCTCTTTCTTTTACAGAGAGATGGCATGTCCGCATTACTCATACGCCCCATGGCGCGCGTGTTTCTGTTGCGCTTCATTTAAGCAAATTCACGTGCACATTTAAGCTTAATTGTTTTCAGAATTAAGCCAAATACAAACAGGTAAGCGAAACGTGCTTTTAGTCAAGTAAAATGCTGTTAATTTGCAACTAGAATGTGAGCATATGAAGCACAAATTTAAATGCAATATTTGCACATATGTGACAAGCATAATTCGCACAATGTTTAAGAAATTTTATCTCAAATTAGCTTTGCCCTGTGCTCCGTTAGCCTGCTCATGCAAAGTTGGGAATAGTATACCCTATGAATACTTGGAAAGTGGATAAAATCAGCTATTGTACTTTTAATTAGGGAATTTGTTTTTTAAGTCATTTTTATTTCTAAGAATAGTTGGACAATTTAACAATAGACAGGGTATCTCTTGTTCAGCAAGCTCGACTATATCATCTTTTCTTATTTATTTTGGCTTATATTTTAGCTTATTAGTTTCTAATATGAAATTTGCAAAAACCTTTGTATACTACCATAATCATATCTAATTTTTCTTTCTCCCCACAATTTTGTTTGTGTATTTGCATAACTTTATACTCGTTTCCTTGGCATATTTCACCAAACGTGGGTGGGACCATTAAAACGACCATGTTTTTCCTGTTGCCTTAGGAATTACTGCTCTCTCTCTATTTCTCTCTCTCTCTCTCTCTATGTTTATTTGGATTCCTTTAATTTATTATGGGATGCTTAAACTTGACGCTGCCACAAACCCGAAAGCGCTAAAAGTATAAACCGTCTGGCTTGCCCATAAATTTGCTTTAATAACATACTCAAATTTAGATAATATCCATGTGCAATATATACATACTCGTATTCATATTCGTATTCATATTCGTATTCATAGACAATGTGCATACATATTTTTCGACATTTCTGTATGTCTGATTACCAGGCTAAAAGAAGGCGAACCCAGGCAAAACACTCGCTCAACATTCAACGTTCAACACTCGACTCTCAATGGAATTGCACTGTCTGATGTCCTGGCAGCTTTTTGTTGAGTTATGTATATTTTACTAAATTGTCTGGGGCGACACATTTTAGAACCGTTTTCTTCAAATTTTCCTTGTCTTTCTTAAATCTGCTGCCTCAACATTATTTTAAGTGTTAAGGGAATTGCTAGTTACAAATATTTACGTTTAATTTTAAATGAGGCTTAAAATTAATAAAAAAAAAGAGCATTTTTATTGGATAACCCTATTGAAATTCTTAAAAGTTTCGCCTTAAAGAGTACCAAAAATTAAAAGTACTTCGCAGACTTCAAGACAATATAATTGAATTCAATTAAGAAATTTAATATTTTGTAAATTTAATTCAATTGAGAAATTAAATTGGTTAGCCATTTAAATAGAGATTTGATCTTTTTATCAAGTAAATAATTTAATTTAATTATGAGAATGTGTACATATTTCTTTCTTTACATTTTAAAGTTGATATTTACATAAATTTAAAATGTATTACTGAAGTTATAGCCTTTAAACATGTATTGAAAAGTCATTGTTATTTGATTGTTTGCTGATAAATATTGATAAACTGCAATCATTCAATGGTAATCTTTATTGTTTTATTTAAGTAAATAAATTTATTATGTCAGAAACTACTGGGAGATGTTTTTTACTTCAACTTTTATGGACATGAATCTCTGTCTCTGTCATTTATAGCAATTACGATTGCGATGGCCTCCATCAGGGTCCACATGTACATTACTTATTGTCCCTTTGCGCTGTTGGAGTACATTTCTATAAGAGGACGAGTGCGTTATTAATGTTATATATCACTGACTGTGACTTCGTCTGTGACAGCTGACTGACTGACTTAGCGGACTTTTTCTGCCAACTCGAAGGATTTTGTGGGGATTTAGTTGAATGAAGTAGAGGAGCGTCATGGAAAATATTCGCTTTTCGCTGCTTTCAACGCCAGCCTGCAGCATGATTTTTGTTTTGAATGTCGACTTATGGATGGTAGTCAGTGTGTATGCAGAGTAAGGTGGCAGTTGGCAGTATTGGTCTTACCCATATTACAGTTTCCCGGGGGCCAAATGGCAAATGATTTGGAATATCTATGCCGATTGCATTTGAATGGTAAAAGGAAAACGAAAATTTATTGAACAGCATTCATATGCTGCGCATTATTAATATCGATTAGGGGGCGTGACTGTGATGAAAACTAGATGCTGTCCTTCGCACACGATTGAGATACGCCACACACAAGTTCACCCACATATCCACACATATTCAGCACAAGCACACACACTCCTTCAAGCTAACCCATATACCGTGTGGTATATAGTAAATTTTTCTCCTTGTTGCTGATAAAAATAACAATAGCGGGCACATCTTTTGCCTGCTTTTGCTTTGGTTTTCTAACCCAAAAGATAAAAGCGTGCCGCATTTTTTTATGCTTTCATTGTTTCCGCCAGCACAAAAAAAAGAATAACAGGAAAAACATGTATGTGTTTGCGAATGTGTATAAAACACAAATACGTGACACAGTCTTGAATTTGTACAGTCGGAAATGCAGCTGTAACTCTGAAATGCAGTAAACTGAACGACATTTTAACAATGATAATCAAGTGGATTAGATTGGCACAGTTTCGACAGCCTGACAAAGCCCCAACGAGCCTTTATCCGAAAGCCCATTATAATCAGTAAATAAATTGACATTTTAAGGCAACACTTTCAACAAGAAAGATTGTGAAACAAAATCGAAAACTAAATACGATTGCAACAAAAACTCTTGAGCAAAGTTAACATTTGTCAATGTACCAAATAAATAAATAAAAATTTGTTAAGAGGGTTATAGAATTGACAAGAGAAAGAAAGCATTTAAAAATATGAAAAACGTGACTTCAATATATTCACAGCTCTGCTTTTTGGGGCTCTTCATAAAGCAAAAGAAATTGATTTTTTGTTGTTTGAAGGAAAACGAAATACGCGTTGCATGAAAAAGTGGCACACACACGGCATACAGCAGCCGCAGCTGCCACAGCTGCCACAGCAGTGGCAACAGCAGTTGGCCTGGCTAAGTAGGCCACTTTTGCCAAGAAGGAGCTCTTCACCCATTTCTGCAGCAGCTGCACTTGAAGACGCTTCTGTTGCCGCTTTGTTAAGAGTTTGAAGCAGCAGGCAGAACGAGAGGTTGCCTCATTGGTTTATTGACTTGACTCAACAGGACTCAACTCGGCTTGAGTTTCAGATTGAGATTGAGGCAATATGTGCAACGTGTTGAAGCGTTACACTCGAAATTAGCAAAGGTCTAATCGATAGTTAAGTGTAAACAACAAAATAATTATGCATTCATTCATACGTACTTTCATTCATTTATTCAACTCCAAAGGACTGCCGCACACATGATATGCTATAAATCCTTTACAAAGGTAACTTGAATTATTTTCCATTTATTTAAACAAAAGAAACGACGGTGACAAAAGGTAAGCTGATTATGTAACGCACACTCGTCTGCGTATCCATGTGTGTGTGTCTGTGTGTGTGCGGCAGATAGCATTAACAAACGGCACAAGCTGACGCCATTTTGTTTTGTAACTTTTCAACAGCTCTTTTTCAACTGTTTTTATTAGTGATTTCCGTTGAAAACAAGCTAAATTATGCGTCCTTTTTTCCGTGTGCTTCTTTTCTGCTTTTGTTTCAGTTTGCTGTTGTTTTTGTCATTTCTACACCTGACATAAAGTTTACTTTACCATTGTCATGGCATTCATTTGTAACACTTTGAGACTGAAATGTCTGGAGCTTTACTCAATTGACCCAAAAACATTTCTAAGAAATTATTTATGTCGCAAAAATTAATTTAGTTAAGATTGCTGGCGAGCAGCTTTAAATCATCAGTCAAGTGCAGGAAAAATCTGTTTTCATATTTGTAAAAGTTCTGACTGAATTTTGAAAAATGAAACATCCATTATAGCTTAAATTTGAGCTGTCAAAAAGTTGTTACAAGCTAATCAGTCTTCATCAAAACAAATTTAAAAAGAATCACATTGTTGCAAGCACTTTGAGCAGCGTTCATAAAAAATCCATAACAAATCAAAACTCAACTGATTTGTGCTTTCAACTAGAATTAGCTGCGATTTAGGCCAGATAGTTAGGCACATCTGTGGACTCGACAAGCGGGCAATGTTCATTATTGTCTTGCATATTCGTATTGGCCACAAATGAGTCAACCATGGCATATCAATTGTGAAATGCATTCAGCTAGTTACAATGCTAATTGATAAGACACGTGCCTGAGATGCACCTAGTTAAGCATTGTTTGAGAGCTATACGAGTACGAGTACTCGTACCGAAAACCGAGTAGTTCCATTCGTATTTCGAACACAAAAGGGAGCATTGATTGCAATGGGCCAATTGTCCTGGTCTTGGGCATGTGAAACTGACACTGGGCCAATTGAATAATGCAAATGCACATGCCTGTCAAAGGGGCTCGAATGGAGATGGGGGACATACCAATTCATTATCGATTGAGTCATACTGTAGTAGTTATTGTAAGGTCAAAAACCAGAGCTAAAATCAGAATGCACAGCATTAATAATACAGTGAAAAGACCAACAAAATGGAAAAGTCAACGGAAAGTACGAGTACACAAAAGGACGATAATTGAGAATCAATGAGAATGCCGGGTGGCTTTTGTTTTTATTAAGCTCACATGATAAATGTAATTGTTATTGTCTCACTTCGACGTCAAAGCAGGGCCCAAACCACAGTGTGACTACGAAAATGCGTACATTCCAAATATCAATCGAAAGTTCGCTTGTCAACAGCTCAACAAATCAATCATACGCAGCGTGGTGCGTGTTCTATACGTGCCTTGCTGGCTACCCAAATGGGGGCGTATCATACATATGTATATGTGTATATATACTCGAATATGTGTGTTTGTGTCTCTGTTACATACATACTCTCATATTTATATGCACACGCATATGACACCTAATCTTATAAATAATACAGCCCTCCTATAACTCACATTATTAACGATGGTTATCTGTATTTCCAAGTCCTGTCATTATTAAATTAATGGAATCTTGAGAATGCCCAACAAAACAAATCTAATGGACACTAAATTATAGCAATCGACATCGTGGCAGGTGCTGCATGTGGCAGCTGCTGGACACAACTACAACAGCAACAACAACAACAAAAACAAAGCGAAAGCAAGTTTCGAAAGTTTTGTGAAACTTCATTAATTTAAATGAGCTTGCAATTTGAAGTCAACTGAAACTAAATCCGACCGTGCATGCAAATTAACTCAGGCTCGACAAGTTCTGACATGTTTAATTCCAAGATGCCAAATTAATGCTTAAGTGAACTTTGGCAAATAACTTTATAACTTAAGTGCTAATTATTATTCCGAGTCAGTCCTTGGAGGCCTCAGAAATAAGTCGAAATAAAGCGAACAACAATTAAGTATAATTATCTGACAAACTAATATTTTATATTTAGATATTTATTGCAACTATATCAACTAAAGACAAACTGAGCAGATGCTGTAAGGAAAAGAAATGAATAAAATTTGATAGAAAATAATAAAATATTTTGCATTGAAAGAAGAGATTTTAATATTGTGTAAATTTTAAGCGTACAGTGAAACGTTGTACCCAGTATCTCCTAGTCGATCAGTATCATATGCCTTTTTTTAATAAATCTGTAACATTGTAAAACTTTTAGCTGACATTCTGAAGTTGAGCTGTGTACAGGGTATCTGCTAGTCAAGCACTTTCTAATTACAAATTATACATTTTTGTTTTTTTTCTTAACTTCACCAACATTTCTCTTGATAGAAACCAAATCAAGTTGGAGTCACATTACTCAACTACACTCTGAACTATCTACAGGGTATTGTGATAGTCGAACTCACCTGAGATTTTCGATGCGCGGCCTGCGGCACTGAGGACGATTGCGTCGATGGCTGCGATCCTTTTTACACCGGCAATCGCAGTGCATGATGCATAGGGCGATGGATGAGATGACCGTTATCACAAATGGCACGGCAAAAAAATGTATGATCATGGACACCTGGTCGTCATGATTGTAGGACGTGAGGACGACGGTCTTATTTTTACGCGAATAGAAACACGGATAAATGGCGCCCTCGACGCCATAATAGTTATTGAAATTTTTGCACGTCACTGTGGGCGGATAGCCGCATCCCTTAATATTGACGAGCAGGGTGGCCTCATTGGACTGCTCCCAGTCGGCGGTGTAATTGCTATAGTCGGTCATATTTTCGGGTATGGTTATATTCTGTTCGATAAACGTCACATAGATGTGCACACAGCGATATAGATCGGAGGTGCAGCCTTCGCGACACGAGCTCCACGAGCAATTGAAAATGCCAACAAGATCCTCGCGACGCGTTGTCGTACACAATGTGGGATGCTCGACAAAATCGTGACTCAACGTTGATATGGCCGGATCAACATAGAGCGGCACAAGGAACAGCAGCGATGCGCCGGCCGTCACCGAGAAGAAGGCGAGTGTTGAGGTCGAATAGAAACGCGCACGTTCCCGCCACGAACGAAAGCGCCGATTGCCATTTTTCTTTTTTGGAGCCAGTTCTCGGATTTTACGTAACCGTAGCTCTTGTTGTTGCTGCTCGAGTAGTAATTCCGAACTGCCACTCCTCATATTATTGTCGGTGCACACAGGGCGCTGATTTTGCTGCTGATTGTTGCTGCTGCTGCTGCTACTGCTGCTGTTGTTGTTGTTGCTGTTACTTTTCTACTTGTTGTTGCTGTTGCTGTTGTTGCTTGCGCTGACGTCGGCGTCGAAGCAGCAGCAGCTGCAGCGACGTCACCACCCGCAACAGCCAGAAGCCTGCGGCTGGGCCTGAGAGCAGCTCCTGGGGTAGTCGTCGTCGTCGTCGTTGTTGCACTCGTCAAATTGGCAGCCGACAGAGTGAGTGAGAAGCGATAGAGAGCGAGAGCGAGAGAGACGGGCAGCGAGTAAGCTGGACACTTGCAGCAAACGTCGATGTCGGCGTCAATGTCGGCGTCGACGTCGCTGCCTACCGCAACATCCAGCAAGGGCAGCACGAGAACTTAACACAGATTTTTTTTTTAATTCTTCCTCTTGTTGTGGATGTTGATGATTGAGGTTATGTACACACGCGTCGACGCAGAAGGAGACCGGATAAACAGCTGTTCGAACAGCTTACAATCGCTGCATGTGCGAGCGAGCGAGCGAGGTAGAGCGCGTGAGTGTGACAGCGCGTGCACGACAATAAGAGCGAGCGAGAGAGAGTTAGAGACACAGTAGATAGTGGTAGAGTGAGAGACAGAGAGAGAAAGACAGAGTCAGTCAGATGGCGAGAGGAAGACGCTCGCAAGCGTCTTCATTTGTCTTGAATGATGCGATTTTTATATTATTTTATGCTTATCCTTTTATTACTATTACAAATATATTATTATTATCAAATATTTGCATTATTATTTCAACACTTTGTCAATTTTGAATTGTTGTTTTTATTTTTGGCTGTGACACTGAAACGGAACGGAAGAAGAACAACAACAAAAAGAACACATGAACAACGATAATGGCAGCAATTACCAAAGTACCAAAAAGTGCGGCTTGCGTGGGCGACGCAATTTACAGCTGTTGATGTAGGTTAGTTTGACGAGAGAGCTCAAGAGAGAGCCAGAGAGCAACAGACAACGAAGAACTGAGTGCCAAAACCCGAGAGCAGAGCGCAAGCGAGCAGCGAGTACATGAGAGCGAGCGCAGCCTGACACTGAGCACACTGACAGCGACGTCAACGTCGACGTCGACTTCGACGTCAGCGTCGTCGTCAGGCTGCGACTTTCTTTAGTATGTCGCCCTAGTGACTGTGTAATCTTTTTTTGTGGGTGGAATTATTTATGCTACACATTTTGTGCGGCATGCTTGTAGTTTATGTTGTTGTTGTTGTTGTTGCCTTCAGCCAAGGCATTTTATTATTTTTCAATTTATTTGCATTTTTCTCGACTCACTCAAAAAGTTAAAATAAAAAGAAACCAAGAAGATATGCATGATTTATTATACTTAGTAGCAACGCACTGATGTTGGGACTCCCTCAATCTGTTCAATGTCTGGCCACCACCCAGAGTTGCTCTATGTTCTACAAAACTACACTGACTTTGAACTTATTTTGTTTAGAAACAATATTTAAAGTTAACGGCAACTTGAGGTCATACAAATGAAATAAAAGGTACATAGATTGTTTTATTTATTTCTAAACAGCTACGATGATTTAATTTTCTTCTTAAATGCAGACTTTTCCTCTTGGATAAACTCCAATTGATAAAATAATAAAAAGTGTAAAGAATCATTTAATTGAGAGAATTTAAAGGAGATTTTTTTAGTTGCTTATCAACATTGGATGGTATTCCCCTAATATATTCCAATGCTAAGCTAATATTTATCTTGCAAATAATTTAGAACTCATTATGCACATTTGAATATTTTATTTGCTAGTTTTAACTTTTAATCTATTTAATTTTTAAGCACTTTAAAACAGTTAAAAAAACACGCAAATATTTTTACACAATTAAATTTCTTGCTGCTTTAATTATTAGCTTGTTTTTAGTCATATTTCTTAGAAATGTGCTTTGAGTCAGTGTATTTGAATGCTAATGTGCTTCTTACTGTTGCTATTGTTGCTGTGGTTGATTTAGCTGTTGTTGTTGTGGAAAGTACTAGGAGTAGTAGAGTATTCTATGCTTTCATATTCCAAGTATTCAAAGCTGGCGCTGTCCATGTCCACATGACACCCATTATTTACCTACGTATTCTATTTGAGCGTTAGCTGTTGTTGTTGCTGTGATTGTTGTTGTAACTTCGCGTGACTCTAAACACTGGTCACTTGGAGAACATTAGCAACACACACAGTTTGTTTTTGTAGTTGTTCTTTTTGCCATAGCGGGAGTTGAAAGCAGTTCAGAATTTTCATGCACGTGTTTGCATGTTTGTGTGTATGCATGTGAGTCTTTCTAAGTGTCTCTGTGTGTGTGTGTGTGTATTTTGGATGATTTCATTCATATAGCATTCATTTTTGCAGCGTGCTTTACTGTTTGTCTCCTCACACCCCCACTTTCTAATGAGAATACTAAAGTAGTGGCCACACGGCGTATGAGTAATATCATGACAGCAGAAAAAACCTTCTGTGCAACGGTTTAATGATCCACAGTAATCAAACAAAATGTTGTTAAATGAACAAGTGATTTTGAAATATCTGCCCTTGGCAACAACTCAACTTGTCTACGAAGTTTGCTTTCCATCATTAATTAAAAAAAGTATTGATAACTCGTTTTTGATTTATGTATTTGTAAATGGGTAAGAAAATACATATTTATTTATAAGCAGCTCGCCGCCTACGCCACGCCTTTTGGCACTGTGTTGTCCCGGAGGCAAAAAGCAGCTAAAGAAGCAGGGGAAAAAAAAGCACTCAGCACAAGTATCTAACTAACTTTTGACAGTTGAAATGGCACTGCCCCGCACATCGTTGCCCCCCCTCGTTGTTGTTGTTTCCAGTATTTGTTGTTGTTTTTGGTTGCTCTTGTAGTTGTTTTTGTTTCTGTTGTTGTTCTTGTTGTCGCTTCAGTGGCGCACTTTCACTTATTTTTTTGCACAATGTACCGCCGATTACAGCACAAATTTGCCACAGAACAGCCTTTAGCTGGCTTTTTACAGACAAACACAAGCGCACACACACGGACACAGACACAGGCACAGACACAGACACAGACACACACTGTATCGAGACGAGAAGCGCGCACGCTGGGCCCTGACGTGCCTCTCGGAGTGTTTGTCCAAAACTGACATGACGACCCGACTCCGCACAGGACTCGCCACAACTTATGCCCCTATGCGTGTCTGTGACTGTGTATGTGCGTGTGTGTCTGTGTGTGGGGGTGGCGTCGACTTTGCGACGACTTGAACAGCGCTGGCAGCGTCGAAGTCAACGTCAACGTCGACGTCAACAGCGAGACTTCGCTCAGCTCCAGAGCACTGAAAGGATTCTCGCATTTGCGCACTCCGATTCTCTCGTTCCTTAACACCAGTGTTGCCAGCTTTTGCTTAGCAAAAGATGTTTTCCAAAAAAAAGGATACTTCCTTTTTTCATATTTCGTTTATATTTCATAATTTGAATAATGTATGCTTTAAATTACTAGCTGTTTTAAAAAGTTCTCCTCTAACGAACGAAAGTTCAAAGGACTGCTTGCCGACCGCATATCAAAATTAGCACTGCTTGTAGTCAAAATGGCTGGCTGCCAATCTAATTAAGTATACGACAGGTGTAACAGTTATTGCCATAAGCTGTTGACTTTTGGTAATGAATAATAAAAAAGGTAAGTACATACTTTCTGAAAATAAATAAAATACAGTACTTTTTTATCGTTTATAATCAAATTAAAATATGTTACAACTATTTGGCTTTTGCAATAGATTTATACATTCGCGCTTAGTCTTTGCACTGCTTACAAAATACATGTTAGCCGAGACACCAACCTACAAAGTATGCTGTGCACTGCTTGAGTTCCAAATAAATTCGTAATTAATTTTTGATTGGTATTTGATATTATTAATTTTTCCTTAACTCTATTTATTTGTGAGACAAGCAAAAAAATATAATAATAATATATCAACACATATATGTGGGAATAATTTACCTTACATTTTACATTTACTTTATATAAGGCCGGTTTAATAACTAAAGTGAATTAAATAAGACATTTATCGATGACTTATATTTTAATTATTTAATTTTATTTATTATTTGCACATATTTAAATATATCCCGACATATCGAACTAATTAACTCTAAATGCAACACTGCATTTTCGATAAGAACAATAAAAAATCGATCATTCACTGATCATCATTGCAGTATAAAGTATTACTGGAAAAAAATTTTGTAAGTAAAATATGTGATTTCCTATTAAGAAATGTAACTATAAATTGGTAATTAATTTAAGACCAAGCTTATGGCTTCTTGTACAACAGTGGTTCAAACTTAACTTAATTTTGTGTAATAAAAATGATTAGTGCACATCTAAGCGCACACACATATACATACATATGAAAAAAAAAATGATTTGCAGGTTTTACGATTAACCAAAGCCGGTAAAAAAGTAGTTTATAGCATCACAGGAGGTGCTTGGTCATCTCAGAAGACAACAGTGTGGATTTGAGAATAAGAAATATAAACTAAATGACATCCATTTCCGATTGATATGCTTACTTATACTTACACTCCTGACATTAATACACAAATATGTATTGCATTTTTATTTATTTTCAGACCACACATCGCCAGCTTAATTTCATCAGTACGACGTCTTTTACATTTCGAAGTTAATGTGCCGTGTCTTATCTTAGTAGCTCCATTAGATAGTAAACCAGAGTAAGTGCACATTAGTCCAGAATGTTCAACTAACTCCCACTCGCACACCCATACATACATATCTACATATTTGAATATACCTTTACATATACAGCTGTGAACAGAAAAATAGTAGTGCTGCTAAGCTCTACATACTGAGCATAATATTTATGTGGTAAACGCATTATAAAAAAGAAAAACTAGGATACAAATATTAATAAACATATTATAATTAATATTCAAATGATTTTTATTTAAAAACTAAGGTGTATGCACCTCCAAGGCTTAAGAAAAAAAATGAAAATAGTAGTGGCCACAAGAAACGATAACCAAAATTATGTAACTTCATTCAAAATGGATTTAATATGTTTTTTATATTTAATATTGTCTAATATTTAGTTGTGTATTCATTATTTTTAATAACGGCTTCGCAACGGCGCGGCATGGAATCGATAAGGACCTGGCAACGCTTCAATGGAATTTGAGACCATGATCCTTAACCACTTGCCAAAGCTGTGCTGGGTTTGAAGGATTTGCAGTTTCCACAACCCGTTTCACATATGCCAACCAGTTTTCGATCGAATTAAGATCTGGAGACTAAGGTGGCCATTGCATTACATCGATCTTCTCGCATGCAATCCAACCTTTGGTGAGCTTGCTCATATGTTTTGGATGGAAGTCCTGTTGGAATGTCCACTTTAAAGCCATTTCCGAACTGGCATATGGTAGCATTATGTTTTTTAACATGCCAACATAATCATCTTTGTCCATGACACGATTTATCAAATGAATAGGACCAACGTGATTGTAAGAAAAGCCAGCCCATATTATTATACTAAGGCCCCTATGTTTATCTCTCGTGTTGGTGTACCTAGGATTATATTTTGGGTTTGGTGGATGTCTTACGAACTCCATAGCACCTGTTCCTCAAAAAAAAAACGATTCTGCTTTCATCTGTCCACAATATGTGATCGGCGGACCAGGCCAAATAATCGATTACAAATCTGAGTTGTCCTTCTACATGCTTTTGAGTCAAAAGGGGTACCTTTCTAGGACTGCTGGCATTTAAATTATGTTCAATTAGACCACGATAGACTGTAACACCACTCACTGATAGATTTAATTCATTTTTGCTAACTTAAGAGGATGCTGATGGTCGAATCTTGCTGAAACGGACAATACGTCTATCCTCAACAGCGGTTGTTTTACATGTTCCACAGCGATTTTCTGGCTTTTTTTATAACTAATTGCGTTAAATATCGTTGTAGGTTTGCAGTTAACAATATTTTTAAATTTTTTGAACGTTTTGGTTTTTGATTAAAGCCTTAGAGCTTCAAAATCTATGGCTAATTATTAAATCTCTTTGCAATGCCTTACTCTACCCACCACAACAAAAAATAGTTACAAACCCAATGAATATCAATCACTAAACTATTTATTACAAAATAACTCTCACTATTGACGGTTTTTGTAGTACCGATCAATTGTGTATAATTGTTTTTTAACCACTCACACCAAGCACTACTATTTTTATGAAAAGCCAATTTTTGATGCATTTCTCAAAAGTCATCAAAAAATAATCAAAACCAATACAAAACTAACGGGATCTTACCGCTATTCGCTTCTATATATAATATTCTTAAAAAAAATTGGACTTGTGTTCAATTTGCAATGTTAGACATTTCGAAACTATACTTTGAATGTTGTGAGGTAAAGCACTACTATTTTCACGTTCACAACTGTACAAATTTATCAGAACTGCTTATTCCTTCCTTTTCTCCTTGCTATTTAAAATAGTTTTCTGAATAACATTAGTATTTATAGTCTGATACTTATGGCAGTCAATTAAAATAATCTAAGAGGTGAACGGATGAGTTATTTAATGGCAAAAGTTAATTGTAAACGCTCGATTTTGATTACCCTGAGTATTCTCTTAAACAGGGATTAGAACCGTAATCACAACCGTAATTGTTTATCGGTATTAACCGATTGAAATTGGTAACGGTGACTGAAATCGTAACCAAAATTATACCGAAACCCAAAACCCGAAATTATTCCAGCCGAAATAACTGTTAAGATTTTAAAGAAAAAAAGTGGAAATAAGTTCAAAAATACTTTTTTACCATAATTTTATCACCTAAACTTAATTAAATGAAAAGAATAAAAATCTAAAATTTTTCACTGTAAAAATTGAGAAATTTTCGAAAAAAATTGTTGTCCCAGAATCAAAAAATTTAAATGCAACGTTAAAATAGGGTTAATATTATAAAAAATAAGACATTCCTCTTGGAAATCGGATAAGCTTTCATCAAGTTGTGCTTGTCGAAAGACCAAAAGTCAACTCTTCCCATAACCGAAACCGTAACTGAAACCGATATTCGTTTCGGTTTAATACCCTGCTTTTAACGCATGTCCCAAAATGGGCTCTACGTGTAGAATTATGTGAACTTTCCTTTCCAGTATTCGACGATCTGACAGAAAATTAGATTGATAAGATTAGATGAAGAAATCTTTGTGTATTTAAGTACTTACTTAAAAGGGTATCCATATAGACCCATCTAGAGTATCGGTTAAGGGCACATGCATATATAATTATATATGTACTGGGATATTACATTTTCTTAAGTTTGACAATGATGATTTATAGTGAAATCAATTGAATAAATTCTGAAACGAAATTGTAAGTTCAGAAGTTAGCAATGCGAATATTATTATATTTCATGGATAATCATTTGAAGTATACTTAACATATACAAGTGCTTTCCATCCATTTTTTGAGTATTTCTGAGCAAATTTAAAAAATTTGCTTCACTTGAATAAAAACATTACTGCAATAAGCATAAGAGTCAACTAAAACTGAAGTGAATATTTTAATCTGTTCTTTGTATAGAATTGAATGTATGCAAATGTGTGAGTTGAGTGTATAATTGTATATTAATAATGATACTGATAATGAGGTTAACTGAATGCTTGCGGAAATAATCATACATATATAAATATTACTCACATATTTGAATACGGCATACAAATACTCTAATAATTTTTAAAAGTTAGCATACAATATTTTTACTAACTTATTGCGTTTAGTTTGTGTCGAAGAAAGAGAAACGACGAAAGTTTTTCAATTGAACCACTGAGCTTCGTGGCTAAAAAAGTGCAATGGTCACTTGATTACTTATCAACAGATTGCAACAGAATTTACTGCAATGACATAATCATCCTCAGTGCTGCCAGAATTTGGAAAAATAAAAACAAGTTACAATGGAAAATTACACAAAAACAAAAAGCGCAATAGTAAAAGTTAAAGCTGATTTAACTTGATGTTTTCCATGCCTCAATGAAGGTAAAATATTGCTAAGGTTTTAAGATTTCTAATGTTTTGAAAATAGATTGATAGAAACTAGTGTTTGATATAAATATTTGAAAATAAACTTGAAACAATCAATTTTAAACGCACAATAAAATGATTCGTGCAAAAGAAGATTAAAGTTGTAATGACTTTAATTAACTATTATTTATTATACATTTAATGATTACTTTTAGAAAGCCATTACCTTTATTTTCTTACCTTAGAACTTAGTCACACATATCACGTAAGCAGTCAACTTTGATAAAAAAAAAAGTTTTGCTTCAATGTTTATACATTTTCTTATAAACTTTCAATTTCGCATCGATTACAAGCTGATAAGATTATCTATTTGTTCGTTCTATTTTTACACCTATTAAATTAAAATCAGTCTTCGAATGTCATTTCAATTATTAACATCAATTGCGTGAGTTCATTTCAAATTTCTTCCTTAAAGATGACAAGTTATCTATGTTATCATAAATGTATAAAACCGCTTATCATTTGGTTTAGAGATTTAAAAAATTAAATTAAATTATTTCCCGATTGTTGGAAAGAGTTAGATTTGATTGCATTAAATAAGTAGCTAATCATCGAACATTTGAAGGTAGCCATTTCCTATTTTTATACTTTTGTGTATAATCAGTGGTGTTAAAAATCATTAACCAGAATCTTGTCGAGACAATTAAACACCCAAAAGAGCTCATACAATGTCCTGCACTTTGAAAACTAAAAACTATCTGAATATAACTATTAATACCACAAATTATCCAGCATTCTTTTATTTCTTTTCTGATAGAACATGATGTCATTTATCACAATTGCATTTGTCATTTTGACATTGGCTGTGCGCATTTCAGCGGATTCTCTATTAAAAGAACAATGTGGATGCTTATTCAAATCAGAACTATCGGCAGAATGCTCGAATGCAAAATACATAGACTTTAAGTGTTTATCAGAGAGTAAACCAGTGGAACTAATATTCAAAAACAATAATTATACCGAAGTACCATCGGAAATATTTGAGCACGAATTTAATGAAACTCGACACATTGATTTCTCTGAAAATTCAATACAGCATCTGCCTGAGAAATACTCGGATCATTTCGTAGGCTTACAATCAGCCAACTTTAGCTATAATAACTTGACAGTTCTAGCGGAAGTGCTTTTTATCAAAACGGAAATAAAACTCTCAATTTCAGGCAATCAATTCGAATGCGATTGCAATGATCCTCAGATTGTTCTAGTCAATAATCATGCAAAGGTTCGTTATTATTTATTTTAAGTTAAAGTATATGTTCGACAATTGTATATTTTATTATTTACAGAAACAACGAACAAGTCTGACTTGCTATTCGCCTGTCTATAAACGGCCCATTCCATTCACTGCGAAATGTCACATTCAGCTTAATTCTGAGGAACCCAATAAGGGAGTTCTCGCAATAAATATCATAATTTTTGGGTGTGGGGCAATTTTTGCCATTATTGTATATCTGGCGCTGTTTCACTGCCGAAAGTGCAAGAAGTATTAATTTGATATCTTAAAATATGGATTATGTTTAAAAAAATATTTACAATTATTTCATTTTTTTACATTTATATTTTAGTCATTTTCATTTAAGCAGATTGAAAGGCACACTAGCAGATATAGTGATCGATAATGAAGACACCACAGTATGCTCGCCAGACCTTTAAGGAGATTAAAAAGAAAGGGTTTTGCCAAAACAATTGGCCAACTCTAAATAGGAGAATATTTGCAAGTCCTCATGCGCCAAACTTGAGGTTTGGTCCTTGTATTATTAACTATACTTGTGTATTTATGTTACTATTTCTGTATTGTATGGATTCAACACTTAATTAAAAATAAAAAAAAAAAGTCATTTTCATTTAGAATTAAGAATTAAAGTTAAAAGGTTTTAATAAATAAAAGCACAAAAAAAATTGATCACATTCAGTTGTGTTTTTTTTACGCAATTTAATTATAAATGCTTACAATATCTTAATTCATTATATTTTATTCAATGGCATAAATTCAAGCGCAGCAAAGTTTGTTGAAAAGTGTTGCATGCTTTTAGGCTCGAGTCAAAAATTCTTGCCTGCTGCCCCGAGTCACCCCAACGTTTTGGGGAGAAGCTTTTAACGAAAGCTGCAGACAAAAGTGCAGAGCTTTGGGCGGATGAAAGCATGAAAGCATCAAAGCTCTCAATCGTTAGGGGAGGGGCCATTAAAAGCTGCCCCACTTTTTGGCTCGGCAGCCATATAGCATTTGCTTTCGTGCTGTACATAAGTTTCAAAGGGAAAGTGGGTCAAGTAACTGAATGCTGCCCTTGGCACGGTGAATTTGTCCTTGATGCCTGACACCGGATTGAGATTGAATACATGTGTGTACATATGTACTTAGATGCTTAGGTATTTAAGCTATGTATGCGCTCAACTTGATCAACCATTTTCATAATAATTTTTGAATATTTTCAACTAAAGTTTGTCTAGACTCTTTCTCAAGTAGTGAGGATTGATGCACACATGTATATTTATTTACTTATTTATATACTTGTATGTTTTATATAAAATTGTTGCTATACATAAGTTTGTGCTGAATGCGGAAAGTGGGTCAACATATTTTCATTGCTGCCTCAGGTTGCGACGTGGCCCATTTATGTTAACTTGAATGTTGCAAGTTGCCTAGGCAACGCCTACCAATTTTATCAGTTGTATGATTATGTTTATTTACATATGTAAGCACATACATATGTGTATGTATTTATGTATTTATGGCTATTGTTTTTTGTTTTTATGTTTATCAGGCAATTACAGCCGGTTCAAAGTTCACAGTGCTAACAATAATAACAAATTTGGTTGTCTCCATGTTGACAGCTGTACGCAGCTCTTCTTCTTTATCTTTCTCAAACGGGGGGAGTTCTGGCATTCCATTTTGCTATTTGGTGCTTTGTGTACATAACAACAACAACAACGTCTTGCAGCAGCGCAATGGAAAACAATGAAAATGTTTGTGTCTCTCTCTCGTCTGCTTTCCACGAAAATTTATGACCAAATGTCAACATTGCCACGCACAAAAGACCAAACGGCATTATGTTCGATGTGTGGCACTGGGAGCGGCAGCAATTGAATTGCTGCATGCCCCATGCTGCATGCCACATGCCGTATCCGTCGTTGATCGGTGAAATTAGTTTGTTAGCCATGTCAAGTTTTCTTTCTTTCGTTCAGCCAGGTGCCCATTTGACCCCCCCCCCCCTCCCCCTGGGGAGAAACCGGTTGTCAAAATGCTGGACATGACATAAATTTGTATCTGCAACTGACAACTGGCAACTTGCAACGTGAAGAGTCTTGTAATGCCAACGCTCATCTTTCGTCTAGAATTTATGCTTCCTGGCGCTGACATCATGTGCACATCAATCAGACGACCTCGGGCCATTCTCGATTCCCCATTCGCCATTTGCCGTTTGGTAACTTGATTTTCATTATTATGATTTTACTTTTTTCTTTTTGCCCCAAACAAAACAGCCCAGGTAAACATCAGGTGGAACATTCTAATGAGCCAGCACGCAACCTGCAACTGTTTCATTCAAATTTCAACATAGCCCCCGCCTCCTTACCCTTTCCCCTCCCCCTCTCACTCTCTCACTCTCTGCTTCTCCCTTTTCCGCCCAACTGCCCAGCGATCCCGTCATTCTTTTTGCCCCTGACAGACAACCTTGATGGACAACTGAACACACATTTGTGGCACATCCACACACTGCCACAACACGGTGTCCGTGGACAGCTTGATGTGCGTCTTTGACAGGCACCTCTGAAGCGGAAGGGTGGAGGGGGGGGGGGGGGGGCAATTACAATCATTCAACTAATTTTGAGGCATAAACTGGGCAAGTCTAAGATACATTAGTATCTTTTTTATGTGAATCTAGATTAATATCAAAATAGAAAAATCGACAAAAATTTATCGAGTTGTAGATAAATCTGGTAGAAATCGAGTAATTTAAAAAAAAAATCTTAAAAGAAAACATAATTATAAATTCAATATATGCACATACATAAGTTTTGTTTTTCGAGAAGGTTCACTTTTGGGCATTTGGCAAAATATTAGGCCAAAATGAGCAAAAGTTTTGACTATGTTAAGTTGCTAGGTCAAAGATGTGACCAGAAAAGATTTCTATGGCTTGGTATCTTATTGCAATCTGCATTCAACTTTTTATAATTTCGTTAAAATAATTTTCCAACAATATAATTTTAAATTAAATTAATGTTTTTTTCTCCTTCTTTGGGAAATTCTTATATCTAAAGTTATGGAAAGCAGATTCTCTACAAATTTATACCAAAAGATAACGAAAGTAAAAGAGCACAAAACTTATAAGAAATGATCAGGACAATTGGCCAAATTGAGATGGCCAGGCTCAATGAGCTCTTTGTTGGCAATGGCGATAATGGAAAGTTGGTTAATATGACATTGGTAACCGTCAGAACAATCAGCAGCAAAAGGGGAAAAATAAAAACGAATGGAAATGAAATGACATCGTATACAACAACATACATACACGCATAGATATGTATATACATCAACGCATATACATCCAGACGTATTTACACATATGTATATATGTATTTTGAAAATCCGGTTTCAAAGTAAATCGATTCAAAATCATACACACACACACACATAACATGAATACAAAATGCGAGAAAAAAAATAAAATCAGCGCCCTACCAAACAACAACAGCAACAACGTTGCAAGATAAAAATAAAAATAACAACAACAAAATACAGTTTCAACGAAAGAAATCGAAAAATCCGGTTTAAATTTCATACAAATTCAATAATATTACAAATTTTGCTGGCACCTCGCAAAAGTCGGAGACTAGTTGGAGCTAAAGGACAGCTTTGTAGGACTTTAATTATGTGAAAAACTTTACTAGCCACCCACTGATTGCCCACTTAGCTCATTCCAATCAGACGAATTGAGGCCGCTGTTAGCTAACAGTAGTTCCCGTTCTAATTGCCAATGCTCACTCTTTCAATGTTAAGCTATGCTCTCTCACGCACACACATACATGTCATGTTAAAACTCTCTTTGCAACGAGCAGCGTTAGAGCGAGTTAGCACACCGTTGATTTGCTCTCTCAACTGGTTGACCTATTTTCCAGTTTAGTAATATGTCAATGTGTGCATCGCTTGTATACATATGTTTGAATGTGTGTGTATGTGCTGCTTGCTGTTGTTGCCTTGCTCTATCTAACGCTTTGTTTTGGTTTTGCTTTTTGCGTTTCTTTTCGTTTCGTTTGGTTTTGTAACTCAAAGATTGCATTCAAAGGCAATGGAGCACCGGCTGTCTCTGTCGCTGCGCTGCTTTCGTTGCTGCTGTTATTATTGCTGCTTGCTTGCTTTTTTTTTTTCGTAACTGCGTATTTGTTGTAATGCCTGCAACGCTCTGTTGAATACAATTTGTGGTTGTTGCTGTTGTTGTTGCTACGTCTGCCTATTTTGCGCTTTGGAATTTTCACTCGAGAAATGATTAATCGAATTTGTCAGATAACGCATCTTTGCAGTTGGGCGCCGTCGCTTCTTTGCCACAGGTTGTCTAACCAATGCGCATTTCAATGATCATCTTTTCTCATAATCCGGTCCAGATTAAAAAATAAAAATGCTAAACTCTTATTTTTTATGTAAACATTCAAGCTTTATCAGATCATATGTATCTGTATCTGTGTGTGTTTGTTTATATATTTAACCTCCCCCTATGATCCCTAGAAACTACGCAACGCATTTGGGCGTCTATCGCAATTGGCGTTTTCAAAATGCTAGCGGCATGAAATCCACCCCAAAATACATACATACATGCATACATACATATCAACACAACAACAACACAATCTATGCGCCCGTACATACAACATACTTGTATGTAGTATGTACGCCCAACTGTATTTACAGTATGTCAAGTAACTGTTTTGACAAGGAATCTAAATCACATATGGGCATTTCCAGGAAACAGATCAGATGGGATCAATAAATAAAAGAAACCCCTTTTAAATAATCATAAATAATCATAGCTCATGCCCAACTTTTGCCTTCAGCGGGAAATTTAAAAAAAAATTCAATATAAATTTGTCAAAACAATTTCTTGAAATACTGTATGTATTTATGTACCTATGCTGGCCCCTGTAGCGCTGATGGATATAAAAAAAACGCCAGTCTCGTCGCTTGCTCCCCCATCCACCGCTGCGAGATGCCAGCGTCGCTGCGCTGAGCCTACAGAGGTCATTCCAAAGGCAACAACAATGCCAATAACAGCCAGCTACAGCCAACATAAAGCAAAAGCAACAACGGAGGCCCCCCAAAAATCAGAGATATGTATATATGTACATACATTTATACATACATATATACATACCATATTCACAACAATAAACAACAACAACAGGCGCGGTAACAGCAGCGCAGCAGCAGCAGTGGAAACATCAACAACAGCAGCAACATAGAATTGTTGCCGATGTAAACAAAAGCAGCTGTTACTTGCCGAGAGAAAAAGAGAGCAAGATCATACTCTCCTCCGCCGCACTCACACACGCAAATGCGAGGAGCGCTCTCTTTAACTGTTAAATTCGTGACGTTGACAGAAAACCGGCCGGCAAGTTTTACAGCAAATGCCCTGCAAAGAAAAATCAATAACATTAGGCATTTATTTTAACATCAACTTATTGGTTCGAAATATGCATTATAAGACTTCTTGTTAATATTATACGAAATGGGGATTACTTATTGGAAACTTCAACATTAAATAAATGAAATATTTACATGAAAAGTAAAAAAGTATTGGATGAACAAAAAATAATAACAAAAAGTTGACATCAACATTACTAAAAATTTTTATTTTAACACACACTCAGTTAGGGTATTTGAAGAGTCGAAAAATGATGTGTGTGTGCTCTCATTTATTATGTTGTTGTCTGCTCACCGTTTAGCTCTGCTCAACAGCTGTTTTCGCAACATTGTTGCTGCTTTGCCAACAACAGCTGTTATCGTGTTGGCAGCGGTTCTCTCTCTCTCTCTCAATTTCTGAGCGCTCTGCTGTTAATACACACACCCACATACACATGCATTGAGTTATGCGGCGCTCTGTTGACGTTGTGAAAAATGTTGACAAGTGTTTAACTTTTTGTTAACTGCGTAGTTTTTTTGGGTTGGGGTTGGCAGCAGCAGCAGCGACGTCGACATTTGCTGTTATGCTGGCAAACAGGCGATGGCGTCATAGACACACACACACAGATACCGATAGAGATGCATGTGTGTGTGACTACGTATCTATGTTGCTGGCTGAGTTTGTTGATAAGCGACACTGCGTAGCTACAAATTGGCGATAATTACGTGCTACGTGGGCGGGGGTGGTAGACACAGAGTATTCAATTTAATTAAGCTACAATGCATGATTAAGTAAATAAATACGAAAACACCGATATATTTATGTTTGTAATAACCTTTTTATATGAATCTTGACACATTGACAAGGCGAATTAACAGATCCGTTAGAACTAACATTTTTTTGGAATAAATGCCGCTGTTAAGTCAGTATCGAGGCCTATGTACAAATATATGGATGTAAACATACTTTCATGTGGCAAATGCATTTTCGACGATTTCAAGAGCATGTTTCTCAAGTATTTTACGTATTATGCTGGCTGGCAGCAGGGGAAAAACTCTCGCACACATAGAAACACACATACTGCTGCATTTATGTAGTTTTCCAAGCAGGTATGTGTGTGAATGTGTACGTCCAATGAAAGCATAATATAAAACAAACGAAGCAACAGCAACAGAGAGCGCGCGCTAAAGAGCGTGAGTGAGTGAGTGAGGGCGAGGAAGAGAAGGAGAGCAAGAAAGCGGGCGAGCGAGTGAGCGAGCGAGAGTTTGATTGTATGCGAGTGTTGCTCGCTGCGCGTAACTGTAACTCGTTGCCGCTCGTTTAGTCTTTGATAGCCAACTCTCGTGTACAGACTGATAAGCGCTTATTGCGAGTCGCCGCCGTCAAATCGTCAACGTCAAAGTACTAGACGCCAAATTGAACAATCAAAACAAGCAGAAATAAATACAAGAGAGTGAATATCTATAAAAAATAAAAACAATAATAATAACAGCGGTGACTGTTTGTTATTTAAATAACAGAAAAAAGTGCATTGGGTAACCCCCAATAACAACAACAAAAAATATCAACAACCACAACAACAACAACTTAATCGTGCAGCATCAGCACAAAAACAACAACAACAACAGCGGCAGCAGATTGCATCCATTTTGCTCTCTGGCGCTTTGTGTGTGTGTACGTGAGTGTGTTTATGTGTGTGTGTGTGCTTGAGAGTGCGAGAAGAAAGAAAAGAAAAACTTGGAAGAAAAAGTGAAACGACCGGCAGCGAAAGCAGCGTGAAAGCAAATCAAGCAATAAATAGAATATTGAAAAAAAAATATATATACATTTTATATGTAAATATTAAATTTAACAGCAAGCAGCTGAAATTGACAACAAGAACAATAACATATCGACAACAACAACAACAACACTAACAATTGTATGTGACAAAACATTCAGTTTGTCAAGTTGAAACTTTTTGGTTGACCGATTTGCATTTACTGTTGCACAGTTGGAAGAAGCTATCAAACTGCCGCTAACAAGGCCCAAAATTGGATTATGCTTAGGCACAAACGCAACATTAAAGCCAAAGCCAAAACGACGCACAGCGTGGAGCATGTGAAGCTGAAGCCCGGAACGCCAGATGCACTGCATCCACAAGCATTTACAGTTCCAGATTTCATCCCCGTCCAAGCGCTGCAATCGCGTCTCGAGTTTAACCAACATCTGAATCAACGTGTCACCCTCTGCCTGGAGCTTTATCACAAGAACATTATCAAGAAACTCACCGAGCTCAATAAAATCAATGTCTATAAATTGACCAAAAACGTTTGCCAGACTTAAAAAAATCAACAACAACAAAAAAAAAAAAAAAAACCAACCAAACAAACAATAAAAAAATAAAAATAAAACTGTGTGCAACAAGTTGCTTAAATCGAGTGCAAAGTGCAAAAGTGTCAAAAACAAAAGTGCAATAAAAGTCAAAAATAAGAAGAAGAAATCGCTTCAGATAAAAATGAAAAGTGCTAAAAATGCTGGTGCCTAGCAAGTAAGCCAAGTTAATATGCTGAGTTCATAGTAAGACTAGAAGAAAGTCAAGAACAGTTAAGAAAATTGTGAGAAGAGCGTAATTTTCACTTGAGCACTGCTAAAAACGTCCCACCCCGGCACTATATATTAATTTGAATATATATATAAAAATATAATAATAATAACATAAAAATGGCAACCAGTCGCCGCTTGGCCAAACGCTCAATAATTGGCACCAAAGTGTGCGCTCCCGGTCCGGACGGACTCTGGTACTCGGGCGTAATCCAGGACGTTAAGACGCCCACGTCAATGTCCGGTGCATTGGCGCCGCCGCCGGAGCCAATGCCCCCTCCTACTTTCCTCGCCCCCGGCGATGCCCAGTTGAACGCGGATACTCGATATATTGTTCGATTCGATTTCAAAACGTCTGTCGGAATCGGTGTCGGTGCCGGTGACGCGTCTCCATCGGAATCGGTTATTGTCGAGACACGACGCGCCGCTGCCGCCGCTGCTGCCGCCGCCGCTGCCGCCAGTGGACACCTCAGTCCGGCGCAGGCATTGCGCCGTAATGCCATGACAAAGGAGTTCCGTGAATCGGATCTTATCGGACCCGGCTTCCGATCCATAATGAGCATCCATCTGCAGCCAGGACAACGCATCTTCTTAACCTACAACGGACGCGAACAGAGCGGCGATGTTGTCCAGCATGATGTCAACAAGGATGAGGTCGTTGTCAAAATAACCACAATTGGAAATGAGGTGAGTCTAACAGAAATACAATTTATACATACCTGTTGTAAAAAACTATAATACAAAAATACTATTGAAGAATATCGATGCTTTACTAATATTTAAAAATATTCTTTATTATCATAGATTGAATTACACTTAAATTATCTGAGAATTTCTTCCTTAAAGTAATTCTAAAAAAATTAACACTTCTCTGTGAAGTTTGTTTTGATACAACATTTAGAAACGACAAATAAATATATTATTTAAGCATACTATTAAAATAATATCTTTTAAATATCTTCAATATTAAAAAAATATCATCAATTATTTATATGAGTCCTCAAATGGATTAAACTTTAAGAAACAAGGTAATTCCCTCTCACGTCAAGTTTAATAAAATATTCCCTCAAGAAAACTAAAGCAAAATGAAGAAAATCTTATTCGTGAAAATATTTGACATCTACAATCAAAAACTATTCTAAAATAATATCTTTGGATGGCCTAATTTAACATACTCTCGTACTTATCTCAATTCAAAGCTTTGGCTTTAGCTTTTGATGTGTGTGTGTGCCCCTCCCTCCCCCATTTGTTGCACTCTGCGTCCGCCCACGACTCGACAATTGTGCAGCTGTGGCGCTGGCGGCATTTGCTGCAAAGTGTGCCAAGGTCAGAGTCAGATTCAGCTTCAGCCTCAGACTCGGCG
Organism: Drosophila rellima; assembly: GCA_035043635.1. Lineage (NCBI taxonomy): Eukaryota > Metazoa > Arthropoda > Insecta > Diptera > Drosophilidae > Drosophila > Drosophila rellima. Next base: position 3,231,326 of record JAWNMV010000811.1, on the reverse strand, counting down.
ACAATCATGTTGGGGGCGCTGCACATATGTATCTATGCTTTTATGTATCTATGTATCTTGGCCATGCAATGTGGGGAGAGCATATATTATATTATATACACATACATACACATAAACATACTCGTATTTATTTGCTTATGTGCAAGGCACTGCATTCTACGTGTCTATGCGTCCATGTGGCAAGCTGCTTTGGTCACTAGCAAATTGGTTTTGAGGGTCGCATTTCGCGCTTTCAGAGTCACGTAACTGGGTTAACTCGGCCAACTGAGTGCTGGCCTTCTTCCGAATTCCCTGGATGGCCTAAATACAAAACCAAGACAATAACTCTTATATACTCGTATCATAGCAAATAAATGGCAATTTAAGTTGATGAGAAATTATTATGTTATATTTCACATTGAAGCTTCAACTATGTTGACCTGATTTATTATTTTCTATGCGGTTTCGATGTCACTTTATAGTGACAGTTCGTGAGTCATACTTATCGTAAATTGAACATTTTAAATGCGCATGATTTGTTCAAATAAAGATACGAATATTTCTAACTTTACTTAATAAATTAATTGTTTCTGACTTCAGCTAAATTCCGCGTCTCAGATATTAAAGAGTTCCTAATCTTCATTTAAAATACCCATATCTATTTATCCTCCATTGTCTCATTCTTTCAAGCAACTGTAGTTCAGCGCATTAGCTCATTAAACGAACTTTAGCTATATTTATCCATCTATAAATATATCATTATTATAATAATATTTGCTTTTTTTTATTTGCTGAAAAATTCTCCGACTCAATTGAGTTAATCGGCAGAGTTGAAAATAGAAAATTGTGCTATATTTGGTTGCTAACCCACTGGTTGCATGTAGTTGGCCAATTGTGTGTGTGTGTGTGTGTGTGAGTGTTCTCTGAGGAAACTCAAGTCATCTTAGCTCACGTTTTGTAGTACGTGTAATGCTCTTATAATCTTCCGTCTCCAGGCCACAGCCCCAATACAATTACGTCACTCGGAAACGACGAGCGACCCGCACGATTTCAAAGTGAAACATCGTAGGGGCATTTATAGAATTGCTCGATTTCGATGCCGCGATGTCGATGTCGATGCCGATGTCGATGCCGATTCTGATTCCGATGTCGATGGCAATGACGATGCCGCCGATGTCGTAATAGAAATTTTTGTTTAGCATTAATTTCGTGAAAGAATTTGATAGACAAAAAAACAATGTGCGATACATGTTCAGGGTTAAATAAACATACATACGTTAAAACGTAGATACATAGGTATGCAGATACATAACAATCTCGTTCGATGAATTTGAATTTCTCACAGTTCTAATGCTTTATAGCTAATTATATAGATTATATTTGCCAGACTGCCGCATAACGTAGGAATTGTTTTCGCTTAATTGCGTCATTATTCAAGGCAGAGATACATAGAGAATTAGCTGCGGCTTGTAGATAGTTGTCATAGATAGTTAGATAAACGACGCTGCATGATGCACATACATATGTATCTCACAGATACAGATACGAACGGCCAGTCGCCGACTGAGACCGGCATCAGCCTCAAACTGCGCCTCCTCATCGCTCTAGCTCTCTCTCTACTATATCTTTCTCTCGTTTATCTCATTTACTTCCTACATTTGTGTTTTATTTTTATTTTCATTTTCATTTATTTTCTGTTTTTGTTTTTTGCTTTTGTTTTTTCGCCTGTTGTTGCTTTCCCTCTGTAGCTTTTCAGCTAATAATCGCTAAATACTCGTACGCTTGCAATTGTTGCACTGCACTGGGGCGTGCGCTAACTACGAGATACAGAAATGCACAGAGACAGATACAGCTACAGATACAGATACGGATACCCAGTCTCAATGCCAACTTAGCTGCGCGTTTCTGTTCCGTGTGGCTTGTCAATACAATTTCAGTTACTACTCACATGGGTGTGTATATGCGTTTGACGTTGTAGTATCTGGAAGAGCGTTCGAGCCTCAATGTATCTAACAGATGCGCAGCGACAACAACTCATTCCAAAAAACACACACAAACAAAATGTGGCCACACTTTTTATGTTGTATCTCTAAACATTACCCAACTTTTGGCTTGACCCTGAGTTTGAAACTTTGAAAGCGCATTAAAGCTTCTAGCAAATAGAATTGTAAAAATATTGAAAGCACATGAAAGTTCTAATTGAATTTAATTGCATAAATAATGAAGGATTGAAAGCACATTAAAGCTATATGATAACTAGATTGTCTCTATTCAATACACTTAATTTGGTTGAAAACTAAAAGCTCAACTAACGGACAACCAGTTTGTTTTTCACTTAGCCCTTACAAGTTACAAACGTGTTTATGACCTCACCATCAGTTAGTAAATAATTTACACACCCAAAACAAAAAAATGTGACCTGATGCTAGAAGAGTCAAGCTAAATCGAAGTTTGACAAGTATGTTTATTTAAACTTTGGCTGCTGCTTGTAAGTCAATCAACAATTGGTTTTGTGCTCAGTTTCGTAATCATAATACAAACTTCCACGAAATGGAAGAGAGAGGCAAAGAGAAAAAAAATGTAAATGTAAATGTATCTATAGTTGTATCTGTATCTGTATTTATCCATTGGTTGTCCTCGGCTGGATGTTGGCATGTGATGCTCACGTGTGTTGTGTGTTGAGTGCTGACTGCTGACTGCTTCGAGCCAGTTTCATATTTTATACAATGATCCATTGTTGTTTTGCTTGTAAATGGGGAAAACGCAGTCTAAAAAAAATATATTTGAATTTGAATTTGAATTTTTGTTCGACTTGAGCAACAGCCTTTTGTTTATGGCACTGTGTAAACATATATATGTACACACACACACACATACAAATGCCAGAGAGCCGGCCAAACTAGTTGGGGAGTGTACCAATAAGTGTGTGTGTATTTGTGTGTGACGGAAACGTGAGGCAATTTATTCTAAGGTTGTTTGAGCGAGAAACTTGTTGCTCGCATTTTCATTTCAATTATGATGACGTATACGCCGCGTCAGCCGCCTAATTACCAGCCAATGAATCAGTGGCCAGTGCCAGGAGCGAGCCTATATAATTTGCCAGCCTAATATAATTAAAGGGCACAAAACAAAGCTCAACTGTCTGGCCAAATGTCAGGCGCCATTTATCAAGTTTATTTGTGTATTTTTTTTTTTTTGCTGTTTGCTTTTTTCCCCCTTTTGAGTTTAAGGCGTTAACTGCGGTTACTGGATATGTTAACTGGACTCAAGACGGGTAGCCAACATTAAGATTTGTTTGCTCGCACTTCCGCAGGGCATTTTCGGACCCAAAAGCCAGTTCCAGTTCCAGTTCCAGCTACAACTCCAGCCTCAAGTCTTTCCCCGTCTCTGAGCTGTATTTAAAAGTAAATTTATTTTAATGACATTGAAAATGCTGCTCGTCTTTTGCACGCAACTTGGTCGAGCTTGGCGCTGACATAGTTTCATGTCTCTCGTGTTCCCAAAAACTAAAAAGAAAGAAGACAAAAAGAACTGCGTTAAATGCCAATTTTGGTATGGTTCGCTTTCGTCTTGGTGTTGAATTCTTTACTTTCATTTGTCGCTCGTCTTCTAGCTCGTAATTTGTCTCGCAATTAGTTTCATCTCTCTCTTTCTCTCTCTCTCTGTCTGTCTGTTTTTCTCTCGCATTCTGCGACCCATTTCGGCAGTAAATTAAAAGAATTTGTCGAGAGTAAATAATACAAACTGCAGCCGCACACTTTGAGCGCTTTAAATTAATGGCAGCACATTTAATTTCGTTTCATTTATTTTTTTTTTTTTCACCAGCGAGTCGAAAAGCGCTGCAAAATTGTTGACCATGTCATTGGCAATGGCACTGGCTCTGGCACTGACTGCTTGACTGACTTGGCCAACTGTCAGCTGTCCGCAGACTGCAAAATGTTGACCCAAAAGAAAGTGAAAAATGCTTTTAACTCAAGTTTAACAAGTTCTGTGAGGTTGGTTAAGGTTTGATGTTGTGTTTGTCAGCTGCAGGCAAAAGAAGCTTAAGGAAATTGTATTTATTTATATATACGAGTAGTTATACACATACATATAAGCAAGTGAAAGGGCGTTCAAGGATTTATTTTAAGAGTAACTTTTGAAAGTGGCAAGTATGTGATTTTGTTTTTGCATCCTTTCACTTTCCTTCGAGTTATTAATTAACCTGCAATATTTATGCAGACTTGCAAAGCTGACGGAATTTATAACTATGAAAATATGTTAAAAGCCTCAATATGTCAACAGTATATAAATATACACACATACGATTTATCAGTCATTCAAGCGGCTCTTTTACGTTGATCAGAAACCATTTCAAATTGACCCACATACCAAGGTGGCATGTATCCAAAACGCCACACACACACACACCTATTTCATGTGTATTGTCAGGTGTGCATTTGTCATGTGTGTGTATTTGTGTGTGTATGGGTGTTGTTGCTTTTAAGACCACTATAACGCGGCAAAAGCCAAACCATTAATGCCAACAACAAAAAGCCAAATCCCGCCTTCAAAAAAAAAAAACCAATCCAAAACTGAAACGAGCTGCTTGCATTTTATTTATTTTTTTTTGTATTTTTGAAAGTCGTTTAGATTTTGGCTTTTGGGCTCACCTTCAGTTTCAGTTTGAGCTCCCTTCTGGCCCAGCTTAAGCTTAGAATAAAGCCCCCTCACTTCCCCCCTTGACTGGAGTTTTTCGGTAACCAAACGAGTTTTTTATTTCTATTTGAAGAAGAGTCCAAACTGATTTTTGAGTTGTTTTGTTTTTGCGTTGTTTGCTTTCTGTTTGTTGATCTGTTGTTGTACATTACAAAATGAGTCATTTGTCACTTGCTGACCAAAACTGGGCATTGGGGTCGACAGCGCAAAGAAATGATATCTATGATATTTGAGACTGATGAACAACTGGCAACATTCTTTATACTTTTCGTCACAGTCACAGTGAGACATCTGTAAATGGAGACAAGTCCAAAAACTTCAACACTTAGAACCATTTGAGCTGGGGAAAATGTCATTCAACCTGCAGCTTGTTTGACCAATTTTAAAAAATTGTTCTTCAACAAACCAAATAAATGCCAAATTCTATATGTGTTTTGTTTGCTCTTTACGAACTTTGTTCTATTATTTCTGATATCAAGTATTCTCTATCTATAAGTAATTTATCGTTTCCAATTAGAGCACGCGGTTTCTTGAGACATTTGCTAAAGTTGAGATATTGAGACGGGACTCTCAATCTTTCTACCTGCTGGAATGGGCCACAAGGTTGATTAGTCATTAGAGTGCAGCAAATACGGACGACCCGACGACCCGGTCGACACAGTCGACATAAACAAGGGTTCACTGCGGAGTTCAAGTGACCTGCCAGCCTGTCATTTTTTAGCTTGTTGTTCGACGAAAAAATAAACCAAAAATAATAAAGAAGAGGCAAACAGCACGCAGGCCAAAAGCAGCCAAAAATGTTTGCCGCTATCATAAAACCATAGCAATGCAGCAAGCGAAACAACTAAAAAATCCCCGTATCCCCGAGACCCCTAGGCAGGTCGTTAGCCACCGTCAGACCAGACCAGGCCAAACAGCAGGCAGTCCCTGAGACATACATATGTACATACAAACAGAAATATATATCCCGATACCGAGTAGGGAACAGGGAGAAACGACAGGATTGCCAACCGCTTAAGTGAGGCCCAGAAAAAGGCAATGGAAATGGAAATGTTACTCAAAAAGGGAATGGGAATGAAAATGGTAAACTGGCATGGACACGTTTCGGGTTGCCATTCGGTATTGGGTTTTCTTTATTTATTGAGAAGGGACTGTCCCAAAGACATTCTCACACAAAGTGCTTGGCAAATGCCTCATAAACGCGCAGATTGAATAGATTATTGGCAGCAGGCGAACTGCTGAACAAGCATGTGACTAAAAGCAACTGAAAACCGAAAACAAAAGAAAGCCAGATACAATAACTAAAACGTCAGATGCGGAAATGCAAGCTACGAATTGTAATTCATTTAAATTCGATTAATCAAACATAACAGTATCCATTTAAATTAATTTTGAATACAAAAATTAATATTTTAATCAAAGAAATTGATCTTATTATTTATTTATCTCTTAACTTAAGAAATATGTAAAAAATAGCCAAAGCTTTATTTCTAGCAACATAAAATGTGTGAATTTATTTTGGTTTGTTAAAACAATTTCTTGACTAAGTGTATATATTTCTTTGGTATTTCTTCCGGAAGTCTATGCCAAAAGCTCACAAAACACACTTTAAGCTTTGTTATTTGCTTAGAGAAACAGTTAAAATAGTTCAAAAACCACTTGATAAAAAGACAACAAGTCACAATCGAAATTTGACGCTACTACGTTTTATTGTTCATCTTTTATCATCTGCGTAGTTTTTTTATTTCTTACAAAAAATACGTTCACACAAAATGTAGGTTAACCTGTTGTTTTTTTTACTCAGTTTTCGTTGTTCGAGTCTTTTTTGCGTATACAAATTATGACTTAATTTAAAAGTGAAAGCGTTGGCGCTGAGCTTGATGCGTAGCTAAAACGTTATTAGGTAATGCTAGAGTTTCTTTTCAGAGAGCTTTAAACAGCTTCCAGCGAAGAAGCTTTAAGGAACTTCACTATGAGGTCCCAGTGCGCAATAAGAGTGCGTGGAGACTGTGTACACTGAAAATGCACAGGACAAAGTTAGAGCCCAAAAGACGTAGTGTATATCAAAGTAATCAAGTTGCCAGGCGCAAACACACACGCACGCACAAACATGCTCTCTAATGGAATTGGCTGGGCAGGGGGAAGTGGAAGTGGAAGTGGTACTGCTGGGTCTCTCGGTTTCGTCGCCTGGTCGTGTGCGTGCCACAGAACGTAAACAAAAACACGAATGTAAAGAAGAAGCGGAAAGTGCGAGATAAACAGAAAACAGCTGTACACACCATGAACGCAGACACAGTGGTTAATGTGTGTGCGACAGAGATGACAAATTTTAGATAGAGATGCAGCGATGTGGAGGCGAGAGCGCGTTTGTTGTTGCTGTTGCCTTCAGCAAAAACCCGTTTGAGAAAAAAAAAATAAAAGTATAAAAAAAAACGGAGCCACAGCGACAGTTACGCACTTTACGCACGCTCTGAGCTGATTGTCTGTTTGTGTGTGTGTGTGTGTGTGTGTGTGTATGTCTTACTGAAGTCGTTGATATTTTCGCCTTTGCTTTGAAGAAAAACCGGCTCTCTGGGCCTCAGTTTGGGTTTGTGTTCGACTTTGGGCTCTGTGGCGGAAATACGCAGCAGCGTTGACCGCCCGCTGACACAAACACATAGTCACACACACACACACAAACACACACACTTCAATAGACGTATTTAACAAAGAAGAAGCCACGCATGAAAATTGCTTTTCATGTGGCAGGGGCAACACAGCGAAAAACGCATAGAAAAGAGAAGACATCAACGTCAGCAACGTCGCGACGCGACGAGGCAACGTCATCGACAATGTGTTGTTGTTGTTGTTATCATTATCATTGTTGCTTTTGTTGTTGCTATTTGTTGTGCTTTGTCTTGGTGTTGTTGGCCGCACACACACACCGATGGGGCAACCCTCGTATAATCAAACACCCCCACATCCCATTTGCTGCCTCACCCTTAACTTGATTTTGCTTCTTCTTTTTGTCTTCTTTTTACCCTATCAGAGGGTATTTTAATACTATGTATTCTTGATCAGGACGAAGAGTTGAGTCCTTGTAGATATGTCAATCTGTTTCTTCTCTCAGTTTTAAAGGTATTTTGATGAGTCTTGGCACAGGACCATCTTTTTGCTGCAGGGACTAAATTTTTCGAAAAGGCCAGATTAGATTACTACGTCGATTCAAAAACCAACCTATAGCTTAAATAAATACTTTGTTGATATTTTTTTTTAATATGTACATATGTATGTATATCTTTACCAGTCTTACAGATTTTGTATTTGGTATTGTCTTAATTATCATCATTAAATTTAAATAAAATATAAATGATCGATTAAAAATTAAGGCTTGTTATACAAGTTTTGGTTGTTTCTTAAATTATCTTAACCAAATTGATCGCAGATTGTGAACTAGGTAATTTTTTTAACCTTCCTAAACAACATTTTTTTCAAATCTAACCTAAATTAAATGCAGGAATTTGCAAGGGTATTCAATTGTCGATGTGCCTTTGATAACCTTTGTTTAATGTATTTTTTTTTGTTCATAATGTTGCGGCCATTGTCACTTTGGGGCAGCGCGTCTGGGGCAACCAAAAATAACTGTTTCCGGTATTTGGGTCACATGAAATTTAATCAAATTAAAATGTTCGACAGCAAAAAAAGGGGCCAAAGTTGGTGGAAAGAGGGCACAACAATTGTTTGATGTGCAGTTGTGCGTATATATGGGTGTGTGTATGTGTGTGTGTGTGCTTATGTGTGTATTTGCTGGCATTTCAACGCCAGGCAAATGCATTGCAACAGTTGCTGCGCCCCGAGGCTGGCACCCAATTTGATTATAATTTGAAGTGGATGTGGAGCTGCAACAGTTTTCCTGCTGCTTTCCCAAATGTGCAACTGTGTGTGTGAGTATTTGTGTATATCAAGCTGCTGTTGATTTCAACAGATTTGTGGGCCAACGTTGTGCAGTTTAAGTTGACAGTGGCAACTTACTCCATGCCCCCAGGGGGAATCAGCAGCAGCAGCGACTCAAGTATCAGACACATATCAAATCGTGAAGTCCCCAACGTCGCAGTGCGATTGTAAATCTTGTATGCTTATCGTATATGGCTTATCACAGCTGGCAGAACGGGTTAGCCGAATTGTGTTGAACAGTGCCAAGTGCTTGGGAACTCGAGTGGAAAGCGATTTCTCTCCGCACTGACAAACAAATGTGTCGATAATTGAATAAGCTGCATCGATAACTTTATGATTATGTCTTGATTATGTTCTTTAGCTCCAGATTAGCTTGGCTTTCAACATAACTTATCAATAAATAAATTGATTACTTAGGAGTTGGACTTGAATGAATTTTGCAATCGTATGTGCAAGCAAAAGATAAATAAAGCTTGACACAAAAATTGTCGAAAAAGTCTTAAAATAAGCTCAAATAAATCTTATATTTAATGCTCTCAACTTGCCTACTGAAAAGAGCTATAAAATCTTTAAAATAGTACAATAAATATACAAAGATTTTACTTTAAATATTAATGGCAAATTTTAAAAATTAAAAAAAAAAAATTAAATAAAGATTTGAATATAAAAATATTAAATCAGGTGAATAAAAAACTAAAATAGTTAATAATTGAATGGTGAATATGATAGATCTAAAAATAATTTAATACATTTAATATGAGTATGCTAATAATTCACTAGGAACTGGTGTCAATTAGCTAAATTTATAACTGAAGTTTGTTAAAAGAAAGTTAATCGGTTGCTTTCAATATTACCAGTTCTCCTTCATTTTCCATTTAAATATTTTAGAAGTCTGATGAAAACTTTTCGATAAATTTTGTTTGCATTTACTTTCATGAAAGTTCAGGAAGTATTTGAAAGTTCTTTATCTAAAGTAAACACACACACTTTCTCCTGCTGTGATGTTGCCAGCCTGCCCTAAAAATACCTACAAATGCGTATTTCTGTCAATCTGTCCATTAGTTACCCAGTCGACCTGCCGGCCGGCCCGAAAGCTCTATAAATGACGCCGTGAGCAGAGATATTTCCGAGATATCGAGATGATGGTGTGAGTGAGAGACGAGATGCCACTACGAAACAAATAAAAACAAAATGGCAGCCGCTCAAGCTGTTCATTGAAAACAGACAGAGAAGAAGAAGCGCCAAACTACGACGCAATATGGCCGCCATTTTGGCTTTTTTTTTACTCCGTTACATTGAGTTTGTTCGCTTATTCGGCGTCTATTTTTCGATTTTGTTTTGTTTATTTCGCTTCTGCTTTTCGTATCAGTTTCGGGCTTTCTTGGCGCGTTTTTCTTGTCTCCCGCTTCTGCTTCTTCCTCTTGTATTTTTTGTGCGTCTTCTTCTTCTTCTTGCGTAGGCGGCGACGTCATCACGCAATTTTACGCATCGGCTTCTCACGTCGCGACGCGCTATTTTCGATTCGTTTTTATTTACATTTTGAAAGCGCTAAAAAAAAGCAATCGACAAGAAACAACGCCAAGACGTTGTCGTCAACTGTGAAACGGTTTCGATGCCAATCATGCGTGAATTACGCGATTAAATTGAGTTTTACGCTTTTTCGTGCAGCATGCAAAACGCTTCGCATCCGAATAGACAAAGGCAACCCGACAAAAAGCGAAAAACCCAGTTAAATGCGGCATGTGGCCTTAGCCTTAGCTTTACAAGTATTTCCACCTTCTCCACCTATTTGAATGTTTTGTTTTTTTTTGTTGTTGTTGCCGCTGGGGTCGCTGGGCGTGTCGACTGTTGTGGGCGTTGGCGTTGCTTCCGTTTTAATGGCATCTGTGTACGCAGTTTTTGTTGTTGTCGTCATCACACGCTGCGTATACGTAATGTCAGTTGAGTTGCTTCTTTGCTTGTCGCCTGCTGTACAGCGTCTGTCTCTCTGTCTGCCTGCCTGTTTGCTTACGTAGCATTTCCTTTAGGCATTCAGCAGGCGACTGCTAAGCCGCCTTTTTACACACACATTCTCCACCCGGAAAGAAAACCTTTTCAATTTTATTTGACTCATTTTCGTATTCGCTTTTCATGCCATTTTCCTTGTAGTCTCATATTTATGGCTTCCCACTTATTTGTTCGCCCCTTACCCGGCTCATCTACTACCCCATTGCCAAACAGCTGTAGGTTTCATTAGTAGCCTGGCCATTATCACCATTGCCCCAAAGAGGCGTGGGCATTGAGCATTGGAGTGGAGTGTGGGCGTGTCAGCAGCATGTGGGCGTTTTCAAAGACGTCATAATGTAAATATAGCATATATACACTCAATTCAGTACTCATTGTTGTCCTCTTACAGCTTCTCTGATTCTCATTCGCTGTCTCTCTTTTGGTTTCCCACCTCTCGATGACGTCGAAAGAGTTCAAATTGTTTACTTAACATTGGAATCAATGCAAATTCTTTAAATTCCAAATCATACGTAGTTTCAACATAGTTCTGTTTTTTACTTTTTTTTATTTTTGAGAAGTTATGTGCTTGGCTTGAACTTTGGCAAACATTTTTGTAGTGAGCATGCAATGAAATTGCTTAACATTTTCATTGGCATTTTCTTGACATTTTTGTCGATTACAATGAACGCTCGTAAAATTTTATCACCACTAATAAAATTTAATTGAAACAGGAAACTCTCGCATAAATTTGAGCAGCGTATGGAGACAAAACACACACACACGCATCGAGGGGCGGTCGATAGAAGATTTCCAAAGTGAAAAGAAATCCTTATGTGCGTTGAGGGGTTGCCAGGGGCTGCCCTCATCGATGGGTAGTTTATACTGCGCATCGGAAATGCAATTGGATATGGTCAATATACTGACTTCTTATGTATCTCAGTTGCTGTAATCTGAAGCGTTCTTAAGTTGCTGATTTGACAGCTGTAAATGCACATGGATACGATTACTTTGTGAGATTCAACTTGGCTGCTTGGGCTTATTAAATCTTAAATAAAGCTCTAAATTGAAGACCCTCATCAATGGGCTGCGCCTGCGTGGTAACTCATTCACATGACCCAATCTTATGACGTTGCCAAAATTCATAGAAATTCGTATTAATCACAAGTCTAAGGTGATGTCCCGTTCTCATCGCCCCAGGGGGGGAATCTTGACAAGTCGATGCGTCATTTTCCAAATAATACGTATTATGCTTAATAATCTCAAAATTCAAATAAGAATCAAATTCACAGGTTGCGAGAGAGAGAGCGAAAGAGTTATACTAAGAGAGAGCGAGACATTCTCCGGCGTTTAGCGTTTTGTTTATACGCCCATTTGGGTTATTCAACTTTCGGGAACGACCGATTTCGATGCCGAGCCGTTGATCCCGTTTGACTCTTCCAACTGTTTGGGTTGTACACAAATTCTTTTTATTTTGTATACTTTTTCCCTCAAGTGTGTGTGTCGTTTTTTGGTTGTATTTTGTGAGTGTCGTTTTATGTTTCGGCATTTTATTTTCATTTTAACTGGGGAGCAAACGCATTTAAATATTTTAGATTTGTGTGAGTGTGTTTGTATTTTATATGTATGCTAGTATGTGTGTGTGTAAGTATTTGTATTATTGTGAGTGCGTTTTTGATCGCATCAATTGGCTCGGTGCGTCTCGCTGTTTGAATCGCAAAGAATTTCAATTGCAGTCCATCGTCCATCGTTTATCCACTTGTCTCTCTTTTATCTCTCTCTCTCTCTTTCTCTTTGTTTATTATGTATTTTCTCTTTTATTCCTGCTGTTGTCATGAGATTACGCAATAATTTGTGAATCAGTCACGAGAGTAGGCCAATGAGATATGACATAGGAGGAACTCAGCAGATAATTTAAATCCAAAGTCGCTTCTTTGCGATGTGATGAATCAGGAATCAGTAAGGATCAGATCAGCCTATTACTTGATTTATTTTATTTATTACAGCCTACAGCGACTTTTAGAAGTTCGGGAAAAATTTATAAGTTTTTGAATGCTGAAAATTTTGCTATTTTTTGATTAATTTGAGCTGCTAAATTCTGAATGTCTGATTATTTGAAACTGCTAGAAATGCTTAGATCTTGAATCTATTAACAATTAAGTTGTTTTTATTAACTAAATATTTTATTGGACATTTTTAGCAATATTTCTGTACAGAAACTGCAATTGTAGCCACATCTTGCGGCACTCAACAAATAATTTAAAAAGAATTTCCAACTTTGAGTATCTTTTTTAATCAAAGCGGGGGTTTGATTTGCCGGCATCTAATTTGTTCTCTCTTTCCTCTTTCACTCGCTCTTCATTCTGCTCTCTCTCATTCTTCTTTTTTTTGTTGTGTCTCTTTGGAGGTGTTGAAATTTCAGAAAACGGCATTGAGGGTTCATTGTCTCGCTCTCCGATAGCAGCCACAACAACCAATACAACAACAACGTCGTCTCGTCGTACCAGAGCAGCAGCTGCTGCAACAGGTGATCCTTTGCCATGGCCTGTGCGTCGTCTACCTTTTGCCGGCTGAAGGTCAACAAACTTGGCGGTGACAGCGGCAATGTCGGTGGTGGTGGCAGTGCCACCAGTGGCGGCCAGAGGCAAACGAACTCCGTGACGCCGCCGCAGTCTATCTATGCAAGTGTGTGTGTGTGTACGTGTCTGTACATGCGTGTGTGTGTTTTATTCCTTTTGTGGCAACGTCGTGCAGCGAAGCCTGAAAAAACCGTAATTTGAATCCAATCTTTTTGGGGATTCTCTTTTACACACACGAAAAATGCCAAGAAGAAGAAAAAGAACAAGAAGAAGAAGAAGAAACGACGACGACCACGACGAAAATGCCGACAATCAAAACAGAAACCATACGAACACCAAACGAAATTCAGTCGAAAATTAACCATAAAATAAGACAAGATACACCATAAAATCGCCATACAGATACCCTGTAAGATTGAAAAAAAATTAGATGTTACGAGTTTAAATGAAGAATCAAATAAAATTATCTTGTATAAGAGTTTAGATGTATTCTAAAAAATGTGTAATGCGTTCAACACGAAAGTATCTTGAAGATACATAAATAAGCTTAAGTCCTAAGAGTTAGAGAGCTAGTAAAGTCAAGCTTTTAATCCGAGTAAATAATAAACTTTAAATAACCCGCCTTATAAAGCAAAAGATACTCTGTCATACTTTTAATACTCATTTCCCGAGATAGAGTATATAATAAGTATAATAAAACCTAGACTTCAATGCGTGTCAGATTTAATTTATTTATATGCAGAGCGTAAGAGAGCGAGATAGAACTAAACAAAGAAGAGAGATTTAGTTAATTTCGTCATGAATCCAAAAATATGCCGTTGCCTGTTCGGAGTCGGTCAAGCAACCCAAAAACCAAAACCAAACCCAAACACAAATATAAATCCAAATATGAGACAACGTTCGTTAGACTTTTATTTTGTTTTCGTTGTGTGTATTGTGGTTATTGTTGTTGTAAAGCGGGCCAAGCTTATTGACCATCCCGTGCAGTGACGAAATTTATGCCAAAGGTAATTACCAGTAGGCCCAACAATTTGTTGGCATGTTTGTTTTGGCCTCCAGATTGTTGACTTCCCCGAAAGCTGGACTAAAGCCATGGGAAGCTGGCGACTCAACTAATTCCAGCTATCATTACCAACAATGGAACTTTGCACATTCTCTGTGTTGTCTCTCCCTCTATATTTTTCTTTCTATTGGTTTTCTATTTATTTAGTTTTGCGTGCTCGTTTCTTTAATTGGTTACGTGACCGTCGAGCGGGTGACGGCGGTGCAGCTTTCACCCAAATATTGAGCCCTTCAAATCAATTGATATGCGATAGCCCAGAGGTCTAATCAAGTCAAATTGAGCATATTCACATATGAGTGTATTCTCTTTTATTATTGCTGTCATACATATCCCAAACACTTTCGCTGTCGAGACAACAATCTGGCAACACTGGCAGCTAGCCAGACATACATATATACATAGGCTTAAGGACTGTGGAGTGACCCATTTTAAGCAACTGCCAACATAGTTGACTTGCCTCTTCTGTCCTGGCCTGGCCTGTTCTACTTGTCCCACTGACTCTGCCAATTGCAAATGGCGTCAAATTCCTGCTTCCTGCTTTTGACCGTTGCCATGCCCGGCCCTCGAAATAGGTCAGCCAGCTCTTTTTTTCTGCGTTTTTAGTGTATTATCTTCTTTTTTTTTGTTTTGTTTTGTGGAATCATATTCGAAACCTGCAACCGGGCAACGTTGCGCATAAGTTTGTTATGACTAAGCTTTACCTCCGTGTGCCACATGCAAATGCAAATTGAAAAAAAAAAACAACGACGACAACAACAGCAAATTAAGCATGGGAGCAACCCAGCAGAATCAACATTGAAATAGCAGCAACAAATATAACAACGTTGTTGCCTCAGCGCCAAATGATGACACACATTTGTTGTGAAGCGTTCCCAAAAAATGTCGACATAGATATAAAAAAGTCGAAGTATTCATGATCTAAGCAAAGCCCCTTAAAAAATTTAAAATACTACAATTTTTAGTAATAATTATTAAATATTAAATAATACAAATTGAATTAAATGTAGCATAAAATGTTTAATAAATACCAAGTTCAGTAGTTTGCTGTTTATTATACTGACTTACTAAATTCTTTTTAATAAACCACAAATTAAATAAAAAAAATTAAATCCAGCTATAAAGGTGCTTTCATTTTAAGTGCCGAAAAAATGTATTTATGAGCTGGCGTCGTGTTGATAAGCAGTAAACATGTATATTCGAGTGTGTGTGCTATTTTGATGCATACTGTATGAGAATGTATGGATCTACAAATATTTCGTAGGCCAACTTTAAATGTTGCTTTTGCCGGCATTTGGAGTTGTGATTTGGTGTATTTTTTTCTTTTCTAAGAGACGCTGCAAACTAATGATAAGTGTGTCACTCGCAGTGTTTTGCTCATATTTGAATGCAGTCCGTTCAAAAAAAAAGAGTAAAATAAAATAAATTTACTGCAGCCACAACAACGCCAAGTGTTAAATGTGTGCCAACCGCCTGTCTGTACCGCTCCCCGCCTTTCATCCCCCTTCACTCCTTGTCCCCTTGTACCCCGTCTATTTGCTATTTGCACTTCCCCCTTGCTTAACTCAGGCGGTTGGGAGTCATTGAGTCTCAGTCGGCGTAAACAAATTTAGCGCGTCGCCTTGTCACAGAAATTAAATTCAAAGCAAGTCAAGTCAAGCAACAACAATAATTTGCTTTAGCAATGCCAATTGCCTCGTGTTGTTGTTGTTGTTGCTGCTGCTGCTTGTTAAAATTTCATAGCAAAATTTATTTGGTGTCACTGTTACAATGTTGTGTGTCATGTTTCGGAGTTGAGCGGCAGCAACAACAAAAACAACAAAATAGTAAAATTATTGCACGTTAATAATTCGGGGGCAAATGCGTAAAAAAATAGCAGCAAATTACAAACGCCCCCATAACAGCCTTGCCCCAGACTCAGCTCAAGTATAATATGAGTTCTCGTATTTGATATGCGACTATGGAAATTGTTTGAGTTGAGTTCTGTTTGTTAGATCTTGGATAAAGTGCAATGTACATATTCAAATTTTTATTGCTTTATTAATTGCCCATGTATTCGATTTTTGTTATCAAATTAACCCTTTAATTAATATTATATTAGGTAATTAAAGTGCGTTTTCTATAGGAGTTGGAAAACAGAAGAAATGTTGAAAAACTTTTTGAGCTTTCATTAATAAACTCATTGCAATATCTAATGTTGTTTGTTTACTAAATGAAAATCTCAAATAGAGACTTTTTTCCGTAAAATGCTGAAATTTTAGGTTATATCTTAGAATTTCATTATTGTTTGACGTTGACTGAACATAATAAATTTCGCAATTTAATTGCTTACATCAGACACATTTTGATTGAAATTTATGACTTGTGTGTTGTCCTCCGTCTTTTAATCTTATGCTCAAACTCAATCTCATTTTCATTTTCATTTCTCATTGCTTGTTGAATTTTTCATTTTCATTTTTCATAGGCACAACAAAATGTTGGTCAATGGCACAAAGAAATTTCAGCAGACGGACCGTGAGTTTAATTTTAACACAGATAGATATTTGATATCGCGACAAGAAGAGATACGCCTAAATGAAAATAGTAATATTTTGTTTACATGCTCTGTTTACGAATGTAAAAAAAAAATGTCATAATTAAAAAGACTTTGACATGCCCATTGATTTGTGGGCGAATTTCGAATACCACAGAAGATTTAAAGTATCTGCAGTGAGAATGTATTAGAAATTTTGTTGTTTACTTTTCATTTTCATTTCGTATTTCGTAGCAAGCCAAACAATTTGAGTTTTCCTATTTACTTCGTAGTGGGCAATTGATTTTCTTCCTATTTACATTGGACTGCTGTAAACTGTTTGGTCTTATCATTTGAGTAAATATTTATCCCGACGCTAATTGAAAGGCGGACAAAAGAGACTTATTTGCATACCAGCCAGCTTGCCAGCTAATGCCAGACAATATTTAGTTGTAGTGCCTGCATTGATAAACTTTATACGAGTTGCTGCCACAAAGCACAAAGAGTGGCCTAATTAGTGTCAAGTGTTGCCCCAGCGACGACAGCAACAACAACAACAACAACAACAACAACAACAACAACAACAACAACAACAACGACGACGACAACAACTTCAATGAAAATGACAACATCGCAGTTGCCATACAAAAGAGGGAAGTCAATTAGAAAGATACAAAGCGCAGAGACCGTGTTTGAGCTCAGCTCGGGCCTAGCTCTGGGTTCAGGTTCGGAGTCTGCGCTGCAATGCTTAAATTGCAACATGAAAAAAATAAAAATAAACATAAAAAATAACAACAAGAAGCAAAAAAAAAAAGATACATATACATAAGAAATGTAGTATTGCATGCCGAACAGTAGCTAATACACAAGTATCTACAAGTACACACGAGTTGTCGACAACAGCGCCAATGGGCGCTGGCAATACGAAATACAAATCGAGACGACGACGCTGTTGCTTTTGTGTCGCTTTGCTAGTCGAACTGAATCATGACCCAATAACCCAATTTTCCAAATGCCAGCTATCTCGCTCGCACTTGCACTCGTACTCGGCGTCGACCGCAATGACAGCGGCAAACTGCAAGTGGCCCCGGCAAACGTGGGCAAAATGTAGCGCACAGATACAAAAAAAAAAACAAACAAAAAAATCAGCAAACTACACATTACACATAAGCTCGGATACGTATTGAGCTGGCATTGAGCTAAGGCTGCGCTAAGGCTGAGCGGCAGCTGTTGCCTGTCTCTGCCCCATTCTGGGGGGTAAGGGGACAGTGACGGTGCAACATGTTTAGTTTTATTTCATTTATGTATTTTGTTCGATTTTTTATGCATTTTTTTTCTACATCGCCATTTGCAATGCATTCATTTTCATCAGCCACTGATGCAACGGAAGACAAAGCAAAGCGCCAATAAATAAGCTTATTTTTAGTTTATGTTTTTCTCTATTTTCTATTTTGTCATTGCAAAGACAACAAAAATTGTCGAGATGCATATCGAAATGTATTTCAAGTGTGCGATTGCCAAGTGTCGAGTTTTATCTATTCATTTATTTATTTCTATTCTTTTCAACATACTTCCTAGTTCAAACTGAGAGTGCGACAAAGAGATTACATTTTATTGATAAATTGATAAATTGTAAATAAGTAATTAAATATTTTGAACTTGCTTGCCGCCTGGCACTTTACAAACGCATCTAAATCAAATAAGTTAATGCAAATAACTCTGTCAGTCAGTCATTCACTTACTTACTCACTCCCTAACACGACCTGTTTTTGTGGGCCGAGAATATCAAATATTTATTAGTCAAGCTGGCTGTTGAACTGTCGCTTAGGGGGTGCAATGACACCCCAAATTGGCGCCGTAAATATGTTCACACAGTTTTATGAACTCTGATTTGAATCTTTTGTGTATTGTTCTCAATTTGAAGCTAAATAAAGTAGTAGGTGCTTCTAGTTTTTGTGTACATATTTGGGTCATCTTAAAGCAGAATAAATCAACCTTTAAACTTATGAATTTTCTGTAATATATTCATGTTTCATAATGTTATCAATTCATCCCTGAATTGTTTTGTTTTCTGTTTTTTTTACTCTCCCTACCCACACTACGTATACAGGATACATTAATAAAATTACGCATACGCATTGTTGCCTTACTTATACTATCAAGTTTCGACAGAAACATTATCACATAGCCAAATGCTGATTAGTGCTTTTACTTCTGCATTAAGCTTTTGTTGCCATCATATTATGAACAATTTATGACATAGATACAATAAAATGCTTAATGCACGCCTTGAATTTAAATGCACAGCCTTGGAATATTGTCTGATTTGGGCGCTACATGTTTTTGGACAAAAGCTAAAGGTAAACGCGAAGTGCCATACACAAAACTTGTATATAAATAAATAAAAACAACGGCAACAACAACGAAAAGTAAAAACAAAATGTATTTTTAGGCGGTTGCATGTTGCCATCACGTGATGACTGCGGGCTCGAAAATTATGCGTCGCTTATGTTGATTTGATGTCTTAATAAATTGATTATTAAAGCATATTCCCGTTGTTATTGTAGGAGCAGTTAGTTTTACTTTAACTTAATGATGCTTTGTAAGGGGAACTGTCAATTTGTTGTTAATTGTATTGTTTGCTAAAATGGGGAAGCTTGTAAGATTGAATTGGGGAATTCATATTGATTGTTCGATTGAAAATAATGTTAAGCCAATCTAATACATGGAATAGCCTGGCATTGACAGAATAGATTTATCGATTTAGGATGTTTAATTACACATTTCCAACTTACAGAGCACATGGGAATACTCAATTCAATGAAAAACTTCGCTTTATCTTCAGAAAATTGTTTTTATTAAACAATTTTGTTTTTTTTTAGAAAGTAATGGAACATTTTAGCTGTCTCTCTTTGCCTAACTTGATAATCTATAACATTGTTCAGCTGATATAGTTCGATCTAACGGTCTCGCCAAGAATTCTTTAGCCGATTTAGGCACACAAAAAATGAAATAAAGAAACAAAAAGTTCGTTTGGTCAGAATGTATGTAATGTGCGTGTGTGTGTATGTGTATGAGAGTGCGTGTGTGTATGTGCTGTGTAAATAAACAAATTCAAGGTTGTTTACCAACAACAGGCCTCTGCTTCCTTCTCCTCCCCCCTCCCTCTTGGCCGCTGTTGCCCATCAAGTTAGCTTTGAACGCTATCACCTTCAATGTTTTGAGCGCCTCGCGAGTTTTTTATTTTTATTTCTATTTCGTTTTTTTCTAATTTCGGTGACATATGAAAAAAAAATATTCTCGTGGTTTGTCGCCGTTAGCTGTAAAGGGCCGAGAACGTAGTACAATATTTCTAGCAGACGTTGTTGTATTGTATATTTTTTTTTGTAATTTGCTTTTATTATTTATTTGTTAGCGAGAATATTTTGTTTGTGGGTTTGTTAATTTCATAAATTAAGCTGCCATTTTTGCAGCTGTATTTGTACATCTAAATATATAGAGTATATGTATGTGCATGTATGTCTGCCCATATATGTACATACGGCTCTGTATATACTAGACTATTGCGTGTAAATTTATTGTTGTGCTTCGTCCATTGGCATGTTAGTAATAATGAATAGAAAAAATGTAGCCCATTTTTTTAGGCACCGCATATGTAAACAATATGTTGTATGCCGCAATGTTGAGGCAAATTTTTCATATTTTATTTCAATTTATTTATCAAGTGCTCACCATTTCCTGCCCCTCTTCATCCGCCTTCGTAATCTAGCCCCTTACATCGACGAACTTTTATCAGACCGCTGTAATTTCAAATTTATGCTCGTGTTCGTTTTTTTTTCCGTACGCTTCTTCGTCAGTTGTTGTTCTTTTTTTCAAGGTGAATTTGATTAAACAAGCTGGCATGTCAATCCCAATAGCTCGACTTGCAAATACCCTGTTAAGAATACTGATGAGATGTTAAACCATATTCCGATGCTGTACACAGTTCTTTAGTAGCCTAGCATGAGCTGTGCATATGCTCAGTACAGGGTATTTTGAACTGTTTCATTTATGGTTGTAATTTATTTGGAATTTGTTTATTTGTAGCTGTAAATCAGTTGCAGAAACAACCAGAATTTATACAAAAGAACTTCAAAAATATATTTTATACTCTAACAGAGATTAATTTGGAATTTTACTAGAATGCGTAACGCACATATGTTGGGCCTTTTCAATTTAAGGGTATTCAGTCTTCGGCAGCTTGAAACATGAACAAACATAAATTGGGAAATTTAAATTTCAAATTAACTTTACAAGGTGAACTGGATCAAAAAATTTGTATTTGGAAATTACAACAACGTTCTTTATTGAAAATAATAAAATAGAAAAAAAATCCATTATAATATTGTAATAAAATAAGAGGCTTAAAATTATACAAAAACGAGCAAACGTTTTATGAAGAATATTTAATATGCCTTTTACAAATGTGTAGTATATAATTTACTATTAAATAACTAACGCATTTAAAATGAAATTTCTAAAATGTATTTATTAAACATAATAATATAGAAAAAATTATTGATTGCATTTGTTTTCTATTCTTTTTCAGGTAAGCTACCGTTTCTTAAATGAACTATTGACGGAAGACTTTTGCAAAGCCATTAGCATGTTCTGAAGCTAACACTTTTGACAGTATTTTGTTTTGGGAAAATGTGAAAATAAAATGCAGAACGAATTGCATTTGGAGTGCCAGTAAGAAAAAAAATCTTTTTGCCATTTAAATATTTTCCATATTTATTGAATTCGTTAACGAATAAAGCCCAAAATAACTGACAATTTATACAAGCACGATTGCCGGGCCTCTGGTTGTTATTGTGTCTACTGCTGTTGGCATTGTAAACAAACAACGACCGTTGAGATTGCATAAAAGTTTTAATATTCGAATGCGCTGAGTGTATCTCTCGCTCTCCCTCTTTTGTTTTACTCTCTTACAATCTATAAGTTGTGATAATAAAAATATACTAATAATAACACGTAAAATGTAATAACAACTTAGAATAATTAAATAGAATAAAAACAGACGTTAGACTTTAGTGATGTAAATCCAAACAGTGACTCGATTTTAACATCAAAACGTAATAACGACACAAAAATGAATCGCGCTCTCGGTATATTTAAATATTCTGCATTCAAAATAAATTAGTTGCGTTTTTAATAATTATTATTCGTCGGAATTAAGGAATTGGTCAAATGATAACAACTGAGGCTGTCTAACAACCGAATAAGACGACCTTGGGATAAGCAGACGACCGCCAGGTTGAGACCCTCATGGCCATCAGTCAGTCGGTATATCGGGTATGCATTATGCAGGCCCCTACAGTTATCAGTTGGACGCTTTGTCAATGCAACAATGCGCCCTCATGGAATGCCAAATGCAACCTTGGCCCCAGAGCACACGACAATGCACACGAAAGCGTGCCAAATGGCATAAATGGTCTGACATTGCCAATGACGATAATAACAAAAATGTATTTCTTCTTCTTACCCAAAAAACACATGCAACTCGTGCAGGGTTCAGTTGAGAAACAAAGAGACCGGCTATAAAGTTGATAATTTTTAAAGAGTATCTCACAGATTGTACATGGTTTCATTGCTGATTATGGAATAATAATTAAAAGCCATCAACTTCAATTACCCGCCCACGCAATCTTGTGATTGGCATTGCCATTGACAACATTATTGGCCTTAGTTTGTGTGTGTTTTGTATTTGCTTTTACTTTATTTAGGCATAACTCAAGGATCTGTCAAAGCCATTTGACGTCCCGCATGACACAGCTCAACGGCAACTCAAAATCAACAGCAACATTGCCGCAAGGTTTGCACTTTGGCTTTTGCTTTTTAGCCACCATGGCGCAAATCCGTTAGCCATTGTCAGCACAAATTCCATTTAATGCCATTTTCATACACACACACACACACACACACAGAGTTTTCCTTGCCAGCTTAGACTCTGCTTCTCGCTGAGTGGTTGTGGCTGTGACTGTGGTTGTGGTTGTTTGTGGCAGCATTTGCCCCGTGGCCATCAAGTCTGCCTGCCAAACGGCCGTCTAATTGTAAGTGGCATTGTCATTTCACTGCAGGCCGCGTTACACAGCCCGATTGTGGGAGATTACAGAGAGGCAGAGAGGGAGGCAAAAGTTTTAAGAGGGAGGCACCGAATCGACAGGGAGGAAGAGCGTTCACTAATCTGAGCTGAAAAATTCCAGCTATTTTAAGGTATTTCCTATAGCTATGCAATTTCGTTGTTGTAGCCGCATAGTTTTGCAATCATTATTATATACCCTGTACGTATTGATTAGCAAAAGTGGGGTATATGTATTTCTTGTAAGTTTATCTAACAAAAAGAAAGATATTTTTTAAAGCTGTTAGGCCGTAATATAGATATAACTTCCACTTTATATTTTCTCTTTTACTCAATTCACTCAATTATTGGTTCGCTATTTCTCGCTCGCTCTATTGAAAGTTCTAGTTCCAGTTCTAGTTCCAGCTAGTTCCAGCTAGTTCCAGCTAGTTCATATGAACGTAGTCGCTGACTAACCTTGCACAAATATTGCAAATTGACCTTTACATAAATAAACGCTCCCTCGTCATCGTCAGAATGTGGAAATTCATGCTGTTTCATTGCACTGCCATTTCTGTACCTATTTTTATCTCTTTCTGTCGCAATTTCTGTTTCTGTTTCAGTTATTTCAGACATTGTTATTGACACTTTTTTTATAATTTAACGCATTTATTTTTCGAACGTGCCTTTATATTTTCTACTTAGTTCATTGTTATTTTAATTGTTGTAGTAGCTTGCATTTTGTTTTTACGTTTTACATAGTTTTTTTGATTTTGTTTTTTCTTTTCTCTGTTATTCTGTCAGTTTTGTTTATGCAACGATTATTTCTGTTTAAAGCTCTGCGTAATTATTCCAATTTTGCTAAGCTTTAAATTTACAATTGTCAGTTGAGTTTATAAAATCACACACATACAAACATATACAAATATGTACATACATATGTATGAGTATGTTGTGTAATTAGCGCTTTTGTATTGTGAAAATGCACAAGCTTGTTGTATCTTTTTTTTTCAATTAACGATATGAATTCAAATGAAAAGCCAATAAAAAGTTGTTAAAACTTGGAAAATCTCGTAGAACAGTGCATTTCATTAGGTAATTGACAGCTCCACAATTACAGATATGCCAGATTAACAGAATGATTGTTAAAATGCAAAATTAAAAGACTAAATAAAATGCGATTAACTTCTTCATTTGTTCCCATTTATTTTGTAGTTACCTTATCCCTTTAAAAACTTTTACTGCAGTTGGTTGAACCAAAAATAATAAAAACTCTGTAATAAAGTTTAAAGAAATCCGCTTATCATGACTCAATCTTCGCTAAAGAAGACTTAGCAAACAAAATCATCGCCTTAACAACCAAAAAAAAACTAAAACAAAATCAAGAGCACTACGTTTAACAACTTCATAAGTAGTTTCGCTTTAACTCAAACTCAAAAATCAGCTGCGGCTTTTGGCTAATTGTCGATTTTAACTTTCTACAAAATTGGGTGCCAAAAATAGGATTCAATCTGCTTTAAATGTAAATCAATCTAACAAATCATTAACTCGACCAAATTATCAAGTTAGTAAATTGTTGCGTTGTTGACAGAAACCTATGCAACATGCCACACACAATGCTGACAGAAATTAGTGTCAGTGAAGCCAATTTTAATGGCATTTTAATGGGTTCGCCTGGAGCACTGAACAATGACAGATGATGGAACGACTGACAGACAGAGAGGCAAACAGAGAGAGAGAGAGAGACAGAGACAGACGGAGAGATCGGCCTTCCTGGCAGAATGTGGGGCTAGAGTGAAATTCATATGTGGCAACCACATCGTCAAATGCCAAATATGTAATTTGCATTTAATTTGACATTTCAAATGCGTCGCGACGCCAGAGAATTTAACAACTGGCAATTATGGTTAACTTGGTCAGCCAATTGCAGGCAACACATTCGCGATATTAGCCCAGTTAATGGCATTTCTCATTTGACTTGCATTCCTTTTTGCCCTGTCACGTCTGCGTGCATCTTAATTAATTACATTTTGACCTGAAACTTCAGCTTTTTGTGTACATATTTAAAAATTGGTTTCATATTTCGTTTAGCTATTTTTCTGCCATTCATTTTTATATTATTTAATTTTTTTTTAGCTTTAGTTGCTGTTATGACAAGCCATCAACTGATGCATCCGACCCCTCCCGCTCCCCGTTCTCGACCTACCGCTGCAATGGCGCATTATGTCAGGTGCAGTGGCAGGACTGTAAGTTGCTTCCGCTTAGTGAACCGTTCAATGCCCCCTCAATCTCCAATTCCTCCGCCCCGTCACCCAATTTTCCCCTCTCTGCGCTGCAGTCACCGGATACATTTCTTTGGCCTGCTCGTTTGAAAATGTATTAAATTTCAAAAGAGTTTTTGCTTATCCGCCGTGCACTACAAAGAATGCCGCTAATCAATAGCATCAAGCTGGCGGTCAAGAATCTATATAAGATTTTAACGGATACCCTAACAAATGGCTTTAGTTACTTATGTTTGTTACTTGTGAGAAGATAGAGGGACTGCAACTCTGCTTTGTGTATCACTTCACTTTGTGTATCAAAGCCAGAAGGCAGAGCTGTCAGTTGGCTAAAACTAAAGGAATAACACAAAAAGCTAATTAGTATTGTGCCAGAATTAGATGGGGAAAATGCTTGAGTAACTAAAAACCAATAAAAAAGCCATCTCTTTAAGCCGAACCTAACTCTACTTGATTTTATTAGTATTTTATTTTCCCTCCGTTATCATCTGTCTTTGCCCACAAAATACTTATATAAAATGATTTAACACAAAAAGAGTTGAGATGACGTTTAAAGTGTCATAAGCGTAAAGGACTTAAGAGGTTGTTAATTTGTGTCCCTCTTTTTTTTGCAAGTCTGCAACTTTGGGGAAAATGTCTTTTTAGCACGTCGTTTGGAAGACATTTCCATTTCCATTTTAACTGTAATCGACAGCATTAAAGGCATGCTGTAAGCTACAATAAAAAAATACAACAACTGAATTGCGTGTAAACTTACTGACAACAACAACAAATGTCTACAACAAAATGTACTTAAAGTTGTATGTTTCTTGCGCTTGTTTTTTATTGCATTGCATTTTGGCATTACAATTCCAATTCAAGTTGGCAATTTCTCTACGACCCGCGGGGCGTGGGGTTTTTTTCACTTATTTTTTTTATTTTCTTGAACATCAAAATAACCGCCTGTTCGCGTTCCCATTCCCTTTGGCGAACAAGTCTAAGCTCTTTGGCGTAATTATGAAACTTTTTTGTATTTTAATTGGATTTTTATTGATTTTACGCACGTGATGACCGGGCACAAACGATACTATCACAAGCTTGTATATTATGGATACGGCCTAACCTAACGGTAATGGCCAGAAACGCAGCTGCCACTGCAGACTGGATCCCCTGGATCCCAATGCCCCTGCCACAGGCAGTTCCAGTTGCAGTTGCAGAGACAATGGACACAAAACTGCAAATGCTAATAGGAAAACGTGATCTTCGCTATTGCTCATTATTTCAAATACAATTCGACTGCGTATGCTCTTAAGGTTTCCCTTTATAAGCATATACATATATCGTATACTATATACCTTTTATATCTCTTATTTTATTTTGTTTTTTTTTTTTTTGGTTTTTCTGTCGCGATGAAAATGTCGCTGATAAATTCCATGGCAGCTCAAGGCGCGTGATATGCATATTTGGGTATCTTTCCATAGACGGAAATGCTAAACAGATGTGAAGTATATAAGTGTGTGTGTGTGTGTAAGGCCACGCCCCTTACCTCCCCCTTCCTGCCTTAGGCAGTTGAGCAAGCTCACAAATCTTTCCCAATTATTTGGGTACTTTTCAAGTTGCCTTTTCTCTATTTAATAGTGAACACATATATATATGTATGTGCTTATTTATTTAATTAAATTTCGATTGCTGTTTTTAATTTACTTTGATTGCAATAATAAATTATGTTTATTTACATTTTATTTTGTTTGGGTGTGGCATATATGTATTTGTATTTGTAATTAATGACCAATATATTGTACTTGTATCTGATTTTTATTGAACAACTCGTTAATATCAATAACAATTTATGCATATATTTATTTATTTATTTATTTATGACTTTCCCTACTTTTACATTGATTGATAGATGTTTTTTTTATTGTGTTTTCAAATTAAATTAAAGTGCGCTGGAATTTTATTTATGTATTTAATTGATAAATGGTCTTCATTAAAATGTATAGTATTTATATAGTATAGTATTTAAAGCATAAATTAAACATAAGCCTGTTGAGTCATTTAGCTTTGCCAGCGTTAAGAAAACGGCAGTTCCATTAATTTAATGCTCTTCGATAATATATAATGCATAAATTTGAGATTTATATGCGACCGACTCTAACGGTAAACGTGAGTCAAAACCAAATCCCCAAAAAGTTATGGCCCACAACCGGTTGAGGTTAAGATTTTTAGGATGAATCGACATTGAAAGCACCGACAAGAAAGTATGCAAACAGAATAAAACAAACGAGTAAAAAAAAAAAATTTAAAAAATAAAATAAAACAAAAACACGGTGGTTGAAGGGCAACCTTCACCTCGAGCTGAGCGCGCACTTGCTGCCAGGCAGTGGATGACCCAAAAAGTACAATAAAAATTTCGTAATTGGCGGAGAAACTTCAGAATGCAATGCAAGACGAAATTCGAAAGTTATTACGCTTAATTTGTGGGTCAAATGGCAAGTCGGACTCGGTTTCGGACAACGGACAACGGCAACGGGCTTTTCCCTTTCGCAGCTGAAGACGCCACTCTGATTTGAAAGTAAAGATTATGAGAATGCCAGAGAGACTCTCTCAGGGGAGTTTCTCATATATGAGAAATGCAACGGCCTTAATTTATATGATTAGCAGCTGCGGTGCAGGGTATGCAGATAAGCCCGTTGATTCATGGGCTCCCATAAACGGTATGCAACGAAATGAAATTTCAAACAAGTGGGTCAGAGGTATGGCAAAGCAACATATACAACGCAACACAACACAACACAACACACATACAATATGTTGAAACGTTGAACAATGCAAATTTCGATCTTGTAGTCGTTGCTGCTGTTGTCATTTTGAGGCAGGCGTTTCGAATTACAACAACAACAGCAATAACAAACAAGCGAAACAGCTCCTTTTACAGTCTCAACAACAGCAGCAACAGTAGCAACAACTACATACAACACAAATCGAGGCAATGTCTAAATTTCCAAATATGCAAAAAATACCAAAATAGCGCATCGGCTATTTGAATAATTGAAGCTGCCAGTTTATAGGAACTCAACTGAGTTTGAGGCTGAGGCTGACACATCAAGCGAACGACATCCTAAAAAAGTTGTCATGGCAAAAAGGGAAATTTTTGTGTAGTTGTAGTTGTAGTTGCAGTTGGCAGTCAGTTGTTGGCAGTAAGTTGGCAGTTACCATGACAGCCGCCAATGGACCGTTCGAATTTTATCTGACAGATATCTGGCTAACAAAAGACCAAACACACTCTGTCGACAACAAACATACATATCTCGTATGCGTAATGCATTGTGTCCAGCACACACAATTTTTGACTGATGTGAATACAAAAACGCATTCAACGTAAATGTTCAGCTTTCAGTTTGCAGGTGTCAGTTGGTCTAGAGGTCTGAAGTCCAAGCTAATTGAGTAATTTTACAATTGCAGCCGCAATGTCCTCAAAGGCAAGTTAATTAAATGCAACACAGAAGAATTTTTAATTAAGTTGTCAGCCTTTAGGCTGTCGTTGTTGTTGTTGTCGTTGCTGTGAGGCTGACCACCGATATTGTTCTGATTATGACAGGTAAATGAATTTAATATCCATTTACGACTGAGAGTCGACTTCTGACAAGTAATTAGTCTACTGTTTGCTATAATATGCAAATAAAGTGAACGTCAACTAAAACTCGTATGTGCAAGTATTATGACAGGATTAAGCCCAACAGATATATCAACTGCGCTTATAACTACTATATTTAAATAGATCCAAGTACCTATTGGTCTATTTTAAACTCCAAGCTTAATTATTGTTATTTATTTGATAGCCATGGGCCCAGACAGCATACAGTTAGCTGATTGGAAGCCAGCTAACACGGCCAATTTATATAAGAGCCATCATTAATATACGCTAAAAGATAAGCTGAAACGAATGCTTTTTAGATAAATATTGCCCCCCATCATGAATCAATCGTTTTCGTTTTATCTGATCCAACAACAACAAATTGCCGTTGCAAGTTGCAACTAAGTATAAACGTGTTGGGTAAATCTTCAATATCGAATCTTTTGCTTTATATGGCACCGACCATAAATATGAGTTTTATGAGTATATTATCGTAGGTGAGTATTGCGGGAGATTGCAAATTTAGTGAGCCACAATGGATGTGGATGTTGATGGAGTTGCTCTTGGCCGGCATATGACATAATTGTCAAGCCATTGCAATGACTCAGCAGATGGCTTCGGGTCTGATTTATGAAAGGAAAATGCACAGCCTACCAAAAAGAAAAAAGTTCTTTACTCAATTGCGTTGCTGCTTTTGTGTTCCAATTGCCTGTTGTCCCACGTGCCTGCCCTGTCCCCTACTTCCTTCCTCCTTCCTCCTCACGCACTTTTAGCCACGCGATTCTGCAGGCGGCACATAAATCACAGCGACAGCTACTGGGCTTTTCATTTTGAGGCCAGGCATTTATGCAGCTGAGCTCAAAACTGCAGCTGAGCAGACAGTTGAAACTGGTTCCCTTTATGGCCGAATTCATGTGCCAAATTTGTGTCTGTGTGTGTGCGTGTGTGTGTGCGTGCGTGCCAAATTCCAATTCCAGTCCTCTGGCTACATCCTGTCGGCCGACGCTTCATTTGGCTACTCAAAAGGGCAGCCAGCTGTGTGCCGATCAACTGCTATTCAAGTCAATGCTGCACTGCATTGTGATTCACAATGCCCCTTAATAAATTCACTAAATGATTCCCTTTAATTTACTGTCCAAGAACAATTAACACGGCATATAAATATTTCGTTTTGGTTTTAATCTGCTTTCTAAGTAATTCACTGAGAGTTTTTCCAGTTGGAATAATGTGTCTATTTCACGTAGCTACACATGTCTTGTCCTATTCTTGCACATTGCTCATACGCCCTGTTGCACTTGCTCTGCTTAACAGTGCTCTGCACATGCATTTTGTGTTTATATCGCAGAAGAAGGAAAAAAAATTGAAAGTTTCGCACGTTCGACTGTTTGACGTAAAATTACGTGACAAGATAAGCGCATCAAATCGACGTCAGCAGAAAAAAAGCAAGAAAATAATAATAATAATAATGTTGAACAAAAATTTGACACGTAACTAAGAAAAATAAAATATAGAGAGAGGCAAAGTGCAAACTGTCAAGGCGTAAATAATAATAATCATAAATGTCGTTATGTGTTTTCAATGAAGTGTCGCTTTAAAATGGTGTAACATAAAGACTGGCAGACAGACGGAGTTCGATTTGATGAAAATTATTATGTGAGTAGTTTACTTCAAATCTTTAACTCTGTCAAAAATACTTTGAACGACTGACGAATTATTTATAAATGAATTTGAAACAATTATAATTCAGACTTCGAATCGAAACGAAAATATGAAGAGTTGTTTCTTAATTAATTAGAAAAATCTTTTTCTTTCAACTGTTTAGATAGTCGCTCAATAAAGACCATTGCAATTGAGGCAAATCCCATCAGATCCATAGATCCATAGCTCTATATTGTATTTACTTAGCCAGGCTCAGTTGTTGACGCCCCCGCAGTCTGACATTTGGCTAAAGTCAAAGGCAATGTTGACATTTCGCCAAGTTAATAAACGTTGTTGGTAAGCAATTTTGAGGTTAACGGCAAAAAGAGCAAATTTAATCATGCTAGGTGGCCAACACGAAGTGCAGCTGTTAATTGCATTGGGTAGACTAATAATAAAACCGCAAGCGCTTTAAGCCGCAGCCTTTGTTGGCCAACTGTTGACTGGCGCCAGGGCCGGCCAGCCAACAGTCCGTTGGGTGCAAACATAAGCTTAAACCTTGTCGGCGGCAGAGTGTTTGTAATTAATTGCCATCATAATAATGCAAAAAAAAAAACAGCTACAAAAAACCTGCGTCAATGGATTGCAATATGGTAAGCTGTGGTATTTGGGGGGATTATGAAGATAGTGGGCAGGGAGGAGAGGGGATTACCATGCGTTTTGCATTTGAGGTTTCACTTGTTGCCTTGTTGGTTTGGTTTTCATTTAATTACTCAAACTGCTCATATGCAAATAGTTGCTGAAACTGCAGACACAAACAATTTCATAATTAAAAAACTTTGAGAACGGCGCAAATTCGTTGATGTTTTAACCAGTTGCGTGTTGTGATCGTTGTTGTTTCAACTGCAACTGCAACATGAGGAATGGCGGCTCAAATTGAAAGTATCCACAAAGTTTAAAAAATTGTTTAACTTGATTGTTGCCAACAATTGTTTCATGGTCAGTTCTTTTTTTTTTTGTTACGATTGCTGCTGAAACATTTTGATTGTGTTCTCATTCTGTTGCCGCTGCTGTGGTTGCCACATTAATTTGCATAATAAACGTACTCATATCTATGTAAACATAATTTACAGTTGTACTATAATACAAACATTACTCGTGTTACAACAATGCACAAGCTGGCAAACATTATGTATATTAATTAAGTCCGTTTATTCATTTCTTCTATTTGCAGGTAAGCTGAAACTCTAATATCTAGATGAAAGTCAATTTCGATCCTTGAACTTAAATTCATGCATAATCAACAAGGGTTGAGATTTATGAATGGGGTAAGCTCATACAAAACTTCATTGCTCGGCAATTTGAAGTTAATATTCGATTTCCTTCAGTTTCGAATTGCAAACTTTTGTTTTTAATTGCAAGTTGAGCAGAGAATCGCTAAGTGTTGCCATTGAGCACATAACTATAGGTTGATTAACAATAGATGCGAACTTTACCGTTTGCTGGCATTCTAGAGCCCTATAATGGAGAGAGTGTAGTAAAAAAAATAAAAACAATAGAGCAACAAAAACTCGACTCGGCATAAAGTTGCATAATTTCATGCGCATAGAGCAAATAATCACAATCATTTCTCATACGCCCTGTTGGTCTGCTCTCTTTATCGCTTGACATTTCAATTTCTCACATATTTTACTACTATTACTGTAATATTATTTTCATGTCGCCTTTTTGTTGTTTTAACTTGTGTTGTACCAATTTGCGTGACATTTCTCAATAATTTCGCTTAATACTCGTATCGCACACCGCTCGACTGAGAACTGGGAATTGGAAACTGAGAACTGAGAGCTGTGAACCGGGAACGCGTCTGTCTCATTACGTGTTCGGGTATGGAGCGGGACTCAAAGTGTCATGCATAGATTTCCGCATATTTCTACCGAGCATTGCATTCTTATTCGGTGTATTTTTATGGTAATTTATTTGAACTCAACTCAACTGAACTGAACTGAACAACAAGTTCTCATTTTCGTAATATTTTTTTTTTGTACTATGCAAGGAACCAAGTGCCGACCTGGCACTTGCCACAAAATCGAAAACGGTACTTCTCACAGCCACAACCACCGCCACAGCGACAACAAAACCACCGACTTAATGACTTGCCCCTGCCGGGCAACAGTCCCTTCTTACACTTACCCTTTTCGGGTCGCTTGCATGCGGGTAACGCACTTTCCAAGCACTCATCCAGAACGGGAACCGAGAACCGAGAACGTGAACTCATGTTCATGTTGGCGGTGGTGGTGCTTGTGTTTGTGCCAGGAAAAACTGCAGCGAGTGAAACTCAGTCACACACACTCTCACGCGACAACAACAATACATACTAACACCCCACAAGCCTGGGACAACAATAAACATCATAATTCAGGTATATTTACTGTGCTTCAGACTTCCGGTTAATATGCTCAGGAATTTTTCACTAATTTACATATGAGCTCCAGTTGTAGTCGGGGTTTTTGGCACCAGCAATGGTTTTCATTTACCTGCACATTGTTGCATTTCGTATTTAAAATGTTAAGAGCAGGAAAAATGACATAAAATTCAAATAGAATATGACTATGATTTTACTATGGATTAAATAAATTAGTCAATGCAATCAGAAAATTGAGTATAATGTTAAAAGAAAATTTGAAAGAATTAATTACATGAATTAAATTAAAATTAAAATTATAATAACTCGATTACAAGCTCTTTCAATTCTCTACCAAATTCATTGCTGAAACGATCAACCACTTAAGCAATCGAACTAATTGCAGCACGTGATTTATATTCATTTTCTCATTTATATTTCCATAAAGTTGTATTTTAATTTTCACTTACGTAATAATGCACTCACAAGCACTCAAGCCGATATATATAAAATCGTTGAACATTCACATTTTACAACTTCCGCGAGCAACGAATGAGGCAACGAACTTGAAACATTAAACATAATACCCCTTAAAATTGTATGTTGATTATATGCCAGCCGTCCAATAAAAACAGAAAATCCCATTTTGACTTTCACTTGCACGAAAAATCACAGAAATTGTAAAATCATACTTACAAATGAGTTAGATATTTATACGGATATATTGATGCGTTTTCTCAGAGTTGCTGATGGTGTTGTAGTTGTTGTTGTTGCTTTTGCCCTTCGGCAAGTTGTCGGCTCAAGAGCCAAGGTAAATTAAGCTAAATAAGTTGACATGAAAACAATAAAGCGGCTTAAAAGTATCAAAAAATAAGCGACCAAAAATGAAAGTCGCAAGTTCACTTTCAATTTTTCTGTGCCTAGTTGAATTTTGATGCTGTTGTTGTTGTTGCTGCTATTGTTGTTGTTGTTGTTGTGCAATTGCCGGCGCCACGAGGCCAACTACAAAATGTGCTGTAATCATTATTGAAAGTAATGGCAAGCGGGGGCGGCAATAGCAAAAGTTACAGCAACAACTGCGTTAGCGGCACATAATTCAATCAAAAACCAAATAAAAATAAAAAAAAATTTACCGCATATTTTGCAAGCGATGGCGTTGGTAGTAAAAGTTGAAAATTCACTTGCCGCTTGGCAGTCAGAAAAGCGGCGTCGCTTTTCATTTATATTTATACGTACGAAGTATACGAAGCATTTTGCTTGAATTACTCAATCTCAAAATGCGAGTCCATTCACTTGTGCAAACGAGTATTCGGTTGTATCAGATATATATCTGTAAATATTAAGCATACGCGGCGTGTTGTCATTGAGAATTTTTTTCTTTATCTGCATGGGCCATGCGCCGTATTTTTAGATACTTGTATATAACCCATATGTGGAACGATTTAATACTTGCTGCCTCATGTGCCACATATTCATATTCCTATTATTAATTTGAGCCGCCCAACTGGTTTGCCGCAAAGCAAAAGAGAAAAAAAAAAATACAGAGCTGTAATTCATTTGTAACTTGCAACGTGTTTGGCTGGTACCCCAAACAGTGAAACCAGTTCAACATTTAGCCAGTTCCATCGGTGGCCCAAAGGCCTCGTTGTCTTTTAGCCGCAGATTGATTTCGCCTGCCGTTGCCATTTCGACTGAGTTATAAAAGCCATATGCAAATTGATGAAAAATTAAATGAAATATCATTTAATTACTTGAATCATTTGCATAAAATTCAAGTGGCTAATAACTAATTAGATCACACTTCAATTATGTATATCAAACAATAAGTCAGTTAGCAACACAATTATGGACCAGTGAATGACCAGAATAATCCAGCTGTACTTATCAAAAGGCACAAGAGAAAATGCAAATTAATTGATTATTTTCAACGCGAAAATTTTCGGCATCATTAAATTATTGATACATATATTGTCATCCCCGGCATGTATGTATATCTGATTTAATCCAAGGATATTAAATGCATTCGTGCATTAATGCAGCAGTATTAAACACTCAGCACTTATTTACATTGTTTTCAATATTATTATTATTTTTCCATTGCACAAACTCTCAGCTACTTTGTATGCGATTTTTATCGCTGGTTGCATGAATTACAATTTTATTTTAATGCCAATGTTTACACTACCCAATGCCGATCAGAAAAACAGAATATATTTTACATTCAATATACACTTATGTAAAGAGTTTCAGAAAAAGCTTTTCTCTCTGTTGTCTCTTTTGTTCAATTTTTTAATTGAACAGACTTACAGCAACTGTTTTTGTTCACACTAACTAAAATTAAATATAAATAAAATCTTTTATAAAATTCTACAATCCAAAAACCACACGTATTCAAGGCTTATAATTGCTAACAATCCTTTCTGTAGAGTATTTAACCTGTTCTTATTTGAAACTTTTATTATTCATTAGTTGACGAAATTTATATATTTTCAGTTAAGCCAAAGTAAATATAGCAATTATTTTATTTAAAGGAATAGGCCCAGACTCAGCTGACGTTCATCCTTTTAATTTCCTTAAGGAAAGGCTTGCATACCTTCAATTCGGCTCAGTTAAGGCCAACAGCTTTTGGTCAATTTGCTACCATAATGTGCTCAATGTGGCTAAAATCACAATAATTGACATGGCTCAGGATGCATATACCAGTGTGTGTGTGTGTGTGTAAAGTGTAGCAACTGCAAGTAGCATTTAATTCAATTTTATTTAAATTGCATGGAAAATTGGCAAAAGCTGGCAAGAAACCAAACCGAACCAAAGCAAACCAATGAAGGTCCCTCGTTTCGTTGGTTCGTCGTTAACGTGTTCGTTAAAATAATATTTTACTTGCAATGCTTGGGCCCAGAGCGAGCCATGCAAAGTGTAATTTCATTCCATAAATTTCCACTTAATTAGCGGGGCAAGTTCGGCGGCAGGGGGTTGGTGAGGATTTGTAGGGGTCCTTGTAATTCTCTTCCTGGTTCCTGGTCAGCAAATTACGCTTAAATTTCCGCTGCACATTTTTCAAGGCGATTGCGTACACGCTTTTCAACTTCCACTTAGTCGGTAATTTATGTTAATTTACGCAATTTTCCCGTGTGGCATATGGACTGCAATGGCGCTGCACGTTGCGGGTGGCACGTTTAAGGGCAGGCAATATCATTTGGCTTTTACTTAAGTAATTGTTTGGATTTGATCAAATTATGAAAGTGCAACTGGCAACTTGTAAAATTGCCATGATAATCGAGAAAAATTGTGAAAACTCAAAGCACACACTCACACACGCACAGTCGCCAAAGCCAATGGCATTCAAATAGATGCGTGGAGACAAGCGGACAGCTCTGCAAATTTATATCACACACCTTGGACTACTTTGAGGCGTAGCGTCGCGTCGCACAAACAAGTTTTTTCTGCTGCACACGCACTTGCCAAGTCTCGAGACGCATTCGGTGTCTCCTCCACCACCACCGCCTCCGCCTCCACCTCCACCTTCACTGCCACCACAACCAGCACCACCACGACGATGTCAACACGCAGCTCATTTCGATGCCGGCCGGCCAAAAGCGAAAAATTGCATTAAAAATCGAAAAGACAACGAGAAAAAATACAACTCAACTTGATTAAAGTGGCACAAGCAACGGTACACACACACACACACACATACACTACTTACATGCAACACACACACACACACGCAACGTATATGCAACAACATTTCTATCACTCGCACTTAATTCATTTTGATTTCTGTGCAAAGTGGAAATTTATTTGCATAAATTAAAATAAAAATAAAAAAAAATGTTGAAAAAAATATTAACATGCATGTTTTCCCTGTGTGTGTGAGTGAGTGCATATAAAACTATGCATGAGTATGTATGTGAATAATCGTATTCGTATTCATGACAAGTTGCTTGTCGGTCGCTTGGCCCGTTATGTTGCCACACAACAACAACAACAACAACAATCATTGGGGAGGGAGGAGCACACGGACTAGACTGTTGCATAAATAGGAAATTTATTTATTGATTACGCTGTCTGAATTTGTATAAATCACTTAGCAACAAATGAGTTTTCATGCATTCATTATATTATTTTTATGGTTATCGAATGGGCTCTTTCGAGTTTTTCGAGAGTTTGTGCATATAAATAGAATACCTTCGATTTTTTTAGGCTAAATTTGAATGTGGAAACTGAAAGATTAAGCAACTAAAGTGAGAGTGCTTCAATTTGAGATACCCTACTTGCTTTTTAGGATGATCTTTATATCATTATCTCTTTAACTATCAGACATTTGATAAAACCCAACCGATAAAAGTAATAAAGATTTATAAGAGAATATAGATATTTTTTCTGAAAATTTGGTTATTATAAAATTTTAATAAACTTTATTCTGAATCAACTTCTGTGTCTTCTCTTTAGCAAAAGACAAAATTGTATGAGGTTCGATTGCTACTGGTTTTTTAATTAAGAATAATTTAAATCTGAAGGTTTTCTTAGGTGCTTAAGAAAGATGAAGTATAAATATATTAGACGGTTGTTGATAGAGCACAACACTATATTTAGTTTGGCAAATCTGTTGTTTAGATTTTCAATAACAAATTGCTTGGTTTTAAACCGCAATCGTAAATTAAACCCAATATGCAGCACAATGTCAGCGCATTTGAGTTATGTGGCTACTTCCTGAACAATATAGACAACAATGCGAATGGCCTTGGCTAATAGATGGAAGAAAAAACAACATAAACAAACGAGAGAGTGAAAAAACTCAGAGCAAGTTATTTTGGTGGGGGGGGGGGGGTTTAGGGGGAGAGCAGGTGCAGCGACAATAATACAACAAAACATAACACAACAGAGTGAGAAGACTAATTGTTAACACAAATAGCATTTTGCACATTGTTAGCAGGCAAAGAGGCATGCAACTAATCATTAGAAGCTTGTTTGCAATTTGTTGTTCTTCGTTGTTCGTTATTCGTTATTTTTTGTTGTGCCTCAATGTCAATTTTAATTAATTATTAT
Organism: Drosophila rellima; assembly: GCA_035043635.1. Classification (NCBI taxonomy): domain Eukaryota; kingdom Metazoa; phylum Arthropoda; class Insecta; order Diptera; family Drosophilidae; genus Drosophila; species Drosophila rellima. The sequence continues at coordinate 3,193,499 of JAWNMV010000811.1, read as the reverse complement.
AGAAACACATAGTACTCCAAAGAGGCGGCTTAAAAAAAGATGCAAAAAAATAAAAATAAAGTTGCACGCAGCGAAGCGTTGCGGCATTGTATGCACCCCACTTCAACCCACCCCCCCACAAAACAGAAGTCAACCTCCTCACCCAGAAGTTCAAAACACAGAAATTATAATTCAGCAAACGATATCAACGCTCAATAGAGCGATAGCTGCAACGGCAGCAGCATCATCATCATCAGTCGCATTATTAATGATTTTCATAGAAGCAACGGCAACAACAACAACGATTACAACAATAGCAATGCTGAGGCTACATTGATATGCAGCTAAAGTTGTTTGGGCCCACACAGATACTATACACACACACACACACACACACACACACACACACACACACACACACAATGATACGCATACTGCCAGCATATGCTTGCTTTCCATTGTAGTTCCTGTTTTTGTTGTTGTTGCCACGCCCCCTTTGTCATGCCCCCGCTCGGATTGTATAGACTTACTTCCATGCACATTGTGTAAATAGTTCTAGCTGTAAGGAAAATCATGGAAAATATCATATTAGAGTTATCAACTTGTTAGCAGCAGGCAACGCAACAGGAACTCAACAATAATGTTGTTGATAATAATAGTAAATGCATAATAGAGAATATGAAATTGATACTGACAGAGTGGAACTGATAACTAAATAAACAGTTTATTTTGTAAATTTAATCAAGTAAAAGATTCGCTCCTCAAACGATAAGCAATAGCTGAGAGAGTGTTTAAATTTTAATTTTTTTTAAAGATAATGCGTAAAGTATTTTTACTAAATTCGATAAATGGGAAATAATAATAGAATTAATTTGTGATATTCCATATGCAACAGATTCTGTTCTCAAACGATAAAAAAAAGATATGAGATTTATAATTATCATATATACGATACCAATCAGGAACTATGTATGTATATAAACAGATTAAAAGGTAAGATCTCAACTTAATATTTTAAAGGGCTAGAAGTGGAAGTAAAAACTTGAACTACGTGACAGAATTGTTTCCTCAATCGATAAATATGCATAGTTGATATACACTTATGAGTGGGATTTTAAAACAGATTGTTAGGTAGGTTACTGATAACGATTCAGAGTAAAAACTTGGTAGTATAAAAAGTGTTTGTCTACTTAATGACAGAGTCAAAGATTTACAAATTTCAGCGAGATTAGAAATTTCGCATAGACAAAGAACAAAATTCATGTTTACTGTACACATAGAACTCCAACCAGAATTAAACACAAAGCCAGCTTGAATGCAGAATTTCCATTGTTTTTGTGATTTGGAAATGTAGAGCTTGGTTTTGGTTGAACATTCTCATGCGGATTACAGCTCATATTCACATAGTTGCTCTTATGAACAGCATAATAATTGGTAGCTACACGTAGTCAGTCTCTCATTGCCCAGCTGCAATTGTGTAGAGGCAACCAGTTCAGAGTTTGCAGCGGCAATAAAATGATGCACAAAAGATAACAGAAATTACTTGGTACTCGACTTGTACTCGTACTCGTGTTCGTATTCGTACTCGTACTCGTACTCTGACGTTGGCCTAAAAACCTAACCGTGAAAAACACATTTAGATTTGCTTTGCTTGTTGTTCTACCTGTAGCTAGTTACTGTCTAAGAGCACATTGTTGTTGCTCTTGTTGTTGTTTTTGTTGTGGCAACTCCACCTCTTCTTTCTTCAGTTGCTGCACTTTACAATCATTTTGCAAAACTTTTGCAATGTCTACGAAATGCCACAAACAAAACCGAAGCGTTGAAAATTTCGCTGGAAATTACATTAACTGTCTGTCTATGTCCATGTTGTAGCTGTTGTTGTTCTTGTTGTTGTCACTGATGATGTTCGTAATTCGTAATTCTTGGGGAAATGCAGACACAATCATCTTCTCGAATCTGAGTTAAATAGAACGTTCAGAAATTATATTTTACAACAAGCACTTACCTTACTAAATTTTCTTTTGCTTTTCTTTTCTTAGAAAACTTATCGAACATTTTGTTAGCTCCTGCTCAGCCATTGTTTTAATTCAGAGAAAGTACAAAAATCGTTAAGAAACACTTTATTATTGGGAATAAAGGCACCTATAGCTCAAATGAGAGTTACCTTTAGTTCGATACTATTTAGGCTTTTATAATAGTTTTACTGTACTACCAACGATTATCAAATATTATTGAAGTTGTATAAGCTTCATTAGATTAAAGCAGAGAAAGTACGATAATCGTTAAGAGGCACTTTATTATCGGAAGTATCTTTAATTTAATGGGTGCTATTCAGACTTTATAGAATGATTTTACTGTACGAGTCTTTTGTTGTTCTTGATGCTGCTAGCCACTTGGTATTTTCCGCCATTTCCAAAGTCTTTTTTGGAAGTGCCTGACCAAGCCTAGACACGCCTCTCTTCACCTCACCTCGTCGCACCTCCGCTCACCTGGTCTCACCTGGTCTCACCTTGCCTCACCTCATTTCGCTTGTTGTATTTGGTCAAGTCTTGCAGTTTCACTGACTGCCTCAAAATGTTGCTGCCTCTTCGATCAGAGGTTAAACGTTGCGTTTGCTCTGCGCGGCAGCGGCATCAACATGATAATAATGATGTTGCCGATCATCAGCGAGTTGTGGTCAGAAACAGATACAAAGCTAGAGTCTCTTTAAAGCCCCTTGCACATCTGCAGCTAACCTATATTTTAGGTCATAATATGCTGGCCAACGTAGTTGCTGGTCAGCATTTGAATGGCGTTGTGAAAAACATTATTAACCGATTTTATTGCGTTTTTCTTGGCTTTGTTGTTGTTGCTTGTGGTGGCTGCCGTCGTTGTCGTCGTCGTCGCCGTCGCAACATTTTAAGGCGGTTAACTACCCATTAAGGGGCGTTTCTAATGGCACAACCTGACTGGTAAGCGAGGTCTGGCCAACTCCTTTGGATTTTCAACTTGGCCAACATCTTCGTCGTCGTCGTCATTGTTGATTCGTGCCACATACTTAAAGATGATGATGATGAAGAAGTAGAGAAGAACCATTTTACTGCCATTTTAGCTGCTGGCTAAGTACAAATTTTACTTGCTTGGCATTTTCTCCAGCTAACCCTCCTCCTGATCCACCAGATCTGCCCACAACTGCAGTGGGCTGTGCCAAGTCGTAAAATCATAAAACAAATTAATTGACTCTGTGTGCAATAGTAGATGAATGCCCCATGTCTCAGTCTTTTCCTCTGTTGACCAGGTCAACATCATTGGGAAGCTGTGACTCCCTCCCTCCCATTTTGGAGTTACCCACAGTTTTTTCAGCTTGTCATTTGTCCTTGTCATAAAAGCCTTTGTTTCGCTGTTTCGCAGTTTCCGCTTAGCCAATTTGCCATGCATTTGAGGCTAGTTTTGAATGCAGCTCAACGATCGTTTTTTATTTATTTTTTTTGTCGCCATTTCAAATTCTGGTTTATTTAATGACTTTTGCAATTGTTTTCGTGAGCGGATTTTTAAAATTGAATGCAGTAAACGCTTTGGTTTGATTTCGTTTTCGTTTTCGTTTTGGCTTTGATTTGATTTGATTTTTGTTTTATTCAGTTTTTTTAGTTTTTTTTTTGCAGCTCAAGGTTAAGCGTCTTTGGCTGCGTATAAATTTTGTTATTGCAAGAAATAAAAACCGAAAACTGCACTCATTCCCGCAGTCAAACCGATGGCCCCACAAACTCATTGGCGTCGTCATCGTTTGTTGTATGCTACAATTTCAATGAGTGGCAAATAATTGCGGCTTGTGTTCGTAATTTGTTACTGTTGCCTGCCTGCCTGGCTGTGGTTATTAAAGTGGCTGATTGGATATGAGTTTCAAATGTGGGTTGAGGCAAATTGCAAGGCAAAAAAAAACAAAGTAAAGGAAAAAAAGACTGAAATAAGCAAGCGAAAATTGCATGGCAAGGCCCACAAGTCGTATACTCAATAAGAAGTTGTTTGCTCTATTTTCAAGTTGCTTGATAGATCGATATTGATCCATCCAGCCGATCAACTGTAAGTGTTATGAGTGCCACTCAAACGGATTATTCAAACATTTATTTAGTCAGCAAGAGCTTCATTGAAAGTTTTTAATTGGTTTTTTGTCAAAGTTGCTGAAGGGACTGTGACTTGATTCCATTTACGGCTTGAGTCATTAGAAGTCGAGTGACCTGTTAATTTATAGCTTTTTTACGGGCTGACATTGATAAATCGCACTTTGACAAGCACTTTTGCGGTCACTTTGATTTAAAGAAAGTAAAACACAAAGAGACCTTAGTAAATATGTCTCTTGGTTTATTCCCTCTGCCCTTGACTGTCCTTGTCCTGTTAGTACAACTTGACAGACACTCTCAAAGAAATGCACTTATTATGGCGTCGCATTTGCCATTGGCAAGACTTCATGAACACGGCCAACACAATGGCAATTTACGCATTTCATTTGATTTCTGTGACAATCATCGTTGGCGGCGACCTTCCCTGCTACCAATGGGCCATGGTGAAATTAACGGCAATTAACTTGATTCACTTTGTGGTCAACAGTCCCCTCGATGACTCTTCTTCACTCCATGTTACTCCCGAGGCAATGCATTTTCTTCACTTTTATCGCACTCGGCATGAGGTAATAATTTACGAAATTGACAAGTGAATCACTGAAAGTCGCCTGCAGAAATGCGATTAAATGCGAGCGAGTGAGAGAGAGGAGAGTAGAGGGGAGAACGGAGAGCGAGAGGCGAGACTAACCACAGCGACTAAGCAGAAAATTAACGCGTAATTAGTTGTTCCTTTTAAAATGCAGCGTCGTCATTTTTTTGCCTTGACAACTCGACACTGCATAGGGGTGGGATGAGGAGAAACAGAAATAAGAGGGGAGGGGAGGGGAGGGCGTTGCATGTTAAGGAAGTGTCGCCACTTGTGGCTTGTTGCTTTCTTTGTCTTGTCCAGGCGTTGATTAATGAGCTGCTGCCTCTTGCGTTGACTTTGATGTGTGGCGTTGTTGTTGTTGCCTGCCACACGAAACCGAAACTGAAACTTGTGGCTTCTGTTCTTGGCCAGCGATCGTGTATCCAGCTTACGTGGCCTTCCGATATGTATACTAAGTAGTTTACAGGTTGTTCATGTTAGATCAACAAGTAGATGATTAGAGCACAAAAAACATGCTGGCCGAATTGGGCTTTACATGTGGGCGAAAGGTTAAGTTTTCTATAGTCTATTTAAGGTCTCATTTAAATAACAAAGATTTTTACAAGATGCTTATACGAAGTCAAATCTTTTTCCTCAATATATTAAATTAAATTTAATGCATAAATAAATATAATAATTGAGTAGTTTAACAATATGGTAATAAGCATATATATGTAAATATATTATTTATCTATCCTATAGTTAGAATTTTTGGAAACTTCACTTCTCTACACTTTAGTTGTTCTTGTTTTCTTTTTTTTTTTTAAGGGGCCACTTTATAAATATTGAACAGAGTTAGCCTTATTTGGCCATTAGCGATTTAAGCTCCACCTGTTTGGCCCGAATGCGGCTCAACTTAAATTGTTTGTGACTAATTTACACAATGAAAGGTCATTGTTTCCACTTCAATTAGCCTTTTACTCGCCAGACAATTTAGCCGCTGTTGTTACTCGTATTGTTGTTGTGACCAAATTGGAGTGGCTGTCGTTTTGATGAACTGAACACGACTCTGACAAACACTCAAAATCTGAGTTGAGCTCAGCTGAGTTTGCGACTGAGGCGTATGACAAAATGCCGCTGTCAGTTTGTTGCATAAAATGCCAAATTGTCTGGCCCGAATCTGACCAAATTTGGCAAACTATCAAACTGGCAACTGGGCGACTTGTGAGTGGAAAATGCAGTCTCTTGATTGTGCTTTGCCATCTTAATAGTTTTATGGCATCGAGCGACCGGCCGGCATGTACAAAATTGGTGTTGGAGTACGATAACTGGCATCTTGTTGCATGCAACAAACTTGCCAATATTTAGTTGCAAATCTTTAGTATAAACAAGAGTTGTTGCTTCGTTGCGAATGCGAATGACTTCAGAATGTCACAGTGCTGTGCAAATTAAAAAGTTTTATTTTGACAGGCAACACACACACACATAAAATAACAACAACAGCGCAAGTGCAGCGCACTTTAGACACAGCAACAAAAACAACAACAACAACAACAACAACAACAAAATTAACGAAAGTCATAAAATTAAATTTAATCCGCTTGCAAGTTACTGGCCTGACTTTTACCGGGCTGGCTGGATTTAACTTCCCTGCCACACCCACTTAGCCCCCCAACGGAGTGTTTATCCCGGCCGTTCGTTGGTTCATGCCGTGTAAAACTTACATGTAATCCGCTTGTTGTATTGCCAACATGCATATTGCCAACTCATTTGAGCAAATGACCAGGCCACGACAGATCGCGATAAATACACACACACACACATAAGATGGCATTCAACTTTTTTAATAAATTGTTGCCAATGCTTTGCCTTTCTTCTTATTCCGGTCGCTTCTCTCATTTATTGTTGTTGCTCCTGCTGCTGTTTTGTAGCTGCTTATCGGCTTCTCGTCTGCCTAAAGTGTTAAAACATTTTTTGTTTTGTTTCGATTTTCGACTGCTGCAAAATTCTTAACAGCTACTTGAGCGGCTTTCATGTGGCTTTGTTGTGTTTGCCGCACGGCTTTTTATTTTCAGCGCATAATTAATTTAACATGCACATTAATTCCGAATCAGGCGAAACTTCAAGTGCCCCGCGCCACTTGAAGTGAGTCAATATTTGGGCACTCATCATCACTGAATACCTCTGAATTTATCTCAAATTAAATGTTATATATTTCGTGTGAGTTGTGTGTGAAGTGTGTGTGTTAAAAAAAGTTGAAAAAAAGTGTCAAAATTTACAAATTACTTATGTATCTTGGAATATGTATATCTTCAAGATACACATAAATTCTAAAGAGTAAATAACAATTGTACTGGCTATGATAGTCAGACTAATTGTCTTAAATAACATAAAAAATCTCAAAGATATCTGTCTCTTTCACTCTTTTATTCCTTCTCTCATAATGCATTTTCAATGTACCTAAATTTTTTTCCCATTTTCAATCGTAATCCTGTATTTCAATCTAAAGAGTTGTCAAAAAGCAATAACTGGCATTCACATGTAAAATTTGCAATCATATTATTCGATAAATATTTGCATAGTTCCCATCGTTATTGCTCTTAAATTAATTTCCATTAAACAAATGTTTAAAGATTTTTTAATTAAAATCACGATAACATTATCAAAAAAAAGAAACTGCAAATGATGTGACAAAGGACTTTGAGCATAAAAAGTCAACGGAAAATAGCGGAAAAAAATGTTCTTTTCACATGTAGATTTATACATATACACACATCCAGATACATACATATGTACGTATGTGTATATGTATAAATATCTGTATTACATTCATTTCAGCTTTCATTATTAAAATGCAAATTCCAAGAGCTCGGACAGATCACGTATATTATTTAAAGGTTGTTGTCGTTGTTGTTGTTGGTTGTTGTTTTTAGGTGGATGAAGGGTATTACAAGACAGCGTGGCTGGCAGTCATTTAGTCATTCAGTCATTTCCAACAGTGCCTACCACTTGTAGGCCTTCATGGCTAATTAAGTCGCTTAAATTGACGCAGAAGAAGGTTAACGTGTGGGTGTTGGCATTTATGAGGCAACATATAACACACACACACACATATATATGTATATAGGCAAACATATATTCATATATGTGTGTGTGATTGGCTATTGCAGCTGCACTCGCCAGAAATATGTAAATTTCTTGTATTTTGTTAATAGTTGTCATAAATGAAACACCCCCACAAAATGCTAAAAATGTGAGATGTGAGGTGTGAGTCTGCGAGTGTGTGTGTGCGTGTGTGTGAGGTGTGCGTGTTTGCAAGTCTGTGTTTGTTGCCAAGACACAAAAGTGGGAGTTGTCTCTCTGATACGCTTGATGCAATAAAAATCATTCAAAATCTGTTTCATGTATATCATTTTAATGATGTAAGCATAGAACAAAGAATTTTTAATTAATTGTATAAAATTTTAAGCTTATTCGAGGGTATGCATAAAAATGGGATCTATTTTAATGACACTAATCGCAGGAATATAGCATAAATACCCCTTTGATATTCCTACAACAGGTATTCTCCATCTGTGACCTCGTAAAGTATCTATAAATACCCGTAACAAAATAAAAAATGAAATATGTATTCACACTAATTTAGATTGGAACAACCAATTCTTAATTCATTTGCAATGATATTATTATTATCTATATATGATATAGTTTACTTTAGATAAAGTTATTGTAATTGTTTGATCGCACTATAATTCGATTCCCATGCTGCAGTTTGCTCTACAATAAAAACTCGCTAAATTTGAACATAAAAAATGAAGCAATTAAGTAAATTGGAAAATTGCATGTTGCCAGCAATGTTACACACACTTTTTCATGTTTTGTGTGTGTGTATTGTGGCTAATGCAAAAAAGATAGTCATTTACAAAGGCGCGAACACAATGTCGATGCTGATGATGCGCTTGTCGCATAGTGTAAATTAAAATCCCGTTAAAACAAATTCACTTAAATTAACAAAACGACAAAGAAAACAAGCGAGTCCAGTTTACAGTATTGATTGGCCACTGGTTTCGAGTTCGTTACACACACGAAAAAGATATACAATCTGTAAGATACTCTCACACAAAACTGAAATTGTTCTTCTTTTCTGTCTTTAATTTATTAATTTATAATTTTATTTTTACTTTAATGCTAAAATTTAATTTACTTATGTAAATAATAAACAGATAAATAAAAACACACTCACATTCAAACGCTTAAATAACAATTAAATGCTTGGAAATTAATCAGCATTCACAACGCAATCCTCAGATCTGAAATTTCCAAAGATTGTGACATACTCGCGTTCTCTGAGACTCCTCGTTCTTCGCTCCCGTGTCAAGGCTTTTGGGGCTTACATAAAGTATACAAAAAAAAAGTTACCAAAATTTATGTGGCAACCGCAAAAAAGCGGCCAAAACGGTAAAAATAGCCGCGCCTGCGCTTGGTTTTCGCCGCGTTCTGAGTCTGACTCTGTTGGCTGGGAGTGGCGCCCAATTTGACTTAACCTGGCCCGAACGATCCGGAACCGGCCACGGGGATTGTGCTTGGGTACTCTGCGGCTAAGCGTATCGTTTTGTCCGAATTTTTGTCAGTATTTTTGTTGTTGGTAGATCTCGCAATACAGCTTAAAATGCTGACAGCCAAAATGAATGACCGACTAGCTGTCTGTTGAAGTTAAATGCTCGTTTGTTGGGTTACCAAGAGACCTTGGACTATGATTTCCAACGCGATTCTGTTCTCTTTATTACATAATGCGTGTGTGTGAGTATGTGTGTGTGTCTTGGGGCAAAGTCGAAGGCAATAGATTGTTAATTGAATTGGAATTGAAATCGAAAACGAAGTTTCTGAAAAGTACACAGCGCACTGCAAACGAGACCCAAGCACATGAAAAGAAGCATTTGTATTCAATTTGTAGCTAATAAATCAATTATGAAAATTTATTATACTATTATAATTTGTAAAATACCATTGCATCATTGCATTATGCTTTGAATGCCAAAAAAAAAAAGAATATGAGAGTGACTAGCAAACATTGCTGCTGGTATTGATTCTACTGCTATCTTAACATTAATCAACTTTAACAGCATATTAAAGATTTCTGTTACTTTCAAACTGAAATAGCTTGCAAATGAAAGCGTCAACTGAGTCGGATATCTTATAAGGTACTTCTTGTATCTTCGGTTTAATGTTTAGCTACAAATCGGATCAAGTCTATTGAAAGCTGGTATTCATGAAGTTAAAGTCACAACAGCTGCCTTTAACTTGTTTACATGCAAAGTTGCAACAGTTTCCAACACAAAAAGCTGACAGCTAACAACTAGAAAATGTCTATACAATTTTCTTTTGGCTAGTTTTCATTTCGTTGGCCTTTTTGGGGTGCGTGAGCAGCATAAACAAGATCTTGTTGTTGCTGTTGATTTTGTGGTTGGTTGGCTTGGTGGGTTTGTATTATTGCCCCACCTTCTGTTAAGGCAGACGCTTAACGCTTCGTCAATTTGTTTTCTTCTTTTGGCCGATGTCGTTTGTTATACTCGTATTGTTGCATTCGGTGGGCTTTTCACAATTCGAGTAGTGACCTAATTTTTACAAAAACAACAAAAGAAAAACCTCCAAAAAGCAACAAATTAGTGGAGAATTTCAGCTAATTACCGAGTGTGTGACGATCTGTGGTTAGTTGCAACAGAAAATTTAAATACAATTCATAAAGAAGCCGACGACAAATAAATAATGCCGATCATGATGATGGAACGATGTTCTCTGTCAAGTTTGCCATTGCCATTGCCTGATTTCTAAACCAATTAACATGACTTACAAATGTCACGTTGGCATTATTATTTTATTTTCATTTTTTTTCCAAAACTCTGAAAATGCCACACAAACGACGCAGAGCGTCGCGATGTTGGGCGTGGCAAAGGGGCAAGAACTGGGGCAATGTAAGTGGCATTTGGTTGTCGTTGTTAATTTGAAACACTTGCTGACCACTGGCCAAACACTTCCTGGTTGCTTTGACATTTGTTGACCACACACACACACACAGGCACGCACACACATAGCTTGTTAACCCCTCTCTCTTGCCTCTCTTTTGAGTTACGCTATCGCAGTGCAAAGATCAAATAGTAAAGCAACGACAACCGGCAACTGCTGCTGCAGAGGCGCAACTGTCAACTGGTGGACGTAATTAATTGCCAGAGCAACAACATGAACCGCAGCAAACACAACAACAGCAACAACAACAAGAGTAGCAATAAGAGTTGACCATGGCCACATCTTTGACTGCTGCAACAGCACTTGCCCCAAAGAGCAGCGAGTGCAGACTGCGACGCCGACGCCAACGACCACGACGACGACGACGACGATGATGCCCGCAGTTTGGTTGGACACTTTATGTGCCAGATGTGCTCGTAAAGATTTCCTCATTGTTGAACGTGTGCATAAAAGCATTTTTAGCATTTTACCTAGGCAACCTCACTGCATACTAGATACAATATATGTATGTATTTAGTATGGCGAATCGTCTTTTCCTCTCCACACCACACCATGCCACGCCCCATTTCTACCTGCCTCTTGCAGCCTCGACTCGCTTCGGTAATGTAAACAATTTCGAAAATAAAATCTATGGAAATGTGTGTCACTTGTCGCTCGACAACAACAAGAACAACGTTGCCATAGGGAAAAATCTTTTGAAATGTGTCTACATAATGAAGGCAAAGGCATTAAACAGCAAAGCAGCTCTATAACTTTAGACTCTATTTATGTTTATAAGTCACACACACACACACACATTAAACGACACCAAGCTGACCACAAATATTTCTTAAATAAAAAAACGAAGCCTTTTGGAACTTTCAAAAGTGGGCAGCCAATTAGCCACTGCAAGTCTTTAAGCCTTAAGTTGAAAATATTTGCTTAAATATTTTTGGTTAATTATAGAAAACTCTTTCAGGCATTTACTAGACTTCGAATACTCAACGGCGCATCTCATCGGTTTGTTAACTGCGCATTTAGATGACAATGAGTTGCATCCAATAGGCGATTAGAGCTTCTCACAGTGACAATGAGCAATTAAATCGAATGTAATGAGCTAATCTGTAAAAGATTTCGTTGTCTATTTAGACATTTATAAAGACAACTGACAATGCTTTTTATAAATGCATATATTTATTATAGTATGCATTTTTTTTAAATAAAAAAAACTATCATAATTGCGACTTGGCTGCAACTTGTTGGCGGCTTCAAGTGCACGCAGCTGTGCGACAAAAAATATGCAAAAATTGAGATTAATGTCAACAACGGCAATTGCAATTGCAATTGCAATTGCAACTGCAACTCAATCCAATCCAATTCAATTCAATGCTGAACTAAAAGTGTCAACACCAAAATGGGGACGTGACAAAGTTGCGATTTGCGTATGACACGTGTACGCTGATAACTGTTGTTGTTTTTGCCAATGTTGTTGCAATTGCCAAGACCAACAATGCAAACAGAAATCGCAAGTCGCATTATGGCTAAAAACGTATTGTACTCGTAGATATGAAACGGCTACGAGTTAATCAGGCCAAAAGTAGAAGCAGCAGCAACAGCACGTGAGTAATGATAACAGAACGGAAGTGCTTCACACATAGTTGTTTAAGTTGTACATATATACATATGTATGTGTTGTCTGTTTGGCCTTTGTTGGCAATACACTTGCTACACTTGTGCGCGGCGACGATAAGAGCAAAGAGCCAACATTACGAGACTTTTGGAATGATAACAGCAAAAACAGCTGGTTGTAAATGGGTGCAAGGTGTGCAACTGTGTGTGTGTGTGTGTGTGTGTGTGTGTGTGTGTGTGTGTCTGTGTGTGTAGTGTTTATCTATACAGGTGCATGTGATGCAATTGTACGATTACAAAACCAATGCCAACAACAACAACAACGTTTTGCAAAGGAAACAATTAAACTAGAAAGTGCTCAAAGTGCAGCACAAATACGAGCAAATAGTGCAATAAATATCATATGGCCCAACAACAATTATTAAAAGAGACTGTTTGCACACTCTCTTTCCCTTTCTCTCTCTCAGCCCAGACCCCTTTTTTCAATTTTGAATACTGAATTAAAATAAATGCACTTGGAATGCATACCTTAAACAGTTCTATGGCTATATTTAATGCGTCCCAAGGCAAATGACCCCATTTAAATTTTAACGCGCATACAAAAAAAAAAAATAATAAAAATAAAATAGCTGAAAGCAAAAAGCATTCGTTGTCTGTCATAAAATACGTGAGTATAGGAAAAATTCTCTTTAAACCGGCGTTAGTTTTGAATAAATTATTTGGGAAATGAACGACCCGGCGATTCAGAGATATCCCTCGACTTCATCATTTGCCTTTAATTAGATGCGGTTGGTTGTCGGTAAAAGGCGAAAAACCTGTCTGCGTCTAATTGGGCCACTCCGGAGCACCTGAGCCCATACAACCTCAAAGATACTAGACAAAGACAAATAAATACTCTCGTAGATAGCAAAGTGCCAGAAAATATTCTTTTGGGAAAAGAGAACAACCACGAGTGCGGCTCCTACCCAGGTAAAGGTGTTGAAAATATATACGGATCTGTTGATAGAAGAGGAAAAATTCGGTGTTTGCGGTAGTTGGGTCAAAGGTCAACAGCACAGAAAATAACAAGAAACAAAATTGTTGAAGGAAGCTTAACAAATTAAATAAATATTGCTACAGAAAAAGTTGTACAAAAGGTGTGGTTTTATTGATAGATCTGGACTAAGACAAAGAGTTGTAGAAAGATAATGATCATCTAAAAGATTATAAAAGAAGACTGAAAAATAAAATACAACGAGTAGATTGATAAATAAAAAAGTAGAACGAAAGATGCAAGAACTAGATTACAGCATAAGAAAACAGATCGAGTGATACATATAATAAATTAGGAGGTAAATGTGTTAAATGCAAAAGAATGTGCAGAATATCACAGAAAATAATAATAATAAATTAAAGAAGAACATAGAAACAAAAAAGAGTATTAACTAGTGATTAAAAAATGCTGAAGGAGTGACAAAGTAATAATATATTACAAAACAAGTATGCAAAAAATAAAATACATTACAAATGAACATTCCTTTTTATTACAAAAGGCCTTTATAGACCATAAAACCCATTACTTACAATATCAATATAATTAACTCTTAACTACTTTGTGTAATAAATATTTTTAAAACGAGAATACTTAAGATGAAATAGGAAAGATTCATATTTAAATAAAATAATAATATGAATAATTAGTTGTATTTCAAAGTGCCTTTTACCAAGTAATTTTTATCAGGCCACATACTGTTTAATATTGGCTTAAAATCATGTATTTATATAAAGTATTTATATTTCCATTGGAACACTCCCTGGTCAATTGGAAGGCCATTACATATGTGGTTGGTGGTTCGTTTAAGCCAACGCTAACATCACAAGCAAATATAACATTTTACCACATTTCAAGAAACAAAGTGAGGGGCAAGAGCAAAATGAAGCATTGAATTCACTTGTGGTTTCATATTTATTTTGTTTTCTCAATTTGGATACAAACATTTCCGTATTAACATAGAGCGCCCCGCTGGTCACGTCAAATGCAGAAGGCAGCCTTTATTATTATTTGTGTTATTTTTGTTGATTGCTGTTGTTGTTGTTGTTAATCTTGTTAATGTTTTTGACAACTTTTGTTGTGGCCATTTCCTTCTTGTGAGCAACCACTTTATGTGGCTAAGTCAATTGTAAGCTTTGAGGTGTCTACATATGCATATCTCAATTATAAGTCGACTGTTTTGCATTTTGTGAATGTGTCTGTGTTGTTGATGCCCCAACAAGTTGCAAGTTGTTGTTAGTTGTTTGCCGCCGCTTGTTGATAAATGCGGAATTTGTTGCTTGCGGTTGTCGTCTGCGGTTTTTCTGCGATCGTTGCCATGAGATTTGGTCAAAGCAGCTTGGCCAACAATAATAACAACAACAACGACAACAACTGCAACTGCAACAATCAAAACAGGTGCGCGCGCTTGCATCTTAGCAACAACAAACAACAGCACAAATAACAAGATGCAAGTTTTGTGAACTTTTAACTTTTAATTCCCCAACACTCCCCCCACCTCCGTCCACCATCCTTAACCACTTCTCTCATCACTCCCCTCTCGACTTGCAACTGGATTTTTCATTTGTTGCTGTTTTCATCGTTTTGCAAATTTAAATTCATTCACCTGTGGAAATTTATATATTTTTCTTCTCTTTGCTTTTGTTTGTTTTCCAGTTGAAGCTGTTTTTGTTGTTGTTGCCGTTGTTGTTTATTGGCTACTGTTTGTGTTGTTGCATTACTTTCACTTTTTTTCTGCACAATTCAGTTAAATCAAAGCAACGGTTTCTTCTATCCACTTAAGCCGCAGCTACCACCTTGTTCCCCTTCCCCCTTCCCCAGTTCCCCATTTACCCCCACCCCTGCCCCTCGCTGACGGTTGTTTGCATTTGTTTAAAGTGGCAGCAGCAACAGCAGCAGCGGCTTTGCTTTATGCAACAACTTAAAACGTATCAACTGTCTTCTTGTTGCTGTTTTTGTTGTATCTCTCAATGGGCTTAAAAGAAAGAAAAAAGTTAAAGACAACAACGCCAACGATTTGTGACTTACAGGTGTTGGCAACAAAAAAACTTGCTCCATCTGTTGCTGCTACACATATTTACAAACATGCTAGACTACAAAACAATTTTAATAATACAAAAGAAATGGAAAATAAAAAAAAGGTAAACTCTACGCCAATTTATGGCACACGTCTGGCAAAAAAAAAACATTACAAAAGTGCAATTATTGTTATTTTCATTTGTACCTTATTGTTTTGCATATTAAGTAAGTTAAATATGGATGCATTATTCTGTTCAACAATTAACTAAATAAATGCAATTTATTTCTTTTGTCATTCCAGGTGCGTATTCATGACATTTTGTTGACTGTAAATGAAGTCAGGTAACAGCATTAAAAAGTGCAAACAAATCTATAAAAAGACAAAAAAGGGGAACAAATATCTTCACTATAATTTTTTTTTAAATAAAAGAAGGTAAAATTATTGATAAGCTAAACGCAATGGGATATTAAATCAGTTTAAGTACTAACTGGCATAATCCAGATAATATTAGAAAGTAAAATATACTTTCCTGATTATTTTAACTAAACAAAATCATTCCCAATTGCTAAACAGTTGAAAATTCTTAAACTCTCTTAATCTATCTTCTTTTCTGTCAGATCTGTTAACGTTAGATAACCACAGTTTAAGAGCTGAAAGTAAAATTGTTCAACAGATTCCTTAATTAAAGTTAAGTTGCCAATATGCCAGCTTCAAGTTATTTGCCAACTAGCCCCCCCTCGCCTCCTCTCTGTTACCACTCCACCCCAACTCAGACGTATCATAGCACATGGGGAAATTATTTGAAAAGTTTTTTAAGCTGGCCGACTGGCGGCGTCTAAGCAATTTCAGCGAGTGCAAATAGTTTGAAATGGCGGCAACAACAATAATAGCACAAGAGCAACAATAACAACGATAACAACAAATGCCAATCATTGTTTGCGTAGCGCATCAGCAGCTGTTTGTCAGTCAGTCAGTCTGTCCGTCTATAAGTCTTTCTGTTTGTCTGTCCATCTGCTGCCGCGTTGCAGCTCGGAACGCGCTACACACACGCAACGCCAGCGGCATCCATGAGATACTTTTATTTTGGCTAGCCGCCGTTACTAACTCAAGCATAACTCGAAGCACACACACACACACACACACACACATGTTTAAAAGTGTGAAACTAGTGTGAAGCGGAGTCTGTGGCTAACTCGAAGACAGAGGCTAACAAACCTCTTGGTTGTTGTTGCTGTTGGAATTGTTGCTTATGATTGCCGCCTTGCAGTAATTTTTTTAGCATGCGAAACTTGTTTACTGCCGGAATTTGTTGATGATTTTATTTTAGGTTTATTTGTACACACGCAGCGCTGCTCTTCGCTGCATATTAACGTATTTCTTCAAACAAAATATTAACTATTATTTGACCAGTTAGGATAGTTAGCTGTGAGCTTGAGAATATAATCACCTTTATTTTTTAATTTAATTTATTAAAATCGAAACTAAAAGTTTAATTGAGTTAGTTTTCTAAACGATAACAAATATTGATGTTATCTATGCAGTTTTAACCCTGAAAAACTTTGAAATCACTTTGAAACAAATTCACTTGGATGAAAAATCAATCAATCAAACTTTATCCATTAGATGTGAACTCTCTAAGATGCGTTGAGTAAAGCTGAGTTTATCACAATGTGTTCTTGATATTGTTTCATAATGGAGGAAAAGTTTTAAACAAAATACTCGTACTCGTATCTAAGCTATAAATTTATCTATTTTGTTTTTCAGTTCAGTTGTCGCCATTGAGCAAGTTTACAATGAAACTCAACAAAGTTGTTCCATTGACTTTGGCTTGTGGACTTTTGGCAACTTGTTTTTCAGTTAAATACTCGCAGTTTTAGTTTTTGTATTCAGCTTTTTTTGCAGTTCTTTGTGTGCGTCTTATGCTAATTTCGAGGCGTGCAAAAATTCGCACTTTCCAACTCGTTTGGTATGCGAATATTTCAGAAAAGGCAAAACAAACAACCAAAGACCGTCAAAGTTATGTGGATTTTAATAAGACGGCGAATATCATCAAAGCGAATAGCCAAATTATGAATTAGGGTCAACTGCTGTGCGGGTTTTCACTTTCAGCTGCCCTGGCCAAGTGAGACAGCCTGAATGTCCAAGAAAAATCAGTTGGTCCGTGCTAGACCGCTTTTCATTAGGTTAGTCGAATCATACAATCACCATAATACCGCCTCTAATTGCTGGGCAAACAGAGTTAGGTTCTCACAATTGGACGCCAACAGATCCGTCGATACTTGGGTCTGGGCCACACCTTCAATTGGCGGTCATGAGTCAGCGGTGGACTGGGCCAAGCCACTTGGCCAACAGCTGCGTTTGGGGCAGGCAGCAGTTATGCCACAGTTTCCGGGTTAATGCTAATTTAGCAATATGCCTCACTTATATTGTAGATACAATTGCACCGATATGCACAACTTTGCAACTGCAAGACCGACAATCGTGTCTGGCGAAATGTCAAAAGTGAAGCCACATAATTAGAATGTTTTGCATTTTCAAGTGCCAAGTTGGCTGGATGTGATCCACTTTGAAGGCTGCTCAAGCTTCCACCAATTCCAACTCAGTTTGTGGAATAAGTGTTGTTTTTTGTTATCAGCAATCTGGGCATAAGAGATAATCATATGGCTAAAGAGAATTTTTGTCATGCTTTCAATGTGGCTTATCATTTAGTTGGCTAATTCGAAAATCATTAAGTTTTATGGCTCCATTCCAATGAAAGAAACTTTCGTGTCACCCCCCAGTCGAAAAAAAGAGAAAAAATCGCATGCGCCGCACGTCAAATGCGGAAATTATGGCCACTAATCGCGACCAAAGCTGGCATCAACATTTGGCCGCAGGATAATGCGAGCTGGCTCAAATGCTGCTGTTGCCCGGCTCGCTTCTAATTTGCCGTTTCCTGTGCCTGTCGCACGTAATTATACGGCTAACTCCAGCTGACGCCCCTTCAACCCCACTTCTTTCTTCATGCCACTGCCTAGTTGGCAATATGAAAATGCAGTCAGCCAATTTTGAAATGCAACGCTGACAAGCGCATTTGGCTGACTGACGAACTGACTTACTGACTGACGGACTATAGAGTTGGCTGCGTGTTGGTAGCGAATAAAACGACTGCAGTTACAGTTAACGGCATCTAATAGATACTTTGGCACCTTGGCATTACCATTACCGACAGATATGTGTGTATGTGTGTGTGCTTGCGAAAAGCAACACAAAAAGCGAGTAAAGTGTAAAAGTAATACAGAAATTAACAGTAATCTCCATTTGATGGCAGAAGTATTCAAATTTTACACATAAGTATTTATGTCTTATGTGAATAACTCATAAAATTAAATGGCAAATACTCATATGTCATAAAATGACATAAAAGCGCAACTCGGGGCGTATGATTAATGTTTTGTATTTACTGCAAATCGACTGTTGTTAAAAATAATTTCTGTTACCATTATCAAATGCAGTAAATCCAAACTGCGAATCAACTTTAATATCAAAATGTAAATAGCGATACAAAATTAATCGAGCTTTCGATATTCATATATCCAAGTATTTCCGATATATCGAGTTTTTACAGAAATATTGTTTTTATTATTATCAGAATGCATGATTTGCAATATCAAGAAAATTAAATTTTTAAATGTCAAGTTTGAATATTTAATCGCTGAATATACTCCAGCGAGTTGTCGATTTTTCATAAAAATCTGTTGAATTAACTCGATTGATAATCGAATATAAATCATGGACTTAAATTCTGACTTAAAAGTCGTTTCCTCGAAAATTTAACTGCCGACTTTTCGATATATTTTAACATCCCTATTATTGAGTAATTTAATTAATCTAAATTACAATGAGTTTATTATGTGTGAAATTGAGTGCTTTCAATCAATTGATATTGCCACCCATTTGCATGTACTTTCTAATGAAAATACACCATACCACATGTACTTTGAACTTTTGCCGCCCCGTTTGGCAAAAACAAACACATGCTGTCATTAGCTGGTAACAAGCAAAAGGCGCACTTGAAAATCGGCCAAATTTGTTGTTGGCCATTAATTTAAATCGCCTGGCAATCGCTTAATTAAAATCTTTATTGCTGAGCTGCGCAGAGTTGGAGTTGATGTTGAGCCTGAGACAGAGACAGAAACAGAGGCTGAGGCTGAGACTGGCCAAGCAAACGGCACCTGCTCTGATGGCAGACAAAACATCAACATAGAAAGGCAACAAAGCGCACAAAATGCTGATCATTGTGTGAGTGCAACATGCTTACAACAACAACAGCACATTACAAACACATTACACACACTCATTCGTTGCCCGTTGGCAACAACAAAATGCAAGCCAGCAATGGCTGCCACATACTCACAAGTAACCCGGCCAACTGATTTCAAAAGCGCCCCGGGCCAGTGGAGCTGCCACTGCCACTGCCTCTGCCTCTCCCGCTGCCTCCTCCAACCGCCAGATGCCAGTTTCGAGTCATTGTGAAATCTGCGAGGTGATGCCCCTCACTTCAGTTGAGTTCACTTCGCTTCGCTTCACGCCGAGCGCGGAGGGCGTTGAGTCGGAGTGCGGAGCCACCCGCAAATCTTTCACCTGCTTTACGCCTCCCTGTAACTCTACCTACCTCTATAAATATATTTATACATACATATATACACATATTTAGCTGTGTGTGCGTTTGCAGCTACGGTAAAATACTTGAGCTACAAATTGAGCGCAAACGCATAATTAATTTCAGTGGCAGCATAAAAAAGAGAAGCAAAGAAAAAAAAGAAACATGAAAAATGAGAAAAAATTAAGTTTATGTTTTGTAATCCACAAGTGCGGTAGCTGCCAGGTGATACTCGTACATTCAACACAGACAGAGGCTCAGATCTAACGTTAATTATTTAGGTAGCAGCCCCTGAGGCGATTTGGCTACCAAAACTCCTAAGCCTCGCCATCAACAGTTGGCCATTTGTGTAGGCTTCTTTTGTGTAGATGCTTATTTTTGAAATAAATTAATAAATAATAAAAAATGCATTTGAAGATCCAAAGCAGTGTTACATCTTAATAATGTCTTAATTAATATTTAAATATGCAGCCAGTCAGGTAACATGATTTGCGCTTTTTTGTGTCATTTGTATCTGCGAAAAAAAAGTTCGTTTAACTGAGTGCAAGTCTAGTTGATTAAATTATTTCTTTTAGGTTTTTTTATGATTAAAATAAATAAGTTAATTAAGAATTTACAGAGTAATTTTAAAGATTGAAGCTTTGTGACTTTCGGTATGCTTGCATAACTTTAAACTCAGCTTGAAAACTCTATATAAAGTTAAAATCACTGAACGTTTTTCATTAGGTTATTTGCATTTTAAGCACTTCTCACGCTTCAAGACGAAAGTCAACTTTCCCAAAAAAAATAATACAATAATAAAGAAACAGAAGAAAAAATGTTGTGGCGGGAAAAACAGAAACAGAAACCCAAAGCTAGATTTCTAAGAGCTACGCACGTAACACAAATAACAGTAAATTTTGTTAGGTTTTTGTGGGATTGTAGAGCCGTGGCATCAGCATCAGCATTAGCAGCAAGCTAACTGAAAATCAGCTTCAGCTTCAGCACCAGCATAAACATAACTGTAATTGCCCGGCAGCATAATTGCGGCGTAATTGCAGCTGAAGAGTCAGCGGATAAGGCGGAAAATGAAAGTGCAGCAAGTAGAAAACGCAACGTTATAAAAATGGTTTTTAAAACTGAAACTCATTTTCTGGGGTGTCCAAAGGGGTCGATGTTAAGTGTGAGGGGAAAAGACGGTGACGGAGGGGGGAAGCAATTAAGCAGGGCTTGATGGCGTCGACAATTACGAGTGCGATTGCTGAGATTTTTGGAGGCTAGACGCGTTACAATTTCCATCAAAGCCAAACGAATTAAATTTGTCTTTAATTTAGAAAGCCAGACAGCGAGCAGCGTGAGGGGGAGAGAGAGGGAAGAGAGAAGATGAGGAGCCAAGGAAAACAATGAAATTGATTTTATTATATGTTTTCTTTTTGTTATTTACTGTGTGCGCGCGCGTGCTTGCCAAAATCTGGAAAGCCGCACCACAGTGTAACACCGCCAACAACAACAATAATAACAACAACAACAACAGCAACAACAAGAGCAAACGCAGCCACTGAGTGAAAGTAAAAAAACCAACAAAAACAAATGCTATACAAATTTAAAAAGTGAAATAAAAAGCAACAACAAACGGCAGCATAGACGACTACTTGGCTTTCATGGGTATTATGAAACGCAAGTCAGTCAACCGGCTGGACAGGCCAAGGAGAAAGGTGAGGGAGAGCAGGGGAGGGGAGGGGTGGTGAGGAGAGGAACCGCTACCAGTGGCAAGTCATGCAAACATTGCGCCGGCGCCGCCATCGTCATCGGCAGCGGCATTTGGCAAAGACGAAGGCCGCGGGGCAGATGGCAAGAGGTGGGCTAAGAAGGGGAGTGGGGGCAGGGCAGACAGGTGCGCAAAACTTTCAACAGCCACCGGCATTGACTACAAATCTCAAGTCGATGATGTTGTTCGCACATTTGCTACGATTTGGGCGTACGTCTAGAAACGTGTACGCATTAACGTTTAGCTGTCAAGTGGTTCGAGTGGGTCAAGTGTTAAAGCAGCTGAGAGTGGGACAGAGTCAGAGTCAGAGAGAGATAGAGACGGTAGGAGAGGAATGACAGAAAACTAATAGTGAAGTTAACTTTGTGCTGGATTTGTGTTCAAATCAATATGGATAAACTTATGGGACACTCTTTTCAAACGAATTAAATTCATGCGAATTTCGTATATTTTTCTAACAACAAAAAAATTAAGACAAATAAAAATCCAAAATTAAATAGAAAGTAAAAACCGAGATTAAAAATATTCTATGCAAAAGTTGCCAATATTTTTTTGAATTTAAATTTTTCCAATAAATACATACTAATTAAGAATATTCTATGTAATGTTTCCCAATTTTAATTTCCCTTTTTTTAAATATATCATAATTTGTATTTCCCTGTTAGTTTTGTGTTCCTAATTTTTTCCCAAAGTTTTATTATTCTTAGCATTATAATATAAAGCATATAAGCATATGTGAAGCACCACCCAAACACCTTTATTTCCCTTGTGGCTGCAACAGCTTTTAGTTGCCATAAAAGTTGCATCACAACACGTAACACGTAAACAAACAATTTTGGGCTTCGCATTTTCCATCACCTCTCAGCAACGGGTCTTGGCCGGGTCAGCGTGGATCATGGCAACCAGCTGGGCAGAAAATGATTCGTCTGGTGCTGCCCATTGCGAAAGCAGAGCTAATCGCGGCACCAGTGTGCAAAACATGTGCTGCGAGTCGAACAAATGATCGAACGATCGATCGATCGAGCAACAATCTCCGCCTCCGTCTTCGTCTTTGTCTCCATCTTCGCCTCCATCTTCGTTCCAGTTTCTCCCCCCTATGCGGCCTTATATAATGACCCAGAAAACGATACAGAGGCAGAGCGAATGAGAAACAGTTGCTTTAATGACTTTTTAAAACTTCATTAGGCGCATAAGTCGACAGCGGCGATAAAATAAAAGCGCTGCCAACTATTCCAAGAGTCCAAGGCATCATCTGTGATCTCAGACACAATTCACAATCCATAAAAGATCGTCCCCCGCCCCGCCCTTGAGCAGCAGCCGCTTGTCGCCAGCTTGAATGTTTCGCATTATGCTGCAAATGGGTTAAGTGGCTTTCAATTTAGACAAAGCTAAAATAAAAGATATAAATATAAGAGAAAACAAGAAAAATGCGCAAAGAATTTAATTCCATATTGTACAAGGCATCGAGTGAGGGAGTGAATCATTAGAAGACTCGTCATGCCACGCCCTGGAACAAGCAGCACTTCCGCAGCGATACATTGACTCATTCTCATTCTCTTCCCGATATATGCTAAGTGCGATACTTTGCGAGTACATAGACAGTTTGTCATAAATTTCAAATGGAAATCGAAATCGAAGTCGCTGCACTCACAAGGTGCCTGCAACGACTCATAGATCGAGACAGCAACGTGTTCGAAGCATGGCAGATGGTTGACACATGTAAATATAGGGAAGTCGTCATAAGAATGAGTTCAAACTGACTGTACTTTGAGATACCCTGGGGGAAATTAAAAGATAGAACATAAAAAGGTTGAAATAGTCAAATTTTAAGTGATTTTTGTTTTTATCAGATATAACTATGTATATGAAAAGATGTAACTAATTAGGTTAAGCGACAATTAGAATAGATACTATGAATAAATTGGAAAATTTCCTTTTTCGAATATAAAAATTGAAAAAGTTGAATTTTAAGTTAAGAACATTTTTGAAAATATTTTTATCAGTGTATCAAATATATCTACCCATTTGGAAAGAATTGCCTTTGCCAAGGGTATAACTACAAGCGACAAATATTACGTAAAACGCGATTATCATTTACTTAGCATTGGAGAGCAAACAATGAGCACAACAATAACATCAACAAACAACAACAAAACACTTTCAGTTTTTAAAAACGCGTCACATGACGCCTAAAATTTATTATCGTCAACGTTGCAAAGTTCAATTCCGAGCTGCGGGCTGACTCAGTGCCGCGTCAAGCATAGCATTGTGGAAAAAATGATATTTATGTATATATCGAACTCCCTTCGTCCCACTCGCCCCTTTGCTATCATCATGTGTTATCGTGACAGTTTTGTGTGGCTTAAACATGCGCCATATTTTACAAAATTGGCAGCGAGCGCGTGTCAGAACTCAAGGCGTTAAGCGGCTTTCTGTTTGTTTCTTTTGGCCAGCACAATGGAGTCGCAATTGCAGTTGTTGACTTGATCCATAGACAATTAACTCGAAATTGTGTGCAACTCAGCAATAGCACGTGGGCAACATTTTGGTGCACCCAATTCGCAAAAATTTCCTCGTCGCGTATTCTTGCAACAGACAAACAACAATAACAATAACAATAACAACAACAACAACAAATGCAACAACGAAAGAGATCATTGCATAAGCTACGTCATCTAGCAGCTGGCATCTGGCTTAGAGCCGTCTCTTGGCCATTTGAAAGGCAACGAAGTTGCGAAAATTTGTTTACTGGGCTAGGCAATCAAATTAGGCATGCAACAAGCCTTTAACAACAACATATCGAGAGAGAAAATAAATGCAATTCAATTGAATATGGTCAGTAAGATGGTTAGTTAAAGATAGCCCTAGCAAGTGATGTACCTAAGTATCTTTTAGGTACATAACACATCGACCCAATTCGCGATTGAAATTAATCTGCCACAATGGCAAGACATAACTTGCAGTGCAATCAAAATGCAAAGTATTGCCCACAAAGATAAAAAAGAAATAAGAAATCGCATTCACGAGTACATTCATACATAATCATGTCTCATTTGTGAATTGATTAAGTATTCATCTCATGTTTTTTGGCACACGTTCACGCATTTCAAAATGCGCCACGCAGATCACAGAGGGAGCTACGAAATTGGATGAATGACACGCGTCATTACGATCATCATCATCATCGGCAATATCATGATGAAGATGTGAAGTGACAAGTAACAAATTTTGCGCATGCGCCAATGCAATTTATCGCAATACACGTATGTATCTGATGGATACGTTGAGCGACAAGTATTCAAACTCGTTGCTTACGCCACATAATTGCTCTGACACTTTTTGCCTTGCCTGTTTATTATAATACAAATTCAAGTATATTTATTTATTTAATTTTTTTTGTGGTCTATAACCGTCAACTGACTGTGGCCTTGTCCAAAACGAGCCCACGGCCGCAAATGTATTGTGGTTATGGCTTGGGAACCTTATCGCAGTCGTCGTCGTCGTTATCAGCAACGGTATTCCCAGACTGCATTTGCTTATTTGCTTACTGGGCGTGGACTGTACGATGCGGTTTTAGCCGCTTGGACATAAGGCAGCGTCCCTTCGTAATCGTGTGAGTAGCCGCTAGTGCTGATAAGCCGTATCTCGCCGCAAAGCTTGCCACTTATCAGCAGCAGTAAAAACAACAATAACAACAATAGCAACGGTGGCAGCATATCAGCTGTCGACGATGCGAACCTACGTACCTAAACATAATCTGAATTCCATTTCCATTCCTATCGCCAATGGACACCACATTGTCAAATTCTCAACAATTTCACTAGAAAGATAACAAATTTTATTTTTGGCTTATGTTTACCAGCTGATAAAACTCAATTTCACTTTAAAACTAATTTACTTTGTTCGTAAAATAGATTTGTGGGCGGCTTAAACAAAACCAAAACATTTCATAATCATAATAAAAATGTTTGCTAATTAGGCCGCTGATAAGCGACATTTATTCTATTAATTCTATTTGGCGATAATTATAGTTTTAAATTTAGAAATTTGCTAGGAAGGCTTAGGCTTAAGTTCATTTCATTTATGTCGTAATTTAAACTAAAAGCCATCGTTTTATGATTAAATGCAGTCATTCTAAGTCTCTTATTCTCGATGGGGTATTCCAAGTGAAAAGTCTTTTTGTCTAGTATTCCATCAGCGGGAATTAGCTATGTCATAAACACTGCATAAATATGCTTAGATAAAGTCTTGATACTAAAACTCACCGAAGTCGGTGTTAAACTCTCAGCAGGAGCTAAGCTTAAAAGGTGAACCATCATAACAAAAAGGAAAAACGATAAACTCTCGAATGAACGAATGGCATTCGTTTCGTCATCATCTCTAGCTTACCGTCAACGTCATCATCATGATGACGATGATGATCATCATGAGCCGGCTCGTCGTAAACAACAATAATATTTCTCTTAAGTCAAAGTTAATTGCTCTTAAATCAAATGTGAGCAACGCGATCGGTTGGCGGCCTTTGTCTGTTCCGCTGCCTGAACAGAGCCTGGCTCAAAAGCCGGCCAAACAACAAAGCCGCTAAAGTCAGACAACAGACGACAGTCGACAATCGACAAACAACAGGTAAACATTATATAAAGTGAGTTGAATGCAGCTACCTGCGGTGCATGCAGCTAACAAACTTACAGATACTTTTACAAATTTCTTCTTTGCTTTGTTGGCTTACGTAAAATGTCTCGAGTGAATTTGCCAAAGTTGAGTTTTACTCAAAGAGAGCGGAAAAAAAGAGAAAAACACAGAGAGAGAGACAGAGACTAACGACGGCGCAGTGAGAGTGCGAATTCGATAGCAACTGAGAGTGCGAGTGCAATTGTTGCAAAGATACAGCTACCGCTACATCTACAGCTACAGATACAGATACACAGATACATGCTGGCTGTGGATACATAAACAAAACGACACGACACAAAGCGGCTAGCGGCGACCAAAGCATGCGAAAAGCGAGCACAAAGCAGAGAAACAAAAACAAACGTCACAAGTAACTCACGGAATGTATCTGTATCTGTGAGCTGACCGGAAAAATTGCAAAAATAAAACACGAAGAGCGCAAACGCCGCTGAGAAAGAGAGGGAGAGAGAGCGAGTGCGAGAGCAAGCCGAACTCAACGAATGCGAACACGAACACGAAAAGCCGAACAAAATTTGCCGAGCCGAAGCAGCGACGGACCCGGCAACAACCAACGAGCCGCCGCACAGAATCATTCTTGAATGCGCGCGCGAACGTTTCACACCAGTCAAGAGCCAAGAGCTAAGAGCCAACAAAGACAAGCCAACCAAAAACAGTTAAAATCATAATAATAATAATAATCCAACAACATCAGGCTGAACAAAACAGTCAACAGCGACATAGCTGAAAACTGCTCAGCAGCAAGAAACGAGAAGAAGCCGAAAGACTTGAAAAGTAAAATTAAACATAAAAAAGTGCAAGTGAATTTTATGTGTAAGCTTTAAGCCAGGCCAAGTGAAAAGTGTAAGCGCGCACGCTGCCCGAATTTGCCGGAGAGTCGCTAAATAAAAAATAAATACCATTAAAAGAGATGAAATAAATAAATAATAAAAAAAAAACGCAGCAGAGTATCTCGCATCAAATTAAGAACGAGGCCTAGTAGCCC
This sequence comes from Drosophila rellima, assembly GCA_035043635.1. NCBI lineage: Eukaryota > Metazoa > Arthropoda > Insecta > Diptera > Drosophilidae > Drosophila > Drosophila rellima. The sequence continues at coordinate 3,166,110 of JAWNMV010000811.1, read as the reverse complement.
CAATTCGCCAGCAGGCAAGACTTTGGCAAATAATAAAAAAAACCATAATAAAAAAAACCAAAATAAGAAAAACAAAGTGAAAAATCCAAATATTTAAATACTTATAAATAAACTCACGACGAAGTCGACGACGTCAACAAATTCTTGCCGTTAGCCCTGTGTGCGTGTATCTGTATCTGTGTGTGTGTGTGTGTGTGTATGTTTGTATTGTATCTGTAAGATACGCGCCCCGCTGACGCATTTGCCCAGCTACCGCTGCCGTTGGCATTGCCGCTGTTGACGTTGACGTCGCCGGCCGGCGTTTTGTGCCCAATTAACGCAAAAACAAATCGGCTAAAAGCTCCCGTTATTCGTGTTGTTCTATTGGCATTCAAAACTCGTTGCAAACAATCGAAATAAAAAGAAAACTAGACAGAAATAATTTCTATCAAAAATATATCTAATTTGTGGGGTTGTGTGTGACTGTGCGTATGTGTGAGTGTATGATTGTATGTGCGAGATAACTGCTGCAATAATACAATTATATACATATATTTATATTTATACAAATAGATACAAATATATATATCTAAAAATTATAATACTTATAGCCAGCATTCCCGGACCGCTTGCGCTGCAGTTGCAATAGCCAAAGGCTAAGTTTAAAAATAAAAAATATATATACGGATACATATATACAAAAAATTAAATAAATTGAATAAAATTAAACTAAAACCGCAAATAACTAAATACAGATGTTTGGCATAATAGTTGTCATAATCAATTGCTAAAGTGTTTTTGTTTGCCAAAAGAATTGTGTAAAATTCTCAATTTTGTTCTCTGAAGGTTGCCGCAACAAATCAAAAAGGTGATTACATAAAGATACAATTGTATATACTGTCATATACTACAGATTTATATATATATAAACAGGTATATATTATATGCCAAAACTGTGAGGTGTGTGCAGCTATTATAATAGACGTGAAAATGTGAAAGGCACAGAAAACTAAGTACATTACGGGTATATATTCTCTGTATCAAAAAACACGCGCAGAAAACTTGTACGAATTTGTGCTTTTTTGGGCGTGCCCTGTAACCGAGTGACCCCATTAGCTGTGGCACCATTTTGGCCCACTTTCAAGGTCACCGAACATTCTTCTTCGAATACCCAATACCTTGGGCTATCTAATAGCCGCAGGGTCTATTTAAATTTATAATTCATATTAACCTGTCAACTTATCGCCAACTACTCAGCATTTGCCCCGAGGTGGTATTCATATATTATATGCATCTGATGAATAGACAGCTTGGATTTGAGTTCAGTTGATTAAATTATAAGATAAATTAGCTGAATGTTTTTGCTGTTGTTTCATATTTCTAGGAAAACTTAATTAATGTAATATGACAACAAAATACAAAAACCCTTAGTATTACATTCCTTTTACGGGTAGCTGCAATTATTTCTTGCGTGATTAACATTTTCTGGGAAATCGCCAGAGATATCGCATGAAATTAACCCATAACATTTTGGGATATTTTTTTAGTTCATATATATCATTTAATTGACAACAAATAATAGAAGGAATAAACAGTTTAAGCTGCAGTTTGAATGCCGACAATTAAAACAAATGATTCACAATTGTTGTTGCGACAAATATGTATCTGTTGCAAAAAGCACAAAATAAAAAAAATACCCAGCAGCCGAAGTGATAAGAAATTTCTTAGAAACGATAACCAATTTGGATTGAGGACTATTTTCTGCGCAACTCGTTTAAATAATTTACTAATGAGTTGATTTGTTTTTTGTTGTCCTTATAGGAACCCATCGAGCTGAAGAAGCGTCTGGAGGAAGTTCGTCTGCTGGAGTCTCGTCGCTCCGCTCGACTCGCCGATCAGGATCGTGACACGGACTTTGCTCGCCTGGCCGACATGGGAGGCGATCGTCGCCGAACCACACACAGTATTGATGTGCCATTGACGATGACGGCGTCGCACAAGTGAGTAACACTTTCTATTCTGCCCTACCTGTTTATATACCCTCGAACAAATCAGCCAGATCAGGTAGTTGGATTGACTTTGACTTGAAAAGTCAGACAAATAGATTTGTAAAGCTTACAGTCATTAAAAAAATATAACCTAGTAACTTACAGAGTAGCTCGTTGTCAGTCATGTGATGTTTTGTTATTACTCTTTGGTTTTGTTTTGGTTTTTGTCACTTGGTGAGCGCGTAGTTTGCATAAATATGCAACGATGGCGTCCATGGAGTCTAGGCTATATCAATAATTCATAAGCGGCGACAAATTAGCGGAACAAGCCGACAAGTCACGGACAGATACAATATGTTCTCAGATACTCGTGCTCACATATGAATACACAGACCAGCTCGTTGATTCGCCGCGTTTTGTTGGCCTTATCTAAGCCCGTAGTTTGGCTAGACACCGCCCGGCTATTTAGCATAGACACCGCCGATGTCGATGTCGTCGTCGTTGCAATTACACTTATATAAAATGGTCAGTGTACTATTTCCCCCCCCTTTCTTCTTCGCTCTTCCCTTGACGCATAGAATATCAGACAGACGTCGTTTTACTTTCAAAATACTTTGGCGGGACAACAACCATAACTACAACTACAACTACAACTGCGACGGCGACGGCGACTGATTGCAAAATAATTCGAATTTTCAATTACTGACCGCTCAGACGTCGCGACGTCGAAGAGACGACAACATTTGATTACGACGTCAAATTGTCGAGCGATATCAGAGCTACTTAGGAGTATAATTAGCTGCTAAGGAGACGTCAAAAAGAAAACTACTAAAAAGAGAACCAAAATATATTAAAATATTTATTAAAATTTAACAATGAATTACAGATAATTTTTGAATTTTTCTATAGTATTTATAAGCTTAGATGCAATTAATTTCTATTAGTTTCTGAAGGGTATTCACGTTTCGCTATTAACCTACTTATTGTTTTGGCTGATAGTTTGTGGCGTATTTCATTTCATTTCAATTGATAAGCTTAGCGCGCCGCACGGAAAACTATTAATTAAGTGTTTAAAAACAACAACAAGAGCACCAGCACAACAAGTGTGCCGGGTAAAACAAAAACAATAACAAAAATTGCAAATAAAAAACAAAACAAGGAAAACAAAATGCCGGCCACGTTCTCAATTGATAATAAAAGTAATAACAATAATAATCAAAATAATAAAAAAATATGAAGAGAAAATACAGCGTCATGCTCTCGGAGTTCTCTGGCTTTGGTTGGAACTGGGGCGGGGAGGCCATTCAATTGCGTCGTAATCGAAAAAAACTAAAACTAAAATAAAAGCAAATTAATACAACAGCAACTGTAACAATAAGAACAATAACAATCTAAACTGCAATGCGCCAAGAGCAAAGCAACAGCATTGCCGACAAAGTCTGTAATAAAATTCAAATAAAATTCAATTGAGTTCAACGCGAAGCGCTGCGCCAGTTTAATTTAATTACTTACATACATTCAAGTACAATACAGATGTACATAAGTACACACAGCACCCACCCCTAAAGAGGAGGGGAGTGAGGAGGGGAGGGAGTAAAGATGATGATGAGGGGCACTCACTTTTTGCCGGCCGCATTTATCTTATAAGCACTCGACGCACATGCCGTCGTCCAGTTGATATGATTGTTGTTATTGTTATTATTGTTGTTGCATTGAATTCGAACTCGAATGCGGAAGTGTTTATTTCACAGATACGCAAATACAGTCTCACACACACACAGACACACACACACACACATGGGTACTATGGGTTCTATCTGTCGTCGCCATTTTGTCGCCGTCGTCTTCCATGGCATGCGGTGTTTTGATATGCGCAGCGCTCTCTCTCTCCCTCTCTCTGTCTCTTATATGTGTACACGTGTAATGATAACAACACCTTCACACACACACACTTACACTGTCATACAAGAAACCAGCTCACCTTGCTCATACACACACTCACACAATTAAACGAATGCCACGCGTGTTCCAACACGTAATGCGACGTAATAACGTTACCCTCGATCATCTCAGCACCCCTCCCCTTCCTATTCCCCTTTCACTCCACCCAACCAGCGACTGCCGCTAATCTAAAATGTGATTTTCTCGCTTACGTACGCGTCTTGTTATTGTTGATATATATAGTGTTTTTAAGCTTTTTATATTTATTAATTTACATAGTTTGCGCCTCTTCTCTCGTCGTGCGTAGTGTGCTCAGTTTAGTTTAGTGTAGAGTAGTTTAGTTTAGTTGAGGCGTAAACAAAGTCTTAACATATAATCGAATTCGTAACGTTGTGGCACTGCCTCTATTGATAATTGAATTTGTAAACAAATCAACTATTAAACATTATTTACATTTGATTCACTCATAAGCGCACACGTGGAGTCATTTGGTGCAAGATATAATAGAAGTAGATATGTATATTTGATCAGTTGCATTTATTTAAATATATATACACATATTTAAATATACCCAGATAAACAAGTCATTGTCAATTGACAGTTACTGCGTCACACTCTTCTCTCTTGACGTTTTTGTCCCTTGGGCCTACAAACACTTTAGTTAATCACACTTCAATTAGTATCCAAATGACGTTGTTACATTAGAAACATCTTAAGCTTTGGATCTTAATAGACTGCTCGACATATCTGACAGCTACACATCTCCCTTCCCTTCTCCCGCTACAATTCTCTTTCGCCTTTATCCGTCTCTAATTTCAAGGTTTTCCCCATCACAAAGAACAAAACTGCAGCGAAGAAAAAAAATAATTTAAAGCAAAAAGAGTTGAACTAATATTATTCCATGAATAGAAAAAATATGTGTATAAGAGAGATAGAATTAAATGCGGAAAAAAGGGGTAATAAATATAATAAGCGCGTAATTATCGCGTAAATGTCAATTTACGGGGCGAACGCGTTGCGTCAGTGCTAATTTTCAACGCTAGACTGACTAGACCGGCCGGTCTCCAGTTCAGAGACAGCGGATTTTATAAAGAACCCCTCTGACAACACCCCTGCACCACAGTCAGCACCACAACATCACGCCACACCGCATCACACGGTTGGCTCCTGCATCGGAGCTCGGAGTTGTTTGTTGCTTAATGAAAGCGTGTAAGCGCCAATTGGCCAGGCATGTTGTTTGTTGCTGTAATTGCCATGATTAACAACAACAACAAAAACAACGAGGAGAACCACAACAACAACAACAGCTGTTGGTTTTCTTTTTTACTTTCTGCAATTGTTGTTGTTTCTTGTTATTGTTGTTGCTCGTGTTCTTACTTGCAAAAACAAACAATATGGGAAAATTGCAGCGCGCGAAGAAAACATTTTTTTAAAAATAATTTACAAACGAGTTTACCGTTGCAGAAAAAATAGGAACAACAACAACAAGAACAACATCATCATCAGCAACAACAATGACACATCGAAAATTGAATGCGCTTCGTCAAAGCTTTTAAAATGACTATTCGTATTCGGAAGCTTTTTGATAGTACTAAAACACTTTGAAATCCACTTTTTGATCAACAATTTAAATTGGGCGTCTGGCCAAAAAGTTTATCATCATTTTGATTGTTAATGAGTCAAATCTTAATGTTGAAATTATTTAAATGATTCGCATTAATGCAAGGATGCTTTATCTTTTAATATTCATTAGAGGCGAGCTGAAAAATTGCGGTATATAAATCCAAATTAAACTATATACAATAAATTTCCATCGACATAGTGATAGCTAGGTGTGCTGTTTAATGTGCTTTTTAAGTTCTTTATTCCTTAGAATACTAAAAGAAATAATCTGTAAAGCTTCCTAAATGATTAAATGCCAGTTTCAGCTAGTATCATTTAAACAGAATAAAATACTATGTTGACCGTTGAGACATTACAAAAACTGCATCACAGGCTTTGAGTGCCCACTTGAGGCATGTGAAAAGCGCTTGTGAAAAATGTATAAACAACAGCATTCGTCGTGACGTCAACTAAAACAAGCACAGCAACAACAACAACAACAAGTAGTAATAATAATAATAAAAAAAAAGCAAAGACAGAGGCAAAGGCAAAGGCAAATTCAGCCAACTGACGACGCTGGCAGCGGCAATTAGCCGAGTCTTGAAAAATATTTGCCGTTGCTTTTGCCGCCAAGAATATGTACAAATATTATTCGGAGCGAGTGTTTGTGTTGCCCTCAAAATGAAATAAGTACAACAAAAATACTTAATTTCAGTACAATAAAAAGTCAAGTCGAGCACAGAAGTGGGTCAAAATTATTATTGAAGCAGAACAAAAACAAAGCCAGCAACAACAGCCACAACAACAACAACAGCAACGTCGGCGAGAGACAACGATAATGGCAAATGCAATGCTAAAATAACAATATGAATAAAAAAAAAACCACGCGCACAACACAAAGTGGGGGAAAAATAAATTTATAATCATTTTCTAAGCATTGCTTCATAAGCGTCGGCCCCTCGACGGCAAATTATTGAAATGGATTCGCATTCGGAATCGGAATCGGAATCGCAGCTAACCCAGCGATACTCGTTAGATACCCGATGGCTATATGGTATCTGTGGGCTCCCCCATTCAGGGTTTTTGAATATAGATAGGCATTTCTTTTTTTTTTGTGCATAAATACGATTGCATATTGTGCGAGAGTGCCCAATGTTCCGTTCCCTTTACCGTTCCAATGAACGTAAACACAATTTTCCGATGTTCTGCACGAATAGTTTGTTTGATCGTAAAATTTTATTTTTGCATTCAAATCGCGGCGCAACAAATAAAAACTCGCCAAATGCCATTTGCAAGTTTACTTTGTTCCCTCTTCCTCTTCGCCTTCGACTTCTTCTTGTGTCTTTTCGTCGTCCGCCTTTTTTCCACTTTCTGCCCGCCACAAAGTCCACAAAAGGAGGCGCCTTGAATGAGTTTCGTGCCAGTTTCCCAAAAAACCGATTCGTTTAGCAGGGTCAATTTTTTATTTGGTTTTTTTTTTTAGGTGCTCAATTGCAGGCAAAGGTATCAAGCCATGAAATGGATTTGCATATGCTGAAAATGTTGCAATTGAAAAACTTCCACATGCAGTAAAATTTATTAGAAAATAAATTGAATTAACTGAATGCAATTAAACTGATGCTGAAATTTAGATAAAACATTTATCGAATGTGATTGGAATAGGCCGGCGCTTTTATTAAATTTTGTAATATTCTGTTATATTTAAATTCAATAAATTTGACTTTAAGGATCAATACAAAAGTTAAAAATGTGTACAAAATTCATTAAATATTTGCAATTAGTAAATATTTAAATAAATATTTATCTCTTCCAAGCGATACAATTTTGCTCGAAAATTTTACTTTTTAAAACCAAATGCTCTTCAAATAAACATACATTTATATTTAAAAAAAATCATTAATATTTTCAAATGCAATTGACTTTTTGCCGGACATTTCTATTATCGCTCCCCAAGGGAGGTAGACACTCAATGTCCGCCTGTTATTCGTGAGTGCCTCAATTTGTGGCAACAAGTTCTCGCTGACCACGCACGGCCAATGGGCCAGTGGCTATATTTAAAAGTGCATTTAGATCCCAACATAAACTTGCAACATACTTCGCTTGCGTCTTGCATTATTTATGCACGAATATGCATTAAAAAGCCTGCAGCAAAGATGTCGAAATATATACGATATATGTTGTGTGTATGTTCGATCAGTGCATGGGAAAAATTAACACGACGAGCTGTTGAGCCGCACGTTAGCAAAAAGCGAAATGAGTTTTCCAACAGCTAGTAAAGTTTTGCTGTAGCTCGCAGCGATCCTCAATGGACGAAATAGGCCAAATCGACAGCAACAATTGTTCATAAATTGAACTATAGTTTTCTTATTGCTTTTCCTTTTTTTGTGCTTTTTTTCTTAATTTTTTTGGTGCCGATTGCGATAGTCGGCAATAAAACTTTATGTGCACACTTATGAGCAGCGCCTAGGGGCAGTAGAGATCGGTGGGCGTGGTTGTGGCATGCAACGCACGCAGCTCTGCGGCCAAAACGCAAATTCTGAGAACGGAAAATGCGCAAAAATTAGATTGAATTGTTCAGCTGAAATTGGCGAGTGGGGCAGGCGACAAGGGGCATGAGGCATGAGGCAGGCGGTTGATTCATAATTGCAGTTGCAAGCAGCGAGTGTGCAGAGCGAGCAGAGTGTGTCTTGTCTGGACTGGATCTAGCCAGAGTTGGCCTGGTCGGGACTGGCCTGGCCTGGGCTGGCCTGGACTGGCAATTTGATTGAGTCGTTTTCAATTGTAATGGCAAGCGCTGCGGGTGTTGGCACTGTCGACTAACTGACTGACTGATGGACATACTGACTAACTGACTGAATGTCAGGAAACAAAAGTCATTTGCCAAAGTCAAAAACGCAAAAAGGAAAACCGCACACTATAATTTGCCAGCTTGAAACAGCACAAAGTTACAGTTACACATTTCTAGCCTTTGGCTGGCAGGCAACACAACAGGCAACAATACAAACCAGAGGGGCCTAAGATATGTACATTCAACCTACAAGATACAAGTACGATGCTACACGCTACAAATCCTAGAAAACAACAACAACAAACAACTATTGCGGTTGTTGGCAATTGCAATGCTTTCTGTTGTTGAGACTGTTGTCAATTAAAGTTCAAGCCTGGTCGAAAAGTTCTGTTAATGCCTTTGGGCATTGTCATTGTGCGACGACCTACAACGGCAACAACAACAATGATAACAACAACAACTACAACGATAACAACAATGAGAGGCATTTACATGAAATTGTTGTATCACGTTTAATTTGGCAATTTGAATGCAAATACATTTGCAGCTCGCGCGCGTGTATCTCAAAGATACTTGAGAGTCTAATGAAGGGATTTTCATCAAGCCACGTTTCAACTTGACTCAACGCGACAGCCTTGAGCCCAAGTGCGAGCCCATGGCCAACAAAACATCTCTCTCTTGTTCTGACTCTGTATCTCCTTCCTTTTTATGCATTAAATCAAATTTTCGAAAACCACGACGGACTTCAACGTCCCATCGAGCTTAACTGAAGTAATCAAAGCTATGAAGTGCACTGTGGTTAGTTGGACTTGTGGAATAGGCTTAGTTGGATGGGAAAGGGAAGGGAGGGAAGGTAGGAAAATGGGGTTAAAGGGGGATACTGTCTTTCTATATAATTAAAGTGCCTGGCGCGTTATTTTTTGTTTGTTTGCTTGTGTGTGTTTGCTGGGCTGTTGCTGTTGCGATTTGTTAATTGAATTAAATGTTGGCCATGCAGCGGCGAGCGGGTCATCAAAATGCAGCTGGCAACATCGCCCCTACGGGCTACGGATTGCAGTGTACTGTTGTCTCTCCGTCTGTCTGTCTGACTGTCCGACTATCCGACTGTTTGTCTGTCGCACTGTGTGCAACCCATTTAGCCAAAGTGTGCGGCAGCTTTCGAGGCTTAACTGTAAAAGCAAACGCACGTAGCCAGCGTACGTACGCGACGGGTCTCAACTTGGCCAATAGCTGCGCTGGCTAGTGGGCCAAATGCAAGCGAGAAGCGGGCACAATGGGACTAGGCTGATCAATTTACTAATGGACTACCAATAAATATATTATTTAAAAAAATAAAAAGGTGTATCGATAAAAGTTGCTCGATCTGAAATTATTTGAAAAGCGCTTAGTAAGTTCTTAGTTGCAACTTAGAAAACTTAATTTCAATTTCTAACGATAAGATAGATTGAAAAATCGATAAGAAAAATTATACAGTTTAATTTGACAGAATTTAAGAAGAGTAATTTTTCCTATTTGCCATTTAAAAATCATAATTAAAAATTAAAATTTATGGATGATTATTTATCGATAAGAAATCAAAATATTTATTATAATTACTTATAATATATGTATACCATTTGTCACAAATAAATATTTATGTATAAATTATGCCCACTGTGCGCCGCCAGCGCGTTGGCGACAGCGCGTAATTCCCATGGTCGTGGTCGTGGTCGTGGACTTGGTCGCCTGGTCGACCAAGTACCGCTAAATTGCTGCAGCCAATTGCAGCAGCAGCAGCAGCAGCGGCAGTGGCAGCAACATCAACAGCAACGCTTCCTGACGCTTGCTGCGCTGCATGCTAAGCAGCTGGAGGCGTTGGCAATGGCGCTGACACATGAGTGACAACAACAACATCAGCAATAACAACAACAACAACAGTAACGGCAGCTACAGCAACAACTACAACTGTAGCAACATATGCTGCCCACATGGCGAATATTACCTGAGGCAGGTGTGTCTGTCCTAACTCCATGTCTATTTTGCAGTTCGCAGTTCTCGGTTCTCGGCTCGCATGTGACAACTGCCAGCTTGTTACGCCCTTTTCGGACTGTCACACGCTTATTGGCGCTGTCAGTGACTGACTGTCGCTCTGTTGGCCTGCGTCGAGTGGGCCAGGCCGACAAAAAATCAGTAAAAGCAGCAGCAACAGCGGAAATCCTTACTTTCCACACAGATGTTAACTGATTTTTCGAAATTGAATTTCTGGTGATTTATCAATTGGCGCAAAGACAATAGAAAGTGGCAATGCCTGTGGGCCAGGCCAACAAACTCTGGTACAGTAGGTACCATCACACTAGTACCCAGCGCTATTGCCATCTCTCTCGCTCGCTCTCTCTCTCTTTCTTGTTGTTGTTGTCTCTATCTCTGTCGCTGGTGCTGGCAAGTGCAGTTGTTGAACAGACGACGTCTGGGGAAAATCAACCAAATGGTAGGCGACCAAAGCCTGTCAGCCGCAAAAGACCGCGCATTTCTAATGAAGAAGACAGTGAGATAGAGACACAGACACAGAGAGACAGAGAGAAAGACACACACATACTATCAAAACTGTTGGCCTGTCCAAGTTCAAGTTGCCTGCTCCTGTTTGCTGCCCTTGAGAAGCTCCGACATGAAAAAATAGGAAAAAAGAAAAGGAGAAAAAATGAAATAGAATTGACTCTAGCTCAAATTAATACGATTTTTATTCATGACTGCTGGGCAGGGACCTGGGGGCGCCCATGGGTCGATTGGCAATCTGGTGCCATTGCCACTGCCACTGCCACTGCGGCGGTTATTGCTACTGTTGCTGTTGCCACCAGGTTGCGAGTGGCAATTGCAAAACATTGCCGCTGGCTTCCGTTGCCGGAATGTGGTGACAATGCCTCGTTTGGGTTTCTCCTTAGCTTTTTCACTAGTTTCCTGATGTTGCGATGTTGTTTTAAACAATTGCAATTCTCCTGCCCATCGCTGTCGCTGTTGTCGTTGTTGCCAATGTCTTTAGCCCCTGTCGCAATGTTAGTAATTTGTGCAAATGAGCCTCTAAATGGCATAGAGAGCTCTAGACGTGAGTAGCAGCTCCAAAGACAACAGTTACAAAACAAAAAAGAAAAAAACAAAATAGACAAAATTTAAAAGCATTACTTGTCCTGGCCCCTACCGAAGAATGGAAAACAGTTAAACGTTTTCTTTTCTCCTAGATTTTACAATATTTTTTTAACTGTTCGTTGTCTCAATTGCTTTGAAATGTCTTTGAAGTTAAATTTCTTCATTTCGTGTTAATTGACAATTAGCAAATTAATTTGCGAAATGGAAAGAATTATTCTTAGAATAGAATGTATTTTAATAATATGCAACTATCATATGTCAAAACAAACAATTTCAAATAATGTTAAATAATTTTAAAATATTCACCAAACATTTTTATAGCAATTTGTGTTAAAAATGTTTATTATAATTCTAATAAATATTAAAGTGTAAAGAGTTGTATATCAATAAATCGCTGGATTATAGAAACCTAAAAACATAGAAATATTAATCAGTATAAACAAAAAATACTGGCAATTTATTTTGCCGGTTCCAACAGCTCAACACTCAATTGAGGCCAATAGGGTAATATTCAATACGTAATCAAGTGAAAAGTGCGAAAGACAAAGCACGTGCTCTACATTATTTATTGATAATGACAAAAAAGTGGAAGAAGGAATGAATTACGCATCAAAAAAATACGAATGAATATAAACTAGTATTTACTACTACTACTATTACTGAGTGTTGTTATCTATGATACAGATACAAAAAAAAAATATGGCAGCAGAAAAGTTAACAAAAAATCCAAAACATAATAATGCAAAAGTAAACAACAAATTGTGGCGTGATAAAAAAAAGAGGCAAACGGAAAAACAAAGTTAACAAAAAACAAATATACGAAAACAGCACGCATGTGCCATTGAGTTAAGTTAACGCATTCGTATCTCTCCCTATCTCACTCTCCCTCTCAGTATCTTTCCCACTCATTTTTAGCTTCCCCCTCACACACGAAGTCACGACACACATTTTACAGTTACGCATTAAATACACAGACACACACACACAACAAAAAATTAGGAACAAAATAAACTGTATATATTTGTTGTTTACCCTGGTCTTTTGTATATGCGAAATTTCCGCCTTCTGGCCAAGTTGTCTGCGTGGCTCAGACTCACCTGCCGACGAAGGCCGCAGTCAAATTTCAATATTTGTTTACCTTTTTTTCTGCCTCAGTTGTTGTTGTTGTTGTTTGGTCTGGCGCTACCACGCTTTGGTCGAACCCAGACATAGCCAAAGCCACAACCCCAGTCTCAGGCCCAGTCCCAGAGCTGGAACCGGGCAGGCTTTTATTTGCTTTATTCGATTTTATTGCTGTTTTCATTTCAGTTTGCCAAAATGTATGAAATGTGTGTCAGCGACGCACAAAATAAAGAAAGAGACTCACAAATTAACAACAACGTCGAAATAATAAAGAGGTCGCCATATATTTGTTTAAGCAGAAAAAAATAACAAAAAATTAACAACACAGAAAAAATACAAAAGCATCGTAAACAACAACAACGGAACGAAATCAAATTCAACCCTGCCGAATTTTTGGAAATTACGCATAGGCTGAACATTTCAACAACAACAATTTTGCCCAAAATAACAACAATGCTCAGAATAACTAGCTTATGTTTTGGCCTACAAAAGCTGGCAAAAACTGAGTACGTCATGAGTGCGTACACAGTTCATTGTTGCCATAAAAAAGTAGAAGCAAATAAAAAAAGAAAATATATCGAACTTTTCTGCAGGTTCATTGATAAAATCATGTTATTTGTTATAAATATAGAAAAATTTAAACACTTAGTAAACATTAGAAAAAGTTTTATACTTTCAACTATTGAATGCATTTTTCAGGGTTAGCTGTTGATTATTTGATGGACATTGAAAGCATTGCGTATACGCAACGTTTTATTTTCTGGGTATTTACGCTTCTATAATGGGGTCCAATTGTTGTTATTTCACAATGACTTTAAGTTCCTTATCGTACAAAGTGATAAGCAATTGTGCTGCAAAAGCCTCAATGAAGTTAGGTTACCATTGAGGCAAAAATAACATTCGCTTTTCTTCACAACAAATTATTATCAAGATTTGCACCTTGCACGCAGCTCTAATCAAGCACTGACTTTGCCTGTGACACAAGCTTATCATGTGCTAGATATTCTAGCCTTCTCTGACTGGGCTAAAAGCGTAAAAGCTGCGCAATATTCTTTCCTCAACGATCAGAGTTATTGAACCTGGGGCAATGAACTTCAAAATTTTGGGAAACATCAATCACTGCGCCTAACTAAATATATAAATTCCATCTGTATTGGGAATCATACTTTGTGGTTCTCTTCTTTTTTTTTTAATTTGTGCCTTTTCAGCTCACTTTTACTTTTGCACAATTGTTGGGCAAACTGTTTGGCAAGTTTCTGGTGAAAGTTGCCCAAATTAACAATCAAAAGTAACAACAACAATTGTTGTGCTGTGTTGTGTTGTGCTATTGTCTAATGCCTGGTCCTGGCCCCAACAACAACAATTACCCGGTCCAATTTTCGAGCACGTGTCTAATTCAATAAACTCATTTCGCGAGCGGACTTTAATTGTATTTCAGTTGTTTGGCACAACCACAAATCAAAGCAAAACCAAAAGCAAAACCAAAACGAATGCAGCTCAATTCAAAGGCGATTTGAGTAGCAGCAGCAGCAGCAACAACGACAACAACAATGAATGCTATAAATTGCAGTTGCAACTAATTTTTATGCGGCATGCAAACGAATAGTCAGCGGGATTCAACATTTCCCCCACCCCCCGCCTGTCCCCTCTCTCCGTGTCCTCCCTTTCTGTGCAGCTCACCTCCCTTGCCACTTGGTTAGGCATATCATATCGCATCTCTGGAGCGCGCATATTTCCGACAGCCGCCGCCGTTGCACATTGCAATGTAATTTTGCTTTCAACACCTTTTTTTTGTTGTTTTGTTTTTATTGTTGTTGTTGTTGTTTTTGCCGCATGCAGCATGCAACGTTGCTGCTAGCGTCGCCTGCTGATTGCAACCAGCGGCGTGGGCAAATAATTGCCAACAAAACAGCAAACAGCAAACGAAACGGCAACGAAACAATAACAACAACAACAACAACAACAGCAGCCAAGTGAAAATCACTGCGCATTTCCCAGGCTCGACTCAACTCAACTCAACTCAACTCGGTTTTGGCCCGAAATCGGCGCGAATATATCGCATTTCAATCACGCGCCAGAGCAGCGCCAATCCCCGAGCTCCTGGTCCGATCAGCGCCAGGCGCAATTTACGTGCGGCCACGCAGTGAACCAGCCGAGAGAGACTCTGAGACTTGGCCAACAATTTTCCAGCAATAGCAACAGCAACAGCCACAGCAACAACAACAATTGTAATAACAACAACTGCAGCTTGCAGTTTATTAAAGTTGCTGCGCAATCGAGCGGAAAGCAACGGCCTGTTTATTGTTGTTGTTGTTGTTATTGTTGCTGAACCTAACGGTACCGATTGTGCGCACAAAATGGCCACATCGTGATGGCTAAAATATCCCCTGCCCATATCGCCAAGTCCCCTCTCTTTCCCCCTCCTGCCCCCTCGCGCCACGGCACGCGCCTCAGTCAACAGGCCGGCCGGCAAAATCAACTGCCGTTGACCGAACGCTGACTGTCTGACTGTCTGAGTGCCTGTGTGCTGTGCTCTTAACCTGGCCTAATGCAGAGATTTCAAAAGTCGATTTATGCGCAAATTTACTTTTATGCGATTAGCAACGAGCGGCAAAAATTTATCGTCAAGTTTAGTCAATTTAATTGGGGCGCAGAAAGCAGCAAATGAAGCTGAAGGTGCCAAATGGATAAAAGCCAACAACATCAACATCAACTGCAACTGCAACATCAGTTTCAACTGCAACTGCAACTGTAGCTCCAGCTCGCTTCCCATATTGTATGCATTTGCCTCGGGTTTGGCTTTCGGTTCTTTTTTTCTCTACTTTTTTGGCTCCTTGGATTCGGATAGCACACAAAGCGCGTGCATTAGACAAAGGCTAAAAACCAAACCTGGTAGCTGGGCAATAAAATTTTATGGCAGCTGTTCTCAGAAGGAGTTGCATTCACTTCAATGCAACAAAACAACGCTTCGATGCTTTGGCTTCGGCTTCGACTTTGGCTTTTTGGCTGCCTGCGGCCTCTGAAGTTGCACAATGGACCGAAATGGCTCGAAAGGGTTCGCGGACAGCAGCCAGAATGCATTTTCACGTTTCTGGCTTAAACGTACTCATACTCGTACTCGTAGCAGAAGTGCTGATGGCAGCGATAGTAAAACAACAACACACGAAAAGCAAAAACAACTATTAAAATAGTCTATAAGGTCCCTGATGTTGCCAGTTCGCTCTCTCTCTCTATATGTACATGCATAATCATAGATAGCAAAACTCTAGGAACTATTGTCATATTAATGATGTCTGCATGTCGAAGTAAGAACTCAACTCTATATTATTAATACAGGAAACACTGCTGGTAAAACTTACATTATATTAGTGAAAAGTAACTTTAAGCTCACTTATATCATATGAATTTAAATAATATTAAATCACTTACATCACTAAGACTGTCTTAAAACCAAAATCCCGACTAACTGAGACCGATTTACTTTATGGGCTTACAAGTAGGCTAAAGAACATTACCTGCCTGGATTTGCAAAGTGAACTAGTCAGTGAATTTTTGATCAAAGCATTGCCATGGAATATCATTTGAGTTAAAATTTGTATAGCTGTAGACTGAGGGAATTTCTGACTTTAAACAACTGACAACTGGCAGTCAATGGAAACTGCAGCTAAGCCGCTTAGGGTTCAATCATCAAACAATTGTTCAATACAGAAACCCTCAACAAATCCCGTTGGCACACGGTCGAGCTTTGATAATACAATGCAGTAAGGGGTGTTTGGGGGTTGGCATCATCAATTGAAGTGTCCGTATCATTTCCACAGTCCAAATATTAATCCGGGCACGCAACTGCCAACTGGCAAAGGCAACTTGGCCCTGGCAATAACAACGACGTCGCGACGTCTCAATTGTTGACTCAGTTATGTCTAAGACAGGAGTATGATGTGAGATGTCATGGCAGCAGCAGTACCAGAAAGAAGATGGAGCAAAAGGAGCATCGCAAGCTTTTCTTCCACTCAACTTGATTACGAGTATTTCAAATCAGTTTCGCCGTTTGAAATGTTTTGAATTTATGACACGCCGCGTCTTCAGTCGCGTCTTTATTATTCTTCTATGCTTTTGGCTCAGCTCAGATCCCTGGCCCTCTCGTCTCTTGCCCCCCTGGGCTGCATCCTCTGGTTGCATTCCTTTGCGAGCGCTTTTGCCTTTGTCCAAGTTATTCGAGTGTAAAAATGATGTTCATAAAGCTAACGCCAAAGGATATCTGAATTGGCTGCGCCATTGTTGTTCTCGGCTCATATTGTTCTTGTTCTTGTTGTTGTTATTTTGAATCCCAAGGTTGCTTCAAGGTGAACTTAAAGCCGAAAGTCTCCACCCTTAAACCGCAAGTTTTCTATGAAAAACAACACCTAAAATTAGTTGGCAAAAGGTCAGTTGAAATACCAAAATTTACCATAAAATATTTGTATGTATATTGTTTGATGCTATCGTAGCTGCCAATTAATGACGAATGAGCAAAATCGACAACAACAATAGCAACAATAACAATGCAGGGGCATTCAAAATCGCTGGCCACAAAATTAGTTAAATGGAAAAATAGTTTTGCGTTGTTTTTTGTTGCATTGAAATGCCTCACGGTGCGATTATCGTAAAGAGACCTCGTCACATTGTTGTTGTGCAAATTACATCGACAACAGCAACAACAACAGCAACAATGTGTGTGGCGGCTGCTTTGATGTGCTTAGAGTTTAGGCTTTTGCGAGGGCGTCTAATTAAAGCCGAGCCTCAGAACAACTGGGCCAATGCTGGCAGTTGAAATTCTTTGGATTTGAATTGCCCACAGCAACAACAATATGTGTGCTTTGCCTCTTTATCTGCGAGAGCGATGCAATAAATAACCGACAAATTGCCAACAATTTGCCTCATCAAACAAAATTAGTTTATTTTCGTATCACAGATATCGTTATGCCACAATGACACTGAGCCAACAAATGGTATTTATTACAACATTTACTAGATAGGCCAGCTTTAAGGTTTAATTGATTGAATCGAAAGTCTCCTGAGCATTTGATTGAGCTAGACTAGACGGCTGAAATGTTTATCTTATGTAAATCTCTTTCATCAAGCTATACTTATTTTGAAAATGCAAAACTAACTCACATTTAATCTTCTGCTTGTTACAGCTCACGAAAGCGTCCGCCAAGCGACACTTATGATTGCAGCTGCGATCAGTGCAAAAAAGAATCATGTCATGCGGCATTAATATTATTACAAATACACAATGGTAAAATACGGCAAAACGGTAAGTCAAAGCAACATATAACTGGATAACTTTATATTAGAATGGTACCACTTTTTTTTAATTTTTTTTTTTAATAAATATGTGTTTTATTTTATTTGATTTTATTTTATTTAATTATATTTATTGTATCATTTCAGCATCGGATGTGTGGATGGCCTCCAGTCCCGGCAGCAGCTCATCGGCCTCTTGGAGTTCCGGCTCGGCCTCGCCGCCGTTGAGCGATGATGGAAATGTTCTCCATGGTCACATACATCTATCGCCACATGATGCGGCCACAACATCGGCAAATGCACGCATACGCACAACATCGGTGTCCACATCGGATGAGGGCATTGTCATCGACTTCAAGGAGGAGCGCAAGAAGAAGGTAGGTCACACTTACACACCCACAGACATTGTGCTGATTAGATCAAAGGAATGCCAAAGGCCACACTGCCAAACAGAGCGCAACACCACAATTTGCTGCACATTTTAATTGCAACTTTGTAAACCAAATTTAATTGCTATAATTATACATATACAAATATTTATGTAAATGTCAGTGCATAAGTTTATTTTTTTGGCACACAGCAGTCAGCATAAGATGTGTATCTATCTCACGGCGTATGCATAATTCGCCTATTGGCCCATTACTCATACGCAACGTGGGCAGCCCAAGCAGAGAGCTGTGGGGGAAAGAGAACATCAATCAAAGGGAAACTCGTTAACTGCCCAACAACAGACTCACACACATAGACAATTTTTATCAAAATCAATGAGCAGAAGTTGTGCCTTGTAAAGTGTCTTTCCCTTCGGGAGTCTGAAGTATTAAATATACTTAAAACTCAAAGCGAACTCTATGTAAGTAAAGAAGCTTACGCAACTTTTCAAACCCCCCGCCCCCTCTCTTTGTAGGTCTGTTCGCTCTGTTCCAATTTGTTTGTCAGCAATCTATATACCCAACTATTTAGATATCTTTTTTATACACTTTTATGTGTGTGTTTGTTTGTCCGCTTGTGCGTCACTTTGCCAGCTCGTCTTTCAGGTTGTGTGGCTCTTGCTTTTAAGGGCTCTCCACACAGCACACAGCACATCAAGGCCACAACAACAGCGGACACGATACATATCAAAAGTGAACAGCAACAGCAACGGCAGCATTTGTCGAGCATTTGTTAACCTTGAATATGTGATTAGATTTTATTTACATTATGGCAACACCATCGTCATCTCCCCTGTCCCCTCCCCACATGTTTGCCATGTCGTAAAAGGGCTGTTTGAGTATAGAGAGAATAGAGAATGATAATGATAATGCATACTTAGTCGGAGAAGTGATAAAATTACTTGACAGACAGGTTAAAGGTTGACAATGATGAATCAGTTGTACAAGTATTAACTGATTATTAAATATTTGCCCTTTTATCTCCAATTGAATTAACAATTAAGCAACCTTTGGTAATGGCTTAGTCATTAGTAATTAACAATTTACTAGTGATCATTACGAGAACGGCACTTGATTTTTCAACAATATCAACAGAAGCATTAAGCTAGATTTGTTACTTTTTCACTTTTAGCTGTAATAGCAATTTTCAAGTGTGACTTTCACTTACAGCTGTGTCCGGCTGATTACCTGTTGCACAAGCCACCGAAAGTTACCCAAATTTGTCATGTTTCCGGTTGTCAGTGTCAGTTAAATTTGTGACACGCCCACTGGGCGCAGCTGTCCATGGAGTCCGCAAACAATGCACAAATTGATTTGCGCCCATTTCGAAAGACATTTGCTGCAACGTTTCCGCATAATCTTGAATGTGGCAAGACAAACGAAAAACAGACACGACTGCCACAGATATGTGAATAGATAAATTGTTAGACGGATGGTTGGACAGATAAATAGACAGATAGTTAGATGGATGGATAGATAGATAAATGGGAGCTTCGCAAAATGATCTCAGCGCTGGCATTGAGCGAACTGTCGAGCTGCAAAGCTGCAATAAATGCATTGAATGCAATTAATGTCTAATTGTGTGCAATTATCGTTGTGTGTGCTGCGAAGCGGGGGAAGAGCAATTTCAAAATGCTTGAGAGCCACGGACACGTGGCGCATACGTAACGCGCATTACTCATACGCACTGTTTAACGCAATGCGGTGCTTGGTGGTTGGTGGCTGACGGTTGGCGGCTTTGTCTGCCTACAGCTTTGAGCAGCCGCAAAGTGCTCGGGACAACATGGCGCATGATTAACCTTCATTACTCAACCGAGCGGCCGACCGTTGAAAATTACTCATACGCCATGATGGCTTTTGTTTTGTGTTCATTTGTGGTAAAACGATTTTAAATGCAGATTTATGTGCATTCAACGCAGCAGTGACAACTGCTGCCACACTCACAGTAACACTCACACTCACACTCACAATCACATTCACAGTCACAATCACAGTCACAGCTACAGTCAAAGCCGCTTGGCAGAGCGAGAGGAAAAACGTGAGCCATGGACTTTTGCCTTTTAATCAAGGCTGCGATTGCAAGGCTGGCAAACCACTCAACTGCCAACCACCGGCAACCGCAGTGGATTGTTAAAGTGTTGCTCGTAAATTGCCCTGCTGCACACTTGTGCATTATAAAGACAAGGGAAGGGGCATGAGAGGAAGCCAAATGGACAGCAGTCAAATGCATATGTGCATGTACAGGGCGAATAGAAGTTTCTATGATTGACGGTTTGTCGAGTATTAGGGGAAAAATGTGTGGTAAATTGTTTTAAAGTATAATTGTATTATTTAACTCGATCACTTTTCAAACATATATGTCTTAAAAAAATGAACAAAAATGTTTCAAATGAGAAAAGTTGAGTACGCTTGCAATTTCTGTGAAAGCAGCTTAAAGTTTATCAAAGTTGTATTTATTTAAATTGATTAATTTCCATCTCGATGCATATTTATACGAAAAAGAGCTAAAATTTGTCTGCAGAACTTGTGTTCTTTGGCTAAAAGCAAGTGCTTCTATGTTCACTTTTGTGGATCCGGCTAATTGCATGTTCTATGTATAAGCTTTGTAAATTGCGTTTTCCGCTTTTTGTATAGCAGCAAGAGTAGTAGTAAAGCGTGTAGCTCTCTTATTTTTGTTTTCTAACTAATTTGTTTTATAACATCAACGGCAGCAGCGGCAGTGGCAGCGGCAAAAGCTAACAAAAGCAAACACACAAATTATAGTGCAAAATAAGGCAGACAGCGCGGCGTGTGCAAAGCACTGACATTGGCGCGATTCCGAGAGGGTGACGAAAGGGGAGAGTTTAGGGGTGCGAGGCTTAGTCTAATGGCAGGGCAATAGAAAGGAAAGGGAAGGGACTGCAATTGCGGTTTAGCTTTTGCAATGCTGACAGCTCTGAGCAGCCAATGCAACAACAACAACAAACATCATCAGCGACTGCGAAGACTAAAAAGCCAAATGCAGTCGTCGCGTCGTTGCCAGCCAACATGGCGCGGCACACGTGTCGCTCTAAGTGTGTGTATCTGTGTATGTGTGTGTGTGTCAGTTTACATTTGTGTACGTGCGTTGGCAGCTTAGCCGTATTTTGCCTTTTGTCGACAAATGCGCTGGCAACAAAGCAAATGCAGCGACAAATGGCAAATGACAGCTGTTGCCAAAGGTAGAAGATGGTCCATTACTTTTCCTCACTACTTTGCCTTATGTGAAATGCCATTCAAAGGAAGCGTCTTACAATTTGACAAATAATTGTATTATGCTGCTATTCATTCAATTTCCCAGGGTATTTGTCTGGTGCAGCATTGCTAGCGATACTTGTTGTATTTTTAGGCAAGTCTTCGTGTTGCTTTTGTTTATTTGTTTTTGTCCGAGTTTTTGTTTCAGCTGCATTTCTAAATAAGCTTAAATTTATATTTATGATATATGGCCAGAGACATGTGTTGGCTTTGTTCCCCCTCAACCCCTTTGACTTCTGCATCTTTGGATATATGTACACATATTGTACATTTTGCAACATGTTCCGTTCTTCATATTTGACTTTACTGTGTGCATTTATTTTTAAACCTTACTAACAAAAATAAAGCAAAATTTAATTAAAAATTGTACAATTCAATTGTGTGTGTGTGCGAGTGTGTGTGTGTGTGAGTGTGTGCAGCAACCTTGAAACAACATTCACTTGACAAACAAACACACAAAGAGAAACAGAGATTGGCAAACAGCTTCGTCGATGCCTTTGGCACTTGATTCATAAGCCAACGTCGTATTAATTTCACTCATATGGCAAAATAACCTTGAATTCTGATTAGGAAGCAATTTCAATTTATCTATCAGTCATTTATTTTGCTTGCGCGCGCTCCGCGTCGATTTTATTGAGTTATTCAGTTGGTATTATTAAAAGTTAATTGTGTGTGGCTAAAAAGCCATTTACCTCCTGACGTCCTCCCGCCCCCCATCTGCTCTCCTGTGATCATCATACCAGGTGCAATTTCAAAAGCATTAGCGCAGCAATTATAAATGATTTGGTTCAAGTGTCGTCAGCGTACTTGCGTCTTGTTTTGTTGTCTTATGTGTTGGCTGCGATTAGGCAACACGGGGCGTATGAGTAATGATCGAGCAAACAGCTGAGCACAAATGATTATCTGACTGACAGTCGTCAGTCTGACACACTGTCTACCTACGCTCCGTTCAGTTAAATTAAATATGTATATGTGCTCGAGTGCTGAAAGATTATACGTACATACATGTATTTCTAAGATTTACATTTCCGTCTCCTTGAAATTGAATAAGCTACTTGGCCATTGTTCTCGTGACTAACTCCTTTTATGCTGCGTGTCATTTGACCAAAGGAGCCACACAAAGTGCAAAGTCATGCATAAAACCAAGTTTAGTGTTTGTTTAGCTCCTAAATTTATGTGTTTGAAAATTGAGCGTAAAGCTGTCAAATGCATTGAAATAAAAGGAAAACCGAAGCCAAAACGCACAACAAATACGAGTATTCCTAGTGCGAGCTATTATACTTGTAGTAAAGTTAAAGGCGAAATACTTGTAGCAGCAACAATTCGTCTGCGTCACAACCAGGAGTGGCAGCCACAACAACAACACCAACAACAACAAAACCCAGTGAAGCACAGTCAGTTGCACTTGTGTTTGTATGTACGTGTTTGGGAGAAACGAACTCATAAATTTATCATAATTGCAAAAGGCAGAAAAATGTGACTGAAATGTGTAAGAGCAACAATACAGCAAATGCGATGCAAATGAAAAAGTCGTAAAGAAAAAATGCAATAAAAATAATTTGCCATAACAGGCGGCAACAAAAAGCATTCATTCCTCTGGTTTCCCATCATAACAATAAACATAATAAATAATAAAATGCCGCTGCCGTTTACAAATTGCAAAATTTTCATTTTATAACATTTTATTGACATAACTGAATCAGTTCGTGTTCTGTTCGCCTTATTGGAAAAGCCATTGGCTACAATAGTTTTTCACACAAAAAGAAATATGTATTCTGTGCCAAGTGCAAACAACAGCGGCAGCAATTTTCATGTTCAAGGTGACAAATATTGAACAGAACAGAACAAAACAGAACGACGGACACTTGAGCCAAATGCCTCATCGTTTGTCCTCGTTTCGGTATTTGTTTTTTTCACATTGTTGTTGTTATATTTTCATTTATTTTTATTCAGTTTCTGGCTATCTGCGGTTTAAACTTGTTTATTTCTTTTCAAATGCATATTTGTTTGTGAGCTATAAATATGAAATCTGTAAATCTGAGAGCATTAACTCTAACTCTAATTATTCTATATTGGCCTTTTCCGGGTCTATTTACGAGTATTTATCTATGAATTTTGCGGCTATTTGTGGGCAACAATTTTCAGTCTATTCGTTGCCAGCTGCCAGTCATCGTTGCCTTTGGCAATCAGCCCACCTGACACACTTTGCCGAGCCCCTGCCGGCCACATTTAGCTTTCTATCATTTCATTTCATTTCATTTGTTTTATTTTTATTTTATTTTGTTATTTTGGGCATTTAAAATAAAAACAGTTGCCGTAGTTCGTCCCATTTGTGCTGCATGCAAATTACAAATGTCACTCAAATTGTAATAAATTTGAATAGACTTGTGGCTGCTGCAGATCTCGACATTGCAGCGACTTTTCGAGTATAAAAACACGAGTACTCGTACTTTGCCACAGGCCAGTCCAATGTCGTTCATTCGTTCGTTTGCTCTGAATTCAAAAATGTTTGCGAAACATTTTATTTTATTTTCTGTTTTATTTTTTTTTTCTCTGTGTTTTTCTTCTTTTTTTTTGCCCAACGTTGCGGCTGTTGCCAAGTATGCCACGAGCCGGCTCTGACACACATTTGCCACAAACTTGCAAAAGTAGCAAATGTGGCAATGTTGCAGATTGTTGTCAGCGTTGTTGCATTTCGATTTCATTTGCATTGAAATGAAAACTTTTCATGCCAGACAAGCCAAACTTTACAATCTGGCCGAGATGAGGCCTCAATTAGAACTCAAAGTGCTGCTGTCACTGGCACGCACAGGGCAACACACACAACTGTACCGGCGAATTGGCCCAGTTTCACTTTTTCCACAAACAAAATGGCGGCCATTGCAACTGTTGTCGTGGCTGTACTTTTTCGCAAGTGTATGCGGGCGCGCTGCCAATGCAACTGTGTCACACTTTTGTAGGTTATACACTCACCAATATGCACACACACACACACACACACGCACACAGACACAAACTCTCACACACATACGTATGTAGATGGGACTGTTGCAGCCTCTAGTTGCGCCGGCCGGCCGGCAAAACGAATGTTGCGCAATGAAACTGCATTTCCCTCATTCTGACAAACACACACACACACATAGATATTTGAACATGCACTTGAGTTGGCTCTCTCATTCGACCTCTCTCTCTCTCTCTCTCGCTTTCTCTCGCTCTCGTTCTCCCTGTCGCTGACGTCGCCATCTTTGTGGCCATGCGCAAAAGTCACTTCCGCTCAACTCGCCGCATTTCGTTTCTTTTTTTTTCGATTCGTTTCTTTTTTTTTGCACGCTGCAGCACTGTAAAGGGGGGAATGCGACGTCGAAGGAATTACGGCACGTGTTTGCACACTAATGCAAAAATGTGTGCAATTTGTCGCTGCCAGCGACAGCGTCGACTGCGGCGTCGGCGTCGGCGTCAACGACAACGTCAACATGAGCACTGACGTCGCCAAGGGAAAATTACAGTGCAATTTTATTGTATGAGTCGCTTTTCCAGCAATTTGCTATTGTTGTATTTTGACGATTGCTTCACAGACACATTCTCAATAAGGTTTCGACATAAAAATAAAGTGAATGGATGCATTGCTCTATAAAGTATTTAAAGTCTGTGAGCCAGATGCAGTTGCTCCGTTCTCGAGTGCCGGCTTTAAAATGCCAAGTTATAATCACATAATGGTTTATGCATATAAAACTCATTTTAAAATGTGTGCATAAATCAAATTGAATTAATAACAAGTTTGCTAAACATTTTAATTCTCAAAATATAAGAAAACTAATTTATTTCACATTCGCTTGTTGATAAATCAATGCTAATAGCGACACATGTATTTTCTCGCACATGCTTAAATTTTTAATTTAATATTTATATTTAATAATTATCTGATCTTCGAATGCAGCAAGCATTTTACTTGGAGTGTGTGTGTGTGTGTGTGTGCTTGTTGTTTAATTGTGAACAGAGTGAACAATTTGCAGTGCGTCGCAGTGGCGAAACTTGGATATGTTTTGCGGTCGATTCACTTTTCATGGCTAATTAATTTTCGTATTGCGCAAAATTAATTAATACTAATGCGAATGCCATGAATATGCAAAGCAAACATTTAATCGCATACTGTATGTATATGTGTATAAGTAGCTTTATGCACATCAAAATTTATTGTTGGCGTCGGCGCAGCTCGCCATAATTAAAAGCCAAACAAGCTGCGTAGACTGAGACTGAGCCTGAGACTGAGACTGGCAACAGCCAGGTGATTTCATTAGCAACTTGGTTTGGCTTTGGGGTTTTTCGACTTGCCAGTGCTGTTAATTATACGCTATGAGTTCAGTTGTATTTTCAATTAACCGAAAGAGCGACTGAGAATGTGTTGGAGAGAGAAATGGAGCTGAGCGCACACGGGTCGTATGCGCGATATAATGATGGGCGATAAGCAACACAGCACTACACTTTAAATACAATGAAAAACAGATACAAAATTCGTATCGCACGCTCACTTACATCACTCAATGCAATTGGGTTTGGCAAACAAATAGTTTGAGTTGTGTTATTGTTGTTGTTGTTGCAAATATACAAACAAAGTGGCCACAAAATGAAGGGCGACACGTGTCGTGGAAAACTTTTGTCTCTAAATGCGCAACAAGCGCAGCGTGGGCTGCCTTTGCAACTGTCGTTGTCGTTGTCGTTGACATTTGCATTTTGTAACCGTGGCTGAGGTGGGAGGGGAGAAGTGTGTGGGGGCGGGGGCGGCTGAATCCAGCTTAATTAAAGCAGAGCACATCGCATCGCATCGGCACGCCTCCAAGCTTGACTTTTTACGCCATGCTCTTGACGGTGCCATCTACAGAACCCGATTCCATTACTTTTAATACCTCGCCTCCTACTTCTACCTCTACCTCTGCAACTGTCTCTGCCTCTGCCTTTGTCGACGCCTTCGTTGACATCGTTGTGGGCGGGAAGCAGCAAAAATGCATTAAAATTCAAATGCCGGCAAAGTCAAGGCAGCAATCGGTGAGGGTAAGAATTGGGGCGCAAATGCATTTCGAAATGGAAACCTTGACCAAAAGCTGTTCAAGTTAATAATAAACTAATTAAAATTTATGCAGGTGCAAGATTAATGCAATAATTTAATAGATTTAACCTTGATCTACTCTTGGTCAATTTGATAAACTTTGCTCACAACTTAATGCGACTAAACAATCATTAACAAGTCAATTATTTATAATTGCAACTAAAAAGTTGCCCACATATAGAAAAATCCCTTTAAACAATTTTTAAAGTACCCTTCGAATCATTTAAAAAATTCCCATAAAGATAGAATTTCCAAAACTTTTGTTATTTTTGCTTTCAGTCTATTTGACTCAATTTAAACCATTCGACAAATGTTTTTTTTAATTAATTATGTATCGTTGAGTTGGCTAACAAAGTATTTTCAACGCGGTTGTCCGCTCATTGCCAGAAGCTAAAACCAATTAATTTTCCACCTAAGCAAAAAACATGACAACAAATTTAACTTTTTGGCCAAGCTAAAGAAATTATGAAATGTCAGCGGGCGTGTCAAAACAGTTTCTCCCCCTCCCAGCAACAAACAACAAACGGCGAACAGAAAAAAAATAAAACTAATAATGAGTGTTGCACATGACGTCAGCAGCAACAAATTAAAATAAATGTTATATATGTATGTGCGAGTATATTTTGTACATAAGTATAAGCTCTTGGCAAGACCCTTGCCGGGTATGAGAAAAAAAAAGAAACAACAACTTTTTGCATAAGCAAAACAAAGCAAATGATTAAAATCGCTGCCAAAGCAACAGCAGCAAAGTAAGAGAGATACACACACACATACTCACACACGCACACTCATGCACATGTATACATTAGTTGGCAGTGCATAGAGAGAAGAAGAAGAAGAGAGAAAAAAAGAATTTGCAGATGTATTCAAGGTCAGGCAGCAAAGTCAGCGTTGGCGTCGACGGCGACGTCGGCGTTGTCGTCTCCCACACACGTCACCGCCGCTTCGGGAGCAAAAATCAATATGGCAACACTTTTAAGGGTTGCGGCGAATTTGGCCAAGCAAGGCAAGGGACAACCCTTTTCCCTTGCACAACGTCTTCATCCGCTCAGTGGTTCAGTGGGTCGCATGCAACTGCCACAGTAATGCTACAAACAACAACAGCAACAACAACACCAACACCAACACCAACAACAATAAGAATTGCATCGGTTTTCCCGCGCAATTTGTGCTCTCTTCTTGCTCTGCGCATGCCTAGATAAATAATAAATCTCTTCTCTCTCACTCTCAATCGTCCTGCAACCAGTTTGAACACTTTACCTTTTTTAATGGAGCCTGAATTTAATTATAGCTGCCCGTTCAAAACTGAGTTTGAGGCCTTTTACGTTGGCTTTGGCTTTGGCTTTTGGTTTGTGTGAGGCTCTTCATTAAGCCCGGTCAATTACAGACACTTGGTAACGTCACTGGCAAGTCTGAACAGCGCTTTCGGCAAAGAAATCGATAATACTCGTACTTCAAGGTTAGGCCAGCAACTTGCGCCTGCGATAATGTGGCTTTAACAAAGGGAAAGTCCCTAAATTGACAGCTGTCAATTGAGTTTAGAGTTTTCGCAAACTTCGTTTAGCAGCTGATGGTTCGAAACTTTGTCCTGGGGGACCTCTTAAAGGGCAAATATTTCGAGTTGTCCAAGAGCATTTATGTTGTTTCAGTAAAGCGAGCTTTCAATTGCGTGCAATGCGACGTATGCGTAATATTTTACTGCGTACACCGCATTATTTATTGATTACGCCTTTTGAGCAATTAATATGTTAATTGAATGCTATTAATTAATTCGCAATTTATAATGACAACTCATTTTAAATCTACTTTTCACTTTTTATCTTTGCAGGTGAGTAACTCCGAGTCTGACATACTCGTCGTATTCGTAATGCGTTTAATTGGCCGCACTCTGCCAGAGTATGTGTGAGTATTTCTGTGCATATGACGCAGTTTAATGCCATTTATCACAATTCGCCACCATTGTATTGTATTCGAACATTTCCGTGTGGGCTTTAAAACCTTGAAATGTACGATCCGACACTTAGCATACGCTTATAATATTGTACATAGTCATGTATTTGCGAGTCTATCCACATGTAAATTTCAATGCAGCTGAAGTTGGAAATAAGTGCTCGCCAAGCAATGAGAAGTATTGCAAGTTGTTGTTTAGCAAAGATCAGCTTAGTATTCATTAGAATGTCAGAATCAAAAAGAAGGAAGTCAAATAGATAATCCTAAACCCAATACAATTTCCACATTTGACCTTCATTTCACTCCCCTCGTCTTACTATCGCTTTCAACATGTAAAAACATTCTGAAAATCATCGCAGCCATTGTTTTAATTATCATAATGATACTTAAATTTGTCTAGACAGCAATCATTTACATTCATTCCTATTCGCTTTCTCTCTTTTTATTGTGTTGCTTTAGTAACGCGCAAATTTCTGCAAACCAATTGAACCTTTGAGTTAACTGAATTCACAAACAAGTTGTGATTATAAGTATAAATTTATTGATGTAAAGCAGACATTTTCATTAGTTTTCATTTGCCAGTTCCATCTTTGGGTTGATTAATGGATTCCACATGCGGAATTAAAGCATCTCCCAAAGGAATTAATAGATACATATTTTTATTTGCTGTCTCTGCAGGAATTCAATTCATAAATTACAATTTAAAAAGCACAAATCCTACAGAAACTCAGTGCAATTGCATAAATCAATGTGATAATATTGAAAAAAGAATTGACCAAAAACAAAGTAAACAGAAAATAAAACAAAAATTGACGTGGTTCCGATTCCGATTCCGGTTTACCGAATATATTTATATGTCTGACTTTTATGCATTGACAGAAGCTTTTTGGCCAATTAATTGCAAAGCATAAATCAAATTTTAGTAGTTGGTCGAATTTTTTTCTTGCAATCCAAGGAATAAATATGTCGAATTAAATTGCAAAGTTCGACAAAGAAAAAAGAAAGGGAATTGTAATAAAATCAAGTGAAGTGCAGTTTCAAAAATTTATGTAACTACTACTAACTTTTTCTTATCAAAATGCGTCACTTTATCACTTAATTTAACCTACAGCAATTTCGTCATAAAATATCAAAAAGTTCCCAGAATCGGGGGCAATAAGTGGGCATTGAATCAATTAGTCATATAAGACGTGTAGAGCACCACAGCAATTTGTTAGCGTCTGACCCACTGGAATTGCTTGAACCACCCACAAATTTCGTTGAAGCGCATTTTGCTTGTTTATTTGGCTCGCAAATACTTAATTTGCTATTTTCCTGACATTTTAATTATTTTGATTCAAATTCAGCGGCAAAGCATTGCGCTAATAAGTCACAGATACTCACAGGCCCAGTCAGAGATACAAATATAGTCGCGGATACAGATACAGATACGTTTTTATAGTCGCACACACCTACAGAAAAAACCGCTGGCCACTTGGCCTTGGAATAGGTTGATTGCATTCTAGCGGTCAATGCCGTCGCCGGCGTCTCAGTCGATGTCGATGTCGACGTCGCCGACGGCGTCGACGTCAGCGTCGCTGTTGACGAAGGTGGCGACGTCGCGACGTCGGCGAAGGCGACTAATAACAACGAAAATTGAAAACGATCGCTGCAATCTCTTTCACTCGCACATAAGCTTTGCTCTTTCTCACTCTCTGACTATCTCTCATTCGCTCTCTCTCTCTCTCTCTCAGTCTTAAGATCACGTTGCGCTGCAAAAACTGTCGAATTCACACACTCGTTTCTATTTGCATTAGTATACATATGAATTTATTGTTGTCGTTGTCGTTCTTGTTCTCGTTGTTGTTGTTGTTGTCACAACGTCACTCGCCTAGCGACGAGTGGATCACCAGTGACCGAGCACCACACACAACACCACACACCACAGAAGGGGTCTTCAGCCACCTCCCGAGCAACCGGGATACAAAGCTCTGTATTTTATTTATTGTTTGTTTTTGCAATGACAAAAAAGCCAACAAACAACTTAATGTTGTTGTTGTTTGCCGCTGAAACTCATACATTTTAAAAGTCAAGCAGCAGCAACTATTTATAAAATGCGCTTTCAGCTACCGCACCAAATGTATCTGTATCTTCGTATCTGTATTTGTACTCGTATACGTAGCTGTATATGTATCTGTTATTGCCCGTGCGCGAATTGCAATGCCGGAAAGCAATAACAACAACAAAAACAACAACAATAACAACGCAAACATCGTCAACTTTTGTATAACTTGTGACGCTGGCTGCCAATGACGACAGTTCTTGTTCTATACTATAAGTATCTTACGGATACTCGTATCAAGCCAAAAGCGTTGAGAGCGTTCGTTTCACTTGCAAATTTTCGTGCTGAAATTTGAATCGCATTTGCATAGCAAGTGTCCGGTTAACGCTCGGACCAACGGACAGAATAAATCGGACCAAACTGTGGAGTTTCCTTTTGGAAATCCTTTTTGGCTTGTCCAAATCTGCATTATGCGAAGAGCTCTAGCCCAATTCTCCTTCCCTTTCTGCTCCGACCCACTTGCCACTGACATAAATAATTCAATATTTTTTTCTGTTGCTTTTATTTTTTAGAATTGTTTGTGTATCCAGGCGGGAGTGCATTCAACCGATCATTCGGTTCATTCGCATTTATATTTCTCAGCGTTCATTCGCTTTTGGCAATTATTTGCATTTTAAAATAACAATAACT
Source organism: Drosophila rellima (assembly GCA_035043635.1). Lineage (NCBI taxonomy): Eukaryota > Metazoa > Arthropoda > Insecta > Diptera > Drosophilidae > Drosophila > Drosophila rellima. Next base: position 3,134,798 of record JAWNMV010000811.1, on the reverse strand, counting down.
ACGTCCAAGTATTCGTATTAACCGTAATTCTCAAGTGCTATCGCTCTTGGCATACAAATTGTTTTATTTAAAGACTTCAACTACTTTATTTTTAATATTTCCCTTTAGCGTTTTATTTTTATTCTTTTTCTGGTTTTATGCTGCATTTGTCTTTGCTAACTTTATTCACATATCTTTATGCATTGTTTATATTTCCGGTTTTTTTCTATGCGCGTCATCCGCATATTTTGAGAGTCGTTTAACATATAAGCATCTAATGGATTAGCAATTCAACTTGATAACTTGCCATTGAAACCACTTAGCCAAAGCGATTACTGTTCATCCCAAATATGAGTCAGTGTCAGCAGCAATAACTTTAACTTGATCTGTGATAAAGCTCGCCTCAAGATCACGTCATCATCAAATGGTTTATAGTATACAATTCTAAAGTTATTCGAAATCTGCGTATTGTTAACTTAAAGTTTATTATGTTCAACTGCAACTCATAGTGATTTAACTTTGAGTGCTACCTATAAAAAAATCTAAATACATACATATATAGATAAACGAATTTGTTATGGGGAAATGGGGGGTTTGGTTGTCGACTGCCTTTTATTTGATTGCTAACCTTGACGCCTCGGCCAATCGGTCAAAGCGCAAAAAATCCAAATCGCAGCGCACTTGCCAAAAGCACCTTTTCATTTTGGCCTTGTGTGTATAATGTGCAGCCGAAAATCGTTCACTTGAAATGTGGAACACTTAAGTTGTGGCAAAAATTATCGGGCACTTGGCAAGAGTGTCCAGACCGTAGTCCGTCTGGCCAGGCCAACCTGTTCTCTTGGCCATTTCCTGCTCTGCATGTGGGCGAAACGTTGCGCTGACTTTGGCTTATTAATATTGTTCACATGATGAATGACTGCAGCAGTTATAAATATAACCACACACATAAGCACACAGCAATCATCATCATAATGAAATAAGCTGAGCATAACAAATGCGTCGAAATATTTGCGACAGGTTGCAGCAGCAACAATAAAAATATGGCAAAAAAAATTATATAAAAGCACAGCGCGAATACATCGACAAAAAAAAGTCGAGTCAGTCAATATGCATGGCCTTGAAGATTTCACCGCAACAACAACAACAGCAACAGCAACAAAACAATAAAAATACACGCAAATTCACACAATGCGCCAACTTTGAAAGCAAAACACAAACAAACAAAAAAAAAGAGAGAGAGAAAAAAGTAATAATAATGAAACTAATTTGCCAAAATATAAAAAGTCAAGATAAAATAGAAAAATTTGAATGCATTAATAAATGTATGAATAAAATATTGGCTGCTTATTATGATTGTATTATTATGGCCGTCGAAATGATCAGCTGGCAATTTGCATAATTCCAAAGTCACAACAAAGTGCACAAGATAAGCGTAATTATTGTTTACATTTTGTTATAATAATGTATTTAATTTGTCAATCAGATGAGGCTGTTGTCCCATGTATCTGAGAACATTTTAAGATGCATTTGATTGCCAAAATAAGCACTTGCTAACAACTATTTGCAATAGGAAGCGACAGCAAAATTTGCTTTCATGTTTTTTTAACACTTGTTCATATGTTATTATATTTATATTTCTTGGCCTCATATAAAAGTTGTTAGACTTTGTAGCTGGTCGTAGTTCGCTCAATTGATTAATGGTAGCCAGAAGGTTAATAGGATTACATGGGGCCATTAAGACTGTTGCTGTTGTTGTTGTCGTTCTGACTGCACGCTAGATGTCGTGTCAAGTTGAATTTTTTTGACATTTCATTTGTTATTCAATCTTTCTGACAACTCAGCGCCAACGACTGTCCGTCTGTCCATCCGGCCGACTGACTCGTTTGCCTCACACCTTCCGGCTGCTGGTCTCTTGCAGAAGCTGCCCCATGTTGCAAGTGGCCGTGCAACAGGCTGACTGCTGCCAGTGACAGCTGTTGCTCATTAAATGTATATTCATATTATTATTATTATTATCATTATTTTTACTATGCTTATGCATATCATATTTCTGCAATATCTGTGCGTAATGCGTTCTCGATTTCCATTTTCCTATTTTCCTCAGAGGGCAGTTTCTTGTTCGTCTAACATCATTATTTTTACAACACAAATTCTACCTTTAGCTGTTGTTATACGACTCTAGCATTTTGAATCATTATCGTTGTTTATACCTAGTCACACTCTCTCTATCTCTGTCTCTCACTCCCTCTCTCACTCTATTGCTCTGTTAGTTTATGTCCATTTAGCTTTTGTTGAAACTTTGCACTGCATTTTGCCAACGTTTCATAAACTGCACAAATACAACGGGAATTTCCATTGCTTCGTAATTGCTATTATAGACATTGTTATACCCCGTTGGCTAGTTGACTGACTGAGTGACTGACTGAGTGACTGACTGACTGACTAACTGACTGACTGTTGTTTTATAACAACAACAATAAAGTGGCAAGCTTCATCATCATTACACGGAACTTTTCAGCATTTGCTTTGGCGTCAAGCTGTCTGAGCCGAGCGTTGAGTGGCTTTCCACTCGCATGTATCATGTTCACATTCATTTTTGCGCACTTGCATTTCCAGCAGCAACAAGAGCAATAACAACAGCAACAGCAACAAGAACAACAACAATAGCAACTCTAACAGACACTATATGCATAAGTTTGTATGTCTATGTGTGTGTGTGTTTTCTGTTCCATATGCCATAATGACGTTAACGATTCTCGTTATTCGCTTTCGGCCGTTTTAACAACTTTATCTCTCTCTCTGTTTCTCTCTATATATTTCTCTCAGTCTGACTGGCAGGTGAATAGGTATTATTACAGTTTCGCTTGCCTTTCAAATCTATCAAAGCTCACCTGAATATTTCCTTTAATTAATGCAACTTTCATGTTGCAATGCGCTCATAAATCAGTTTAATAAGCACGCAAAATAATTGCCAAGTGACATTTATGTGTGTGCACAGGTGTATCTCGATATATGTATGGGGTGTGGGTGTGTGTATGTGCATGGGCAATTTGCACGTCAAAAGTGAAAATTATTTATGCTTATAGCACCCTGCAATATATGGATTCTGTAGAATGATACAAGAGATCCATACACATACACATACTACATATAAAAATAAACATGAATATCAATTTAAATATAAATATAATCAGTGGAGTACTAAAACATGTTTGTTGCCTACTTTTGGGCGTAAGCTGCCACTGTAGGGTATTTAAAATTCGATTAACTTTTCGCAACCTGTAATCAACTGGAATTGCAGTCGAACATGTTAAGTGACACACGCAAAAGTGATTTGAATATTAGTTTGACATGTCGCAGGGTTGGAACATAATTGCGTTTTGTGGTTGATGATTGACAAAGCTGGGAAAGTTGCAGCTGGAAATGCAATGTGAAAGAAGCAAGTTCTTTAACAATCGGTCATTATACACGATCTGGCTCTTCACCTATGTGCAGTCCATCTACTTGGCTCATTAGCACTATTTCAACAGGATATCAGGCACAAGCTTTATGCCCTCAACTCTAACGAACCCAATTTCCGCCAAGGTACTTGACTGACTGACTAACTGAATGAGGGGGAAAAACACAGCCGGCTGGCAATTTCACAACGCTGAGAAATCAAAAAAATAAAAAAGAACAAAAAGAAAGAAAAGTCGCTGCACTCCGCTTATCGCTTGGCCCAAAGGCTCGCGTCAATTTGAAACTCGAACTGGTCGGCAAATTGTCGGCAACCCAATCGTCGACTTGCAAATCAAAATGAAAAGTAAGAAGGGAATACGAAGGCAGTAAACTCTTGACCAACATTTGAAGCAGCTGCCAGGCAAACAGCAATAAGCAAGCAAAGCATTTCACCAGCTAGTAAATTGTAAAATTGTTAAATTGTGAGACCCTATTACGAATAAGCGAAATGTTGAAGGTGAGTGTTTGTGATTTGAGTGTTGAGTGTTTAGTGTTGAGGGTTGAGAACTTGCAAATGGGAACTGCACTTCCCATAGATATGCAATTACGAGCTCTCGTCGACTTGTGCGAGTATTAAAGTTCCTCAAAGCTAAGCAAAATGTCGCACAGCGGAAATGGATACCAAGATACCAAGCAAAAAACGATCCTTGGCTAAAAGGAAAACTAAACGGGGGGTTTTGTGTATGTATTTATATGCTGACGTTGCAAAAGAGCACAGCAAATAAAAGGGAGTATTTGTCCCCTCTCTTTCTCTCTGTCTCTCTCTCTTTCTGTGTCTTTTGCTGTTGGCCCTTGGCAAATGCCGTTTATTTCTATACAGACAATTCAACAAAGTCCCTCCACAGGCAGCTCAAATCGAAAGCCAGAACCAAAGCCAACGTTAAGGCTAAAGCCAAAGCCTAATGCAACAACCTACGCCCCCCAACAGAGCCTGGGCGTTACCTAGAAAGGACATTTTGTCAAAGCAGCCGTCAGGTGCTTAAATTAAAAAAGGGAGCATGGAAAAAAACGACAAACAATAATGGAAATGGAAAACCCTTGCTAACAGCATTTGCTGCGTGGGCGTCATGGTGAGATGAAGATAAAAATATATCCAGGGAAAAAATAAATGATGGCATTGGTAGTGAAAATCAACCGAGCAGAGCACACTGAAAATAGCCACAGAATTGTGGGCGTGGCCAAATGTCAAATGGCCTGAAAATGATGGGGCGACTCCACTTAAGGCTATTCCACATTAAACCTTTATATTTTTCTTTGCTCTAATCGGGCTGGAAATTGATACTAGCCTTGAGCAAAGATCTCGCTACAAATTCTCAACTGGTTTTTGACAGTTTTTGAGCTCGTCGGCAATTGTAACGAGCCGTGGCATTGATGTTGATTCGGAAACTGCTGCTGGAATATCATTTGTTGTGTGTCATGATTATGCAATATTCGTGCCACAATTATCGCTGGCATTTGCATAAATGGACAGCTGAATGAGTAGCAATTTTCCAGCCAAATGAAAAACGCGGCCAACGCCAATGGAAAATGCCAAGAAATGCAAACAAACAAACAAACAAACAAACAAAACGAATGGACAAGTTTCAGTCAGGAGGAAGTTAAGAGCTTGCCAAAGGCAAACAAACAGTGGACGAACTGAGAGTTACGAGCCAACAGGAAGCTGAGCTACGGGGTGCCCCCTCTGACCCCCTTACCCCGCCCTTGTGCTCCCTTTACCCCCCGCTGACGGCTGGATTGGAATTGGCACTGACCAAACGTTGCGCATGCGCCGAGTGACAGACGCATAAAGGGGACTGATTTAGAGTGGACCAAAGACAGAGTAGTTGAGAGGATGGTGGATGGAGGATGGAAGATCAAGAGATGAGAGAGAGAACGGAGAGAGAACGGAGAGAGAACGGAGAAGAACCGGTCGACTGACGGCTGCCGGCTGCCGGCTGCTGGCTGCCGGCGGCACTGACAGCTGCTGATTGATGAATCCTACAGTAATGCCCCCGAGTGGCAGAGTCTGCTGCAGCCTGGGGAGAGACTTGGGTCGGCTGTCAACTGGCATCAACTGGCGGCAGTCTTCGCTTTCCTCTTTTTCCCCTCTCTCTCCCAATCCCATGAGTTGTGGCGAAAATGTGGCTCGCTGTGATCGTTAAGTAAACTCTCTTCTTTGATGATGACGCAAAAACCTCTTGTCCAAGTTCGAGTCCAAGTCCAAGTCCGAGTCCGAGTCCGAGCTTCAGGTTTATGGCTGCGCTTTGGCAATAAACACTTCTAATTGTAATTAATGAGGCGATTGTTTAGTTTTTATGTGTTGATTTTTCTGATTTACTGCGCCAACGGCATCCCTCGCAGCCTGGCTAAAAATTAACTCGATGCTCTGATCCACTAACCAAATGGAGCATTGAACTTCAGTTGATGCCAACTACATAATCAGAATCAGAATCATATGAGACTCCACTTTCTATTCTAAGCTGGAAAACATGTTGTTGTTCTGCTTGCTGATGATTTTCCTTTTGCTATTCCTTTTTTGGTTTTTGCCAAACAGATTGGAAGGTAAGACAAAGTTTCAGCCACAAAACGAAATGGCCAAGAAGTTGCCTGTGCCGTCCTTAGGCCACGTTTTGTACTCGTATTCCGTTGACTTGTTGCTGTGCATTGAACTTGATTGCCATTTCTGTTGCTGCTGCTGCCGTTGCCATTGCCGTTGCCGTTGCATGCCCTTATACTTCATACTTCATGCTGCATGCCCCATGTAGCAACTGTGCCTGGCTGTGAGTCTGTCTGGTTTGCTCTATGCTATCGTCGCAAATTTATCTTAAATGCTGCGTTTAGTTTGTGTTTTTCTTTCTTTACGCTCTCGCCTCTCGTCTCTTCTCGTTTCTCGCCAATTGGCAAACACTTTTCGGGCCACAGAAATTAATGGCTCCAAGGCGCGCCTAATGATCCAGTTGAAGCCTCAACGTTCACTTCAAATGAAAATGTGAGCTCTGGCGTCTTTTATTTGCTCTAACCATGCCATCGCTCCCCAAACTCAGAAACACAGTCCAACCAAAACACAGTCACAAATAATTGCAACGCTGACACGCCAATTCACCCCCCAACTAAGGGGGAAGGTAGAGAAAGAGGTGTTTAAAGTTGTTGTTGCTGCTGTTGTTGTTGCTGCCGTTGTTGTTGACATGACGCTTTGCATGTTTAATGCTCATGTGTTGTGCTCATAAATTGAGCGTTGCAAAAAAAGGTCAAGCGGTGAACATGTTACCAAATTGTTAACAGAAGCTTGATAATTGTCTAGTATGTATTTTGTATGCGACCTGACATAAAACAAACCAAAGTCACCTCATTTAAAGCAACACGAACAACAACAAAACTGAATTGAAACTAATATCGGCAATTTGTTTATTATTTGATAGACAGCTAGTCAAGATACAGAGATACACACTCACTGAAGTTTGTTAATCGTAGTTAATTTACAGACGGAGTTGTTTAAATATTAGAATTATTTAATCGGAATAGATAATATTTAAGTGCAAAATTAATTTAAATTAAATGCGGGAAAGGTTTCAAAAATGCTGAAAATAATTAAAAACTATAATATAAAAATACGAGAATAACCTTTGTAAAACTCTAGTTTGTCTTGAGCTTTTGTCAAAGATCAGTCTGTAGATTGTGATCAGCATCAACAAACAACAATTGCTTGGCAGTCAATGTTGTTGTTGCTCTAGCTGCTTTGTTGTCTTGACTCTTTTGTCAACATTAACATACGTAAGTGTCAGTGTCAGTCGCATGTTGCTACTGTGAGCAACAGCAACAGACGTGAGGAGGAGGCAACAGCAACAAAGTTCGCGAGGGATCGCATGTGTCTCGTGAGTTGCAAGTTGCTAGTTGCAAGTTGCAAGTTGGGCTACCGTTGAGCCAAATGGAAAGCCAGGCTGAAAGTGGAGGCCAAGAGTGCAATTGATTTATCGTGACAATGGGCGCACTGCTATCGAGTCTCTCAGCTATCGATGTGTAAATTTAAATTTCGTGTCTCATAAACTGGACAATCGGGCACAGGAGCAACACTGTGCAGCAATCGATTGTCAGGCAATTGTAAATGGAACCAAAGTCGGTACATGCAAATAATTGATTGCCCATACGGCAGCAAACTGTCAGCAACATGTTGCAGCAACAGTTAAGGCAACTGCAACGGCAACGCCAGCAACAACATAAAGTGAATGCCCTCAGTGACGTCACGAGTGCACGAATCAAGTTTCTCGCCTTGCTGCAATTATCAGCCAAGTCCAGAGAGATAGATAGAAAGAGAGAGAGAGAGAGAGTCGGGAATCGCGAGCAAAATACAAAATCCAGAAGAAATATGAATAGCAAAACAAAATGCACGAAATCAAAACAAAGCGAGCCAGGCAAAAAGTAAAATGAGGAAGAAAACAACATAAATAACAGAAAAAAGCAAGCGCGAGTGGAACGAACTCTGCTGCACTCTGAGCAACGGCAACAACAGCGACGGCAACAACAGCAACTGCAACAGCGGCAGCAACAGCAACAGCAACTGTGGGAAAGGCAACGCGACGGGTGTTGAAGTGGAACGTGGAGCGAATGGGCAGTGACAGCAACAACTACAATACTGATGATGTTGTTGATGATGATGATGATGATAATTTAGAAGCGCAGAAAGAGGACGATGACTAAATGCAACAAGCTGCGACTCTGGACTTGCGAATCGCGCTCCCTCTCTCTTCCTCCCTCTCTCTTTCTCTGTCTTTCTCCCTCTCTCAGTGTCTGTATATCTCATGTGCTAGTAAATCCAGTTGATGAGCAAGTCCACGGCAAGTGGCAGCAAAAACAACAGCAGCAGCAGCAGCAGCCGCAGCAGCAACAACGTTGCTGGCATTATCAACAGCAACATCGCTAAATATATATATGTGTGTGTGTGTCTGTGTGTGTGTATGGAAGTGGCACAAAAAGCAGCTGGCAAGAGGCTTGGCCATTGCCGAGTGCTTTGGCACTCGCAATGTTGTTGCTGATGTTGTTGTTTTTGTTGTTTCTGCTGCTGCCGCCGCCTATTGTTGTTGCTGGCGCACAAACATGTTGCTCACTGGCTCCGCGACATGATTCTGAGGCGCAGATATAAAAACCAAAAAAATAAAGAAAACAACAGCCACAACAACAACAACAATGGGGCAACCACGACAACATTGGGGCTGAGGATGAGCTTGGCGAAAACAAAAACAATGTTGGGCTAGGTTCTGTTTTTGGATTGCCGCATTTTGCCAGAACCTGAACAACGACCATTATTATCATCTGGTTTTGGTAGATCTCTCAACTGAATTGCTCGCTGCAATCACAAAAACAACAGCAGCAATTGTTTAGTTTCTTATAAATAAAATATTTTCAAGTACACTATAATATATAAAATAATATATATATTTCAACTAATTGATTTAACTTTTTATCTGTAAAATATTCAAGATTTTATTTTGAAGATTCAGACTTTCCTGACCTTATTAACATTTGCCATTTTCTGCTCTTCTTTTCATTGCAGGTGAGTTTGTAAACAAAAATGTTACTTAACAAAAAGCAAAAGTCAGCAAAAGTCTTTGGTTCGGTGAGTTATCAGCTTAGTGATGGAAAGCATGGAAAATCCTTTAATGGGAAGCTTATTTACAATGTTGTGTTGCTAAGAAACAAGAATTAAACTTTGCTTTTAGCAAGACAGGAAACAGCAGCAGCTTCCACTGTAGAGTGCCAGCTGTTGCAGCCACGATCAAAGAGCAGCAGGCGGCTGACTCAGCAGCAACAACAACGACAACAACAACGGCAACAACAGCAACAACGACAACAACCACTGAATGTTTAACAAGAACAAAGGGGACTTTTAGAAACCGCGTTACGCATTTTTAATTACCAACTTCGATTGCAGACGGCGACACAACAGCAACAGCGACACCAACAACAACCACAACAGCAATACAACAAAAGAAGCAGCAAAAGAAAACCTGCAAGGCAATTAAAAAATTAAGTAAAAATTTTGCAACGACTTCAAGTGGAAAATGTTGCTGCTGCTGCTGTTGTTGCTGCCGTTGCAAATGGGTGTGGCATTGGTTTGGGGCGGCAATGTCTTTGGGGTTTTTCCTTTTTTTTATATTTTTTTTTTTGAGTCAATGCAAAAGCTTTTTGCAATGTCAACGATGCGACAACGATGCGGTGGCAATGCATTTCCTGCCAACAACAATAATTTACAATAATAACAACAACAGCAACAACAATAACAATAACAAACAGAAAACAAAAACAAAAGCCGAGCCCCAACAAACGGCGCTGTAATTTATGCGCCTCTTGAACGCGCTTGCCAATTTCTTGTTCTGGCTTTTTGCTTCTCATTCCGAGAAGTTGTTCCCCACCTCTGCTATGCCTCCTCCTGCATCATAATCCATGCATCCGCATGAACGTGCACCCCCGCCAATAACAACAACGAGAACAGCAACAACAACAACGGGAACAACAACATTGAAGATTTCTTTATTACTTGGGCACGTTCGTTGACGTTGACGTTGATGTTGACGCTGCTTGTTTCGCTTGGGGTCGAGGCCGGTCATTAATATCCACGCATGAAGTTCAGCGCATCGACCTCTGCTGCACCGCCCCCCCCCCCTTTCCGCTTCTGCTTCTTCTTGAAATATACGCCCACAGTTCCCAATTGGAATCAGCTGTATGCATAATATTTGCTGATTCAGTCGCAACGCCATGTTGAGGATCCGCTTCGTCACTTCGTCACTTCGGCCACTTGTCCAGGTCAGTGCTGTGACTCTCTCTCTCTCTCTCTCTCTCTCTCTCTTTCCCCCTCTCTGCCTCTCTCTCTCACTCGTTCTCTGTATCTTTGTCATACGTGAGTTGCTTTGGCAAGCAAAACTTTGTCAGAGGCTGCAAATGCTTCTGTCGCCGCACGACTTATCGACAATGATAATAATGATGATGATGTTGATGATGACGTTCTTGTTGCTGTTGCTCTTGTTATTGCTGGTGTTGTTGCTGTTTGTGCTGCGACAACAATCACGAATGCAGCGTGGTAATGATGTGGCCCAAATGCTGATAATGATGTTTGTCGTTGATCACACACAATGGCCCACAATATGTACACATTTTTCCGAGGGCAGCTCCAGCTGTTTGCCAGAGGCATACATCAAGTCGATAAAAATTGCCTTATTGTTGACTTTCCGATATTATTTTTCCTAATAACTTTTTTTTTCAAAAATGCTTTAGTTTTGTGATTCTGTTTTTGTGCCCAATTTTAGCATTCTTAATATTATTTTCAAAAGTCGTTAGGTGGAATCTTGTGAGCAACCCTCGCTTTTAAATTTGCACACACACACACACATACAGCTGTCTTTGTGCTGAGGCAGCTCCATAGTCACTCCTTAGAGTACAAAGCTGCCATTCTATGGCAGGTCAGGTGCCCGGTGCCGTAAAGAAGCTGCTGCTGCTGCTGCTGTTGCACGTTGCTGTTGTTGTTATTGTTGTTGCAGCACGCTGTTGTTGCTATTATTTTGGTTGTCTTGGGGCAGGCCAGGCCGGCCGGCCGGCATTATATCTCATTACAGAGATCAGCATAAACAAGCGCTGAGCATGCTGCAGCAATAACAACAGCAACAACGACAAAGGGGCAAGCAACGATCAAGCGATACATTTTGCCAGCATGCATGCCTCATAGAGCAGAGTGAAAGAGACAGAGACAGAAAGAGAGAGAGAGGAAGAGGGAGATGAGGAGAGCGCGTGGCATGTTGCGTACTCGAGGCAGTTGAACTCTGTGTTGTTGCGCGTGAAGGTGGACATGACGAACCCAGTCGCAGTCCCCATCACAATCCCAGTACGAATCCCACTCTCAGTCCAAGTTCCATGCACTCGATCCGTGTCCAAGCGAGTAAAATTGAATTAGTTGTTGTTGCTGCTGTTGTTGTTGCTGTTGTTGAGGCAGGTCAGTGCCGCAGCTGCAGCTTCAACTCGAAACTGGGCTGCCTCTCGTGCAACGCGATGCGTCATCATAATCAAGTTCGTTCTGTACTCGTACTTGGATCGGCGAGAGATGATTCCCAACTGGACGTGAAACTGATCGATGCGCCTCGTTCGGGCGTTTTAATGATGCGTCAGAATATTGTTTACGCATCATTTTACATGTCGGCAAATGAGGACTGAGACTGAACTCAGCTGAGCCCCAAGGCAATTGTCGTATTCGTAGCTAAATCGAGAAATATGTATATATACTCATAGATACATGTGTATCTGTTGGATGCAAGCAGCTTTCGCCCATTGGCAAAGATGCAATGCTGCAATGGCCAACTACGAGTACGAGTACGAGTACGAAATTATGAAATATTCTCAAAGAGGGCTGTTCCCTTAGTCTCAACTCAATCGTGATGTGTACATTAAAGCACGAATTTGCCAGCGGTTAAAACTGAGCGTATGACTGAGTATCTGTATCTAAAACTGGGCAGTCTATCATCTACTATGTAGTGAAAGAAGTTGCCTACTCCATTCTTGATTTAGCCCTGATTTAATAGAACTTTTTTCTGATTCTAATATTCTATTCATCCACTTTGATTTTTGTGTTTAGATTTAATTTACATTTATCCATTTATTGGTCGTGTTTGGCAATATTTAATCCCCAAATCAAAAACCTTTTTAGCTACAAAAAATGCCAAATTGGGCGTTGTATTTTTTATGGTTTAATTTATGCAGATTGAAATGAATTCATGTCGCATATTGTAAATTGTGCACAGTCATACATATATTGGAGACTGTCGCCCCCAAATGTGCACTGAGTCCTTGGTCCTTGTATCTGCTGAAATATTTACACATGCTCACAATTTATGCTATTGGCTGCCGACTGCCGAAAAATGCCACAGTCCATTGAGAGGGAGTTGAACACGTTGGACATGGATGCAAAAATAAATTTCAATCGAGTTTTTATGCAGAAAATGTCCACCCTATGGCGTGTGCCATGTGGCATAGTGTTGCAACAAAAGAAATGAAAGAAAGAAAAGGAAAGGAAAGAAAAAGAGTTGCCATGGCGCCTGGACAAACAAGAACCTTTTGCTGTTGCACTTTGTTTTAGCTTGTTTACATTTCTTTCCTGGTAGTTCGGTTCAGTTGGCCGTTTTGTATTCTGCTTATTCGGCTTTTATGCTTAAGCTTATGGCCAGCGCCTTTTCAGGCTTCAGCTGGCGTGTTGTCGCAAAAGTTTCTATCCCTGTCCCTATGCCTGTTCCTGTGTCCTGCCTCAGCAGTAGGGGCAAAGTCAAGTGCAGAACAGAGAGAGAGAGAGAGAGAAGAGACGACATGCAACGAATAGAGCTAGAGGTATTGCTTCTATTCCTTTGCACCGGCATTGAGTTCAACGACACACAGGATAAGCAACAACACAAACAACAACAACGGCAAGGCCTACCACAACAACAACAATAACAACAACCGGCATTAACATTGCCAACAACACAAAACATACAAAATGTAAACGTTGCAAAAAGGCGGCGAGCAAAGGCAAAACGAAGCTCAATTCGAAAACAAAGCCATGGCTAAGGCAACAGCAACAGCAACAACAATACCAACACCAACACCAACAACGACATCGATAACAGGAGACAAGAGGGTTGGGGGACAATGCAGCAACAGCCCATGGAGGGGCATGCAACCATCTGTTAGGGGCTTAGCCCTGCCAGGCAGCACGTACAACGGCTGCACTTCAGGTTAAAGTCAGTGCAACAATCGAAGCCCACAGCCGAAACCTGTGTGCGGCACTAGAGATGTGGCATGCGGCATTAGCCTGGTCATGAGCCTGCTGCATGTTCCTGGTTCCTGTTTCGTGGGCTTTTCATTTCTTTTCGACTTAATTTTTGCTGCTTCTTCTGCTATTTGGCATCAGCACACACACAGTCCAGAGATGAAGCCCAGCACGCACGGCAAAAGCAGCAGGTCACGAGTCGAGACGCATCTCTAGTGTTGCAAGGCTCCGCCCAACGTGCAACGCACCCCGCAGGCATTTGCCGTCTCCCTCTCCCTCTCCCTCTCACGCTGTATCCTGTTTGCCCCGTCCTGGCACACGTTTTTCACGCATATGTTCGAGTTTTCCATAGATTCATTTCAGTTGTGCATAAAAACCCTTCTGATATTTTTACAGTTTTTCTTGTGTGCTTTTGCCACAGTTAATTATGAATCTTTTCCTGGTATATAAACTATTCATAATCAATTTACGGCCACATACAAAATGCTTGACAATAAATTGTCTTGTAACAAAGCAATTATTTAGCTAGAAATCGCCTTGATATTGCAGCAAATGTGGCTTGTAGCTTTAAGGGCAATAGAATAGCTTGAACGAGATTCGCAAAAATAAATTGCTGTCAACTGTGGCAAGAAATTGGCAAGGAATTCGAAGGAGAATACATTTGATGTACGGTATAAATAAATAATATGTATTGACTCGGTCATTAGCTCAGTCGAAGACGTGGCATTTTCCATGTGCTTTGCATTTGCCTAACAAAACAATTACAAAAGGTTACACAGGGGATGAAGTGAGTTGAGGTGCGGTGAGGGGAGACGGGGGCAAAGGAGGAGGAGAAGGCGGTTGGCAAGCAACAGCATAAACCGGAAATCCTTTCGAACTCGCATATGGCACGCAAAAACCAAAGGCAAATGTTGGGTGGTTCGGTGGTTCTGCTCTAGGTTCCCTTGCTTGTTGTTGTTGGTTGTCGGTTGCTGGTTGTTGGTTGTCGGTTGTCGGTTGTTGGTTGTTGCTTGACGGTGCCATGGAAAATTGCCGCTTTTAATATTAGCTTTTATTTGCAATTGTTGCTGTTGGTGGCTTTGTAATAATGCCGTGCGCATGTAATAGGAGCCAGGTGCCAGTGCGCTGAGACGCCTCCATGATATTTATATTCCCCATTTCCCCATTGCGGCAATCATTTTTCCAGCTGCCAACCCCGTTCCACCGCCCACTTTTCGTTGTGGTTGTCATCTGCCACAATTTTGTAGGCTACTATTAACCGACATCGCTCGATACGGCTTTTCAAATTTTAATGGCATGACATAAAGCAATGTACAGTCAATTTTTTTATTTTTTATTTCTTTCTTTTTTTTGTATTGTTTTCATTGCGAGACCCGTTTATTTGTAAACTCGTACGAGTCGATTGTGCAGTATATTTAATAATATACCAAGGCTTAAACGACCCTAAAACACAACAATACGATATGTTGAAACTATTTCCGCTAATGCATTTATTTCACAGAAAAGAAAACTGCAATGTAATAACATTTGAGTGCACACACACAATCAAAGCAATCTTCTCTTGGTATTGGTGAGCTCTTTACTATTTAACGCAAATGGAAGTGAGCTTTTGTGCCTGTGCGTCATGTGTGTGTGAAAGCTTCGATTGTCTGTGAAATCAGAACATGACAAACAAGTCCTTTCCACTCACACACGATACCATTATGTACTTATCTGATATTGACCTCTCTGCACCTGATATATTGCGTTTGAATAAAAATATACTTGTATATTTTCATTATATTTTGAAATGAAACCAATATCAATTCAATATCAAGATATCAATTCTTTGACTGGTGCAACAAACCCAACGAAAACCAGTGTCTGTCATAACAGTGCGTCGTAAAAACCTCAACAGACTTATTGGCAGCGAAGTTGGTAAGCAGTAAATAATTTCTATACACTTATTTACTTTATTTACTCGTTTGAGTATATGTTATTTTATGATGCAAATTGTGTGACGGGCTACTCGTATCTTATCAAAGCGATATGGCATAAAATAGATGTTTTCATTTTATAAAGCAAAACGGGCACTTGACAAAACAATTTCATATATGTGTGTATGTAGTCATACCTCTTGCGACAGTGGAAGTGTGCATCTGTGTGTGTGTGTTAGTGTTCGTGAGTTCATTGTCATCAAGGTCGAAGCGATTGTAACAGCGACTGCGAGTTGTCAGCAAAGTGTTAAATTATAAAAATAAAAATCCAGATTATGGATTGATATTTGGAAATGCAACGTTGGCCTTGAGCCTAGAAACCGCACACTGACTGATAACACACGATCGTAAATTTGTTAGTTTTTCTTCTTCTTTTTTTTTATATTTTATTAACCAATGTGATCAGTCAGCTCATTATACTTATATTTATTCATTTGCCAGACTGCGCGATTTACATGAATTGGCGGGTACATTGAACTTTCAGTGCAGATTGCATTATAGTTTACTGCGTTAACATGCTAATTAAATTTAGTTTAATTAAATTATAA
Organism: Drosophila rellima; assembly: GCA_035043635.1. Lineage (NCBI taxonomy): Eukaryota > Metazoa > Arthropoda > Insecta > Diptera > Drosophilidae > Drosophila > Drosophila rellima. Next base: position 3,119,037 of record JAWNMV010000811.1, on the reverse strand, counting down.
GCATACAGTAGGGGAAAACAACTGAGAATGAGTTGTTATCGTTGCTCTTTTTGTTGCTGTTGTCGAAAAGTCAATGCACCAACAGCCAGGAAATAATATTGAAACAGTGTAGAACGAAGAGCGGAGAGTCCAGTGTGGAGAGTGGAGAGCAAACCAAATCAAATTAAATTGATACAACAACAATAACAATACGAAAGCAAAGAAAAAGAATTCGAGCAACGATCAATGTTCATCAGTTATCGCTCTCTTTTTTTCGATATGCTGCAATTTACACACGTTTCTAGTGCCACTTCCAGTTTCAGTTAAAGTTAGTAATGTAAATCTTTTAAAAACTAAAGAGTTTCTTCATATATTCCCTTTTCTAATATACTATATATAATAAAATCACATTCCTATTTCTGTTGTTATTCTGCAATACATTATTTGCTAGTGTTTAAAATGTTATTTATATGTTATAAAGATACGGTATTAAATATCACATATATACCGATTTAAATATACTTCACTAGTTCCAATTTCAATCTATGATCTATGAGCAATTACTGCCAAGTTTCGTTGACTTGCAATTAAAAATAAAAAGTGCTGATAAAAACTGTAACTAAAGAGGAGGCTCGGGCTCTATTTCGGGTGTGAAGTCCGATATTATTTACAACTCACTTGTTAGTCACGATTTTTCAAATGGACGCTGAACCGTATTTAGTGGCGACGACAGGCGAACAAATCAAATCAAATGACACAAATATGTCAATTAGCAAGTCAAATTCAATGAATGTAAATCAGAATCGAAAGGAATTTCCCTATAGAAGAGGTCGAGTTGAGGCTAAAGAACGAGTGCAATTGTGTGCCAGTTTTGTGTACAATGGAAAGCCCCATTCCGTTATCCGTAAAAATGACCTTCAATGTCTAGACATATTTGACAATATTACATACCTAAATACATACATCAAACAATACACACAGACGCATATAGATATTGTGCACAACAGCGAGTTTATTCAACTTGCCACACTGTGAACTGCGATGGAGGTGGCAAACTTTGAGTGGGAGGCACTGTAGAATCCCAGTCCCTTTGGCCAACAGCCAGGACATTGGCACAGCCAACGCACCGATTGGTAAAATGGCGCACATGAAACACTGAAAAGGATAGCAAGATAGTGAAAAAGAGAGACAGAGATAGAGAAAGAGCAGCCCTAATGAAATTTACTACTTTTTACCTTACAAAAGCAAACAGCAGCCGAAAAATGGCGAAAAGTTTTAGCGCAGGTTTTACTTTATGGTTAGGCAGCAATTAGTGTTAGCCAGATAAGAGATTGGCGTTATAAGAGGCACACTGAATGCTTACACTTAACGTTTGCTATTTACGTGTGAAAACTGAACTACAGTGGGGCGAAAATAAATAAAACTAATTGCAAAGTGCTCATAATAAGTAAATAAATGTACTCCTCTAAAAAAATAGAAATCAAATAATTTATCAGCAGAAATGTCGCAAAGTTAATTAAGCTGCGATTGGAGCATGAATCAATTCAAGGACCAAAATTCAATTCAATTAAGCATCTTTTAAAAAGGGAACATTTTCATCTGGTCTCCCCTTGCACTTGACAGACACAACGATAGAGAGCTCTCCGTCCCTCTGAGCTTATGTTTGTCTATCTACCTATCTGCTTTTTTTTATGATTAACCATTTAACTTTTTGCGCTCGATGCGTGCCAACGACACAATGAAATGCCAAAAGGCAGCCAAACAATTCCAAAGCAGCAAAGTACGAGTATCCTTGAAATGGGCCAATCGCACGCACAACGTTGCCAAAAAGGCAGACGACGCCAACGCAGTTCGCCTGCCCCAAAGCTATAAAATCCCCCGACGATGACAACAGCAACAACAACTACAAGAAAAATAAACGCAAAGTAAAGTAAGACAAAAAAAAAACAAACGAAGGGAAAGAAAAAACGGCAAAAACAAAACGTGGCCAAAGTTGAGGCAAGTCGAAAAAGTATAAGAAAATAAGTAGAAGATGCTGCTCCAAGAATGGGCAACAATAAGTGCGTGAGCCTCTCGAGCAATGACTTCTTACGAGAGGAGAGAGTGGAGAGTGGAGAGAGAAGAGCATAAGATTCTCTCCTGCTAAATGGAAATGAGTATCTGTTTCAGGCCGACCGGCATCAGCCGCCGCAGCCGCAGCCAACCGAATGAGCTGAATGAATGGGCGGCGGGGTAGGCCCAGTGTCAATGGCATTCAAGCTGTGCGCAGAGACAGCCCAAAAGGTTATTGGACCAACATCATCATCGCCGTCGTCGTCGTCGTCGTCGCTGTTTGCCGCTCTGTGTGTGCTCCATATTTTTAGCCTACTTTGCGGCGCGGGATGCATGGATGTTGAATAGGTTTCGACTTTTAAGCTGTCTATGTGTGTGTGTTTGCCGACCATGAGCAACTGGGCACAAGTATATTTAGAGGTCAATTATCTCAGCACACGCCTCATCCATCCATCAAGTCTGACGGCAACACGCTGTGACGCCCGCAAGTATGCAACATTTTTGCTGTTTGTTGCGTGGGCTTAATGATGACTAATTTCGCACAGTGCAATCGTTGTCAGTTTGCCACAAATATCTTTAATAACAACAACAACAACAACAAAGGAATCGAAGATGAAAAACACATCACTTTAATCAGCAGCTGAACGAGTCAAGTCATTCAACTTTTGATTAATTGCACGTACATGACAAATTGCTGGCTGCTGTTGCACGCGTACTCTCCGTACATACACACATACATAAATAATTGTTGACTCTTTGTTTGCCTTTTTTAATTTGTCTCAAGCGACGTTTTTGCTAATTAACTAAATTTATTGCCGACTCATGAAATTTACTTCACTCTCTCCCCCTCTCTCCTTCTCTCTCTCTTTCTCTCTCTCCCGCTGTCTGCGTTTAAGTTGCTTTTAGTCATGGATTAATATCATTAAAACAGTCAGTCAATTAAAGGTTTTTCCACGAATTGTAACCCTCCGAAATTAAAAATATAAATAAATAAGAGTAGGAGCTGCAGCCTCGACATGCAAACATTCACTGCAGGGTCTGGCAGACCCGTTTGCCGGCCTTCCAGGGTGTTTGTAATTGCTCACAATTAACATGGCAATTAGACGAAATGCAAAACAAGTCGAGTCGTCGAGTTTGCGGAGAAATCATGTCAATGCCTGGCATTTGTTGTAAATGAGCGGCGACATGAAATGCCAAAAGAACTATGCATACATCTAGATATGAGGCAAGTAGCAATGCTGTGCCACACCGATGCAAGACTAGCAAATACCCTTTAATTAAATTCAATTTTTAATGAACGGTTATGAACCGCTGCCGGCTTTTTGTATATTTCGGTTTCGAAAAACCGCTAAGATTTCGGGTGCAACACAAATGATCTATATATAAGAAATGTTGACTCTTTGGACTTCCAACAAGCACAACTTTATTAAATCTAATCCGATTTTCATGGGGAATGTCTAATTTTTTTAATATTAACCCTACTTTAACTTTGCATTTAAATGTTATGTTTCTGAGATAAAAACTTTTTTTCGGAAATTTGTCGATTTTTACATAATTATTACCCCTTTACATTTTTCGAAAATTTTCAAAAATTTTAAATCTTAAATTTTTTCTTTTAATCGATTCCAGGTGATAAAATTAGGGTAAAAAAGTACTTTTGAACTTATTTCCACATCTTTTCTGTATAATCTGAACGGTTATTTCGGTTGGAATAACTTGGATTTTTGGGTTTCGGTACAATAGAATAGTAGACCATGCGTGTATTTCCTTTACAGGGTATTAAAAGCAGAAAAATACAGACCGATACGAATCGCAGTGTAATGCATATTTATAGGCACAATTCCAATTGGTTTGTGCACGAAAGTCGGCAAACTATTTGACCCCGACATGGTAAACTTGGAAATGGGCACACGAGGCTATCTCCCAGCCGCAACTCGCGACTCGCAACATGCAAACACGGCAAGTGCAGGGCTGCTCCTAGATTCGATTTGGGTTTTTTCTTTTCTGTCTCCTCTCTGCGCCTCGCAGCTTTGTGCCAGTTTATGACATCGCTGGCTCGACCAGACGGCGCGAATATATCAACGACAAGGGAAAACCCCTAAGGGGAAAATTCTAAAAGAGTGTGGAAACCAGAAATCGATTTTATAGAAACAGAATATATTGTATGATTACTTGTATAAAAATCCGGGAAACGTTTAAATGCGATGTTGCAAATCAACTAATTTTCTTAACTACGCTTTCTTTACAGGTGAGTGCTTGCCACACCGCATTGCCACACTGCTCCACATCTACATCCACATCCCGACTTTGCCAAATGCCCAATGCTGTAAGTAAACTTTTGAGACAACTTGCAACACACAACTTGCAACTCCTCAACTCAACTCAATTCAACATGAACATACCTTTTGGGGGCAGCAAATGAAGCGAAATCCAAATTGCAAATAACATTTTAAAGCCAGGCCAACAACAACAACTGGCAACAAACATTTAACGCCAAAGGCAGCAATACCACTGAAAAACCTTTTGCTTCAAGTGGGCGTGCCTTTAACGCCCCTTCCCCTTATGCCAACAACAAACTGAAACTTGCCATAACAAAGTTAGCCATAAAATCCGTTGCTCGACTAACGAAAATCGCCCATTGAGCAAAAAGGCAATTTGATTTCGATGCTTTTTTGTTGTTGTTGTTATTTTTATTTCTGCTATTTTTTTTCAAGTTTTTGTTTCTATTTTGGCTATTGGTAGTTTAGCTACGGGACTCAGGTTGCTCATACGCCGCGTCTGCCGGTTCGAGGCTTGATCGAGCCCGGTGATTACGAAGTTATTCAAATGAAATGTTTGCGCTGGCCATTACATCATCATACTGCATTCTCCAGTTGTTTTTCTTTTCTCTATTTTTTTCGATTTACCTTCTTTTTTTGTGTGTTGATAGCGCACAAAAAATTGCGAAGATTTCGTTTGCCGCAAACTGGAAAATTTATGAAAATTATTGTGGCAACGAGTCAGTTTTCCTTCTTTTATACACTTTCGCTTGTCGATGGCGATTGCTGGAATTCGCTTGAAGCAGCTGCTCCACATACATTTCGGCCCGGCCAGCGTGTCTAGCCATATTATTATTTTGGCTTTTTTCCGCTATCCTCGAACCCTCCGGGTAACTGGCAACTTATTTGCATATTGTCAGATTCCAAGTTTTTCAAATAACAATTGTCATTTCATCAATGCAAATGTTGTTCGTTGTCAAATTGAATGGCATTTTAATTCGCTCAACTTTCTGAAGATCTCAACTAAATTGTCACAATCGAAAACAGATTTCAAAGTGGATAAAAGCTCTTAACGAAATTAAATATTAAAGTGCTCTCAATGATGCATTCATGACAATCTATTTCTCTTAAAGCAATGCAACTACAATTTTATAGAATACATTTTAATTAAATCTTTGATATAATTTTGTTCTCTATTCGCCATGATTCAATTAAACATTTCGTGCCACTTTAAGATCTTATTGAATTTATTTGCGAAGCTATTAATAATTGTTTACTAAATAAGAACAAACTCACAACTTATGTATATAACAAATAACTTCTGTTCCCCATAGTTACGAAATTATCGTTCCCGTATCGTATTACGATTTATGATTCGGAAAACAGCTGGAAAACCGCAAAAGCAAATGAAATTAATTAAGAAATGCTGTGTATTAAATTACAAAAGAAAGCAATAGCAACACGGAGAAGGAAAATCAGCGGGTAGCAAATTGAACAATGGATTTGCAGAAGGGACGAGTTAGTAAGACCTAAACCTCAACCAAATTCCTGGCCAAGTAATGTAAAAGATTATTAAAATGATTTACTTAAGCTCTTTCCTTAGGGGTCGATGAAATTGCCAAAATTTAAAGCATTGTATTCTTTCGGTCGAAAGTTGTCAGAGCCCTCCCATTTAGCTTCTGCCTTATTGTTTCGAGTCAATAATTGAGATGAGGTCTAACTGAGGGGTGGCAAGAAAAAATTCTAATTAAAAATCTTCCGGTATTTGGCATTTTATCTAAACAAGAAGATGCCGCTCAGTCAGAGGACTGCAGATGGAGATGAAGCCAAGCGAAAGCAAAGCAAATTAGACAGAGAGGGAAAGCAAATAATGAAAAACCAGGACCAGGAAAATGGGCGACACTTTCGCTGGAATCCTATGAGCTGCTGCCGCTTGCATAAAAATAATGAAAAGCTTCAAATTGGGTCAGCAGAGTAGAAATTAAAAAACCAAGGGAAGGCAAGAAGACAACTTTAAGCATGGCCTGTTATCATTTGCAATTAAACGCGTCGACACTTGGCCGGCAAAAACTTTGTGAGCCAAAAAAAGAAACAAAAAAAAAACCAAACCAAACGACTAGAAGAGTAAAGAAAACAACCAAAATGTGAAGTGAAAAGTTTAACAGAGCAGCAAAAAGAAAACATAATTCTATAACAAATTGGATGGTTAAAAGCAGCTGTTGAAGCTAGAGAATGAAGATTAGAGGGGTCTGAGATGTTGCTGGCTTATCGTATCAGAATTTCAAGTACCGTGGAATTTAAGAAATTGAATATTTAAATCCGAGCGTAAATCCAAAGAAGCATCAAATTGAAAAGGGTTGGAGCCCTTCAGGCCACGCAAGCCACATGAAATATGCAAACGGAGAAAAAAGAAAAAATATTGTAGCAAGAAAAACAAGAAAACTTCAAAATAGAAAAGCGGAATGAAAATTATGTATAATGCAGGCTAAGTCGAGACGAAGTTGTTGCGAAATTTGTTTTTCCAAAAATGAAATTGCTTTCAAATTTTGCCACATTTCTTGTTTTCTCTTCTTTTTTTATTTTTTTTTATTTTTGATACGTGCGTGTGCAATTTGAAAGCGTAATGGAATTGAATTTCAAATTGTATTGCTCTCAGTCTGTTCTGTTTGTGAGTGTGAAATTTGTTAAAGTCATAACGATATGGTTTATGGCTTGCATATGGGTTCTCTTTATGCAACTGCCACAAGTTTTCCCCTTGCCATTTCCAATTGACTTTCTATGACTTTTTCTGCCCAGCATTTGCATCGAGATGAAATATTTATAATATAAAAGGAAGTTTACTTAGTCACAGCCAAAGAACTAAAGCGGAAGTCATAAAAAAGTTACAAAGTTATGCAAAAAAATAAATTGAGTCAGTGAAATAAAATGACAATCAATAATAGAGCTGCTTCTTTTTATTTAAATTTATTTATTTATTTAAATTTATCATTTTACCCTTTTCCGCTAATATTTTTGCTACTATTTCTAATATATGTTCTGTAAAAAAATGTCTGATTCAATAAGTTTTTTAAAATTTAAAGAGCCACTGAAACCTTGGCTAATATACTTCAATATGAACAAGTGCAGTGCGAATTTTAAGCCATATTATGGGCAAAGCTTCGGGCACATACAGCTCGGCCCTTTTTTAAGCACTCTGGAAATGTCTAATTTGTTGGCCATAAGCGGCTTACGGTCGCTCCTTTGACAGCACATCAAATAGCATTTCAAATACACATAGACTGAGCGACAGACAGACGGACTGACAAACTAACAAACTGACTAACAGACAGTCGAGCAGGTGCAGTTTTAAAGCCGTAGAGTGGTTGGACACTCCTGGGCAGCTAGGTAGGTTCTAAGGTGCTCTATAAACCGCTTTTGACTCCCTCTCATGTAATCCCCGCCAGCATCTAGACCTACCAATATTTGTCGTTCTTTCGTTCTTTCGGCCAATACGGAAATCGAATGACAAACGTATCGAGTTCATCTAAAAATGCCCAGCCATTTTTCCAAAAACCTGTCCCACAAGTTGATTATTTTTTGACCATTGCCCGCAGCAAAGCAGCATTTTTTTACCATTTTGTGCAGCTTCTTTTTTCTTGGCATCAGTCCGCTGAGTTTTGGGAATTATTATGTGGCCATTTTAACGTAGGGAACGTAACGTTACGTTGCGTTGTTGGAGACACGTGTCCTCTGTCCCCAAAGTCTGGGACGCCTCGTACATCAATGTTCTTGTCTGTCAGTTTATGCGTTTGCCTTTGAGAGCTAAATTGAAATGTGTCCCTTGGGCTGGAATAGAATGCGCCACGCCACGCCCCGCCCACTACTTTAATGGCAGACCTCGGCAGGACCTCACTCAAGTTGTCCTTCAGCTGGTAAAGAGTTTAAAGCATTTAAGGCTCGTATCCCTTCCTGTTCGGCTGAGAAATCTAATTTACGAGTAAATTCAAAATCATTATTATTTTTTATATTTTTGTTGTAGTATTCGTTATTATCGATGCCCCAAAAAGTATGCTATAGAAATGTCCTATCGAAATGAAGACACATTTTGGCAGGGCTTGAATCATAAGAGCAGCATAAGTACATGAATTTGAGCACATGCACATTATGTTCTTGCACCCCTATGTACATGAATATGTGTGTGTGTATGTATGTGTGGCCCTTTACTACTATATAGTTGGCTTGACGCTTGACCTGGTTTACTTTTGATTGTTCAGTGTGCGAAAAGACTACGCTTCCCCTCCCTCTCTCTTACTCACTCACTCTCTCTCTCTCTCTCTGATGCTCGCTGATAAGTAAACATAACTTTCCAATGTACAGTTACTGCAATATGTATGCGCTAGGCCTTGATGCAGTCAGTCGCTGTTGCTGCTACACATACATATATTTGGTACAGCCTCGCCACAGTCTGTGGCAAGGTCGTCCCAGGCTTTAAGCCTTGTTCTATATCAATGTGAAACAATCAACAAAAAATAAAATTGGCAAGTGGAAAGAGTGTGCATATTTCGTCAATTGTGTTGCCAAAAGTGACCTAGTTACTATTTTACCCCGGCTTCTTGCTGCCTGCCTGGCTTGCATTCTGGGTCAACATGCGGGTCAGGCACAAGCAGCAGCAACTACAACAACAACTTTTATAGCCCCTATATTACTAGCCCCCAGTCAGAGCTTAATTGAAATAGATGAGCTGCCATCAGCCTGTTCTAACACACATACAAACATATATACATATAGATATATCAGTTACTTTGGTACAGTTGTGCTGTATAGTTTTTGTTGTCGTTCTTCATGGTCTGTCACTTAACTAGCATCCCTTAAGAAAATGTCACTTCCCCCACCCGACTGCCTCACAGGCCTCTTCTGTCACTATTTCATATTTTATTCTAAGCCAATTACTTGGGTCCGAGGCCCAGTTGAGTCTTTAAAGCATCATCAAAACCGCAAACTGCTGCGACCCACTGTGCGCATTGATTAACCCACGACAACCAACCAGGACGACGCAGGATACAGGACGACCCATTCAAGCTCCATTTGGCAATTACCGCAGCAATAAAAGTCAACGGCAAATGCAGAGCGAGAGCTTCTCGGCATATAATACAGTTTTATTATCACATCCCCCTTTTCCCCCTGCAAAATTTACGTGTGTCAAATAATAATTTCAACTTGCTTATCTTTACTTTACGGAGCCGCAATGGCAAAAAACCCCTTTTTAGTTGAAAGTGTTGACAAAAATTTACATTTCACAATTTACGCAAATTTTTATGTCATAATTGGATTCCAGCCATTGTTGCGGCGCCTTCTACTCGTTGGAGATGTGACAATGGCGTTGATAATCAGACCTGTTTTTTGCCCTGGTCCATTAACTTGCGGCCCAAAACTGGGGGATGTTGTGGGCCAAAAGGCTGATGCCTCGTTTGCCACGTTTGCCTGCTTGTAATTCGAGTCTTTTCACTGATAAGCCATTTTATGAGAGCCAGTGTTTGTGTGTGTGTGTGTGTGTTTGTGTGCCTGTGTGAATGTGGTAAGAAGAGAAAACTCATATTGTGGTAAACTTGTGTTCAGCCGGATATTGCTGTCGCTTGCACAGCCAACGACTTTTGCATGCCACTGTACTGGACACAAGAGACACTTTTTAGTCCTCAGTTTTCATCTGCTGTCAAGGAAATCAAGCCAATTAAAAGCTGAAATGGAAATTGAAATGAAATACTTATCAAATAATTAATCCAATTGCAAAAGTAAGACTTGCATAAGTGACGTGTTCTTAACTTGATTGCTGTCATTTCCTTTGTCAAGAAATATTATTTAAATATATTATTTATTGTCGACATGTTTACAATAACGCACTTTACCAGCTGCTTGCCAAATTTACGAAATTTATTTCATTGCAATATTGCCAAAGCAGCTTTATTTTATTGCGGATGGCCAAAAGTCTCCCAGCTGCAGGTTTTGATCTTCTATTGAATTGCCAATTGAGACCCCGATCACGTTGCAAAGTGTTGCCTGCTTTTAGGCGGCGTCAACAAATTCGTTTTGTGATATTGCCAAGAGTACTTTGCCTCACTCGCTCTCTCTAGCCCCATCTCTTTCACTCGCTTGCGATAAACAATTGCATGCCAACAATTTTCATTTCAAATGTGTTTTCGGTAACAACTTGAAGCACTCACGAACTTTTCACATCAATTTTGTACATATGAATGACAAACTTGCCCCGTATCACACACATACAGAGACACATATATACATATATATATGTGATGTGTGGTTTCACTGTGTGTGTTTGTGGAAACTCTTAAGCTGATATTCAACCATTTTTTGTCATGTCAACTCAGTCAGTTTTGTGCTTTTGTCTGTCCAGCCATCAAGCGAATACTCGTATCTGCCAGTATTCATACATCTGAATATATTGAATATGTGAATATGCTTGCAAATCGACGCCATTTTCATTGTCTTGCTTTCGCATACTCAAACTACACTCACACACACACACACACTGTTAAAATCAACAACATGAATGAACACTCAACTCAGCTTCCATGTCGTTTTCGCGACATGCTCAATCATGTTAGCTACCCCCTTTGCCCACCTCCATGTCACCTTCATCCCTCTTCCTGCCACAATGCGCGTTGTCGCGCCAACGTTCAGAAATGACAATTTCGCGTGCGATTGTCACATCAGTTATGTATGCATATGATATCTACATACACATGAAGAAGCACATATACATACATACATGCATATACTCATATATGTACATACATATGTATGTGTGTAGATTTCTGTCAGTTTGTCACTGTCGCCAGCGTCGCGTGTTTATTTATACGCAATCAAATTAAGTTTGAAGCGAATTTCCAGACGAGGGCGACAAATTGAGGTAATCATGTTTTATACTCATGTGTGAGCTCAGCTGAAAATCAAATAATCACAAGCGAACACACACACACATAAAGTGTGTTAAACTATTTAAGCAACAAAACTGAACCGCAAAGCATTTTAGCTGTCGGCAATTATGTTACCTGCTAAGCAAATGCCTCAAAGCTTCACAAAATGTTGTTGAAAGCGTCAACCAATTGCTCCCCATTCCCATTCTACTTTCCACCCAATTTCCCCACTTCCCCTATCCTCTTCTGCCACCCCTTCTGGGCTGATGCTAAGCCCGCCTTGTCTGTTATCATTAGATGTGACCCAATTTGTTGGACCCGTTGCCTGTCGGCATTACGATAAGAGTCCCTTTCCCCACCCCACCCAACCCAACCAAACCAAACCAAACCACATGCAAATAACTACCAAAATGTAGCATAATCAATTGCATTCTCAGTTAAATCTATATCTAGATATGTATAAATTTGTATCTTTGTATTCGTATCTAAATGTAAATGGGGTGAGTCGAGTCGCGTCCCGTTGCCCGGGGCATTTCCCGGTTGTCCCGGTAATGCAAATAATGAGTGCTCTCACACACAGATAGAGCCACAGTGAAGATTGCCATGAGGCGCTTAAGCAGCTTTAATGGTGCGCATGAAATTGCCAGCTGGCCCGGAGGATAATAAGGCCAAGAACGTTTTAACGTTTCAACGTTTTCTTGTTGCCGACTTTTGTGCGCGACGCTTGTGACTTTTATGTTGAAATATTCGCATATAAACGTCGCCGTGAGTGCAATTCGAATGTTGCTCAAAAATTAAGCCCTATTAGACAGCCAAGGGAGGAAGGCAATCTATAGGGAAGCGTAAGAGTCTCAGCTTTTTACTCATTTTATTGCCAAAGTGGGAATGAAAACCAAGGCATTGAAATTATTATTAAAATAGCGACTCAACAGTCTTGACTTGAATCTGCTGCTTCCGAGTATGAAGTGTGCTATTTATAGACTGTTGTTTGCTACCTTCTATGTAAACGTCAATAAATTATGCTACCACGAAGACACACAGCCACATGGCTCCAACGTCAGTTAATGCGCTTCCACTGACCCAATTCGTGTGCTGCAAATCAAAACAAACATAGTTCCAGTCCCGTGCTCTCTTTTAACCTGATTGTGCTCTCTTATAGCCTAGATACATGTGTGTGTGTGTATGTGTGTGTGTGAGAGTTTCCCTCTTTTCACGCTCTTTTGAGTGCGCGCGCACTCTTGGCTTTTATGCTCTGGCTCTGTTATTGGCCCGGCCGCTCTTTTTGGCCCAGTTATATGTCTTTGCAAAGTTAACAGACGCTGCTGCTGACGTTTTTCGTGTAACAGGGACAGGGACAGGGACAGGGCCAACCCCCAGTTAAATATAACCTATAGATGCACACACACACAGACACACACACACCTTTACATATATTTATAAGTATGTAGATTGTTCAGATGGCTATATACAGTTGACCCAATTTCATGTTTGTCCTTCCCACAGCTGTTCTGGTTTCTGGGTTTCTGTTTGCCATTGCCTCTTCATTTTCGAATATTCCTGCTTCTTCTTCTTCTTTTTTGGGTATTCCTCTAAGGTGTGGGGTTGTTTATGTTTGTGGAAAGCGAAAACCGAAAAACTTGTTATTTATACAAGGCACGTAAATGCGTCTATACACAAGCATACATATTTATAAGACTCTGTGCGTGTGTGTGTGTGTTCGGGAGGGGGAGGGAGAGGAGTTTTGTGGGCTGTCAAGTGAAATGCTCATTGAATGTGAAAGCAATAGGAAATTATAAAAGCAGCAACAACAAAATGCTGATAACGCGATTCCGTCAAGTATATTAATTTCAAGTAACAAAAGAAGACCAATTCGTAGTATGCATGTATTGGTGAGCTTTTAAAGCTGTCACTGCCAAGCATTAAGCTCTGGCCAAAAATATTATTTGCTGCTTAGTGTACATGTGAAAGCTCAGTCTTTAAGCGAGTTAATGTATTGCAATTAAAGGGGATTAAAATAGTTTAAGTCTCATTTAAAAAAGTTCATATTTTTTATTTTGAAATTCATTGTTCCTTATTATTAATAAGGACTTAAAGTTTTTCGTCAGTTCTAGCTTATTTTTACTGTTTACAATATAGTTAAAAATTAAGCTATGAGTAAAAGATGACATGATATTACAATTAAATCTAAATTGCTTGTTAATTATTCAAGAGAATTTAATTGAAGTATTTTTAATAAATCATAAATATGCTGGTCCCATAACATTTTTAAAAATAACAAAATTAATAACAATTTGTATAGGAATTATTGACTCAAATTTAATACATGCGATTACATGTTGATATTGAAGTACGTGTATTGTACTCACATCCGTAGTTTGTGCACTGAATTTGAAACCGAAACCGAAACAGAAGCTGGCGCCAGTCGCCTGGCAAACAAGAACGTGTATTCCGGGATAAGGCAAAAATAACGATGCCACTCAGCCCAATACAGATCCAAAAACCACTCACACACACATATACACAGAAAATAACAAAGCTGAAAAACAGGCAGCGAAGTTACAGCCGAAGGCAAACCGGGAATGCCACGTCAATTTCCTCTCAAACTCTCTATCTCGTTTTTTCTCAGTCGCTTTCTCTCTTTGTCTCTAACAAGATTTGTGTTATTCCTGCCATTTCCGCACATTCGCTTTACCTATTTATGCGCTTCGCCTGTCCCGGTCTTCAGCTTCAGTTCAGGCTTCAGGCTCCGTCAAATCAGGACCCAGTGCGGTAGGAACAGAGACCATTATGATTGGGGGATGCTTTAGTTCATGGGCGAAGCTTGAAGGGGGTGGAGAAAAGCAAATGCTAACTGGAGTTTCAGTTTGTTTTCTTTCATTAGTAGACGAGCGATTGCCCCACCTACTGTAACTCATTAGACATGGCAACATAATTAAGGCACAGCCTTCAATATCATTTACTGCCTTGGACTTATGCAACTCGGCAGGTGGCAGGTGGCAAGTGGCAGGTGGCAGGTGGCAAGAGACACGAAAATAAGAGGATTGCTAGCCAAAGAAATTGATAAGCTAAAATGATTTCCAACTTGTTTGACGCATTAATTAAAAATAATTGAAGGCAACGACGGCGTCACATTGCGTATACGACGCTTTAGCCGCATGATGAATTTAATCAAATTTCTTGTCGAATTTCGTTGTTGTTGTTGTGCATATTTATTAAAATAAACAGAGAGAAAGAGAAATAAGCCTAAATATTAAAGCCGGGCTTGCCTATTAATATGCCAAGCGCAAAGCTGCCAAAAAATCCCTCAAACTTCAACGCACACATCTGCCACAAATGGCAACAATTGTTTAATACGCCTACACATACACTTAAATATATGTATGTATATACATATATACATATGTATATTTATGACCAGGATATGCGCCATATCCTGCGCTCTGTTCGCTGGCCGCAAACGAATTATGGCGCCCACTAATTGCACTGAGCTAAAACGAAAAATGTGTAGTAGACCTGCTGGCAGGCCCCAGGCAGTTAATGTTATACACACACACACACACATACACACATTAACGTCTAATAATATGCAGCTGTAACTGTGTGAGTGTGTGTTTCAACCACGTGCGTTAACAATTTACGCCGCTTATGTAGACCAAGTTATTTATGTTTATGATTACGTTGCGGTTGGCAGCATTCGCTTTCCCTTTTCCCATTCCTTTCTCCTTAACTCCTGTTGGGCGGGGCTGAACTAAAGAGCAAACATTTCCCAAAATTGGCCATACGTCATTAAGTTCTTAAAGCTGAGTGCTTTTTGGCCAAAACAAATTCCCGCAAATCCACAACAAATAAAGCTTAAGCTGCTCTAGAACTTGACCTCCTTTTTGGGACCTCCAAAAAAAAAACAAATGAATATTAATAGAGGATTTGAAGTGAAATAATCAAATTTAACACACTTTGCAAATCACTTGATGAAATGATTTTAATAAATTTAAATAATTACTGGTTTTTGTGCCAAACAAATTGTAAACAATTCGATAATCAGTTGACAACGGAAATTCAATTTGAAATTCCTGCAACATTGCACACAAGGACGAGTTGGTCAACAACAAAGCGCAAGGACGCAAGTGCGAAACAAACAAAAACATCAAAGATAAAAGAAAAAAAAAACAAACCAGTTGCCAAACTGGGTCAACAGCGCTGCCAGCGTCGCTGTCGACGGCGACGTTGACGTTGACGTTATCGTCTAACCTTCAACATAAAGCGCAGCATAATTGCAGGCGCACGGCCGCTTAAAATTGCATAGCTCTCGACGCTCTACGGAATCGAGAAGCGTGTCAAGGCGAAGAGCATGCGACTGAGAATGAGAATGAGAATGGGACACCAAGGTGACCCAGTAAATAGGCTTGGGGTAAAGACAAGGCCCCTGTTATCAGTGCAGTGTGCAGCCGGAACCGGAGCCGGAGCTGCCTCGGCTGACTCGTGTGCGCGGCGGCGGCTCGTTCGTGTGCGTGGCCAAAACTGACGAATCCTGGCTAACCGGGCAGTCAGGCAGCCAGTTGCATAGTCCGCACCAACACAGTCGCATTTAGCACCGGCCCGGCACCGGTTCACTGGCTGCTCCCGCTCGCGATGCATGCAACCGCGTTGAACTATTACGTGGAACGCAGTGACTACGAGTCCTACGGCGGATGTGGCGCTAGCGAAAGTGAAGCCAGCCCGGGCTGCCTCTCATCCTCCGCCTCATCACGCGCCGGCTCGCCGCCTCCGCTGTCCGCTTTTTATCGCAAAGTACGCAGTCAATCCCATCCTATACCACCTCTATCTCATTAGCATCTACTTCAAGTTGTACTGCCCGAAATTAATCCAATTTTGTTTTCCCTTTTCTACTTACAGTCGAAAAAATTCCGGTGTACCTTTCCAGGATGCAGCATCGTGGAGCTCACACAGTTGAAAATTGAACGACACGTGAGGGACAAACATTTGGGGTAAGTTCTAACTATCAAATAACAATCGAGTGGGAGAAAGCACTCGGAATTGTCCTTTAGTGCCTGACATGGGTCAAAAGCAACTACAACAATGTGCAGCAAGTGGCTGGGCCTTGACTTAGTGCTTCATGGCAACAAAAACAATAACTGAAATTGCAACCACAATAAAACCCTTAACACCAAGTGCACGTCACAATTAATGTACAGTGGAGAAAATCGATCAATACATGAACAAATTCGTTATTTTAATGCACATAAGCCTTAAATTCCGTAAATGGTATTTAAAATAGGAAGAACTGACTTTAATACTCAAGCTACTATTGTTCATAAAAATTTGGTTGATTTCCTTAAAATTCAAGAACTTGGATATAAAAAGAACCTTAACACTTTTTAAAAAAGGACAAACTATTGGATTATAAATTTGGAAATACCACCTTAACCAATTATGAATTCAATTCAGAAAATAACTTTTTTTTAATCACGAATTTAATAAAACTTAATAATAATAGATCAAAATATTCAAACTTCGATTCAACGATTTGATGCAAATGAAATTGTGATTAACAAATGCAATATGCAGCCCACTGTGCAGGCCGATTGGAGCTGTTCGAAAGTGGAACACTTGTATATACGCGTGTATATAAAATTCAGGTCACACACATACACACACTCGCACACAGGCACAGATAGTTTGGTCTTTACTTAGCACACCTGCATTTCAAGTGGCGCAGATGGCAAAAGGCGTGCAGGGGGCGTGGCATCGAAAACGCGGCTTGTGCGGGCGGCGACTGCGCTGCACTTTTGAGGCCAAGGTCCAAGCTGTGGGTCGCTTAAGCGTTGACATTTGCGAATGTTGAATGTTGTTTCCTATGTATGTATATATGTAAGTGAGGGAGAGGTGTTAGGGGTAAGGGGACGTAATAAAAAGGCAGCTTTTTAGGTTTTGATTTTGTTTTTGCATTCAAATTGTTGTTCTTTTTTTTGTTATATTTTTTTTCTGCATTAGTAGATGCATATGGGTAAGTGTATAGGATTATAGTTAAAATGTGTATTGTATATGTGTTGGTGGTGTTGTTGTTGTATTCTTATTGTTGTTGTTGGCAAACGAGCAGCTCTAGGGCTAGGCTAAAAAGTACAATGCACACACTCGATTGTGAAATTGTATTGTTATATTTATGCATGTATATGCTATATATATATATATATAAGTATGTATATATAATTACATATTACTATTTATAAATTATGTCAACTATGCGCTTGGCAGGCTGGTAGCGACGTAGGATCTATTGTTGTTCTTAGATATGCCAAGAAGTGAAATGATAAACAGAAATAATAACAGAGGGAATTTCAAGTGAAATATATAATCTCTCAGCACGACTTTTAAATATATAAATAATTGATAACTTAATAGCTAAATTCTATGAGCAATTCGTTATAATTTCAAAAAACTAAGCATAACCATTTGAATATTGACTTTAACATACATATGTGAGTCAGAATTGAAACTAGGTTCTTCGATATCGTTTGAGGTACATGAAATAATTGAAATACAATACAATGATATTTATACTTAACATAATATACATAGATACAGGGATATTGATATTAATTGAATAGTTTTGTTGATTTGTTCAAAGCTTTCGAAAACTGCAATTGGTTTTAACTAATAATAAACTTCCTGAAGCTGCAGTGTTGCTCTCTACATTGATTATTATTTAATATGATACTCGTATTACATAATAACATATATATTTACGTTAAAAACTCTAAATGCTATTGGGGGGAGAGGGGCTAAAATTAGCTTATCGATTATATGCTGCTGTTCTAAACAACTACATATATTATTAGTCTGCCTTGATTGTTGATCTATGCGATTTCTCAATGATTTCTCTTCGATGCTCTTCTATTCTGATTATATAGACAATTCGTTTATCTTCTGATACCCAAAATACATACAACATATAGCTAGGCGTGGATTGAACTATCTTTAGTACATTATGTTCGAAACACTCAACTTGCGAGCTTATCTATTTGAATATAAATAAATAAAAAAATATATAATCAATTAAATAAAATGTGAAGGAATATGTGAACTTTAGATAAGATTCAAAAACTAAAAAATTCCGTAAATCATAAACTGTGCCAAATGAGTTGCAATCCAGTTTATAGCCGTGAAAAATTTTGCCAGCAAAGTTGTAGAATTGCCATCTTGTTTTGTCCCTAGTGGGGATGCATAAGTCCATGGGTGATGTCCATGCCAGCATCTCCCATTCCATTCACAGACAGGGTACCATTGAGCATGCTAGTTGCTGCAATATAGCGTTAAGATTAGAGAATTACGGATTCTGGGAATGAGTATATAGTTTACCTACAATTGCGATTGCCCTGTGTATCCACCTGCGTCCAGTACTGTTCCGAAGGGCTCTGTGTATTAGTCCCCGGCGGAGCTTGCACCGGCGCCCCCGTGTACCGAAAATACGGATTCTTAAGATCGAGTGTATTGCTGGAAGATATCAATGTCCCTTCGATGTGCAGATCAATGGTCACATCATATGACTGCCGTCTATTGGCCTCTAGAAGTACACGCCCCGTCAACGTCTGGCCCTGTTTGATGAATATTGGCATGGGAAGCAGGCAGCGGACTTGATACCAATGCGTTAATGGCGCTGTAGGCGATGTGGAAAGCCAAACATGCTGACTGCTACCGCTGAACTCCACATCAAACCAAAAGGCCAGTCCGTGGCAAATGCCTGTCTGCAGTATATGAAACTCGAGCGGGATATCTAAACAAAAAGAGCCTTTCGCTTAGTAAAAGTAAAAGTCAGTGAACTGTAT
This sequence comes from Drosophila rellima, assembly GCA_035043635.1. Taxonomy (NCBI): domain Eukaryota; kingdom Metazoa; phylum Arthropoda; class Insecta; order Diptera; family Drosophilidae; genus Drosophila; species Drosophila rellima. Next base: position 3,100,014 of record JAWNMV010000811.1, on the reverse strand, counting down.
TGTCTTACCAATGACATGCAAATCATCCTCCTTATCATTGAGAAAGTCGCAGACGTGTCGCACCGACTTGGCCATACAGATGCGTATGTCGAAGGTGTCGACAATTGGCTGACGGAAGTATTCCTTCATACCCTCCTTGTGGAGCGTGGTTAGATCGACACCATGGAAGGCCGACTGATACCAGAAGTTGGCCTTGTTGTACTGCTCCGAGTAGAGCGACTCGTCCGAGAATGGTGCAATGTGCAGATCGCCATGCGTCGGATACATTTTGCCATGTGGCTTAAGCCATTTACGCGCATGCAGATAAGTTTCCAACATGCGTTCATTGTATAACATGTAGCCCATGGGCTCGGATATGATGACATCTACCTTTTCGGGCAGCTCAATTTCCTCGATCTTGCCCGGTATTACTGAGATCTTGTGCTGAACATTATTCGACTCGACCAGTTGTTGTGCATACTGTGCCATATTCGATGCCTCAATAGCGTAGACCTTCGCAGCACCGGCCTGCACGGCAAAGAACGATAGGATTCCCGATCCAGCACCTACATCCAGCACAATTTTATCCTGAAGAGGACAATAAAAAGGGTTATAGCTATGACCTTGCATAATGACTGATTTATCTTACCTGAAAGTCAATGGAATTGCCTAGGATGGCACGCTGGTAGGTGCTCGTCCTGACATAATCCTGCATCATGTTCTGTTGCTGACTGAGGTAACCATAGAACTGGAAGTATTGCGATGCGGACGACTCTTCGGTACGTTGCGAGAACACAGACTTCGGCCTCAGATGCTTCACATTCTCAACGACTTTGCGGAACAGCAGTTGATCCTGATCGCTGCTAAAGCGCAGCACAAGGTTCTCCGCGTCCAGTGAAATCGCGTAGCAGCGCTTTCCTAGCTGCGCCGCGTCCGTATCCGCTGATATCATGTACTCCTTCAGCACGCGCCCCAGATCGTTGTCTGTCAAATGGAAAATCGTAGGTTAGCAAAAGTTGTGGACGTGGTTGTCTTGTTGTTGTTACCAAGCATGATGCGCAGCAGGACGCCTTGGGAATCGTAGCTACAGCTGAGCGTACAGCTGCTTTTGTATATATTGCTAAATTCGAGCTTCTGCTCGTCGGCAATGGCGCTAATTACAACGCCCGTAAATTGGCAGTTGCTGAGCGGGCAGAGTTCTGCAGCGGCGCTGTTAACACATTTATTATTCTGCTCGGCGACGACGACGGCGCGGTTGCTGCTGCTACTGCTACTGCTGGTAGACATTTTGTAGCTTGTTTCGGACTTTTTAGCGAGTGTTGGAATAGGAATAGGGTAATAATCACAATACTTTTCGTTATAATTGACGATGTAGGCCGTGAGATGCACGCGGACGCAAACATACACACACACAATCACCAAGCACACGTACACACACACAAAGGGGGAGACACACAGACGCGTTTGCGAGACTTGTGCGACGCGCAAATTTTTTTTCTTTCTCTCGGCGGCGGCGGCGGCGACGAATGCTAAAAATTTTCCACAGCAAATTAGATGGAGAAGCGAGCGCGAGCAAAACACGTTTTATACGCAACTAATGTTTTTGGCAAATAATATCAATTTGTCGCGCGTTTTGTCTCACTTGTATCGCGAAAATCGATCGATTTTTGTTGATTTCGTATTGATTTGACACAGAACGTGCGCGTTTTTTGCAAACGTTGCTACAACCCTGCAGCTGTGTGGTTAGCGTAATCGGGTGAATGGCGGCGGCGTTGCCGGACGTTCTGCTTGTATGGCAGCACTGATAGCGCTTAAATGGCAACGCTGAGCTGAGAGCTGAGCACTATTGTGAATAGCAAGTGTGAATAGCAACAGTGAAAGTGACTTTTGAATATTCACACATTGCGAATGTAGATAATATTAATTTAAAAGTAAACAGGCAAAAAATAATTATACCATTTGAATATGATAAGAGTAAAAATAGAAAGTTAATAAACAGAATGGGAATGTTAATGCTATGGACTTACTACTGAAATGACTGTGACTTACTTGCTCACCTCTAGTTAAATTGGCTTTTGTTTTGATTGCAATAAATTGTTGCTTTGGCAATAATAAATGATAAAATAAATTGATTAATCAATTGATATGTGTTTGCGATTGCAGCAAAAAGGCCAGACACTCAGGCGACTCGGATTCCTGCAGTGAAAATGAGCACGAAGAGGAGTTCTATTACGAGGAGGACGACGACGATGACGAGATGATGGTCAAAACGCCAAGTCCGGCATCTCCGCCCACGCTCAGCCACCGGGACATGGCGCGTCCGCCGCACGAGGATCCAGAATACCAAAGACAGATCGTTGGCAACTTCAAGTGAGTATAAGTAGTAGATAATAAATGATAAATGATTAATTGAATTTTACATTGACAATTATAGACAAGGACGCGGTATGAATAACTACCACCACCTAACGCATCATCAGCAACAGCAGCAACAGCTGCAGCTGCAGCGCGGCAGTGGCAATGGCAATGGCAGTGGACACATCACAAGCACACAGCAACAACAGCTGCAGAACAACAACACCAGCTGCATACCAACATCACCGCTGGCGCATCACAATTACACATGGTCATCGCCGGCTGCGGTCACAGTGAGCGCAAACTCGACCTCCCACCAGACGCATCATCACAGCTGCAACAGCAGCAGCAATACGGCGACACTCAGTAAACACGCACGCTCCTCGTCGCGTCCGTCCCATTCGACTGCGCCATATCCATCGCCGACATACGTCCATCATCATCATCAGAATAATCACAATTTCAGCCACAGCAGCAGCATTGGTAGCAGTAATAGCAGCAATCACAGCCACAGCAGCAGCAACAGCAGCAGTCCGGTCATACATAGCAATAACAATGCCAACAATATGTTGCAGCAATTGTCACAGCAAAATGTGACGGTGACGGCACATCACACCAGTGGTCTCACACAGCAACAACAACAGCACCAGCAACAACAACAACACCACCTGTCTAGCGTGACCATCACGCCCAACTACCATCCGCCGCAGCAGCAGCAGCAGCAGCAACATCCGCAGCAGCAGCATTTGCGCGGCCAGCAACAGACAACTGCCAGCAACAATATTGTTGCCAATTCCGGCCAACATATGCCACTGCAGCATGTGGCCGTGCAACAGACGGTGAGCGCTGCCAAGCATACGCCCAACTCACCGAATCGTCGCACGCGCGGCGAGAACAAGAAGTGCCGTAAGGTTTACGGCATGGATAAACGGGATCTTTGGTGCACTCAATGCAAGTGGAAGAAGGCTTGCAGCCGTTTTGGGGACTGAAAGCGACAGAAATCGTCGACAGAGGCGGCAGCCCAAGCGTCGGCGACTCTGCGACAAGGCGACATATTAAAGGCAGGAGCAACAACAGCAACAGCAGCAACATCAACAGCTACAACAGCACCAGCAGCAGCTGCTAAAATGACAACAACTGTGGTTCGATTGGCGGCCGAGGTGGCAGCTGGCAAACAATTGCCAGCATCGCTCACAATCAAAACCAATCGACGCTATGGCGTACACCACATACAACCACACAAGTACAACGCTAGCAGCAATAGCAACAACAACACCACCAACAGCAATAGCAACAGCGGCAGCAGCAGCAACAACACTAACAATATCAATAGATTTACGCGCATTAAAAGTGTTGCGACTTCGGTGATTGTATCGCCAATTGGAGTCGCAACCAGGCCATCGCCCACCCCCTCGCCCACCGCCAGCAGCAGCAACGATGATGGAGGAGCAACAGTAGCAGGAGGAGCAGGAGGAGGAGAGCGCGATGAACAACAAGAGGAAGTGGCTGCTGCCAAAGGGCTACTGGCCTGGAGTCGTGCCGCCGCTGCTGGCCAACAGCAGCAGCAGCAACATCACCAACGGTTGCTGCAGTAGCAACAACAAGAGCCAATGTTGCTGCCACTCGCAGTTGTTGCTGTGTAAAACAGCGCTGTTGTTGTTTTTGTAAGTTTGCCGTATTGTCGTGCCGTTGATATAACAAAAATGAAAAACAAACAAAAAAAATGAAAATGAAAATGGTCTCTTCTTATTTACTCTGCATTGAATTGTGCAAACCTTAAACGTAACGGTATCTCTTTGTTGTTGTGCTGGTGTTGCCAACTGCCGTGCAAATGTTGCTAACATTTGCGCTGGGCAACATTTGCAATATACAATAATAATAATAATAATAATTAATGATTATTATGCATAAATATACAAACATACATACAACACATATTTATTTTAAAAACCTGACTTTGTTAATTCTTATGTTAAACAAACAAAACTAAAACAACAAACAAAAAATAAATCGTGGCAAACATTTTTCAGCTGCAATTCGTGTTTGGCCAGCAATTTTTATATACATACAAAAAATACAATTAAAAAAGCAAACACATTTAAATATAAATATGTATACAAAAAATGCAAACAGTTAAAGTGTGTAATAAAATTAAGCAAAAACAAAAACAAAACAAGCAAACAAATCTTAAACAAATATACATCTGATTTTTTTAGTTTTAAGACTCTAGTAAATTTTTTTCTTAGTATTAGTGCAATTTTTGTTCTTCTTCTTGCTCTAAAAAAAAACAAAAAACAAAAACAAAACGAACTCAACAAAAATGAAAATGAAAACCACTGCAAAAGTAAAAACAAATCAAAATATTCAATTAACCAATACAATTATTCATATATAAATATATACAAACATATTAATCAAGCATCAATCCAAGAAACAAAGAAAGAAAGAAAATTCATCTCTTACAAATTGAAAACTGAAAAAAAAATAAGAAAATAGTGAAATTATTTGTGTATAAATGAAATGCAAAAATAACAGTTAAACCAACTACATATACATGTATATGTGTGTGTTAAATCGCTAAGAATTAAGTATTAAGCAAGTTCATGATTACAAACTGCAATACATACGAGTACTCATAATGAAAAACTTAAGAATAAACGATGTAAATTCTATCAAACACAAGAAAAATCGCTGATTAATAATTATATATAAACTTAAGAACACAATTACACACACACATATATACATATATATATATACGGACCATCTATAGAACAATTATCCCCAAAACCCAGCCCAAAACATAAACAACAAACACAAAAGCTACCCACGCTAATGTAACATATACCATATAAAGCAATTTTAATCTAAATGTAGTGAAATTTATTAAAAAACCAGAATATAAAAAAAGAAACGAAATGCAATAGGCAGATAGATAAACGTACATACAGAAAGAAACATATAGACAGTCAGATAAACAGCAAGAAAACAAAATAAGATAATAGATATACATAAAAATATATTGTCAAAATTGATTTTTGGAGCCAAGAAGAAAAAATGATTTTTGATTGAAATGTTCAAATTTTATTTCGTTGTTAAGCTGATTATTTGCAAATGATTCTAAAAAAAAACAAGTCTATTAATTAATTTGTAATGTACCTACGACTAAAATCTAATATTAAGGATCTTAAACTGTTCGCGTTGTGCGACTATTGTGAATTGTTCAAATTACGGTATCAACAATAAAGTCACAAATAACCCAACGGGGTTTAAGTGATCTGCAAAGAGAGCGACAAATCGAGAGATAGAGAGAGAAAGCTAATGAGAGATAGATTGAGAGAAAGAAAAAAAGAGAGTGGAAATCGAGAAAAGAAAATACACAAGGAATTCTTAACCAAATTGGAAGTACAAACTACAATCTAGAATATGTATAAACTGTAAACAAGAAAAAAAAAACAAAAAAAAAAAAAAGAAAAATCTAATGATATGCATATGTATATATACATACATATATTTTTCGAATTAAGCGCAGAAGCCAATAGGCTCAGTTGATGAGAAACAAAGGAAGCAAAGAAAACGAAAACGAAGGAAATCTGGGAGAAGGCAATGAAGGTATAAGCGATAAATTGAGCTTAAAAGCAGCAGCAGCTGTAAACATACGAAAATGAAATGGAAAATGAGAAAAAGAAAAGGAAAAAGGGAAAGAGAAAGAAAAAGAAAAAGAAAATTTTTGATTGACACAATATGGAAGAATACATATACAAAAGTATGAAGGATAATGGAAAAATGATTAATGATTATAACAAGTAGGCGCGTAAATTTCTTTGAAATTGTTTGCCGTGATTTGAATGAAATTCATAATGGTGGCCATTGTTTATTTTGGAATGCGACAAAGTTTAACAATTTCTTTACGCAAGCAACATTTTTACAATTGTATTTCGTTTTTATTAAGCTTAAGTTGAAAAGAACAACAACGTTTCTAATATATATACACACACAAACACACATGGACATCAATTGCAAATGAAAACAATTTTTAAAATTTTTTAACAATGAATGGCATGCGAAATGTTGTACATTGTTTTTTTTTTTTAATAATGATTGTTTATCTTTGCAACTTTACACAGACACAGACATACTGACAAACACATAGACACTCTAGCACACACACACACACACACACTCTCGATCTTTTTCGTTGCGTTCTGGAAATTATTTAAATATAAGTGATATTTTTAAAAATTTATCCATTATTGTATAATTACTTCTAATTGCATACAAGCATACATACAAACATACATATATCATATACAACTATTTTATGTTTATGATTATGATTATGATTATATTATTACGACGAGAACGCAAGAAATGCAAATTCTATCAAAAGGATCCTCAAAATGTTGTCCAGAGCGCTGATCTAGCTGATCATCCAAACCAATGGCACAATTGTTTTTCAACAAAAACAAATCAATAAATGACAAACAACAACAAAATAAATATGCTAAATGAAAAATGAAAACTATTATTGTGCAAAATGTAAGAGTATGTAATATAACATATTATTGAGGGCTCGATATCATTACTTGATGATTCAAATGGCCGAAAAGAGCATCTTTCAATAGTTGAAAATCCATATGCAAAATGACCACAAAATCACATCAACAACAACAACAACAACAACAAGAAAAACAAGAAACAATACCCGTTTTATTAAAAATATACAATTGTTATTTATAATTAAAAAACCAAACAACAAACGACTTTGTTTTTATTTTGATTCTTTTATTTTCAGTTTCTGTTTCGATTTCAATTTCAGTTCGATTTCTATTTCAATTTGCTTTTATGTAACTGTCTTTGTCGTACTTACTACGGTTTCCGAATGGTTCCAAATTCCACATCAGTATAACTTTCAGTGAAAGCATTTCTCCAAGCAATACGGTTTCCCCTCGAGTCTCAGATATTGATCCTGATAATTGATCTATTTCCTAAGTCTGTACGCATTCTAGATGGCACGTAGCTAATTTTTGGAGACCTTGTACAACTGCAAATCGAATAGGAATTATTATTGTTATTATCTTTATAGTTTTACTAAACTTTTTTTATTTAAATTTTATTTCAGATGAAAAGTAGTTCAGATAAATGATAATAATATTGATATATGTATGTGTATATTTAATCGGTCGATATTTGCCAACGTGTATGTGTATCTCGTACTTATAAGCAAAGAAGAATATCTAGATTGACACTTTTGATAATTCTTCAGATATTTACTGTATTTGCCGTTATTGATGTGTTGACGTTCCAATTAACATTAATTAAGCAAAGAAGTTGAGTCGAGAAATTGATTGATCAAGAAGTATGATATGAGTATTTACAATTATAAATCTCAGCTGGCAACTGATGATAGTCTCAACAGTTGCCGGCACAGCGCGGTATGTTGCATCCACTAAACGATAACTAAGTAATACAAATATAATTATATAATATCATAACCACATACTTATTATATATAGTTCATATGTGAGTATGATCAGTAACGAGAAGGGCGTTCTTGAATTGAATTGTATTGAATTGAATTGAATCGGTGTTGTTATCTTTAAGTACTCTAACGCATATTGATAAGAGTATATCTATGGAGTTGTCTATACGTGTGTATATTCTGCGACCTGGATTAATATGTACATATGTACATGTGCATGTGTGTGCGGGTGGTTCAATTTTTTAAATTGGGAAAGCAAAATTAGTTATTAACAAAATATTAAGAAAAGAAATTGCATTCAAAATAAGGCTGATTTATTTGACTTGTTCGTTTTTTTACTCGTATATAAATATATTTATTATATAGTGAGAGATGCGCACCACCCACCCACACACCACACCAAACACGACCTTAACACACACCCAACACACAGATACAGACACATACATACACACACACACACACACACACATACACACATACACACATACACACATACACACACACAGCAGCAGATACTCTGTCATATCAATAATTGATTAATCAGATCCAGGTCCATTTGAAACACGGAAATTGAGAAAAATCAATTTATAAAATTAAGTGAAAATTTTACAAAAATGCTCGCACATTGCATTCAATTGATTAGTTGGTTAGCTTAGTTAAGTTTAGTTAAGTTTAGTGTATCAAGCGAAAAGACTTGCATATTATTTATATTCGGCTGCATTCATAATCACGATCACCTTCCCAGAGATATGTATTTATAAAGGGCAATAGATGCGTTAAAAAGAACAGAAATATGGCTCAAAACTGCCAAGATCATGTTGCCCATAAGATCAAAGAACAGCATAAGCTCATCCATAAGTTAAAATTCTTCGAATCAATATTAAAGACGCGTACTTATAACTATTGAAGAAGCAATAAGCTGTTAATACAATCACAAATGTACTCCTATGTACTCACATACACGTATGTACACAGTATGTACATTATATTCAGATATGAATGCTACATATGTACATACATCGTACATACATACATCGCATCACAGTGCTACACAGACGCACACATTCTTAAAAACTGACTGAGAACTTCAAAAACAAAACAAGTAAAATATTAAAATATTGAAAATTTAAGAAATAAATAAAAAATTATAGGAAGTCAGATCATTTTACAAGGGCTCTCCTAGAAAAAGACGCCGTCTCGCCTTTGAAGGCGACAGGGCTCTATAATTAAGTGACAAGTAAAATAATTTCAATAATAGTTTTTAAATAAGTTTTTCTACCCAAGAGTTGTTGTAAATTTTTTACGATTTAAATTTTATGCTAATTGGCGAATGCATTTTTTGTAACTGAAATTGAAACTGAAACTGAGAGAAAACAATTCAATGAGCGCGCGTTCAGTGCGAGAAATAATGACTTGATTTGGCATTGGCATTATCATTAATTTTTTATCTATACTTAGGATATTTATAATATAAATGGCACTATTTATTAAGTTGCATGAGAAAATTCAAGAAAAACCACAAAATGTCTTCAAAATTGGCTAAAGATAATACCTTACTTTCAAAAGACTTTTCGCTTGGGCAGTCAATTTGGCGCTGAGAACTCCCAGCATAATAATAACAAAACCAAACAAAAAAAAATTAAAATTAAATATATTATTTGCACATTGCAATACAAATTGTACTGAGCGTGCGTCAAAAAATCATAAATATATATATGAAGGAGTATATATACACATAACTTACATATATAAATAAATATATATTATGAATAACATTTACAATGATGATCATTTGATTAAGTTTACAACAATACTAAGTAAAATGTGCTACTTAAAATGTTTTTTAAAGCTTAGAACGTACTCGTATGAAATACTTCTAAATGCATTATTAACATTTAACATTTCAATTTGTTATCACTTCTAAAATGGCTTCTTATAGAAGCCTATCTATAAGCACAGATTCTTTAAACTAGAGACTATCATACTATATCATATGCCCAGACAGCGTCCTCTATTCGAATGCACATGAATCCATTCATTCGCCGCATATACTCACATACACATACGCATTGTAGTAATTTTTAATAATATTAATAATGATAATACTTATAAACATAATTGTTGTTGTGTCTTCATCCAAAGTCCTTAAGGATCATAATACGTTTAAGCAGCCCAAATGGCAGAAAGTGAATCATTTTTTGTTATGTTTATGGCTCATTAAGTAAATGTACATGATGTTTTGTTTATCTTTATATATCGTATGTTAAACATTTAAAATTACAAATAACAAATTATATATATTTGTGCATTATGTTGATGAAACCAATCTGATTTCTGCTTTCATGAATTAACTAACTAACAATTTAACTAGTTGAACTGGTTGTCGTGGTAATAAGATTGTAATTCTCAAAAATTAATACAAAATATATAAATAAAGTATGAATTAAAAATGAACACCACATTACAAGGTACAAATAAGGCACACAGTGTGACAGCCCCCACTTAGATATGATTAAGCCCGGGCTGGGGTCTGACCTATAAACTTATGGGCCAGAGGAGCAGGTGAAAAATCAGACGAAACACATAACACACAATACACACCCAATAAATTGCAAAACATACTTAAAAAGTTGAATTTAGCATAACTAAGTTTTCAAAAAGAATAAGAGATTAATAAATATCTGATTAACCAGCAAACTTAAATGTCGTGTAAATTCATGTTAAATAGATAAAAAAAAATCAATTACATACTTACGAGTATATAAAGTAAATGCATACATACTTACATACAAATATATATATATAAATATGATATACAATAAATATATACATACTTTACATATATACGTACATACAATTATAAACCATATACATATACATACCTTTAAAATAACAAAAAAAAAAAAAAGTAACCAACAATTTTGAAATGGATCCATAGATCGATCTTGAGATACTTTCAGACATTACAACAAGAACATAACTTACGGACTCTTAATAATGTTAGATATACTAGTGATTGAATGAGACATGCTTAAAACAAATACTAAAAGATACAGATGCAGATACAGATACATTTATAGATACAGTTACAAAAAGTATTTACATACATACAGTTAATTGTGAGCCCAACTACATACCAAGCATACAAAACATTTGCAGATTTTAAAGAGCAGTAAAAATGTTTAGAACAAAAAGTGAAGTAAGTAAATAAAATTAAAATAAAGATAAACATTTTACGTGAGAATCGTGTACCTACAAAGCAAGGAAACAAAATAAAGTAAAGAAGTAAAAGGAACAAGAAGAAAAATAAATGAAAATGATAAGAAAATTATATACATTCTATATTTTTTGCAAAGCAAACTTGTAAAAATTAAAACTAACTAGAGCCACAAACAAAGATGAAGCAACAGAAAATAAGAAAGTAAAGGTAATCCAGACATTTTAAAGGAACAGACTATAGCCACATTTTTTAATTGAGAATTCATCTGAAAGAAGGCGAAGCAAACTAAAAACCTACAGAAAATATTTGCATATAAATACGAGTAAATCTTTTTATATGTACATATACATACATTACAGACATAAGTATATATTTTGCGTCTTTATATACAGCAAACCACATATGTATTTATATATTTACACTCGAGCTCACACCACAAACACAAACATACTCGTACTTACAGATATACAGGAAACTTGATGCTTATTGTTGTAACAAATTTACAAATCAACTAAAACTAACAAAAATACAACAGGTACAACAGAATACATGTATAGAAAATAAACACATACTAGTATTATTTTTATTTAAATTTTGTTCGCTTTTTTGCTTCATACCACTATGATTTAATGATGAGTTCCAAGAAAACGAAAATATTTGTATGTACTAGATTCATATTCGATGCATCCTCAATGTAAATGTGCAACTTTTGTGCTAGCTATATGTACTCCTATGTATGTACTATCTACATAAATGTATGAATGTATCAATACATAATCACACTACTCGAAAAACCAAATGATAATTCTCATTCTCACTTTCAAACTCCATGTGCATCCGTCAGACTTCTCATATTTGACATCATCACAGGCGAAGTGCATACTAAAGTATTTTAAGCAGAAGAAACAGACATACACGAGAATATATTATATAATTCTTCGAAATCATTTAAATGTTAAATGTATATGTTAATTTTAAACAATAAACCAAAATGACAAAACCGAATGTGAAGTATTTGAAAAGAAACAAGAAAAACAAAAATAATGCTAATTTAAAACAATTACATAATAAGCAAACGAAATGGAAATTCTACAATATAATAAAAATAAAAACAAGAGCAGAATGATACTCTGAATATCAGCAATTGTCTTTCATTATTTTCAAACTTCAATTTGAATATACCAGCTGCTAACGGATTTCATAACAGTGGCATAACAGTCAGCTGTATGAGTATAGCAGATGCGGGTTGTGCAGCAGCGAGCTTTGCTTTGAAAATCATGCAGACAGTGTGGCAACTCCAAACACATGGCCAGTGTTTTTTCATTACAAATACAAAAATATTTACGCATTAATTGCATTTCGTATTTATTAAGATTTCAATTAGGAATATTTTATCAAGTAAGCGTGTGGGGTAACCGGAGAACAATGAGTGACAACAAGGAAAACGATAAAGATGTCACGGAAGACATTGACGCAGTGGCCACAAAGTTGCCCTCGACATCAACGTCAACAACAACAACAGCAACAAAAACAACGGACTCCGACAGTGGAAGCGAAGAAGGTTTAATTGAAAATATCTAAATAAATGCTGAATATATTTTAGACAAAATACATGTATGTTTTCAGACAATGGTACAATGGATATGATTCGTCGATTCTTTTCACAGACTTTCAACTTGGACTCTGGCACGTCACAAGACCAGGAAGTGGCAGCTGTGGATAGAGTGAGTTAATTATATTGAGGATTCCTTATAGCAGACTTAACTGATATCGAATATTCGACTAGGTGATACCGGAATTGACCTTTGAGGGTCTCATGTCGCACTGGCGGGAGAATGGCTTCAAGAACATTGTGACCATGGTCGGCGCTGGAATATCCACATGTAAGTTGACTTTGACCCCTTGGCAAATGTCTAAGAACTGTGCAAATTTCCAGCTGCTGGTATTCCCGACTTTCGTTCGCCTGGCTCTGGTCTGTACAATAACTTGAAGAAGTACAAACTGCCTCACCCGACGGCCATCTTTGACGTGGACTACTTCCAAAAGAATCCAGCTCCATTCTTTGCCCTGGCCAAGGAGCTCTATCCCGGCTCCTTTGTGCCCACTCCGGCCCATTACTTTGTGCGGCTGCTGCACGAGAAGGGTCTGCTGCAGCGACACTATACACAGAACATCGACACTTTGGATCGCTTGGCGGGTTTGCCCGATCACAAGATCATCGAAGCGCACGGCAGCTTTTATACAAACCATTGTCTCGGTTGCAGGAAGGAATACGACATGACTTGGATGAAGAAACAGATATTCGCCGATCAGTTGCCCACCTGTGAGCAGTGCAAGGGAGTTGTCAAGCCGGACATTGTGTTTTTCGGAGAGAACTTGCCCGTATCCTTCTACACCAGTCCCGACGAGGACTTCAAGGACTGCGACCTGCTCATCATCATGGGCACCTCACTTGAGGTTCAGCCATTTGCTTCGTTGATCCAACGCGCTGGACCGCGTTGTGTCCGCCTGTTGATTAATCGCGATGCCGTCGGTCGATCAAGTTTCGCGCCCTGGATGGATCCCACCGAGAGGTCCCTGCTCTATGGCAAACCCAAAAATGTTCGTGATGTGGCGTATCTTGGAGATTGCGATGCTGGTGTATTGGCATTAGCTGAAGCTCTCGGCTGGGAGGACGAACTGCAAAAACTAATCCAAGGCGGACAGAACCAAGAGGCCAACTTCGAGGAAGCTGCGGCGGCGGCGGGATCAAGTCCCAAAAAGTAGACTCTGAGCATAATGATTGATTTTAAGTTAGTTATGGAAAATGTTAGTTTTAATTAGAAAATTGTGCTACGTGCAATATGTAACTACATGACGCGTGTAAGAAGAACAGACAATGGATGCTAGATGGATATATTTATATATATATTTTAATATATAGATGTTATGCATGATTATCTTAAACAGAACTCGATTTTTTCAGTTATTAAAGTCCATTTAGCGCAGCTTTCCAATGTTAACCACAAGAGCTGATTAGTGTTTGGCCGACTTTTTCCGGTGAACAGGAAGCAACCCGTTAACTTCTGCTCTGCCATTGGCAATTGTGACCGCAACATCGTCAGTATCGGTTGCAACATGCCAACGACAACAGCAGCAACAACAACGAGAACAACGGCAATCAGTTGCAATTGCAAGTGGGTGGGCACTTTGTTGGCCCAGTGTATCAAGTTAATGACACACAATCTGTGCCCCTCTGTAATCCACACAAATGTATTTGTATATACTTATGTACATGCACGGTTTCCGGCCATGGATTCACCTCCGGCTTTGGTTTAGTTACGTGTATTCGGGATTCGAGAGCTGGTGTTGACGCTTCTGCAATGAATTGGCCAAGAGAAAATACGTATGTTGCTGCGTTTTAACCTTAAACGAGGGCCACTCGTGTGCACTAATTAAAACCAAGCAGAGATCCAGAATAATCGAGTACTCCGGCAATCGAGCACTCTTGCCACAGATACTAAATCAGTCGGGAGTAATGGCAAGATGTCAACTTTGCCTTCTCTCTCTGTTTTGGCCAAATGTGCAAATGCATTAAGTAATCAGATGCAGCAGCAGCAGCCACAGCAATGAAAACGGAAAGCACATCGGAAATGTTGAGAGCAGCAATTTGTTGCAGTGGCAACAGCAAGTTTATTTTACAACTAGTGTTGTTGCCGTTGTTATTGTTGTTGTTCTTGTTGTTGCATTGGCATTGGCACTGTCACATCTTAGACCTGACGGGTAATTAAACTAATGGGTTTTCTTAACGGCTTTCCAAGTCCTGCCAGTTGATTGATAATATCATCATCTGTGATCCTTCTACTCGTTTGCTTATCAATTGACCTGAATGACTTAACTTGCTCAAGTACTCTGAACTTGAATAACGCTCCAATACAATTTCGAAACACCATTATATGCATTCCACACACGCAAACAGTTCTTGTTGTTTTTGGTCAATGCACAGTGAGGCAAATCCTATTTACTCGCTATGTACAAGTATTATTCCAAACGAAATAAAAAAATAAATTTAGGATTTACAATTTTTGAAAATTTTCGAAAAATGTAAAGGGTTAACTATGTAAAATTTCCGGAAAAAGTGGATTTTTCAAAATCATCCAATTTTGATGCTAAATCAATATTTGTATAATGAAGTGGTCAAAAAAACATCCCTTTTGAAAATCTATCAATATTTGACAAATCCATTCAAATTAAAAGAATACCATGTAAATACTATAAATAAGGGAATATTTCGCAGTTTTTGTCATAAATCTTGAAGAAGCTGTTCGAAATTTAGTGCAAAAGTACTTTTTGACCCTAATTTTACCACCTGGAGTCGATTAAAACAATAAAGTTAAGATTTAAAATTTCTGAAAATTTTCGAAAAATGTAAAGGGGTAACTATGTAAAAATCGTCAAATATAAAAAAAAAAAAATTGGTCTCAGAAGCATAAAATTTAAATGCAAAGTTAAAGAAGGGTTAATATAATAAAAAATAAGACATTCTTTATGGAAATCGGATGTATTTTAATAAAGTTGTGCTTGTCGAAAGTCCAAAGAGTCAACATTTCTTATACATATATAGATAATGTGTTTTGTACCCGAAATCTTAGCTGTATTTCAAAAACCTAAATGAGAACATATCTATAGTGTGTGCAGGCCTCTATTATTTGTTACACATAATAGATTTATGCTAAAACAATTTCGAGCAATAGACTTGTAAAATTGAACCACTGTGTTAGTTTTGTTAGTTTGTGTGCGTGAGTGTTATAAACATGCTTCATATTTGTAATCAAACTTTGCCCCCGCTCTGGTCCCACTCATAACTACAAGCCAGTTCATCAATGGGGCACTTCAATGTGTGGGTTAGGGGCGCAATTGAGTGGTGCGGTGTTATGCATTTGGGGGGCTGTTTGTTGTGCTCTTTGGTGGTGTCATCAGCGACAGCTGTGCGCGCATTTTGATATTGAATTCTTGACATGATTGCGCGGCCACAGCTTGTCGTGGTGCCATTTAAATGAACATATCGCAGTTACATACTCAGTGAATCATTTTAAAATCGGAGCAACAAATAACTCTTGCATACTATGCACTAATAAACTGCGATATATGAAATACGGGGAAGGGGATATCGGGAATGCCTATACAACTTGGCAATAACCAATATATGTTGTAGAAAATGCTGCCTCATACTTGAATTTATCGGCCTTGTTGTACAATCGGCGGTAAAATGTTGTCATCCTTGCGTAAACGAAATCTTTATGAATATTTTATTATTGCTTTAATAAGAAAATAAGAATCGAAGGAGTACGGAGAACATAAGAGAACGAGAGAGAACTCTGTATTCTAAAAAGCAATTTGTGCCAATAAATATATACATATGTATGGGTATGTGTAAGTGTATGTGTAAGTGTACGCGTGTGTGTGTGTGTGTGTGTGTGTGTGTGTGTTTGTGACCGTTTAGCACTGCACATGTGTTGATGTTTCATCTTGGGTGTTGGTATTTTCGTCTTGGCCATAATAATATCAGCAACAACAAGAACAACAACATAATCGTCATAATCATTTTATGCGCATGTTTTGTAGCATACTTTTGTGGTCATAAATTTTTATTTACGTCGCCTGCGAATTCTCCAAGTGCGATTGAGGCGGCACATCCAAGAACGGTTGGGCCGGAGTTTCATATAAATATAGAGAAATTAAAGTGCGATAAGCATGGTTTATTTTCATGCCTCGTGTTTTACAAGCACCTTAAAATGTCCTGTGGCAAATAGCAAACGAATGCCTGTGTGAATGTTGCATAACCAAACGACACTTTCAGTGATGTTTTTTTTTTTGGTATTGATAATGATGGGTTCAGATACATACATAAACAATACATTTGTGTATGTGGGCTTGTTTGGGCCATCGGCCACACTGCCAAATTGGCGGTTTTGTTGGCTACAAATGAGCAGTGCGGCTTATGCGGTGGTCTAAAATAAATTTCAGCCTGTGGCTATTTGATGAACAATTGAAAAATCCATTGAAATAGATATGAAATAAAACAATTAAAAGATCAGCATGATTTTCGGCCAGCCCCTCACCATACCACATCACACAGACAATGTGTGTTGCTGCTGCTGGAAAAAACGAGCGTTAATTAACTGAGCGCTGTAGTGAAGTGTAACGAATTGGAAAACCAAATAATTCGCATTGATTTTGTTCGTTTCAATCACGTTTGACACACGCACACACACCCATAGATACCCACAGCAACCGCATGTGCATTGATTTGCTGCGGAAAATCTGTGACAGAGATGGAAAACCAAACTGCATTGGACGCACTCGACTCCTCGTCGTTGTCGACGTTGTCCATTGATTGCCAAAGCCAATCCTATATGAATAAATGAAAGCCAGTTTTGTATGCCGCCATTCTCTGATCCCATAAAAGAGCTACCCCGTACACAGGTGAGGGATGCTGTTTGATGCCACTGAAGGGGCATGCAACGCGCAATGCAATTGCCTGCATTTAATTGTTGCACTGCCTGCACCGCATCGCATAGAACAAAAGGATTTACGCTTTTGCATCCAACTATAAGCTGCAAAAGAAAAAAAGACAACTCAAATTAAAAAATGGTCAAACCAAGAGACAAAAAAACCTTCTCAAATAGTTTGAAATTGTTTGCTAATTGAAAAATTTCTAAATTCTTAAATAAAAACGCTGGCAATGAAATTTAAATCCCCTCGAGCAATAAGTCAAAAATAACGCTTGATTATTAAAATGAATTAAACTAAATAAATTTGTATATTTAGCACAAAGTGAATACTATCAAAATTGCTAAAAAAAAAGGTATTAAAATAAATATGTTTGTATTAGATCTGTGTATATTATATATTTATGAGGTGGTGCGGCCATTTGGACCTGTAGAAAAAGCGATTTGGAAAAACAATTATCAATATTTAATTCGTTGGCGGTTTTGTGAATGCAATGTAATTGTTAATAATATATGAAAATGCGGTTTAGACTGATAATGCTTACACATACGAATACACATACATATGCGTATGCGTTTGGTTTTCGGTCGGAAATGCAATAACCTATTTCAACTGCTGTCTAACAATTAATTTAAATGTGCATGCATTTTCTCGCCGAATTTAATATTTTAAATATTCACCGGAGCATCGGAAATTGTTGAACTGGTTTTCCTTATTTATATTTTTTTGTTTTTCCTGTTTTTCCTTTTTGTTGATATTTTGCACGTGTCACTGATAAGTCAGGCATTTAATGCTGGCTCGACAACATTAAAATTAACAACATTTAATTAAAGAAATAATTTAGCAAAGGGAAAATCATTTGGAGAGCCAAAGAAAGAAGAAGTGGGAAAAAATATTTGGCGCGTTTACTTGCAACAATTTGGTGCAGCACAGTTACGTTCAGGATGTAAGCCTCGTTTCGTTCGTCTCGGTCGCCTTATCGCCCTGTCGACATTGGTAATTTGGCCAAAAGCAGCAGAAGCAGGTAGCAGCAGGTAGGCTGGGGAAGGAGGCGGAAAGGAGGGGCAGCATTACAAATGCCTGCCTGTTAGCACAAGAAGCATTTTGTATTGCATTTTCGATTTGCACTTTACACGCTTTCATTACACTTCGTTTCCGGCGCAGAACACTTGACCGCACTCCTGACTCTACGGCCGTAGCATTGTTACCATTTAAACTGTTTCTTGTTGCAACTTGTTGTTGTTGTTGCTATTGCTGTCGTTGTTGCTGTTCAGTTGGATTGCACTCTAGAACGAGAGGCGATTATCAAGAAAATCCAACTGCAACATTTCCTTGTCCACACTTACCAAGTGAATGTCTAACTGAGACTGTTGTGTCATAATCATCGAGATGATGTTGAATTTCGATTGCAAGTTGGCTAAAGCTGCATCTGTGGCCAAATGACAGTTGCAAGCTGTGTTGACGCTTTAAGCTGCAATTTCTTTAAATAATTTCCAATCGATTTAGTTGGTTTATCGCCAAGTTTATTTCCACTTTGTAGTTTTTCTTTTTTTGGCCATCTGCCACATCTTGTTGGTACAGTGGTTATAAAACGAGCAAATATTTATGATATTCTCATATGATTGAAGAACAGTTTTCAATTCAGAATTGACTTCTGTTCAAGTTGATTTAGAAAACTGAGTAATTTATTTTGGGAAGTTGCTGAAATTATTTGACAAACCAATGTGCAACTTTGTGGCACCTTCCGATGCAAGAACTTACGGAAATGAAATGTGTTTCAATTTAAGTTTTATTTCAGTATGTACGCTTACACGCTCTAGTGTTTGCGCCCAACCCACAAATACGAGTACCCAAAAAGAAAGAAACAGAAGGAAAATACAAATACAAATACCCGTAATACTCAAGTCTATTTACAAATCATGGCAAAAATGCAATTTGCAATGCCGAAAAAAGGCAAAGTAAATAAACAATCGCAGCTGCAGTTACGGACAGTCAAGCAAACATGACGTTCAGCTTCAGTTAGCAAATATTTGCGCATATTACGTATACGCTCCGTTGCCACAGCAATTGCTTCATTCCTGTCCCCAATCTGCGCTGTGTGTGTGTGTATTTCTGAGTGTGTGTAAGTGTAGCCAATCTACATAATTGTGCGAGAAATATTACCCTGAATGCTTCGGCCTTGCTATTTATTTTGTTATACTCGCATCTGCATAGCAAATCCATGTCGTCTTTTCAAGGACAATCTGCCATTCACTGTGCTTAAATTTGATGTGCCAGCTAATTAACATGTAAATACTGTCGCATTTCTATGCATTGCTTTGCTGTGTATGAGTGTGTGCTCTTTTGCATTATGATTCCTATTTACAAGCCAGTCAACATCTGTCACATTGTATAAGCTTCTGCTGAATGTGATGGATTGCAACGGTTTTGAATGCTTGTGAAATGAAGTGTTAGTCACACGCATTAATTAAATTGATATACTTTGTATACCTACATGTATTCATTACTTGTTTTAGTGCTCAAACGAAATTCAAGCTTACATCTGTATCTTATATTTCAGCGAGTTAATTTAAAGCTCGAGTTCGAAATCAAAATCAAATTGCAAATACACATTTTGTATTTTTTTCTGTTCTGTTTTACTGTCATTTTAAATGTTATTGTAGTCCATGCGGCATTAATGTTGGTTTAAGATATTTAAAGTTTTCCTAGAAGTGCAGTGTTCCGCATGAGGTAACACTTTTCATTAAGTTGCAACTGCATTTAATGTGCAGCAAATTGGCCTCAGGGCAACCGCAACAAAAGGACTCGCCCAGAGACATGAAAAAATGGCAACAACTTTTGCCCAAAAAAAGGCGCTACGCACTGAGGTTAAGCTAATAGAGAAAAGTCTGGGCCAGGAAGCTACTTGAATTGCCCAGACGGCGGCTTTTGGCCATATGTGGCAGTTGTTGGGGAAATAACTGAGCCAGACTCTGAATTCAGTTAGTGGTCGGTTTGTTGGCAGTGAAATGCGATTGTACTGTTTGATGTTTGCGTGTGTAAGTTGTGTAAATTCCAAAAGACCTTTGCAGACATGCACAGACAGGCACAGACATGAGCTTGCCTGCACATATTTATGGATAAACGTTGCCTATTTACAGAATGCTGGCAAATTAGGCCACCTGACGCTTGGCATACATATCTAATTTTTGGAAGTTACGACACTCTCTCAGTCTCTCTCCCTCTCTCTCTTTCTCTTTTTGACCATGATAGACTGTTATCCAGAAAATTGTTGGTTAGCTAAAATGCCAACTCTTGTCGGATATGGTTTACTCTACTCCAGTCCAGCTTCAGTCAGATTCAAACGCATTTTGCAGTTTAATTGCCATGGTACATGAAATTTTTACTATGCCAATGAGTATAGAAGAATGGTTTAATGTATGTGTGAGTTTGTCTGATTGTGGGTGTGTGTATGTGTGTATTCACAGCAGGTTGCATGCACAATAAAATCACCGCCTGCTGTGCATCCACAAATGGTGAGTGCTGCTCAACGGACTAACTGCATCTGTTAAGCTCTCCTTTGTAGATGGCTTTTCTCTCTCTCCCCCTTTTTATTTTTACTTCTCTTTTTTACGCTCTGTGCAAATCCCTTAATCTGTCTTTGGAATACTGGCAATGCTGTGGTTAAATACACACAGATACTAACGCACACACAGTGACGTTTAGCGAGCAATTGAATTGTTTCAATTGCTACTTGGTCCAGTCTCAGTTACGACTCTCCCCCTGCTCTCGGCTCTCGTCTCTCGGCTCTCGGCTCTCGACTCTCTGAATACTTGTTTATCCGCATTCTTAATGAAAGTCAATGCGTTAACTGATGGCGATGTCGTTGACGTTGTCGTTGTTTTTGTAGTTGTGGTCAGATTAGGGTTGTGTTTGTTTGGTTAGTTAATTGGCAAAGCACACATTGCTTTCCCAGTAAATCAGTTGCAGTTGTCCTCTAACTGTAAATGGTTTAAACAGTTCAATGAAGGTTTAACTTTAAAAGACACCGAAAGCTTTAATGTGCTTTATCCAACTTGAAGAATTGTTGACTCTTTGGACTTCCAACAAGCATAACTTTATTAAAGCTCATCCGATTTCCATGAGGAATGTCTTATTTTTCATAAAATTAGCCCAACTTGAACTTTGCATTTACATTTTTTGATTCTGAGACAAAACTTTTTTTTTGAAAAATTGTCGATTTTTACAGTGTTACCCCTTTACATTTTTCGAAAATTTTCGAAAATTTTAAATCTTATTTTTATTCTTTTAATCGACTCCAGGTGATAAAATTAGGGTAAAAAAGTACTTTTGAACTAAATATCGATTTGTTTCTTTAAGATTTAAGCCAAAAACTGAAAAATTTTCCTAAATGTATAGAACATGTTATTCTGAGCACTAAACGAACTTGATAATCTTCAAAGTACTATATCAAATTATGGGTTACATTTAATGTGTTTTCACCAAGTATTGAGCTTGTAGCTCTTCTGATTAAACAGTTGTAGGCTTGAGTAATGTCTTTGGGCTATCAGTTATCCGTTTTGTCTATTTATGTAAATATGTACTTTCTTATGAATTATTACTTATCTGCTTATATGCAGTCCGCAAACAATAGGCCAGGCTTTGACCAAATTTATTTGAGCTTAGGCATGGATAATTTAATGATGAGTTTGAACCCTAAACATTCACTATTTATTTGCATTGATTGTTGGCTTGAAGGCCTAACCAAACAATATTGATATGAGCTGCGATGTGTGTGTCTTTAATTAAGCTAATGCCAATGCAAACATGGCTAAAGGTAACCAAACAGCAGTTAACTCATTAAATTCAATTTGCTAGCCAATTTAGGGTCAGCAATTTGCAATCACGTGCCTATAAAACAGCCCGTTTTCTTCTGCAATTGACCCAAAGCGCTTCAAGATGTTGCTGCGAGTCCAACATGGACATTTGAGCAAGCTCATCCATATCTTAGGTAACTCTGAGGGTATATTTATATTCCGATTCTAACTTTTTATTCCTGACAGTGGGTCAATACTTTGCATCACTCTCTTCTGTGCTGATCGTGCACAACGTTACCCAGGAGTCAACGCCTCTAGAGCTGGAGTATCTGGATGCACTGCAACTGGCGTTGAGTAATCTCAGTCAGCCGCTGAAGTTGCAATGGATCAATATGGCTCGAATACCCGATGACGATACCCTCGAATGGCAGATTCTTCGCACTGTCAACTCCAGCGTAACCGAAGTGTGTGTCCATTTCAGTTTAATCCCAATCGCAATCATGCAATGTCTGCTGCATTTTCTTGGCAGGGCTTTATTACGGTGCTGCCACAGACTCGGGATTTCCTCCATGCGCGATACTTTGCCACACGCAACGCCAATGTGCGACTTAAGGATAAAATGTATCTGTTTTTGTGTGAGCATGAAAATCCCCAGGATTTGCTAAGCATGGAGCTATTGCAATGTAAGTACTACAACTATAAATGATGTTAAATTAAGTTGTCCAGCACAAGAAGAGAAATATAAAATTGTATTTATGAAATTGCTTTAAAGTAAAATTGGATCAATTAGTTAAGCTAAAAAGTTAAAGTCAGTTTGCTTACACCTTTATGTATTTGTGTATATTCCGAGCTATTTTTCTTTTCTCTCTGCTTGGCTTTTCATGTCTTGAACAGTTTAATTCTCAAGTGAAACATTTGAAATTGGTCAAAAATTGTTAAGTTCAGTTTAGTTTAGTTAGTCAACAATAAAATGTTGACTTGAGTTGAGTGAGGCTCCCTTGGGTGCTGACTGACCGAACAAGTCAAACTCAGAACTCAAACTTTCACACTCCCCACTAGTAGTTGCCACAAAACGTGGCAAAAAGAGCCGCAGGCTGCGCATCCATTGATCAGTTGTTGGCTTTAAACTTTGGCACTGCCCAATAATTTCCACGCTCGACGGCGTCTCGTTCAATTGCAAACTTTTTTTGTGTACTGTTATTGTTATTGGCTGTGACTTAATTTGGCTGTTGTCTTTTCGGCTTGTTCAACAATGAACCAATTGTTGTACTTGTAATGTGCCTTAGTCTACCCACACCATCTGCTCGTGCGGCCACATGGAGAATCTACTCGGAGAAGAGCAGTCGAAGTTGAAGTTGAAGTCGAAGTCGAAGTCGAAGCTGCCACAGGCACTTTGCCACACCGCGACATCAATTTCGAACTGTGGACACAAAAGTTTGTCGGTGCCAGTGGAAATTTGGATGCCATACTCTTGGACGCATTCTTGCCGAACGAAACTTTTGCCAACCGGGTTGAACTTTATCCCAACAAGCTGCTCAATCTGGAGAGGCGAACGCTCCGCATGGGCTCCATTACTTATGTGCCATACACAGTTACTAATTATGTGGTAAGTAATTGCCGGTTAAGTTTATATTTATCGTTATTCCAGCTATTCGTGTTTGTTTTACTTGTTGTTCTTGTTGTTGCCCTCGTTGTTTTTCTTGTTGCTTTCGTTGTCGGCACGCCCAAAGCTCACACAAATGTCGGAGATTTGCACGCCAGCATTAGGCAAAGCCAATTGGTCGTCCTTCCCCATTCCCCATTCTCCATTCTCCATTGCTCCTCTCCTGCCCGCACATTGTCCACAATGTTGTGTCCTCGTCGCATAAGAGCACTGTGCCAAGTGGTCATAAATATATGGCCAGCGGTTGCTTTTCCCCCGTTGTCTCTGTCTTAGTCTCTGTCTCTGATCTGAGCGGGTGTTCAATGTGGGTGGTTACTCACTTGGTGGTTGGTGGTTGCTACTTGGTGGTTCCCGGAGCGGTTTTTGTTGTTGTGGGCAACGATTTCGCCAACTAAAATATAAGTAGTTCTGTTTTGTTCACTATTTTGTGTATTTATAGGGTAGTGTAATTCCGATCCAATCAATTCAAATTTTTATGAGCATAAAAAATAATATCAAATTAATTTAATATATTATTTATTTTTATCAGATAAATTTATTTCAGATCTGTAATCTTTGGAAAATGAAGAACAACTATTTATTCAATTAAATTTTCAGTTGATATCATAATTTGTTTTTATTTCTAAATATTTTCTGTTCAGTTGAGATATTTTTTTTATTTTACTTAACCTTTAATTTAATATATTAAACTTAATAACATTTTAAAATCACACTTGGGACACTGTGCCAACTACATGGCCGAAACACACACGCAACAAAAACAAAACAGTTGAAAAATTCTTTGTTGTCACTTGGTGGAAGTTTTGTTCGCACTCAATTGTTTGCCTTAAGGACATTCGCACATTTGTAAACACACTTATGCCAATAACAACAACAACAACAAAAGCTCCTCCCACACATGCCAGCACACTCACACACATTTACAGACCAACACACATACACATAGATAGCCGCAAGCGTGTACATGTGGTTTTGTTTATGGCTCGGCTTTAGCACAACATTGATTTAAATTACGTGTTTCCATTTAATTGCCGCCGAGTGTCGATGTCCATGTCTGTGTGTGTTACTCTGTGTCGGAGTGGGCGTGGCTTAGAGTGTGCCAGCCATTACGAGGCCATTTAGTAAATTAGAACAGACACTCGAATGACCAACAATGGATGCCAATTAGGCACTGCCGCCCAAACTTAATGAAGTCTCTCTCGTCTCTCGTCTCTCGTTTTTTTTACACAGGCAGCTGGGGATGGAAACGAGGATCCAATTGACCCGCATAAGCCCAATCGCTCGATTTCCTATGAAGGATCCGAGGCGAATATTATGAAGACCTTTTGTAAGGTGCATAACTGTCATCTTCGCGTGGAGGCCTGTAAGACAATTTCTGTGATTTTAATATTTTAGTTTACAACTATTAATATATATTTAAGCATTGGTTTAAAACAAGAAGACCTTACATTTATTTTTAAATATTTAAAATATATTTCATGAAATTACTTTACATTACCATTACAGATGGCGCTGATAACTGGGGCAGCATCTATGAGAATGAAAGTGCCGATGGCATGTTAGGTGACATTTACTACCAACGCGTGGAATTGGCCATTGGCTGCATTTACAACTGGTACGATGGCATCACAGAGACCTCGCATCCAATAGCTCGATCTGCTGTAACCATCCTGGGACCAGCTCCTGTGTGAGTCTCGTCTCTCTACCCCAAACTAGTTGATCTCTTAAGGACTTTCCTTCTCTCTGCAGTCCCTTACCCGCTTGGTGCACTGATATTCTGCCTTTCAATCGGGCCAGTTGGCTCCTATTGATTTTTACGATCTCCGTCTGCAGCTGTGTTTTGTACTTGCTTAGATACTCCAACTGCTTTCTGGGCAGGAAAAGATCAATAAACTCATTTAATCATACACAGATTCTGGAAAAGTCAACACTGGACATATTTGCGCTCTTTATTCAGCAACCATCGGCACCTTTGACGTGAGTATATGAAATCGAATAAGTGTGGGCATATTCGATAAATGACTAGAGTTAATTGCAGCTTTAATCGGTTTGCCACACGCTTCTTTCTGGCCACGTTGCTATGTGCAACGATTACTTTGGAGAACATCTACAGTGGGCAACTAAAGTCTCTGCTCACCGTGCCCTTTTATGGTGCACCTGTGGACACCATTGAGAAATGGTCGCAATCAACTTGGAAATGGGCAGCTCCATCAATTATTTGGGTGCACACGGTGGAACAGTCGGATCTTCTGACGGAACAGATACTCGCAAGAAGCTTTGAAGTTCGGGATTATAACTTCATGTACAATGCCAGCTTTCGGCCCAATTATGGACTGGGGATCGAGCGCATTAGCTCTGGGGCCTTGATTGTTGGCAACTACGTGACTCTGGCGGCTTTAGAGGATCGCATTGTAGATTAAATGCTTTAATTTATTGAGCAATTGAAATTAGTAAAATTATTGTTGAACTTTTCAGGTTATGCGCGATGATCTTTATTTTGACTGGACGCGTGCGGTGTCCATACGCGGCTGGACTCTGATGGAGCAACTAAACAGGCATATTCGCACCTGCCAGGAGACGGGTCTCTTCACGCACTGGGAACAGGAGGTAGTGTATATTTTATACAAATAAAATAAGTACTTATTTTTACTAAACTCTCTTGCAGTTTGTGGCCAAAAATCTGGATAAGAAACTTGTTCAAATGCTGTACAATCTGATCAATGGCTTTGTGTCCAAGAAGGCACCGAAACCACTTGTCGTGAATGACATTTCCGGTGCGTTGTTTGTGCTCGCCTTTGGCTTCAGCATTGCCGGAGTTGTCCTGTTGCTGGAGCTTCTGTATTCGGCGCTGCTGCTCATGCAACGGCGATGCAACTAATTTGCGGTTTACAGGTGAAGCTGGGCAGCTGATTGTTTGCCTAGCGGCAAACACGTGTCGCACGTGCATCAAATCGCACAGCACAGCACAGCACCGTAGACACGGCGAAGCTAATGCTGCCACACCATGTTGCAAGTGCCCCATTTGCCACACACGCTCATCCCCAGCAGACCAACAATTTTGATAGGCAGACGGCAGGTCTATTTGGTCGCTAACTGCCGGGCCAAAGAGTTTCGACCACTTCGCAGATAAGTGGGCAGACAGGCAGTCATTTTCATGAGGGGACATGAAGGAGTCGGAGCAGGAAGGTGAAGTGAAACAGGATGCGGGTGCGGGTGCGGCTTCTCCACAATCCGCAGGCAGGCGTAATCGGGTTGCTTATGCTGTTTCAGTGCGCCAGTTTTGCGGATATGCAAACTGAAAATGACTTTTGCCTGAGATTTAGCTACCTGGTAATTGGAAAACCGTTTAGAGAGCGACACTCACACACACAAATTCGACTGGAGTTCAATTTTGTTCGGTTGCAGTGTTGAAGCTGGCAATTAAGCACCTTTTAATGATGCACTTAATTACCGCTGGGGAAATTATTCATTATCACTAATTTGTAGCGGTTTTAGGTAGCACTTACATGAAGTCAAGTCAAGCCTTAAGTTTGCAGATAGGCCAAGGGGCATGCCACACCAGTTGCCACCAGTTACCGCCTTTGCAATCAAAGTGAATTTTATAAATCTTCAGCTTAAGCGTCTCATCATTTTGCAGCCTGACTTCGCTCGTTAGCGAACAGGACAGGCAAATGACAACCACGCCAGAAAGTGGCAAGTTGATTAAGAGAAATAAGCACGACTATTTAATACCCTGTAAGCATAAAGTAGTCATTTAAAAATACAACGAATAATCGACAGCTATCGATTTCTTTAATTCGACTTTTATTTTTGGCGATAATAATTTTCATGAATGAAATGTCAATTTTACTATAGCAAGACATCTTTTTTCAAAAATGTATTCATTTGAAAAATTTAATTTTTTTGCAACGCTGTCCACTTTTTTCAGACTTACCCCTTTACATTTTTTTTTTAAAACTTTGAGCTCTTATAGCTTTGTCAAAACTATGAATACATCCGATGTCCATAAAGCTTGAAAAAATATGAAAATTGTAAGAAAATGTTAATTAAACATAATAAAATGTAATATCGTTACTATTTTTGTATAGTGTTCATTTATTGGTCCATTTTATACAAAATTAAAACATAAAATGTGGTTACAGGGTATGCATGCAGCAATAGGGAATTTCGAACAGCAAACATGGCGGCTGGCTCATTTCCGGTGCTGACCCGAGCTTCTGCATATTTCCGTTTTGTGTTTTGAATTTTTAAGTGAGTAACTCAACTGCGCTTAACTTTGCAGGCACTGTTGTTGGCATACTAGTTGTTGCTCTTTTTGTTGTTGTTGTTGATGTTGTTGTCCAGGTTGTTGTTGCTGCTGATTTGCGTCTGCTAATGCAGCTGTTTGTTTCCGTTTGTTAGCATTTACTTGTTTGACGCTTGTTGCAATAGTTTCGCCTCCTGATGTTTTGTGGCATGGCAACATTTTACGGTTGCCACAACTGCTACAAAACTTTTTTTGTTTTTTTTCCAACTCTTAAGCCAAACATTTGACAGTTTGACTGTTTTTCAGTTCAGTATATCTACCATTTGCTGACAACAATATGCGATTCTTGTGCACTTTGCTTTGGCAGTCAAAGTGCCCGTTGGAGTGTCAACAAAATTTGTGACCAGACTGTTAGATTTGTGCCCCGTTTGTGCTTCGTATTTGCATTGTGTGCTCACAGAGGCGTAATGCTCAGATATGTTTGTCGTGCAACTGCTTAATACACTCGATCCGTTCACGACTAGTTCATAATTGTGTCTGAGTTCTGCACTTAATTAAATCGTTGGCCAAAGAAGAATGTTCCAGGTGCAATCAGGGCTTTCCGTTAATTTATGACACGGCCAACAGGCGATAATTGAAATTATATAAAGGATGGTAAAGCGCTGCTGCAAATGAAATAAATCTGCGAAAGACTTTCTTGGCGAACTGGCAAAATTTACGCTCTCCGATAAAGCGGGACAGCTTGCCGCCGGAGTGCGGCAGTGTGGCACGTGCAACTGCAGCCAGACGACAGCACTGATAAAATATGAGACCCCCACTCTTGCTGTTGGTTCATCGGGTCGATTGCAAGTAGATTTGCTGCCTCACTTAAGGCTTTAAATTGAATTAGCCAAACAAGCCCGACCGTCTGACAAAGTGAAAACCTTATGAATTTTTAATGGCGAGTATCTTTGAAATTATTCGTCCAGTTCTTTGGTCCAGAAGCCCCTGCTGCTTTGCATGCCATTCACATCGATCCAATTAGATGCTGTACATACTTTTGCCGGCATAATTGCTCCGTTTCCCGCCCTTGCTCTGCCATTCCCCCGAGTTCTTCTGTCTCGGTCTCGGTCTCGGTCTCGGTCTTTAAGGTTGCCTACAACAACCTTTGGCCAACACTGGGCTCATTATCAACGTCAATGTCGCCGCTGTCGACGCCTTCGTCGCGACACTTTTTTTACCTCTAACGCGCCTGCAAATTTATTGCTCATAATTATTTTATTTTATTTTACAGTCTGCTGAAGCTCTCAGGCAACGACCTATTCGAGACGACGCGACATCGTCATCAGCGTTGCCTATGCCCGATGTTGTTTATGACCAAACAGCGAAAGAAGCTAATTCAAGGAATATTTTTAAATACAAATATCTTAAGTTATTTCTGGCGAAAAATATCTTAGATAAATAACGTTTACGTATACATAATATAAGGTATTTCTGCTGCAATTTCATCATCCTTCTTGTCAATATTTAGTTAAGTACTTTGCCCGCTTGCTAATATATTGGAAGTCAGGATATGACGAGAAGTTGCCGTAGATAATTATTTATTATAAGTTGTAAAGCAGTCAAAGAAAAAATGAAAAACATATCTTGTTTTTATATACCGAATTGAATCAACATATGTGACTAGTAATATTACTTTAATTAACATTTATATATTTCACAAATATATTTATATATTTTTAATAGGTTATATTATTTTTTTTATTTTTACTGATTATCTTCTAGAGCAATGTTCTTCTGCAAAAAGCTTTTACAAATAACTTGGTTTGCTTTACAAAAAATGTTAACGGGTTTCTTGGCAATATGAAAGTGTTGCAACTACTTATTACACATGCCAACGTAATGCTACTTAAAAAGTATAACACAAATGCATTGTATTTACCAAAGCCTCTGACACAGTTTTTACCCTTCAATCCCACCTAGATTGTACAAGTATGTGTGAAAAAAGTAACAACAATAACAAAAAGTCAACAATCAACTCACACAATAACATGCAGGTGAAACAACAATATGTAGAGTAGGGAGGGGGTGTCTTTGCATTAGCATAATAAAACAGTTAAGATGGAAAGTGCCCGACTGAGAGAAGAATTGCTTAACAAGCTGAGAAAACTTGAGAGCAGAAAAGGAGCTTGAAATTTGCATCCGATTAACAAATTTAACCTAAGATGGGAAAAATATTTACGTTAAAAATATTTAAAATAAGAATCAACACTACTTCCAATATATATATGTATTATTGTTAGTTTGAGAATTCGTATACTCTCATAATCCCCATGGCACTGAGTACAGGGTATAAAAAGCAGCGCGGAAGAGTGCAGCACTGGCCAACTTTTTAGATGCTTTGGCTGATTTTACAAGCTTGCCACAAAAAATAACAACAACAAAAAGCTGCCTGTGTTGCGGCAGCGGCTCAAAGCGGCAATAGTCGGGGGAACAATTAGGTGAGTGTGTGTGTGTGTGTGTGTGTGTGTGTGTGTGTGTGTATGTGTGAGAGAGAGTGAGAAAACGTACGTGTGTTTGTGTGTGTTTTTGGGGGAAAATTGTTTTGCACTTAGCTAAAAGTTGGTTTCAAAATAAACAGAGTGCAAAAACTGTGTTTGCTGTGTTATCTCTCGTGTTGTTTCACTTAGTTGAGTTCCCACTCTCGGTTTTTTTTCTGATTTGATGGGATTGTCAGTGCATCAAATCGAGGGCAGCCATTAATCAAAAAGCAAAAGCATAGCAACTGAAGCTAGTATTAAACTGTCGTCAGGCAACAAATATTTATAGGCATGCCATAGACACTCTTATAATTGAGGAATTACAATTTGAATGGCACTGTAGGCTGGGCTGAATGTTAGTCTTCCTTACACTCTTAGGCCTCCAGGCAGTTCAATCGAGTCGACTAAGCCAGTCGAGTGACAGCATCCGCAGACAAGCAAGCTCCCAACATGCAAAAAAGAAAGAAAATAAAAGAAGAAACTCACTAGCATTGAAGAGTCTTTCTCTCATAGAACAAGTGAGCTCCGTCTACAGTCGAGTGTGCTCGACTGTAGAATACCCTGTGCCCTGGCTCTCCGATAGGTCATACGTATGTGCCCTACGTTAGGCATGCCAAAGTTGTGATGATGCGGCATTAATTTTTTGACTAATTGATCGTATTACATCTATGTGATCTAGTGAACCGATTTAAGCGAAATTTCAAATTCTGAATCTGTGAGTTTGGTTGACTTATCTCTAAAAACAACTATAATTTACGCACTATATCTTAAAATTCGCTTCTATGGCAGCTATTTGATATCCGATTTTAACCAAACTTGGTCAGGATGTAGAATACCATCCCAAATGTGTATTTTGTTAGTTTGGTTGAGATACCTTAAACAACAAAAAAGTTTATCATGATAAAACTTGATTTTCGACTGATCGTTCCTATGGCAGCAATATTATATAGTGTTTCGATTTCAACCAAATTTGATCAGGATGTATAGGACCCTTCACACATGCACATCCTGTAAGTTTGGTCAAATTATTTCAAACAACAAAAAAGCTTTTCATACTCAAACTTGATTTTGTACTGATTGTTCCAATGGCAGCTATATGATATAGTGGTCCGATTTCAACCAAATTTGTTTAGGATGTATGGAACCTTCCTAAATGCATATCCTGTCAGTTTGGTCAAGATATTTTAAACAACAAAAGAGATTTTCATACTAAAACTTGATTTTGAACTGATCGTTCCTAAGGCAGCTATATGATATAGTGGTCCGATTTCAACCAAATTTGATCAAAATGTATAGGACCATCCGAAATGTAAATCCTGTTAGTTTCGTTGGGATATTACAAACAACATAAAAGTTTTTCATACTAAATCTTGATTTTGGGCTGATCGTTCCTATGACAGCTATATGATATAGTAGTCCGATTTCAACCAAATTTGATCAGGATGTATAGGACCAAACCAAATGCATATCCTGCTAGTTTGGTCGTGATATTTCAGACAACAAAAAAGTTTTTCATACTAAAACTTGATTTTGTACTGATCGTTCCTATGGCAGCTACTATATGATATAGTGGTCCGATCCAAATTTTAAAACAAACTTGATCTGCGCCCGCTATCAAGGAACCTACATACCGAGTTTGAAGTCTCTAGCTTTTATAGTTTCTGAGATCCTTTGACTCAAACAGACGGACGGACAGACGGACAGACGGACAGACGGACAGACAGACGGACATGGCTCAATCGACTCGGCTATTGATACTGATCAAGAATATATATACTTTATAGGGTCGGAGATGCTTCCTTCTGCCTGTTACATACATTGCACAAAACCATTATACCCTTTTTGACCATTTTCAATGGGCACAGGGTATAAAAAGGAGAAAGAATCGCTTGTGGCAATAAAGCGAATGTAAATGGGCTCAGCATTGACTATCGAGGCTGTTGGCAGAAGACAAATTGCACTTTGGTTGCCATTCGCATGGCAAGAGCATCAGCAACAAAATGAAACAGATCCTACATTTTTTCTATCTTTATGCTCCTACAAAGAGTTGAGCTATGGAAAAGCAACTCGGCCGAGATGAGCATAAAGCCCATTCTTTGCCTTGCCGGCATGTGACTGTGACATTTCACATTCAAATGCTGCTGTGACAAAAGCAAAATCTACAGCAAAAAAACAAAAATATAGAAGAGGCACATATCGAGGGCTGAATTATGTATACACTTTCAAATGCATAGTGGAAGTAAACTACCCTAAAATACAATTCAGTATATTTTTCTCTCTGCTGATTTGCTGCAAGTATAATCACAGGTCGGCTATGCTTTTCAAATGTCGACAATATTGAATATGGATTGCGAGTAAAGACAAGCAGACGCCACAGATGGCTCCGAATCAGCAGGAAAGTCGCCTCGCATCGGCACTTCTCTGATGGCATATAAATTTTGCGGTCTCTGGCCATAAATCAGAGTTTGGCTGCCTGTCAGCCGTTTGCTGCTGTAAATCGCAGCGCAGCCAAGTCTCTCACTGCCTCTCAAGGTTGCTTTTTAACTGGTCATTAATTACAAATTATGTGCTACTCGTACTCGTACTTGTACTTCCCCTCAACTGTCTTGTGAGTGTCGCCTGAACAAATTAATGTTGATGTTGCCGCCGTCGACGAGAAGGAGAAGGAGAAGGTTGACCGACATGGTCGCAGCGGGTCGACCTCATCATCATCTCTAGCTGAAGTGTGGCTTCATTAGACGGTATTGGACAAGTGGTTGGGGAGTTGGCCCTTTACAGTACTTACAAGTCGCGCAAAAGACGCATTAATAATTAATAAAACTGAAGAAAAATGCGCAACGAACGAAGTCCCAGGGGGCAAGACTCAGGTAGTGTTAAATGACTTGCCACTTGCCAGTTGCCAGTAGCAAAAGGATCTGCCTATCAACTCAACCGCTTGGCTCTGACAAGTTTGCGTATGCAAATATTTGGCCTCATCATCATCATCGTTATACTTGCCTCACCGCCGCAGCTCACTTTCATATTCCGTTTCAAATTCAGAAAAGTCATTAAATAATTTTCCACACTTGCACTTAACGTCCTTCTGTTTGTCCGTGTCCGTGTCCGGGACTAACTCATGAACAGATATCATGCTTATAACTGAGTGTGAGACAGCAATTTGATATATAAACAAAATGCTGTAGTGTCTTTACCTACTTCAACTCCTTCTCTCCAATCCTTGCCACTTACCGCTTTTTGCAACACTAAGGGGAAACTAAAAGGCGAGTATATATGTATATATGTTAATGAAATATGTAAATTTACTAGCAGCTATTTGCATCCACACTCGACTTTCAACAGTCATAAGACACAAGCGATGAAATGTTAAAATTATATATGTGTGGCCTACGCAGCGTATGAGTAATGCGTTAAGCTTTTAATTTCTTGCTGAATGCTCTTAATTGATTTCCAGCTCATTTCAATGGCATTTTCAATTTGTAATTTAATCGTCAGTATTTATTTACACAGCATAGGCGTGAATAATGCGAAAATGAGTCTAATCCAAAGACGACTTGAAGTGGACAAGCCAAGAGCAGACAGAGGAAGAAGTTAAAGCGGTATCCACAACCGACATTTCCGGCTGGATTGCGGCTTATTTGATTTTCATTAGGCATAACTCAATTTGAAACAAATAAAATGCGCTGAGCCGCAGATGAGCTACTTACATATATACAATACAACAAGCGCAGAGAACAACAACAAGTTGAATAACAAGAACTGAGCAGACTCCTCAGCAGCTTACAGTCATGACGAATGAAACGAACGGAAACGTAGATGAGAATTGTGAGCAGGGGTCGGGGACGGAAGGAGGAGGGAAGGCCACAAGCCAAGTCAAGCTAAGCAAGTTACAGGACCACCAAGTGAAGATGATGAAGCTAAACTATAAGGCACACGAACAATGAAGCGTCCTGCGGTGGCAGTGGCGGCAAACCAGCACTCGGAATTGGGAAAATCAAGT
Source organism: Drosophila rellima (assembly GCA_035043635.1). Classification (NCBI taxonomy): domain Eukaryota; kingdom Metazoa; phylum Arthropoda; class Insecta; order Diptera; family Drosophilidae; genus Drosophila; species Drosophila rellima. Next base: position 3,065,262 of record JAWNMV010000811.1, on the reverse strand, counting down.
AAAAGGCAACCTTTTGATTTCATTTCCTGTTAATATTGCCCGGGCCAGATCCCGAGCCCGAGTCGGAGTCGGCGACGGAGACGCAGCCAGTCAAAACCGGAATGGCAAGCATAAGCAACTTTGGCAGGCGATTAAGGTGATGCTGAGAAATGCCGCAGGAATTTCAATGCACTGCTGTTGAGTCCTGGCTGGTGGGAGAGGGGGACAGCGGGACAGGAGAGTGTGGTGATACCCCATGGGAGATCATTATATCGTCAGTTTGCCTATGCGTCCGTTGTTGCCACAATGAGAAGAAGGAGACGGAGACGGAGACGGAGACGGGAAACTTTTCTACCTTGCGACTTCTTAGCCTTCTGTGGCTGATGAACTATTTATGAGCACGCATGTACGAGAATGTTCATGTTTTAGAGTATGTGTGAGTTTGTATAAGTATGTGAAGGTGTATATTTGTATGTTCATGCAGATGCTTCTAGTTAATAGCGACAGGCGACTAAATTACTTAAGCTTACATTTCGTAGTCCCACTAAATTGCAAATACATTTAAATAAATTTCATTGCATCAAATAATAACAATCAATAGTTTACAGAAAAATTGTTTAATATTTGTATATGTATGCATTATAAGAAAACCACAATTATTTATAAGCTAAAAATCCTAAAACATTTAATTTAAATCAAATAAAATTCGATTTAAATTCAAAAATTAATTAACTAAATTTCATTGCATCAAATAATACTAATAAATAATTTAGAATAAATCTAATTAATATTTATATGTATATATTTTATTATGATTGCAAGATAATAATTAATTAATTTAACTTAAATCAATATATTAATAGTTAGGTTAAGTATCAAAAGCCTTCTAGCCACTTTTGTTGGTTGTGCCTAACATACACGCATACATACTCACACACACGCTAACACTATTATTAAAGATATTGAGAATTGTTTTTAAACTTTGCGCTCATTGAGTCCCTGCAAATCCAATGGGAATCACAGGTCTCTGCTGTTTAGTTTACGAGCAGTTTTCTTCCCTCTACCTCATCCCACATCGCAGACGCTTTCCATTTCCCAATTTCCTAACTTTCCACACCACAAGCATTCGCACAATCCCCCAGACAACTTTTGTTTGGAATTCACTTGAGTTTTTCTTTACCTATTCAGCCAGGTTTAGTCTGAGCTCAGTTCAGTTTTCAATTTCATTATATTGTATTTGCCCATGCTGGTTATGCTTATTGTTATTCCTCATATTCTTCAGCTTCTATACACACATTGTTGTAGCTTTGGTTTGCGGTTGAGGCATATATATATATATATATATAAAAGTACAACGAGCAAGTATTATCTGATTTTATCAATAAATATTATGTATTTTTCATGGAATTTGAGGAGTTGGAAGTCTTTGAAAGTTCTGGGTATGAGTCATGGCTTAAAAGTTAGCTCAGTCTGCGTTTTTAATTAGTAACCGCAAAATTGATGGTAGATGGGGATAAAGTATCTTTAAGATACATCTGTTAAGTGCCTCAATTAAATCAAAACTAAATGCCGCCTTTCAACGTTACATGCCATTTATAAAACAAAGTACAACAACCACACTCCCTCCACAAAGGCACCCAAACCATGCACACACACAGACACACACAGGCGAACATAGAGAGGAGACTTGTACCCGCAAAACCATAAAACAAAAGCTCGAACAAAAGCTAATTAAGTTTATGTCACCGGAAATTTGTTTCACCTCAAAAACCTCGAATTGTGTTGAGTTCGGAGCAGAGATAAAATGCACGTGGCCCCCTCCGCTTGAGTGTCACACGGACAGAAGTGGGTGAGGGGTAAACAGAGAAGGATGTTGAGGGGGGGGCGATAGAGTGTTCTGGAAAACTCTGAAAAACTTTTCAACTCACACTTGTACACACTCATTGGCAATTAATCTGCTTTCCCACCAAGACAAAGGTAATGCTGTGCGGGTTGACTCTCTGTATGTGTGTGTGTATGTGAGTGTGTGTGTGTGTGTAGGTGTGTGTGTATGTCTGCTGCAATTTGGCTTGCATTTGAGTAAAATTTGTTTGCCATTGTTGCCGACAATTTAATTTTCATGCGCCGCCGAGTGACACTCAAAGTTGAGAATGGGAGACAGAGAGAAGGCGATGGAGATGAGGAGATCCCGAAAGGCAGGAGAGAGTGTTAATGAATTGATTGGCTTAATTTGCAGCTGCTCAAGTTCAATGGGCATAACTTATTCGGGTGTCAACGAGAATTATTAGTTAGATGCCGTGGCTAGTCCGAGATTTTCCTGCCCGACTGCCGCCATTGATTAACGGCTATTTGAGTGCCGTGGCAAGTGGCTCGGGGCATGGGGCATGGGGCATGGGGCATGCGGCAGACGACAAGCTTTATACGGTATATATTTTTATGGCCTTGCAACTTTTGCAGAGTGCAACGCGAGCATCAGCTTATGGGCCATATAAAGGTACCACCAAAGCATTGTTGGACAACTTTTTGCACTCGTGATACCTCCGAGAGGTGCCCAACCTTTTATTTGCCCAATTACAGCTGTTGGCAGCTGCCAAAGTGGGCGTGGCACACAAGGGCGGTGTGAGAAGTACACACTTGACAACGCGACGCTCTATTGACGACGGATCCTGTGACTGTGACTGCTGTCAGCTCTCAAGTGTGTACTTATGACATTTTTTCTCTCTCTTCCGTTTTCTCTTCTACTTTTTTGGGGTCATAGTCGTTTTGTAACTTTCACAACTTTGCTTCAAAACGGTGTTTGCACCTTGGCGGTTGTCGATGGTTGTCGGGTTGTCGAGTTGTCGACGGTTGTCGACGGTTGTCGCCGCCTGTCAACAACTCAAAACGCTTCCGTGCAATCGCTTTTTACAGCTTCCGAACAATTTGATTTGATTCCATTAAAAAAGTTGCTCTAGTGATTTCCTGTTGCCGCCCGCCTTTGCTTGGCATCGAAGTGCGCGCAAGTGTTAAGCTGCAGCTGCAATGTATGCCACGCCCCCTTGCACACACACTCACACACATCCACACATGGATGCTGGAGTGAGGGATCCAAATAATTGTGACATTGCCAGCGCCGTCAAGTGCTGCATACTTTTATGTGACATCCTTGGCGTCATCGTCATCGTCATCCTTCTTCTCTTCCTCTTACCCTCTTACCCTTCCCTTTCCTTCTTGCCTATGTTGTCGATGCATGTCATTTGTTGGCACATTGACAAACTTTTTTGCCACTGCGTATGTGTGTGCGTGTGTGTGTGTGTGTGTCGTGCTGATGTATTAGTTGAGCGCCATATTGAACGTCAGCGCGTAATGAAAACTTATAACTTTTGATGTGATGCAATTTCAATTGATGGCACTCGATGACAACGCCAATTGCCGGCTTAATACGGACAAATGTGCAGCAGAGAGAGAGAAAGAGAGGGAGAAAGGGAGTTAGAGTGAGAGGTGGAATGTTGCCAATGGCAAATAATCATGATGCTGCCTGATAGCTTTTCATTATCATCATAAAATGCTCAAGCACTTCACAAACTTAAAAAACATGCTCAAAAGATACTCGGTTATAAGGGCAAGTCTACACAGAAAAAACAAATAAAATCAATCCCACGCGGTGTCAGAAGTTTGGTAATCCCGGATTACCTAAAACCAAGTACGAAATACTCGATTTAAGTGCGATTTTTCAATTTCTTATCCGAAAATATTTTGACTATCGGGGCTCTATAAACATTCATTCACAGTAACTAAATGTTTTCGACTTTTATTTTATTTTTATATTGTGGTAATTGAGCAATAATAATCTGAATACATACTTAAATCGAATTTGTAACTTGAATTTTAAGACGATTGTTTTTCTGTGCACGCATAAGTTGATATTAGTGCAGACAAGCTTTTGATGTGTCAGTTGATCTGTGTCTCCGGCTCAGACTGCGACCTTTAAGGCATATAGTACATATACCCAAATACATCACAGCTGTTGGCACTTATAAAACAATAGTTTCTCGGACTATTTCGAGACATTTATGCAAATCTCAAAATTAAGTTAGCAACATTTCTGGGTTTTTGGGGCCGATCTGTTAGTTGTGCTCGTATTGTCATCAGTCGGTTGTGCAATTCTAATCTGACAGGACTGCATTTAACAGTAGTCCACTGATGACTGACTTATACATATCCTGTATAAATAATTTGTTCATCTTTAGGCAGCACATGTCTGGCAGATGTATTTCTCATTATTGCTAATCATCAACTAACTTAAATTCTATATACCTTTAAGACCTTGCCTACAGGGTATACAAATCTCTAGCAGCAGCTGTGAGATTTTTGAGGAGCACATGAAAAGTTTGCGTTTAGCTTTGGCTCGCATGTTGCCACATAAAATTTATGATGAATTTTCCCCCCGACGCATATTGCAGAACATTTTTAGGACCGTTACATGCCTATGTGTGCATGTGTGCACGTGTGCGTGAGTGTGTGTGTGTGAGTGTATATGTCCTAGGGATTTCCCCTTTTCCCTGGAAATAGCTGGCATGAAGTGCAACCACAGCTCAGCAGGGCAGCATCTGTTTCAGTGCGATGTCGCTCGACATTTTCCTATTTTTCGGTTTATGCGTGAAGTTCTCTGATGTCCCATGTCTTTTGTCTTTTGTCCTTTGTGCTTTGTCGTTGTTGCCATTGTCGTTGTTGTTGCTGTTGTCGCCTAGTTGGTTGTTTGACCACATGACGTTCTCATTCTCAATGCTGCAAGCTGTACAGTCCCCGCACCGTTTGATGAAATGTTAAATTGAAATTGTTTTAGTGAATTTGGAATGTCAATCGTGATGCCTGTTGTCGATTCCCCATGTCAAATTCTATTTACCATAGAATTTATTGTCAATTTTTAGATATAGTTTATCAGTTTTTCTTAGCTGAGAAGTCCGAATTTAATTCATCGAATTTAAATAACTATATTATTATTATTTAAGAAATAGAAAATGCATTACGCGAAATGGGATCCGGAGGCGGTTCTCCGTGAACAAAACAAATCATTTAACAATTTACGTAAATTCGCTTTGGCCTTTTGGAAAACATTCAACATACAAAAGTCGTATAAATGTTACTATGCCAAAATCTTTCTCATTTCGCTAATTTTCCTGCCGTTCCTCTCGCTGCTGCGAAGCTTAACAGCACCAGAGATAGAAGACAAAGTTATCTATAGTCCCGTAGATGTACAAAACCTGGACAAGATGCATATCGAATTGGGCAAACTGAAGCATAATTCAAGTGTGCTGGTGCCAAAGCTTTACTATACCCCCAATTACAGGCCCTTTGAAAGGATTATTGAAATGACTGTGGAGAAATTGCAACTGGATGGTTATGATTCTGTTGCAGATGACTGCGAGATGGAATTGCGTATGCAGAAGACCAACTATTTGGCTGGAGTCAAATTTCTGGGTGCTGAATCAAATATTTCAGAACTTCCCATTGAGCTGGACTATGAACTGCGCTTTCCGCCAGTATTGAGGTCATCTCCGAGTAAGAAGAAGCCGCTGCTTTGGCCCACAAATAAATTCTATACTTTGGCCCATAAGCACGGGGGAATGATGGCCAAAACCAATTACACGGGCATACCACCAGCTTACTTTGAGGAGGGCTTTGTGCAACTTCAACATGCACTCGCCATGTCCTATATAGAGTTGAAGTCCGGCTATAAGAATCTGACGAAGGCAGGAAAAGCAAAGATTCAAATGGTTAGATTCCCATATCGCCGACATATTCGGGATGAGTACATAATCCACCTGAAGATACTTTTAGCACTCACCATGGTCTTCATGTACGCATTCCCCAGCTATGCCATTGTCAAGGCCATAACCGATGAGAACGAAAGGGGAATCATGAAGATGCTCCGAATCGAGGAGCTCAATTGGTGTGCCTGGCTCGTCATCATCTTTTTCCTGCAGCTGGTTTCGAGCTTATTCTGCCTGATGATATTAACCCCCTCGTTGGGTACTCATTCAATCTTTCAGTACAGCAATTGGCTTCCAATCTTTTGCTTCCTGGTGTGCTACGTTTGTGCCAATTGCAGTTTCATCCTGATGATCGCCGTCGTTGTCATCAGGAGGAGCTTGAATGCCAAATATGCTTTGCTGATACGTCTAATCACGATTGCACCCTATCCGTTTATTTTGATTTTCTACTACGAAATATCTGCTAGTTACAAGCTGCTGAGCTGTCTTTCCCACGACACAGGCCTGGCAATTGGCATTTATATCATCCTTGAGTTCGAGGGCAGCGGCGAAGGATTCAACTGGAAGAACTTTCTAATTCCACATTTTGCCGGCGAAAGTATCTGCATTTCGCATGTGGTTGGAATGCTGCTGTTGGACTCGATACTCTATATGATAATTCTGATCTATCAACACTATAAATATCCGCCGGAAGTGGAATGTATGTACGTCGACAGGCAGACAATGGCCAAGAGTTGGTATTACCCATTGGAGGGAATTTATAAACGGATAATGACTCGTTCGATCGTCAATAATATTCTCTGGTTTCTGGTTGTTCATCTCACGGTCCATGAGGATGAATTAGATAACAAAGTTAATATTTCTGATAGTATACATGATAAGAACACTCAAACTGTCGCATCCAAGAATATGGTAGATCAAAGCACAATGACGACTCGGCGATATTATTCACAATCGACATCGGACAAGGACTTAAATCGGACCTTCTTCAATCCCTATCCGCAGAAGACCATGAGATCGGCTCCCTACAAACGTCGAGCTCCCCTGGAAGCCCCTCCGGGTACATCAACAGAATCAAGTGAGGCTGCTCTCTTCAAGAATCGATTTGTCCCAGAGCCACTCAATATCTGGAGTTCATTGGAGGACAGTTCTCACACAAGTGTTGAGCCTGAATCGATTCGATCCTCTGCTCCTTTGAGTACTCGAATGTCGTCGATGTTCTACAAAAATGCTATAGTTAATGAACCATTATTCGACAGGAATCATGGCATTCAAGTGATAAAGGTGTGTAAAAATGTCGGAGATACGGATTACCTAAAGGACATCACAATGACGATTCATCCCAATGAAATAACTGTGATCTTGAAACAACAAAATGACCACAACATGCTCCTGAGCCACATAATCTCGGGCGAAGTGGCCATGACGTCGGGTCAAGTGATCGTAAATGGCCATGACATTCAGCATTACAGGGGAACGGATACCCTGTGCACCATTTTGCCAACGGATAGCATCGTCTTCAATCAGCTGACGACTTGCGAGAATCTCTATTTCTATATGCATCTGAGGGGAATGCGAAACTATCGTCAGATTGTCCGTGAAATATATAAATATCTCGACTTGCTGCAAATGGAGCTCGACGAGGCCGAGATTCTGGCCGATTCGCTCAGTTTTGGCCAGGCCCGTTGCCTGAGTCTCTGCTGTGCTCTGTGCGGTGGCAATCACGCCGTCATTGTGGATGATCCGTGTTTGGGACTGCGCCAGAAGTGGAAGTATCAGATGTGGGATCTACTCAAGGCGGCATCTCGCAATCGAGTTCTGATTGTGAAAACGCATTACAATGATGAGGCCGAGATGCTCGGCGATCGCATCGCCGTCATCTATTGTGGCTATCTGCAATGCTACGATCGCAGCAAGAATCTGAGGGATAATTTCTGCAATAATTACAACTTACACTGCGATGTCATTGTTGCCAAAAAGGTTCACGACTCTGAATTCCTGTCTCTTCTGCGCAAACACTTTCCCTTCGGGGCACATGCCAAATGTCTGCCCAGCTCTGGCAAGATCGATGTCACTTTGCCGGGTGGACATGAGCTCCAATTGGCCGATCTCCTCAAGGAGCTAGAGCTCAAGGGCAACCAGATGGGGCTGGGACTTCTCTGGGTTAAGCAGAAGACACTGCGCGATGTTTTCATGAAGGACTTCAGCGATAATATCGATCACGATGAGATGAATCGATTGTTGTACGCCTGCCTCGATAGCTCTTTGAATGAGGAGGACGAATTCAAGCGGACATTCCAACAGTTCGGAGCGTGTATCCATAAGAAAATGATTCAATTGTATCGATACTTTTGGATACCCATAACGATTCTTGTGCTGCTCTCAGTCTGCGTATTTATGAATATGCAGAGCTCGCACTTCTCCCACCTGCCGCGGGTCAACATCAGTATATCCATTTATCGGGACACGGAGGTTCTGATGAAACGGCATGAGGACCTGGAGTCGGAGCTGTCAATATATACCATGACCAAGGGCTATGAGTTTCAGCACACAAGGATCCAGGATCGCTGCATGAATGATGTCCACGTGTTTAGGTATCTCGTCGGCAGAAGGGAACTCGTACCCTATATCCTATTTCTGGAGATGATTTCCATTTTGAGAGTTGAGACCTTTTATGTGGCTGCTGCCGATGTCAGTCGGAATTCGATTTTGTGCTATTGGAACAACAAATTGTTGCACTCCGCGCCCATATCCCTAAACATGATGCACAATGCCTTTGCGTATTTATTCCTGGGAAGCGACTCGGAAATTCGAGTCGCCAATCATCCCATCAAGTTCTCCAACGAACTCATTTTGGAACAATACAGTATACACTCGAGCATGAAGCTGGGACTGGGAAATCTACTCGTGTTAATTGTATGCGCCATTATTGCCATGATGGTGATTCCCCTCATCTCGGAGTTCACGACGGGCAACAGACGCGTCATTTACTTAAGTGGCAACAATATGAATATGTATTGGATAACTCACATTCTGGCGGACATGTTCGTCTTCACAGTGGTCGCCATTTACCTGGTGGTTCTCCTAGTTGTCCACGATGTTACGGTTAATTCGGAGAAACGGAACTACGACGATGTCTATCTAGTACTCTCGATGTTTTTGGTATTGTTCCTCTTTGGAATTGCTGTGTTGCCCTTTGTTTACCTGCTCGCCGCTCTCTTTGCTCGGATATTCTTTGGCTTTATGATAACACTGCTGGTTCTGGGTGGCAGTAGCATACTGATAAATCTCGTGATTCAACTGAGCGAGATTCCCGGCTGGGATTCCATCTACAATCTGTTCATCTGGTCGCCGACGATGAACATGTATCGAGGTCTGCGCAATCTTCACGTCAATCGGGCACTGAGAAGAGCCTGTGAACAGCTGGGAGGATGTCGCTTTGAGGAGGCCTGTTGTTACCTGCCCGATTACATGGGCTACGAGTATCCTGGCATTCTCTCCGAGATTGTTGTCCTTGTGCTGCTGCAGATTCTGTACGGACTGCTGTTGATGATCATTATCAAAAATCCATTCTTTTGCGAAGATCTAGTGCGGGTCATACGAAAGAGATTTTCGAAGGCAAGTCCAATACCAACGGTATCTTCATTGTACTCGGATGTGCTGGACCAGATGGAGGAAGTCGAAAATCTGAAGATGGGCGACTTGGACAAGTATCCGTTGGTCTTCAAGGATGTCAGCAAACGTGTGGGAAAAGAAGATCGACTCACCAACGTCTCCTTTCTGGTCCATCCACGTGAAGTCTTCGGCATCCTTGGCATTTGCACCTCCGGCAAGTCGGAGATCATCAACATGACCGTTGGCTCCGAGAGCATCTCAAGCGGCGAGATTTATGTCCAGGGTGTCAATGTGCGTCAACATCCGACGGATACGTATATGCACCTCGGTTACTGTCCGGGCGGAAATGCTCTCTTGGGACACATGACAGTCCGGGAAATTCTCCACTTCTACTGTCTGCTGAATGGACGAAAGCTGAAGTATGTGCCGCGTATCACTGGCAACCTCTGCAAGGCCCTCCAACTCGACAAATACATGAATCGACGGATCGATCGACTGGGTTTCTCCCAACGTCGCCAACTGACAGTGGGCATTTCTGTGCTTTCCAGCACTAAAACTGTCATGATGGACGAGCCAACTCGAGGCGTGAGTCAGGAGAGCAAGATACTGATTTGGCAATTGATTCATCTGTTAAAGCACGTGGGTCGCACTGTGGTCATGACCACCGAGGATATCGATGAGACGATTGAGCTCTGTGATTACATTGCCATCATTGTGAATGGCACTCTGCAGAACATTGGCACTGTGGATCATCTGACCAGCTTCTATTCTCGGGGCTGCACCGTCGAAATCTATATGGAAAAGGTCATTTACACGCGACACAGACGAAGGGCCCAAAACACTTACATCCAACTTGTGGGCTCCAGTTTCTTTAGCGATTACTACAGCTCCGATGAGGAGCGCGATCGCTTGAGGAGCAGCGATTACAGCTTCTCCAGCACCGAGGACAACTCGTGGACCATCAAGGCCATGCGATACAACGACGTGCGCAGTTTCATGCGGGAGGAGCTGCCGTTTGCCGAACTGGAGGAACAATACGGACAGCACCTACTGTACTATATTCCCTTCGAGGCGATGGCCCTCTCCAGCGTGTTCAAGGCCATGGCTGCGGTCAAGGAGGAACTCGACGTTGGCAGCTATCGAATTACCCGTACATCCCTAGCCGAAAGCTACGAGAAGAACTCACGACAAAGAGTGCGTGGCTTTGATCAGAAGCAGTCGATGTCATAGGTACTAGTATGTATGGAATTCAGATAATATATTCGGAAATATAATATATTTGTTGGTTTTGCTTAAATCAGATTTGAGATTAAATTTTATTTAATTTTTATTTCATTACTTATTTGTTATCAAGCTGTTTAAAAATAAATAAAAAGCTATTTTAATTACATCTGGAATTGAGTGTAATCATTTAAGTCATTCGAATCGAAGCTTTAATTTCAACTTAGACGCCTTAATGGCTGCTGTTTAAGTTTGGCCAATATTCATTTAGATCTAAATGTAGGTTTTCATGTTGATAAGATGCCTTCAAATGGTTGTTGCGCATTTGCAATTAGCCCAAAACAAAATGGCCAAGCAAATTGTCAAAGAGCATCTGAAATTGTTTACAAACCAATTACAAGCAAGCGCCAGACAATGGCAACAGATTTTAGACTTTCAACTGGGTGACCTTTGGTCACCCCCCTCCCCGTACTTCCCCTCTCTTACTCTGTCTCTTACTCCCTGCAGCTGTGACGGTGGCAGCTGCGAAAGCAAAATTAAGCGGAGCGCCAAAAATTGCGTTATCTTAATGAGTTTAAACGTTAATCAGGCTATGGAAGGGTTAGCTGACAACGGAGAACGGACTGAACCAGGCGGACGGGTGGACGGAATGGACAAAGCGGAAGTGGCTCTGCCGCAGCGGAAATGGTGCAAAGTTTGTGGCAACTGTGTCACAGGTCTTGCAAAGGACGGAAAAAAGAATTCTGGGCGGGGGGGTAGGTGGGGTGGTTAGTGGAACAGCGGGTGTACGCTAACTTTTCATACAACAATTTTCAACAAGCAAAATAGGAAAATAGGAAAATAGCCGCGGCAACGAGTTGTAGCTGCCACAACGGAAACTCAAGTCCGAGCGGCACGGATACATATTAAATTAATAATTTGACCTCATGCCGCTGCAGAGCAGAGCGAGAAACAAAGAAAATTAAAGAGAGAGAGAGAGACGCAGTCAGAGGGAGGATGAGCTGAATCTGTAGTCCACTCAAGGCATAAGCCAAATTACAAAGCATCCGGTCGGAAAGATTTTTGTTTTCTGATTGCGGCAAGGACAATGGCAAACGAAACTGAACTCAACTCAACAGAAGCGACAGCATGACCATGTTGCACTAATGTTTCGGCAACGACAACGACAACTACAACGGCAACGGCGTCTGCCGAGATAAACAATTAAAAACTTTCGCAATTTGCGGTAATTTCACTTCAACTTACTAAGCGGGCTGCCAGGGCGTATACTTAATATTGGGGACAGCAAACCAGTTGCAATTATGATTATGTCATAATGAGAGCAAGTAGTACCTTCATAGTCACTAACTAACTGACTTACTAAGTGACTGACTGACTGACTAACTGAGCTGACTGACAGTTCAATTGACTCAGTTGACTGTTATCTAATCATTCTTATCGCTTGTTGACCGATTGAGTTAAGCTCGAATCGCTTTGCACACGTTGTTGTTGATTTTGCACACGTTAATTTCTCATTTAGTGCTCTTCGATTGCGAGTGCAAAAATTCCACTCCGCTCTCAGCTATAAATACTCGTGTGTACTGTGATTTGCACACAATCAACTCAAAACAGTTCAAAGCGTTGCACTTCAAAACTTATCAAGAAAATTTTTAAATATGGTTTGCAAAGGTTGTGGAAATAGTAAGTATAATAAGTTCGATAATTAATTTATTTTTAATAAATTGTTTTCTCTTTGCAGACTGCAAATGCACCGACACCAAGTGCGGTGACAACTGCTCCTGCTGCAAGGACTGCAACTGCGTCTGCAAAACTGGCAGCAAGGATCAATGCTGCACCAAGACCAAGGCCAAATGAACAACAACGACAACAACAACTTTAAAAAGCTGTACTTAAATAAAACAATAAATATTTGCTCTGTATAAAAATTCAAAAAAGAAATATCCTAAAACTTCTGCGTTTATTTCGAATAATTTTATGAAATTCAACAAGTGAGGCTGTCAGCAATAATATTGTTTTAATTACATTTTCATTTGCATGCGAAAATATTTGCCAACTGTCAGGCAAACGAGCTGTATTGAAATGTGCAACACTTTGTTGAATTGTTGTTGTTGTTATTGTTGTTGTTGGCACTGAGAGATGACAAATATTATGCGGTCTCATTTGGCAACAATGCAACAACGCCACAACACACAATTGTGACACTTGCAAGTGTGCGAAAATAATTTGCGAGACACTTGCATTAAGTATACGCCGCGTTGGCCACAACAATGTGTAAGTATGCGTGTGGGTGTGTGTGTGTGTGTGTGGCCATTAGAGCGTAAGTGCTTAAACAATTAATTAGCGCTGCTTCAGCTAAACATTTATGCATGAAACAATGAGGAACAGCTAGACAAAAACACGCCATAACAAAATGTGAAGTGGCTGGATGTTAAAACTTCACCCTCAAGTTGCAATAAAGCAACAGCAGACAGGCAAGGGGAGCGAGATACAGGGAGGGAGACCGAAGATAGAGAGAGAGAGTGAGAGACCTGCCTCATAATGAGCTACAGCTCGTTTAGCCATAACAAAGACCATAGAAAAAGTAAAAGAGGACAAAAAAATAGCAAGTGTCTATGTAGTTTCCTGTGCTCATATCCTCTTCAAATTGTCTACACATAATTTGGGAAAATATTTCTAATTAAGTTCTTAAACACTCCCCTTGTGTTAAATAAGTACTTGTACTTTTTGTTACTTCATGCTGTCATTAAGTCGGTAGTATTTGGACAGTTGATAAGGCTGTGATTTCTAATCAATTAAGACTGATGGCTGGAAGGCTTTAGAGAGGAGTTAGTTGAGCTGTCTGTCTCCCCAGCTGGATAACAGAGCAGCCGCAAATATTTGCAACACTTTCTGGCCAAGTTTACTGGTCAACACCAACAGTTTCCACAACCTTTTTTAGGTTTTCCCTTCGCCCTCAACTGCAGTCATCCTCCCTTATTCAACTTGCCACAGTTTAATGAGCAACTCTCCGGTTCTTGTTGTTGTTGTCTGGTTTATTGTGTTGTAGCACAGCTTTATTTTCTTACTGATGCTGTTTGCCGTTGTCTGTTGTCTGTTGCCTGTTCTGTTTGTTGTTGTTGTTGTTTTTGTTGTCTGTGGCACTCGTAACTTTGCCGCAAAATTGCTTGTTTCCGTTTCCGCATTCTCGCTCCTCGACGGCCCTCGACCGACGCCCACTGATAGATGCCATTATGACCTACACTTGGGCATACGATTTTCTTGCTGGGCACTGCCAACAATTAAAGCCAATTATGCTCAAAAGTAATTGCCTTAAGCAGATTTCTTTTGCGGCCGTCCCAGAACTTGGCCTTTTGACTTTTCACTCTTATTTATTTATTTTTGCTTTATTTATTTTTCTATAAATATACTTGGCTTGGAATTGTCGGTCTGTCCTTGATGAGGGTGCGATACATTGGGCATTGGGGTGACATTTAAATCAACTAAATGCGTCGCTTAAACGCAATTTGCAATGAGATCGTTTAAATAAATTGTCACAGCTCAGTTTAATTAAAAAGTTGCAAGTTAAATGTGTATCTGTGTGTTTGTGGGAGGCCATTAAGGGAATTTCTATAGCCGTGTGTATGTGCTTTAAAAAACAATTAACGCAGCTGCATTGCAAATACATACACATGTACATACATATGTATCTCTGCAATTCGGCAAGTTCAACAATTTCATTTTGGATAAACGAAAATAAAAATAAAAAATAAAACACACACATAACATACAAAAGTCCAGTCCCAGCGAGACATACAAGTATACAAAATGTGTCGTACATGTGTGAGTGTGAACAATAAAATTTATTGTTGTAGTTGCAATTGTTGTGCTTAGCATGTGTGTGTGTGTGTGTGTGTGTGTGTGTGTGTGTGTGTGTCGCCCACAATGTCGGCCAGAGCTTTTATTGTTGAGCCACATAATTAATTGTCGTAGTTTTTGGGTGTTAAATAATTAGAAAACAAGTTTGCAAGCCATTAATCACATTGAAGGGATTTCAACGCCTAGCGCCGCCCCTTCCTTCCTCCTAACACACGATTTTTTCAGCTCCATACGTTCTTTATGAAGTTTTATAGACTATCATAACTTTGTCTAAGGTGTAACGATTTTTAGGCTGCGTAAGTAAAAAAAAGTGTATGTTAAAATTGCTAAAAGTAAATAATGGAATAATTATTCTTAAGATAGTAGAATAATGTTAAATTAAATTAATATAAATGTCTAATTAAATATACATCGATCACTGTTTGTATTAACAACAATAATTAGGATTATACAAATCCCTTTTGAACAGTACGGAGTATATAATAGATAACTATCGAAAACAATGTTTAAGTCGCATATCAAACCTTCGAACAGGCCACAAATTGACACAGTCTGTTGTCAAATAAAATGCGTTAAGCAGACTCCCCAAACATGGTCCAAAGCCAGCAATAAGTTGTTCCCAATCACAGCATAATCTTGTAATTTACATAAAATATATCTAGAGGGCAAGGTTCAGCACATAAAAAGGTTCCCCACATCCAAACACACACACACACACACACACATATCCTGCTGTTTATTTAGCCATTTCCAGTCCCCAGTTGTGGGTCTATTTCATTGGTTGTGGCCACAATTTGCCTTACTCAAACATCATTATGCCATAAATTGCTGTTGAATCCTTGATCATTTATGAAATTTGTGCTCATTTTCAAAGTGAGGACATGTCTGGAGGGGTCAGAAGTCCGATTTAATATGCGTTGCGTGTGTTAAGCCTAATAACAGTTTTTATGACTTGACCAAACAAAATACTCGTAAACTGCTTCTCCATTAGTTTGGGCCTTTTAATTATGAGGGCAACTTTAAAATGTGAAATGTGTGTGCAGTTTTCTAGTCTCTCTCTCTGAACTGTAGCTCGGTGTGGTATTTGCATGGTAATTCGCCCAAAAATGCTGCTAATGAAACGTCAATTATGTGCGCCTGTTAGGGGCACGGCACGTGACCGACTTGTCAACGCAAGTGGCATATCCAATTTAACCCTCAAATGACTGCCATTATGACAGGACTCGCGACAACAACAATAGAAACAACAGCAATAACAACGACAACATGGTTGAGGGCAGCTCTCGTCGCTTTTGCCACTGAGTTATTAGCAAATCGTGATTGGCATAAATCAATGCAGGCCAAAGGAGAGAATGGAGCAGAATGGTTGCTGAATGCACCTGAACTCTACGAGTTGACACTTCTTTTGCAGTGAAATTTATGACCGACATTGTCACTCGAGTCCTGTTTCTCTTCCTGCTGCTCCTTCAGTTTTTATTCTTGGTCCATCTTCAGTTCAACGCTTCTCATTTGACATTGTTAGCTCGGCAAATGCATAACTTGAGCACACTTACATCTAGATAGATGTCGTTTATGTGGCATTTATGTTGAAAATGAAAGCATATTGATTTGCTTCTGGCATTTACATAATTCAAACGATTTTTGGAAACCGCTTTTGCCGCATTGCAGACAATGCCGACCGTTGAACGATGAGAGAGAACACTTTGATTTACATACCATTAGGGCCAAGTGCTGCAGAGTTTGGAATTCTGGATCGTTATGCTAAGCAATGTTGACTGCGAATGATTCCGGGATTAGTGCAGCTTACCACCTGTTAATGCACTTTCCATAATACGCCATATCAATCGCAATCATCTTATTATTAGGAGTATATTCTAACTTTGGTTTCATTTGGCCACCTCTCAGTATCTCGATTTTGTTGCACAAAGGATTTAATTAGTTTTTCTTTCATTTCCCTGGCGCGCAGTGTAATTGCTTTTCACTCTTGGCAGTTGAAAGAGTTTCGCTATCCGAAAATAGCTCATCCTAATGGGAATGAGAAGGAGTTGGCAGGACCGAGTCCATGTCCATGTCCTGCAACGACTGCTTCTCTAATGAAATACTTGTGTCGTGCGCCTGTCCACATTATTAACAGCTTCCGAACTTTTGAATTTACGAATTAAAAGCGAGAAAAAACGGGTTAGAAACAGCAATGGCCACTGACACCAACGCGAACACTAACACACACACAAAACACACACACAAACACACACACTCACCAACACATTCACACCCGCACAAAGAGCTGCATTGAATTAAGACTCGAGGGGAAAAAATGTGAAAAGTGTGCTAATTTTCATTGAGCGCTGAGCGAACTGCAACGATAGCAACTCACACACACACAAAGGCAGCGCGTGAAAAGTGTTTAATTTAAATTGTGGCTCAAAAGAAAATGTCTATCCTCGCCATGGCCAGTAGAGTAACTGGTAACTGCTTTCTGCTTTAGAGCTACAGTACAAGTGCATTCAGTTCACTCAGTCACAGTCCGTCTCTGCGCGACATTGTTTATTTATTTGCATTTTGTCAAAGCGTTCTTCTTCCTGCCCTTTCTCCCACCTACACTCTCTTTCCCTCCCTTCTTCACTGCTTCAAGTACTTTTGCCATTGTTGCCCTGGCAACATACTCGTAAAGTCAATTTACTCGTATGCGCTTATACTGGTCGAGTATTTTTGTGCTTTTCGAGACTGCAATATTTTTTATTGACATTACAATTTATTTCTATACATTTGCATTCGTATGTCCCTAGGAGTTCATAATGCTGTAACAAGGATTATGGTAATAATATTAGATTACACTTAAAGTCAATGGAATTATGAGCAATTAAAATTACAATTTAGTTAATAATATGCTTGGTAATTGTTTTATACTTGTGAAGCAAATAATAGTATTAATGTCTGTTTAACCAATTTAAATTAACTTAAATAATACAATTCTTACTTGCAGGATCCTGTACAGAAATACAGCATAGATAATATGTTAAGAAGACTCCCTTCGAAATACTATCGCCTTCTGCCGTTCGAGTATTTAAATGGAACTACTTGAATTTCTATTTCCTACAGTATACACAATACAATCATTCAAATTGAAGTTACTCGGAAGCGAAGCAAATAGTGACTAAAATACTCTGAAAATTATGAAGGTCTATGATATGAATCACAATGTAACATATACCATTTCTCTTATGGCAAGTCAGTTCAGTTTTCCTTTATTATTATTATTTTTTTTGCGTTCTGCTGCATTATTCGTTTGCGTTGGCTTTTTGCTTTGTTGTGAGAAGCTTTTAAGAGTTAATAAATCCTTTTAACTTATTCCATATTTCAATGGGATTGCCGCTGTTGCAGCTGCTGGCATTCGATGGCATTCTCTTGAACCGAGAAAATAGCTGGCAACCATGTGAATATCCTGTACCCGCTTCATCGTACATCGTACATCGAACATCGCGCATCGCATCGCCCACAAAAAGGTCGAAAGCGACGACGACGACGACGACGGGAAGCCAACTGAATGAAGGCAATTCCATTTATTGAACAGCATTATTCAAATACGCTCGGCCTTTTCCCGGAGCTGAGTCCTTGTCTGACAAACGGAAATATTATTAAGTTGTATTGTGCATTTGATTTGTTGTGCAATGAAATTTGTTGAGCATTTGTCGGTCCAATAACGAGTATTTTTATAACGACCTACAGACAACCATTCAGTCTGAGTACTCGTGTCATTCATTATGGTTAGTTTCGAGTTTTACGTGACTGTCCATTAAAGATTCTATTTATTTCAATTCACATCGCTAGCCATGCTCAAGTTACCTCTGTTCAGGATCATATATTAACTGGCCTTTGTCACTGTCATCCATTTTGAGCCTACTGAGTGAGTAAATACTCTTAAATACAAGCGAATGCGATACTCTCAAACTTTAGATTTGTTGTGGCAGGGCACATTTATATTTCCTTATATTTGTATGTACAAGATAGAAGGATGAGCATTTCGCCGTGTGGCCTTTTAACAATTCATTTTTTATGAAGCTCGCAGCTGACTTAGTTGAGTAAGCCCAGTCTCAGATCCAATTCTGGCCCACATGCCTCTTGCTCTCTTTTGTTACAAAACCCACCCCATCCGGTGCCATGTATTTTTATTATTTATTATCCGTTTTAAATCCCAGCTAAAGATCATTATACACATCAGTGCGTCCGATTGTGAGAATCGCAGCTACTCTGATTTCTGATTTCTTGTTTTCGACGTTTTGTGCCTCCCACACAGCAAATGCTTCAGTCATTCCGCCGACCCATTCTCATCTCCATCCCCAAGCTGGGAACAAAATGCCGAGCACAAGGATTGCCAGAATCTGAACAGCGGCATTTCGGAGGCTGTCTGCAGCTTTTGTGGGCGCGGAGTGAGCGCAGAATGGAGACGGCATGGAAAACGATTTAACTGAAAATTGAGGTTGAACTTAATCATAAATCAATGCTAATGATGCTAAAATGCTAGGAAATTTTCGCAGGCATGCCATTTGGAGTGGATATCACTTGGCGCAGGAGTCGAGGATTTGCAGTGCTGGCATTTGCCAGCCAAAGCGGCTGCCCTTTGACCCCGCCAAACTTGCAGATGTCTGCTGTCATTTATTACAATAGCTTTGACTTTTGTTAGTATGTTGTCGTTGTCGTTGTTTGCTGCTGCTCGCGCCAAAGGACTCGACTATTGGATTTTTACTTGATTTCAATGGCTTAAATCTGTGCCCATCATTTTGAAGGCGGGCAGTTCGGGTTGAGATTCCTTACCCATTTATAAAATTTTTAATGCTGGAGAATTTTCATGTTTATTTGTGCCAAATTAAAGACTGTTTAGGTCGAATTTAATAAGCAGATTGTGGCTTTCCTTTATGTCTATGCACTCAATCGTTTTCAATTGAACGAAAATTTGATGGGAAATTTAAAAAAATATAAATTAATAAAATTTGCAACAATAAATAAGAACAACAGAATTAATAATATCAATTAAATCTGGTATGTTTTGTTATAAAAAGAATGTATAAATTAAAATTACACAAATATCTGCAGCATTATTGAACATTCAAATCATTCCCTGTTATTTATATTTATTTTAATATAATGTTATGTTATGCAAATTTAGTGAACATAATCGAAGTTGGGAAAAGCATTAACTAGAAGCTGGTTGTGTCTGGGAATTGAGCGTCAGAGTTGTAAAAATTGAAATAAATGTGTGATGGGACTGAAAGAAAGGAACGCACACACATTTCAAGGTGTGTGTGTAGGTGAGTGTGTGGCGAGTGTGTGTGTGTGGGGAGTGTGTATCAATAGCATAAGATATGCATTACTGCTGGGCGTTTGGACAGCTGCTTATGAGCCTCAACAGAGGTAGGCGAAGAAGATTTAGCAATAGAAAATTGAGTTAGCCAAGAAAAAAAACACGACAAGAAGAAGAGCAACAACACAGAGACCTACAAACACTTAAGGATGCCGAGGTGAGTTTGTGGAAATTGCCTTTTTACGAGCATATTAGCATGTGTGAGTGTGTGTGTCTTATTTGCATTTGCAATCATGTGTGCGTGTGTGTTGGCCACAGCATTGGCGTCTGTCTTATGGCTAATGTGTCCCCAATGAATGCTCGCGGTTCCAAGGACCAAACACGACCCTCGAATGGCCGCCGACGCTTTCATGTGCTTGTTGTGTGTATTGTGTGTGTCGTGCCGCAGATAAATCAATTTACTTTCATTTTATTTGTGTGCATAAATTTGTGCGTGTGCGTGAGTGTGCGTGTGTGTGAGTGTGTCTGTGTGTGTGCATTGGTATGTGCGGGTAAATAAGTAATAAACAAAGTGACGCCGACGACGCTTTCAACAAAGGCGTTTGAAATGATTTCATAAAACGCGTGCTGCCCATAATTCACCCACTCTCTCTTTTTCCCCTCTCCCTTTGTCCCTCCCACACTGCTCCTCTCTCTCTCTCTCTCTCTTACTCTTGCTATAAATATTTTTATCTCGTTTTGTATTTAAAGCTGGATGAGTCACCGCCCAGCAGATTTTCGTATAATTTCAATTTAGACGCGTGCCCGCAGCAAATGCTACAAACATTTTACACTCGTATTTATATATATACATATATATATATATTTGGAAGTATTTTTGGTTCTGTTTTGTTTTGTAATTTGCATACGAGAGTATTTGCACATAATTATTCAATTTACGAGTATTGAAACGAACCAAAGCTAACGCTGGCAGCAGTTGGCTGAGCGCTTTTGTTTCATTTTTTTTTGTATATGTCAGACCAGATTTAGCTGACGATTTGTTGTGTGGCAGCTGCCCCCTACACACAAACACACACACTCGCACTCACACATACAGAGAGATTCTTTAATGTTGGCCTGAAAAGTAGTCAACGCTTTTGTGCCACCTGCATGTCTGCCACTGAATAATGACAAGAGCTAACAAAACATTTTCCAATTCATTGAATTTTACAGTTGCCACCGCCGTTATCCTTGTTGCTTGTTGCTTGTTTTTGTTGTTGTTGATTTAGCTTTGCGTTCTGTTTGGATGCCTCGGTGCTCTTTGAAGCCTTGGCCTCAATTGGATAAGAATGTCAGACCCATCGTATTCAGTGCCTCACATGCTAGTCATACTCTGTGTGCTTGTGCTTGTGTGTGTGCGAGTGTGAGTGTGCGTGTGTGTGCAAGCCGTCAGCAAATGTCTATACACGATTTGTCAAATTGTCGAAATAAAAAACAAAACGTTAGAGCACAGTGGGCCTGCTGGCAATGGAGAATCTTTTGGCCATATGCTGTCATTGCCTCACTGTAGACTTCGATTGGCGACTTGTTCGGGCGTAAAAATGAAATTAGATTGACATCTGATATATGCACATACATATCTTTCTCTCACTCTCTCTCTTTTCACTCTCTCTCCTTGGCACTTCGGAGTGCTGTGTATTTTCTGCCTACCAGCTGCCACTTCAAATCTACGGCAGTCTGTCACAGTAGCACCTCGGGGATTTCTCCATTGCGGCATACTTACGGACGCGACACTCTACATCAATATCGTCAGGCACAAATCCGGACATCTTTTCGATTTCTAAGCAACAAGAAAGTATAAATAACAGAGCACTAAAGTGATAAGTGTGCTAAAACACGAAAAACAATTTACAATTGACATGTAAATAATCCCAATTCCGAGAGAAGGAGGATGTCATCTCATGAGTTGGCTCACATGACAACTGCTTGGGCCTAAATCTGACTGACTGAAGAACCTTGAAGCTCTCCACAAGACTGCACTACATAAGTGTACCTAAAGTTGCTCCAACTAATTGAGTGTTTCCGGGACACAATCGTCCAGGCGACGGAGGCCGCGTAATGAGGTGCTTCAGTTTTTTTTATAAAGCCAGGGAAAAGACCACAACACGTTTTGGCACTTAAATGTTTATGCGCCTGATTTGAGTCATAAAATATTTAAACGCATCATCATGCACTTTGTCAACACTTTCTCACTCTCTATCTCTCCCTTTTTCTCGCTGTCTTGCTGTCTCCTCTGAGAGTTTCGTGTCTTGCAGCTTTGACACTTTTCGCGCATAAATTTGACCTTTACACAGTTTTTGGCACATCAATCTCCAGTCACAATCCCTTCCTGCCACTACTGAAATTCCATCAGCAAAGTGGCGAGCTCAAGTTTCTCTCGGATGTTATTGTTGCTGTTGGTGTTTGTGGTTGCTGTGGCTTGACAAGGTCAGAATCCGTGTCTTGCCATCACTTTACTCACAAGCTATTGTTTATGGTTGGTGCCGCCCACAGATTGTTTAAACTGCAGCTTGCAACATGGCAAGTTCCATTTTTCTTCATTTGAACGAAGAGGCAACAACATAACATAGCTGACTGCCTTCCTTCCAGCCGTGATTTATCTGCCTCTGCCAAAATGTTGCACTTGCTACTCGCTACTCACTACTCGCTACCTGCTTCCTGCCGTAGCTTATAAATATTTTAAGTGCTTGCATTTTAGTGCACGTGTGCCGCATTATCATCATTGCCATCGTACGCTCCTTTAAGATGCAGCCAAAATTTCACGCCGGCTGACTCCCACAGAAGAGACTCTTCTCTCCCAGACCTTTGTCAGCGCTTGCTGAGATTTCTTTTCCTCATTTCTTCGCTCCAAGACGCATGATAGCTATTAAAAGAAGCAGGGCACATAGGATGCACATTGAGTAACGTGCAGAAAAACGGTGCATGAATTTCAGTGCTGCATCCTCGAGAGCAACAAAATTCGTTGCCTATTTATTGGAATAGCATTCGAGACTGTATGTGTGAGTGTGTGTGTGTGTTTGATACTTCATTTATGAGCATATTTGAAAATACTATTAAGCTTATGCTGTCTTTCGACTGAGTTTAAACCAAATTAAAATATATACTTTTACACAACAAGCGCCACACATTTAAAGCATCATCAAGAGCATATAGCACAAACTCAGACAACCACACTCACACATAGACACACACCAATGCACGCAAATTCACACATAAGTTTTCTTTATGGCTTAAGTAATTTAAACGCAACAAACACACACACACACATGCACACATACTCTTTAACTTAGATATGTGTGGAATATTAACTAACGCATACACGTACAAACTAAATGAAATTCATAGCATATGTGCGTGCGTACTGCGTGTGTATGTGTCTATGTATGCGTGTGTGTGTGTGAGTGGTGTAAAGTGGCTTGCGTTGCATAGTGATACTACTGCTTAGATGATGGTTACGGCCGTTACGGCCACAAAACTTAAATTATACTTTTACAGTCTTTTTTCCACTCTCTCTCCCTCTCTCTTTCGCTCGCTCTGCCTTTTTCAAAATTTCTGAGCCGCTGCAGGCCAAATGAGATTTAAAGTACATGCACACAGACACATACATACACTCACACATACACATGGCTTTATTTCTGGAAAAGTTTTGGTGCACTTTGTGGGCCATACTCGTACTTGTCCTTATTTCGGCATCCGGCTGTCTTTGGTCTCGGCTCTTTAGCATATTCCCTTAGCATATTTTTATTTGTAGCATTTATAAGTGAATAAATGCGCGCATTTAAATGCCACTTCTTTCGCACTCACACGATTCGGAAGTCATCGTCCAGCCGCTGTCTGCACAGGACTCCAACATTCTGCTCCGGCTCCTGGCTCCGGCCGAATTGTGTGTTGGGTTCATGTGTGTTTGGGTCTCCAGCCTCATTACGTATGCAGTGGAAATTTTTTCTGCTCAGCATTTTATGCACGTCGTGCCAATTTATAAATCATTTTTGTTTGTCTGTTTGCATTTGTTTGTGTTCTACGTGGCGTATACGTAATGTCCTTTCTCACACACATATGTCTAACTGGCTGGCCGTCTTTCTCTCCCCTTCTCTCTTTTTCTCTCAGTCTGCGCGTCTGTAGCGCCTAATATGATTTATTTTAATCATTATGCTAAATGATTTTTTTGTGCCTCATTTTTCATTTGTCGACTTCTGCATCGAGCAACAAAATAATTTTCTCTTCTGCATATTTGAAAATGTACGAGTTGATTAAGTCTGTATCAAGGTATAAAGGATTTGTAGGATATTTACATTAATATTTAGCAGATTCGCTTAGAGCAGAGCAAGTCACAATTCATTTGCAACAACTTTTATCAATCTCTCTCATTCGTCAAATTTTTGGTTAGCTAAAAGCATTTTCTTGTCTCTTGTTATAAATTTGTTCATGTTGCTCCCGTATTTGAGTGCAGTGTTCGTTAGTCGTTTTATTAACCAACAAAAAGAACAACCAATGATCCAGAGAGATTTCTATAGCACTCACAGTGTGCATCTCCATCAAATGACCCGCATACGGTCGAGTCGAAGAGACAGCCCGACAAACCGACAGACAGATAAAGATACGTTAACAGAACTATTCAAGGACACACCATATTACGCATAGGCAACACTTGAGTCGACACATTTGAATAGATTTGAATCTTGTCTTAATATTGGCCAGTCTGACCATCTGTCTGTTCATCTGTCTGACCATCTGTCTGTCTGCCTGTCCGCATGTCTGACTGGTCAGTGGGTTCAGGATTGTTGGACACACCACAAGTGAGCTTGTTGTCCGCTTGTTGCTCTCTGAATAATTTATTAGGCATGTGTTCATGTTTCTGCACTAGGTGTCATCTTCTTGCCCGACGTGTCCACTTATTTTTCGCATTTTTCTCAGTTCTTCCTCTCATTTCTCACTCTCTCTCTTTGTCTCCCTCCCTGCCTTTCTCTCTCTCTTATTCGTCTGGTGGGCAACAAAGTGCGACAAAGTGCTTGCATATTTTATAAGCTCTCAAATGATGCACAAAACATGCGAAAATCATTTGAGATTCCTCGCTCTCCATTTGAAATTCACTTCAAGTTATTCTTCTCTTGCTTTCACTCCATTAATTGGGCACATGATTTGCATAATATGATTGACAGGGAGCATCTCTCAGTCGACATTAATTTAATATGCCTGCACTTTTGAGAGGTCGAATACTTATTGGGAGACCTTTGCCTTTTGTTTTGCCATTCCTCGATATCTCTAGAAATTCCCAAAGTTACTCGTAAAAATGTGCAAAATTTGCACTCGAGAAGATTTCATATCTCTCTGGATGTTTGGATGTTTGGCTGCTGCCTCAAATGCTGTACCTCCTTCTTCTCTTTCTGCTTGGCACAGGAATGCAATCAATTTGCAAATTTTCGCTACTTTGCCGCGTTTGCAAATGTTCAAGTATTTGGCTCCTTAGCATTTTTCGTTGCTGTTACCGGTTATTCCGATTCCCGTTTGCCATCAACCAGAGTGCACGAGTATTTTGTGTTATTTCTACACTTGAGCGCATCGAACGTTGCCAGTTCCCGTCTGTCTGTCTCTCTGTCTGCTGTCGGTCTGTCTATCTGTCTTTAGGACCAGAAACCTGACTTTCCTTGCCGTCTTTGTAGCCAACCCCCATTGGGCTATGCAAATGATGCATGGTTGCCTCTTGGCTCCTAGATCCAGAGAATCTCTCCTGCCATTGCTTTGTTTGTTGCACCCGGGTTTTTGTTTCGGCCAAAAAGGTGCTGAGTTTGGCAAATGGCGTTGTAATATTCGTTGCAATTGAATTGCACAACGCATTCGCACACTTTAAATAAGCCAGGGCCAAGTTATCAGAAATGGTCCATTGTTCATTGGCCAACAGTTGCATCTCTAATGAATAGTAGGCATTCCTTAGTATTTCCATCTCCATCTGCACCTCCACATCTCTAGCCAGATTTTCTATTTTATTTATCTGCTTTTTCTTTCGGCCCCCCATTGGTTTCATTTTATATTTTTTTTATTATCGGCGTTGCATTTTTTCTGCCATGTGTAAAATCGACAAATAATGGATGCCGATGTCTTGGGGTGTTCGAAATGCGCATTTGAATATCAATTGAATTGAATTCTTTGTGCATCTCAGCGCATATTTTGCAGTGGCCATGTGGTTGCCAGGCAATATAGATTCTCTCAGTGTTATGCAAAGGAATTCGTAATGGCTAAGACATCCATCTTCCGTCTCCTTTTCTTTCTCTCTACGGGATATATGCTGCTTCTAATATCATTTCATTTAATAAGTGTGGCACACTTCTCGGCAAACTATGCAATTAATACAATTCACAACTGAACTTTATCGTTAAGTCATAAAACGTTAGCCAAGTAAGCTGATTTAAATACCTGGCACGAATATTGCCAATTATTGCATCAACTCCAACACACTCACACACACACTCATACACACACACACACACACACATTTGTATTTATTTTAGTCTGGCATTTTATTTTGTATATTTGAAATAAATTATTCTGCTCACTCATCAGCATTTTGCGCTGTTATAAACACGTTTTTAATTAAAATTGCAAAAACAGGCAAAACGTAGAGCCGGCAATAAAAGGAAAAACACAAGTTGCCTCCTGTGTGTGTGTCTGAGTGTGTGTAGAAAAAAGAAGAATGTGATGGCAGCAACTTCAATTAACAGAAAATAAAAGGCAATTCCGAGCAGAACAAAGCACTGAGCAGCAGCAACGGAAGCCAAACAAAGCAAACAGACAGACAGACAAAGTTGCCTTTACCGTTGCCTTGGTGCAGGATCAGCAGACGAGGGACGGAGGAGCAGAGGGGAAGTATGACTAGAGGAGGGTGAGAAGAAGGAAGAGGAGGTGGAGGTGGAAAGGGCAGTAAGCACATGCACAGAGAAGGCGCAACAGTTTTAGTGATAAAATGGCAAACACGTAATCATGGCAGTCAGCGAAATATGCGTGCGACACGGTCTTGTCGAGCTCGATCTATGTACTATATAATAATGTAGTCACAGCAGCCACAATAACCATGCACACCCACACACACACACACACCCACATATGTTGACTGTGGCATAAAGCGAACATCGACGCAATAATAAACTGATAACGGCAAAAATACAAATACAAATACAAAAACAGCCCGCATTCATTGCGATTCATTAATTTGACATTCACGTACCGCAGACACCACTCACACACACACTCACACACACAAACACGCACAGCAGTATGACAAACTCGTTGCCACTTAACGGCAGCTTGTGCCGTGGCAAGTGGCACTTTTTGTTCACCTCAAAAATTTGTTTACAATTTTGAGAGCTTTTGTTGTCAATCGAATAATTTGCTAAACAACAGACTCAATGATGGAGTTTGAATTTAACATTCGCCACAAATAAGTAAATCATTATGTATGTATGTATGTGTGCTTGTGTGTGTGACTGCTGTTCATATTTGTAACACTTTAGCCCCTCACGTGCCAAATGAATTGGCTGCTTGTCAAGTTCACTCGGTTCACTTGGCGTCTTTTTCGTGCCATCGGAATTGTCCTCACGTCTAGACATAATTTCTTCAATCATTTATTACCTAATTAAGTGGAAGCATAAATGCCAAGCTCAGCCACCCAGTTTCAGGGGGCGTGGCCAGGCCATTCAGGGTCGCATTGGCTACAGTTCCATCTACATCTGATGTTGTTGGTGTTCCTCTTCTTCTGGGCCATCGCCTTTTGTGTATGTGAATCAACTGGCAGCATTCCAATGATTGACCTTCCCCCTATGTCCTGCCCCATATCAGACTGTATATGTGTGTGTGTGTATTTTTGGCTTTGTCTGTATGTGTTTGCTTGGTTTCTGTGGCTCCTCAAGTGGGGGATACTCGAGTTTAAGGCTTGCCTTGAGCGTGGCAAATGCCTTTGTCTTCGGCTCGTCTTTTGTTCCATGTAAGCAAAGTCGTCTCAGGGCATTGTGTGAATTTTGTTCATTTTTTTTATATTTTCATTTTCATTCTCTTTTTCTAGCTTTTCCTTGCTGTTGTGGCTACGTTCTTTTTGTGCTGCTGTTGTATCTTTTCTTCTGTTTGCTGTGAACAAAATGCCGCTTCAATATTTTTTTCGCCGCTTCTCATTGTTGGCCCATTGTTGTTCGGTTCAATTGTGTCACAGCTTTGATAGTTGCCTGCTTTTTTGGGGGTCAATAATGAAGTACACAGCGAAGAGCATTGACAACTAGAGGTAGAAAAACTGTTCAACTTATAGATATCCTGTGCTGAGTACAGGGTATTTGCTAGTCGCGTTGTTTGCTCCCGAAATTATAAATTTATGCAACTGTTATTGACATTTAAATTGAAATGTTTGTTATTTCAATGCATATACTAAAAATAGGTGCAGATATAGGTACTTACTTTGTCATTTCGCTTTCTATTCAGCTCTTTAGAATGGACAGACAATGTTTATTTTTTATGTTTCATAGTTTTTATTATTTTTCTGTTTGTATTTATTTTTGTTGCTTTTACAATGTTTCATTATAAATGTGCCACGCGATTTACACTTCTGCTTGGCTTTCTGTTCTCTTTTCATGGACAAACACAAAGCCCTTGACATACAAACCTTTCGTATCGTATCGTATCGTATCTATCTCTTACTTAAGTACCATATTTTTCTATATTTTTCCATATTTTCTATTCTTCTTATTATGTCGTTTTTAGTTAGCTGTCGCTGCGCTTAACTCGAATTCCTCAACTTAATTGAAACTTACAAGTATAATTATTCCTCATGCATATTTTAACTTTTCATTATCATTTAACATAGATTTAAGCTACATTCTCTATATGCAGCTAGCTTGTCCCTTAGTATCTAGTTGTAGTTGTAGTTTTACTTTTCTCTTTCATTTTTCATTTAATCGGTACTTTACATTGTAGCTACGCCTCGTGCTGTGCTGACCTGAGAGCACAATGACAAAGTAATCGGGGTATGAACAATAATAATATTATTAAAGCTGATAGATATACATATCGTACATGCAGATACCAGATATCAGTTAATCTGATTAGTTATTGACACTGTAGAAAGTGTATCCTGTAACCTCTTCTAACAAACGAATTCCTTTTCAAGTACTTGTCGCAGTTGCTGGCAAAGAGATTGCAGGTACTTACTTTTGCGAGACTGTCAATGACTACACTTTAATCGCATTGATTAGCTGTAAATTCTTCTAATATTAAGTAGCTACAAGCAGGTTCTCTCTTAGGGAATTATTTGAGTGCATTGCCGGATGCCGAATGTTGAGTAATTGATTTAGTTATGTTTTGTATATTTATTTAGGGTATATTTACTCATCTTTTTATATATATATAATTTAATTATGTTTTGTTTTTGCTGTGATTAGATATTTTTCTCTATCAACTATTATAGTGTCAACAGTGGTATATTTTGCAATATAATCGAATCGATTTATGCATACTTTTTGACTAAATTGAATTCTCTAACTGAAGCATAGGCTAGGGTGCACCAATAGCATTATAACATATGCATAGGTATATATGTATATATATATATGCATAGGCATACGAGTATATATGTTTATGTTTAGGTATATCAAGTTAGCATGTATAAATATGAATATATAACACATATCGCCATGTATATGCATTAAGGAAGACATTTTTCATGATTGTGACCATTTTTATTCAGCGCACTTTACACTTTACTCTCTTTCTCTTTCTCTTTCAAATTGGAATGCATGAGGTTTTGATGCCGCCCAACGCCTTTGTCAAATGGTCAAGCTTAGGCTTAGTGTGTGTGGTGTGTGTATTTTTGAGAATGACACTCAATTTATATTCATGGAATTTAATATTTCTCCTAGACTTATTTACAAAATCTATTAGTTTTTACATACATATTTTACTTTAAGGCGCAACTTAAGACGGGTTCAATGTACAATAACTATAATTAAATGTTTCTATTTGGATCAATAATATTTATATTTTAAGTTTATAGTTTTTAATTCATTCATTT
The DNA here is from genome assembly GCA_035043635.1 of Drosophila rellima. Lineage (NCBI taxonomy): Eukaryota > Metazoa > Arthropoda > Insecta > Diptera > Drosophilidae > Drosophila > Drosophila rellima. The sequence continues at coordinate 3,035,456 of JAWNMV010000811.1, read as the reverse complement.
GATTTGTGTATATCGTTGTGTATATATTTGCATGTACATATGTATATAGAGGTATGTACAAAGGGTCAGTTTATACGACATTCTTTCTGTGTATATTTAGGTGTTCATTTTGATATGTTCTGTTAGTATCTTATAAAATCAATTATTTATTTAATTTATTTACAGCGGAAAAGTAAATAGCAAATAAAAGAATTGCATGAAACCTCTTCAAAGAAACTCAATAAATGAAAAATATATTGAAATGCCAGGAAAGGAAACCGTAATTCATCTTACTTTTCGAAATGATATTAAACGAATCAATGGCATAAAAATAAATTAATAATAGCATACAAAAGTATCACTTTGATTTTAAATATGTAGTATGTAAACAGTTAAAGATATGAATCGGATAAAGAGGGAGGATCGTCAATATGTTCAAGTATTTTGTATACCTTTATCGTATAAAACACTAGCTACTTGTATTCTCTCCATATACATATGTAATAATATAGATGTAAACCTTAAAGTGATACCAAGTCTATGTACACGTTTCACTGTCAATTATCGATATCAATATAAATATAGTTAAATTTATCGCTAGCCTCTAACTGTAATTATTTATCATTATTATTATAGTTTGATATTTTCAATTATTATTAAGATAATTATTATTTAGACAGCAGTTTTTATTTTGGTTTTGGTTTGAGTATATAAAGATAATCGTTATCGTTAGTCGAATAGTTTATCAATTACTTGATGTCTCATCCCACAAATGTGAGTATGTATCAAAAGTAAGAGCACGTTCTTCAAGTTAACAACAAAGCGCCCAAATGTTTGCCAACACGAAGCTAGCACCTAAAAGTATACAACACATTTTGCTAATTAATCATACTCGTATGTAGAAGCCTAACTCTAAAAAACTCACATTTAATGCTGCTGAATTTGCCGAGCTCTATGCTCGGTATAGGTTTATGTAGCTACATTACATACACACATCCAAATAGATATCGCCTACACATTTTTTGTTCATCTTTTTCCTAAGTATACATTTAATTAAGTAAGTGTATCGTTATCGTATTTAGTGAGAGCATCGCTCTCAGCGCCGAAATTCCCGCCCGTTTGACAGACCCGCCCCAATCCCAAATTCCCTCCACAGTTTGTTGCTTGCTTACAAATAAACTACATACTCGCTGCGCTGACTCCTTTAGCTGCTACTGCTGCTGCTGTGTCATGTTGCGAGTACATTGCTCATACGCAGCGTGCCACGGACGGTAACTGCCACTGAGAGCAGCAGGAGGGAGAGAAGGTGGCTGGCCGCTGTCTGTTGGCCATGGCCATGGCCACTTCGAGCCGCGCTCGTGCTTTCCGGCCAGACAACATCGACTTCAGACATTTTGAAAATGCTGAGCAGTCGGTGGGATTGTAGCTCATTGTGCTCGGTGTTGATGTGATGACTGATGGTCTTCAGTATCGCGGTGCATTCGTCCTGCAAGCAGACAGATAACCAATAATAGTATACGATGGCCTTAATATAACTGCTACCTGGTGCTGTTGTCAATGCTAAATAAAGTAATAAAACTACTCGGAATAATAATACAAACCTTCTCTTTGCGCAATAACTCGATGTCCTTTTGCTTGCCATCGTGTGGCAGACGAGCGGCTATAATGATGTTCTCCTCTGTCATATTGAATAGCGTCAATGTGCATTGTGTCTGCGGGGCAAAATCAGCGGATTGCAATTAATATTTGAGTAAGTCGCAACAGAGCGAGAGAGGGAGAGAGCGAGAAGAGAGTCTCTGAAATTGCCCGCTGGCTTCTTACCTGATTATTGATGTAGGTCGTCACGTATTGCTGCAAGGCGCGAACCGCATCCTGTACTCCGAGGTTGGTGTGAGGTCGTAGTAGAGCCTCGTCGGCGGCACTGTAGCCGAGCAGCAGAAAGACGCCACCTGCCAAAGCACAAAGCATATAACATAGTATGTCATAAATCTCGAAAATACTATATATGATTTACTCGACCAACTGTCTCAGCTGTGCATCGAGGGAGCATACAAAAGCACGTAAGTGCAAGAGAAAAAAAAGGGAGGAAGGAATGAGAGAGAAAGGGAGAGGGAGTCACGCAGCCTTGGACGTCTTTTGTGAGACTGAGTCAAAGAAGCGACAAAGTGCACCTGGCAAGTGTGGCATAAGAATAGCATCAGCTATAGTTTCCCTTCATCTTCTCTCAATGAAAAGCTCTTTAAAAATACTGTCAGCCTCATGCAGAATTATTCGTACTCGTCCACATTAAAAAAAATATGAGCTAGTGTAGTTTTGTTCTACAAATGTTAAGTTTGTTATGTTCTATTGTTCTTGAGCTATGACTGGTTTGTGACTTAATTGTCCGATTGCTATTTGTACTAAAGTTATAGATATTTGTGTCCTTAAATTAGTTCGATTCGATTTTTCTCAGACTAAAATTTATCCAGAAACGTACTTAAAGTATTTCAGGAAAATCATATTCGAACTTGAGTATACCTTGTTTAAGTACGGAAATCTTAATGTTTTTCTGAGTGTATATGTTGCATCAGTTGATGGACCTGCCCCGTGGCAGTAACTGCAAAATGGAGCAAACTTGGCAGCTCCGCTTCGTCATTGCCTGTCGCCGGCGATAATCGTAAAGTGCTCAACAGAAAACAGACTACTGAACACAGAGTACAAAGCACAGAGCACAGACAACACAGAGCAATGAAATTTATACATAAGTATAATGGAAGTGACGACGCATCAAACGAATGGAAACTGCATTTGGTTAGAGGGGAGAGGAAAATGTTAAGGAGGGAACGAGGAAAAGGCAACTAACCTGGCAATATGTAATCCCCGAGCGGTGGCTTCATGCAGATGAAACGTCCCGAGTAGCAGAGGCAGCGGCCACGGAACGCCTGATAAGCCGGCGAGGCGTGACTGTAAAAGGCGAGGGCGGTGCGACAGGGTGCAAAGGGCACGCACAGGGCGTGACAGGTGAGAGTTAGGGAGTCGCCGCAGCTGCACAGTTCGCTGCACTCGGCGTCATCCAAGGAGTAGATCTGCAAGTAGAGATGATGATGCCTTCAACTGTAGCCAACTGGCAGTGGTAGAGCTACCAATTTGCTGGGCATTATATTACGCATTCGCCCTGTTGCAGCTACAATTCAGCACTAATTGCATTGCACTTGCTGCAAATTGTTGCTGGCAACACGTAACACAAGCAACAAAACAGAGCAGGGCAAGTGAAAAGAAGAGTGGCCAAAGTGCATTGTTGCTCTTGCTTTCGCTTATGTTTTCATTTTTTTTTATATTTCCTTTATTTTCCATGTTGTATGCGTTGCGTTTACGTTTCCCTGGCCATTTTCATCGTGGTGTTGTTAAATGTGGTAATATCTTTTCGTTTGGGCACGTGCCGACACGTAAGCCAGGCATAAACACACACACACACACACTTATGCACATACACTCGCACACACACACTGATACAGCCTCAACTGGCTGCGTGTTTGCAACTTTAAGTTGTTCGTTTGTTTTGCCTGCAGTTGCTCTGCGCACTTTTAGTTATGTAAATGTATTTTAATAGCACTTTTTGAACTTCGTTTGAATACAAAAGAAAAAAAAACAACAAAAAAAAACAATAAGAAAATTTTAAATAAATTTCGCGGGCGTGCTAGGAAAAAGTTGTGACCCGTTTTGTACTATAAATGAAAGCATTTTAATTGCCGCAAACTGTTGACGATTTATGGCATTAGTTGCTTAAATGTGCTCAATGCCAGTTACCAGTTACAGATTCTTTATGTTGAGAGAGGACTGTAAAGCCTTGTGACTTACCCGCTTGCTGCTGCCTTCGCGTATCAGTTGATCACTTTGATGTGGGCGCTGCACCACACAGTTTCCTAAAAAACGGAGATGGTGAGAGAGAGGGAAAGAGAAATCTATTAGCACATTATTAAGCAAATGAATTGAGCTCCATATACCAGGCTGACACATCTGTAATAAACGCAAAAGCCGCCTAATAACTAAGGCTTCTTGTTGACAACAGCAAAAAAATATGTGACAATTTATAAACATTTCACATGGCTGACAGGATGACGAGCCAGTCTGCAAATACCCACCATCACCCCCAATTACCCCCCACAGGCTCTTGTCCTTTTTTCACTCTCTTGTGCGTTAGCTCGTTTCATAATGTGTGTGAGTATGAGTGTGAATATGTATGTGAATTGTTTGCCAACTCGTATATACCATGAGTACGACGTATACTCGTTTGTATGTGCGTGGACTGTTGACGAGGTGGCTTAACTGTTTGGCCGTAAAGTGTGTTAATTGTTGGCCTGGAGGCAAATGTAAAGTGTTGGCCAACAATAGAGCTAACGAACCTTATACCTAAGTCTTTTTACTAGCCCCCAGGCGCAAAAATTCGGTTCACAAAATCTTTTCAAAAACTTTGCCAATAAATCGTCTTGCAAATCTTATTTACATTTTTAATTAATATTAAACTTTTGACTAAAACGAGCACGGGTCAAAGTTTGCATTAAATAAATAATTGAACAATGTGTGTTGGCCAAACAAAATTATTTATATTGCAAAATACTTAAGCGATGCCTTTCAAAACTCCGTTGCTTTCCTTTCCACACCCACAAACTGAACTAAATCAATTATAGATGAGACATGCAAACTGTGAAACTCGACGCTGTTCACTAACTAAAAACAACAACGATTCATGCAAAATGCAAACACGCGATTGTCCCAATGGTCCAAATAATTACAGCCCAAATACATACATCTAAGTATACATACATGTATATAATGTATATATATGTAAACAAGTCCATTGACAGGCGACGTGTGGCAAACAAACAAATATATTTGCATTTTTAATGAAATTTCTAAATAGTTTTGCTCTGTGAAATGTACAGTAATCGCTTGTCGGAAGTATTTAATAAATTAAAAAATTGTGTACTTATTTAAAGGGACTTTTCAAAATATCTTGGCCATAAAGTGCAAACATAAGGGTCATTTACGATTAATTGCCACATGAGCCAAAAAACAAACTCATTTCCGGTTGATGGTTACACGCACACACACACACACACACACAAAGGCCATGCATACATGATCCTGCATTTTAAATGAAACTTACAGTCATACTTCATACTCAAATATGTACAATTCATGCGACGTTGAGTTGTTGTTTCAATTAGCCACAGAACCACATCAACCACATCAATTATGTTGAAAATTTAAAAACGGAAACGAGATGGCAGGACAGATTATAGGGCACTGATATCCTGAGTCCCTTGACAGACACCCGCTAATTGTGATAAAATGCAAAACTTCAAATGACAACCTTATTAACCTAATCAGCTGAATGTTACCCACGTAATTTGTGAAAGGCACAACTGAAAAAGGATACCGGTATTTAACCGGAAATGCGGTAATACCGAGTACTTTTAGTACATTTATGGGTGCCACGCTCACTCCACTTCCCTTCAAACTGTCTCCCCAAAATGGAGGCCAGATGCTTTTACTTACTTGGCGGCTGCGTTGTTGTTGTGGTTGCCATTGTTGTGGTCGTTGTGGTTGTCGGCTCTGTGATGCTGTAGCGGTGCACAATTTCAGTTGTTTCCATTTGGTCAACGAAAATTACTCGATCATCGTAATCTGCGCCCTGTCGGCCAAGGCCACCGTTTTGGCCACTTCCAGCTCCATTTCCATTTGCATTTGCATTTCCATTTTTCTTACCCTGCCGGTGATGGTCACCTTTCCCATTACCGTTGCCATTCGCATTCCCCTTGCCCCCGTGGCCATGGCCATTGCCGTGTCCATTGCCGTGTATATTGTCGTGTTCATTGCCGCCATGATAATCGTCATTTCCGCCATTTCCGCTTGCATCGTTTCCGCTGTGCAACGGCACCGAATCGGGCGGATCGAGATAATTGTGCTCCACCGATGCTGGCTCTGATTTCTCCTTTGCCTGCTCGGATATCATGAGTTCAGATTCGGATTGTTGTTCCGTGGTTTTTTCAATTTTATACCCAGCAGTTATTCATTTTTATTTATTTATTTGCATTTCATTTTTGTGGTTTTTGTGGCGCATTGTTGGAATTGTTGTTGTTGGGTTGTTAGCACGGTTGATACATGAAAAGAAGATGTTAAAGGTTTTTTTCAATGTGAATTCGAATATTTCTCTGTGCTGCGTTTAATCTTTCTGTTGCTGTAACAGAAACGACAACAGCAACAGCAACATTAACAAAAAGGAGCAACTGTAGCTGCAGTTGCAGCTGGAGATGGGAAAAAAGTGATTGCTTTGTCGGTTTGAATTCATAGTCGGACATTGGGTCATATTGTGCGCTTGGCTTTTCAACTCTCAGCAGTCACTGATTGAGTGCTGATTGGAAAACAGACCAGTTGATGGATAAATGGATGGATGAATGGAATGGAAGGAGACTGTACTGAGATCGGAGATTAACTGCGGCATGGGCAATGGTTAATCGGATTGACAGGGCCGACTGAGACTAACTCAGGCTCACAATTAGTTGGCCTATTTGTGTTACCTTGAAGATATGTGTGGCCGGTTTCCTTGCCGTTTGCTTAGGCTGTAAACTGGTCGTTGTTGTTGTTGTCGTCGGTGGCGGTTGTGGCGGTGGTGGCGGTGGTGCACGCGTTGTTGTTGTCGTGGTTGTGGTTGTCGTCGTCGTTGTGGTCGTCGTCGTGAGGAAGCCCAACTCGGCCAGCCGCTTCATATGAAAGTCCTTTTGGGCCTCGACTATAACATGGCGTTAGAATTTCACAATTTCAGCATTGCAATATGCAATTACATAGTTGTCCAGTTCAACTCACCCACACAGGGATTCAGCCAGAGGAGGCGACGCCACCCGACGCACTGGTAGGCGTGTTGTGGATCCGTGCCCTGGCAGGCACAGGTGGTGCGCAGCATGGTGCCCAGAATGCCAATCATGGCGGTGCGACAACCACTGGGACGGCCGGCACACTTCTTAGTTACGCTGTCCACGGCACAGGCCTGCTCGTAATACTCCAGCTTCAGTCTGCACCGATTAAACGGCATAAAAAACAGGAAGAGAGAAATTGAGAGAAGCAGATGATGATGAGGAGGAAAATCAGAGAGTGTTAACATGTGTTCCCTTGGCTGCTTGTCAGCTAGTTGCAGTTATCGTCATTGTTGTCCGCCTGTCTGTCTGTCTGTCTGTCTGTCTGTCTGACTGTCTATCTGTGAATAAGAGTCTCGTTACCTGCACTTCCAACTTGGCTGAGTCTGAGATTGATGCCGTGCAATTTGTGCTGGAATTACTCTTGCTACGGTATTCTACTGCATTTTATGGTACTGCAGATGTTTCCTCTACCACAAAACGGCTACAAAATTTATGGCATCAGGTTTACGACTCACTCTATATCCCCCTCTCTCTGCTACTTCATGCTTCTTTAACTTGTCTGTTTGTCAAGTCTTTGTTGCTGCATTATTGCCAATGTGGCGTATGCGTAATATGCAAAATGGTCTCCAATTCAAAGCACCGACATTGACATCTCAATCATTTTAATCAATGTGTGTTAACTTTGAAATTTGGCCAGCTTATTGGTCAACTATTATATATAGTACGTTCAAATCAGTTCAAGGTTTGCGGTTACAGCATAATTTCAGCTTATATATCATACTCTCCACTCAATAATTGCATAATTACAGCAGCCTTTGTGCTTAGCCGAGAACCATATTAATGTTAATGATATGTTATATAAATGCCGTCCAGCTTGAACTTGTGCTCTATAGTAAAGTTATGCAAAGGCAATCGCAATGCATTTAAAGAGGTTCGGCACGTGACACGACGTTAAGGAAGCCATTGGAGATGTAATAAAACAATTTCAACCCTCTCCCAGACCAGACCGATGAGGCAACCTAACAAATGTGGCTCCCTTAAACAATGCAAGTTGCACGTGCCTGCATATATACGAGACGCACAACGCGTCGTATACATAATAAGTCAACACAAGCTCGATGACTGCAGTTGACTTGCTTTACACATACATATGAACATACTCTTATTTATGTTGTAGGCAGCGCAGCATAGAAAATGAGCGTCATTAGTGCAATTTAGTTGTTTACCAAGGCAAGTGAGATTCACTTAAAAGGCAATTAATTTTCACAGCCACAAGCAAGAGAGGCAGAGGCAGGGACAGAGACACATTCACGTACTCTGCGGTTGTTCAGGCGTAACATGACAACAAACACACACCCCCAACACACACACACACACACACACACACACACACACACACACACACACACAAATACACACACAAACCATGGCTGCATCGTATTTATCACTTAACTTTGTGTTTGACACATTCGCGGCCTGGCTTCAAGTTTGGCTACCAACTGAAGTGCCGAAACTGCAGCTCCATCCTGGTTAGATGCTGTGTATGTATGTGTGTTGTGTGTTGTGTGTCTCGTGTTGTGTTTAATGAAGAGCCAAGCCCAAAGTGGTAATTTAACGCCCTGTTTGACTCTGACGCGGATTTGCGGCTGATAACCACCAAAAATGTTGTTGCGGCAACAACTTGAGCTCCCTTCTTCTTCTTCATCTTCTTGTTGCCTCTTGTCAGTTTAATGAGTTTGTCTAAAATCATCAACGGCATCAAAGTTGCCTTTGCTGTGGCTAAAAGCACGTGTAATTCAATCTGCACATGAAATTCAATTTTTGTTTAATTGAATTGCAGTTAAAATTGCTTAACACCCAGACAGACACACACCTATACACACACACATGCTCTCGCACATAGACAGAGATTAAAACGAGCTACGGATTTACATGCGTTTCGCATATTTCCGCTTCCGTTTAGCGAGCATTTGAATTATGGACACGGGCGCCGTGAATGGACTTTAACAATTTGACCCACCTGCACTCGCGATCCTCTTTGCAGTTGTCGGCCACCACGTGGCACGCTGGCGGTGGATGGTAGTAAATGCCATTGGAGCTGGCTGGATTATTGTTATCAGGAGGCCGCTGGGCGCAGACGGGATGCAGTTTTTCCTGTGCAATCATGCACATGTCGTGCCGATTGCCGTTCTGCTGGCTCGGACTATTATTGTTGTTGCTGTTGCTGTTTGTGGTTTTTCTGAAAATGGACAATGGACAAGGGACAATGGGCAAAAAGAGGGAATGAGCATGCTCTGATTCTGAACTACTGCTGCCACTTACTTGCATAGACAAAAGGCAATGTCCAGGCTCAAGTCCTCGTGCGGTGCTTTGTAGAAGGACTGCAGTGATGTCATGCACGCATTGCGATTACAACGATGCAGCTCGCAATGCGTCAGCATTGGTTGCAGTGACGATGAGCAGGCCTGATCTTCTCGGCAGCTATCCAATGCTGTATGGCAGGTACTCTGTCGGATTCATGGAAATGAAAATGGAAATGAATTTGCATTGTGCTGTATACAAAATGAAAAAGGCGCTGCAACATATTCAGTGCATTGTCTATACCCTGGAGAAAGAAGAGGGGCTGGGGCACGCCCACTCGTGCCGCAACTTACCTGAAAGTGTTGCTTGATTATTTCCGTTGAGAGGTCAACTTCGACATCCTGACCACCTGCAGCAAGCAGACGTGCCCAAGTGAGCATTGCATTTGAGTTTGTTGAGTTAAAGTTGAATTTGCGAAAACCAAAAATGAGAAACGAGTTCGAGTTCGAGTTCGAGTACGAATATTCGCCAGAGTATTCAACATCGTTTGCCACAATTGTAACCGCAGTGAGTGTAGAAAAAGGTTTAAAGAGTTCCATTAGTTATCGTCTTATACAGTAAATGCTATGCTAATACTTTTAGTTCGTACTGTTTGAATTTAGTTTTTTAAATGGCCACTCAGACTGCGTCCCCCCACATGAAGGAATCGATTTTACTCATATTTGTATATATTTCTATTTCAGTTATTCACACTAATTAAATTGTTTTTTCCATATGCCAATTGTTGCTATTATTGCCTCAAATATTGACAGTTATTTAGCGGCATATTATTAATTAATATTGCTTTTTGTTATTTTTGTTGAATGACAGATTTATTTATTATTACTATTGCATTAATCACTAACTAATTAAGATATTAACGTGCATATTTGATGCGAATATTTCGAATGTTAAATCGAGCTTATCACAACATTTATGATTCTGGGTTTATTTAGAGCTCTGTTAATTCATGGGATAGATGGTCAATAATTCCAATTAGAAATTATTATCCAGAAGATGATGATGATGAAGAGTAAAGCGAGGGGATTTCGCATCAAGTTGGGGGGCAACAGCTGGTGCCATTTATCGATTACATTTTAATTAACCAACTTGTTGTTGGATGCTCTACTCATTGCCATGATTAAGTACATTAAAGCCCAAACCCAAACCCAACCCCAACCCAATCTGACCGGACCCCTCCCGACCAACGCAGATCCACCAATAAATTATGGAAAGAATCGAATGTGAACCGAAATAATAAATAACGAAATTAATAGCAAATACATATATATATTTTGTAGGTATATTTTTCAAATTCGTTGCCAACAAACTTGATGGGGCGTTCAATGGGGGACTCAATTTATACTTTCAACTTTGAATCGGAGGGGGAAGAGGAAGGAGCGCAGACTGTTGTGGTGAGCAGCAGAGCTACAGGTGCAGCGGGGGCTGCGGGGGTCTGATCAAACACAACTAAATACTAAAGTTATACTCAATATCCATATTGTAATAGTATTTCAATATTATATTTAAATAGATTTGTCGGCCTTTAAGACTACGACCTACTCATTAGATTAGTATTAAAATAATTAAGGGGATTCGCCAGGAGCAGCGGTTACTAACGAATCGAGTAGTCTTTTCAGTGTAATCTGTGAAAGTGTGTGTAATAATGTGTATCTCTGACTAGCCAACATTTTGCCGACTGGGATACATGAGTCAATGGAAATGTTGTTTGAATGAGAACTGACTGTAGTTTATTCTGGCTACTTAATATAATTAACGGTTGTCTTCGTGTTATTTTGTGTGGAATTCAAAAAAAGATAAGAAATCTGTCAATGCACGCAAAGCGAAGAGGACGAAACGAAATATACAGAACAAGAGCGCAAAAAATACGAAAATAATAAAGAAGAAGCACAAAACAAATATGGGCAGCTGCGATGCAAAATGAAACTTATGAAAGAAACAACATATAAATTAAAAATAATCGAATTTATTTTGGCCACCTGTGAGTCGAATTCTGTTTTCAAAATATCAAAAATAAGTATCGCGCTGATCTGAGTCTGTTGTTTATTGTATAGATTGAGATTTGTTTCCATTGACAATTGTTTGCTTATCTTTTTTTTTGAGGATGAAATTGTTTAAGTCTTTCTGTTTTATGTAATTTCTATACAATATTTAATCGATTTGTATGAATTTATGAAGTTTTTGTTCGTCGTGTTTTATTTGTTGTTATTTAAGTTGAACACGCAACATATGAAACGTATGGTAAAAAATTTGCATTGTAACAAAATTGTTGAGTTTAAAATGAAATATTTGTAACGAATGTTGTTGTACTTAGTAGTTGAATTAGTTGTGATTGTAACTGTAACTGTAATAGTTATTGTTCTTGTTTCAAAAACAGGTGCATCGAAAAATTTGTTATAAAAAATGTGCTAGAATTAAATGTAACAAAAATTATTTTTCAGCTTTTAGTTTTGGTTTTTAATGAATTTTGTTTTTAGAACGGGCTTCTCATTTATATTAGTCAAGAGAATGTACATTTCTGTTTTAAATATATATATAAATATATTAACAATTTATACACTTTTGGCTTTTCTTAATAGAGTTTCTTAGATAAACAAAATGACAAAACAAAATTCATTGTAAGAAATTCTCTTAACGAAGCAATCTTATTAGTTTTTGTTGTATTTTGATTTTAATTTTGGAAAATTTTTAAAACATTTTGAAAACAAGTGGCAAGCTACATACGAAAAAAAATTGAACTAAAAATATATTTAGTTATATATAGGCAGTTCATGATAAAGTAAAGTAATAATTGATTTTGATAATATTATATTTATAAGAGTATATAAAGGTATGTATATACGAGTATATAGGCAGTCTTCTTGTTACTGTTTGATATTTATAAAAGTTTAGCAAATGCCAAAAATTATGCACAAAGCCAAGACGAGCTCGGAGCGCGCCTGTCTCATTTTATTTTTTATTTGTTAACGTGAAATAAAAAAAAGGAACTGTTAAAATTTGATACTTAAAGATTTACCTGCAACGGGGTGTGTTAGTTACAGGGGACGACACAACACGCGCAAAATGTCAAAAATATGTTAATTAAAATAAAGGAATTCGTTAACAAAATAATTACAAAATTCTACCTATCGGGTGATGTTTAAAAAATCACAACAAACCGTTTTGCCTATGAATTCATTATTGTAGTAATTATTATTGTTTGCTGCTGTTTTTTCTGTATTTTCTGTTTCTGTTTGATTATTTGATTGTTCTTTTTTTTTTTTGGTAGGTTTGCCTAGATTTGTGGTCATTTATTTATTGATTACGTTCATGCTAATACATGTACACATACTTTGGTAGTAAACACCGGCATTTCCGTTTCCGTTGCCATTGCCATTGCCATTGCTGTTGCCATTGGCGTAGCCGTAGCCCGTATCAACGATATCGAATGGCGACTCATTTCCGGCGGCTGCCGATGCGCCCGCTGCCATGTGGCGCTGATGAAAGCCGCTTATATTGAACGGATAGCTGAGCACACCGTGCAGCGAGTTGGACACCGAGCCCGGATAATTATAGCTGTTCGCCCCGCCGCCCGTCGCTATTAATGGCGTATCAATAAGCGCCAAATTATCATCGAAGATTCTCTGATGCAATTTCTCGTCCATGCCCAATATTCTTACTGGAATTTTATAAGTAGCAAGAAGAGAGAGGGTAGAATTGTTGTTGTAGTTGTACAATTGGCTTTTACTTATTTTTGATGTTGTTGTTGTTGTAGATACGAGTAGTTGTTGTTGTAGATATTTTTGTAGTAATTGTTTTTGTAGTTATTGTAGAAGCTACACAGCAGTGATTTGAAACACAGCAACGTTTTGGGCATCCAATCAATTTGCATAATTTTCAATTCTTTTTTTTTTAATTTCTTGGCGTTTCTTTTAAGTTTATAAATTAAAAGAAAATTGGTATAGATATAGGTGTGTTTCCATTGAGTTGCATGGACTTTTAAAACTCTTAAACTAAATAAACCATAAAAAAACTTAAAGTGTTTGAAGAAAATGAAACAGAGCGAAGAATTCACATGGACAGTTCAGGAAAATTGTGCGTTTCTTGTGCGTCTAGAAAAACATTTGTGCGAGTGGGGACATGTAACATTTGTAAGCAATCATATTCACAAATAATTACATATTTATAAAAAGTGATTGAAAATAAGTTACCATCAGATATTTGTCGATTACAAGAATAACAAGAAATTTCAAGTGATTGTTCTGTGATGCGTATGTATATTTATAAAATAAAGCTAGTTGTAAAACGTGTGATCAGTGAGCTTTATGGGATTCAAGCTCATTGCGCTAATTTTGTCTTATTTATGTTGTTTAATGTGTGCTAAATTTTATTAAATCGTTAAAAGCATCTTAAAGCAAGTGTTATTGGGGTATTGAACCATGCTATTGTTCAACCGATTTTCAGCTCGATTTTGCCAATTGCTTATTGTGCGGTTCGTCGCGGATCGATTGTAATTGCGGGGTGCTGTTTCCGCTATCAATGTCATTGGCAATGCCAAAACAGACACACACCATGTGCTGTGTGGGTGTATGTGTGGATGTGTGTGTGCCTTTCAAATGTCATGCGCTGTTAGAGCGTTCAAATGGTAAACGTTTCAATGGAGACGTTTTGCAACCAAAGCAACATTTGCTTATCTCACCAGGCGCACACCGAAGCGCGCTTCATTTGAGTCCTGGCAATGCTGGGAATGCTCAAAGGATACAAGGTTACCCCTCGATGCTTAAGCTGGGGGGTGGCAGGAGGTCAAGGCGACACGCTAAACGGCAGGGATTTGCCAAGTCGAGAGACTTGTGCGTCTCTTACTGTCTGCGATTCGTCTTTATGTTTGTCGCTTATTTTGCCGAGTGCAAATATTTGCGAAACAAACTGCGAGGGAGCTCCACAAAATGACGGTATCTAAATCGGAATCCTCTCTGGGCGGAGGAGAAGTTGGAAGTAAGATTAGCGCAGTTTGTTAAGTGTTATCGCATATGTAAGCAGTTGTCGTCAAGTGGATCTATCTCCTTCAATATTGCGTATACGCAGTGTACGCCCTCTTATAAATGTAAGTACTTAATGTAAACACGTATTTCTATGAATGTTTGTGTGTATAATGTGATGCAGTCTATTGCACATTTATTGCTTAAAATGAAAGTCATTCATTTGATTATTTCATTAAGCAGCGGAACATTCAGGGCGATTTATGTCTATGATTGTTGTTGCACAAATGCGAATTGTCCACTTTAAAGCAGCAGAAAAATACATATGTACATACAACTCGCAATCATTTAGCAAATGGCGCGAAATAGAAATTGTTGTTGAAACTCATAAACAACAAAAATAAATTTCAGAATGTGCTGTAATTTCAAATTGAAACTCAGTGCGTTGCTATTTTATATGAGAGTGTGTGTGTGAGTGTGAGTGTGGGTGTGACACATCTGGACAAGTGAGTCTCGGCGGGAATCAGTGGTTGCCATGCCCTAATTTGTATCTCATACACAAACTCACACAGGATATGCATCGGCGCGCAGACGGGACGAAGTGTTGCAACAATGTGGATTGTGCAGCATTATGAAAATATTTATTCCACGCAAACATTCACCATGCCAAATAGGTGTCCCCCTACTTTTAGTTATGAGTATTTCTCGGATATTTTTGCTGTTGTTTTTGTTGCGCAGACAAATCGCTTTAATTGTTTTCACTACTGCTTAATTAAATTTTCAAATTGTGCGTTTGGCATTATGTGATTTACTTTGTTTTATTTTTAATTTTTGTTTATTTGTTTTAGGTTGCATATATAAAAATTAATGCAGCTATTGAAAAAATTAAAAATTGAAATCGACAAAAATAACAATTAAATCTAAATTGCAATCTACAAAAATGTTTCGTTGAATATTTATCTATCTCGTTTAGTTTGGGTTCTAATTTTGGCTCTCGTCAATTACCAGAATCAGTAAGTAACTATTGTTGTTGTTGTTTGTTGTCTTGCAACAATGTGTGATTACAATGTGTTATTGCTGTTGTCGTTCTCATGTGAATAAACGCAAATAAGTCGAGTGCATATAAATTTCTATGAGGCGATGCTTTCGCATTGCATGTGACATGCATAAATATTTGCCAATATTTGCATTCATTCACAATGTGTGTGTGTGTGTGTGTCCCACAGCTGTGTTGGCAAATGAAGTAACCGAGTGTAGAGCACAATGCGAGCAGCACTAAATTTATAACCCTTGTCAGCAGATGGCCAACAGAATGCCGCATTGCATGCAAAAACAAAAGGTTCAGCATCGATGATGATGATGATGATGATCATGATAATCAATATGTTGATGATGATGATGATGGATGGCCAATGACAATGGCAAGTGAAATTTGTGGCAATAAATACGAGTGAAGTGCACAAAATGTGTAACAATCAAAATGCCAAATACTGCGAGGGCCAATCGATGCGTATTAACATTATGCGACATGCAGGGAACGAGACTCAGATAAAGATAAATGCGCATCAATGCATCTTCTGTCAGTGTGTATCTGTGAGCGTGTGCCTGTGTGTGTATGTGTGAATGAGATTGTTGTAAATAAGCAGCAGCAACTGAATATAATACACATAATAGATGCCAATAGCAAACGAAAAGCCACCGTGTAGTGTGTAAAGTGGAGAGTGCAGAGTTCATATCGGATATTGTACTTAGTTAACTTTTTGGGAGGATCTGATTTGGCGCTGGGGCAAACACCAAAAGCACAAACAAAATGCATATTTATGGCACTTGTGTGTATTGCTAGTCTGTGTGTGTGCATTACTTTAACTGCAAGTGATTGTTGTGGCAGATAGCCATAACTATGCTCCAATAGCTATTGCAAATGCCAAGAACAAGACAGCAGGCGGTAAACAAACGGCGTGGCATACAACAAACAGGCAGTTGCAGTTGCAGTTGCAGTTGCTGTGGCAAGAGCGTTACTTGGTTACAGGATCAGGATACTGGCCGCCATTTGCCGCTTCGTTTGTTCGTTGTTCGTTGTTCGCCAGCAGCTTGTTTGTCTAAATGGTGCCATGAAACGATGTATGTGAATGTGCGTGTATGTGTGAGTGTGTGCAATTGTGCAAAGAGCGAGACGATAGCTCTGAGATACTGCGATACTGTGAGTGAGTGCCTTTGGTGCAGTGCTCCAATGTGCAATGTGCTTAAAATTGTCTAATGTGCTATGCCCTACCCCATCCTACTCCCTACTCCCAACCTTCTGTAGAAATCAGAGAGCCACAAGCCAAAGTTGTGCTATTTATTACCTTTACTGTCAGTTATGGTGAATTATATTGAGGGCACATGTTCCATTTAACTGACCGTCTATTCGGATTGCTTTCAAATTTTAATTAAAGCTATTGAAAGTTTATTTAAATAGCACTAATTTAATAATAATATTAAAAAAAAAAATCGTTTTTTAGTTGTTCACATTTCTATTTCACATTCCCACAATAAACATTTAATTTTTCATTTATGTATCATAATAAATTCAAACCAATATCTATTGAAGCAATATTAATATTTTGGTACATTTGTTATCCCAAATGAAGCAAACTATAGGTAAAATAATAACTAAAATATCTTCCAAAATATTTCATATATTGGTTTTTTAATTTTTATCATAAATAGATGGAATTTTAAAAACAGAAAGACAATAAAACAAATAATTTTATGTTAAGGACTATACTAGTTGCTACTCATTGCTTTAGGAAATCGAATGCTATTTACATACGATTGACAATAACTAAAGCTGTCCTTAACATAAATTTTCATTCGTTCGGTATGCCTCATTTAATTGCCTCTAAAAGATATGAATTCATTGAAAATACAATATTTTTAAAATACTTTTTACCAGTTAGGTTATGATCTATAAAATTAAGGAATAATCATTATTCCGGGTATTTCAATAGTTTAATCATCCCCATTAAATTCTTGAAGCTTAGCTTAAGTGCATTTAAGTGCAGAGTAAAATTTAGTTAATTAAGAAAATTTACTCACCTCTCTCCTCCATGGTGGTACCAGAGTAGTTGCGGTGGGTAATATCACTTCCGGCGACTAAATCGACAGTATGTGCGTTTGTTTTGTGCAAGTGGGTGCCAGTGCTAAATGGGAGTTTACATTTCGGAAATTGCAAAATTACTTAAGTGCAAAGTACAATCAAATCTAATTGCCGTGATATGAGTTCGAGTTAAGGTGATGACAGAGAAATCGTAAGTTCTAAGCTAATTAAATAGCTCAGAGTATAGAATATTCTTAAAGGTGAAGTGCAAGTGCAAGTGCATTGTTGTTGTTATTATTATTATTATTGTGCATTAAGCAAGTTTGCTGTTTATTCAGATATAAAATGAATTAATCGGCTTAAAGTTTTACCAACATTTACCCAGACTCTCAGCTTGTCGGACAGCCTGTTGGCCTGATCAGAAGTTGATGAACCGTCGAGAATTAGTTATCTCTGGTTGACTGCCGTTGACTTTTCACTTCCGATGCCAAATGTCAATGATAATGCTGTAGGCATTATTAATTAATTTCACCTGCCTCACGGGGATGCAACAGCCAGGACTGAATAGTAATTGGAGTACGATAACGGACGAACGAAAACCGCTTAGCTGCCAGTTGTGAGTACTCATGTGTTCATTCTACGACTCATTTGAATATTTATTAAGATGGAATGCATTAGGCACAGATTAAGTATTTAAATGCTCGGACAAGTGCTCAGGGAGCCAATGGCAAATTGTAGACAGAGAGAGTTTTGTTTGTTGTTTGGTTGTTGTTTTGGCCTATTCATTAGCTGGCTGTTAACCGGAAATTGTGGTATACCCAAGCGAGTCAATTATTTTAAAAGCTTTTCCGCATGAAGTTTTCAGCTGCAGCCGTTGCTGTGGTTTAAATAGTTTTTGGTTCAATTAATGAAGAGAGTGGAATTCTCTCAAAATCATATATGGATAAAAGTTTTTGAAAGTTACAAGTTGTGAACTTAAAGCTGCCAACTTGAGGTCGGCCTGGCCGAATCCCATACGAGTATCGGCAGTCAACATACTTGGGGAGACTCGATGTTGATGTTGCTGTTGCCATTGTCGGTGATCCGAGGGTTGTCGATGGCTCCGTGCCATGTGCGTAGTAGGTGTGTGTGTGGCTGTGTGTGTGCGAGTGTTGATGCGACCCTGGACCTGCATCGACAACCACCACAACATCGTCCACAACACTGCGTTCCAGCTCATCCATGTGCTGCTTCTTGTGGCTGCCGTGACGCGTTGTCGTCGTGGGCACCTCGACGACCACATCGTCGTCCTCGGAGGTGTGTGGACTGTGCGACGCGAGCACCAATGGGTTGTTGATGCCCCACGAGGGCGGGTGCAGATAATGCGGGTAGTTTGAATAAATTTCAGCGCGTATGCGATCATCATAGTCATCATCATCTGAGTCTTCATCCTCATCATCATCCTCGCTCTCTTCATCCTCCGCTTGTTCATCCTCAACCTCTCCATGGCCATGGCCAGGACTCATGTTCGGCTCGTCATGGTATTGGTATTCAATGTTGTTGGACAGCAGCTCGGTGCCATTGTGGGCGTGGCTTATGCGCTGTCCATGTTTCTGTTTCTGATTCTGTTTTTGTCTCTGCTTTTGCGTTGACTTTGACTTCGTTTTCGGCTTTGGCTTCAGTTTGGGCAAACCGTTGGGGAAAAATATTAGTCTATCTGCAAAGAGGCAAAACGTGGGGCAGGCATGCGAGGGGTGCAATAAAAGTTTAGTGCCAAAGTGGTGCTAGTAAACGATTCAGGTGGCGTGAGTATCGAGTGAGTGTGAGTGGTGCGAGTATTTAATTAGTGCTATTTGTGCCTGGGGTGCATTTAATTCGCGGTGCGGGTGCTCAGAGGAGGAAGTGTGGTTACAGTGGTTACGGTGGCTATCGTGGTGTGGTTTTTTGCCCATCAGCGCCAACTGAATGAGTGTCGAAATTAACCTAAATTGAGTTAAGCTTGAGTTTTGCGGTTGAGGTTGAGACTGACGGTCAGGTTCGAATTTAAATGAATGTTGAAAATGTGAAATTATAATCAATTCTTTTATTCTTTCTTAACGTGAAAAAGCAGAGTATTCAAAAATCTGTGAAACCTATGAAAGTAGCCCCTCTAAGCCTGTCCTAAGTTGTGAAATTAACATTTACAAAGTTGTAATAGGTATACAGATTGCGAGAGACAGAGATAGATAGCGAGAGTTAGTTAGTACAGCAACAGTTACGTTTTTAAAACTAAAGATTAGAATTAGTTACGGTTAGCGGCATTAGACAGCATTAGTTGGTAGAATAGTTCTAGGGGTGTTTATGATTTTGGGTGCAATCAATCAATATCATTAATATATCAATATCAATACGAGTACGAGTATCAATCTATTTAAAGCACAATAACAGAATCAGTTAGCGAGTGTCATATCAAGTTCAATGGGCTGGCAATTTGGTGAGGATTTCAGGTAACGCTTACTGCTAGTTTATATTATATTATATGATAGTTTAATACTTTAATAGTGATTGATAGAGATAGAGAGATATTTATATATATATAGAGAGAGATAGAGAGAGAGAGAGCGGTGACAGTTAACACGGCAGCTTGGATTTACATAGAAGTATGTACGTATACGTGATATTTACGATATTACTGAGCATTGCTAATACGAATAGGTATATCCATATATTGATGTACTGATAGAGGCATATTGTTAATAAGTATTTTACTGATCGCATATCACGCAAATGTGGGTTTCATTTTTGTCTAATATTATTATTTTTTTTATTTTTGTTTTGATGCAAAAGCGTGCGATTTTAGTTTCAGGTTGTTTTTTGGTTACTTAAATTGTTAGGCTAGTTTCAGTTTTGAGCGGTTCACAAAGTACCAAAAAAGGAAACGATAAGAGTACAAAATTGAAATCTAAACCGAACGTTAAAGTATAAGTAAAAGTAGACAGAACTGAAGGGAAACTCTTTTGTGATTGAGAGTAACTCAAAATCAGATAATTAGATAGGTACTCAGATTTAAATGTATATTTTATTATTTTTTGTTTCGTTAACCATACGAGTACATACAGTAAAAAATAAATTATATTTACGGTTTTCAATAAATCATAACGTTTTATTTGGTTTACGACGAAATTGTCATGAATATATTTTTTACGCGTCTTTCATTTTTGAGGTTTTTGTGTTGTTGTTATTGTTGTTGAAGTTTGTTGGAGTTGTTATTGATGTTTTTGATTGCAGTTGCTGGCTGAAAACTTACCCACACACGGATTGTGATTAACAATATTAAATATACGATCACAGCGCTTTTTCATATGATTATTAGGACAGATGCATCCGAACATGGGCGATAATCGCAGATTAGTCCAGGAATCATGGCAGGCGTCCCTAAAAAGACACAAATTTAAACGTTAGATTATTAAATCGATGTTGATGCCAAAAACCACTACAGTTAACCTTAATGCCGCAGTCGAGCTAATTGAATTCATATTTAGTTAAAGCTCTCCCATAACTACCGTATCGAAAATTAAAACTAACCCGCTACCCGCAACCCGCGACCCGTGACCCACTCAACTTCCGGTCGAGGCAACGCGAAACTTTAAAATTGGCAATTGCATCAAAAATGCATACGTACGGCAGTGCAATTAATATTTTATCGCATAGGTGCCGGCTGCCACAATATCAGTGAGTCTATAGAGTGGTGCTGTGGTGGTGGGTTGGCGGGTTAGTGAGTTGGTGGGGTGGTGGGGTGGTGTCAACCTCTTCCGGCTTCTACTGCCATGTTGTGCTGTGCGTGCTGGAAACTTTAGACGACAGCACTGAAACTTTAAGTCAGCCCGAAAGACCGAATGTTCAGAGGCCGCCGCAAAAAGTCATTTCGAGTTATTAAAACATTCAGAACGTTTGTATCCAAGGGTATTGAGCCAGACAGAAGACTAGAGAGAGGGAGCAGGGATGGTCGGAAGTGGCTTCAACAAGGATATGTGAAGGCTGCAGGAAGCAGTAAGAAGTCAAACCCGCAGGAAATTTCATTTCGTTGCTGTTAGCTGAAGTTTTGCCACCAAGTTGCGAGTGTGTGCGTGTTTTATCCAATAAAATCGAATATCGAAATTAAATGTTGCTTCTTCTGCTGTTGCCGCGTGCAACTTTTCGATGGCGACAAGTAAACACACTCGAGTTTTCAGTTTTCTGTATTCAGTGGCATCGCAAGCAACCAAATCAATTTTCTCATTAAGCCAAACTGTTTAATTGAATGTTGGCTGCTTTTCTCCTTCTCTGCATTTTCAGTTTGCACTTTTTAGCCGTTGTTCTAATTAGCGTTTTGCCCATTCTTAGACTTTGTGAAGACAGAGTGGGGGAGAGAGAGGGAGTCGGAGGTTTGCTTAAAAAGTACATGGAGCGAGCATGTTGTTCATTATGTGAACTGAATTATAAATGATGGTAAGCAGAGAACTGGCGCTTTAAAGTGGCTTGGGTTGAAGTTTGCCGGACATTGACCGCAGTTAAGACTTTACACAGAAAAAAAAACAATCTAAAATTGAAGTTTAAAATTCTTGATTTTAGGATTTATTCATGATATTATTGTTAAAATAACACAATATTCGGATAAAATGGCAAATTAGTCAAAAAAGACTAAAAAATTTTATTTCATGATCAAAACATTTGCGGAGAAGAAATTACAAAATCATACATGAATCAAGTATTTCGTTCTTGGTTTTCTTTTTCTGTGTACGAAATTGTATATTACTACTACTACTTACCTATTCTCCATTTTGCACTTATTGTCGCGCACTTTGCAGTGCGTCTTGAAATCCTCGAAGAGCTTCAGACATTTGCGTTCCTGCTGGCAAACAGAGAGCGCATGATTGCACGTGGGCAGAGCATCAATCGGATATGGATCCTTTTCAGCTGCAAACAGTAGAGGAAAGAGAATAGTTCATTTTAGCAAAGCCAAATGAAACAAATCAATTAAAAATGTTTGCAAGTCTGTTTAGGATAGGCAAACTTTTAGTTGCAATTCTGTAAAATGCGTCTGTGTGAATGTCAGGTGTCGGACACTCTAGTGACTAAATAGTCACTTACCTTTTTTGAGCACAAATCCACACGGATGATCGAACAGAAAATCCCGAAAATGATTGCAATCGGGATCCATGCCGGGCTCCTTGCAGAGGCAGGTGGGCCGAAAGAATTGAAATGCCTGCAGAGTTCTCAATGCCGCCTGGCATTTTGTAACCGTCACTGTGCTACAGGACACTGCAAGGACAATGAAAAACAATACTATTAGAAAAATAATATTAGATGATGTTATATATTTAATGATCTATAAATGGCAGCAACGCTTAGACTTTGACATTTCTGAATGCTTTGCGAGGCGAACGCTGCTCACATCGATTACCAAGTTGTTTGCCAGTTGACAGTTGTTATAAATGGCAGACAAGCAGAGAGAGCACACAAGCGAACTGTTCCTATATCGAACAGACAACAGACAACTACAAACCAAAAACATGTCATAATAACACCAACAACAACAATAACGAATACTGGATCTGTGACAGCAACAATATGAATAATTGAGTCTACGAACAAAATGGTCGATTTAAGCAGCCAATGAAGCGTCGCTGGCAATGTGTCCACATGAGAGACAGAAAGGGAGAGGGAGTGAGGGATCCGATAATATTTTATAACATAATAAATTATGTTTCATATATGACAGCTTATTCGAGCATATGACAACTAGTAGTGCTACACTCATTCATACACTCACTGAGTGCGAATGAATAGGGACGAAACAAACAAAAGGCAAACAAACATCTGTTGGCCATCCATTGTCCGTTTGGCCATAAAACATAAGCCCTACTAATAAACTCGACTACGGCAACACTTTAACACACACACACTAAACACACACACTCTCAAACACTATACACACACAGACTGTGCACACACACACCGACTGTGGCTCGTCATAAGCCGTAAAATCGCCAAAAAGCAAAGCTACGTCCGGAACAATGGTCAATGGTCAGCATATGAGCTGGTCGAGCCCATGGCCCATTGCTCATGTCACTCATACGCCCCGTTGGCCCCACTCGAACCCCAACCCCAACCCGAACCCGAGCGCGACGTCCGGACATGATTATTTGCTACTCGAACATAAAGTTGCCTCCACTCACTCCACCTGCTCCCTTTTGCTCTTGGTCAATGTGTTCGAACTAGGCAACAAGTGACATTTTTTGCAGGCATTCATCATATTTACGACATGGCCGACACTTGGGCGACATTTGTTGGCCATTCAGCGCTGTGGGACACAGCTTTCGGTTCGTGGCCTCAATTAGAAGTCATTGGCACTTAAACAGTTGAAGCTGTTGTTGATTCTGATGCTGATGCTGATGATGATGGAGGTTGCAGGTGAGCACACACCTTGACGTAACATAAGCTGACTGCATTTTTGTTGTTCTTGTTTTGAATCTTGTTGTTGTGGCCAGTTTGATTTGGCCAGCGCATGCTGTGTGGCCATAAAAGAAGTCAAGTGGTTTTTATGCTTCGTCGCCATCATCAACTGGCACCATTTGCAGTAACTATTCGACTGTTCGACTCTTTAGCCATTGCTTTTGCTCCCCCTTGCTTTTACCTTTATTCTCCTGCCTTTGCCTTTTCCTTTTGCCTTTTACGGTTACTGTTAAGTCCTCAATTCGTTTTTATTCGAAACGCGTTTCCGGTTGTTGAGCTGGTCGCTGAATTGGTTCAATGATTTCTTTGTTTCTTGTTTGCCAATATGGCCAACGTGAGTGTGTTTTTGCCAGTATTTTATTTGATTTTAGTTTGATATTTGTTTGCTTTGTTTCTGTCATTTTATTGCCTTCTGTTATTGCCATAAATTTGTGCAATTGCTGAAATTTATATGCCATTTATTTAGTTTGCCATCAAACGAAAAAGCGTAAAGTTATTTGCGCTTTCATATGCATTAAAATTATTATAGATTTTATTTCAACAGCTTCAGCAAGCAATTAATTAAATTAAGTAAACTTTTGTCTTCTTTGCGCCTTTGTGTGTAAAATTCTTTGCAGCGTGGTCTCTGGCAGTGCCAGCAGAAAACACATGTCCTTTTTGTCATATCAAACAGGGACACATGTGGGTTGAGTGGGTGGTGCAGCTATGTGCTTGCTTGTTTGCCATGTGAGCAGCTGGGTGTGTGTTGATTCCATTGAACCATCGGCAAATGCACAAAGCGAACGGAAAAGAAGAGAAAAAATACCAGGGCTGCCGAACCAGCGGCTTCTCGGAACTCGCCTTGAATCGCCGTAAGAGAAATATGCCAAAAAGTATGCAATGCAAGAACTTTCCCCCCCTTTCACCCCTCCGGGCAGCATAACACCCGACTGCTATTCAAAATATTTATTGCGAGCCAGGAGCTGCTGCTGCATGCTTTTAAAGGATTCAACGCGGACATGTCCTCGCATAAAGGCGGCGAGAGTGAAAAGCCAACAGAAACGCAGCGCAAAATGCAATTATCATAAATATTCAGGCCGCCTTTAAGTCTCGTTTGGGTTTCTTCTTACACGTGTATGAGTGTGTATTATAATTTTTAAGGACATCTAAAGGACAATATGGAAGCCATTAATGTGCTCTTCCCTTCACTCCTCTTCTGCCTGCTGTCTCTTTCCTCTGCTAAGGCGACAGCCAAAAAAGTAATTTCAGTTTTTAAATGAAAAAGTTCAAAGTGCGTTTTACGTTTGTTTTGGGGACGTCAGCCACCATTTTGTTTACTTCACACACATACACTCGCAGTTGTGAGTACTCGTATGAGACGTTTGCCATAAAAACAAATGCGAAACAATATTTGTTTGACTTTTGTTTCTGATACGAATTAGACGCTGTCCATTGATTGTAATCGTAATTTTTTATTTTATTTTTTATTGCATTTGCCAATTGCCCGACTGACTGACTGACTGTCTGATTGACTAACTGACTGACTGTCTCTACTCAATGATGCCCAGAGTGCGGGCCCTGCTCTGGAAGTCAGTGCGTTGCACATACGCCCCGGACATCGTGCGTCGTCCTGTGTAAGCATGACGACCATGGAGCACCCGCCAATTGTCGAAGAGCGCAATGCTGCCCGGCTGCAACTTGACCTGCCACTGCTGCTCCTCGTCGCGCACAATCTGCAGCAGTTGCCGCAGGCTGGCATAGAACTCGGCCATCTGCCGCTGTGGTAGAGTATCGAACACAGCCCGATCGTAGATGTTGAGACGGAGTTGAAGGAGTTCCCCAGTCAAGGGATCGATGCGAATGATGGGCGCCGTATGTCGATGATGTTCGCCCTTCTCAATGTACTCGGCGGGAACTTGCACCCGACAAAGTAACTCATAGGCAGCTGGATAGCGTCGTCTCAGCTCATGCACCACATGCAGCCCATCGACAAAGAAGTTCTCCCCGCCAGCCACATCCCCGGAGTGCTCGATGCAGTGCAGCGCCTGCAAACCGGCGGCATCACAGAAATACGTGTTGTCCGTGTGCGAGCCGAGGTAGAGCTGTGTGTAGGCCGTGTCCGCGTGATCCGCCTTGTCACTGAATGTCCACATCTCGCCGAAGAAGGTCTTCATCAGCGGAAAGCAGCGACGCAGCGCCAACTCAGTCATTGTGGGCGTGGGGGCCACGTCATCGATGAAGACAATTCCATATCGCACCAGGGCCGTAATCAGCCGCTTGACCTGCTCGTCACTGGCCACCAATTGGGGCAGCGGGAAACGCAAGTGTCGCTCGTTCTGTAGCACAATGCTGCGGTTCCACGGGGTCAGCGCTGTGGACTTTGACCTGCGGCTTATCAGCTCCTCCAGCTGCGAGTCGAAGATGAAGCTCGAGGTGTAAGTCGAACGATGACCGTCGCTCCCTTGTGGAAGTGAAGACGTGGATAAGCAGGGGGCTCTAACCCAACAGATACCTACTTACATAGCACCACAAGGTGATCATCTTCCTCTTTCTCTGCTCCCTTTTCCCAGTTAAACTGACAAGCCGTCACATCGGAGGGCAACTCGAAGAGATCAAGACGCCTTTGATTTGTGTCGGTATTAAGACACAACCCGCAACGACAATGATCCCGCAGCCAAAACTTATTAATCTCCAGGCTTTTGCCCGTCTCGGGATGATTCAAGTGCAACATCCAAATAATATTGTGTGTTTAGCAGCTGAACACAAAATATCGACTAAGCCAAAGCCGAAGCAGAGGTAGAAAGTGAGACTCGATTATCACTCGACTGTGGAAACAAGCAAATAAATCTTATCAGCAAAAAATGCTGGAATCGGTCTAAGCTTGCAAAATAAGAGAGCAAAGTTTCCATTAGCTATGCTAATCAACAAGTTAAGAGGCTGTTTAGAGAAATTATTTACAATTTTAAGAGACTAAGTGACCAAAACAGCTGATACTACATCTACTCATCATGATGGCAATCCGAATAGGGAATCGAGTTTAATATCTATATCTAAAAGTCTCCAAAAAACGAATCGACGTGTCGATCTATCTGAGGGGCGACCCTAAAATTTTAAATATTCAAATTTGTATGTTTTAATCAAAACCTCATTTCTTTATAACAAACCTTAGTTATGCAAATGTACTACGATGAACTAACTAACTTCACAGTTTTCGTTTTTTGATGTATTTTAACATCACTACTATAAATCTCTTATAATGTTTGATACAACTGATGTGAATAAATTTTAAAGTCATAAAAGTTGCAAGTCTACTAGATAGCCTCTCTCTCCATAGACATTTTTATATTTTCAATCTACATACAAATTTATTATTTAACAGGTCTCATAGTAGTTCTTGAAACGAACTCTCAATTTTAATAGAACTCCGAATTTTTATAGAATTGAAAATAAATTTAAGAGTAAGTGAGTAGCAAAAGTTTGAATTTATTTGATTTAGATCATTTTCAACTTTAACAGAACAAAATGAAACCAGCCATTACTTCATGGGCCGATGAGGTGGAAGCCGACTATGTGGACGGATTGCCGCCATCCAAGGAGTATGTGGAGGGTGACTACAAACATGTCACCGAGTATAAGTTTAACGAAGAGGGCAAGAAGATAAAAGTCGTGCGCAGCTTCAAGATTGAGAAGAAGGTCGTCTCGAGGGCCGTGGCCAAGCGCCGTAATTGGGTGAAGTTTGGCGACTCGAAGCAGGACAAACCAGGGCCCAATTCATATACCACAAAGGTGGCGGATGAGATTCTAATGAATTACATGGGATCCAAGGACTTTGAGCAGACACAGGATCCGCTGCTGGAGGCGGGAAAGCCGATGGCCAAGTGTCGCATCTGCAATGGAGAGCATTGGTCGGTCAAGTGTCCTTACAAGGGCACCTCCCTCGATATGGAGAGCAAGGCAATTGCGGTGGCCACCACCTCGGTGAGTGAACCCGCCAAGCCGGGAAGATATGTGCCACCCTACCTGAAGGAAAGTGGCAAGGGACGCGAGAGGGACGACTCCTCAGCTGTGCGAATTTCCAACTTGTCTGAGTCGATGACTGAGGACGATCTCGAGGAGCTGGTGAAGAAGATTGGGCCATATACGAAGATGTATCTGGCGAGGGAAAAGAACTCTGGCCTATGCAAAGGATTCGCCTATGTACACTTCAAGTACCGTAAGGACGCAGCTGAGGCCATTGAAATTCTCAATGGCCATGGCTATGATCATTTGATTTTAAGCGTGGAATGGTCAAAGCCACAAAACTAAATACAGCTAATCCCTCACTCCATCTCCATCTCAAAGTGAAAATCGTGAAAAAGGAACAACTAAAAAGATACGAAAAAGAGATTTCAAAAGTTGAAGTAAAGCCGTTAATGCCTTGTTTTAAATGTGAGCTCTTCACATGTGACAGCATAAAGAAATTCCCACACACACACACATACAAACACACAGACACACCAAAGGAATGGGCCACTTAAATGAAAACCAGAGCAGAAGCGAAAAGGAAAAGCTGGCGAAACACCAGCAGACATTGGCTGACTTGAACATTAATAATTAAATTGAGGAAAAGAAAAGTCTTGTGCACGGGCACACACAAGCCAGTGGAAAAGCTTTCCCTTCCCCTCACTTTCCTTGACTTTCCATCAGTTTTCCCCACTTTTCCAGCCGTCTCTCAGTGATGTGGCCCTTGGATAGCCGAAGACTTAAACTCCTGATGTGGCCGATGGAATAGTGCGCGGTGTAAAGTGAACTTAAATACACATTTGAATGCCTCGATGTTTGGCTTTGGCTTTTGTTGTCAAGGGGCCAAGAGAGAGTGATGGAGAGAGGGGGGGACGGATCAAAGCGAAGCATACATAAGAAATTTATACCTGCAGCTACAAGCTTTATTGTTGTTCTTTTTCCTGTTGTTGTTGTTGGGTGGGAGAGGGAGGGAGGGAGACGGCGACGAAAGCAAAGTCTAAAACAAATTACTGAATAATTTATAAATTAACTTTTTCTTTTGGCTCGTTCGCTCATTCGTTCGCCTTTGTACGCGACAACAATGGCTAAGGTGGCAAGCAGGTGGGTGGTGGGAGGATTCAAGGTGCAGGAGCAGGAGATCTCGACCCGCTTATAATTTTTTTTTTTCTGCAAGCACCACCCGCTTCAGGTAAACTATATGTACGCGCTATAATTGTATACACGCTTCATATGTATGTATATTGTACTTATAAGTATGTATATTCAGAGGGGTCCGAGTGGCACGCACAGTGGCACCACTGAGTGGGGTGTAAGCGGGGGGCAGCCGCCACCACAATAGCATTTGGCCAGTCGAGAGGGTCAGTTCTCAGGGGCATTTGAATATTCAAATGGCATTTCGTGGCTGTTGTTTGTTGCGCTTTAAGCATATGAACGTTATTTACTGTTTTATTGCACGCAGGCGCACACAAAAATCGCTAAAATAATTACACAGTTGTGGCAAAACCAACCCACACACACATACAACCCACGGTCTCTGGCCAAGACGAAACAAAACAACCGCCAACAGCAGCAGCAGCAACTAAACAAAATTAATCCTCAGATGGCCTCAAACCCACGAAACACATGGAGCAAGCGTTCCCCAAGCGCAGCACCTGAAAAGCACAGTTTATGTTGAGGTACAAATAAAAATACATTAGTCTGTATTTGGCCTGTAGCCCATTACAAATTACGGGCAAACTGGAATGAAGTTGGCTAACAAAAGCGTTAACCCATTGATTAATTTGCACTCTACTTACCAGGTATGGGTCCGCATACGCGGGGTATTATCTCCAGTATTGCCGAACATGAGGGATCCTCAAAGCATAATTGACGGGCCAATATGCAATTCAGAATTGCAACCACGCCTTTAATGGTCGAACCTGCAAAGATGTAAGGGGAAACCGTATTAAATATTTGACATAAATGACCTATTAATTGGAGAAGACTCCTAAGGTTTTTATAATATTTCAAAGCAAGGCTTTTATATTAATATTATAGTCTGGATTTAAATATCAACACAATACTTTTAACAAAAGAAACATCAACTCGAGCAAATAAACTCTGTAAATAGGATTCAAGTAATTCGCCAACAACACAGCTAACGATATGGAATTGGATCCGGAATTCGTGGAGGAAGTTGCTAATTTAAAGGTCTCTTCGCGGAAGGTTTCCCCCGAAGAGTTGGCCAATTGTGACGAGAAGAGACCGCTGCGAGAGCGTTCTCAGCCAAAACACCCTTCATATGCCCACATTCCACAATTCTTTTATGTGCCCCCGCCACCAGCCGACAGACTGCGGCACTTGCTGCGGAAGGAGGCACATTCCGTGTTCCTGCAGCGGCAGGCAGAGGAGCAGCTGGACAACGAGGAGTTAAATAGGCTCTGGGAGATGTTGAAGGAACATGTCACCGAGACGACAGCCAAGAAGCAGCAGCTCATCAACTACGACGACTACTGCCAACTTCAGTCTGTTGTCGGTGAGAAGTGTCGCAAATATCTCACAGCTCGACTCTTTGCTTATTTGCTCTGCGATTCTCCTTACCTTGGCTTTGTGGAGATTGTCACCATTTACAATTACACGATCCGGAAAGTGTGGCTGACGCAGTGTCGCATTGGCCTCTCCTTCTACGATGAGGTTGGCCAGGGCTACTTAAGGGAGTTCGATATGGAAAACTACTTGGTCGACCTTATCCCCACATTGGCCCAGATCCGTGACTGTATGCAGCCCTCTTTTCAGAAGTTTTACGTTTGCACGGCGATTAAAAAGTTTTTCTTTTTCCTCGATCGCTTGCGCACGGGGCGTATACGTATTCGTGATATTTTAGCCTCTGGAATGATGAACGAGCTGATGGAACTGCGGCATGAGCATAAGGAAACCGAAAGGGAAGCGGAGGAACCATCACCTCCCAACTGGTTTTCAATGCCCGCTGTTCTTGGCATCTATGAAAACTATCTCAGTCTCGACGTGGATCACAATGGCTTACTGAGCAAACAGGAATTGGCCTACTTTGGCTCGGGCTCGCTCAGTTCTGTGTTTTTGGATCGCGTATTCGAAGAGTCTCACACCTACGATGGCGAAATGGACTATAAATCATTTGTAGACTTTGTGCTTGCCCTGGACAATCGACAGGTGAGGGATAAATCTGGTTCAAATTTAACTAACGCAGCTAATGCTTCGCTAATTCATTCTTTATTAAATCATTCGAAATCTCTAATCAATGCACGTATTGAAAATATTATAAGAATTATTCATAGAATAAATTTATTATTACACTAACTATTCATATAATAACAACATATAATTTGAAGCTTTTATGTCCTTTAAAAACCCGTTTAATAAATATAATAAATTGATTTTTATTATATTATTTTTATACATGTTAAGTAAAGATACTTCTTTCGAAAATAGACACCTCAGGGACTGCACTATTTGTTTCGCATGCTGGACCTGCAACGTACAGGGTATCTGACTGAGGAGACACTGCACCATTTCTTCAAGGGTATACAGAAGCAGATGCTGGCATTAACCGAAGAATCTGTCAGCTTCAAGGATATCAGCAATGAGATATTCGACATGGTCAAGCCCAAGGATCCGAATAAAATAACATTGCAGGATCTGAACAATTGGTTTGTGTTTGTTAACTCTTTTAATTGCAATTGTCATATTAATGCTCAACGAATTCCACTTTGTTAATGCAGCGGCCAGGGGGAGACTGTGGTATCCATATTAATTGAATTTCATAAATTCTGGGCTTACGAGAACCACAACAACAATCCGCAGAATGTTTAATGGGTGCATGCCACAAAGCGACAACAGCAGCATCAGCAACATCAGCAACATCGCCATCAGCAGTGGCAGCAACCAGAGGAATTGCCGCGACACCATTAAGCGCAATTTAATTAAAATCCCAGAAGAGAAGAGGAGCGGGGAAGGAAACACAACACCGTCAGGATACTTACACGTACATAAGACTCGACTCGCGCTTTGGGTTCTTCTGGCAACAGGAGATACGCACTTACGCAAGTGTAAGTATCCAAACAGTATTCACTATAATTACTATTAACTTATGACTGCAAATTGTTTGTGCATTGATTTCCATTCATTTCATTTGTATGCGATAATTTTGTGGCCATTAAATTGTTAAATTCCTTTTAAGCTAGCACTGTCAAAATTGCCAGCAAAATGTTAACAATTATTTATGCTAATTCGGAATTGAGTTAAGCTTGAAGGATCTGTGACATTTTGTGCTGTGTCTGCTGCATTCAGAAAAGACTCATAGTTGTCAGTTAAGTTACAAGTTACAAGTTACAACATGCAACATGCAACATGCTGCGGCTGCCGTTGCCACCACTGAGATGGTAATCATTTTATGAGTCGCCAGTTGTGGAGTGGACTCCTAACTCGGCAACGGTTTATAAAACATTCATTTCAATTTCATTTCATTACGTTGAAATAAACCAAGTCATTCAGGCTGCCAGCCAAACAGACGGACGGACAGGCAGATACGAGTTGATAGACAGTCAGTTTGGGCCAGAGTTTGTTGGCTGCTGTGCTCATCGCTCTCTCTCTCTCTCTCTCTTTTTCTCTCTCGCTCCACTTGCCACTGCCCATCCGGCGGATGCCCAGTAAAAGTTGTAGCTGCTTATCCTGCTACCTCCTCCTTTCTTCCTCTTCTGCTGTTGCAGCTGCTTCTTCTGCTGCTCCCCGCGCTCATTAACGAAATGACCGTTTGCATATTGCAAGCCGGAAGAGAAGAGAAAAGTGAGACGGGAGGGAGGGAAGGTCACTAAGGAAAGCAAAAGAAATGCCTTCAAAAATGCACGAATGCAGGCAACTCGAGCTAAAGTTGCCCCATTGCAGGAAGTGGCCTACTGCCGGGCGGCGGTAACTCTGTGTTGCAACAACAATGACTCTGGCAGTTGCAAATTCCGGGCAGTCAAAAGTTTTGTGGCTGCCACGGCACTCGAATCGTTTGCGGAAATACAAATAAATAAAATGCCTCACGAAAATTGCAAGTTGTAGGTTGCAAGTAACCATGGGGCATGTGTGTGTTGGTGGGTGGCACACTCGTTTTGGCCATGGAATCCCAAAGTGTTTTATGGTTATTGGACGCTTAGTAGCACCAGTTGGCAGTCGTAGTTTAGCATGCGTCTGGTCCGGTCTGGTCTGGTCTGGTTTGGTCTCTGAGACTGATGACAGGCTGGAAATTATCAACGGCAGCTGGCTGGACACAAATAGTCGACCACGGCCCGATTACAAGGGCCCCATGCGACCCATTCGAAATCACTTAAAAACACAAATCAAGCAAAAGTTGAAAACACAATAACAATTGTTTCGGGACACACCATAAATTTGCATGCCAAGAAAAATGAGAGGGGCGGGCCAAAAGGGATTGAAGGGGGTGGCAAACGAGACACTCGAATGGTTACATAGAAAAAATAGGCACATAAATATGCGCAAGCCCAAAAACAGCGACCTGTCCAGCAACTAGGATGGGCAACGGGAAGGGAAACAAGGAATAGGGGAACAGGGGAACAGGAAAGGGGACGTGGTAACGGCGACAACCAGAACAATTCGTTTGTGTCACAATCAGATTCGGATTGGGCACAAAAATTTCCAGTTCGCGTTTCTCCTTCGCTTTTCGCGTTCGCATGTTGCCGCCATGTTTCATGAATTATTTTCCAGCCAAAAAGTTTTCCGTGTCGGCGGCCAAACTTTGACTGCAAAAAAAGAGAGGAAGAGAGCAACAGAGAAAAGTAAGCAACGAAAACCAAAAAATGTAGTAAAAGAAAAGCGACAAGACATTTCCACAGTGCTGTGGGCTTCTTCGTTTCTTTGTTGAAGTCGGTGCATATTTCGATTACCATTTTGCCGATCGAACTGAAGGAGCTGGAGAGCTGTAGAGCTGGAGAGAGTCAATGTTTCGCATTTTCTGCAACTTTCCTGCTCCTGCTCCTGCTCCTGCTTTCTCCCTGCTCTCCTCTCTCTTGCTGCTTAAATTTCAATTGTGTGCCGGGGGCGGCCGCTCGACTGGA
The DNA here is from genome assembly GCA_035043635.1 of Drosophila rellima. Taxonomy (NCBI): domain Eukaryota; kingdom Metazoa; phylum Arthropoda; class Insecta; order Diptera; family Drosophilidae; genus Drosophila; species Drosophila rellima. Next base: position 3,001,675 of record JAWNMV010000811.1, on the reverse strand, counting down.
GAGCACTCTGGTGCAGGCTTTAATAAATTATGGCCACATGGGCAATAGAGATGACGAAGAGAGGGGAGTGGAAGGAGATAGGGCGGAGGAGGAGGATGAGGAGGAGGTGCTGCACTGGCCGATGCCGTTCACGTCACTTGAAAAAAGTTAATACAACAAATGCGCTGCTCAACAACAACAATAACACTCAACGAGGCCAATAACAAGTATAACAGCAATAGCAACAACAGCAACAATGCTGTAAAACGACCGCATTACGAGCTCGCGAATTGTTGGCGCTTCACATTGCCCGTAAGCCAAAAGAGTCGGACCCGTAGTTGGCAACGGCAACAACAGCAACAACAACAACCACAACAATAACAAGAACAGCAAAAACATGGTCGAGAAATGGCAGCTTTACAACTTCCGCCAAGAGACTGTGGCTGGAAGACATGCTAACGGGAAGGGAAGAGCAGTTGGAATTGGATGTGGATGAGGATGAGGACTTGGACGTAGATGGAGAGAAGCAACTGTAGAATGTTTGCTATACTCCGCTTGGCTTTGTCCGGAGTGTGTCAGAGTGTGGAGTCATCTTATGTCATTTGGGATTATTTTGTGGGTTAAAAACTAATTTTCGGTCATGAAGTGGATTTGGTTGTACAAATAACCGCCCTTTTCGCTGGTTGCTGTTTGCCGTCTGCCTGCCGTTGACATTGCTCCGGTCCATAAATATGCAGAGTGTGGCCAACGAAACTGGCAACAAAACTGGCAACGGCCACTAACTAGCTCCGCCTCATGTTTTTGGCCTAGCGCAGACCATTGGCCACATTGCCATGCACTTCATTAGCATACCAAAGCTGGTTCTACGTTTATACTTATGCTATTTATTTAATGGTTGCCACAGTTACTTCCATTCTGGTTCAAGTTCAGGTCCTAACAACCATGAGGGGGCTCGACTACGAAGTTACCTTCAACGGAAGCCAAGCTCATAATTGTAAGCATACCGATGTACTCGTAAATAGATGTAGGCAGGGAAAAATACAGGTCAGCTTCTACACAGAGAGAAAAAGCGGACACTAATGTTGTGAGGAAAAGAATTTAAAGCATTCATTGAGAAAGCTGTACAATACAATGGAAACTTATAAGTAATATGCAATGCCACTGAAGAAAGGTCTTGAAAATACCTTATTCGATAGACATGAGTTGCTTTTTTTCTGTAATTTTTGTGAATGCAACATTACTTATTATCAGCTAATGATGCATTATTTAAATAATTAATATACATATAAAATAAAAGAAAATTATTTAACAACTAATTCGCTTTTCCCTTGGCTTTGCATAATGTGTTTTACTTTTTCTCATACCCTCGGTTTGTCGTACTTTGTTGAAAAGGAAGCTGTTACGCAGCCAACTCTATAAAGCGCTGAATGCCAACAGTTATTCAACTGTTCGCAACAATATGATTACATTTGATTTAATTTATAGGTGAAGACATCGTGACAGCAATGCTCTGCAGGCATTTAAATTTAAATACTCGTACATAAAATACGAACTCCTCTTCACTGGAGAAGTTGTAGCTCAAAAACCTTGGAAAACTCCCAGGAGCATCAACAGCGACAGCGACAACAACAGCAGTAACAACAATGACAGTGACAACGACAACAACATCATCAGCAGCAACAAGAACATTGTAAAATATCGCCAAGAGCTTTTTAATGGTCGATTCAATGCATTGGCTGCTGAAGTTGGCCAAAAAAAGAAACTGTTTATTTTTCCTCGATGGAATGGTGTGAACAAGAAGGTCAGTATGGCGGTTGTTGCTGCGTATTATGGTCAATTAAGTGAAATACCATTATTGTCATCGCGAGTGTCCAACTTGTTATTATGCTTGTCGCTCCGATTATTCTTCTTACTTTTTATTTCCTTGAATAAATTTTGAATTAAATCTGGAAAAATGTACGACATTTTATATTTCCAGTTATTAAAGCTTTTATAAGATCTTAACAGAGATTTTATCTGTCTTTTAAGTAATTCCTAAACATTACTTTGAAATCTGTTTTTTCTTTCTTGTCCGAAGTCGGTTTCCTTTTATATTACTTTCCATTCATTTTTCGCGGTATTCATCAAATGAATAAAAATTCTACAATAAAGTTTTGGAAATCTTAAGTAACAAGTGGAAACCATAAAAGACGGGAGATAAAAATCATTGGACTTGATAACAAATCGAGGCATAAGTTAAGATTTGTATTATAATTACTTATATATTCATTGGCATTTGAAAATTTACTTTTGTGTTAATTTTAAATTATCAAAGCCAAGAACAGGAATAAACGCATTAACAGACAGACTTGATAAAGATTCGATTACATTATTACAAAACAATTTGCATTCGATAAAAGCCAAAACCAGCAGCAGACAAAGTCATAAAAGTCGCGCAATGAAAATTGAACGCGTTCTGCCGCCTCCCCTTTCCCTGCCACGCCCCTCATCACCACAACTTGACTTGTCTTGACTTGACTTGATGGGCCATTTTGGCTGGCTTTGAATGAGGCACAAAGAAAATATGCAAAATGCGCATAAATCTCACAGCTCGATGGGTCGGCGTGAGGAAGCGGGACGAGGCGAGGCCGGAAATCACAGGGACCCCATTCAGAGAGTCTGGTGAAATCGAAACGCGTTAGGGAGGAAACAATTTTTGAGCGGGGGGAGAAAAGGGAGACACAAAGCTGTCAGGGACGAAAACTGCGTATGCAGAATAAATGATTTTCTATTTGTTAAGTCAAAGTGAAATTCTCAACGCATGTTTGAGTGTGCGTTTGACTGTGTGTGCGTGTGTGTGTGCGTGTGTGTGTGCATGTATGTGTAGGCTTTACGTGTTGACATTCCTTTGAGCCGCCATCACTCACTGTAAACACAGACGAACACGCTTGTATTCAGAGCCAAAGACAACAAACAGTCGAGCATTTGCATTTCCTCAGTCAGTAGTCTGCCAAATGTTTCGGGTCGTCTCCTCATTTACGAGCCGCACATATCATAGGCGTGTCACCTCCATCCCTCTCACATTTTCTCTCCCCCGCACTCGTACTTCACACGAAAGAGGTCAAAAGCCGGCACATATGTCAAGTGTCGGCAGAGAAACGAAAAAAAAGAGGACAACATTTTGCGACCCTGTGACATGTTCCATTCCCTCTGTTTCTGTTCTCCTGTTCCCAATGCACGTTCCCCTCTCCCCCTTCCTAACATCTGGGTGTTTAGGAAATATATATTTTTATTCTTATCTTTTGCATTCTTTGCTCTCACTTTTGTTCCGCCCTTTTTTATGCGACACTGAGCGTTGGCTTTATCCCTTTTTTAACGTGTGCTTCGTTCATTGTTGTAAATTATTTATGCCTGCGTAAAATATTCAAAGCTCGGCTCGGAAAGAGAGCAGAGAAAACGCACTACAACAACTCAGGCAGAAGCTGAAGCAGAAGCAAAGGAGAGACAGGAGCAGAAACAAAAAGCAGTCGCAAGTTATTATTCATAACACAGCAGCATTAAAGTGTAAGGGAGTATGCGACAATTCCCACAGCCATTTGTCCAGCCTTCAGCCTTCAGCCCATCAGTGGGCGTGGCAGGCGGCAATTCAGGTCCACTGGCTGGCAAGTTGGCATAAATCATTTACAGCAAAGAGAAGAAAAAAAATGAGAAGAAAAAGTGAAATTTAACAATAATATTCATTCTCCATCTAATTCCGAGCTTTGTTTGCCGTTTTGATTTTCAACGTCGCGACGTCTTTTGGGTAAAAGGAAAAGGATTCATTTGGTTTCCTTGCCTTTCGTTTCGTTTCGTTGATATTTACTTTGTCAACTTTTCGTTGATTTTTTAATTAATTAAAGTGCTTTTCTCGGCTTATTTTTAGGCACTTTGCACACCTTACAATTAGTGTTGCGTCAGCGAATATTGAATTTGTGCTCGACAATCAGACGTTATCAGCCAGGTAACAGATACCTGACCTTCGCAATTGCCATTTCCATTTTAAATTTTTAACTGGAGTTGACTTAAAGTTCACTCAAGTCTTTAACTTGCTTTGAGTTGAACAAGAGTTGGGCGGGCTTGTTCTTTATTTCGTAATGTTGTCTTAATGTCACACGAAAGAGGTCATTAGATCATGGAACAGAAGTCCTAACAAAAACTTACATTACAAATTGAAAAACACGTTCAGAGAGAAAGAAAAGCAAAAAACGAACCTATTGCCAGTGCAATGGCAAGTGTTGAAAGTTAAAAGTCGACACCAAAGTCGGGTCTTTGTATTAACTTAACATTTTGACACCTGGCGAGCACCTCACAAACACACACACAAACACAGAAACACACACACACCTGCCTGTAAAGTGAACTCATACTGATACTGATATAGACACACAAACTCACTCACATGGCTCCAAGTGGTGCATGGTTCAAGAGTGTGGCCATAAGGTTTTAAGTGGCAATCGGTTTCGGCTTGGGTTATCAAGCCAACCTCCAAAGAGTGAGCTACATGCAACATCCAAGAGTGGAAATGGGAGTGGGAGTGGGAGTGGAAGTCGAGCAACCGTTGCTTGTAGCATTTCCCGTTTTTCTTCTACAACAAAGGCGTTCGCTTTTCTTACACCGCTGCCAAAGGTGCTCACGTTGAATCCGACACTGAGGCATCCGCTCTCCACATCTACCACAACCAACATGGAGTCGACAGACGGCATCATTATACTCTGTAGCTGAAAAATAGCTAAGAGTATATAGAGTCAATGTGTAGCTTAAAAACGGAAGCGAAAAAGCATGGAGTATGCAGTCAGACTTGGCAATAAAATAAAAATAAAGTAAAAAATACAATTTCACTTGAAAAATTCCTTTTACACTTTCCAAGCTGAGCTTTTACCTAAAGTTGCAGCACTCGTTTAGTTAAATTACAATATAGCTTTTAGGTACTGTACGACAGTTTACAGGGTATATCAGCATCTTATACGTTTGCTGTTGTCCAGCTTGGAAGCAATTTCTGTGCATGGAGTGCTTGTGGCTGCCACAAGCGGCGTGGAGCAAAGTAGAAGTGGCAAGTGGCAGCAAAAATATTGTCGCGCATTTGTTCGCAGCTTACGAAAACATTTTTCTTAACACGCTCAGCCATTTTTTGCACGCTTCTTGTAGTTTTTCGCAACTTTTGTTTGCCGCCCGCTTTAAGCGACGCGTTTTTCTCGTTTTTTTTTCCTTTCTTCTTCGTTTTGCTCAACTTCAATTCTGGGAAACGCAAAGTTTACGATTTAAAGCATTTACGAGCGCAATTTGTCTGAGGCTCCAAAGTCGCAGACCGCAGACGCAGTCAACTCAAGTTGCAGTTCAGTTGCCATCTATATATATTTATATAAAAGTATTTCTTTCATGCGCTCAGTTACAGGATGCAGGTTGCAAGATGCAAGTTGCAGGTTGCATGCTGCTTCCCGTTGACTGCCCGCAGCTTGTTGCCTGTCTTCCTGGTTGGCAGAATTTTTCTTGGCGTAAATCTGGCAGCAGGAACTTTAGCTGCTTTTTGCAGCTCATTGAATTTCGTGTGCTTTTGTCTGCCATTGCCATAAAAGCTGCATCCATATTCCCTCTTGCTCCCATTGCCACAAGTTTAGGCAACTCCGAAGCAACTAAGTGCCAAACAGAATCTATACTCGTATTCTAGCATTCTCATTCTCTGTCTCTGTTTCTCTCTTGACATTGGGCCGACTGCAAGCTGCGGGCTTTATCTCTGACTAGAGTGCTCTGCATATGCCTGACTCCATTCAGAAAACAGTGAGAAACACTTTGAATACCCCCCATCCATCGTGAGTGCCCCCTTTGAGTGCTGCTGCCATTGCAGTTGCAGCTTGCTGGCATTTATTGTCAATTCGAAAGTTTTATACTTACATTTACCAACTTTTTTTGTTTCCAGCTTGTGGGTAAAATTGTATAAACGGATTTTTGCAGCATAAAATGATGGAGGTGGGCAGAAGAGGGGGTGAAGATGTGGGCAAACCAAAGTCAAAGTCATCTGCAGCACACGTGTGTGTCTGTGTGTGTGAGAACTTCTCTCTCATAGACTTGAACAAGTTTACAAAACATTTAAGCGTCTAGTTGTGTTTTGTTCAACTTGCATGCAAAGGTTGTCGATACTGCCACGCCCACATTGTGATAGGTTGCCCATATGTCTCGCATGGTTGGTAGCGTGTAATTTATGGGACGTTACCACACCGCTTTGTATGCAGCGATAATCGCGGGTCAATTTCATAAACAAATAACACAACTGCTATCTGACCACAAGTGCTACCCCTTTCCCTTCTGTTAGCCCACTTCACACACGAGTAATGGCCGTAATGAAGCCGTGGTGCACATACCAAACATGAGTGAGGCTTATCTTAATTATAGATCGATATACACAGAGGTACGAGCACACGACCAGTGCAAGGACTAACATGAAGCCAGGGGTGTCTGTCTATCCTTGTCTGCCGCCTGCGTGTCAAAGCTAATTCATGCCGAGGGGTCAGATCGGGGGGAAGGTCAGCTCGGGTCCAGCTGGCAAAGCGGCAGCAGTTGCCCGTCCTGTCATGAGTTGACATAATAATTTATACTCAAAGCCGTCCTGTCTGTCTCTCTATCTATCTATCTGTCTGTCTGTCAGTCTGTCTGTCTGTCAGTGCACAAAGTATGACTCAATTTAAGCTCGGCAAAGCATTAGCCAAAATGTCAATGTCAGCATTTGTGTGTGTTTAGAAATGTATCCGGTTCAGCTTTGCCAGATGCGCATTGAAATGCCAGAGATTTTTACCTCACTCTGTGGATACCACATCTTAATTGAGTGTAATTCCATGTTAATCAGAGCAAATATCTATACGATACTCAATTGACTCTCAAAACGATCCACAAATTCATTCGATGCAGCTCTGCAGAAGCAGAAGTCTCTATGAGATTCAATGATGATGAATTTAATGCAAACCACTTTGCATTTTATTATCGCTCTAATTAAACTCTGACAGCTGCCCGGAGAATGCAGGGAATTATGTATTCACACTATTGATGCGCTCAAGGTAAAGCAGTTCTCATTTGCAGATACACAATATCAGTCAGTTGTCAGAGAGAGAGAGAGAGAGAAAGAGAGAGAGGGTAGTCAGTCCTACACGACACCTGAAACAAGGTGAATCCGAAATGTATGCAACAACAGGCGACAAGCCAAGTGGAACATGAAACACAAATGGCAACAGCCGAGGCGGCTGGCACTCGTAACGGTAAACAACACTTTTATAGCCACTGACAACGCTATGGCTGCGACTCTGACAAGGAAACACTGAGCGAAAAAGGGGACTATACAATAAAGCACGAGATGACAAGAAATCAGTGCACATAGTTTACTTGATACATTCAAAATATGCTAATAATCGGATTTAATTTGATTGAATATCTCAGTCCTACACTGAGAGATAAGAAAAACTATAAAGAACTAGAAAAGGTACAGTCATTAAAAAATTACTTGTAGCTATAGCTAAACTAAGAAAAAAATAAATAACAGTGCAGACTTAGAATTAATAAAATCAGTGTTATATTTAATCTTAGCCAGTAATGGCTTCTGTTTGGGTGATATTTTTGTTTGTTGTTGGTGTGCTCCGTAATTTCTCGCAGTGAAAGATTAAGCGACTCGAATTGGTTAGAAACAAAACGAGCTTTGAGGCCTCTCTATTCCCATGCGTGTGGCATGACTGTGTGATAGTTTGTGTGTATGTGTGCTTAAACATTCTTAGTTAGTCAAAAGCCGCAAAAAACAATGTTGCTGTGGTGCAATGAGTTCATGCTAGGCAGACTCTACTTGCTTCTACTCACATTCCCTCTCTGTCGTTCTCACTCCCTTTCTGTATTCTTTTTTCGCTGCTCTACTTGTATTTATGAGGAGTTGTGCTGTTGACCAAAGGCCGTCGCTAACGTCATCAGGCTGAACGTGGCTGCTCCCCAGGTCAACTGTCTACATGACACAAATCCAATGACATTGGCCCCCCTTTTTAGAGTTTATCAACACGCACCACTTGCACGGCGACCTTGTGTGTGTTACCTTAAAGTAATTACATACATACTATAAATATGGAAAGATTTCCTTAAACTTTTTAAGAAATATATAGAAATATCCCCACTACAATCAACAGACAATAAATCATAATTCCAGCTGGCCTTTCTAAGGGGAAACAAACAATTACCACAAAATAAACAATTAAATGAAAGCGAGCCAGCAAAAGGGCCGAAAGGGACGACAGTGAGCACTCAGCGAAATCATCAAAGAATCTCAATATTGGCATTGAACGCTTCGTAAGCAGTTTTACTCGAAAAGAGGCGCGCGCCCAGAAGTAGGCAATGAATTTTTTTCGTACTCAATAAACGACGACGTCGAAGCTAAAATGGCAATAAAAACGGCAATTGATAAGCGTTTGGGCCTCGCCAAATAAGCAAACAATCAAGTGAACAGTGAACGGCAAGAAAACCAAAAGCCGAAACCAGAAACCAGAAACCGAAGCCAAAAACCCGAGACCAAATGCGAATGAAGGATGAAGGGCTGATGGTGGAGCAGAGGAGAAATGGTTGGGAGGGGAACAAACAAGCAAACGGGCAAACAAACAATCAAACGATAAACGGATGCCAAGTGGCAAGGGAAAGCCGAAAGCATTTCAACCTCAATTTGGCAAATTCTATTACGATAATAAGAGAACGACGCGGGCCGGAGGGGCATGAAATCGCCACCAATTGACAGAGACAGAGACGGAGACGGGACGAGGGCGGCAAGGCTGCCAGGGGGGAGCCAACAGCAAATAGCCGGAAAATGTTTTATGTGCTGGCGACGAAAACAGCAAAAACAACAACAACGGAATGAAAGAAAGGCAGTTAAAAGCAAAACAATGCAACTCTCGCCACTCGAAGTGTATACAAAAATGAGTGAGATCCAATTTCAGTTCGATTGTTATCCAATTTCGAAGCAAATAAGTGAAAATGTTTTCATACTCATGCCTGCCAGGCATACGGCAATGAATCTATTGTGTCCTAGTCTGCTTATTGGTGTGTGTGTGTGTATATATATGTGTGTGCGTTAAGCGTGTCAATAATTCGTCTTCGACTACAATATAAGAGAGTATGACGCCTGACTGTCCCTAGTTGAGTGTAAATAACAGCCAAATAAGTATAGAGAAGTAAAAGAAATAACAGAATATAAAAAAAAAACTACAGTGAAACATCAGTTCAAATGATTGCACCGAAGTCCTTTCGCTAAGCGGCTTATCAGCTAAACCGCAAGCCTTAAACAACAACTCGCATCTTAATCCGCCCATCTCTCTATCCAGCCCTCTATCTTATGAGATAATTGATGAAATCTAGTCTGGCTGTTTGTTCTTGGTATGGAAAGCCTTTGGTTTGCCAGTGCTAAGCATCCTTTGATTCTAAGCCCGATTAGGAGCATTAAAGCAGCGCTTATCCAAGCGAAAAAGGCAACAACAACAACAACAATAAACAGCAAACAGTTAAGGCTATAAAAAGTGGCAGCGCCTGATTTTCCCAGCCAAGAGGAAAGCATAAAATGCAAATCTGCGATTTGGTTTGTTAAACATTTGCTTAACCACAAAAATGAGAGAAAAAAAAAGAATTCAAGAAAATAAAGCAAAATGTTGCTCAACCCAAAGTCACTTGATGTTGTCACACAAGGGGAGTGACAGAGACACAACAAAAGCAACAAGAAAATCAGCGACAGCAAGGAAAACAAAAGCGGAAAAACACATGGCACGGGAATATGCGAGATTATGAGACAAGAGCAACATATGCCAAGCTGAGAGTATCTCAAGAAAGAAGAAAGAGAGACTGAGTGGAATAGCTGGCCAGTGAATAAGAGCGAGTCCATAGACTCAGAGGGGGCTGGCATGGAAGGTGGCGCAAATGAAGGCAAATTACGTTAAATAGAAAAGAAAACTTTTCCACTTTTTAACTTTGGCATACGACTCCAAAGTTGTTGGCAAGCGGCAAGTGGCAAGTGGCAACGTTGCGCGGTTGTTGAACATTTTACAAACAATTTAAGCATCGCATTAAATTATTGTTACGCTTGCAGATTAAACTTTAAGGCAGCTGCCAGTGGCAGAGTCTGAGTGAGGGAGACTCAAAGTCAGAGTCAGAGCCAGAATCTGAATCAGGTCCAACTGCTTGCCTTGACTTTTATGGCCGCCCACCAATCGCCGAAGCTGTTGTTGTCGCCTCTCTCTATCTCTCTCTATTACTCTTTCTCTTTCTGTTTGTACCACACGCACTCTATCTGAGTTCGCTGCACGAAAAGAGGGGCGCGATAAGAGTGAAAAATGGTAAATTAAGCCAAAGAAAAGCGGCTGCGTCTTAAAAATAAAACCAAAAGACTTTGTTATTATTGTTGTTGTTGCTGGTGCTGCCCTTGTTTTTGTTCTTGTTGTGGCGTGCGTCAGACTAAATTAGAGCAAAAACTTAATTTGCCTTTTGGCTGCGCCCAAAAGTCGACAACGGCAACGGCAGCAACGGCAACAACGCCAACAACGAACAACTGCGAATGCCGAATCAAAAGGGAAAATGGCGCAAAATAACAATTATGTTTTAAGGCAATTGTATTGCTTTGTTTTCGCTTGTTTTACCAAGTTATTTGCCCTACTGTTCTTGTTGTTTTCCCTTTTTGTGTTCTTTGGTTTGTTTGTATTTTTTTACACTTGTAATTGAGAATGAAATAAGGTTAATTAGAGTAATGGCCACTTTGCCGCCGCCTTCCTGTTGGCCTCTTCCTCTGTTTCTTCTGCCTGTCAGTAAAGACATTTCAATTTCGAGGCAGAGCTCTTGGAATGCTTGACTCCTGCAAAAGATTCATTCCATAGCGGTCAAGGCTGCCTTTGTCATAGTTTATTCGAAAGGTAAACCAAACAGAAGGTGGCTTTTCAATTGCCTTCTGATTTTTTTGCACGAAATACTTAAGTAGTCCAGCAGTTATTTTTGGGCCAACTCATTTAGTGAGTCTGTCAGCAACTGACCACAGCCGAGACCCAGCACGTTTCTCTCACTTTTGAACTATGGCAGCACTTGAATCCAATTTGACTCAATTTGACCAGGCCAAGTCGGAGATGGGAAAGTAGTTTGGACTGTGCCGGACACGTGCCCCTGATGCAAAGCTAAATGTTAAATGAGTTTTAATTGGTGTTAGTGCACGATATCGTCACAGTATTTACAGAACTTGCTGTTCTTGTTGTTGTTCTTGTCATCAACATATAAGTTTGTTCCGAAATAGTTTGCATGAAAATTTACCCCCGACAAAACTTTGTGTGCAATAAGTTTTTGATTTTGCTTTTTTGGCTAATACATTCATATGCACATGTGTAACCACAGCATATAGACACACGTACTTCTATATTCAGCCAAGAGTTGTCTCTTCTTTTTGTGACCATGCCCGTATAACTTTTCATACAATAATAATCACTTTGTAAAAGTTTTGCCTAAGCCGTCATAGCAACCGATTCAGTGACACCGAGACTTTGGGTCTGAGGTTCGAATTACATCGCCCAATCTGAGGGTAAACTTTTTGCGGACTATCTTCTGTCGACCAGCAGCTAGTTAACACCATTTTCCTGTCTCCTCTTCTCCCTCCATTGGCAGACCAATTAATACATATGTCGTAAAGTTAACTGAGATTTTACCCCAATGCGTTTTACCTGTCAAAGGTTTACTTTATTATGTCATTCAATGGCATGAGATTGTCACACCGCATAAATGGCAATATGAATGATTAAGCCATACAATTTTTATACTCTTGCTTTTTAAATAAATAACCAGGTTTTTTTCCAACTCCAGACACGAATTTTACTCGTAATATATGCTGATTTTTTTTTGATTTGCGCATGTTTAAAAATTTATGTTAAAATTTGATGTACAAATTTAAATTAAATTTTTGCTGTGTGTTTGCCTGAACATACACACACACAAAGCATTCGCTCTGCATGACTTTGCGACAATTGAAAGGCACAAACACTAACACAAACACAAACACAAATATAAATATAAATATGAATAAATGTACATATACAGTCACACACAAAAGCATACAGCTAAAGCTACGCCTGGGTTCATATGGTAAAAAACAAAGCTACATATTTCATGGCAGACGGAAGCTCAAAATAATAGCAACAAATTCAGTCCAAAAAGGGTTGGCAACTACTCGTACAACGCACACATTCGAATGATGTGTGGACCTATTCAAAAAACGGAAAAAACATCAACCTGCCGTGTGACGAAGTCTTAATACCCTGCATTAAAATAAGGTATACTATGTATAAAGATTGATAAACTTTACAGGATTAGGATAGGAATGTTCAAGCTGTACAGTGGATCGGGAGTTCTTAATTATTCTCTTTCTGATTTTAAATTTGCGATCGATTATTTTACGTTCTACCTGCCATAGTTCGTCGTTCCAATTGAAAATGCCTTTAATAATAAACTTTAACAGGGTATTGCTCGCTTTGCAAGGGCATAAAAAACAGCAACACGCAATTTGTTGTCAGTGTTGTGTTAGTTGTTTATGACATTTTAATTTTGTATATGTGTGAGTTGAAATTTGTGTGTATGTTGGCTTATTTTGTTGGCTGTTTTGTGCGTATGCACACATGCGATTCCGCTCATTATCAACATAGATATATACCCAAATACACACACACAAACAAGAGTACACCACTACTGCAAAGCGCACTCAATCATAAATAAACGCAGACATACAAATAACTGTCAATAGCGGGACGAGTGGCATGTGACCAACAGCGTTGAACATCTACACAAAAGGAAGTTGTTATTTCGGCTTCCGGTTTTGTTGAATTGTTATTAAGCTCACACAAATCACGCACATTGTGCCGTCATTCAACCTGTTCATTTCAAGATGATTTCCTGCTCAAGAAAATTGATTTTTAAGACAATTTACAAATTTTACAATGCTTTAATATAGTTTTAAATCTATTGTCTATCATTTTGTGGTATTCCTTATTAAATTGCAGGGCATATGTTAATCATTTTCGTTTGCTTGCCTTGACCTAAGATTGGATAAACTAATTAAATTTTAACTGAATTTCGCTAATGTCAGTTAAGATAAGTCGTTAAGCAATTTACACACCCAAGTCAAATACTCAAGTGATTGCTGTGATTTGGCAGCAATAAAATTTCACATTTTGGCCAGCTGCCCAATTGACCAAAATGGACCGCATGCTAAATGCACCAGTTTAATTTGTGTGTGTTTTGTCGTCAGCAATTTGTGGCAGTTGCAGTTGTAGTTGCACTTTCTGTTGCAGTTGCAACTGTTGACATTTATTAGCTTGTAAACATTATGTGGCTTAGCAGCAGTCGAGAGAGAGATTTTGCAGACTTAAAGTTACTTAATTGGCCGAATAGTCTGATACATCTGATTCAATTGTAGTCCAGTTGTCAAGGCTGTCCAAATATTTATTTATCAATTAGGCAATTATGTTGCGCTACATTTAAATTACTTAACAGGCATTCGCTTATTTTATGCTTATTTTCGAATAAAACTTCTGTTTGTTTTGACTGTGTGCGCAGCTTTATTGAGAGAGGGGAGTTGTTGGGGCATTTTTCGCTTTTTGTTGGAATTTTAATGAATTAATTTAAATATAATTTGTCAATAATTGCACAGCGAATTCGAAAGTGCGCTTCAATTAACAGCGGCTTTAAAGTGACCACAACAAATAATGCACAAATGATACACATTAAAACGTTAATTGTTGTTGTCGATGTATTTCATTGTTTCACTTCCCTTTTTTTCAAATTGAAAGTCAAATTCTGAAAAGTTTAGAATGTGTACAATCCCATCTCGAGCTGGGAAAATAGATTATTTTGTGTCAACAAAGAGCATGCATACAAAATGTGAAAATATCAAGCGGAAAACGGAACAAAAAAAGTAGATGGCAATGACTGCAAAAAACGGTAAAGAAAAACAAAAAAAAATAAATAAAAATAACATTGCAAAATGCTTTTCAATCTGCAGAGACACGCGACTCCAGTAAAAATATGCAAAGCAGCTGCGCTGATTGCGCCACACGAGGCGGCATGCGGCATGCAACATGCAAGGGGCAGAGGGCATAGGCAGAGGGGAGCTGAGGAGAGTAGTCGGAAGGCGGATGGCGAGAGGCGGCTGCAGCCCCAACAAGATGTCAACAAAAATCATCGACTAGCGTAGCACGGAAATGAAGCTGGAAACGAGCTGCAACAAAAACACCTACAACAAGAATAGTGAAAATGACAAAATAAAGCAATGGAAAACTAAAACTTTCAGCTAACTCAACAGATTCGCACTTAAAGAGCAGCACAAACCGTGCTAAACTCTGGCTTGAAGCTAAAGTGCCTGCCACCTGGTTGCACTGTGGGCCAGAATTCCCAAGCTATGCCATTTTTAAAAAGTTTATTTCGGAGAATTCAAATAATACTTTTCTTTCTGATTTTTCCTGACTCACTTAATCTTTTAAGATAATAAAACTATTTTCAGAAAATTTGCTATGGTTTAGTAAACTAAACTAAAGGTATTAATTTTTTTCCACTGGTTTAAAATTAAGCTAATCTTTAAAAGGGATGCAATTTATGCTGAGAGATCAAAGGGTGGATTAAAAGATAACTAAATATGAAAATCACTGTGTTTATATAACACATATTTGAAATTGCAATGAAGTTATAAGCTAAATAGATCATGGAATTTAGTCCAGTAAAATGAATTGATGCTCCACTGTGCAGCTGCTTGTGTACGGTTCGTTAGTGGCTCAGGCAATAAAAAGGTGCTCAAGTGTCGCCTGCTTAAACGAATTGAGCTGTGTTGTTGTTGTTGTTGCTGCTTTGTCATTACAAGAAACCTTGCAATATTCAGCGAAAGGAGTGCAACACACCATACAGCCATTGCACAACAACAGCAACAACAACAGCAGCAAGAAGAACTTATGTATATAAAGTTGCGCGCACGAAACACTTCCGCAGGCGAAGAGCTTTCCGCTTCCGTTTGGGTGTATGCCACAGCATGGTAGCTGCTGCTGCTGCTGCTGCTTCCTCTTCCTACTGCCGCAGCCTGCAACTTTAAATATTAACAGCTAAGTGGCGTGTGTCGTGACTCACGTGTATGTGTGCGTGTGTTTGTGTATGTGTTTTGGCTGCGCTGCTTCGATTTTTCTTGCGCTTATCGCTGCCAGGCATCGACTGCGTGCAACCCAAAAGAAGGAGAACCGAACAACCGAAACCGAGCTGCCAGGTAACGTTCTTACCTGGCGCTCCCCCTCCCCCTCCTCTAGTCCGCTCCTGCCGTGCTCCTGTCAAAGTGTCATTTAGATCGTAATGGTTTGATAAGAGTACGCGCAAACACATTAAAACTCCTGTGCTACAACAGCAACGGCAACAAACCGAGTATCGATGCTTGGCATCGGTTCACATAAGCTACTCATAAGCCGATTGCGAGCCATTTGTCCTTTGGCTCTAATTCACTTACATCCGCATTGTTGTACAGTTAGACTTTCGAGTGCGAGTATGAGGGGAAAATCGTTGGCAATTAATTGTAATCAATAAAAGGCTCATTGAATTCGGGTTACGTATACGCCATGTGCCACTTATTCAATATTGTTCAGCAATTACATAAAACAGCTAACAGCTTACATACCCCCAAAAAGACAAGGTATATTTGTCAATTTGTGTTTTTGGAATTAGCCAACAAATGCAGTCGCTTACCTGCAAAAAGAAGAACAAAAGGAAACACAAATTAGTTAAATAATTGGAATAAGAATTTTGAGCTTTATTTTTTATTGTTGTGCCTTGCTGCTTAGACTTAAGTATTTTTTATATCGCTTGACACAGCTCATCAAAAAACACAACAAATGACATACCAAGAGTTGGCAGCGCAACAATTTTTTAATTTTATGCTCAACGATTTTGCAGCTTGGGGGCGTGGCAGGGGCGGAGATGTGGAAGGCAAAGCGCATGAAACGGCAACCAAAGTGACTTTCTAATTAGTTTGGTTTGTCAAGCGAAGGACGCACGGCGAACACACGACGCACTTGACTCAATTTACGCGAATTACCCATACACTCACACACGTGCACACATACACAAACACTCAGAAATACAGATATGTACATTATATGATATCAAAACTCATATTTGCTTTTGCTTTTGAATTCCAAGAATGTTTTTGGCAAACCGGCGCATGAAAAGATATAAAGAGAAAGGGAGAGAGGGACAGAGCGAGAAAGAGAGGGAATGACACACGAAAATGTATAAGAGGAGAAAAATGTGAGGCCATAAAAATATGTTACAATGCTTCGTTGCCTTATGAAAGAAATTATAAAGGAAAATTCGCCCTCAATGACTGTCTGACTGTCTCAATCTACCCATCTCACACTCTCAGTGTGTGCGTGTGTCTGTGTGTCTGTGTGTGTGTGTGTATGTGCGTGCGAGTGTATAGTCAACGCGATGCCGCAATTTCCGCAATTAAATAAAAACGCAAACTTAAGCCGCGGGCGGCGAACGGTGGCAACAGGAATGTGTCGAGTGTGTGTCGCGTTGCGGCGAAATATTTGCATATGTTGATGTTTCTGGCTGTGGTTTGTGCTTGATGCTAAAGTTGCTCACACACTCACACACACATACATATGTACATACACACATAACACACCTACGCAACGGCACGCAACGCGTTAATGTTTTTTGATTTGAACATCAGCACCTGCCGTCAATGTTGCCTAGGTGCCAGGGTGTGTGTTTGTGTGTGCTGTGCTGCTAGTTCATTTGAATAGCACACACACAAGATACACATAGAAAGGACACACGCATGTTAATAGCGAGCAACACCATTGGCCTCTCTGCATTTTATTTATTTCATATTTCTTGTGCCATTTGAAGTGAACATTTTTCTCCATTTGCTTTTCGTGTGGCAACCAGCTAAGAAAATGGATATTTCTGACAGTCTGCAAAGACCCCGGGCAAAGTAAATGGGGAGCATAGAACGGGGAACGAAGTACCAAAAATCAAATACGAGTACAGAAGCAAAACTTTGCTCATTTGTTGGTTGCCGCAAATATCTCAGAGATATGAGAGCTCGACGCACTCATTTCACTTCGCTGTGTATCTTTGCATCCTTTGAAGCTGCTGGCAGTTAAAAGAAGTACAAATTACAAATATCAACAGTAGCAGCAGCAGCACATTTTAAGAGTAAACTCCTTGCTTCAGCCTTAGTCTCTCAAAATATGCTTTTAATTTTATATGCATAACAAATTTATGCAAAGTGCGCGAAGCGATGCGATGCGATCGCCAGGTGTTCTCTCAGTGTGTGTGTGTGTGTGTGTGTGTGTGTTTTTGCTGACAGGCTCATGAAATTATATAAAGATGCCTTACTAGGTCGTTGATATGCCCCAGTGTCGGCCTATGCTTAGCCTGCCATTATATTAAAATTGCGACTACGTGCGGGTTAAAAATGTATGCCAAACTGGCAGACAACTGGAGACTGCTCTATAAAAAGTGAATTTTGATACAAGATGCGACAATATATGTACATATGTACATACATATATACGCTTATGTGTTTAAAATGTTGTGCCATGGAGCTCTTTAAAATGTTGTTTGGCTGGCAGAAACTCGTGATTTATTTAGTGTAAAATAATTTCACTAAATAAAATTGTTGCCCATTTTGTTTTTAATTAAACGAAATGTGCAGCGAGTTGAAGTTTTGCGTAATGCTAACGAATGGTTAAGTTTACAGGGGAATGCCTAGGCAACGTGGAAAGCAGAAAGTGGTAAGCGAAAAGCAGAAAGCATGCTGATTGTAAATGTTGCCACAGCATAACCAGCCACAAGGTTGCTCTGGTGTTTGGTGGCCAAATAAAAACCATAAATCCCTCAAAAATTGATGCTAAGCTCGGGACTTAAAACATGAGCTGTACGAAACACACACACTCACAGACTAGGACAGACAGAAGGACAGAGAGACAGACAGACAGAGGCACCGACACGTACACATAAAGCACTTTAAACCCGCTTAATGTGACGCACAGCAGACGAAATCTGCGGCAAGCTCCTTTATTCCGTTGTATGTGTTTAACCCAAATATACGAGTACGAGTAAACAAAAAAGAAGAAAAATGTTAACAAAAAAAAGGCACTTAATTAGCAACCTTGACTTTAAGCGTTGACACGTCGAAGCCAAGTTAAATTTAAAGCAGTCTCTGCCCCCTTCGAATGTCAGCTCGACTTTAAAGGACTCTCAAGGAGAGGCAGGCAGGCAGCACCTGCTCCTGCTGTGAGGTGGCAGCTTTTCATTTTGTGTTTTTGCCTTTTGCTGGCATTTTGTGCAAATAAACACACACAATTTTAATTTACTTTTTGCGCGCTTCGCTTTGCGCATTTTTTCTCATTTGAAGTGAAATCGAGACAGCTAGAGACCCATAAGCAGCGGTTGCCCCACAATTCACGTGGTGGCTCTGACTCTGACTCCGACTGTGGCTAAGGCAATGGCTGTTCTTGGCAGTCATTGCCATTCGTACAGCTTTTTGTCTTGTGCTGAATTTTTAATTTGCCTGGCAAACATTGGAAGAAAGCAACAGAAGCAGCGCCAAGCTACGAGTTACGGTTGGGTTACGAGTCTCTCACACCTCACACCTCTCACCTCTTCTCGAGAGCTCTCTTCTACCTTTTGATGAAGGTCATGCCCATGTGATTCAACAGCATCAGCAGCAGTCGAAGGTTAAGTGCAAAGCGCTTCTACTTGGCTGCCTTGTCGAGTGTGCTGCACAAATTGAAATATTACGTTGAGATTGATGTGGCACTCGCTGCACTTGCATTTATTTTTTACTTATTAGACCCTGTACATAAAAACAACTGTTGTCTTATTGACTTAGTAAATAGCGTTGTGTCGCTTAAGTAATTATTCGATTTTTTTGTAATATTCAAATTATTTTCATATTCTTTTCAAATTAAATTTTTTTAGAATAGGTACAAGGCCTTTTACAGTCGTGTTTGCTTGACTGTAGCTTTGACTACTAGTTTCCAGATAAATGTGACAGATTTGCACGACTTGTGTGAATTGTGTATTGAATTTAATTACAATTTGAATAGCCAAAAACGCACCACGCACCACGCTGTGCATTAAATGCGTGACCAACATCACGTATACGCAATAACATGAAACTGGCATTCGCTGCGGCCCACACAAAAATATGGCAACAGTCAATGTGTTGCAGTGGCAGTAATGCAGGGGAATGCTGCAAGAAACACTGACCCAGTTTGACTTTGGCTTCATAACTAATTCACACACACATAGAGAGAGAGAAGGAGGAGAGAGAGAGAGAGAGAGAGTGCTATACGCGGACCAGGGGCAGTACATAAAACATCGTTGTTACACGGACCTTCTGGCACCTGTGCTGTGCTGTGTTGTGTACACACACACATACACTTACACACACACACACACCAGGCCAGAGCTCGCAACGCACTGGTCGAGTGGGTTTTTGGGGTCGCGCCCAGATCGGGTGTTGCAATATAATTAAGGTGGAATAACTTAAGAGCATTGTGTGCCCAGTGTGCGTGTCTGTGTCTGTGTGCTACGTGCAATGTCCGTTAAGTTTAAAATTGATGCAATTTAAACGTTTGCATTGGCATTCAGAAGCAAGCAGAAGCTGTACGAGAAAAGCACTTAAAGCCGAGCTGAGTGAATCAAATTGATAATGCCCAGATAAATAGCGAAAGACATGAAAATGATGGAATAAATTAAACAGAAATTATGCAATTTTCTTTCTCTTCACCTCTCTTTACGTAACGTAAAATGAGAATTTTATTCTGATTAAAATCATACAAATTCGTCAGGTCGTTGTCGAACATATGTCATGTATTTTTAGTTCGACTGGAACTCTGACAAGTCTTTGCCCATGGACATGGAATGGATAAGCTTGAAAATAAAGTGCAGAATGAGGGATTCAAAGGACACACTTCTGCTTTGGCTTGGTCACTAAAAGAAATTCCAATTCAAATGCGAATGCGAATACGAATACGAATGCGAAGACGAATAAGAATACGAATGTGCATGTGAATGCGAATGGAAGGCGAATTCGAAAGCGAATGTAAGCAACTTGTGTGTAGATGTGTGCAAACTCAATCTAAATGCTATAAACTGCAAGACGTACTCAACGTTGTCGTCTACGTTGTCGTTGTCGTTTTCGTGTGACAGGACCAAGGACTAAGCCGGACCATGTTGTCGTTCTAGACATTGCCATATGTCGATAAAAAGGCATACGGAAATTTTTATGTCCCTCAACGTCAGCCTCATTGCAAATTGTTATGTATGTCCCCCTCTATAGATGTGTGTGTGTGTGTGGGGGTAATGTAATTGGTGTAGTGTGTGTGTTTGTGTGTTTTCCTTTTACGATTTTACAGTTCCTTACCGACAAACCAATCGATTTTGTAGTACTTCCAAACTGCAATTGGCGAATGGTCTTAACCACATCTTGAGCCAGGGCCTTCAGTGCCATTTAATGTCTAATTTGGTCAGACAACTTAATTGGCTATCTGTATGTCCGACTGTCTGTCTTGTCTTTGACCCAATCAGTCAATCATTCAGTCAATCAATCAAATTAACTTTTCACATATATACTTGTCAGAACAACTTTCAAGCATTTTGCATTTCTGATGCTCAACTGTCCATTTATATATAAATTATAGAACTCGCGTTCCTCATCGAAAGGTAGCAACAAATCGAAACGAAGCCAATCGAATTGAAGTGAAACGAATCGAGTTGAATCGATATTTATGATTATTTAATAAACTCAATTATAAGGCCAGCCACTGCGATTGCTTTTGTATGTGTATGTGCGTGAGGGGTTATTGCTCTCGCACTTTCTTTTGTATGAGTAATGATCAATTCAATTTACATTTTGGCATTTTTAATTTGTTGCTAATTTGACATTTAAAATTGCTACAAAAATTCTATAGAAAAGCCCATTAATGACGACCACTCAACTCAATTTTCAAAGTTTTCCGCTCTCAGGCAAAAACTTTTCATAGTTTGCCATTTTAAATGGATAAAGTATTTTCATAGGGAAAAGGGAATTCTGAAAATATTAATTTAATTGCAATGCAATACAGCAGACAGACGCAGGGGAGAGAGCAGGAGAAAGGTGGAGAGTAACTTTTAGCCAGTTATTATCGGTGGTTTTTTGAAGGAATTTTTTTAATTTGAGCATGCAGAGAGTCAGTCGAGTTTCTAGCCGGAACTATCGATGAATCTGAAAAGCTTGTTAGCTCCTTCTCAAATGCATGAAATAAAGAACAAACCATTTTCAATTTCACAATGCAACACAAATTTTACAACAAGTGCAGCAAACTCAATGGAGTGGCATGTTTATTTACTTTGCCCCCGTGGCCAATTGGAAAAATGTGCTTGTCTGTCCTCCGCCTGCTCCTTCTCCTCCTTCGACCCTCGTCGATCGTCTTGCTCTGTTGCAATTCGTATACCTATTCCTATTGCTATTCCTATTCCTATTCCTGTTTACGGCACGTAGCAACGCTCAGCAAACATTTAAAACAAGTCGAGTT
Source organism: Drosophila rellima (assembly GCA_035043635.1). Taxonomy (NCBI): domain Eukaryota; kingdom Metazoa; phylum Arthropoda; class Insecta; order Diptera; family Drosophilidae; genus Drosophila; species Drosophila rellima. The sequence continues at coordinate 2,980,088 of JAWNMV010000811.1, read as the reverse complement.
GCCGTACAGGATAACAAACTTATTCAACACTCGCACACACAGACAGACACTCGCACACACACACACATATCTGCTTGTCTTTTGCCACACAATAAAATACGAAACAAAACCTCAATTCAAAGTGAATATAAATTGTTTTACAGCTGACGTTTGCTTTGCATTTCAAATAGTTCGGCGTCTCCGTTGCAGACAGACATCCAGACAGTAGTGAAACCGAGGGTTGGATGACGAAGGAACGTGTGGGACAGGGGGGAGCTGTCACTTTTCCATCGTCCCCAGTTTCCAGTTGGGAGTGGGGAAATTCACATCAACCAAGTCGCTTCGATGGCTTGAAAGGTCATCGTGTTAATTGGAGCATAAGTGATGGCATTGTCGCTATCTTCCTTCCAGCTGATACATAAGTATCAGTAAGTATAGTTTCCACATGTGGGCAGAGTATTTGTGTAGCCAACGAAGCGTTAAATATTGTTTGCCAATATCGTATCGACTTCATTTAGCAGCTGCGCTATATTTAGAGGCAATGTAAATAGTAAAGGTAAAGTAATTGAGAAGCTTTGTGCTTTAAGCGAGATAAATGTCATGCGGACAATATTATGACTCCTGCCTACAGCTTATTGGAATAAGCCTTTAGTCATATTACCCTCGTATACATAAAGTGAAAGTGGCTTAGAATAAGCCCAGAAAATTAATCAGTTACTTAATGTTTAATGTGCTTTCGAAGCACTCAATTGAATTGCTCTAAAAGTGTAAGTTTTCAATGAGCATTTAAAATATTAATTGTTTCAAATAAATGCACTCACTCAATTATCCATTGTTGTTAAATTTGTTTTGCAATTATTAAACTTTTACTTACCCGAACGTCCGATTGTTAGATTTAAATCTGTCTCCAAGGCCGTTGTGGCTGACGATAATGATTTATCGGTGGGCAGAGCCGGCGGGGGCAGGGGCAAAGGACCCACCGTCGAGGTGGTGGTCAAGTCGCAGCATTCGCGCTCGGGAAACTCGCTGCATCGGGCCAAGTGCAGGGCACCGCCAAAGAGCGTGACCCAAACGCTGAGGCAGCACGAGAGGATTTTTAAATTTTTGATACGAAAGCGGGTCATGTTCGCTGCTGGGGTGTTGGGATGCGCTTTGCTCTCCTGGACGGTGCTGGAGACGCTGGAGGGGTGAGCGGTGTGCTCGTCAGGTTGATGATTTTAATAATTCTACAGTTGTTGTCAACACTTTCACTTTGCTTTGTGTACTTTTAATTTTGTTGCTCGTAAACCTTTTCACACTTTATAGTTGAGTGCATTTAATGCTCTGTTGCTATCAGTGTTGTCATTGTTTCTGTTGTTATTGTTACAAAGTATAATTGTTGTTGTTCCTTTTGACTTTGCCATTAACAAAGTTGACTTAATCTAAATCCGAGCTGCATTCACTTGTCTCGGTGTTTTCATTATTATTTACATTGCTTTACATAAAAGCACTTTGTAATACACGTGCTTCACTTGTCTGCATTTTTACCTTTCTGATCGAAAAATTCATAATTTTACGGTGCGAGTACGATAATAAAATAGATGAGAAAGTTCAGCATGAATATTTCATGTTCTTTCTTTAGTTATTGCCTTAAAGTTGACTCTAAGGATTTACTAATTTATGGAAAATGAAAAATACAGCCCAAAAATTGTCAGCCAGAAGAAGAAGAGGCAGACAGACAGCCCGTCAGGCATTCAACTAGTCAGTCCAACTACGAGCAGTATTTACAATTACTTTCGACAAAACTTATATAGACAACAATAGACATAATGCAGCAATAACGACAACAGCACAAATACTCGTATCCATAGGCAGTCTGTGATGGTGGGAAAGAGGGACCAAGGGGAGTGCGGGGAATTGACGGAAGAGCCGCCCACAGCAAACACTGAATAACATAAAAAAGTTTTTTTCATTTACAATTTGCTCACTGAGTCTATGGCAATGCAGGCAACACGGCAACAACAACAGCAGTTACAACAACAATGACTAACAAGAAAATGTTGAAAAGTTTTAGTGAATGCGAAAAGTTGTTGCTATTGCCGTTGTTGTCCTAGTTGTTGTCGTTGTTGTTGTCGTTGTTGTTGTCATTGTTGTTTCTGCTGTCGCGACTTGCTGCGGTTTTTGCGTTGTGCCAAGCTTTTAAAATTGTTGCTCTTCCATTTCCTTGCGCTTGCTTTTGGCCATGGCTAACTGGCAACTGGCAACTGAGCAAACTGGCAGCTGAGAGCGGGCAACGTGGCGGATGCGCAATATGCAACTGTGTGTCCTCAACTCAGCAAAATTAATTCACTTTGCTGCGCTTTTATCGAGCACATCGCTCACAAATGTTGACAGAATCAATAAAAAATATAATTTGCTGTGATTTGGCTCAAAGGGAAATGCAAACTCCATTTCTCTTCTCTTTTTTTCCTCTTGAGCGTTAATGCACTCGCAAAGCAGAAATCGTTAGACGGCCAAAGGGGGTGCGAGGGGGGAGAAGGCAAACACTTCTGTGCACAATCATGTAAACAAACAGGCGACAGGCGACGGACAACAGGCAAATGCCGCATGCGTCTGTTAGAGCGTTAAAAAATTATTGCCAAACAACAACAACAAGAACAATAAGAAGTATAACAGGAACAACAACAACAAGGATATAGAGGAGCATTGGGAGACAGACATGCTGCAGTCAATCACGAGCGGGTGGCAAGTGCACAGGCGACGAAAGTTGCCAGTCAACGAAGCGAAATGTAGGCAAACACAGTGACACACACACACACACACACACACTCACACAGACGCACACACACTCATTGGTTGTGAGGAAGGAAGGAAACTGCAAGGCGCGAAGGCGTTTTGTGCATTTCCCTTGTTGTTTCTGCTTGAAATGATTTTTTCGCTGCCTCCCCCCCCCCGTGATGTCCCCCCGTGTTATCCCTCTGCGCTGCCTCTCTGTGGCGCCCCTGTGTGTTGCCTTATGGAACATAACGAGCCGCACACGACGCAATAACATTTTTTTTAAAGTTTTTTTTTTCATTTTCTTTTTTTTTCGTGTTTTTTTGTGGCGCGTCGGCCGTTTGAGTCGTGCACGTTGTCAGCATCGTTTGCTTTTGAGCCAAAGTGTTGCCATAACGAGCGTAAAATGGCGGCAAAAGGACGTTGAGGACGACGAAGCTGCCAAAGACAACAAGCAGCGCGTTCTAAAACAAACACGATCCCCTCTCTGTTCGTCTCCTTCTATCTCCCTCTCTGCTGTCTCGCTCTGTGTTTGTACATACATGAAAAAATAACGAAGTAAAAATTGAAACTAAAATAAAGCCATATTTGCCTCACAAATTGTTACGGGCGCCTCACAGCCAGCCTCAACCTGAGTCTGCGTCAGATTCTCAGCCTCAGATTCGCACTGCAAATTTATTTATTTAAAGTTGAAAGTTGTTGCATAAGTTAACGTTAACGTTGCTACAACTGGGCCGAAAGTCATTGCCAGAGCAGGTGCCGTCATGCGTGACCAAAGGCTTTGCCTGGTTTTTGTGGTAAAATTTTAGAAATTTAACATATTAAAGTAGAAGCTAGAGAAGGTGGGAGAAGTGCAGAGAAGTCAGCAGATGTGCAAATATCTATGTCAATGGTCAAGCTTTAAGCCTGGTCAGCTTAACAGACCAAAAATTCAGCAGCAGCTGTGCAACCAAATATATATCTGTCTCTCTCTCTCTCTTTCACTCTCGTTGTGGCCAAACAAGCCAATAAATATACCACAAATTGTATGCAGCCAGTGTCAGTCGGAGAATTAGCACTGCATTGACGTTGTATCGTATTGACTTGGCCAAGTTTCTGGTGCAGAGACTGAATGCCAAACCGCATGCCTTTCACATGCCGGCCCAAATTCGATTTAAATTGGAATTCTTAGGCCAACAAAGTCGGACACCAAGAAAGCAACGAGCAAGTAAGAAGACAAAGCACACACACAAATACAAGAACATTTTGCATGTCAGCCTTGCCACATGCCCCAGTGCAGCTAAGTGCATTTGTGAGTTAATTTCGAGAAGTAAGAGCAAGCGTATAATATACTCGTATCTGTATCTGTATCTGTAGGTGCTGTAGATCTAATTAGTCGCCTGTCAGCGTCTCGTAAAAGTTGCAGCCGCGTTGACTGACAGTCCACAAGTTGCGATTATGAGTACAACAAACTTTAACAGCTCAGATTGCACTGACATTGATGTGATTAAGTGTGGTCTACTAAAGGGTATCAAAAGACAGCGTGCATCATCACGAGCAGTCCCCTGTGGATACCCCTTCACATCTCCCCTTCCGTGTTGCAGACTCTGGTGACAGTTGTCGTCTCCGCATGACAAATGCAATTTGACGCACTTAAATGACATTAAGACACTGCCTTCAAATGCCAAGGAGGAGGCACAACAAACTAATCAACTGTAGTTAATATATGTTAATCAAATTTACTCTAGGTGAGGTTGGCAATTTAAATTAGTCAAGGCATTACCTTCGTTCTCATGAATACGAACAGATATAATGTTGTGATTGACTTGCATTTTTATCATCATAATTAATAAGTTTATTTTAAGCAAACTTAATTGACACAAGATTCAGATGATGATTAAGCCAGATTATCATCGTCATTAGGCTTTGCCAAATAGACAGATTTAAAATATAAACCTAATTGATAAGTTATATTGTACGGAACTCTCTGAACTTTCAGCGGGCATCACAAAACTGAATCGAAATATCTTTTTGATCTTTATTTGAATTCCAGCTTGATTCTGCACAAATCATTAATTTTATTATGCAATTTTTGGGTCTGATTAACTCCATTGCTTGGTTTATCATCCTCATTGGAGTTGAACAAATCATCTAAATTTTTATGCAAAGTTTTATGTGAGTTTAATGCAAAGCCGTTTTATGCGCAAAGTTTCAACAGCTTCTGGAGCTGGAGGAGTTTGTGTGTTTTTCTGAAACAGCAGGATAAGCAGCATTCCTGAATGCCTGTGTTTGTTGACTTTGCTCTAGTTAAGGAACACTCTTCAGAGGCGCTTAATTACATTTGCAAACTCTAATGAATTTGTAATAATCTCGCAGCGGCCAAACAATCCTTGAGTAATGGAACCAGCTGACAATGTGTCCGGTAATGAGTTGAAGTTGGTGCTGTCCGTCAGTCAGCCAGAGAGTCAGTCAGACAGTCTCTTAAATTGCACTCAATTCTGCTCACTTTTCACAACAATAACATGAAGAAGAACAACAACAATAATCAGCGGAAAATCAGAAAGTGGCACACAATTTTCCGACTGTCTGTCTGTCAAGGGGTTGCAAAACCCTGTCTCATATATTATGGAAAAGGAGTTTTATTGTTTCTGAAAATTTGAAATGAGCCAGCTCATTTGATCGACGCTGTTGCTGTTGCTGCTGTCTGTTGTTTGTTCTTTGTTGCTGTTGTTGCTGTTGTTGTTGTTGTTGATGTTGATGTTGTGTGCTGGCCATGGCCGTGGCCAACTGCTGTCAAAGTCTGCTGTACACATGTCAGTCTCAATGCCTCAGAATATCTCCACTTAAATTCAACTTATATGTGGCATCACTTTAATGGAAATGAATATGAGTATACCGACAATTATAAGGAAGGCAGACAGACAGAATTAACCACACGGCACATGTCGCGTTTCGTCGCACACTTCGTATACGTAACATGGCATTTGCTTAAATATTTGTGGCGTGAATCAATTGTCTGAAGGGTGAGACATGTCAAAAATAAATGCTAAGACTTTAAGCTGACGAAGTAATGAAAAACAGAATTAATATGCCAGACAGAAACTTGAGCCCACGCACAGGTAATTGTTCGAAAACTCTCGAGCTATTTTAAAAGTGTGTTGCCATTTTATGGCCCCAATTTATGAGTATCGATTGCGGAGACTTTCTACGAGTACGTGCGTCTGATATGTGAATCGCTGCAGCTGACTGAAGGTACAAATATGACGTACATGATTCGAATGAACCATCGATCGATTCTTGAACTAAATAAACATTTTTAATTGCGTCGACTTGCGGCATGACGTTTAAATGCGAAAGGGAGGTAGGAAAGTTAGAGCACTCGAAATGATTCAGAGACAGCGATAACCTTTTGGCATAACAGTTTGAACTTTAGAGTATTGATCCGTGTAAATGCCAAGAGGCATTGTGGCCAATTAATATGATTTCGAGCTCTGATTACGCAAATCGGTTTTTTGGCTGCCCCTAAAAGTGTGCAATGATTATTGGTCGCATCATTAATAAATGTCACAGAAGGGCGTGCTGACCAGGCCAGGACAGTAAGGGACAGGACACAGGAGAGGTCAGGGCAGGATACACAGGTCAGTTTATCCCCAACTCGAATTCGCAGGTTAAAGCATAATCCAATCGACCAGGACACGGACACACAGACACCAACACACTCATGGTCATTCTCTGGAGAATTTGCTGTTCTGGCCATGCACATGGTCGGCATTAGGATAATGGATGATTACTGGAAAACGTGTGGCATGCGGCGTGGCGCCCATTTACATGCAGCAGCGACGTTAGTCAAAGTCATGTTTTTGGTTGGGGTTGCATTCAGCAACAAACACACACATGTGTGTGTACAAAAGTCAATTTCGTGTACAATTTTATTTGTATACAAGTGTAAGACAAACACACACACACACACATAGACAGACGGCACTTAGACACACATTTGGTTCGTCTTATATTGCATGCCTTGCAATTTATTTGTCTGACTGCCCCTCCCCTCTGTCTCTGACACTGTCTCTGTCTCGTTCTCTGTCTCTGAATCTGACTCGGTCTCAGTCTAGCCCGCCCAGCCAAGAATAATCGTTGCAAACATCACTGAGTAAATTTAATACATTGACATTCATACGCCCCGTTGCCCGCCACATTGCCAAATATTGCCAAGGAACGTAGACGTCAAGAGTTGCTGCGACAACTACATGTCAAATTGACCCAGTTATGCACTTGTACCCATTGTACCCCCACCCCTACCACACCCCTCTCTCTATCACTCCCCAACAATTGTCTGCTCTTGTACTCATTTCTGCGGTATGTCTGCATGAAAATTTGGTCAATAATTTGTAGAGCAGTGGCAGGCAGTGTATTTCAGCCACGTCTCCCACTTTTGTACGTCAATCATGTTTGTATTTATTGCATTGTAGTTGCTGTTGTTATTGCTCTCATTGTTGTTTAATGTTTGCAATTGCATTGATTTTAAATTTTTTAACATTCGTTATTTGTGTTTACAATTGGTTAACAGCATTTACTGGCGCACAGTTTTTGTTTGTTTGTTTTCGCGCCACTCTTTCAATAATTGCATAATAAACTGAATGAGCTTTAATTTGTGAAATGCAATAAGCAAATGAAATCCAACAAAATAAAAGCGTAATCTGTACGCTGAGACCTTACCCTTACGCTAACAATTAGCATTTATATCTATTTCAGTTTTCATGTGCAAACACAGTCGTAATTCGTTGAGTTTGGGCAGGTGGTGAAGTGGCTCGAAGGGTTGATGGACTGTAAATACCAATAAATAAGCCCAGCATCGGCTTCAACTCGAACTTTAGCTTCTAGTCCATTTTCATTTCAACACTGGCCCCACATTAATAATGCAAATTGCGCACTGATATGTGAGTAGATAGTCCTCTTTGGGACGGACAGACAGGACTAAGCGAACAGCCAGGACAAGGGCTCAACGGTGGCTGGCCAAGTGTTTAAGGCCTTTGCCATTTGTCAGCTAATTGGGTCAACAAACTGCAGGAGTTCCACTTCGTTTATAATTTAAACAGCACACACACACAATGGCAATTACTGATGGATGTTCGTTAGTGTTGTTGGCCAGCAGCAGACAACAGGCAACGCTTTTAAAATTATTAATAAAAAAAGGAGTAAGGAAACAGAGAGGGAAACCAAAATACCCGAGTAGAGCACTCGGTCGGACCAAACTGACCGCATCAAAGCAATGCACTCGGTACGATGGTGCGTATGAGCGATATGCGGTATGCGAGCCAAGAGCTTCTCCAAATGCCATACGAATTCTGGTCTTATTTGTTGTACTCGTAGTTCTTCTTGACACGAGTTCCATGTTGCACGAGAAATACATGTGCATATACATATGTGTGTATGTCCATATATATGTATAAAGTAATTCGGTGTTGTTCCAATAAAGTGCTTCATAAATATTTATTGGATTATCGAACGTATCGAACGCACGCTCATACAAAAGCAGACGAGAACAGTTTCCTCTCTTCCCGCCACACCTCCCCCAGCTCCAGCTGCAGCTCCAGCTCCTGCTCCAAGTCCTGCTCGTACTCATGGCTGTCCTGGACTGTCCTGTCCGAACGCACAGAGTGCCATTGCCATAATGAATATAAACCAATGAACATTGCAATAAGCGCACGTATGAATAAATGAGTGCAGTATTGAAAGGAGCTGCCCAAGGAGCCTGAATGGATGGATGGGTGAATGAATAAATATATGGTTGGAGGGGACCAAAGTTATGCTCATGTCTAAGCGTTTGTCTGTAAAACTGAATGCCAAATAAGTGAATGACTGCCTGTACATGTTAACATATAATTTAAGTAGTTTTGAGTATACTGAGTACTTAGTTCCTCTCACTTTACCAACTTAATCCAACCAAATGCGACGAAAATTGTAATGATCAATTAATTAAGTGACTAACTGCAGATCAACAACTAATTGGACAATCAATTAACACGCTTGAGCCCCAATTATGCATAAAACTCGTACCGACAGCATACAGAAGTAGGAAGTGCAATGGGCTTTGCTACCATTATTTGCATATTAAATGGATATTCAATTACATTAAGGCCTTATTAAAACTCATCAAATATCGCTGGGTCAAAACCCACAGCTGACAATGTTCGTACAACGGCAGCTAATGCGAAATTGTATTTATTATTTATTTTGACATTTACATCTACAATCTGAGAATCTGGGAGGCAAATAAGGCGCAGTTGGAGCTAGAACTGGAGCTGAAGCTGAAGGGAAGTGAAGGCAGCCACCTTGGGGTTGTGTGCAGGTATTTTGGGAGTGTTCAAATACATATTTTATGGCCTGTCATTGTTTATATGCATTGTTCACACACACACACACACACACACACACACACACCAAGAGGAGAGCTGCTTATTGTGAGTTCATTTACACAATTTACAAAAACATTGAAGCGTGTAATACGTAACGGGGGGAAGCTTCTCCCTCTTCCCTCTTGCGGCGAAAGTCAAATAAAACTGACTGGCAGCGTTGCAACTCAAGCTGAAGCACACTCCAATACACATACACACTACACACACACACTACACACCTAAGTGTGTGCGAGTATGTAATGTATTCATAGAAAATGACAACTGACAAGAGAATCACACAAATGGAAAATCTGACTTGCTGAGCTTTCGAATTTTTGTTTTGATTTCCTTTATTTTGTTTTCGTTTATTTTATTTTTATTTATTTTTTTCTGTTTTGTTTTCTTCTTGGAACTGGCAAGCAACGAGACAACCATGAGACATGAGACTAGCAACATAACCGTCACTTAGACAGCTGATGGCGGCAAAATGAAGGCAAACACTAATCACATGAAAATCGAATAAGCGACATTGAGTGCAACTGTCAAAATCGCATGAGTTTTAAAATCTAACGACAAGACACGAAACTCAACTGAACTGAACTGAACTGAAATCAAAATGGAAAGCTGACAATAATACACGGTTTATAATATTTCTAGTAAACACAGTAGAGCTGTAACAGATTCTTCGATAGGATATGCACTTCGAATCCAGCACGGTTTGATTCGATTATAAATAAAAATCATGCATAGTATCATATTTAATTTTAACCTATTGTGTTTTGACAACATGCAAAATCCACTTATATCACTTATATTTATTCCAATTTTAAAAAAATTATTTTAACTTTTTTGACATCTTCAAACATTTACTGTACAACATTTTATATGTTTTCTAATGTTATAATTATTTTTATGGCTTCGATCCATCCCATATGGCGCACAATATAAAATCGAACTATAAAACTCATTGTCTGCAGCTCGTAAAGTATTCAAAAGCAAGGCATAAGGACACACATTCAACATAATGCATAGTCACAGACTTTTCAGCAAGTTTACACTGCAAACAGTTAGCTTCGACTTTTAGCTGCTGATTTTCTCTGTTGCCTCATGCCTTCCATTCCTGCCTCCTGCGACGATAAAAATGGCAACGAGGATTCAACACAATGTGCTTAGTGGCGCCAATATGGCCGCACAATTCATACATTGTAATATCGATTACGAAGCACTCGAAACACACACTCTTATAATAAGGGAGCCACAAGGTAACATCTACCTAACGAACACGACCAGCTAAACCTCAACCACTTGAGCCCAAAAGCCGTGTGGCATACATATACGAGTAGTTGCCCCACACTGCGTATACGTATTAATAAAGTGCGGTAACTGAGTAAGAGTCGGTCGGGGGTCGGTACACATAATTGCAGAGACATGAAACGCATTAAAATACATATACATATACACACTAATACATGGTGTGTTTGGCTTTATGAGGACATCGTGTCGAGACTTATTGAGCTGATTCGGGAAACCGCAGTCTGGCCAGGGGCATTGATTGATTATATCATTGCCGATTGATCGCTTGAGTAATTGTTGTTGATTTAATCGTTTATTGTGGTCGCAATTATTTAAACTGGTTAATAACCAAAACAAAAATAGCTGGACTTTTCAGATTCAGCTGGTTTCAATGACATCATACGCTTTAAAAGCGCCATCGATCGGACGAGAAATGGAATGCATTGCAAAGGCGAAGGCAAATCAGCTTAGCAGCCGTAAAGCAGAGGAGCAAACGAGTCGCAAAGCTGCATTAAAAACAAACCAATACTCACATACTCGTACTGACTCGTGGGAGTAGGTGCAGCACAAATGATTCATGATTTCAATGCAGCCAGACGATGGAATGCAAAGTGTAAAGCGAAAGGACCAAGGACCTAGGACCTAGGACCTTTGTATGGGGCGAAGTCGGGTGCTCGAGCAGAAAAACAAATATTGTTAGAGTTGTTGCAAATGTTGTAAAGAACAAGAGAGAGAGAAAGTATACAAAAACATAGCACCTGGCAAAGCTGTTAAGCAAAAAAACGAGCAGGTAACTAAGCAAAAACTCCAGCAACAATAGTAACAACAGAGTCAAAGAACAGCATAAAAAATGTCAAGGTAAAACTAACAAACTGGCGGCTGCCGAGGCGTACAACCGGAAACGGAAATGGCAACGCGAGCGAGCGTTTAAAACGACTAAAGCGAGGGACTTCATTCGCGAACTCGCTATGCAATAGTTTTCATTGATAAGCAACTTTAACAGAGATGAAAATGAGAAAGAATGGGAATAAAATAAAAAGCAGGTCGACAATAAATTGGTTTGTAATTAGACTAAAAAATAAAGAGACAGCTATGGGTAGAGGGAAAGGGCACAGACAGGCGCAAAGTTCGAATTGTCGTTCAAAAGTAATTAAAAAGTTCACGGCAAAAGCGAAAAGAATGAGGCGACATTTTGCGATTACGCGACGGAAAAAATACAAACTTTTGTTTCAGATTTCTTAATGAAGTTTAGAGCAAGAGTTGAATGCATTTAAATCGTTATTTAATTTATTAGAGCAAAGCAAAGCGAAGCCCATTTAGAGTTTTTTGTACAAAATTTGGCGATAATTTCACGCTTCTGGTTCTGCTTCTGCTTTGGCTTTGAATTTGAATTTAGATCTGGATTTGGCTTAGCCACAATTTCCAGTTAAGCCGAATGAGAATTTGGCTGTTAACCCAAAAGCAAACGAGGCTCGCAAATTTAGTTAAATGCAATGCGAATGCTTCTGTGTGTTTTTGTTTGCTTTGAAGTAGTTCAAACCTAAATTCCGCAAACGGGAATGACAACACAAAACGAGTTTAGTACAGGAAAGTTGACAGTCTGACAGACAGACACAGTGTGGCAAGCAGCATATGCAATGGAACGCAATATTTAGTGGCGCTATTTACCCAAAAACTACCAGCCTATGTACGAGAATGTTGTGTAGACCACTCAACCACTCAACCACCCAACCACCCAGAAAGCGTCTTTTTTGGGGCTTGTGTGCCAGGTAATCACGTCATTATCACGTGAAATTTCGGCATTAACGTAAATTTACGATTTGCACATGAGCACGAGCCCAACGAGGAGCCGCCAAAAAGAAGAAGAGGAAAATGAGAATGAAAATGAAAATAAAAATATATGTATGTTGGTATATAAAACTACTAACGTGTTGTGTCAGTTGCCGTCTCAATCCCCGTCTCAGTCTTAGTTAGACGAGCCGTGGCCCGAACCGCCTGAAAGCCTGGCTGCTTACGACGCACATAAACTCACATTAAATGCGATTGCCAATTTATTTACTAAGTGAACGGCATCGAGGCAACGCGCTGCCAGGTGGCAAACCTGGCCAAAAAGGTGAAGAGTGCAGAGCGAGCGCAGCTGGCTCAAAACTTGGCTCAAATTTTAGAGCGGAAATAGTGGCATTGTTGCTATTGTTGTTGGCTGTTAGTAATTGAAGCAACAACCAAAAAGTTGTTGCAAAGGCTGTGCTACAAAAGCAGCTAACACAGAGACACACACACACACACACTCGCAGTCATACACTCAGTTGAGCTAACAGCGATTGTTGGCAAGTTTCTTGCATACAATTAACGAGAGTGGCACGCCTAGGTAAATAACAAGTTATACTATGTAAATGCCATACATCTCAGAGACAGAGAATAAGAGAAAAGAGTGAGAGGGTGAGAGAGAGAGGAGAAGTGCTGAACCACATTAACCCATTAGCATTTAACCGAAAGTAGACACAACAATCTGGGAAGTGAAGTAGCTGCTGATTTCTCTTCTCAGTTTCTTCGTTTCTCTGCTTGACTGACTGACTGACTGACTGAATGACTGAATGACTGACTGACTGACTGCCAAACTCCTTTCGACTCTTTGTCTTAGTGCCTGACATTGCGCTTTTCGCTTTGCTGTGCAATTTTCCAACACATTTGCCAAATTAAATTATATGGCATATGCAGCAGGAGCAGCAGTAAAAGCAATACAAAAACTCGTACACAAATCTCAGTCAGTCTTTTTGCCCTTTTTCGGCTTTTCGGTTTCTCGGTTTTGTTTCTGGCTTAAATCATATGAAAATCACACTTGACTGACTCTGCTGACACTCAATGATTTACACGCTCGCAGCTCGAGCTCTTTTTATTTGTTGCCTGCTTGTTGTTTGTTATTTTCACTTGGCACTTGGCACATGGCAAGGACCACGATCGTTTGCATTTATTATGAATGTCCTGGGAGATGGTAACACGCACACGGTTTAGACGCGCCAATTGTGATGACGTCACGCACGAAGGGGGAGAGAGGTAAGTTATACCAATCAGTGATGAAGTCTTAGCCGGTTTTTGTACGTTATTCATTTGCATTCAAAGGACACTCACACATGGCTGACGAGTTCATTCGTAATTCGTAATTCGATTCGCATGACACGTTTTAGCCCGTTTGCTATTGGCCGCGTGTCCGTTCCTCACGAGTCTTAGTCGCAAACTGTTTAGTCCCTTTGGCCATTGCCACAACTGCTTTGCCTCGTGTCCTTGCCACACACACGATGTTGCCACACTTCGGCAATCGGCAGTGTGTCGCTCGTTTGTTCGTGCTTCGGCTACGAGCCATATCAAACGAGAGAGACAGAGAGAGAGACTTCAGTCGTGTCGCATTTGGCGCCAAATTTGTTGTGTGGAGAGTTGCCTGCAGTGACTCTCAAACTGTAACTGTTAGCCGCAAAGAGGCCAAGTCAGTATGGAATTACACAGTGAGTTTATCACAATTATTGGTATTTCTATTTCGACTATTCATGTACTTTTCTCACACTGTTTTCCATTTTCTACACTTGATTGCAATTCAGTTGCATTGCTGCAAATGAAATCAATTAGGAGCAACTCATGAAACTGAAAGAACCAAATGGGGAATGAGAAATGGGAAATGAGCAGCAAGTGCGCTAATTTGCTTTACTGATGAATCAATTACAATTACGAGTCGCTGCTCTCGAATGTGTGTCAAGTGGCGCAATCAACGAGTCCCCAACCTGCCCCATCAGGTAAATTCCTCTCTCTCCACCTCTCTTACACTTGCTGAGCTGGCCAAGTGGAGAGTATGCAGCGAAAGAGAGAGAGAGAGCGGGACTGCAATTATCCGTTTTGTTTTGATAGCGTATTCGCGACGAGCCGCAACGATGATGTTGAAGCTTTTCATGTTGGCCTAGGACTTGCTTGAATACGAGGAAAGCTCACGTTGTCCACGACACGACGCGTGGCAGTGTCCAATAAAAATTACGTATACGCCACGAGCGCCCCGAAGCATTGACTTAGTGGCACACGAGCCTTGCGGTAATTGGCAACAACAAAATATACTGTACAAGTATTGTATTGTAGCATGCCTCCTGCCATTTGCAACCTGCACCCGCACTTTGCCCAACGGCCAAGCTCTTCAAGTTTCTCGAGCACCCAGCGACCCATAAAACAATGGGCACGAATTTGCCGTGGGGCCAGCGACGGCCTCCAGAAATTGGCAACGGCAAAAAGACTCGAGACTTCGATTCAAACTCGAACTCGGACGGGACTCAGACTCAGACTTAGACTTGGACTGCGACATGCGGCATATCAACGTGTCGCCAACGCAATAAATCCATAAAGTCGGGCCGCCAAACGCACGAGTGAACCGCTTTAGCTTTAGCTTTGGATGACCCACCCAACCACCACCCGCACCACCCACACGGCACTGATGATGACGCATAGCTGCACGTAGCAGGTGAATTTGCGTTCTGGGTGGCACATGAGAGCACGTTATAATTATCGCACGAAATCAAAGCATTGCCCGGACTCCCCTCTGCTACCAATCCAAATATTTTAACGGGTTGTTTTTGTATATAATATATACGGGCATTTTGCCACAATTGACGACTATAATTATTTTAATACAATTAAGATATAATTAGCTAACCAGTCAAGTTGAGTTATACTCACACTATTCACGAGTCAGAAGGGTGAATATATTCATAGTCAAAGCAGCCAGACTTACCTGTAACAAAGAAAGTAAAGCAATGTTAATAAGAAGAATTAGTTTTGAATATAATTTAATAGCCTGTAGATAGTTAAAACATGGAGTATCAGAGTTAAAAAGTATTTTAGATAAATGTTTCTTGTAGTTACTCTATTACTAAGCGTTTAAATAGTTTAACTTAATTACAGTGCTTAAAATTTCTCATGCAATTCTTCTATGTGAACCGGAACCGGAAATGGCATTTGAATTTGTATGGTACCGGAAATGCTCGTAAAAAGCACCTGGCGGATAAACCAAAAACGTTTGCGGCCAACATCAAAGCAACGCTAGCAAAATAAGAATCATACATTCTGACATACACTCACATACACACACACTCATGCACATTTTACAAGCCCAGTAGCTACAGCAGCGGTACAAAATGAAACAAATGCAAAAAAAACTAAAATGAAATTCAAACTGAACTTCAATCGATTGTGAGAAAAAATAAAACAATTTTTGTAATAATCAAAGTGAAAGCAAAGACACAGTGCCAAAACAGAAGAAGAATATAAGAAGCGAAGCAAGGAGAGGAGCACTCACTCATACACGCAACACACACTCACACAACACAACACAGGGAACTACAGACAGTGGAGTTCAGATTTGCCTTACTTTGAAGTACAAAGCGTTTTTCTAAGTTGTGTGGTGCAGGTGGCACTGTCGCCCGTTGGCGAAACAACAGAGCCACAGTCGGAGCACAAACAGTGGCGGGAATTGAATTTATGGCCAAGCTGGGCATAAAACACGAATTCACCGCAAGACGCCATATTCATCTTGGAATACGTGAGAATTGCTTATTTCGCGAAAATTAAAAAACATCAGAGGCAAAAACACACTCACACCTATACTTGAATACATTTACACACACACAACACTGAGACAGAAACAAGCACAAATACAAAATAGTCCAGCTTCTTCTTGGTGGTGCTTGGAGCAAAAGTCTTGACGCAACTGTGACAGTTGCAGCCACTTGAGTGTCCGCTTTCTCCACCTCGCACCACTGGGCACCACTGGGCACCACCACCACCAGGCAGCTGTGGTTTGTTGCCCCGCAGAAGGCGCATAATTAGAAGCAGCAGCAACAACAGCAGCCAGGCACTTTGAACAGAAGGCAGAAGCAGAAAAAGGAGGAGACAACAAGAAAAGCGACCACAACAAGCGGCAAGAGAGGCATGAGGCATGAGGCATGAGGCAAGTGGCATGAGGCATGAGGCAAGTGGCAAAAGCAACCAGGAAGCTGTAACAACAATGCGTATCCATGTCAGCGTCAGTCAAAACAATTGCATTCAGTCACTCAGTCACTTAGTCAAGTGAAGTTAAACTTAAAGTTGGCCAACTCATCCGGTCTACAGCTAATTGACGTGTCTTAAACTGAAACCCAGTCCCAATCCAATTCCCCAAGTGAAGTCCCAAGTCAAAAACCCAAGCTCATTCAAGTCTCTTTGGTATTACGCCTTTGTCCAGGTAATGCATCATATTGAATGTGTGTGTGTGTTGCCCATGGTGAAAATGTTAATTTCCAGCTAAAACACACACACACACACACACACAGACACAGGAGACGCACCATGAAAAGGACATACAAAGCAAATTGTGTGCATTAGGCCCAGTTTATTGGCCAAGCTACACGACGAGTGACTCAAATGAACACTTTTCAATAAGGGCAACTCAACACGACAACGAACGCAGTCAGAGTCAACCAGCTGAAAGGTAACATTGGGCAATTTCTTTGGGAACTATGAAACGAATGGTTACGGTCAAAGGATACGTATAATAGATTGCCAGTTAGATGGCTCAGAAAGGGACTCACCCTAAAGGAGTTAACAACATTGCCGAAAGCATTTCTCCCCGCACACACTGCGTATACGCAATATAAATACAATGACGCTCACACACACACACTCGCACTTAAAGCCGGAAGGAACCTGAGCAGAAAATTCATTTAAATAAAATTTTAATCTCATTGTTCGTGAAGGAAAACGGGCCAAGTTAAGTTGTTGCCAAAAGGGTTCAATTCAAGTGGCGGAAATGAGGGTATTGAATAATTTCAACAGTCTAATGAGGTGCCGTGCCATTCAAGTGTAAACACACGTTCGCAATTAGCCAAAAAGGTGTTCCCATTTGTAGTCTAATAGCAGAGACTTTGATTGGCACTAAAATACCTAACTATGTGATAGTTTATCTTACTTACTTAATCAGCTATACTTTAATTAATGAATAAATAAATAATAATAAAATAACAAATTTCACTTTAAATTTTTCTTTAAGTCGATTGACGGTTAAAGTTTGCATTCTCTAAGGACGACATGAGTTTATCTAGACTTGCCTTTGTCTATGACTTACTAACTGCACTTTTTGAGTCAGTGTCATTGGTTTGCCATTATTTGCTTTGCTCAACAAAATGCAACAGAGAATCTAAATGTGAACCGGTAGAATAACGTCCCGGTTTTTACCTTTACACCACTTCACACACACTCATCCGGGTATACACACACACACACACACACGCATACAGAGTAAGTCAGCCACTTGGGTTGGTTGACTGTGAATCGCGCTTGGGGTAAATTACTTGACAGAACGCATGAATTCCAAACATTTGCCAACACCAGAAGCCGTCACTCTCAGGACAGGATGAGGCCCAGGCCATGACAGAGCAACTCTACGTACACACACACACACATGCAATATATATATGCGTATATACACTTGGAAAAAAATATATTTTAGTTCTTTTCCATCTTGAAAAATACTTGATTAAGTAACTATATAATAACTTGAATTATTATAATTAATGTTTAGTACAAAATCAATTTCTATTGTTTCTGAAGGTGTTTCAACCTAATTTACAGATTTTATGTTTATCATATAAATTTTATTTATAAATTTAGTATTATTTAAACATTTTTTTCAAGAATATTTGTACAAAATCATACAATTTATGAAACATAACAGTATAAATTCAGTTGCGGACATGTCATATTTATCTCAGTGTATGTACATATATATAAAAGTTGATAGTGAGGCAAGTGTTAGGTGTCTGTGTTGTCTAGTCGCATTGTCTGTGACGGTGACTGTGACGAAGTGTTGTCTGTTTGTATATGTGACTCTGTGTTTGTGTGTGGGGGTCTTCTTCCGTTCATAACTTGACTCGACTCGACTCGGCTCGGCTCGACTTGACTAGACTCTTGTCGCCTCAAGTTGACTTGACGGACGTGGCTTATTGTTTCATTTTGGGCTGCCGCCTGCGCTTATGACTGACTGTATGCAAACGCATACAATAGTAATTTATCATGACTTAATTGTGTATGTGTGTGATTGCATACATGTCTGTGTGTGTGTGTGTGTAGTTTACTTGTCAGTGGCGTGTCAAGACAACTTAGTTGTACTTAGACTAGGTTCAATTTTGGAGCCATTTCAGGTTTACCTTTCCCGTTCCCTGGCAAGCAAACAGTCAAAGCAGCCTTTGGGCTTAAGTCTCATACTCGTACTTCGCACTTGCGGCTTTCGCAATTGACAAAAACTTGGATTGACACTTTCCATATTCTCGGGGCTCTATTTGCCATTTTCGCGGCATATTTCATGCGCGCGGATAAAAAGCTATTAGGGCTCAGAAAAAGACAGCGCCGGCAAACGACAGCTGTCTTCAACTGCAGCCCCAGTGCATAAATCTTGCCATGCCTCAAATGTCAGCCGAGTTCGGGTCAGGACACGGGAAACGGGAGACACAAGGGTCGCCGCAAGGACTCTGAGAGCACAAAAAAAACGTGGGGAGAACACAGGCGTTGTGATAAAATGTCGCGGCGTGCAGCTTTTATGTGGCAACTGCAAATGTAACTCTGCCACTGCAATCGTCTGGCATTTCTTAAGCCCGCAGATTAACTCGGGCTTGTCCGGGTTTTGGTCGGCAGCAGAAGCAGAAGCAGCAGCAGCAAAAGCAGCGCGGTTTTTGGCCTCGTCAAGTCAAATTGCAAATTGCATATTCAAATGCGCGCGGCTTTTTCTAGTCTGCGGCTGTCTCTTGTACAAATAGCAAAGATTTGCGCATGCAGCGCAAAAATAAATGCAAATGGAAAATGCTTGACAGGCGCAGCGCAAATGTTATGGTCCTAAATTGAAATTAAATTCGCCAGCTCGACAGTCGCACAGGGGCACAAACTTACAAGTACATACATGCTTCATATCTGAGATCTGACCCCAAAAATACAAAATGCATGCAAATGTCTTGCTGTGTCCCTACAACTCCACCTACCTCTCTCCAGAGCTTTTTCTGTTAGCGGCTAAGAAAGCAAAGACTGCTACCAAAAAAAAGAGAAGAAAAAAGATGGAAAGAGGAGAAAGGAAAGCCGACAGCTCAACATTGCCGAGAGCGTCCAACAGACAGAAGACACTAATGCTGATATGACTTCATCTTCAAAAGACGACACGCCAGCAGGTTTCCGAGGCAGCTGAGGAGCTGCAACTGCAACTGCAACTGCGGGGCATGCAACGTTCGAGATTGCGCAATATGTGGGCGCAATTTGTGTGCCTGCTGCATGGAGAGTGTACGCTAATGATTCTACTCATTTTGTTGGTCCCAGTCAATTTAATATGCTCCATGCAACCACGACAACGACAACGACAACAACGGCAGCGACAAGGATAACAAGCCAAGAAGAAAAAGAAGAAGAAGCCGCAGGCAGCTAGGCCAGAAGTAAAAGGTAGTGACAGTTCCAGTTTTCGATGCTGCGATGCTGCGATGCAGCTAGAGTCAAGTCGACTCAACTAGACTCGACTAGAGTCGACTCGACTCGTGGCCTGCCATCCACTGATGACAACTTAAGAATGTCATTAAATTCTCATACAGCACACAAAAGCTGCATGTGCTTCATGGCGAAAGAATTGCCACGAGGATTTTAGGGACAATTTAAGTAGCACGGATTTAGAGACAGCATCAGCGCCCGCCCGCAACAACAGCAACAACAAATTACAACAGCAACAACAACAACAGTCAGAACCACGCTGACAACATGAAGAAACATGAAGATGGAGCCGACTAACATTCACAATAACAACAACAACAGCAATCAGGAGAACAACAAGGACAACGAAGAGCAACCGCAGGGACAGGTTGCAGCCTCCTGCATGTGGAATAGCAAGCAGTTGTCTCGCCTCAGTCCCCTCAGTCCCTCATTCCCACTCCCCTTTCCCCCCTCCTCATCTTGATTCGTGTTTCGGCTCGAAAGGAAAAAACTAACTTGCAACTGCAAACTAAAGGCAAAAAAAAAAATATATGTATATGAAAATAAAGAAGTAGAAAAAAACAAGAAATTGCTAGCACCAGGCTGAGAAAGAAAGAAAGAAGGAAAAAAATAAGAATCCCCTATTGCTGCAGGATTCTCAATTTTTTTTCTCTTCTTCTTTCTCTTCTTCTTGTCTTCTGTTCTCTTCTCTTCATGCTGCAAGTTTTTCTAAGCGTATTCCTTACGACATGTGCAACGTATTCGCATTCAAAAAGTCTATTTCCCGTGCAATTGCAACAATGCTGTGCGGCTGTAATTGCGTGTGTTAGTCTGTGTGTGTGTGTGTGTGTGTGTGTATGTATGTGTGAGTGTGTGTGTGTGGGTGCCACAAAACATGTCCCAGCAACATCATCTCCCTTCTGTGGCATCCCTTTGGGCGCCAAAAGAAAACAAATGAGTGGCGGCTGAAGACTGCAAATGTGGAATGAATGAGGTGCGAGCAGAGCTGGGGGCTTATTTAGTATGCAGGTTTGTAAGCGACATCAACTAACCAAAATTACACACACTTACATACATATACACACACACACACACACATATGGTTAGCCTTACCTACGAGGTACGAGTACATTTACTACGGACTTTGAGGGCTTTAAAGTTGAAACAAAATTCTATATTTTAGTTGGTCTGAATTTGGGAATGTCAATTTTTAATTTATTTAAATTAAATTTAGTAATTTCAATCAATTTTATTTTTGTTCATGATAAAATTAAGGAGTGTATATTTTGAAATAGGGAAAACTTAATTTAAATACACATATTTATGCAGAACATTTAAAAGCTTCAAATATGATTAGAAATTTTGCATTTACAACAATTTACTTTGTACAAGCTTTACCAAAAAATATCAAAATATTTAAGTTGAGTTTTGGTTGGTCTGGATGTTGAGGTCTGGATGATATCAAAATATGAATATAAATTAAAATTCTACATTTATAAAGAATTTTAAATTAAAGTATGTTCTTCATGAGTGTTTTTTATAGAATTTTGTATATGACTGACAAGTCTAATCGAAGAGAGAAAAATCAATTAATACAATTGCAGAGAATTAATAAAAATAAAAAAATATTACATTTAACTAAAGTCAATATAAATAAAGCAAATTATTCAAGAGATAAAGAACATGTCGTGAATGGAAAGAATGGTTTATTTCTATTATTCGCATCAAGGGAAATGTAAAATTCATAAGGATAAGGTAAATGCTGGCAGCAACTTGCGGAATAAACAAACACATTTTGTAATGGGAAATGGTCAGGATGGATCTAAGGATGTGGCAACTGTTTTCACAGTCAATGCTGCTGTTGTTATTGTTGTTGTTGCTGCTGATGCAGAAGTCGAGCGACAGTCCTATTTGCTTATGCGATAAGCATAAGTCGGCAATTGCAATCGCCCAACGCATGTCAAACGCAAACGCAACCGCAAACGCAATGCAATCGCAAGGCAAAGCGATTGAAGGTCCTGTCACAGGACTGCCACATACCGAACGCTTATTGACGACAGGCAACAAAGTAAATGCGAGACAGCGGGCATTTATATTAGACATTAAAAGGAAACGCATTCGGCATTTGAAATGCCCAACATGTCGCACAGCAGGATCAATGGCAAGAACGGAAGTTGCAAGATGGAAACTAGAAACTGGAGCTGAGGCAGGAATAGAAGTAGCAGCTCCAACTGAAGCCGGATAGCCAAGCGACTGTTTGGCATTGATGATTGCGCATAAGAATATTTATTTATAAAATGCAGATTGCAAACATAAAACTTCAGCTTCTGGTCTGTGGCAAGGCATTCTCTTGGATATTTGTAAACGATTATTTATTCATTCGTATTGATTAGTTGTGGACGACGCATCGGATTGTTAACCACGCCCAGGGCCAACGACACTTTCCGGTGTTGTTACCGCAGCAATTGCCAATGTAATTGAAAGCACACACATACAGATAAACATATCTACACAGAAAAAAACTATCATTCTTGATTTTACCTTGTATTTTTAAAGTATTTAGTATATTATTGTTAAATTAATATGAATTGTGATCAATTCAGCATTAAAATAGAAAAAGTTCGAATAGAGCTGCAATAATCCAAACATATCAAAAATCCTACTTGAATCAAGAACTTTATTACTCGATTAAAGAATTTCCGATCTTACCCTGGAATCCCTGATTTTTTTTCTGTGTATGAGCTCAGGTTGAGAGACAGAGACAAGCACTTGGAGATAAATGCCTGTAGATGCCCTCAGGCAACGGTAATGGCCGTGTTTTTGTTTTGTGTTTTTTTTGCCCTGTTCGCACCGCGATTTTCATTTTATTTCGTAAGGAATTTTCTTCTTTTTTTTCATTTCACACATGATTTCTGATTGCGAGCCTAATGCGCCAGACGACGAATACGACGACGGCGCAGCTCAATGAAAGCGAAGCGCTCGACAAATGCGAGCAACCAGATAAACGAAAGTGAAAGCAACAAAAAAAAAATGAAAAAATTGCATGTAATGAATAAATTTCGAGTCAAATAGGCTGGGGGCGGGGGCGAAGAAACGCGGTGAAAATGAGCCTGGAAAAACGTGTAATGGAATTGCTGTTGCGTTGAATTTTTCAATTTCATTCAATTTACAGTCAACGACGATGATGCCACCGCAGCACACGTTGGATATACATACATACTACAATATATTTCTAAAGTGGTTGTGGTCTAAGGAGACCAAGAGAGAGGGAGATAGGAAGAAAGGGGCGTGGCACCTCAAAGTTTTAGCGGAAATGTAGCAATTTGTATGCTGCGCCTAAACGAATTTTAACGATATGTGAAATGATATTCGACTTGGGCACTGATCAAAAATGCTTTCGCATTGTGGGTAGCCTACCCCACCAACCCACCACCCTACTGCCCCACCCACCTACTCACACATACATATGTATTTGTGAAACTGTGTGGTTCCTTACGTTCACAGTTTCACCTTTCGGCAATTTGCCGCCAGAAAGCTCATTAAAAAGTCAACGTATGACGTCGAGGCTCTTAAACTTGTAATGCCATAAAGGTTGAGGGTCATGCAGGGGGTTAAGGGGACTAAGGGGCGACGTGACTGCAAATATGCATTGCCATTGGCTGAATATGGCCGGCCAATTCACACAACGCACACTCTGGCAACGCTGGCATGACAGCCACAAACAAGCTGGCAGCTCAAATGGGCTTAAGACGAGCACAAGGACGAGCCCAGTTGCGGGACGAATGTTGCGGCATGTTGCAGCAAGTGAAGGGGCAACTGAGGGTGGGGCAACCGAAGGGGCAACAGCGGCGTCAACTTTGTTTTTGCTTTGAGTTTTTGCCACAAACTGCAAAGTGTCAACAACTTGTAATCACCCGTAGAGGCAGCTGAGGGCGACAGAGGAGAGATAGGGGCGTATATACGCAGGGGGGAGGGGGCGTGTCTCTAGCAGCTGCCTACACTTGGTCACATTTTAACACCTGCTCGTTATCAACTTTTGCTGGTTGTGCAAAAACAAAAACCGGCTGCATACCAAAAATATGATGAGCGAAAAAAAAGAACGAGTCGAAGCACCAAAAACTTTCTTCCCTCCTCCAACACATTTCTATGTTTGTACGTATATATTATATCTATATATATATATATTATTTGTTGTACTTGTTGGCTTCGGCCCAAGCCTGTCAGTCGAGTCCAGAATTATGTCAAAGTTGTGGCACACGAAAAATGAGCAGAAACAGAAGCTGAGGCAAAAAGGCAAACGAACGTCAGGTAAAAACTGCATAAAACAAGCTCCATAAACTTGCAACTTGCAACATTGGGGCGTGGCGTGGCAACATCGGTCGGTGGCTCATTAGAGTTGTCCGCTTTTTGGGTTTGCTGAAGGCTAAACGTTGCAACTCTGTCATCGGCCTGTGGCTAAACCTCAACGTATGTTGTTGACACCTTTTGGCCAACAACATGGCCAAAATTTCAACACTGCAGCAGATGAGCAACCAAAATGGCTGTCAATATTCGTAGGTTAGCCATATAACCCGAGTTGATTTTTTTTCACTAGTATTAGACATGTGTCTGATAAAAACTTAATCATAGTTCGGCTACTTTGAAATGATGTAGATATTAATTTTTTTTATATTTAAATCGAGTTTTTAAAATTATTTAAATATACGAATGTTCATATAATTATAGAAGAAAAATTGGTTCAAAAGTATTTATTTATTTTTATAAGATAAAATTAGGTTAAGATTAGTCATTTGTATGACTTTCAACTCCAATTTAGTAATAGTTCCATGTCACTTAACTGCTTTCAAGTCTACTTTAAATTGCTTTCCAAAGATATTGTGATTTTCAACAAATATTTCGAAACGAAAAGAATGTATGAATGTCCTGGCATGGGGCAGAGATAAATTAATCTGTCTCCCGCACCACACGCAAGTCCTTACGCTAAACTCTAAACCGAAAACTGTAAACTGAAGGCTGAAAAGGAAAAGCAAACGAAAAATGAAATGAAATCGAATCGAATTTTATCTGTTTAGCATATTTGGCGGTGGCAGCAACAGCAACAAAAATAACAACAAAAGGACCAAAACGACTGCCAAGGGGAAACCCAAATGAAAGGCATAAAACAATTTAGATTCAATGCAAGGGATATGCGTTCCGATATGGCGAAGGATGTTGTCGAAGAATACACTTGTACATTATTCTCAAAACGATATGCATACGAGTACGAGTACGATATTTAGAAACGGAGGCCGAAGCGGCGATAAATGTGCAAATTTCCTCAAGGCACGGCTGATTAAATGCCACTGAAAACATAAATTGCCACTGAAAACAACATCAGCCGAGGGACGTTGTGCCACCCAACCCCCAAACGACCAAACCAATAAAACAATAGCTGCCTTTGACCTTAATTTGAATAAATACTCTAACATACACGCAGAGATTAGGCGACTGCCAAAGTCGTGAATCGGGAGTGAATGAATGGTGGGTGAATGTTGCCTTGACAGGAAGCTACTTCAAGTCAAATATTATTACCATATTGCCCCGTTGCCAGGCAGTTGTTGCCCTTCCACTTTGCCACTAATTACTTGGCAAACAAAACGCAAATGTCGACTAACAAAAACAAAAGCAACAATACACAAGCAAGTTACGCATACGCCGTGTGTTTGCCAATGCTGCAGCTATCGACACGAAATGTCTTCATAATAAACCAAAATAGAAAATGCAAACGGAATTGATGAAAAAATAAAAGAAACACGCCCAACTTGCCCCACATCTTAATATTGCTTCCCATTCCCATTCCCGTCCTTGTCTGCTTTGATTAATGGGCACTCCAGGATATAGCCTTAGGTCAGGCCCTGGAGTGGACAAACGTCAAATGTCGAACGCCTTCCTTGCTCACAAATGCATCAACTGATGAGAGCCGAGTCCAAAGTGTCGAAAAGTAAGCAATCACTGCGAATGTGACGCGTCCAGCGACAAGCACGCAATTTACTTATTACCCATTAATGGCCAAAACGACAACACGACATCCCTTTAGTCGACAGTGTTGGCAAACGTGTTGGGCAATCGATCAAAGCCGACGAGCAAACCGCTGAGCTGGCGAGGCCCAAAACCAAATCGGTCGCTTCATTAAACGCGTCTGAGGATGACAAATCATGTCGTTGACAATACAGTCGACAGTCAAAAGTCGACAGTGAAGAGTCGACAGACGACAGTCGACATTCACCGGTAGACAGTCAACAATGGCGCAAGGACATTGGAATAAACAGCTACCTTGTCTCCATTGTCTGACTGACAAACGGCCTGACTGACAGACTGACTGAGTGACTGACGAAGCAGCTGCTCCGAAACCCAGTTAATAACTTTTTAAATGCGTCAGTCGAGTGTGCAAACCCAAGACGAATTTCCAGTCACAATCTCATGCATAACCAAGTCAACCAGCAATGTTTCGAGCTCACGCAAATATAATTAAACTCCGACCACGGCAAATAAAAATAAAAGGTAGAGCATGGATCGTCTAAATGATACCCTGTTCACTTTATTGTGGGGTACAAGCGCAGTGTAGACTATAACAATATTCATTATTATGATATCTAAAAGTCGCATTTCTTAAAATGGCATTTAATTTTATTGTTGTATTAGATAATCACGTTTTCTATTCTTTCTATATATATAACCAATATTTTTTAAACTCTAATATTACCCTTTGAGCCAGTTTTATATGTGTAGGGAATATAGGACATTGCACGCCAACTCTTTCCCCAGGCTGGCCGTCGACTTCCGGAGACCACAGACGACAACTGCGCGAAGTCGATTTTCTTTGTTTAAGTCTAATGATATTAGCTGAAATAATTCAATTTTATGTCAACTAATAACTTTACAGATAGCCTGCTCCAATTTTGAACACATGTTTTTTATTTACCTACATACATAAAAACCCAAAAACCGAAATTATTCCAACCGAAATAGCCGTTGAGATTTTATAGAAAACAATGGGAAATGAGTTGAAAACTACTTTTTTGTCCTAATTTTATCACCTGCAGTCGATTAAAAGCATAAATTTTATATTTAAAATTTTTGAAAATTTCGAAAAATGTAAAGGGGTAACACTGTAAAAATCGCAAAATTTTCGAAAAAAAAATTTGACTCAGAATTAAAAAAATTACATGTAAAGTTAAAGTAGGGTTATAATTATGAAAAATAAGACATTCCTCATGGAAATCCGATGAGCTTTAATAAAGTTGTGCTGGTGTAAAGTTCAAAGAGTCAACATTTCTCATATATAAAACCTTAATGCGAACTTAACCGAAACCGCAAGTGAAACCGATATTCGTTTCGGCTTGTTGCCCTGCTTTGTGAACATTTGAAGCCCGTGTCATTCTGATTTAAGAAACTTGCATTAGTCGCGGGTGTTTCAAGTCGCGTGGTCCTTGTGTGTTTCTTAAATGAGGCAGCAATTGTCGTCCTACCTGAAGACTGGGACTCGGACTCGGACTCGGACTGTATAGCACTTTTGCGCAGCACTAAGTGCATTTTCAAATACATTGCCGGGCCATGCAGATTTGACCATTCAGATTTCATCTACAGCAATCGAAGGCAGCCTGAAATATACAATTAAAAATTTGTGGCCCTTGCTGAAGTGATGTCATAAATCTCAATGGGTAAACATAACTAGGGCTGAGGCATTTTGCTGTTATAAAAAAGTCTTGGCACGAACTACCTATAAAGCTTTAAAGAAAACATAAGGAATATATATATTTACACACACGACGAAGGTAAGAGCAGTGTGTAGAAGAATGAGAAAAGGCTAAGAAAGTTGACTTGCGAGTGCATTGAACTGAGTTGAAGTGCAGTGTGAAGAAGCATAGAAAACTTTAAGAAGTAGAAAGCCTTAATCATTGGCCAAGGGAAAACAAATGCTGCTTATCATTATGTTTTATGAACTTTTGCTGGCGCAATGTGTTTGAAATGGCCATGAGAAACCATTCAAG
This sequence comes from Drosophila rellima, assembly GCA_035043635.1. Classification (NCBI taxonomy): domain Eukaryota; kingdom Metazoa; phylum Arthropoda; class Insecta; order Diptera; family Drosophilidae; genus Drosophila; species Drosophila rellima. The sequence continues at coordinate 2,952,148 of JAWNMV010000811.1, read as the reverse complement.
CAAATAGCACAAGGCACAAAAACAAGAGAAACCAAAAAGAATCCGCCAAATTGTGGCGCGTTTTTCATTGCGTAGGCTTTAAAAAGGCAAAAGATACCACACAAAAAAAATAACCAAAAATGGAGAACTTGAAGTTGCCACAATTCCCATTCTCATTGGAGGCACACGAGTTTAAGCAAATTGCCATAATGAACCCTTTTTTTGTGTCTCTCTCTCGATGGCTGGATGGCTTGACGCCTTGCCAATTTGATGTAGGCATGCCAGCTATGCGCTTGCCAAGGAAACGTGGCCAGAAGGAAGACACACAAACACAAAGGGATGGGCGTGGCAGGAGGGGGAAAAGCAGAGGGTTTCAGCCTTGATGCGTTTGCCTTTTCGGCGTTCAAATGAAATCTATAAAAATAAGTGTGGCATGTTCTACGCCACTTGTGCTTCTTTTTTTACTTGCTCTCCATTTCTTTTGCCAGACTCAAGCTGTTGTGGAACTGTTTGTGTGTGTGTGTGTGTGTGTGTGGGAGGAGGATTGTATGTCTTTAGGGCCAACAGCCTGCCAGCCTCGGCATTTAACCAGCTCACTTTTGGGTTATTAAATGATGAAGCAGTTTGCCGTTAATGACTGCCAAAATGGCAATGGCGACGCTTGCAAAGGCAGCTTTTGTAGCTCGAGACAAGTTGAGTCGATGGGTCGACCATCTCTTGCCATGTTTGGTTTTGCCTTTTGCCTTTGACTTTATTGGGCCTCTAAAACGTTGCCAGTCTCGGCAGTAAAGCGACCTCGATCCAGTGCTCGTCTTCGACCACGACTCACGAACTCACTTGCTTGCCATGTCAGTTTGTTTAATGAGGGTAAAATTAGCGCTGTCTCAAGCTTATTAGCCCCACTTGAGACTTTGGTTAATGCCAGTCACTTTATAGCTCGGCTTCACTTTGACTCGCTCTCAATTTAAAGCGAATTAATTGTTTTGATTTATCTCTCTCCCATTGGCCGCTTAAAACTTCCATCCACTCCAACTATCGACGCTTGCATAATGCAAAGAAATTGATTTTGAATTTGATTTTGACTTTTACTCAGAATGCCTGCTGATTAGCATAAATGAACTGGATCAAGAGCGCCTCAAGGGATTTAAGGAAACAACTAAGAAGTTCTCAAGCGAACATTATTTGCATTCGATAAGCGTTGCCAATCAATTTCTGCCACTCGACGCGACTTTGTTATGGTAACGACAATTGCAGAGAGCCAAAGGATAACTTCGAGTGTATACTCCTAGCACGGAGGGAGTCACAGGTCGCAGCAAATCAAGGTAATGACGTGCACTTTTATTTGCGTGTGTCATAAGGGTCAAACATTTGCTTTGCATTGCGCATACGCCCGAGCAGCCAAGGCACGCAAATAACGAATGTGCTTAATTTCTTAGCATACTTTTCGGGGGCTGAAATCAAAAGCCAACCTCCTGCCATCTGGCAAATTCAGTTTTGGTGCCACCACAAGCTTTATATGCAAATAAAGTCGAGGACGAAGGTGCCACTTGACCACTCGGTGGTGACTTGGCAGCCAGCGCGTGCTGTGATTCCACACGCGACTCTTACTCTGACTCCGATTCCGTCTGAAAATGGGTGAAAAGGCTGAGCAGATGAATAGAAGAGTGAGACAGGGGGTGGCTGGGTGGGGGGGTCCTCGCATGTAATAATAATTCCGTAAGGGTTTCTCATATACACGGTGGATGATTGTTGTGGCAGGTGACTTTGTGACTTTGTTGCCTTTGCCGCTTAATAAGAAACTTACGTCACGCAATATAATTAAGATAAACATAATTATAGTTTGCTGTTTGCTGTTGGTTTTTTCCACCTTGTGCGACTTTCATTTCCAATTTTTAATGGAAGCGTTGCAAAAGTTATGTTGCTCCCAATAATAACGTTAGAGTTGTGGCTCTTACTCCAGTGTTCCCATTTAATGCTATATAAATGTATGACAATCTTCAGAGAGATATAAACATTTTTAGTAAGTAAAAAAGGCTTTCGTGTTTTTAAATTAATTATATTTATTTTACTTCTTTTAATAAGAAGAGTCAAGACGATTTGCGTAATTGTAGACAAAATTAAATTAAGCGCCAATTTTGCTTATCGAAATTTTATCGAGTCCTGAAAATGTGGAGCAATTTCGTTAGATGTGGAGTAAGTATTGAAACTTAGCCAAGACACACGCCAACAGAAATGTACTTCGTTTAATACATCTATTCGTTAACTTGACAAACTGATGGCGAATTTTCGTTATACTTCGTTAAGCGATGTTCTTAACCTAAAGCGAAGTGGCAATTCCAGGGCATAGCCAATAAACCCACCCTTGCGAACTTTGGAAAATGCACTCGCTAAATATCTCCAAGGCCACTGGCTTAACTAATAAAGCTTTCTTTCCTGTCATGGTTGAATGACTTGCTATGCCAGCTATTACAGGTTGATGTCCGAACTTAAATACAGTTGAGGAGTCATTTATAAGATTCCCAAGGCAAACTAAACTGTGGCGTTTAATTAAATTTAAAGATTTAATTTGCATGACAATTGTACAAATGGCCAAAATAGCATCTCACAATCGAAAATACAATCAAAAATACATTTATCAGAAATGTCGTATATTGTCAAATTAGCAAACAAAAAATATGCTCTCATACAAATCGTTTAACGACAAATGTGATTAATTAATTGGTCTCTCTGTTTCGAATATTTCGCATGCCGAATTTCAATTAAAGAAGTGTCATTAATAATACGCACGGGGCTGCGACGAGTATATACAAAAATACCACTCACCTAAATAAAAAATTCCAATAATCACGGTTAACGGTTTCAGCATGTTGTCATCAGTTGTTGAACAAATGAAACCCAAAAAACTTCCTGCAGGCCCTTTAGCTAAAAAAAACGGATAGGAAAGAGAGAAAAGTCGAGAATTTCATTAACCAAATTGACATAAAAATAACAGCAGCAACTGCTGTGCATTTCTTCATATAAAATATAACTGTATGAATACAGTTAAGTGCGAGGGCTAAATATATGTTTATAAATTTTTGGGAGGTGCGTATACGTGATATTATAAATCTGAAATGACAATCCACCTATTGGTCAATGAAATGTTGCAGAATAAATTGATTAATTTTACTTTAATAAAAGCTGTACAAGTATGGTCCGATTTTACAAAACCTTGCACATTTTAGCATAAATTGCATGCAACTTGGGACAGTATAATTATGATGTTAAATTAATATTTATTTAGTGCAATTGAGCTCTTTTATGAATATCATAAATTAATTATCAATTCATGAAAATAATATTCAAATTATAGCAGCATCAAGCAAAAAATAAATTATAAATAATAAATTGGTCGATTAACAAATGATATCTGCCGTAGGCATGTATTCGTTAATGGACAGCTTTTACTGTATTTGTTATTTCCCAAATTGCCAGACAAAATTTCGAAACCTTTTATTAACTTTGTGAAACAATTAAATCATTATATTATATCCGCTTTTGAATTATATTGTGCATACGTAATTTATGCATAGAAATCTATATTCTCACGGGAATTTATTAGCATTGTTGTTGCAATAATAAATGGTCTGCTTAATTGATTTAAAATCTTTAAATCCTATTAACCGTGCAAATACTATTAACGAATGCAAAAGAGATGCGAAAATTAAAACAGAAATCGAAATGGTCGATAACATGACAGCTAACGAAACGTGCAATGAACATATCCATTACGGCTATGATTAATGCACATTTATAATTTCCGCCCTAATTGCAATTATCGGAACATTTTTTCAACACACACGACAGAGCACAGGTGAATTTAATAAGTATACCCTGTAGACAGGAATCGGAGAGAAACGAGGCTTGCTTAAGCTATTTAAAAAAGAATCGATTTATACATACATTCCTAGAGGCAATTAAACCTACCTATGGTATTAGAATTTATATATATATTTAATTTTATATATTTTTTGTCTTAGTGCAGGGTATAGTTATAATGAGTATTTTATGCATTCTCTGTTTCTTTTACATCTGCGATTTTTCAGGCGTGTGAGTAATTCCACTCAGCTTCATTAATTTTGCAGAGTTTTGCCCGGTTGAGCATACCTCACCTGTCTGCATACCCAATGAGCTTGGTTATAATAACAACCCATTTATCTTGCCTTTTAGCACATTAACAACAAGCTCAGCTCTAAACAACTTTATGTCCAACTCTTTCCACTAACTTTCTTCGACCATCTCTTTGGGATAGCTTATTGTTGTTGCACAATAGAATCCTCAAACAAATATATATATATTATATAACAACAATCAAGTGATTAAGAGCGTAACATTGGCGTCTCATGAGTTTGCATTTTAAACTCGTGCTCTTAACAAGAAGCTGCTGCAGGCACAACAATGGCTAAAATGAAATGATGACCACGACTTTAATAAGCAGCTTGTTTTTTCTGTGTGTCAGCCACAGACAGTAATAAATAAGTTTAACATAAATCAACTAAACAACAAGTATACGCACTGTTGCCACATGCTACAAGTGGACCAAAAGTCAGGCCAACGAAAAAGACAGAAGAGCACATAACATAAGAGAACAGAAGAGGACAATAGAACGACAACTTCAGGCTGTGCGTGTGCAGACAAGCGGGACAATTGAATTGGGCTGCAGGTAGCAAGTCTTAGCACAGTGGTTACGAGTAATATAAGTGTAACATTTAAATTGAGAATAAATATTAATAAATTTAATATTATTATTTACTTTATGCAATGTGTTTCATGCCACGGTGCAGCAATCAACAGTGCCTGTATTTAAGTGGCATGAATTCTTACTTAAACTTACAAAACAATCCGACAGCTCAATGCGCATATATGTCTATATATAGCTGTGAATATGTATAAATAGACACACATACACCTACCGTAATACACAGTTACACACATGTTAAACACTGCGCTGTGCGCTCGACCTCATTGAATTATCACGCTCGGTTTGCATTTCGGTTTTTGCCAAAATTCAAATGAGCGAAAATTGATTTGAAATTGTCCTTGCATGAATGCCTGCTCTGTGAGTGTAGATATATTCACATATACGTATATATATATATTTGTATATATTTGTGTGTTTGTTCAATCAATGCGAAATGCATTTATGAAAGCAGCGCAAATGAAATTATTCGTAAACGGCAGCTAATGCATAAACTATGTAAGCTGACGTTTAAAATAAAAGTTGTTGTTGTTGTTGTTGTAGATTGATAGTAGCGCAAGCATTTCCATCTATCTGTCCTATCTATCTGCCTGGCCCACACGATGAGCAGTTAACTATTTCGGCTCCATTTGCGGTTCTATTACCAAACCCATTGGCACACGCTCAGTCCCCGGCAATTCTCTGCCTTGGCTGCAAGTACAAGTTGTCAGCGTCAGCGTCGGCGACAGAGCGACAGGACGTCAGGAGGAGGACACGAGTTGTAGCTGATGGAGAAGTCACGCATTGACCACATTCACACACACACACACACACACACACACATATACATAGATGTATCTATGTGTCCGCTGCGACCAAAAGCATCATTGGCTCACTCACGTTGCCAGTTGTCTGAAAATACGCCCCCCTATCCCTTTCTCATATGGCCATTTCGAATGGCTGCACAATTGGAAAGGGCAAAAAGGAAATGAAAGAGAGTTGGGGAATCGTGATAAACTCGAAACAGAGAACGCATTACGTCCAATGTCACACAGTTGCTACGTGCAGAGTCCACGCCCAGTGGAGATGCAAAAAAAAAGAAAATAAAATGAACAAGTACCAGTAAGATCGATATAGAGGAATTCCCGACTATAAAATACCCGTCACTTAAATATTTATTAAAATTATTAATAAATTTTTATATAGTACTATATACTGTTAGGCCAAAACAACAATTTACTTTATTTGACAATAATATAAGTAAATGCTTACTGTTAAAAAGAGTATTATGTCTATTATACTGTGAGCACGGTAGCAATATTTTCTAATATTTCTAAATCTATGGGTATTACCAAAGGTGCTTGCTCAATCTCTTGTATTCACTGAGATCTACGTGTTCTCACACACGGACAAAAGGATCGAATTTTGTTGAAGCTGATAAAGAATGTATATACTTTGTATGATCTGCCACAACTTCTTTTCTTTTTTAATTGCATTGAAACCCTTGTAATCTACGAGCAACGGGTATAAAAAACTATTCAAGTCGCTGAAAAAGTTTTATTTTTTCCATACTGCTCGCTTTATTTCGGCTGATAGATAGAGGGAAGTAAGAGTAGGAGCACGAGTGCCAGTTCGAGTTCGAGTTTGAGTTCGAGTACTCGAACTTGTTGTGGGTGTGCTGAGGACGTGCAACAGCACTTGTAAAATGTCTGGTCTGGTTTGGTCTGGAGAAGGCAGTGCCTTCTGATGCCACACTCGCAATGTATCCAAATCATCTCAAGCATTTAAATTCGACATTAATTGGATTAAGTCTGCAGTTTGCATTGGCAAAGGCAAAGAGCAAGAAGAGAACTCACATTTATTTGGTTTGCATAATTGCCATAGTTGCCTATTAAATTATGAAATAACTGTATATCTCAAGTGAAATTTGATTTATATGTTCGACTCCGGCAGTAATTCATTAAAATTCCAAATAAAGTCGAGTGCTATCTCATAAAATGTGCTCAACAGTGTGAGAGAATTGTGGCAACAAAATGTAAATCTTTCAAAAATGAAACCCTTTCCTTTTTGGTCCTGGATTAATAAAACCAGTTGTTGAAACCAAATGGAATTTCTTTGGATTTCGTTGTTGTTTCACGAGTGTGCAAATCGAATGCGTGCAATTTTCATTTAACCCAAAAGCATTTTGGTTTTGCATTTGGCATGCGAGTGGTTTGCCTTCATTTTCAGGGAAAACGGGAGCATCCAGATATAAGAATCAGGCCAACAACTTGTGTGTTGTGGCGAAAATTAGCTGGCTTCAGAGGCACAGCCTGTTGTAGTCTGCTCATGTGCATCTGTGTGTGTGTTTGGGCTGTGTGTATTCCTGAAATAGCATCACGTAAACAACAGGGCGTATGATGAGCCGACTCGCCGCCCTTCGCTCTCTGAACCACTGTCAGAAAGTTTACAACTTCTTTTCCTGTTTTCTTTTTCTTTTTTTTTTGTGTTTTTCGACACGTTTCTTTCTGCTGGGTTGATTCGATTAAAACGTCAACAGTGGCAATGGCAAAAGCAGCAACATCAACAGCAGCTACAACAGCAACAAAGGCCAGGAGAAACAATTCACAGACGCCCCCAATTCGACTTTATTATCACAGTATGAATATGGGCGTATATTGATGTGTGTGTGTGTGTGTGCATGTGTGTGTGTGTATCTGCTCGTTACGCTGTTGGCCTTGTCATATCCATCTCGATGCGTCGAAAAGTTGTCACACCACATTTTATTTTACTTGTATTTTGCCATCATTTGCCGCATGTTGTTTTCGTTTGTCTTTCTGTCGTTTTTCAACGCACTGTTAGGCAGTTTTCTCCCCCGTCCCACACCCCACCAAAATTGCTTACCCCTCTCTGTCACTCTGGCATTTATGTATATGACAGCCTTTTTGACATTTTGTCAGAGGCCGCAGGGCAAAGGCTGTCACAGGGCAGGGACTGGGCAGGACAATGTCCTCCGTCCTGTCTTGTCGTTTGATCTTTTATTGCTTTTATTTTACGAGCCGCAGTAAATCCCCTTTAAATTGCAAATTCTTTATGTTCGAATTTTCGGCATCCTCTCTATCGCACATCATTCCCTTCATTCACACACATTCAACACACTTGCTTGACTTTTCCTTTCCTTACGTATTTGTATTTATTTGTGCATTTCTCTTGAATTTTTTATTACATTTCTGTTTTGTTTTGTTTTTTTTTTGCAATGTTCCATGCTGAAAGTGAAAGAATTTTACATTTTAGCATTTTCTCACCCTATCCGAGTATATTTTACACCTACCACGCCCACATTATGCCCCGAGACATACGCCCCTTTGAGCATGCGTTGTCATTGAAGAGTTTGTCACACTGACGAATGCGTGATAAAAATTTATTGAATCGAAAACAATAAATATTTGATTTGATTCATTTCACCCATCGACAGACAGTCTGAGTGTGCGTGTGCGTATATATATATATATATATATATTTATATGTGACGGTTTTGGTGTGTGCTCATCATTGAATTCAATTGATTTCATGCCGTGTCCACCGAGGTAATTGAAAGACAACAATTTTGGTAGGTTTTATCTCATGCTAAGAATGAAAATAAAATAGCTTAAAGAACAATTTTGAATTAATAAGAAAGCCTTGAGCAAAGAAGCAATGCGACTTTAATAAATTATTAAATGTATACACAGCGGAAATTTATTAAAATATTTCCCTCTTCCTGAAGGCTCTTGGCAAATTAATCCTTGTCGTTAGCTTCATTTACAGCTCATAAACGCGGCCCTGGGAAAGAAAAGAAAAGGATGTGAAATTGCCTCAGCGACAGGCGGAAGAAGAAAGAAGAAGAAATCCCTGACATTTTGACGCCCATTACAACTGCAAATGAACCCGTAAATCCATTTAAGCAATGCCCGAAACACGAAAACTTTGCGCGACAACTCCGAAGAGAACGAGCGTCCAGCCTTTCTGATTATTGCTCAACACTTGAAAACTTTTTCCAGAATGGAGGAAGAGAGGCAGGGGAGAAGATGGGGGGCGGTAGGGTGAAGGAATGGGCAAGTGAGTTTAATTTGCCACGGCTTACCTACTACTTACTTTCACATAGCAAGGTATACAGCAAGGCACAGGGGCACAAGGGGCACAAAAGGGCAGGGCCTAAGCGGGCGGGGGCGTGGGAGGGGGCGTAACTTTGAATAACAGATAAAAATGTTACGTGCTTGGGCCTGGGCTCGATTTCTGTTTCGTTTTCAGTGCCAAGTTGAATGAAGAAATATTTCAGCTATCGCTATGTAAAAAGATGTTTCGTGCTCTGCGTGTTTTGTGTTTACCTTGCCCCATTGTTGTTGTTGTTGTTGTTGTTGTTGCCCGCTGACAGGCGATGTCAAAATAGCGATAGGCGAAACCAACTCTTAAAGAAAGCAACAACCTTGGCAAAATGCACAAAACTCGAAACTCGACTTGCTTTAAAGAGCGACTGAGATGTCTTTGAACAGGACACAGAAGCTAAAAGAAAAGCGTATGCTGTTCAAAAGGAAACTGGATAATGCATAAGTACGCACAGAAAATGAGAGAGAGAGAGAGAGAGAGAGGGTAGGGACTGCTAAAGTCGTGTCCGGCATCACTCGAGCTACAAACAATAGCAAACTGAGATAGTCCCTGTATACGTGAATCTGTGTGTGTGTGCGTGGCAAAGGACTCTGCCTGATTTCCATGCGCATACCTATTGTTGCGTTTGCCCTTTGTCTGGTAGTTTTGGCCCCTTGTTGCCAACCTTTGTGCCAACATCATCAACAAATCGTCAATAACACTTGACACTTGTTTCAGTTTCGTTTTCGCTACGGTTTCCTTTAGGTATCACGCCCCTGCCCGAGACGATGCTTCTTGTTGGCCAAGGTTGCCCAACCGCTGTGAACAGTTTTTAAGAAATTACTTTTTTAGCCGCAGATAAACGTTGGGATGCCCAACCGTCTGTCAGTCGCCACTTTCTATCTGTGCTTCTTTCTGTTGCTGGTCCTTTTGCCTCCGCTCTTTCGCATCTATTTGGCGATTCGGAGATTCTGTTGCTCTGTCGCCTGTCAACTTGCCACACGCACTGTGCTCAGCCAGCCGGGCAACCATTGACTTGGAGCTGGCAGCCTTGGTTTTCAGCCGAAACCTGACCTAACATCCAACTCCAAGGAGTGTCAACATTTTTGGCCTTGCTCAAATTTTGGGTCATGCCCTTTAAAATTGATACATTTCAACGTGTAGGGAATCAAATAAATATAAATATAAGTATATCAAATCTAATAAGAAATCAAAATCAAAAATGTTGCTTAAGCAAAAGTTTCCTTTTATTTACTTTTCTTTTTCTTTCTTTGTTGTTGTGTGTTTTGTTTTCACTTTAATTATTTGTTTCCATGTTGAGCTTTTCTTTTCGGTTTGTCTGTTTCTTAAGCTTGTCATGCTTTGTTTTGCTTTCCTGATTTTCCTGTTGGTTATTTTGTCCTGTCGTCGGCAGCATTTCCACTCTACATTCTTACTGATTGTTGGGATACTCGTACTCGTCGTACAAGAAGCCAAGCATGTTTGAAATTCTCCAAGCGTTTGTCATGTATTTTTCACTTTTATTGTAGTGTGTGTATGTGTGTTTGTTTGTGGCCAAAATGAATGGCTTGCTTGACTGGTTTTTGTATTTGTATTTGAAGTTGTGGATTGGGCACTTATTATCCTGCCATTGGCAAGGCTACACCACAAATGCATGTGTGTATGTATGTTAATTTCACCTGCCCTTGCCCCCCTCTCTCACTCAACAGAGTATGCAACCTCTTTGTCTGCGTCTCGATAGTGACACTCATATCCCAGCAAAATGCAAATGTATGCGTGCCTCTTGAACATTATGAATAATTCCGGTAAAGGTTCCGTTTCAGCCATTTGCCATTTATTTCCATTCTCATTTCCATTGTCTGCTTTCTTTTCACCTGTGCATAAGTAGTTGTTGCTTGTTATGCTTGTTTTCTTCTTTTCACTTCTTCTTTGCCTTCTTTTTCTTCGTCTTGTCTCGTTGTGCAAACTTTCATTGCCATTGTAGTTGTAGTTGTACTCGTTGTCGTTGTGAGCTCCAACATGTATTATGCAAAACGTGAAATAACAGAATCAGAACAGAGCACAGAACAAACAACTCTGACAACCTACATTGACAAAAGTGAGATTTGCCTTTTTCCCTTTTTGTTCCCTCGCTATCTACACTTAGCCCAGTGATTAAACCAACCTCAGCGAGAGCGGAAAATATGCATTTTCCTTCATTTCCGGGACATTTGATTGCCGATGAACAGATGCTGATAAAAGCTATTTATGCACTTGATCGAGCAAGCTCTCCACTTTGACCCAGTTGAAAAAGTCGAGCTCCATTTGAGAGCTTAGTGTTCATGGCATTAGATTAATGGAGAGTCATTAAATCACACACAAACTCCAAAGACAAAATCGAATAGCGTGACCCATGATCAATCACACACACTGACCAAGGCTGGCGCACAACAGCAAACATTGATGACATATGTAGAAGCACAAAGATTCCCACTCCTAATCCTCTTCCTACTCCCAAAATGATGATGACATGTGATTGGCCACACAGGTACAACACCAGTAAACAGCATTTTGACAGCAGCTACTTGAATACCTAATGAATAACATTGAGTACTTGTATATTAATATACTTCCTTTTATAATATACTCTTGAGTATATATTTATATCTTTCTTGCTTGTGGATGATTTGTCCATTTGTAACCCTATAATCACACTTATTAATACCATTGTCCGATTTGACCTTCCATTAAAGTATCAATTATGCTAGCGTCTGATTTGAGTAGTGTAAACCTCATTATTTAGTTGACTTAATGACTCTTTCACAACTATAATTAAATAGGCATTAACTCAGTATATTTATAGGTACACAAGAACTAACCTTAAATACTTAGTTATTCAAAATATATTATTGCTGTGAGGTTCCTTTTAAATTATGAATTGTATGTAGCACAACAAGTATATATTTGCCAAAATTACTTTTGCTATTTTGTTGTCTAGTGTAATGTATAGAAATGGGCGCGGAGCTGTAATAAGACATGAAAAATCGAACTGATGAACTGATGAATATTCGTTTGATTAATTTATCAGCATCATTACTATCATCAAAAACAGTTTGCCTTAGTCTGCGGATTGTGGATTGTGAATTATTTTCCATCAAATAACACTCAATTATACTAAGTGACGCCAGGGCGACGATGATGACGTTGATGGGCAACAGGACAACAATTAATAATAATGCTCCATTGTTGCCCGTATATATGTGTTGTGTGTGTGTATGCGTGAGAGAGTGTTTGTGTCAAATGTCGCATGGATAATTGAAAATTAATTATGTTGACATATTTGGAAAGTGATTGTTAAGATGACGGTGCTTTGTTGATGTCGCAACATATAATTTCGCAGTCAATTCCAACAGAGACCCAGAGAAACAGGGCCCAGAAGCGGACCTGGCCCAATGGCAAATTGCCCGACTCAGTGGCACTTTAATAGACGCCTGTCATGTGGCCATTTGTTGAAAGAAGTCACGAGTCAGGCTGTCGCATTTTTATTAAGCCAGCACACGATAGAAACTATTTTGCTATAATTAGCTTACAGCGGACATTAAAGACTTGTTTTGATCTACTTATATGTATATACAAATATATATACTTATACTTATATATATTTATGTATGTATGTTGATTCATTTGATGGACAAAGGCTCGGTTGAGTTAATATTAACTTGAGCATTTCAGTTCAGCAATTTAATACAAAGGATGCAGTTTACAAATGCTAAATTGCACAACAACACAAAACGGAAGGATGCTAACCAAATGCTACGACCGCTTATTATGCTATGTGTGTAAGTGTGTGTATGCGTGTGTGTGTGTGTGTGTGTGTGTGTGTGAGCAAACTTAAAGACGGAAATGTATACGCACCAACTGCCAGCTGGCAACTGCAAGAGTTACAACCATCAGCAGTAGCGGCAACAACAACAGCAACAACAACAACAATCAGTGCAACAGCAACAACAATCAGCGCAACAACAACTACAACAACAGCCAGCAAATACATTAAGACAAATGGCAGCAGCAGCCGTTGAATAAAAAGAATAAAAAGCCGGCAAGAAACATGGAATAGGCAAATGCAAAAGGCAAAATAATAATTTCTAAAGAGCTGAAGTAACGTTTGCATAAATAACGCCAGTTTTGTTCTCGTTTTGTGTGCATACTAAATGCATTTTTGCTTTTCAGATAAAATGCATTAAAGCCAACCGCACATAGCCACTGAGAACTAGAGCAAAGTGAAAGAAATAGGTAACATTAAAGTACGAAAGGTACAAGAGACAAGAGCGCAGTACGCGAATGTCAAGCGTTAAAAAATGTTGCCTACTTTTCCGCGCAGGTGGAAAAAACACGCAGCTGCAGGCTGAAACACAACTTTAGTCAGACACAAAATGTGCATTTAAAAATTATACAAAATTTTATAAATTATACAAATTGCTGTGTACAGTTTTCATGATGTGCACTGAGAACTATAACCCAACATGACCTGTGCTCAAAACAGACAAACAACTAATCAAGTGTAAAAATAAACAAGTACGATTCTGTCAATAGTAAAATTGGCTGAAATAGCTCAAACAATAAAAAAGTGACAATTATTGAAAATTATCTATATATGAGAAATATTGACTTTTTTGAATTTCAAAGAGCACAACTTTAATAAAACTTACCCGATTTCCATGAGGAATGCGTTATTTTTCATAATATTACCCCTACTTTTAGTTTGCATTTGAATTTTTTGATTCTGAGACAAAAATTTTATTTTTGAAAATTGTCGATTTTTACAGTGTTACCCCTTAAAATTTTTGGAAAATTTTCAAAAATTTTAAATTTTAAATTTATGCTTTTTATTGACTCCAGGTGCTAAAATTAGGGTAAAAAAGTAGTTTTGAGCAAATTTCCACTTTTTTCCTTTAAAATCGAAGCTAAAAACTGTAACATTGTCTCTGTACATAATACATGGTACTCTTATGATTTGAATAAATTCGACCTGGCTCTCCGATAGCTCAAACGTATTATAGTCTCTGAGATCCTTTGACTCAGACGGATAGACAGATGGATATGGTTTAATCGACTCGGCTGTTGATACTGATCAAGAATATATATACTTTATAGGGTCGGAGATGCTTCCTTCTGCCTGTTACTAACATTTCACAAAACCATTATACCCTTTTTGACCATTTTCAATGGGCACAGGGTATAAAAACATAAAATTGAATAAAAACAAGTCTTAATAACCCGTTTCATTTGTCTCGGCCCTTAAAGCAGCGCATTTTGGCACAAACGCGCGAATGTCACGCAAAGTTTGTTTTATTTCAGTGCACTGTGGAATTCAAGTCACAAGCACATAGATAAGCGACACACACACACATGCAAACACACAGGCGACGATATCCACTCGATCCGGATACGGATCCATGACGGTGACGCTATCAGGCGGAAGTGGCACATGTCACGCTCCAAGCTGCCTGCCTGCTCATTCAATTGCGAATGTAGTTGTGGATACGAAAATAAACTGAAAAACAAAAAGAAAATAAAAAAGAAAAAGGAATTCACATCCGTTGGGGCATAACGCGGCAATTATGGTTGAATAGTTTTCAGTTTCAGTCGATGCTGTGTGTGTGTATGTAAAATGCAAGTGCAATTAACTTTTATGATTACACTACGGCACATTCTATAAATATTTAACAATAATTTACTACCTCGACCCAGGACAGGCCAGAGATAGATTGAGGGAGAGACGAAAGAGCGAGTGTGAAAGAGGCAAGACCTGAGTAGAGAGCTTCGCAATTATCGACTTGCAACTTTACGCATTATTTTCTGGGTGCGTTGGCACAGTAATAATTATGTGGGTTAAACGGTTCCCCAATGGCAAAGGCGTTATGTGTGCGCTACGAGAGGCAACTACACTCATAAACACTCACACACACACATAAACACATTTTTACACAAACTAAGAGGGACACATGGCTTCCATGTTGGTGGCATGTTTTTAAAGTGTAATTCCATTTCAGACTAGCCTGTGGCCCGTTTCCCTTGTCCCCTCTCGTCCTTTGTCCCTTGTCCCTCGTCCCTTGTCCTTTGTTCCTTCTCTCTTGTCACTATGTAGGCGCTAGCTGTCAGTCAACGAGTCACTGACTATCTAACTATCTGACGTCATCAGTAGATTGCGTGTAAAAGGGTTAAGTGTCTACTGTCTCTTCATCTATTTTATGTTCACTTTTCATTAGTAAACAAAAATCAATAAGCGACCGTCGAACGACGAACGACCAAATTGAAAGACAATACAAAAATTGGAAATAATGAAAACACTTAGGCTAAGTTTCTTGACAGAATTAATTGTTTCATCTATATGCAAAAATAGCGCACAGCTCCATTCAGTTATGAAAATAATGCTAACTAAATTTAATTAAATAAATAAACATTTTCGTTTCTTTGAGTTCATTAGTCACCAAACGTAAATACCTCATGTTGGGTGTTGCCTTTGGCTCATGGTCGGTCATGTTGATTGCTTTTGTATGCCTGAGATTATTATTTTCCTCGGCCAAAACATTATTTGTTTACATTGCTGTACCGTTTCCCCGAGCAAATTAATTTGCAAAAACAACTCAATCGCATGTAGCTCTTGAAATTTAATTTTTCGCCTGATTACACTGCGTATACGTAATATCATATTGCAAAAGCAAAATAAACATTTCATTTGGCGCAGCGGCAACAGCAACACAACCAGCGACAGGTAAATACTTGCTTGCATTTCCATGTACAAAAACATTAATTAATTATGGTTTATGCCATTACATGGCACACGGCTTGTTCTGCGTTGCGTATACGTTTCGAAATTGTTACAAAAACAAACTATGCAGTTTTGTGAGTTTATTAACTGGGCAAGGGCAATGCCAACTACGAGAGTGTGCCAACTAGCTGTGTGGCCGCCACGCCCACAACTGCCGCCTTCTAAGTAGAGTGCAAATATTGCGCATTTCTTTTGCGGCTGCGTTTTCCCTTCGCCGTGGCTGCCTTTTGGATACTCGTATTGCTTGAAGCCGGGAATTTCAGCGCGCATAATATGCCGCAATGCGGTTTTTCCCGAACACCGCCAGGAGTCTCACTGAAGACGAAGCCACACCGCAGGACAACACACACACAGAGACTTGGAGATATTTGGCTCAAGTGAAGTTTCAACTTCGTGTGCGAGTCACCAATACGTACACAGATGCAGGACGGCGCATGTTGAGCTGAATTTTGAGCATAAACGGCATAAAATATGTGCGCAATAAAACACACGATTGAAATGCTCAAGTCAAAAACTTTGCGAAATGCCTTTAAGCGTCATTGGCAGCGGCATGTGTGTGTGTCGATATGTGTGTGTATGGTGTGTGGTTGTTGTATGGTGTGCATGGTGTGCCTCCTTCGGCTTGATTTATGCCACATATTCGCATATGCTGCCTTACTTAGTGTGTGTATTTAAGCCGCTCAATGGCTGCCATCGCCATTGAATCAACCTGACTGCCTGCCTGTGCCTATGCCTATGAATTACCTTTTTTCAAGCTTAGCCTGGCTCTCATCGCATAGTCGCTAGGCTTGCTTTCACATTTATTTCACCGACTTTTCAAAGACAGCCCCATTCTGTGTCTGTGTGTGTGCATATTTTGGTTTAAGCAAAAGTGTGTGAATTGAGAGAGTATTAGATGACTTTCACAAGCTTGTCTTGCATAGATTTTCCTTTCAAGTTATTTGTTTTGGCTGTCCAATTTTTGGTAAACAACTTGACAGGCCTCAAATGCGTCAGTCGTTGCCTGCATAGAATGTGGACCTTGGCATCTTCTGCTTGCCTTTGCCTTTGCCTAAGCCAAATGCCAAGTCTGTCCGTCATTCTCAATATACATCATACAAATAATTTCTTCTATTTTTAGTACGAGCAATGAAAAGAAATAGGAAAATAATTTTTGCCTATCTGTCTAAAAGATTAGACTCTAAATTGAACGGTTCCTTCTTGTAGTAAATTATTCCAATTGAATTTCAAATAAAATTACATGCATACGAGTAAATGGTAAATAAAACGTGGGTAATTTTGCATTAAAATTGATCGATTAAGCAGCTACATTTTATAGCGAAATAATGGCTGTTAAATTTAAATCAATTTTAAATAATCTTTGAAATTTGCTTCCGATTGTGAAATAAATTAATGAGCAATCATTAAAATATAATTTAAATTAATAAAAAATTCTAGAATACAAAATTTAATTGAACTTTACAAAAATAAATCATAAATGGTGAAATATATTTTTAAGCGCGTAAAGATATGAATTATCTGGCAGCAATGCAATTAACCTTCATTAAATCCGAAAGCTTGGCTAAATTGGATTAATTTGTTTCATAACGGGATTTTTATTGCTGGGACGTTAAAGCAACTAAATTAGAGTATGCTTTAAATTCTATTTAATAAAAAAAATATTCTGTTTTTCAAAAATTTTCAATTCAAAGTTAAGAAATAGAACAAATTAAATCAATATAAGGAGAAAAATCACATATATTTTGGTATGAAGAACTTCATTAACAAGACAATCAGAAATAAGAGAGCAAAAAAATGTGAACGTTAAAAGGAATCATAAAAACAAAAAGCTCATCAACTTACTTGAAATTAATCAGCAACATTGGACACAACCGAGCTGCATGGATATTTCACAGAAGTTTTAATGCACGTTGTCAGAGTATCTGTAGCTGTATCTGTATCTGAGTCTGGGCGAGCGGCTCTTAAGTTCGCGAACATCGTTAACAGCTTAATTGCTTGGCCGTTTCCACAGCGTTGACGTCATGACAGGTGCCAGAGCATGCACGGAGCTAAGTTTCGGTCAGGAGGCTGGTCGGCCTATGTCTTAATTTTTTTTGTTTTAAGCTTCTTCTACCTTTTCTTGTTTGAATGTTTTATATATGTGAATGTTTTCCTTTCTTTTTGTTTTTTTACGTTATTTTTTTATGTTTTAGTTAATCCGTTTGCGTGTACGCGGCTAAACTTCTCCGGCTTCTATATCGCCTCGTTCAACTTATGGCGAGCATGCGTGTATTTTTTCCTTTATGCATATAAATCCATAGGAGGCTTTTGCTTAACACTTAAGCACTTGATCCGTTGTGCGACATAAAGACATTACATGACAAAGCGATTTGCCGCTAAGTATACGATAACACATACACACACATACACTCACATACACAAGAATTTGCAACACTCGAAAAATGTAGTAGAAACTTTTCGCGTCCTCCGTTTCGATTCGCTTTCGAATTGAATTATACACTATTATATTTGTATAATTTATATTTCTTAAGTTAATTTTTTAAATTTTAAATGGCATATAAAGTGTAAGATTTATTTTGAATAAAAAGCACACACAAATATTTGTTGATATGATTATTGATATATTGATATTTGCTTATTGAATTAATTTTTGTTTTATTGTAAAACAAAATCAGACTAAAATTGATATGTATCGTTATAAGTTATGCTTAAATAGTTAAATTTTGTATATATTTAAGTTTTGTTATTCTCTTTGTTATATGTTATGCATCACCGAATGCTGTATGTCAATATGCTCAAGTATTTATTTATTGTTCGGCTGCAAATAAAGAAAAAAGATTGTATGATGTAATTAATATACATATTTATAAAATAAACAGATGTACAAATATTTAAGTGCATAAGTACATGTTTATACTGTTGAGCTTTTGCTGAAATGTCATTTACAGTTTGTAAGTTGCAAGTTGAATGAGTTGCCATTATCTGATGGCGTCTGCAAACTTTTTACCTGTGTCCCCGATGCACAACTTAAATTAAAGCCTTTGCCTGCCACACCGCAGCTCCACTCAAAGCCCTTACCACCTCGAGGTTGTAATTACATCAGCGCCGAGATTTTTATTGCCACACACACACATACACTAGCACCTGTATATACACTCGCACACAGTGAGAGAGAGGCCTTATAATTAGAGCATAATTACGGCTCGACTAATTCTCGAGGACGAGTATCAAGCAAAAGTAGCAGAAAAAGAATTAGCTGCCAGAAGGGAGCTTCGGTCGGTCATCTATTAACTATAATCAACGCCAGGGCAAGCGGAAATAGACAGATTTCCGGCTATTAAACACTCAGCAGCGCGGCAAAAGCCGACAGGAGGGGTCTCAGTCAGAGTACACTTCAAGAAAAAGTCTAACCAAATGGCATAGGCAGTCTCAATATTTGTATTACAATTAAAATGTTTATATTGGGTTGTCAATACATTTCTCGCAGTGTAAAACATGCTCCGGTACAAATTGAAAAAAATGTTAATTAGCTGTAATTTGCCTGTAGCGCATAGATACGGGGCAACAATATGTGAAGGCCTCCCATGACATTGACACACACACACACACACACACTCGCAGGTGTTGCCAGTACTCTTAATGAAGTAATGAGGCCATTCCTCTCAATTGGCACAGCCCTCCCCCCACTCAGTTGGCCAGCTGACAGTATACTCATATATTAGCATAAACAGTTCATTTATATCAAAGTGAATATCGTGGGGTGTGGGTCTAAAAAATTGGGAGTGGCTTGCAGAAATACAGAAGTGCTTGGAGCTTATGGATGCATGGGGGAGAGGCAAAAGTTCGATTAGCAGAAGGTACACAATACATGCGCCTAATGGGGCACTGGTAGGGCTATTAAATATGGCAATAACAAAAATAACAAACAATACCCAAAAACTAAACTGTTAGTGAGTATCGCACAAAAAGCTATCAAATTTCTTGTTAGCAACAATTTACACATTTCGAGCGCCCAACTGCCTCTAGAAATATGAAAGAACAATAGATTGTTCGATTCAGTTTACTTCCACTTGCCACAATTTCTGTTATTGTTGTATCGTTCATTTTGGAATATTTGGCGCGGCCGAGCACGCGATATGGCAATTGATAAAACGCCGGGTATTCGATACTTCCCGTTTCCCACAGACCCCGGTAATGCCAACGGCATCGTCATCGGCACACAGGGACTGGCACCGGCACGAGCAATAAGCAATGTTCATCAGCAGCTTGAGGGTAGGCGGACGTAGTTAAAAAAGCCGCTTACTTCTGCCATGTACCTTGTTTGTATGCGTATTATAAATGTGTTTGGGTATTTTTGTTCTTTTTATATACTTCTTTTTGTTTTCTGGTAAAATCATTAGCAACAACATGTTATTTGCATTTCGCTAATTTAGAACAACAGTCAAAAGAACATTGATTTATTACAAGCATCGTATAACCAAAAGTAATGGGCGCATTTTACTCTTTTATTGTGCCTAGAAGTATGCAGTATAAAGTGATTAAAATCAAACAGTTAAAGATGTCAATGTTGTCTTCCCTAATGCTGTTACTGTTAATGTTAAGTCACTGCAATTGCCAATCATATGTCATTTATTTCTCCACTACACCCAAAAGTATGCAATTTAATTTGAATAGTCATGATATCAATTGAAATGACCCTCAAACTTTTTCGTTAATGCTCATTTATTTGCTCTATGTGTACAAGTATTCAATGAATATTCCGGAAACTTAAAGAGTTTAAGTCTCCTAATGCTTCATTTTTTTCATTGTTAATATTTTGTTAATTTAATCGCAGCTATATGTTGCTTTGGCTGCATGTTGAATCATTTACTTATTTTTTAATTCGGTTGCTTTTATTTAAAATTTATGTTTATTTAAAAAAAATTATTTCTTTCAACTGCCATTGATTTATAGCTTGACCTTTAAATTTCAATCTTGAATTATGTGATATATGTATGTATTTTTATCGAGTATTTCACATACATACTCATTTCGCACGGCAGTAAAATCCTTGAGAAAAAAAGTATAAA
The DNA here is from genome assembly GCA_035043635.1 of Drosophila rellima. Classification (NCBI taxonomy): domain Eukaryota; kingdom Metazoa; phylum Arthropoda; class Insecta; order Diptera; family Drosophilidae; genus Drosophila; species Drosophila rellima. Next base: position 2,931,468 of record JAWNMV010000811.1, on the reverse strand, counting down.
AGAGAAATACAGCCAACAGCAACAATGCCATCATATGTATGTATGAGTTTGCACTCGGTAGTGGAAAAATATGATGCATGGCTCTACATACATAAATCATGCTGCCTTTTGTACGTTCTAATGGAGCTTGACTTAGTTTTTGCCAATTTTTCAACGAGAAAACCGAGAAAACGGCCCGCGGCTCAATTCGACATGGCTAGCCAATGTACATATATGTTAGCTTTGTTATTATTGAACGGATATGCTGTACAGAAATATTATCGAGACGGATCGAATAATGATGGAAAGCCAAACGAATTACAGTTCGAGTAGATGCTGCAGTTAGAGCATCATCAGCAGCTACGACACGGGTGTGTCGTAAATTTTGATAAAATATCTGAAATTTAATTAAGGTTTCTCTGCCCAGTGACCGCTGCAGCTGAGCTTCAATTGGCCCCGACATGAAGTCAAATCCCTGTCCATGCAGTTGAACTAAACCGACAGTCGCAACTCGTTGGCTGTCCTGAGTGTCCTGTCCGTACAGTCAGGTAATTTATATTGTGGACAGGCGAAACAGGAGATAGGTAAAATACAGAAGTTACATGAGGACAGTGCGTTGGCCAACGTCATGACCAGAGATTTCAGCAACAGCAGCAGCAGGAAATAAACTAAAAAATCTATATAAATGTACATGGATATCACTTACACGGCCTGCAATGGCGACTTGTGGTTGCATTTTGGTTAGCGACACGTACCGACGACGAGGACGAGAGACGAGGCACAAGAGACGGCGGCGAATACACATACATAACATAGATACATATGCGAGTACATATTCACATATTCATATACCGTATAGAGTACGCACAGATAATGGCGCAACTAAACCAACATTTTTGGGGGGCCGCCAACGAAACGCGACGCGAACGCGATGATGACACAACGTATGCTTATATGTATATAGGTGTCAGGATTTTATTTGCGGCTGCTGTGGCACGTTGCAAGTGGCACGTTGTGAATTCAGCAGCTAGCTGGACATGGGACGTCGGATGTTGTGCGTTGGACGTTTGGACGTTGGATTTGCGGTTTTAACACCAGCTCCAGTCGCACTGAAGTTTCAACGTTGTCATCGAGGTGCAAAATGATGCTGAATTGCCGCTGTGGCGAATATGACGCCTGACAGCGGCTAATATTTGGCTTGTCATTATTGGTCAAAGAGTAAAAAGCACAAGAGACACACATACACCCGCACAACACAATTAGTTATATTTATATAAAACGTAATCCTTAAAAATTTCACAGCAAATTTGTTATCTGCCTTTGGCGGCAACTCGTCAACATTACGCAGAGTCGACTTGGATTTTGGGCACTTTTGAAAGGAACTGAAAGGACTGCCAGTGGTAAACGATATTGTTATCCTTAATATCCGCGTGCTGCGCGTTCATTGCTTGACTGCGGCAAACTGACAAAGACCAAAGACCAAAGCGTCGTTTGCGTTTACCCACAGCTCGTGTTGTGGCACGAACACGAAGCGCCACACGCAGTCCGGATAAAAGTGCCACAATGCCACCAAAGCAAAGAGAATCCCGACTAAGAGAGACTAACTGAGATAGAGAGAGAGAATTAAATTATAGACTGCCGGCAAGAGCGAAATGTGCGAGGTTTACTCTTTTTGTTTGAGTTTGACTTTGGGAACATGATTAAATCCTTCTAGGACTTGAGTTTGGCAAGCACTTTTAAGCCCAATGCTGTGAGCTCAGGTCGTGGCATGAGCCTGGCCTTGTATTCTATTTGCAGTGTGCTTAAGATTCAATTTGGCAACCAGGCAACTGGGCAACCATCTGCTACACCCACGCATGCCCCATGCCACAGCCATTTGCCAGTTGCAGTCACCCACTTGAAGCCAAACTCGGTGTATGCAAACTTTTTTTTTGGCCAACAACAATTGGGTCAATTGGTCAGGGCTCTCAAGGTCTTAAACTGTGGTATTTATGGCATGTCATGTATAGTAAATTTTTTAAATTTTTTTATAATTTGTTAAAATACCAGTGAATTCCACAACATGGTGAACTCCATTCCGATGCCCGCCTCTCTCTGGCCAGCTGCGTGTGCTGCATGTGCCGGCAATTTCCGTCAGGGTTGCGTGTTTCCGTTTACAGGCCGCACACACGCAGAGTCCTCTCACCAGGCAGCACTTAAGTATCTGTTGGCCCTGCCAATGCTAGTGACACCCTCCAGATAATATCCGCAATTTGAATGGCAACCAACGGTATTCATTATAGACAACTGAAATCCTTCTGGGCTCAAAGGCAGTTATTTGTTTGTCACAGAATCAACCGGTAAACTGGGCCAACGCTATACAAATATATGTAACAGGTAAATGCTCATTAATGAACAGCCAAGTAAATTAAAAAATAATAATAATATCGGAATTCTAGCGAACATTTACCAATTTATTTATTTATTGTCTTTCTTTAGAAATGATAAAAGAAAAGATAAAGAAAGAAAGAAATTTAAAATTTATTTTGTTACCATCCACAGACATGAATTGTGTACATCCATAGATAATGTTCTTTTTAAATGTATAATCGAGTGTTTGCTTTATTCATTTCTCTTTTTCAATCCATTTCCAATATGTATGCAGTAATCAATCTGTCATCTGTAATATTTTATGAAACTATTATTATTCGATCATATAAGCAAAGAGTAAGCAAAAAACAGCAAGCAACTTTGTGATGCAACAAAAGCCACTAAAAATGCTGCCACATATTGCGCTTGTACTCGTATCATAAATTCAGCTTAAAGTTTTGTTTGGGGCACAACCAGAGAGCCCAAAACGATGGGATGAACAATTAGGATGTGACTCTGCTGTGTTGTGCTAAATGTTATTTATTATTTAACTTTTAGCAGCCACAACTTTTTCCGGTCTCTCTCTCTCACTGTCGTTTTTGGTGTTGTTGTTCAGCTGTCAATAAAGCGACCAACTCTCCTTACTCACTTTTATTGTTGTTGTTGTTGGGTGGTCCATAAATGGCTGACAGTAAATTAATTTACGTGCGTCACAAGTGCGCTTAATGGTCCAAAGTGGGTTTTAAGGGGGCGTGGTCACACTATTCACTCGACACACAAACATCTGGCAAACATTTTACAAATCTAACTCTGTCATTCGCGTATGTTGCCCGACTTGGACATTGGGTCATCCTTTTGGCATGTGAAATGCGTATTTGCCCTCAGTCCCAGATCCCGGCAACCCGATCCCGTCCACAGCGTTGGCTTTGGCCAGTTTTTGTGCAATTTTCCCCTTCCGCTGCCTCGCTGACATTTTAATTGCATTCGGACAACGCAACAGCAGCTGCAACGACAACGCGACAAGCGATGACTACTGACAGACATCAGACAACAGACAAACGGTCAAACAGACAAACAAACCAACAGCTAAAAAGGACTTCAATATGAATGGGATGACCCTTTATAGCCGAGTGTCTACAGTCTGGGTCCACTTGCTTAATCTGAAGCGCTCGAGAGTGCAACTGAAAAGAGAGATCTATTAAATATTTCAAAGGATTCTGAATCTAGCAAATGGTTCAGACCCAATCCCAATTCCAATCTCAATCCCAAGCAATGGCCATTAGGCATACAATATCCTTTTGATGTTCGCCCTTTGCTTCATATTTTGGGCCACATCGAAGCGATTACTCGTGGTGCATACCACCCCCACCCCGTCCACCCTTTGACCTCTTTGAACCCAGGCATCACTTGGCTCAGTCAGACAATGCAGTTAATCTTTAATAAGCCCAAGTGCAGCCGCGCTGCCAACTGCAGCCAAGTGAAGGCAAGCAAAATGAACACAACCGAATCGAAAGACAACATTTGGCCTTATAAATAAATAAAGCGATGCACAGTCTAAGAAACGAAATTGAAAAACAATGGGGCCAGCCGTCCACATAGTAAAGAACTGAACCGACGCTATATGTCTGTCAATGCACTGACAAAAATAAATGTATTGAAAACAAATATCGCTCTAGACTTTGAGATTATCTACCAAATAATAGCAACGGACTAAACAGAATGACACTTTTCTTTTCCGATCTCCACAAGGTTTTTTTTGATTTACATTTTCCCAATAAAAAGTGTTTTTTTTCTTTTGTGTATTTTATTATATTCTACGGAAATTATTTTATTTGGCAGATTGACACTTTTATGTTTTACTAAAAACTACCAAAATAATTATTATGTTGGAAAAGAACCACACAATTTTTTTTAGATTATAAACAGATTGATTCATATTCAGATAAGACTTCTGAGTGTACAATAGAAGTTCGTTGCGTTGTCAAATAGATTTTCCCCGAAAATCATTAGAACATATTTTTTTTAGTCCTAGAAGTGCCCTAAATTTAAGGTTACAGGCAATAAAACCTTTGCCTTCTTGAAATATGGTGAGCTTTTGTTGTCCATTGGCAAACACCTGCAATAGACTCCTAAATAAATATCTGTATATTAAAGGATCAATATTGGTTTTTGGTATAGAGTTTATATTTCCCATGCTTTCTGATTCCCCATAAATAATAGAAAACGGAAGCTGAGTTGAATGAACTGTCTACAGGTCAATTACTCACACATGTGTTCTTCGGACAAAACATCTGCCACAATGTTGGCTCCATAGTTGCTATCAAAATTTTGTCACGTATTTTGTTTCGTCACATATCAAAAGGGCAACGATGTCCAAAGTCGACAAAGTTTATAACTGCTGGTGTGAAGGCAGGCTCGGGTTTCTAATTTAATTGTATAGCCAGAGAAATGGTTGGGAAGTTGCACAACATACACAATGTGTATACTTCTGGTATTTCACTTGATGCCACACCTTAACAAGTTGCCTAAGTGGAAAACCACTGCAGTTAAGTACAGACCTGTGTTCGGGTTTGACCTATTAATTTGACCCAAAGTAAGAAAAATAAATAAAACTGAAGAGAACTCTTGCTCGCCCATGCATGGCCACATCGATTTCGTCTCCTATTTTTAGCTCATTACCAAAGTTTAACAAATTTAAGCTGAGTCAGTGAACCACAAGATGGAGACTGAGGTAGAGTGTGATTTCTATATGAGATTAGTAGCTATTGATATGAGCAGCAGCTAAATTAAATTTTACCCACAATTACCACATCAGACACATGATATTACAGATAGTGGAATGTTAGATAAAAGGGTATTTTCTAGTCTTATAACTATGTTGTTTGCCTTCTTCTTTGCTTCAATTATATGGTGTTGCAATTGAAAACGCGTAAGGTATTTAATTTGAGAGCATGGCGAGCACGGCTGTGCTCTTGATGAAGATATACTTACCTTTATGCCTATGGTTTCGTTTCAGCAATGAAACCACAATTAGTATACAATGGCTTGCAGATACTCGTACTGAAATAAAGAGGCTCTTTCTGATGGTAATGGCAACGGTATCTGGCGTTCTCCCTGTTGCTGTTGCTGAGCGCCAGAAAATGGTCCCCGAAGTGAGCTCATTGGGTGAAATGAGTTTGAAATGCTCTGGTCGTTTTGACAATGTTAGTGGATGGTTTGGTCCGAGACAGTGCTTAGCATTTCCATTACCGTCTGATTCGTCGTCGTTTGAAGCTATCTCAATTGGCATTTTAATTACTAGCTTTGGGTACCTTAGGTCGAAAACAACAATCCCAACTGAATACTACTCGTATTTGTGGAGTGCAACATGAATGTGAAACCAGAAACCCATTCTCAATGTTGAGGTCATCGATTTCAATGCTTAGCAATAGCAGCGACGTTGAGGTTAAGTACCAACAATCCCTGTCTAATAGGCAAGAGCAAAAATAATATTTACCTCAGCAATTTGCTCAATTAGTAAGGCAACTTTTGGAATAAATTATCTGCTGCAAGTTCAACCTAGACGGGAGGCTTTTCAGAGCATTGAGTTGCATTAATCAGGCACCGTTGCAGAGTTGCTTATGCAGAGCAGCGTACGAGGAACACAAGTGTGAGAGTGTGTAACCTTGCGAGTAGCTATGTAAATCCAAACAGTGAATCGAGTCTCATATCAAAATCTAAAATCGACAAAAAAAATAGATTAAAAAATTTAAAGGTAGGTATAAAAACAAAATAGAAACGTACAGCTTTACTTGTAAAACTGCTAATTCTGCAAATGAACTAAGGTGGACAAACTTCCGTGAGCTGTCAGTTTTTCACTAAAATTGATTTAATTAACTAGTTGAAGTACTTGAAAATGGCTTCCGCAAAAATAGAGTTGTCAATTTTTGGATGTACTTTTACATTACCAATTGCGAGTGTGTAAAATACTCGTAGCTGCCGAAACTGTTTCAAAAAGAGATAAAAAAAACTTAAAGTTGCCGTAAACTATAATTTTCGAGCATAAGTAAAGCCCATGATGAGCTCAGTTATCACCTGAATTCAGGGCGTTAATTGCAGATGGGGCGTATGCGCAATGTCAGGCATAGTATCAACACATCAATAACAGATTAAACACCTGCGCCCAAGCTTTGAAATAATCGTTTAATTGCCAGCTGAAAGTTGAATGCCCAAGGCTTACTTGCCGATATTGGCAACGTGCCAGGGGAGCCAAAAGCCGACTCCCCAACAAATTGGCTCGAGCTTCAGCTGCAGTTTGAGTGGCACTTTAAGCGGCAGCTCTGCATAACTGGCAACGAAATCAGCGTACTCTCGTACCTCTCTCTCTCTCTGTCTCTCTGTCTCTTTGCCAGTCTCTGTCTCACGATTTTGCCTTATATTTTTGTGTTTTGCTTTTGAAATTTAAATAGAAAGCCCCCACCTGGGTGAAGAGGGAAATGCCATGGCTCCAACGGAATATGAAATTTGAATACTACAACCGACTACCGAGTAGCGTTGCTATCTCCTGCGGGGAAAGTTGCGCTGTGTTTGTCCAGCGATCTCAGTCCGCATTTGAGGCAAAGTGAATGCGCGTAAAAACTTTAATTAAAATGGAAACCTTACAATTGCATTGTGACCATGACGACGGCGACTGACGCGACTTTTTAATTAAATTAACCAACGGCCAGCTCTAAAGACGCTTCATCAGCCAGACATTGGGCACAACTTTAAGCCATCAGACTTGTCTTTCTGTTGCTCTCTATCTTTGTCTCCCTCTTTCTAGCAATACGATTGCAAACGTAGTTGCTACTAAATTATCTTAAAGCACATCAATGGTAAAAAATAAGCTCAAACTGTTGCCGCACTCTCGATGTAATCGGAGACACTAATGAAAATCAATAATTCAGGAAAATAAAAAGGCGACAGAACTGTAGGGCTCTTAAAGTGACTTTCATGACAGTAACAACAACAGCAACCACGGCTACAAAAACAATAGCTACAAAAACAACGACAATAACTAAGTCTGTGCGGGCCATAAATAAAGAAAAGTATGAGGCAATGAGCCGTGTTACCTTCTGTTCCTTAAGCTGCACCCCAGCTTGTTGCCGTAGCCGTTGTGCCTTTGTGGCTGACACAACAATGGCCAACAAATAGCAGAGATAGAGAGGGATGAGAGAGAAAGGGACGGAGAGACTGGGGTTACATAGGCCAATAAATGGCACAAAACATTAAATACATAAAGCGACTGCAGTCGAGGGCGTGTCTTTAACAGACAACAGCCAGTTCAAAGACTATGCCAATGCCAGTATTTTAATTGGTGTACCTCTGTTGCCCGCCTCTGGTCGCTTTTGGTCGCTTTTGGCTTAAAGCCATTGAAGCAGACCCCTAAGCCAAGTTAAAGCGCTGTAGCTGAAGTTGGGTAACTCGTCTGGTGTATTAAATAATTGAACATATGAAAATGTAGTTGAGCTGAGTATTCCTTGGTGCTTTAGCACAAAGAACAACATTATACACACATCCCTACATGCACACACACACACACACACACACGCACACCCGCACACACTGCAGTTGCTGAGCTAGCAGAATTTGTAGCATACTTTTTAGCGCGTTGCTTGAACTTTTCAGCAAGTTATAAACAACATTAAATGTTTGATAAACAAAATAAATCAGACCGAAAAAACACATGCATATAACACACATAAGAATGACAACACACAGAGTAGCAGCAGAGCCCACAGCAGTGCATTAAAATTGCTCAGCAACAACAACGGAAAGAACAACAACAACAATGGCCATAATAACTGACAACACTTTGCAGCTACTCGTTGCATCGTCCTGTTGTGCATATAATTTAACTTTACCCCACATTGTTTCACACCTTTGGCCACCAAAAAAAAAAGAGGTAAAAGGAAAAAGAACAAACGAAAAATAAGGAAAAAGGTGGCGTTAAAATGAAGCAGCTCGAATGACATGCAAACTTTTTGGCCCAAAACACACAATTTACCCGGACACTTTTTCCCCATTCCAGTCTTGGCAAACCATCGCTTGGCACACACATGAGTTGTTACTAAGTGTGTGTCGATGTGTGTGTGTGAGTGTGTTTTAGTGGGTGTGGGTATGAGTATGAGTGTTAGCCATTAGCATTTGTCAAGTTGCCAATAAAATGCCTTTGAATGGAGTAAATTGACTTTGGCATGACAAACAATTCCATGAACGTTGTCCTCCTCCTGCTTCAGTCTTGACTCAGGTATTAAAAACCTTTTGGTCGCATGACTGGCACTATCATATGTACGATATCAGTTCAAATATACATATGTGTGTGTATGTGTGCACTCGTTGTGTGTGTTGTCAGTGAGTTACTTACTCATGGGCAATTTATGAGCGCACAGCAATTCGTAACGCTTCTGGGAGCGGCTTGTTTCCATATTCATACACTTCGTGGGGTATCTGTAGTTTAACACAATATTTGTGGATCCACAGAGAGCACGCTGATGTATGCATTGAAGTAAGAGCTTTCACAAATATTAAGCGTCTTCAATTGACAATAATTATGGCAACAACCATGGAATATTTTATTAAACATATATAAAAAATGTTGATAGAAATTAAAAAATATATTAAGTATTTGTTATTAAGTCTGAAGAGTGAATAAAATTTACTACTTAAAATTAGATATTTTTCAAAGTATAAAGAGTGAGAGAACTTCGTTAATTTAATTTTAGTTATTTGCCCGCGAAATTAATTTTCTTTTTTCCAATAGTTATTTCAGTTAGTGCATCGATTTGTAGAGTCATTCAAAAAAACGAAACCCCAAAAACCATTACTTATTTACTTCTGTGTTATTGAATTCCAAATCATGAGTATGAACAATAACCATTGCGTAGAAGTTGTTGTTAGCCATGTTTAATGACAGCTACAAATGTGAAGTGCAGAGATCAACTACATACAGTTTTACGGGAATGGGAAACGTTATTTCGAAATCGTACAAATGTTTATAAGTATTATCGTTATTGTTTACACGAACATCGACAATAAATCCATACAGAAATCCAATTAAATGTGCCCGTCCCAGCTCTCTGCCTTCCCTTGAACTCCCTTACCACTTTGGCAGCGTGTGGCGGTGTCTGTGATTAATGGTTGGCCATATTTTTACACTGCCAACAATTAGTACAAACGAAATCAAATTTAAGCAACGCTGTTTCGAGTAACTTGAGCAAATCATTGTGTAATTCACTCGAAAAACAAACGACACACAGAACAAAATCAGCTGAAACGGAGTTTTGGCCTGGTCCGAGAACTAAACCAAGTTGAAGGAATACATAATAATGATGTTGAGGCCGTCAGGCAAGCAGGACCCTTACATAGTTGCCATTTTATTTATGACACTTGCACGTAACGCCTACCAGCAAAGATAATAACATACTGGCACACACTCACACACACACACACACACACACAGAGACTTCTACACACGCAAAAATTACACTCGCACAACTAGTCTCCAGGGCACAACTTGCCAACAGGCGCAAGGAGCATAAAGCGCTGAGACATGAAAGCGAAAGTGGCTGTGGATGTGGAAATGTAAATGGAAATGGCCATGGAAATGTGTAGGCAACGGCCACTTCAGACTCTGCTAGGCCAAATAATTATCTTGGCGCATAATCTCGATCTCTGGCTCTCGATGTTTTTGGCACACCAGCAGGCCAAAAGTGAATTCATATCTTGCCTTGGACATGCTGGCTTTTGTCTTTATATTCCGACCTCGCCATGAAATCTCAGCGTGTCTATTTATTCACAGAGTGTGTGTGTGTAGATGTGAGTGTATGTGTATTGTGACTGCATATTTACTTTGCCTTTACTTCTATTTACATGAAAATTATACTGATTATGAGATTGGCCTTTGACGCGCACCCCCCAGAGGGTCCTGACACGCCCACTGGGCGGACATCCTGCATGTTTCCTTAACTAAATACAAATGTCGCAACTTTAGCGCTGAATGTGGCGTGTTGAGAGTGTCAAGGCCTAGAAGCAGCAAAAACGAGTAGCTAGAAGCTTAATGTCCTTAATAGATTAATTAGAGGCGAACAGTTGGCCACCTAAGTGAACACATCGAGCGACCCACTAAGCCGCATAAATAGCACACAGATGACTAATTCAAATGGCTATGCACTCAACCAGCTCCCATCTAAGTTAATGAGTGCCCGAGCACAAGTACAAGTACTAAACTAAACTAAGCTAAGCTCGCCGTGCTGCACTCGAATGAAGACCACTTTTGAGGTGCTAAATTAGCGAACGCATTAAAAGCGCATTACTCATACGTACCGTTGCCCACTTGACTGCATAAGCACAACACTCACACACGCATTCACACTCACACTCACACTTGAAATGGAAAGGCTTAAAAGAGGCATCAATAAATATATGTACATTTTGTGGCCAAAATCATACACAAATACCCATAAATCCAAAGCGTAAACTACATAAATTAGAAATTTGTATTTATAGAAACGTTTTTCGCATATGAAATGCGGGTCACGTTCACGGCTTTATAACCGCAACTAGGCGAACCTTTTGCTGATTACGACGTGACCAGCAAGCGACCCCTCCAAGATATACACAAGTCTGACTCTAAAGTTCTCTCCCATGTGTATAAGTTGTGTGTGTGTGTGTGTGTGTCTGTGGTTGTGCTCTGCACATGAAATTATTTTAAATTATTTTTGATAATTGAATAAAACACACGAGCATGAGAAAATGATTTACTGCCGTGTTTCATATTTTCAAAATCAACTGCAGGCACAACGGATTGTTGACACGCTCTTTCGCATGTTATCCGCGCATGCGTCAATGCCACAACAACTTGCCACACTCTAAAGAGAGGGGCAGACAAAGGGGAGTGGGGGACAATTGACACGTGCCTTTGTTTACACAAAGTAATGAAATTTCAACAGCAAATAGCATCAAAATTTGGTGCCACACCAGTCGAGTCTATGGGTGTGAGTGTGTGTGTGTGGGTGTGCGGTTGTGTGTGTGTGTGTGAGGTCGGAAATTGCGCATAAATGCGACTAATTTCATTAGGCAACAATGCGTCCAATAAACATTTCGCAGACATCAACTTTTGACAACGGCAACAACATTCACAAATTCAATGCATATTAATGAGTTTCATTCGCTTTCCGAACTTGTGCGTCGATCAATTTATTGAAAATACAGATAATTGCCTGGAAAATTTAAATCATAATCTACCCTCACATTCCTCCCACTCTGTATCTGTATCTGTGCGTTTCTGAGTTCATGGCCAGCAGCTGTCATCTTTATGCGCTTCACTTATCTAAATCTTATGCCCTTGGACATTTGCATACCTTAACTCTGAATATATTTGGCCGCTTTTCACGAGCTTTTCAGTTTATTTCGGTACGTGGCAGCATAAATAATAGTCGCCTCTAACGCATACATAGTATCGCATACATTTATTTAGCTCATACTTTTTTATTCGTTTTGGCCAGCCTTGAGTGTGGTGAAATGCAAAATACATTCCAGCTGAAATCCTGAAAGCCAAAAGATGCAGCTAACCGCAGCAAAATGCTTCGAGCGAGAAGGAAAAGCTATCGCTGTTGCCATTGTGGCCAGTACAAGGTCATCGAAACAGGCCAGCAAACTTAAAAGCAAATTTAAAGCACTTGCAACTTAAGCTTTAAACTAATTAAATGGCAATTTAAAAGCTCACTCACTTGCCCGCATCCATGTACGTCTAACTGCAAAAGTTTTTGACTGCTAGATAGATATTCTCGGATACAAAATACTTTTAATCCCAATTTACATAAATATTTATGCTGATGGTGCCGAAATTTGCTGGCCCTCACACCATTGGCGTTAATGTGCCTTAATCTTTAATGAGCCAAGTTTTCGCTAGTCGCGGCTGAGTTTCGGTTTCGGTTTGCCTCGAGTTCGGTTTTCGGTCTTGGTTTTCGGTTTGATTTCTCCTTATGTTTGTACGTGCAGCCATTTTGGCGAGATACTAGGCCATTAGCTACGATATGACTGGAACTTGGCATTGTAAACTAGTTTGCAACGTGGCTATCAACGATACAGTTCCTGAGATCTAATTATAAAGATACACTGGTATCGTCGCTGTCTATGTGTGTGGCATTTAAATGAAATAGCAATTCGCGCAAAAAGTATTGCAAACAGATGCTGAACAAGATATTGAAAAGTACTTGCACTAAAGAGAAGGCAAAGCGGCTTCAAATAAGAATATTCAATTTACAAAATGAGTCCAATATGAGAGAAATTCTTAATGACACTGGCTGAAAGTTACGAAAGTGGCTTACAGAAAAAACAGTGAGTTGAAAGTATTATCCATAAATTTTTGTATCAGAAGCTCAGCTTAATCTAAGTCTAAAATGAAAGCATAAAAGCATTTTCAATTATTAATATTGGCACTCCTTTTTTGTTGACACTTTTCTCATTTTCAATCTAAAAATTCATTAAGGACTCATTCAATGCACTTAACTTGTTTTAAGACTTGGCCAACACTTTCAGGCAGCGTCATTGCCACTGCACTATCGACACTTAAAGCCGACTTTGCAGTCTGCTTGCTTTTAGTCTTCGTCTCCATCTCCGACTTAGTCTCTGTTTTGGTTTTCATCAGAAACACGTTCAATGCACTTTGCACTCAACAGCAAAATCCACAAGGAGATAACACGGCATTCGAGAACGCGATGTCTACTCGCACTTCCATTTGATATGCTCGCTACTTATTTTAATTGCTCAACATTTTTCACAACTTTTGTTTCGACTGCGTGCGGGAGTGAATCAGTCTCTAAGTGTGTGTGTGTGTGTGTGTGTGAGTATATATTTGTTTTAAGGGGTGTGTGCGTGTGTGCCATTACTCTAAGCATGCTTTTAGGAGTATTCGCATTGTTCGCAACTCTCAACTCGCAGCTTAATCGACTGATTTAGAAGTTTATTGCATTTCCCATTCTCAGACTGGCAAGGGAAATGGCGCCGGACACGAAGGTATTTAAACGCTCTGCGAGTTCCGAGTTGCAATTTGGTCTCCAGGCAGCCACTTTATTGTCTCGCTTTCCCATCTCCACTCAGCCCCGCCATAAACTCTGCGCCGGGACTCCAATATAAATGGACTTCCGTGCATAAAGCGGATAATGTCGGCTTGCAAAATGAGCGCCAAGACATAAAAGCACCAGTTAAAAATGTGCTTCAATTTATTGGCCTGCATTTAAATTACCGGCAATTGCAAAAGCTTCAACATTGCCACGTTTGTCGCGTTAAGGGCTCAATTTAATCATAAATATTGAAGTAATTCTTAAAGCGTCCTCTCCAACCATATTTTGTTGGCTGTTTGTCTGCCCACATTGCCCTTGACCGTTGCGTAAAATATAATGCGGCTATTCGAATGTCCCTAGGCATCTGTCCTGTGTCCTCTGTCCTTTGTCATTTGTCGTTGCCATCGGCCTTGCAGCGACAATGCGTACAATTAAGTTAACCGCACAGACTCTACAATTTATGTAGCAGCCTCGCACTGCATTTTAATGTCTACTTATTGCATAATGCATAAGTAAATGGACAGCAGGGACACATCATATTCGATTATTCCCATACCATTTTGCGCAACCTAATGACACTTTAAATAATAACTTTATTGACATTTCGTGGGCATTCACTGTAAGCGCATTTGAATTAAAATTTAATTTAAATCAGCATAAAATATTGAAAAGCTTTTTAGAAATATTAATCGCAATACTGCAACAGTTTAAATTCGATAAATTTGTAAATAAACATTTTAAAACAAAAAAACCACCATATTTATTTACAAATTGTATTGTATATTAAAAAAAAACCTATAGCTGCTATAAAAATTACACAGTCAGACAAGCAACTTTCACTTGTCAAGTTGTGATGCCATGAGCAATGAAAACAGCCATCGACAGCTGTAAATTATTAGTTGTTGGTCTGGCCCACCATAACGAAATTACACACGGGGCGTATGATTGGTTTTCAGCGACAATACAATATACTTTTACCTTCTGTGGTGACGACAACGAAGTTTTATGCGCAAAGCGATTACACTACCTGTCAGAAAATATTTAAAATGAGTAAACAAAATTATTATTTAATTTTTAATTGCAGAACTAGACTATAAATTTCTTACATCTTGTGTTACGATTTAGAGAGGACAATAAATAATTACGAATACAGAGCTCTAAAGCTCACACCTTACTAATTTGAAAAACATATACTCGTTAAGACCAATAAACTGAATAAAAAAGGACCATTCAAGGCTACTTGGACTCGGGCAACCAGCCGAAGTTAGTGCGAAGAAACTCGAGGGAGAGAAATAGTAGAATCGTGTGTGGGCCGAGACGAGTAAAAGCTGGAATCGAGCCCTTGTAGAAAGCCATGGGGCCCTCCAATGCCGTCTTATAGAAGACATCGGACAAGCCTTTGTACTCTCCACTGCGCGAGTTCATTTGACGCGTCTTAACCACATCGAGGGGTTGGGTTAAAGCCGTCGCAGCAATCGCCGAAATCACCGATGCCACAATGTATGTGTCCATACGCTGTGGACAACCATAGTCGACAAGAATGTCCTTGCTCTGCTCGTAGAATGCAATTTGGCCAACAGTCATGAAAGCGCCACGCAGCGCACACATCGAGGCTCCATTGAAGAGACTCAACCATCCCTCCTCGCGAACAACTCTCACTAGTCCGTCAATTGCATGAGCGTAGCTGAAAATAAAGATTAAAAACTAAAAATAAAATATAAAGAATTTAAAAATATTCACTTTCTTCTTTGATCCGTCGGTAGTTTCACATCGTTCTGCAGTCGCACATTGATCAAATCGGCCGGTGCACCCACCAAACCACCGATATAACCACTCAGCCCGGCCAAGGTCACCTTACTGCTCATCGACTTGGTATCTATGACATTGGCACCCATCGTATAGAATCCAAAGCGAGATAAGGTGTAGGTATACTGCCGCAATATAGATGCCGAAATGCCATTGTAGAAAGCCAAAGCACCCTGTTCCCTGAATATCTTGCGAGAGGTATCGACCATCGATAGTTTCTCCTTATTTGTCTGTATTAACACCTTCATCAGATCCAACGGATGTGTCACCATGGCGGCCATTGAGCTGGCCACGCCTCCAAAATACCATCGTGATATGCGTTGCTGATTTGCCGACATATTCAGTTGCATTGGCCAATTTGAATTTAGTTATTAATTATGTTACGATTACTACAAAGATATGATAGACACTTGTGCGATGAAATAAACAATAATACAAATATACAACAATTATGTGTGTATTCCATTGAAAAATTAAAAGAAATAATAAATTAAGAGGTGACAGAGACACGAGTTTATATTTAAATGACGCAAATCGAAAAGCACCTTGACGTCATCGACCTGGGACACAATTTGCAACATTATAAGTGGCCTAGCGTGACTCCAGCCACTTGGCATGTGGGCGCAAAAAACGAGAAGATGGATGTAACAACACAAAGTGACTAGAAAATACCCTGCATAAGGGATATTCTACTTTAGAATATAAAGTTTGATCTAAAAAGTATTATATTTTGTTTGGATATCTCAGCTAAAGTACACAAAAAATAACACCCCATAAGCAACAATTGTCAATTTTCCAGAAAAGAGTGTTCTTAACTTTTTTTTAATTTGAATTTTTGGTGGTCAAATCCGGGAGTGCAATCTTCATATTTTTGATCTCCCATAAGAAGATTTATTAAGTATTTAAGGTATAGATGCGTATGGCGCTTAAGTACAATTTTGCATAAACATAAATTTTAAAAAATATCTGTAGTAAATTATATGTTTAATGAAATTGTAAAAGTAAATATGAAGTAAATTTTTAATTGAATGTCTAGTTCCACATAATTATATTCGCGCTCAATATACCCGCTTTGTACATTCTTATTTTTACATAGTATGCAAAGTGCACATTGCTTGTGACGCAGAAAATGAAAATGCCAAATAATTAATTAAGTATAATCTTTATTGAACTTTAACTCAGCGACATACCAACAGTTTACTTTTCTGCCACCTGACCTATATATAATAGAAATTAGAATTATTCTTCGACAAGTCCTGTAGAAGAAAATATTTATTATTAATAGAACTATAATGCAAAGTTAATGGCATCAACTTACTCCAAGATTCAGCAATGAAACGAACAGCAAAATGGCGGCAATGCTGCAAAAAGCGGTGTTTAATTTGTTGCGTTGATCCATCGGCAAAGTGTTTAGGTAAACATAGAAAAGATAAAGACAGGCGACCAAACAAATGTTAAAGAGTATTATAATCAGAATGCCTCGAACTAGAATTGGAGTAGAGACGCATTGTTGGCGGTTATCTGAAGGAGGAAATGATTAAAAATTCAATTACCAGTGACAGAGAGGGAGAGAGTAACTCACTTGCAGGACGAGCGGTTTTATTCTCCTCTGCAATGTTTCCTAGCTCGCAGTTTTCTAACGAACTTACAGACAATTTATTCATATTTGAGTTGTTATTTTTGAACATTAATTGAAACTTGACATTTGCTTAAACTCGTTATTATTTGATTCTGTAGTCAAAGCATGCAATAATTCGATTGGCTTGCGCACAATTCTGTCAAATCATTTACACCTGATTTAGCCGAAATGAGAGCCAGATCCAATTCAAAACCAAAAACAAAGCTACAACAAAATGTTAGCAAAATGCTCGAGACACGCAACTGACGCAAGTGAAAGACGCAAAACACGCACATTTTGATTATGCTAATGATTCATTTGTTGTCGGCCAGAAAGAGAGTGGACACGGAAGTGGAAACGGAAGTGAGAAGAAAGCATGACATGTCCTTCAGACACCACAGGTAGTCAAGGTGTCCTTATTTTGATTTCAGAAGCATAATATAATTTTGCAAATTATTATTCAACAGAAGTTAAAAAGAAAAAAAATCACGTAAATTTTAATGGGCAATCAATAAACGATTTCAAACTGACAACAAAATTGCTTTATCGGTTAATAAACTCCTGCAAACGGCATAATTTTATTCTGGTTTCAGAAGCTTTGTGATAGCTTATTGCTTTTCAGCATAGAAGCCAATTCCCAAGACTAATTTCCACTCAGCAATAAGTAAAATCTAAAGTATTTTCAATTGCTGCTTATATATTTATCAAAAGCAAATATTTAAATCATATTTTAGATTTTTTTTTTGTAGACAACTGGAATTGGATTGAATTCTGTTGTATCAATTGGAGACGTCAGGATTTGGCATTTGGTTATTATTTGCTGCTGCAACATTGCTCCTTAGGTCCATTCTTGCACACACACTTGCAATCCTTGTTGCAGGCACAATTGCTGCCACACTTTTGTGCCGAGCACTGGCAATCTGCAAAAGAGCATTTTAAGTTATTATTGTACATTTATGCAAAATTATGAATGGCACTCACTAGTTTCGCATCCTTTGCAGCCCATTATGTAGAGTTCTCGTTTGAAACTGTCAGGAAAACTGAAAATGTTTAATTAATGCAAAGCTTTTTACTTGCTGCAATCAACTGTTGTTGCTCTCCAACTGCACACATTTTATGTATTTATATTCTAATTTCAAAATGAACGACGAGTGCAAAAGCAAACAATTAACAAAGGGTCAGGCTTATCATCAATTCGTGCGCAAAATGCGTAACTGCAAACACGCATATCAACTTTCCGTATTTTGCAAACAAATTTTTGCGCTCAACGTGTTGACTTCAGATTAGAGTCGGTCGTGCTGCACACGGCGCTCTTATCAGCTTATCAGTTGTGGGCGTTACGTATACGGCGCGTTGGCGTGAACAAACATGTCTATACTAAGCCATGGCTCAAATATTCATGCATCACCATCTTTTGGCATTGTGGTCATGCCAAATCAATGGAAATAAGCAAAACAAATAAGACTGAAATCGCTTTAATGCGATTCCAAAACAAGATGAGATTTATAAATTAAATTTTGGCTTGGCTTAGTAGATTTTCATTTAATACTATAGCATACTTTTGGGCTGCAACAGAATATGTATTTGTATATATATTATTGCATACTTTAAGGGGTTGCACTGCCAAACATTGAATATGGAGCTGGAGCAGGAGGGAGCGAATGAATGAAAAATAACACGGCAGGAACAAGTGTAGTTTGAATAAAAAACTTTGTTTATTCGGAACAGCACTCGAATACACTGCGAATGCACAGGCAAAAAACTCTAAAAATAGTCAATGGGCTAACATGAATAAAATCCACTTGCTAGCATCACATAACAAGCAAGAAATTCTAAGGCGCAACTTTGAGCTGACAATATGGTACTAAAAATGTATACGACTATACGAGTATAAACTAAACTAAACTGTGTCTCTGGTATTTGCGGTTGCAGTTTTGTTGAACACTTTCAATTGTCCTGTATATGTTATGTATGTATGTATGTGTGTGTTTGTGTGTATATTGATACTTTTAGTCCTTTAGGTCGGCCGCCGTATTTACAAATCCAGCTCTTTGTGTCAGTTGCAGTTGCTGCTTCTGTTCGGCCTCCAAGGCCTTTTGTTCCGGCGTCTTGGCCCACTCCTGCAGCTCACCCGATGCATAGAACCAATAAATGACGCAACCAACAAGATAAATGCCCGCCGATATGAAGAAGACCACTCGCCATTGATCGCGGTCTCCGCCATCGCCAACAATGTAACCCGTCAACAGGGGGCTGACAATGCCGGGAATTGTGGCAAAAGTGTTGCCAATGCCCATAAGCACACTGGCGTGCTGTGGTGCGATATCCAAGTGATTGACACTGCAACAAATGCAACAGAGTTAAGTCAGAAGTATCCAATCGTATTACACTTGCTCAACACTTACGCGAATCCAGACCAAGCGAATGCACCGAGGCCCACGGCAATTGTGATGAAAATCACCGACCACGTGGGATCCATGATGTACGCCGTAAGCATCATGAAAACCGTTTGAGCCAAGAATGCACCACAATTGAAATTACGGCGCACTTGCGTTGTTGTCCAAATGCCCTTCACTTGCAGCCAATCGGCCAAGTAACCAGATATCGCCAACAAAATGCCCATTGCCAAGTAGGGTACAGCCGACAAGAAGCCCGTTTTGCCCAGATCAAAGTTAAGTGTGTCTGAAATTAAAGTAATGAAAGAAGTTATTTATGTCGCTTTTAAAAAAGTCGGGCTATCGATTGACCGATGTATTTTTACATCATTAAATAAAAGTACTACACAGTCATTGAAAGTGTAGACTTACCCTTAAGGAAGCTGGGCAACTGAGTGAGTAAAGTGTAGAAGCCCCAGTTCTCGGAGAAATGCGATGCGATGATCGCATAGAAGGCCATTGAAGTAAAGAACGCCTTCCAAGGATGCTTGATCTTTTTAACACCCACATAGCCGATTTTCTTCTGTATATACTCGCACTCCTCCTTCGAGCAAAAGCGATCCAACTCGGGTCCGGCACGAACAAACAGCATCCAAAGTATGAACCAAACAACACCAATGGCGCCAAATACATAGAAAACACTTTCCCAGCCGTAACGTGATGCCAACAAACCGGACGATGGCATCGCTACCACTGTGCCGGCATAATTGCCGGCAAATGCAATCGACGCCATGCGGGAACGTTCCAACGGCGGTGACCATCTGGCCCAGACGGCATGAATGCCTGGGAAAGTGACGCCCTCGAAGACGCCCTCAATAATGCGGACAGCCAGGAACATCTCCAGACTATGATTGGCCGCCAAAGGCGTTAGCAGAGTCAGAATGGCAGTTGCACCAATGCCCAGACCAAAAACCTGAATTGAAATATATTTAAGAATTTTTTCAGATTAAATAATGGAAATCTAAACTCACGATATTGCCGCCAATCTTGGTGCCAATGTAACCGCCGAGGAACTGTGTCAAAATGTAGCCATAGAAGAAGGAGCTTAAGATCAAACCCTTCTGCTTGGAGTCCCAGGGAAAGTCCTGCTCGTAGGACACATTGCCAGCATCATCAATCACGGTGCGATTCTCAGTCATCGCCACAATGGCCACAGACAGATTTACACGCAACGAGTAGACATTGAAGAAACCAAAGAAGGCTAAGAGCACCACAATATAACGCTGCTTACGCCAGAATCTCCAGGTAAGTGGTTCATTCTCCGTTAGCTCATTGCTGTGGATGAAAATGAAAATTTCTGTTAGTTTAATTAAAACAAAAACAAGTAAGATGCCAGTGGTCGAATATCCGACCATAAGATACCCTTTACTCATTTAACATATTTATTAATTGTATCTATGACTATCAGTCTTCAACAGTATACAAAATACTGAATACATAGTAGGATAGCCTGTAGTCGAATATCCGACCATAAGATACCCTTTACTCATTTAACATATTTATTAATTATATATATGACTATCAGTCTTCAACAGTATACAAAATACTGAATATATATAGGCGTTTCTTAAAATCTAAAAACAACCATAACTATAGAGGCATTATTCCAAGTGATTAAGTGTTATGATTGATAATAATAAATGTTCATCATCAAACATAAAACATCTTTAAAATTATTTTGAATTTTAGTAAACAGAGTTTAGCTGCTAGACTTATAGGGTAATGTCTTATTTTGTTCCTGTCACAAACATTGTAACGAACTCAGTATGCCTTTTGCACTTAACGAGTGAAGGGTATACTAAGACAAGGCCATCGCAGCAACGGGAAGCTAGCAACGCCACTTTCACCAGCTGATTAATGAACAACATTATAATATTTTTTGCCGTCTGCAGTTACCAATGGGACAGAACCAGTTTGAAGCCAACATATGTTCGTGAGGCAACTGCGACTGGTTTGAGTCGGGTCAGACATGTTGGCTATTTTACATATATCTCTATGGATCGGGTATATGTATATATTATCGTACTGCAGTCAAGTACTTCTTGAGCAACTTAGACCAAGCCTTCAGTTGATTACCAAGTGTTGGCTGATACTTGATTAATGCGGAACCCATTAGCGATATCCAGTTTTCCTTCTTTCTATTGGTAGTCAATCACTTACTTGTTGTGTTGTGCCTGATGGCCATTGTGTTTGTCCAATTTCGATGACTCCAGGTCAGTCATTTTTCTGTCTGTTTTGTGAATTTGTACCAATATTTCTTGGAGACGAATGAGCAATCTATTCAAGCATTCATACCTGAAAAAAAAGAGAAAATAAAAATATCAAAATAACAAATGCCAATCAATGTGCGTGC
The DNA here is from genome assembly GCA_035043635.1 of Drosophila rellima. Taxonomy (NCBI): domain Eukaryota; kingdom Metazoa; phylum Arthropoda; class Insecta; order Diptera; family Drosophilidae; genus Drosophila; species Drosophila rellima. The sequence goes on along the minus strand of JAWNMV010000811.1, from coordinate 2,909,844 downwards.
CGGCGTTTCATTAAAATCAAATTAAATTCTAGAACTCCTCTAATCGACCCATCTCAATAGCAAATTCAATGGGGAAAATTGCATACAATGCGAAGCGTGTTATAATTTTGTTGCAATTTGTTTTTTCTTTGTTCGCGCCCTGCTATTTTTAAATAAATCTACAGCAATTTGTTGTGTCGTCTCCGTGTAGCATTGCGTGCTGCGGTCGCAATTGGCTTTGACATAGAACTCTAGCCAGGTCAGGCCAAGGGGCACAATTATTTCCCTAAGCATCTTAATCCGCATATAAATGTGTATACATATTTGTTCGTTATTTTTTTAAACAATTGTCTCGCCTTATCGACACTGCTCCTTGGCGCTTCATGACAAACGCCTCTTAACTCAATTATCCATTTAACTTATTAAGCAAATAGTTTTGCAAATTGTTCCATTTAAAGCACGCGAAATTTAGTACAGAACACAGAGCACAATAAAAACTCATAATCAAAAACGTAATTGCACCGTAAGTGAGCCAAGCATTTGGTTTTGGCTTTGAATTTAGATTTGAATTTGTATTTCAGCTCCGCTTTGGGGGGACTTTCACTTGATTTGCTTAGTACGAATTTCAACTGCTTTCAGTTCCCAGTTTCCAGGTACGTGCGTTAGCATTGTTCAGTTATTGGCCCGTTTGCGAGTGCCAATTTATATTTAGACACTCTATTAGATAATAGCGATATGCTAACACAGTCTGCTCACTCTGCAGAATTAATTAGAAATTCTCTGACTTTTCGCTCATTAATTAAAAGGCATAGTAAAAAAAACTGTGTGACAAAGATTGAATACCTTGTAGATTTTTTAATAGAAGAGATACATTTGTATATTGGTCCTCAGTATGTCATTGGAATAGATTTTCAAAAAAACATTCAAATGATAGCTATATGAACTTACAACTTAGATATCTACTCTGATTGTACTAATTATAACATCTTAGTTGCCAAACACTCTAAACAGCAACGTCAGTTCAAATCAGATTCTTTATCTATATGACAACAAATGATGATGTTGATTGCCGTGCAATGCCTGATTTATGAATGATAACAAAGAATTGGTTTAGATTTCTCGTTCATCGACATATTTCGTAGTAGCAGTCGACGTGTGTTTCGATATACACATTCAGAATTTCCTGTTGATATATTGCCCATTAGCTATTAAATTTCTATTAGCGAGTGCTTATCTTAATTGTGACCAAATAAAATTAGTGCTAGATTAGCAAGAGCGTAAAACAACAATAATTATAACAATAAAAGGTAGACAGATTAAGCATCATATCGTATGGTGTTTTGTACTTTTTAATTTGTTGTTCCGACATTCCACTTCACATATGTTTTTGTCACTTATCAAATAATGTGAAAAAATAAGTGTCAAATTGTTGTTTTTATGGCTTCAACATTTTTAAGGAAATTTGCATTTTTAAGTCAAGCTGACAAGTTCTTCAATAAATTTTAACATTTTGTTAACTCAGTTGCTTTGCCCTGTTACAGTTGGTTGATTTGTTGTGACATTAAGTAAAAGCGATTAAATGCATGTGTCACATGAATATGCAATTGATCGAAAGTCAAAACACATGCAAATGTGGCAAAACAAATTTACCAAACCAATTACAGAGCAGCTGTTTGAATTTTCACTTAATTTAAATGTAAGCCCAATGGGAATAAGGATGGTAAAGGCGGTAAACGACTGCATTCCGGCAATGTAAAATAACAATCTCTTTAATCAAAAGCATCAAAGTGACAGTTGTGCAAACAGCCAAGCCACACAAAGTACAACAGCTTAACAAAAGGCAAACAAAAGCCACACAATTTCTACGAGAACTTTCAAAATAGTTAAAGTTAACACACACACACACACACACGCACACGAATTTCAAGTGAGAAGAAACCACACAACTTAAACGCACCATGAAAGTTTGAAGGGTCTTTAGAAACAGCACCTCAAGTGGGTGTCTTCAAGTTGTTGTATATTTTGATTTGTCGAAATTGGTCGAATGCGTGGACCAGGTGTGAAGCCGCCGGTTGCTCGCCGCGCACTGAAACTGCAGCTTTCTGCCGGCTTCCAACTGAACGCGACCGATAAAACAAAATTTCGACCGGCTTGCGACGTTACGATTGCGCTCTGAGAAATTCACTCGGCTAAACTGTTGCTCAGCTGATCAGTTAACTTCAATTAAGGCAAATTGCCAAACCAGACTGAGAGCTGAGCTGGACAAACCTGGGCCAGAGAAGAGCGCCATCAGATTTAAACCTTGACAAACGACTAATCATAATGTGCCAGCAATTGCTCTTTGCCTAATCGTGCTGGTAATCGACATAAAGCTTATCGTTTTATTGGGCACGAAATGTAGTGGCTCATAAAGATAAATTCCAGTGGAACTCACGAGTCTTACAGTTCCTAAATTAAATATGTGATGATCTTAAACTTGTATTTGCTCAAAAGCGGATTTTATTCCAAGAAGTGTGCATAAAGCTTAAAACACATATATATCTACACATTGTACCTAAAGAAAATCCCTTATATAATCACAATAAATAATTATAATACTGTTCGGCAAATTAACCAAAAATCCAATTTTAATTTATTACTAAGTAAATCATTGGGTTTGCTACAAAACTAACAATTTATTGTTTCGGGCTAATCGTGAAATAATTCGATTTTAAGTTTTTTGTTAAACGTCAAGAGCGGGGATCTTTCGGGGAACTTAAAATTCAACTTAATTTATTATAGCTGTACCCATAAAATACAGTAAAATAGGGTATAGTCTAGGCGAGGAAATTCTCTGAAAGTAGAATGAAAAATAATGAATGTAGGCTAATATAAAATTACAATACGGAAACTTTACGGTATTCCCTAGTCAAACACTCTTATCTTAATCACTTCAACTTCTGTGTAACCTAACTAAGGTAAATTTTGTTAAGTAAATCTCGTAGCACTTGCTAGAAAAAACCACACGGATGCGTGATTTATACACTTTCATTGCGGCCTAAACAATGCATTCATAACAAAACAAAACAAAATCACCCATGACTACAGTCAAACTAACGCAATACAAAATTTCGACCAATTTGCATTGGCAAGTGCGAATTGAACGGCGATGGACGATTGGAAATACAAATAAACAGGCGCAGTAGGAAACCAGTTCTTTTATTATGATGAGTTAATTATTTGGAACGAATTCTATGTTAAGATACTCATAACACGACGATAAAATGTTAGTTTTAGTGGTTAACACTAGCACGTTAACCGGGCTACGCCAATCAGTTCACATTAATGCCAGATTACGTATACGCGATGCTAGCCTCAAATTTTCGAAAAGAATTCTAAAAATATTGTGTTAAATTATGTTAACAAGACAAACGACGAATGTATAATTAAAATTGTGAAAAACACACATCTACACAGTCTATTGAGAATATCAATATTATGCAGAATTTTTTGCGTCATATCACCAGCATTTGTCGCAGTTGCACGTGCTGGCAAATAAATAAACAAAGTGCTGCGTACAGAGACAAAACATAAGGCAACTCAATTTGCATTGGCAGCTGCAGCACGTGAGAAAACAGTCTACATACTCGTACAACAAATGAAAACAAACTGACCAACACAGCAGCAAAACAGAAACGAAAACAATAACAAAAATGCCTGTGCAAAAAAGAAATTGATTGTTAAAATGCCGTTGTCAACAAATTGTTTGCAAATTGCAAACGAACCTCCAGGTAAATGGCAACAGCCGCTGTAGTTAATTGTTTTGGGCCGCCACATGTGGAAGTTGATCGACTATGCAAACGAGATACCCCATATGGCCTTTTCAGAGGCACATTTAACACCGTTTGCCAAATGGTGAACACTCTTTGCATAAGTTTCAAATTAGTCAACGCTTAAAATACGCAAATCATTCGCAAACTCCCCTGACCAAGCTCAATGGAGTTCTGTTGCCAAATGGAATTATTTGAGGGTTTATTGAAAGGTTGCTGCCTCTTGGCAATTGCCATTTCTATCTCTATAAAATTCGCCATTTGCTGCAATGCCTCTAACAATACGAGGTGTCGGAGTTTCTTCTTTTTTTCTAGCGCTCTGTGCTTTAACGATTATAGTACTCGCATTTCTTGTCGTTGCTCCCATTGTTTGTGGTCTTTATTTGCCTTAGTTTGCAAAAGGCTGGCGTCCTCGACCGCGCTTTCTCTGTTGCTTTGGCAACGAGGTCCTTGGTATTATTCTCGACAAATTGCATTTTAATTGCGCACCGTTGGCGTGGCTCAAAAAGAACGCAGCTGAGTGCAAATAATTTCACCTGAATGCACAACAAATAATGTCGAAAATAAAGAGAAATCCTTTAAGCAGATATTTGACTAGAATCCTTTTGGGAACTCTACTTTCTTCCAGTTCTTCTTATTTTTAATTTCCATTTTTTTTTTTGTCGTACCATTGTAATTGTATACAATTTTGGACGCAATGCGAATTTGTCGTTTGACTTTGACTACGTGAGCCTTTAATGGTATTTTATGCACAACTTTGGCTAAACTTGAACAGACTGCAGGTCCTTTGATTTCAACTTGACAAAAGTTGTGCCAAGCTGAGTACGGACTAAGCTTCAGACTCGGAGAGAAAGTTTCGAATTTTTGGCAGCTCCAGCTTCGTCTCTGCTCATTTTGTCGACCCCGTTGTTGGCCAACTACTTGAGATGCAGCAACGACCCCAGCTGGACATTTGCATTGCATTTGGACACACGTAAATCCCCCGAGGAAAAGAGCGAAGAAGCTTAAAATGCAGCAACTGAACTCATCGCCGTCCTGCTTAAATATTTAAGCTGCTCAAATGCACAAAAAGTGCGCAATGCCAAATGGCAAATGGCGAATGGCGCTGGGGAAAGTTTGCCTTATCGCAACGCTCATAAGTATGCTAGGCCAAAAGTTGTTAGCCATAACTGAAGGCTATTCCATGCTATCGAAAGTGGCACTAGTTTTGCCCGAATTGAAGAACATTTTAATTAACTAATTAGTGCCATTAAAAGCGACGACTGTCACACGCTGCGTTTGTCACGCTCCCGGGAATTGAAACTGAAAGTGAAACAGGAAAAGTGAAGCGCTGCATACCAAAAAGGGAAATGTTAATACAATTAGCGATAAAAGCCTTCTGATGTACAAAATGACATGCATAGGAGTACGAGTACGGCTAGATACATATATATTTTTTTTTGGGGGTCAAGGATGCGGCTGGCTTTGCGGATCAGTTCAAGTCAAAGCCTTGCATCTTCATTAAGCGCAGAACACGCAGCAACCGCAGCACGACGACGACAACTTCTGCATGGTTAATCATACGCCATGTTGCCAGTCGCTCTATAAGAAATTCAACAGTAGCTGAAGCCATTATCCCGAAAAGCCTTTCAGCGCTAACAAGCAAGCTACAAGACACGAAACAATGGCAAATATTGTGACAAAAGCGATGCAAGCCCCGAACACACACACGGAGAGAGAGAGAGAGTGAGTGAGAGAGAGATAGGGCATAGACAAAGAAAGGACGAAGCACTCGCTGTGTAAATATAAAATTTTATAATAACAAAGCACGTCGCAGGTGCAATTAGTGTGCAAATAAGCGTTTATTTGCTTACAGCAAACAATGAGAGACACAGCGACCGACAGACAGACTGTCTCACACGACGATATCTGACCTCGTTTATGTCAAGGTGTTTCAACTTTGCCTATGCATGATACTCAACTCCGCCTCATGCCTCAAATTAAAAATCAATTTCAACTTACATCAATTTTTGGGCTAATGCCAAGGGGCATCACATGCATCAACAATTGCCCACAAGTTGATATGAAACTTTGCTTCTGGCCATCAATCAGTTTTATGTCTGCTCCGTGCCTTGATAACATTGATAAAGATGCTGATCGTTGCCGGCACTTAGGCAAATCACATTCACAAATGCGACTGCACATTGCACATTGCTCGAGTGCTCAAGTGCTCAGTCATTGAAATACTCGTTGCAACACAGCATGTGTAAAGCAACACCGGCCAAGTATTAGGAGGGGAGGACAAAACAAACTCCAAAGGCACCGCTGGGAACTGCTATTTGTTCACATGTAAAGTACACTGACATAGCCTGCAGGCGAACTGTAACAACAACAACAACAACGGCAACAACAACATCAAATAAAGCAAATCCTAAAGCAACGACAACTGTCACAGCTCAAACTCAATTGACTAAGCAAGAAAGGAAGGAAACAACATTCAGCTGGAGACATCTCACATCTCAAGCTCCACATTCCACCCAGTTGCCAAGGGGCATAACCTGCTCTCCTCTTCTCGTTCCCATTGTATCCCTCCTATACTCCCTTCGATTTGTTTGCTTTACTGTCCACTCTGACAGCTGGCAGCTGCCTAAAAATTTGCCCAGGGATTTAGATGGCAATCGCTGCAATTGGGCCAGCCTGACATTGTGCTAAATGAAAATTAAAATGAAATTTTATACTCTGTATTAGGTTAGACCCTACAGTTTATTTAGCTCAAATGCAATGCCATTATAAACGACACCCAGTATCTTCGATTCGATCTTGATATTTTAGAGTTAAATTTCAGAAAATTGATTGCCATCCACTGTCCAGGAATTTAAATTTGTTTTCAGCTCTTATCAACTGCCCTTGCGGTTCATCATCATTTGCATTGCTGGAGGACAGGTAAAGTTTTTGGTTGCCAGTAAACTGTACTAAAATGTTATTAGCGCTTAATTAGAACACAACTTTGGCTTTTGCTTTTGTTGTTGCTCAGCGCCAGGCTAAAACCAAACCCAGAACCGCGCCCTAACCACAAAGGTAAAGGCAAAAGGTGCGCCGCCCCAGAAGAACTTTTGCTGCAGCTTTGTGGTAAAGTTTTAATAATGTTCACCTAAAATGAAATAATGCGTTTTGCCAACAGAAAGTCATAGGAGGTGCAAGAGAGGGAGAAATTGCTTTAAAAGTACATCACATGGAATTGAAGCGGTCAGAAGTCGACACGAGAGCAGTTTGCAAGCTAAAAGTTGCACTGAACCAATTCATTAAACATTCACCAAGTTGTCTCTGGCGTCAAAATGGGCCACACAATGCAACGTGCTGCAGCAAGAGATGAGAAGGACAGAGAAGAGACGAGACAGACAGAGTAAATGGGCTAGAAAGAGAAGTGTAAGGCTTTTATATGGCTATGTGCAAGGGCCAACAATTGTCATGTGCCTGTGTAAGTCTGTCTGTCTGTCTGTAGCTGTATCTGTGTCCCTCTTGGCCTAGGGTCAACAAACTGTCGCCCATTTCAAATGGCCCATGCATGCTGGACGAGAACATTCCGGTGGTAAAATGTTTTCGTGGCCAGCTGCAGCCGAAGTAAATGTCACTCAATACATTTAACAAGCTTTCGGGGAAACCCCTCCTTTTTCATCTTCTTCTTTTTCATCTTCCTGCTCCTTTTGTGGATTGGCAGAAGCGAACTAATGAATATGGGAAAATACACGTTTCCTATGCTGAAAGAGTTTGTAGCACATTTCATGGCACAATCTGGAGCACATAATCAAGTATCAATCATACGCACAGTTGCCGCTGGCATGCGCTAAATTAATATTAATATGAAGCATCAGCTTTGGCAGCAACTTCAACACAGACATTATTAATAATATAATATTATGAGGGTTAAACCAGCTCGTAAATGTTGAATGACAGCATCCGAATATTAAATTCGAAACGTCAAGAAAAAATATGCTCAACTTCATTATACCCTGCAAAATTAGTGCGAAACTGAGAGTGGGGAAAGTATTTGTAAAATGAAAAGAAACTTTTTCTTTTAATGAAGTTTTAATGACTTTGTCAAGTTGTTCTTAGAAGATGGGGATTAAAGTTTCGGGAATGCAGTTGGTTTATAATCAAGTTTATATTATATTATTAATTTTATAAACTATTCGAAAGTCATGAGTATCGCACAATACTGCAACTAGTATTTCTCTGCTACTCGTCAAGCTAATTAAATTGCCGAAATATAAAGTGACTTATATCAAATATGTACTTTGCAACATAAGTGTATATATGTACAGTATATACTGTGACAGAGCGCACATGCGATGGGCTATCAAAAATTTAATGGACTGTCAGCACAAATAACAGCAACAACAAAAACAACAGCAACACGAACAATTGGGTGCACATGCATGAGCCGCATTTGATCGGCATTTACGAGGCACTTTACAAGGGCTGCAAGCCAAATAAATATATCAAATGTCGGCTCACTGTCATTGCTGCCATAAAGTTGAACAAAATAATGTCGTTTTACTACTAAGCCCATTGCAGCGATCCATTAAATAATATGCATACCAAAGGGAATTGCAATCAATGCCTAATTAAATTGCCTTTTTCGGACACAAAAATTGAAAATCGTATCACAAAAATTGACAATGAACATTAATTCAATATGCTAAAATGCGATATAATACGATGTACACTCTTGTGATCCGATTATATGTGCATTTGCATTTGTTTATTTATTGCACTCTACGAGTATACTAGTATTCGAGAATTCAACGTTTTCTGTGTGCGCCTCAATTTACTGATTTAGAATCCCCATTCCAAGCTGCTCGACAGCGTTGCTATGCGGCGGCTCTCAGTCAAGCTATCTATGGCAGCAGCTTCTGGCGCGTGTCTATATGTATATACATAAAGCGGAAGTGGGCTGTGTATGAAAACTCAAGCATACACACACAAACAGTGACAGGGAGTGTGGCGCGTGTGGTGTTTAAAATTAATACGAGCATCTCGTCTGCCATTACACTTCAATAAGTTTTCAATGAACACTTTGAAACTATTTTTATATACCGTTTACACCTACATATATGTTAAACAACATTTATGTGTGTTGTGAGTATGAGTTTGAATATCACCCTGTGTATTATATGTTTGTGTGTGTCTTTCAATGACAGCAATTTATCTTTTAACACACCATGATTTATTGATGTCGATTGGTTAAAGGTATAAAAAGCATTTTATGTTTGATAAAATGCACATAACTCAACCACATTCGAGCATATTTATATCTTTGATTATGTCCTCGCATATTTGTGGCATGCAAAGAATATTTATTGAATTCATTTATTTACAAACCTTTAAAAGCTACAGGAGGTATATTCAAAATAATTCAAGACACAGTTTGCCAAAGTTTTTCTTAATTATTTATTTATTTATTAAGAGCCATTAAAACATTAGATAAAAAAAAAGTTATTTAGTCGTCAAAATAAAATTCAACAAAATAATTAAATTTATATTTATGCAGAGAGCCCAAAAGTATGCAATGCTATTTGTTGTAGGTAAGCATCTGTAGTTAAGAGAGTGCAGAGAACATTACGTATACGCCGCATTGCCGTCTCTTGCACTTTATCCGTGCTCTTTAAATTTGTGCTCTTTTATCCGCAACTGCGCAGCTTTGTGCAACGCATTTAAGCGGCAGCTGCGGATAATTTTGAACACACGTGTTTTTGTTTACCTCCGTCATTGTTGTTTTTAGCATCAGGCAACGGAAGCTGCCTCCGAGTAACCCAGTTCAGTGCGTAGTACACTGCACCAATCGCCACCAATTGTGCGTTGGTTTGTGAGCATTTCTACAGCTGCTACTATATACATATATATGCAACTGCTCCTGTTACTGCTACTGCTGAAGTGCCTTGTTCGTTTTGTTGCTGTTATTTTGAAGGCTTGCGGTGGGCTTGAAGTGTGCACTCGTCTTACCTGACGACTGTGAAGTTCCTTTCGCACATTTGTGCTGAGTGGGCACTCGAGCTGTAGCAACTGCTGACAAAACAGTCAAAAAGGACACACACTGCCACGTAACTTGAGTGAATAATGTGGCCAGCGAAACGGCATGAAAAAGAGCTGTGAGAGTTTGCTTAATGCGACTTTGATTACTCCAACTGCCACTCTGGGCTGGCTGGCCAACAAAGCGGAAGCGAATTATGATCGACCATGCCAACTTCATGGCTTACTTGTATCTTATCTTATATCTTACCACAAACTACCCACTTCATCTCTGAGCTGTTAACTTTTAAAGAGAACTCGCGTTTATTTGAGTTTTAATTTAACTGGAACAACAAACAGAGGAGTCCTACAGGAGCCTCAAACTTAATTACGAGTACTCGTACTCGTACTCATACTCGTTTGTACAAAGGGCCACAAATGAGTTTTTTTACAGACTGCCAACCACCGTGTTGCAGCTGCTGGCGTTTTTCCATTTTTTTTTCTGTTTTACTGAAAAACATAAAATTTATTGGCAGTAAAAATTTTGGTGAAAATTTTCGCAAAGCTACGGAAAATTATTACAAGTTTGCATGCATTATGGTTAGCTGTCTCGTTCAAGTGGAACAGCTGCAACTTGAATTACAGTGCTTGGACTACGTTGTTGTTTTGCTCCTGTGTCTGACATACGACAGGACCAAGCCGCAGGCTCGTGCCTCAAACTCGCAATGGAGTTTACGAATGTATATATGCACCAAGAAAATAAAAGTACTATAAAAATAAATAAACCATATTAAGTACATATAAAGCACGTTTATATACTTAAAACTACTATGTATAATTAAATGTCAAAGTTATCATGAAAAATAATTATTAATTTAATATATCACATTTAATTCAACTTTGAATACAATTAATTTTTTAAATTCCTTTCATTATGATAATAATTACTTTATTAAACGTAACATTATAAATATTTTTAGCTATTCAATTATTCAATGATTGTACTTAATGCATTATAAAATGAGAAAGTTTATTAATAAATTCAAATATGTTGGAATTTTGGCTATAATATGAAATTGAATTAAGATTTTTATATTAACACTTCATACATAAAATGAGTGCAAAAACTTAGGATTAAATAATAAAAAGTAGCACAAAATTCTTGTATTTCAATCAAAGTGTAAGTGCTTAAATTTCAAATAATTTTTCTCTCGGTGTACATAATCTGCACCTGCTGGCAACTGCCACAAACATATACTACTTATTATATTCATATATATATTAGCCATATAATTTTGTATCTCGGTCGTATTGTTGACACAAATTTTGGTTTGCAGGCGTAAGGCTGATGACCGGTCTACCGCAACTCTATTAATATTGTTGTTAAAGTTTTGCAAAATCGTCGCCCTAAAATAGGCAGGAAGAATTCTATTGGCCTGGCAGAAATGATTTGGCCAGATACGGGACAAAAGAGCGACGATGAGGCCTTTGAATTTATATTTAACTTGTGCTCTGCAAATTTAATGAACGCAGCTGTTTAATTATTCCATTTCAGGCAAGTTTATTTTCTACACGCGCGTTTTTATGCCGCAATTGAAATTTTTAATTGGCAAATGCGTGGGTGCGTCCACAATCCACTCGGAGTCAGCGTCTGTCGGCATCCGGAGGGGAAAGCAAAGAGGGGCGATCCAATGTTGGGCCCTGTGCGTCGCGTCGCATCGTCGGGCGGCGCTTTGTGGTATTTTAATTACAAGCCCCGAACGCAAACGCAAATGCGAACGCGGACTGCTAATGAAATTAAAAAGTCCCTCAAATGGAATTATAATAAAATAGAGTTCGCCTGCATCGACAACAAGAGCCAAAGATTAAACGTGGCCGGCAGCTCCTTTTGTCTCTCTACTCCAAACGATCTCTCAGCAATCTAATCCCAATTCCGCCAGCCTTTCCTTGCCCCTTCTCTCTGTCTCTCAGAATTCAATTCTCATACGTGAATGAACGCTCTGTCATTTACTCGCACGTGCTGTGGCTGTGGTTGCCTGCCAATCGTGACTAATTAATTGGAATTTGCGGTTTGACTTTAACGCAATTAGTTCCCCGCAATTATAATTAGTGTTATTTCACACTTGCCTATTTAATTGCGGTTTCTATCACTGACAATTGATTAACTAGTCATTAACGCTTAGTCGAGCATGTCTGGAACATATAATCGATAAGCGCTTCAAAAATGTTACGTATACGTAATATTACTTTAGGTAGTAATTTCAATTCTGTCTCAAATTACAAAAAATGTCAAAACATTTTAAAATTTCGAAAGAATTTCATTTAAATTTATGAACATTCATATAAATACATATAGCTACGAAACTGTCGGAGCATTCGAATTTATTACGTTACATCTAATCCGTTTAGACGCGAGGGTTGGCCAATGACTTAATGTAGATTCCTCTGAATTGAAATAACATAAAACTTAATAAAACCAATTCTAAAAATTTAACTTTTAAGAAACAAAAATTGCATTTTAATTTTTTTTATTATTAGACTAGATAATAAACACGGTCAACTTTATAGCTAACCCTCCAGACAACAGTGGTCGGTCATAAAATATGCAAACATTTCAGATTTAGTTTGTGTATGGCGATTATAATGCAAATGCAAACACTTTTGACAGCAGTCCAAACATGTTTTTCGAATGAATTTCGTTTGGCCAACACGGGAACAGAACAAAATATTTATATGTTAAATCTTTTTGCTATTAGAACAACGCAATCACAATGCTTGCCACAAAGGCCATAAATATTAAAATCACAACTGACGCACCGAGGAGACGCTGTGGGGTTCAAGTTTTTGTCAGTATCGACACCGACAACGAGAAGGACATCGACATTGCCTCCCTGGGCGCTTACCTAAATCATAACCCGACCAAAGTGCGCAATAAACCCAAACAAATTGACACTCTCGATGCTTGGGGAAATCAGCGATAGCAACAAAGTGAAATGGCCATACGCACTTAGCCAGGAGATATGGAGATATTCACGTTAAAAATTGACTCGACTGTCGATTGCTTACCGGCTATGTGCCATATTTTGAAAATTCGTAGAGAAACGAAGAAAACGTCAAATTGTGCAAAGCAATCACAAACCAATTAGCAGGAGAGTCAGGCTAAATGGAAAAGCTGCCAAAAAATATTTGACGTCAAACTAATCAAATTTCGCCCTCGCAGTGCAAGTTGCAAGTTGCGAATTCAAATTGCGTCCAAAAATGTGCCACCGCGAGTAATTTGCAAACTGTGCGAAACTATAAAATCGATGCTTGCAAGTGGTGAAAGTTTTTCACTTCAACAGGCGAATGCACCTGCCATTGCTATAGGCACATTACGTATACGAACCGTACGCCAGAACGCCAGAGGTGCCTTTCAATCTGCACACTTCATTAGCGACTGTCCAACTGTAAACGAATTTCAGCCCTGCCATGATTGTGCAGAGTACTTCTCTGCCCTCGTCCTCAAAGGTAAATGCGAGTGTAACCATTAAGAATTTATACAGACAAATGAAAAGCAAAAAGAAGTTCCGAGAAAACTATGAAAATTAAAACAGACCAAGTAACTATCTATATGTAAATACTTCATTAGAGACTTCTCCATGTTAACTTTGTTTCGTAATGAACAAGTAGAATAATCTTTTAAGCCCCTAAAATTATCTACAAATTTATTGTATGTTCTTTTTATTGAGATAGTTTTCTGTTTCGAAGACATTCATTTTATTGCACAAAAATAGAATTGAGAAACAGAAGTTGCAGAAACTGTGCTAAGAGTCATTTATTTACTGTCCAATTGTTTGTGTCAGAGTTAAACTGCAGTTGTGATGGTGGTGGTGGTTGTGGTGGTTGGTGGTGGTGTTGGTATTGATAGTAGTCAGTGGGTCAGTGGTGCCTGTGGATCATAAAGTTGCCAATGCAATGCAAACAAATTGAAAATTGCCCGTTGCCAATTGCCAGTTGCCAGTTGCAATTATAAACGCGGCCATTTGACAATAGATACTACCCTGTTGTTGTTGTTGTTGCACGTTACAGTTGTTGCTGTTGTTGTTGTAGTAGCTGCGTTAAAGTTTTTGCTTTCGTTTTGCTTTGGGTTAAGCTAGAGGGGGAGCTTGCTTCTAAAGCAAAGCATACAAAACTTTGCTAATAGCAGCTACCGTAACGAGTATATGTGTATCTGAGTCTAAGCAATGTGTGCACGTATGTGTGTGTGTGTGTGTTCCCACAGTCAACTGAATGAAGCCAAAACAAATATAGGAAAAAGTTTTCCAATTTTCGATTGCCAATTGTGCAAAAATTTTCGTGCAACTAGCTAGGGGAATACGAGAATACGGGAAACTTTTATGCCATTTCAATGTATGCTCTCCCGCGGCCTCAGCCACGCCCTCCCCCAAACACCCTCCGCCCCACACATACACATACACACTGTCCCACAGGACATGCTGTATCTTTGGCTGACAGCACGTCAGTCAACGTTGCATACAACAAAATAAAAATTAAAACTAATTATTGTTAAATTATTTCAATTGCCAGCAGGCAGCAAACTCGAGAGAAGAAATTTTAAAAAAGTATTTAGCCACAGCTTAGCTTGCCAAACTAACATAAACTTATCAACTTTACGAACCTTAATTCAGACAAATAAATATATATTTAATTTTTCTTATATTTTTTGTATTTTTTGCTCATTTCTTGTTTTTTTGCATTGTTGCTTTTGCTGCTGGCATTAACTTTCGCTTTGACGGCAAACTTTTGCTTTTCATGGTAGAACTATCAGGCAAAAGTTTTACCAACACAACGCAGCAAAGTTTTAGCACTTCAAGTGCAAGCGCGAATAGTGGGCGTGGTGAGGGGGGAGAGGGCAGAGGGCAGAGGCAAAATGAAGGTATTTCAACTCCCACACAATACTTGCGAAAAAGTTAAGGCAAGTTTTCACTTGGTGCACATTTGACTTACTTGCTGTCCATTTTATTTTGTGACTGATTCTGCAATTATATAAGTATATACATACATATGTTGGCAGTTGCCAGTTGCAAGTTGCAAGTTGCCAGCTGCAAGTTTGGCAAAGTGCTGCTACTCATGTTGCAGATGAGGCAAGTGAAACAAGCCGTTACTACTTATGCTTATAGGATTGTACTCAGTGCTGCTGCCTGGCACTTTAAACTTGCTATACATAAGTGTTTGTAATGCGCTCGTTACATTTATTATTGAGTGGCTGGAACAATGGAGTTCTTATCCCCCAGCTGTCTGTCTGGCTGGCAAATATAAGTCTCACAGTTTTCGGCCAGAAACCTTGCCATTTGAATGCGGGGCGCGCATGACATTCGACACAATTCCCCGACGCTGAGCACGTTGCCCATAGCATACTTATCCGGGAAGCAGCAAAGGCAACAGCAAAAGGCAACAGCAAAGGCAGCAGCCGGCAACTATCAGTAGCTGGAGGCGGGTTGCAGTAAATGCATATTTTATATTTTCATTTCATTGAAACCGACACGTAGCCACATTTCCGGAGTGCACATACATATATACTCGAATATAATCTATATATATATCTGAGTCTGTAGTTAAGGTTGTTGCCCCGCCCAGTTGGCAAACAGAGAAGAGTGTAAATTCGTATTGAAGTTGCCTGCCGGCTAATAAGATCCAACATGTGGTATGTCCTTTGATTGCCACTCTTATGACTGTATGCTATCCAATTTTAATTAACTTAATTCTCAACTCTGATTGTAAAAGGATTAAGCAGCAGCGACACATTGTGATTATTTGTAATATTTAAACTTTTTAAAAGCACTTTCATGTCGTAAGTTGGCCACAGTTCAACAGACTCAAAGCGCTTTTTAATGTGAAATAAATTTGGAGTGCTTTCCTTTTTTATATTTTAACTCAGTTACTGAATAATTTAAGGGCATGCATATGAATGAATTTCTAAATTTATTTATTTTTACTATGCCCTCACGTGGTTTTGGGTATAAAAGCTGTCCAAGTCGTGGCTTATCAAAACGAGCAACACCGCAATGCCTTATGATGCCCCTGAGAAGCCGAAAAAAACCAACTATGGTAAAGTGTATATTTACGCTTCTGTGACTGTCACTGAAACACTGCACTTTATGTATCATCAGGGGGCAACAAAAGCAACTGAAAATATCGAATTTTAGTTATACTATATACAGAACATATACATAAGTCTATCTTCAATTCCCAAACAGAAATACATTCCGTACATTTCTATGATATATTTGCGAAGACATTCGCTGTAGTTCACAAAAAGTCTTGCCCTCCTCTCATTGAATTGTCTTCACGCTGCAACATAAGAAAATTTCAAGTTAAATTAGTTAAAATGTCATATTGTATTTTGGGAATAATTCTATGCTAAAATAAATAACTAAATATAGGAGTTAGAGTATAGAAACAATGGCATGAGTCTTTTATACACAATGTGCCGGAGCAGGCTAAAATATCTGTGAAAGTATATATAGGCTAAAAGTAGGTTTCCCCCTTGTCTCCCTGTGCTCCTTAATCGTACTTACTCATTTCGCATGGGGGTCGCGTTTGTCTGTTTGACTACACCGCAGAAATAACTCGACTCGGATTTGATTTCAGCTCTCTTTTTGCTGATTTGCTTCACTCTTTCTTTTTTCGTGTTTTGCCTTCGACGACTGTTTGGCGTATTTGGCTTTTTGTTTAGACGACAAATTGCAAGGGTTTGGCATTCTTTCATTGCGCTGCATTCGTGTACGTGGTCTGCTCGTCCAAAAGTGCTTGATTAAACGTCAAAAGCCAGAGTTCGACAGTTGACATTCTCAATTTGCCAAAATACTCGATTTCCTCAATATTGACACGATATCCAATACGACAGCCAAAGCATGCAAATAGCAAAACCGCCAACTAAATGTGTAAACCAAGTTAGCTGATTTGGTTAGTTGGCTGAACGTGAACTGCATTGTTTGGTAATTAAAGAAGTTGTTATTGTTACTCTGTTGCTCCATTAAAACGAAATTACACTGAAATATATTAAAGCTTTCGACGATTTGGGTTTTAAGATTCAAAATTAAGTTAGGTTGGTTTTTCGCTTTCAACCAACAGTTGCCTAGTTTGATTTGTCCTCTTTGATTATTTCTAAGTATGTTAGTGGGCTTGACTGTGACTCAATTTATACGATTACCAACATGGAAACTGTAGACAACTAAATAAAAAGCCGGAGATATAGACAAATCTGGCTGGATTATACGAATGTACTCAAGTAATTAATCGGTAGACAAGAACAAAGAGCTACCTCCTTCTGTCTGAAGTGCGAAAAGAAATGAGTTTTTGGCGCGTAATTTGCATAAAATTTTTGAATGTTTTCAGTTAGTTAAGTGCAAACATCTACATGCTCACGTGTGTAGGTGTGAGTATCTGTGTGCCCACATGCGATGCACAAACAGTTGCCACATTTGCGCTGCATTAAAAACGCATTTTCATCTCCTTCGTCAGCATGTTTAATAGCGTGTGCAACAATGTGCGATGCACTTATTTCTATGTGTATGAGTGTTTGTCCAGGAGTGCATTCAATTTGAAAGCGCCCAATTAGGAACAGTTGTCAAATTGTAGATTTATAACTCAATAATCTTCTTCTTTACACTGACTGTTTTCCCTAGAAATAATAAAAAATAATAATAATGTTGCCCGACAGAAAAAAATAAATTACTGACTAAAAAGTACCCTTTTCTTACTCACTAAAGCTTTTAAATATTATTGTCATATTCAATACAAAACATTTTCAAATCTCCCGCCTTGGCCTGAACCGCTCCTGTGCCTGTGTTCGTATATGTGTAATGCTGATGGAGCTCGTTTGCTCTGCTGGCAAGTGAAACCATATAATTTGAGCATCATGTTGATGCACTTATCAGTGCGCTTGGCAAAGCACTGCAATAGATAAGCATCAGCCAAGAAAACTGCATTATACTTAGTTTAAAACAGTCAGTATGCTTGAGAGTCGGAATCTCGTTGCAAGTGCAGCATTCAATATGACACTTGGATAGTTATGGCATCATCTCACCCGGTGTCATTGCTTATTAAAACATGCAGTTCCTTCTCATATCCTTTTGTGGCCATTGTGCGGCTATATGTGTATGTAGCAGGGGTGTGATTTTTTGCAGTAAAGCCATTCGCTTTGATTGCTTTTGGACAACGCGTCGTATGATTGTTTTTGCTGCACTTGTTGCCTTGGGAATCGAGGGCTGCACTCTGAAGCACTCAAGTGAAGCGTGTGACTCGAGTTGGACGTGGCAAAATTGATTTCTGCACGTGTGCTGTTAGCTAATGAGCCGAACGGGCCATTGCCCCAAGGGCTGATGCACAGGCACACACACATACGCACACCTACACACCACACACACACACTCATACGCAAACTTTACACAGAATGCATCAGATGACAGCGCACAATTGTCACTGCAATGAGAATATTGTAGCTGACAACTGAGCGCACAACGAGCAACTGTCCAACTGAAACTGGATGGACACAGTTGTTCGTCCTGTTCGCTTAATTAACAACATTACAACATTAACACATATGCTATAATGCGAGTTGGCCAAGGAGCGACCAGCTGCGACCATGTTACAGCATTAAAGTGGGTCAATAACTTTAATGGCAAGCAGGAAAACTACAAATCTCTGAAAGGACACGGAAGACACGGCAGTAATCTTAAGTCATAATATTACTAGAGCTTATTGTTTGTAATTAAAAACTTAAGCTAAGGCTTTAATTTGGTATCATTACAAATTCGAATTTAATGCCAGAATATACACTAATTTAAATAGAGATTTAGAATCACCTTAAACTTAAAAAAAAAT
Source organism: Drosophila rellima (assembly GCA_035043635.1). Lineage (NCBI taxonomy): Eukaryota > Metazoa > Arthropoda > Insecta > Diptera > Drosophilidae > Drosophila > Drosophila rellima. The sequence continues at coordinate 2,891,203 of JAWNMV010000811.1, read as the reverse complement.
ATTAATATGAAACCATCATTATTAGTAAATCTAAAACTCACATCGAAACTAGTACTGGGAGACTTAATAAACAAATAATAATAATAATTAAAAAAAAAAGGTTATGCAAAGATTTATTATTACCATTTGATCATGAACTTTATAAGCAACTAGAATTCTATCCTGACATTACTGGGAATTAATTGGTTTGATGAAATTTAAAACCGACTAAAGTTTTCCTGTTATGCAGCTTTTATTACTTGGCTGTTCAGCCATTGTCATTAGGGCTTCAAGGACATCGCATGCTTTGGACATTGTGTGACACCTTCAAATGATGGTGCAGTCGTGCATCCCAAAACGCTGTCAACAGAGTTCTAGCCAGTCTAGGGCCAGTCAATACTGGGGCTGGGCTCGGGCAGGACATCCGGCCGCCAGTTGGCGTTGAAACACGCCCAGGAAGTAGCGCTTAATGTGTTTGCTAAGCCCAAAGACGTTCACGCAGTCGCTGCAATCATCAGACACATCGCGTCATGTGTATTTGTGTCCTGGCTTGAGAGTGTTTTGGGAAATCAGCGACAAATCGAAAACGAAATGAGTTTTTGTTAAATATATGTATCACCAGCAGAGGATGTTTCAGTAAAGGAAGCGTAACTCTGATTACTCATTTGGGAGCACTGAATCACAACAAATCGACAATATCTCGATAATAGTTGAAGCAAAGAAAATACAACTTCAAAAAAAAACTCACAGTCTTTTTATGGAATTTTCTTTAAAAAGTCAAGAGCAATCAACACACTTTCAATTGACTCCCCAACCCATATGCTGACTATATCGAATAACGTGAATTACAAATTAAATATAAATATTTAATATTTAATGTGGGGAACTTTACAGGTCACGTTGCCCGCACATGCACACGCAAATGCCATAGCCAGAATCCTGTAAGGGATACTCGTACCCAGAAATAAAAAAAAAAGATTTACAAATTGCCAAAATAGCTAAGATTTATGGTTGGGCCAAAGCGTTGTGTGGGGAGGGGGGTGACCGTAAGCGTTTAGAGTGCGTGTTGGTCGAAAAGTTTTTGCCCCCAAACATTTGTACGCTATTTTCCTTTATTTTCCCATTTACCATTTGAAACAGTCGAAATTAGCAGCTGCTGTGCCAGACAAAAAGCAACTCGACACATTTCTAGTTTGGCTCTTAAAAAAGCACCTGCTAGAAAGTTTTGAGCAACACTTTGTATTGTTTCTGTTTTTGTTGTCTCGCAACTAACAAACTAATCTGTTAATTTATGTTGAAAAGTTCAAGCAAGTTTTGAAGAGCTTAGCAAACAAAGTGCAATAAATTATTGAGAATATTTTCACACCGCAGACAGGGCGCAAAATTGGGATTTCATTTTTTTTCTGCATTTGATTAATACGAGTATATTGTCCTGCAACAGGATATAAAATCAGTGATTTGATTTCAGCACTAGAAAAACTTGAGCCAGCCAAAGGGCAAAAGTCACACGCAAAAGATAAACAAACTCAACAGACTTTACAAACTCAGCGCATTCCATGTCCCTTATTCCTGCCTCATCCTCAGCTTGACTGTGGAACGTGCCCAAGTCTAAAGTGGCTAACGGAAAGTTAAAATGTTCTTATGCATAAGTGATGCGCCGTCACATTCTTTCCATAGACTCTCTCTCCGACTTTGGAATTTTCTGCGTTGCGGCGTTTGATGGTGCGACTGGCGGCAAAGTGTTCACGAAGTGCCCGCATTGCAGTTGTTTCGCTTTTGGCTTATTTTTTTGTCCTTTGACTGCGACATGAAAACTTAATGCCGTAATTAACTGTTTGCGTTTGCGCTTAAAGGCCGCGACAGCCAAATTAAATGGCGCGCATATCGCGTATACGCAGCGTGCGACTTAAGCCGCAACTTGCACGACTTAACGACCTCCGCCAGTGGCGTGACCCACTTGCAGCTGCATCTCCTGTCATTTAAGGCTTTCACTTTATGGCAAACCAACTGCATAAAGTTAACCGTTGAATGACATTTCGTTCTCTGTTTTTTTGTTTTTCACTTAATCAACACAAATCTCAAAATGCCGTGACACAAACTTCCGCTGCCAGTGCAGAAGTCAGCACAAAGCAACGAAAATCTGCATTAATGCTCTCCGATTTCTTACTTCAATTATAATTTTTTCTGACATTGGTAAAGCAAGACACTTTAGCAATTTTGTTCTCTCCAGTTTTTCGATGAGTATTTGCCCAAAAAAAACCTTGAGCTCTGCTCAGAAGTACATTCGTAAGATGGCTACAGCAAATGGGGCAAAAGCTCGGCAACTATACAATAGTTTATTTCCATAACTCCACTTCCAATGGGTAAGCCCGTCGCTACAACGGATATGGGCCATAACGAGGCAGGCGAATCGAGCGTTGCCACTGCCATTTTGACTAACAGTACAGGAAATAGCTGTAAAAACATTTGAACTCGAATTTCCCTCATACAAATTAACTTTGATGACTTGGCGCAAAAAACAGTTTCAGACGCGCTTTCATTTCCGCCGCTTAACGCCATTAAAATGGCTCAAATTGAAATTTGGCCAGCGAGCACTGCTACAGCTCAAGGCCTTGACACTATTCTGAAATGTAATTGTCAACTGCAATTAGCGCGACTAATGCACTTTTTGGATACCAATTTACGGCGACGAATCTCTTCATGTCTCTCTTCCCATATGTCTATCAAACTGACATACGAATACACTCGTCTCTTACCCTTACTCTAACCCTCATTCATATGAGCCAGAAAACACACATGGGTTTCAACTCGACCAGCGACATACGAAGGCCACAGCGATGCAAATTTTAAGACTGCGGTGACTCAAGTGTTCTTTGCCTGAATGATGACCCTTCAACTACGCAAAGTACAAACAAACATATTGTACTTCTGCAGCTCTCAATTATTTTGCTGGCTGCCAATCAAACTAAATTAAGAGTCCTCAAACTTTACGGTAAATTTAATAAGAAACTTTAAGGTTTAAATTAAAATTAAAGCATATACTTTATTTAGCTTTAGATAACAACAATCAGTCAGGGATTTAAGATTAAAGAGCTAGAGTACTCAGAGCTTCAACTATTTGCTCTGGCAGCACTTGGAGGCTGGTTTGCTGGCACATTGGCACTGCTGGTTTCCGGCACAGTTACCACCACATTGGCCGGAGGTGCACTGGCAATCTATTCGAATAATCGGAATTCAATTTATTAATTTATCACAATTTAAACAACACTTCTCTTACTATTTCCGCATCCTTTGCAAGGCATTTTGATGTTGGTTTTATTATAATTTTCTTTAACACGTTAATGTAGAATGTGGACGCAAACTTTGCTTTCTGCAGATATTGCTTAACCATTGCTGCTATTTATACCACTCAAACTAACTGATAAGAAAGCCGTGTGCAGTTGCGCTCAGACTCGCACTGCGCGCGAGAATTATATTTTTGTGATAACACGGCGGCTACGCAATTTGCGCACGCCTTGATAAGCCGAACTGCCAATGAAATGTTGTATAATTGATGACTCGTATATGTTGAGCTTCCCTCAAATGGTGTGCAAAACCGCCTACCCTTGCTATCTATAAAACGCGGACGGAGCTCAGTTAGAGTCACAGTCAGTATAAAGACATCGTGCTAAACAGTTCTTAATTGTATTAAAATCATCAATTCAATTCAAATCAAAATGGTCTGCAAAGGATGTGGAAACAGTAAGTGGAACTGGATACCTGAAGATGTCCAATATTTAACTCAATTTCCATACACAGACTGCCAGTGCTCGGCTACCAAGTGCGGGGACAACTGCGCCTGCAGTCAACAGTGCAATTGCGTCTGCAAGAATGGACCCAAGGACAAATGCTGCTCCAACAAGAATTAGATAACTAAATGTGAACCAAAATTTACTGTTGTTTGTCTTAATAATTATAACCCAAATATGAAATCAATTTCAAAACAATTTCGCATTTTCTTATTGGTTAAGTTTAGATTTCTATTTTACTAAGACCTAGCAGACGATTTCCATTGCATTCTGTTGATTAGAAGTATTCAAAACGATATTACAATTTCTTTAAGGGCCAAAAGTCCAAATAAATTTTATCAAATCACTGCGGACGGTAGTCCTCGCTAGGAATATGGATATTAATATATTAAAAAGTGTAAATTATTGAAAATTATCATATATAAGAAATATTGACTTTTTGGACTTTCAAAGAGCACAACTTTAATAAAACTCACCCGATTTCCATGAGGAATGTCTTATTTTTCATAATATTAGCCCTTCTTTAATTTGCATTTCAATTTTTTGATTTTGAGACAAACATTTTTTTTTTCGAAAATTGTCGATTTTTGCATAGTTACCCCTTTACATTTTTCGAAAATTTTAAAAAATTTAAAATTTTAAATTTTTGCTTTTTATTGACTTCAGGTGATAAAATTAGGGTAAAAAAACAGTTTTGAGCAAATTTCCACTTTTTTTCTTTAAAATCTAAGCTAAACACTGCAAAATTGTCCCTGTACATAGTACATGGTACTCTAATGATTTGAATAGATTCGACAAATCTTGATAGATTTTCAAAAGTAATGCCCCTGCTCGCTTCGCTCGCCTGCCCCCGGCTCGCGTCACTCCCGAGGAGGTGCGACTACAGTCGAGTATGCTCGGCTTTTATGAACACTTCATTTCACTTACTATTTCCGCATCCTTTGCAAGGATTTTGTTGTGTGTTTTAATATATTTTTGTTCAACACGCTAATGTAAAATGTACCCGCAAGTTTTGCTTTTTGCTTTCTGAAGATATTGCTTAACCCTTCAACTAGCTGATAAGATAAGAAAGCCGTGTGCAATTGCGCTCAGACTCTCACGAGAGTCTTATATTTCTGTTGTAACGCGGCAGCTACGCAATTTTGCGCACGCCTTGATAAGCCGAACTGCCTATGTTAAATTGATGACTCGCCTTTATAGAGCTTTCCCCAAATGGTGTGCAAAACCGCCTACCCTTGCTATCTATAAAACGCGGACGGAGCTCAGTTAGAGTCACAGTCAGTATAAAGACATCGTGCTAAACAGTTCTTAATTGTATTAAAATCATCAATTCAATTCAAATCAAAATGGTCTGCAAAGGATGTGGAAACAGTAAGTGGAACTGGATACCTGAAGATGTTCAATATTTAACTCAATTTCCTTACACAGACTGCCAGTGCTCGGCTACCAAGTGCGGGGACAACTGCGCCTGCAGTCAACAGTGCAATTGCGTCTGCAAGAATGGACCCAAGGACAAATGCTGCTCCAACAAGAATTAAATAACTAATGTTTACATAAACCTGATGTTCATTAAAAAAAATATATATTTATATATATATATTGTTAAAATCCTTTAAAAGACTTCAAGTAATTGATTACAGTTTAAACCCTAGGAATTCAGCCATCAGTCAGTCCAAAGTAATCCGGAATTTTACGTTAATTACCACTGGAAAACTCAATTTACTATGATTAATAAAACTAAAGTATAATATTTAAAATCAAATCTTTATTGGCCATTTTGACAAGAATAGTTCATTAGTTCTTTCAATTCGTATATTGCTTACAATAAAAAAACTCCATTTAAATCATTTATTGTGCACTTTTAAAAATAATTCCCAATAACAAAGTTTCGTTGGAAATGTGTGCATTAGTTTTACATTAAAACATTTAATAATTGAAAACTTTACGCTCAACACGAACACACATAATGAATTTGTCGTTGATCAAATTGAATTTGCTTTGACAGCTGCACAAAAAATGTGTTATTAACTATATTATATTCTTTTATTTCATATACATATTTATATGAATGCATATATATTAATTGATTAATTTTGGGTACTTAAGTATTATAAAATTCTTACAGTTCACGTTGAAAGCTTAGGCGTTTACACAAAAAAATAGTTATAATTTCAGATTTTTTTTCGCTTTTTACTTAAGTTTTCTCTTTAGTTTTCTTCTTATTAAGCTTATGCAATCTTTTTAGATAACAAAAGCAAAAATTTTAACGCATTTGTAATGCAATGCACACTTTGTCCTATCTCAAACAAAATAAAATATAGTACTCTCATGAAATTTTTTGCATTTTCAGCATGGAAGCCAATAAAACGGTTTTTACATAAAGCAGTTGATATATAGGTAGTATAATTAATACGTACATACGTAAAGTATAACTAAAATGAGCACAATTGTAGTACAACAAGTTTCTTTGTGTCTCATCTAAATAATCTAAAGTTATAAAAATCGATTAAAATTAAAATAAAACTCACAAATTTAGATTCAACAAATTTAGGTTTAAAACTAACTAAATCCACGTACTACTCATAATCCATTAAACTTGTATGTATTTTTGTTTTTATACAGACATTGATAGATAAATGTCGTGTCGAAGATCGAATTATGCAAATGCAAAGGCATGCCAATTTTTTTATACAAATTCAAATCATAATTAAATACAGTAAAAAAAATGTTGGACTTAAGAAACATAACATTATAACATCATTTTCTGGGTGTGTCTGTGTGTATATGTGTAGCTGTAGGTGTGTCTGTGGGAGTTGAAGTGCTGCAATTTGCATGCATTGCTCTTGTCGTTTAGTTGGTTCGTTTTTGGCGTTTCACAAATGCTGTAAGAATAAATTAAAAATCTTTTTAGTAATGAACAGAAAATGTCCTATCTATTGATAGATAACATATAAAGCACATTAAACATTAATATCGTACTTTGTATATAACTAGATAAACATACATATAAATATAGCTGACTCTATCATGTAAATTCGTGTACATTCCGTTCATCAGTTCAAACACACATCTTAACATCTTCTCTAGTCTTTCGAAATCTCCTGCCGTTGTTGACATTGAAACCACCTCTGATCACTCTAAATAACACTACCTTGTATGTATGTATATACATAACATTAAATGACATTTAAACATTTATAAATTCGTTTAACAATAAATTCGATATTATTAACATTCAATAAACTGTTTGAGTAAATTTCATAAAATAAGTATATAAAATACACATTTAAACTGCATACATTAATGTATCTTGTATCTTTTACTTGTAACAGTTATAATATCATGTAAGTGTGTGTAAATTCGTCTAACATGGACAACGATTAATTTTCTAATTGAAGATCACAACCAGATATACTATAGACTTTCGATAATATCTAGCAAGCTACACCACAATTTGTATTTTGTACTAGATTAATTGTAAACAAAGCCCGATAAATCAACTTAATACATACCGAAAATTAAAACGCATGCCACAACGATGTAAATTCCAAATATGTAAAATAGCTTTGGATATTATTTGTTTTTTTTCGGGTAAATCTGTCAATAAAGGTCGAATGGCCCGATCGTTGTAAATTGATGAGGTTACAGAGTAAACATCTAATGGACGTCGATAATAGCGGCAATTGTTGCATATATTTATAGAATATCGTTTATGTAACATTTGACGTGATTCAATTATACATTCCGATATATATATATTTCTAATATATAAATATGTATATCTTTATATTATTCTATTATATACATCAAAGTTCTGCATCGTGTCAAAGTCCGCCATTGCAAAATCACTACCACTAAAATAGGGGCGAAATTTGAAGAAAAACAAAATTAAATTAATTCAATTGAAATAATATCAACAAAAAATTTTATAATTAATTAAATGTATCAAATGAGTCCAATGTTGTTAGTAGGGAATCATGTAAATACTGAAAAATGCGCTTGAATAAGTGGTTTTAATGAAATTTGTGGACAATTGGGGATAATTGTTGCCTAGGAAAAACAATTAAAAATGTTCATCTGAATATTTAATGTCTTTGTTCGTTATACCCTATATTTAATCATTTCGCACTCGTTGTACGAACGTATTTTGAGGCTCAGTTTTGAAGAGCATCAATTATAATATAAAATTGACGATTAAAACCTGACAATAACAACAATTAGGAACAAACATCAATACGAATATTTAGGAAAGAAGCGCATGCAAGTAACTTGGATATTTTTATGAATCAAGTCCCAATTGAGCCATAAATTTCTGTTGATCTGATCAATTTGTGTTGTTCTTTGGCATATTCTGTTCATTTCATTTACAGATGCATGATGGTACTATTCTGCAAGCTGCGACCAAAAGTTAGAATAAGATACAATATTATTAGCTAGAAATAAAATTGTATATTAATAATATACAGTACAACATAGGTAATTATATATGATTTGCAGCCGCTGAAAAGCTTAAAAAGATGGCAATACTTTGAAGTCAGAAATTTAGAAATTATAAAACCTAAATTCAAATATTGAATATCTGTAAACTACAACTGAGTGAGCAACCTTAATTGGAAAAGGAGTTAGTAAAGTAGATGGCGGCAGAAGATATTTAATGTATGTAACGAGTGACGAGCAAGGCAAGTGACGAGTATGGCAAGTGGCAAGTGGCGAGTGACGTGTGACTTGTGAATATAATGTTTAGGCTCAACGAGGGCAGTGCAATGATATTGGCCAGACGATATGTTAGAATCACGGCTTTATAACAAACAAATTAACTGTATATTTTTTTTTTTTATAGAATTTGAAGCGATCATTGAATTATTGTTACAATATGTTTGTTTGTTTGCTGGGTGATTTTGATGCGATTGCGATAGGTACATAAATATTTATAGATAATTATGTAGGTAATACCTTTCGGTAAGTGGCACAACCCAAACGCCCCCACAACTAACTTGTGATTAGTTTTGGACCATTTGATTAAATGACGATGGCACAGAATATGTTGGTCTAGTGGGCATCGTCCACTGGGTCTCCTGCCTAGACGCGCACTCATTGAGTATATCAGTTATCTGACCCAGTACTGGATCATCGGGTCGTGTATTGATGACATAATTCTCGAGCTCACGTGCCACAGTGCCATCATCTGAATCAGAATCTTCCATATTATAGAATGTGGTTGCGACGCTCGGTACATTATCAATCATGATGCCACTACGTGGAGAATAACTGGACGGCACCAAAACACCAAGTGATTGCACAACAAATTAAATAACGCATAAAAGGAGAATATGAAAATAAAACATAGAGTAGAGTAAGTAAAAGAGTTTTTACCACTGCCTTATAGTAGGTAGTACAATTGTTATCTTTGTTTATTATTACTATATTATTATTACTGTTGTAGTTGTTATTAATACTATACAAATTAAAAAAGAAAGGAAAATAAATACACAAGCGAAACAACAAAAATAAATAGCTTTATTTTTATTTAAGAGACGCGAAAACGTTTTTTGGTATCGCTTTGGTTTTCACTTTTCAACGAGTCTTTTGAATTCAAAGTATTGCAATCTAGTTAAACTTTTAAAAAGCGGTTATAAATCAATTAAAGCCAGATAAATAAAAATTTGAACACAGTTTACAGCTGCACAGAATCTGGAAGCAACTCAACCTTTGAGTTACCATGTTTTTGAATTGTTTTTTGTTTTATTTTATTTTTTTTTTTTGGTAAGGTTCTTGAAATAAACCTCTGTGCCAAACTTGAGCAAGCAGAAACAGAAAATTGGAAGCAGACAACTTGTCACTAATGGACAATAAATGCTTGCTAAGGTTGACCATGTAAAACTTACTTTCCCATCGACATGCTATCCTGCGGCGGTGACTGCATTGGATGATGAGGTGTGCCACTGATGGAGCCCGTATCCCCACTGGTGCGCACCTGCACACGTATCGTGCTGGGCACATAACCATCAACGCGGGGCGTTGGCTCTGTCAAAAAAGAATAAAATTGTTAATGCGTTTTTCAAATGAGAATGTATATGCAAAATGGTTTACATAGTTGATTTCTTTAACAATATTTTTTGAATTATTAATTAATTTAAATTCATAAATGATTTACATAATAAAATAGAACCTTAATACTTAAGCTCTCATTACTCTTTTATTAAATTACTTCCTTAACTCGATTTTCTAAACTTCGAAGTTAGGGAATTTTCCAATAAATTAAATTAATTAATAATGCCATTCAGAATTATTACCTAATAACCTAGCCACAGTATTTAAATGAGGTATGTTTCAATAAATTAAATAAAAGGTTTAATTTTTAAACTTTTTCCTATAACTTTTCTAATGAATTGTATGTTAGGTTGTAATCAACTCTATAGACATTTGCATTAAATTGTTTGCAACCGTACCAGGACGCTGTGTATAAAAGTCGCCAAAGGCGAGATCGCGATCCAACGGTTGGACATTAATGTCAGTCGGGTGCAGGCAACGCAGCATATCCAGATCGCGTATGCGATCAGCCAGATTGAGTATTTGGAAATCGCGTGCGGTCCATGGCGAGAGCATCGTTACCGAACCACCCTCATTCACATATGCAATGGTGACGCCACCTAATGAGGGAAATAAAAGGAAACCATTGAGCAGGATGTGTCAATGAAACAAATAGACAGCAGTTAACGAACCCAACTCGCTGTCGGAGAAGCGCAACAGAAAAGTGCCGATGCCGGTGACAGCGCGCATGAGATCATCGTGTGCCTTGGCCTTGTTGATGAAGCCCGTAATACGTCCCGCTTTCCACATGGACAGTAAATGGTCTTTGGTCAGTTTCATAATGGCAAAGAACCACTCCCAGAAGGTGAAAGTACGTTCCGGTAGGGGTTCCTTGCAGAACTGATTCCAGGATATATACTCATTACGCTCTCCGGCAATGCTATCACGCTGGAGCTTTTCAACTAAAGAATACACACAGAATATTATTATTTGTTTTACCCTACAGTATTATCATCTTCAACTTACATAAGAAATCCAAATTCTCCGAGGTCAATGCACGTTGTGTGCTAGAGCCAAATTTGGTATTGAGGGCAACAGATAATTGACACCAGGTGACTCGATCAGTGACCACAAATGGATCACGTACAATTTCTGCAAACGCATTGTCCCAAGTAATTGTTGCCCACGATTGTGGCTCTTGATTACCATGGACAATGACCACGACGGGCAAGGAGAGTGTCCAGACGCGAATCTGATATTCATTCACTGTGGCTGTTGCATAGAAGAACAGTGCAAACTTCTCGTCCATAACGCTTTCAGTGCCCTTCTTCTCGGCACGCTTGATTTTTTTTAGCTGCATATTTCTAAAGCTGGCGGAGAAAACCTGACTACTAGACTGAAACTCCATGGTACTGGAGCAGTTCTGAATCTCGCCCGATGACTGTCCGGCCAGACTGCTATGGGTAACATCCACATGTGTGCCACGCGTCACAAAGCGCTGTGCCTGTAACTCTGTAAAATAAATATTTGCAAATAAGAGAATATTTTTTTAATATAAATTCCATAATACATACCTGACATGATGATGCACTCAACTGTGGGCGGATTCATGTGGATGCCCAATTGGGAGCCGATTAGCCAACGCACTGAGGCAGCAAAGCGCGTATTTGTTTTCATCACCTGTGGGGGCTGTTTATCCACAATGAATGCGGAGCATACCAAATTCTTTTGTGCCACTAGAAGTTGCTCGTACATAGACGTCAATTCCTGATCATCTTTCATGAGACGCACCAAACCCGCCTCCTTGACAGCTGCCAGCAGATGGGTAACAAAAGTTTCCAACAACTCAAAGCAACGTTGTATATCATCCAACATATTCTCACTGAACTGTGCCCCATTGCCGGCTAGGGCTTGTTGTCGACGCCAGTTTTTTAGCTCCGTAATGACCATATCCTGCAGTCTCTCATAGTACATAAAGCTGCGTCGCAGATTGACAACAATTACCGCCTTCTCCTCGAACAAACGCTTGAAAACTGTCTCAGCTTCGGGAGCATTGCTAGCACTCAGCATATACGAATAGGTTTGAGCCAACATTTTGAGACTTTCTGTGCATGCGGTGAAATTGTTATAGGCGTCCAAAATCTGACGATGTATATCGAAAAGTTCCACCTTAGGTGCGACCATGCACATCGAAGCGGGCGTTACATTGCCAGATACATTATGCATTATTCCTCCAGTCGACATGCCAACAGAGGCAGGAGATGAACCAGAACCTGTGACTCCAAACAAATCATTGGTCTCCATATAACTGCCGTTTATTCCGACAGCAGCTGCTGCTGCTGCTGGATTATTCATATTGTAATGATTCAGGGGCATTGATTGGCCCGCGGCGGCAACGGCAACACTCTTTTCGGCGGCTAACTGCAACTCCTTTTGCAGGCCGCTGCGCAGATGCGTGTAAAGCTCAAGGGCCGGAGTGCGTTGTATTAACGCACAGAGCTCAACCAGTCGATACTTTAGCACCTGATCGCTGGCACGTGTCGATAGCAGTTTCTGTTGCAGATCCTCGTTAAATCTGTGCGCCACTTGGTCCAATTGATCGGTTGAATTGGGTGTTACCTGTTCGGACCTGCATGCAGACAGATATAAAGATTCAAATTAGTATAATATATAAACCAATTAATATTGCATTCTTATGGTCGTTTCAGTATCAATCTTAATATAATCAAAACCGCCCACAACATATAATTTTCTCGCACAAGAAGCCAAAAGAAAAACTACTATATTGTTATTGTCACACTGTTAACGTAAAATTAACAGTGGATATTAACAGTCGACAAAATTCATCCTATTTGCAACGTTGTCTTTTGGGTAGCCATTGTTTAAAAGCGAGCCCATTCCTAGGTCGACTACTCACATTATTCTGTCTTCGATCCAGGGCGCCAAGCAGAGGCGCAAGTCGTAGAGACCCTTCTTATTGTAGTAAGCAGCCATGCGCTGCTCGCAGTCGGCATGACTAGAGATGCGCTTCCACAGACTCATGCTCATATGTTGGTATTTTGTTTATTGGATGAATATGGATGGGATGTTTAGCGAGAGCGATGCCGCTTGTTGCGTATGTTGCAACAGGATGCAATGACAGGGACACAGCTGACAATATGTGTGTTGTGTGTATTCGGTTTCTGTTTCTGTTTATTGTTATTAATGTTTGCTTTCGTTATTGTTGTGCTTTGTTTGTGAGGATCTCTGGCTGCTTGGTGGTGGCGTCGGCGTTGACCTGGCCAAGGTCCAGCTGCTGACTTCCACAAGCGAATCGCAAGTTTGATTCGTCCATAAAATGCACTCGCACAAACGGAATGTTAGGTATGAATGTTTATTGATAGAAAACTATAAATAAAATACATATACATAAGCATATAAGTGGCAGTGATTACAGGATAAGTACATTATGGGGGGATATGAATATGGGTTTGTTTATGAAGCTGTGTGCGTGTGTGTGTGTGTGTGTGTGAATATGTGTGAATTATAATTGTAAAGATTTAACCAATATTGTCTGATCCGAGTGCGGAATAATTATTCGAATGCTATTTATTGTTACAATGCAATTAATTTAAATTGACCATTGAATTCCCAACCAATCCTTAAATAAAAGTCGATCGCAATCGAATAATGGAAATTACGTGCATGTAATTCAAAGTTCAGTTATGAGTTGGATAAATATCAATAGTATAATTTCATAATTTTTTATTTTTCTTTTTGCGGAAACCCAAAAACCCCTAGTATAATTCCAACGAGTATACGGGAATGTGCTCCAATTAAGCTTATTGAAATAATTATATAGAATTTCCAAGAAATTGATATTCTTAAAGAATTTCCAATCCATTCATAAATTATATCAATACAACTGCTGAAGACGCATGTTTGGGAAATAAGTATTTGAACCAATACAATGTTCACAATATTTGAAATTTAAAATATACATTTTTATATGCTTAAAAATTAAGATATAGGTTTTTAAGCAATAACTTTCAATTATTTTAACATTGACTCAAGTGCAGTCCATTTAAATAATTGAATGTCACTCATTCAATATGCACCGGGGAGGCTTATCTACCTTCAGTGTGGACAGTAGCCCCCAATAGATAAACATTGATGTCGTATTTCATATACAGAAATAACATAACTAGCCACAAGAGGCGCCATTGTGTGTGTGAGTGTCTGGGTACATATGTATGTTTATATATCGTGTGTTGTGTTTTGTATATACGGTGCTCCCCGAGTTCGATAGAGCGTGTGTTAACAAAACAAAACTTTAATTACCATAACAAAAATAATGTCGAATGGCAAACAAAAACGACAACAACTCGCACAGCAGTGAGAAAGTAAACAGAGAACAGAACTCGCTTAAATAGAGGCAAATTTAAGACGCTCCCTCGTGTACGACAGGTGTGAAAAATAATTGCAATCATAGAGTCGCAAAGTGCGAGTATTTATAGCAAATGCTTAACGAATGAACTAAGTTGAGTTGTGTTGCGTTGAGTTGATCAGGTTGTTCCTGGGCGGTCAAAACGTGATCGCTAAAGAAACAAACAACATCTCGAAAAAAAGCCCAAAGAGCTCGAACTCGAACGCGATCTCGAACTTGAGAGTCAAACCCCGAAACCCCGATGTCCACCAAACAAAAGCGACCCATGGCCAGACATTTGTTTGCTTTTGCGGTCGATACGCTAATTTTTGTAGTTCCCGGGAAAAAGGGACAACGAGAACGTAGCGCACGTAGCAAATATGAATGGTCACAACAACAGACGTTCGAGAAATGTTTAAACAAGCCAAACCAGTCCGACCAGGCCCAAAAAGAGACCAGCAGCAGCAGCAGCAACACCAACAACAAAAACAACAAAAATTAGATAAAAATCGTTAAGCAAACATATTCCAAGCTGCAGCCACGCAGAGTAGAGATGTTTCTCAGTCGTGTCACGATATTTTTATAATATCAGGATTAGACAATCAAAGAAATATCGTTATAATTAATTAGAATCTGATAAAGAATCTTTTGCTTTACCTATAATAAACAGTATATAAATAGTTGGCTATTCTTCAACATTTAAGAATTATAGGAAAAGGGGGAATCAATCGTGAACTTGGAACCACGCGCTCATCTCTATCGAAAGAAACTGAATAAAAGGGACAACGGCAAAACAGGTCAAACCCGTGGCCTGTGTGTGTTACCTGCTGTTGGGCAAACCATTAACGATCCGATCCCAATTCAATCGGATGTGCGGCTCACTAACAACCTCGAGATCACGTAGGTAGAAAACGTTTATTCTCTGCAGGTTTTCTTCTACGATTCATTACTTTTTTTCTTCGTTTTCTTCCTCTAACAAAAAAGGTAAGTAGTTCAAGGCTGATGCTGCTCTAAAAAAAAGAATACAAATGCTAAATCAGTGAAAATTGTGCAGTAGCAATGACTTTTTGTTATGCTTGTTACATGACAAAAAGCTGCGTTGCAAAAGTTTAAAGAAAAATTTAATTTGCTTTTCCAGTAACGACCTTGGGAGAAAAATTTGTTTTTTGTTGCCAAATGGAGCGGAAATCCAAGAAATGAGACAAAGTTTATTTATTTACTGATACTCGTATGAGCTACATACACCTACGTCACCTGAGAAAAGCCTGGTTGTCTCACTTGCAATATTTATAAATAAACAATAAGCCAGTCAGTCGAAGCGCCAGACTATTTATAAGAATTGAGATCTGATTTATAAGCTGTTAATGTTTATATGACAAGGAGTTTACCTGTGTATCAATTTGTATCAATCACAACTGGAACAATGGAAATGTGCAAGTTTTTTAAGCAAAATATGAAACGCGACTAAACTGCTTAGGAAACTCAAGCGTTACTTTTATACAGACGATAAGGAGCCTACACCAATTGGGCAAGTGCAATTCACTGAACATATTTTGATTTTTAAATAGAGCACACAAAAAAGAATTAATTCATGTATTTACTGTGAATTGCAAATTAGTTGGAATCGTTATAATAATATAAGTTGAGTTTTCCATTCTAGCAAACGTTGTTACTATTGATGAATCAATTGCCGTGAAAGATTAAATCGATTGATAAGCTACTCAACAGCTGACTGGGAAAAAAGAGCTTATCAAGCGAATAGTCAGAAATGATTTAGATAAGTTAACAATGCGAACACATGAAATCTATGCCTCTTCAGCAATTTCTATGAAAACGGTCTAAATGTGAAAACTATGTAAATGAAGATTGGCTAACCACAAAAGAGGAGCGCTTGACGTATTATTAAATCTAAAATTGAGTTGCAAATAATAATTAAATGTGCATATTTAAATTCTTTTTACATTGTTGGGCATCCTTGACAAAGCAGCTTTTAGCATATGACCTAAAAATAAGCAAAAGTATGAAAACTAAGCCAAGCGTGCGACTCTCAAAATTCACAAAAAATTGCTAGTTTTCGGCACTCTTTTTGTTGCCCGCCTGCTATAAAAACACACCGAAACGGCGAAGAAACAATGTTACGAGACGGAGCGGAGGTGGGGCAGAGGGGAGGTGCGGTTCCCAAGAGGCATAACACATTGCCGATAAAACTAAGCCAATAATAAAAAGCAATAAAACCAATTCACATTGCAACCCATCGAATTCCGTATACTCTTATCAATGTGGAAAAATATCATTTAAAGCGAACTGTTAAAGTTACAATAAATTTACAGTAGACGCATAAAATTCACACGGTGATAAAAAAAATTTAAATTTAAATTCGATTTAACAGAAATATTAATTAACATTCTTTGCTCTTTTTTACCCCAAGAAATTTAACTATAATAAATTTTGGTTTAAGTTTAACCAACATTCAAAAGGGCCTAACCACTTGGGCAAGTGTATTAAAAAACTTTCGCGATAACCGGCAAAGTTAAGGCAGCAACGAGTTCATGACTTACGGACAGCGGCAAATTATAAACCAATAGAATATATATGTTGAGATAAAAGTGTATATGTGGTTGAGATTTACTGTTGGTGCAACAAGAGCAGTTGTATAATAAAAATAAGGCAATATTATAATATTTATAAAGTAGCACGTTTATACGGAAGCTGGTGTTGATACACCGTATAAAACCAATGAAAATAAATCCCCAACCAATTGCTGTCGTCAATGGGTTAAAAACGTGTCTACTCTTCGCACACAAAGCAACAACTTTATAAATTTAAAATCAATTTCTTGAAACAGAAAAACTTGAATCTTGCAGATTCGTTAACAATTTAGCATTGACGTATATTGAGCCGTTTCCATGGAATTACAATTCTCTCTTTTATGCAAATTGAGCAGCAACTATAACAGACGACAGCTTATTATTTATGAAAACATTGTAAGCCCGTTTGATTGCCGTATTAAGTTAAAAAAAAAACGTTAACTAAATGCAAGTGCATACTTATTAACAATCCCATATATTGTCAACAAATAAGTATGCAAACTAGGTCTCATTGCCGGGAACAACCTACATTGTATCTATAACAACTGAAATTGCTCTAAAAGCGGAGATAAAGTTACCCTGTATCCAGGTATAAGCACACATTGACTGACAGTTTGTCGAATAGACTACTAGGATCACAGATGTCTCAATCTAACTATTAATAACATGAAACATAGTTACATCTCATGTCAGTGCTTACAGGGTATAAAAGGCGTATGTCCAAGTGGAAAATTCTTGATAAGCTCATTCTAAAGCGGAGTTTTCTATTTTTATTATGTCTTTCGGTGAATTTGATAAGGTAATAACCTTAATATATATACTTAAGACATAAAAGATTTTTTGAAAAAACGAATTTAATTAGTATCTTCCTGGAAAGAAACCGCGAAAGCGTCAGTACTTTAAGTAAAACTTAAATAAATAATTTGTGGCACGTTGCGATAAATTGTGTACGAAAATAAATTATGCGATAAGAATGTGACGTATTTGAATATAATTCAAATCTCGTGCTAAAATTGGGACAAATTTTATGACGTCGTTTCTCAGCTTAAGCTGTTTAAAATCGTTGTTATCTTACTGAATACTTTTTAAAGTTTCAAACAGCAAATAATTGGCTTCATTTTCCTCTTTCTTTCACGTAATCTATCTCTTTCCCTCTTGAATCGCGGTAGAGCGACCTTGAAAAGTTGGATTTGCAGCACAGGAAAAGTAGTGCATTATTTAGCCTTGAAGTACATGCCAAAGAAAGTTATTGTTGTTACAGTGAAAACTTGAAAACTAGTTTGACAACTTTTTGTTTCTTTTTCCTACATGCTTGTAAGTCAATTGACGTTGTGACGATCTATGGAAAACCCAAAGAGCAATTTGAATAGCATTCAATTAAAATTGCTGACCGCATCGTGTCGCATACATACATATCTATGTATCTTTGTATATGTATGTGTAAAAGTAGTACAATATTTGTATCTGTGTCTCTAATGTAGGCAGCAAACAAAAACAACAGCTGCATTCACATCAACTGAAAGCAACGAACGAACCGAACGAATGAGCAAACAAAAATTGACTCGAACGCAAAATGTGAATACTGAATTGCATTTTTAGATTATGAATAACGCTAGGCGAAAATGTCTGGGAGGTACTTAGCAGATAAGAAACTACTCTAGCTGTGGGTAAAGCCCACTGACAACCAGGCGAGATTAAAGCGCAATATTATGCAGAGGAAATGCATTCCGACCAGAGAGTGCACTATTGCGCTTAAATCTTTATAGCTATACTAATCACTGATTATGAATTATTTTTAATAACGTGTTTATTTTTCTGACCTATTCATCTTTTAATGGGTAAAGCCAAACAAACTGTTTTCCACCCATTTCGAAACTATGTAATGTAAACAGATCTGTTATAGTATTTTATTTTAATTATAATTTAAAACTTGTACACTAAGGCATAAGATCTTTTTCACTCTCTTTCCTCACTTTTAGGATCTTGATTCACAATAAAAGTTGTAAAAGTACCGCAATTACAGATAGATAAACAAATTGCAAAAAGGCAATTCCATAATAATGCTTAGTATACAAAACGACGCACATCGTACCATTCCAGATGTGGATTTAGCTAAGCAAACAGACAAATAACGGCAGCGATATGGCGTCGACGCCATAGGAAACAGATAAACAAATTTAAAAGATATAACTAGATCTATATACGTATGCATGTATATAAATGTTTATAGTACTCTATATATGCACATACATATATCGAGAGATGTTCCCCACAAGCTCTGTGCAAATATACACAGAGAGATTCTTAGCTTTTTCAGGAAATGAAGAGTAGCTATTAACTGCTAGTTTTTATCAAAAAATATTATGATTGCAGAACATTTAAGGCCCCATATAAATTAACATTTATTGTCAACCAGTTGATCTCTAAAACAAGATTCGTATGTTATGTGCATACAAATGTTTACGAATCGGGTGTTATAACAGACATCGTTAAACGTTTGTAAGTACATCAGAGAGAGAAACACAAATACGTATTCAATGTGTACATATATCTACAAGTATATACACATATGTCTGTGCATTTGCACCGAGTATCTGTTCTTTATTGTTATTCTTGTTGCCCTTTGCTTTTTTTTTGCTGCTTCGACATTTGTATTTTGCTTTCCTGTTTGCCTGTAAATTGCTTTGTATTTCAGTTACCCATTCAAAAATCAGCACTTCTGATTTGTGGTGCATTTTGTAACATAATTGAATCATGAATCACATAACAGAACAATGTTATTAACGACACTGTTAACAAAAGCTCAGACTACATCAAATAATATGATAGATATATAATTCGTTTTTAATTTTGTTTAAGTATGACAATGAAAAACAATCAGTTTAAAATTTGAAGAGTATGTTAAGCTTCGCTGTGGGCCAAGAAATGTGTTCGTTACGTTTTTAATTTTTTATAAGCAATACAAATACAAACTCAAGCACACACTGACGTTCATTCTTTGCCGTTGTTGTTATATTTGTTATTGTGCTTATAAAAGTTTAATAAGCACTTGTGCTTGTGTCAGTGATTGACTGTGTGCTTTTGCTTTTTTGCTGGGCGAAGCCTCCCAATATAAAATGTCAAAACCTCCTTCTTACACCCCCACCATAAAGTGGGTAAAAAGTTAACGTATGTATGTAGATTAAATAATCAATCACTTGGTGTTTTAAAAACTTTGGAAAACCCCATTAAAAATTAAGAACAGTAAATCAAAGTATCGATACTTTTACAAACACACTCATGTAACATATTTAAAATTTGTACGTTTGCTTTTTATCAGGCAGTCAGACCACACATGCACACACACACTCACACATTGGGGATTGTTTCTTCAAGTGTTTTCATTTTCTGCACTGATTGATTATAGTTCACACTTAAGTTTGTATGCGTGCGAGTGTGTGTTAGTAAACAATAAACATATTTACGTTTTAAACTTGATAAGCGCCTCCTTCCAACTCTATTTATACAATATACGTTATTTAGTGTAAATTGCGTTGCAGTTTAGTTACTACGAAAGTGTAATAATCAAATGGAGCAAAAAGGGCGAGAGCGAGCTAGAAAGTGAACGACGACTAAGGTAGGCAACCTTATCGCAGCTTATCTTGTCGAGCTTCGATAGACGTGATTAAAAGCGTCAACTGCCGGCGAAACAGTTGGTCACAAATGTTAGCGACTGCGACGTCATTGACACGACGACGAGAAATGTAATTTGTCCAAAATGGTAAAAGGCAGCCACGGCCAGTGAGAACGTGTGCGCAACACATTGAACGAACCAAGAACAGAGCCAGAAGAACACAGAAGAAGATAAAGTGTTGAGCGGGCAGAATGCGCGACGCAACGACGGAGGCGATGTGGTGCTATCCCTGTCCCTGTTCTTGTTGTTGCTGTTGCTGTTGTTTTTGTTATTGTTATTGTTGCTGTCGGTGTCGCTGCCTCGGCAAGAAAGCAAGAGTAGCAAATGTGCTTGTAAGAAAGATTGAAAGAGATAGATAGATAGATAGATAGGTAGTGGGAGAGAAGGAGAAAGATGGGAGCTAATATATTCGCTGTTGCTCTCACTGTGTTGCTATTGCACTCGAAAATTCTTTTGCTTTTGTTTTTATGATTTTTCCAGGAATTAACAACGAAAGACGATGGCCACAACAACGACCGACTGCAACTGCGACATGCGCAGCCAGCAAGAAAAACAATAAGAAACAGGAGCGCAACAACAACAAAAACAAAAACAACAACAGAAAGTACATTAAAGTCGTCTCTGCCCAAGTGGGAACACATGATTTTGCATGGTCAGGCACACACTGCACACACGTGTGTCAATACATAAATGCATACATATGTGTGTACATATTCCTTTATGTATGCTTGTGTGGGCGAAATTAAATTTCATTTAAAAATCTATAGGATACTCAATTAAACATCTAGAAGAAACCAACGGGAATCTTAAACATCTATAAAAGTCAAAACAATACTACTTGGTTCCCAGAATTTGCCACAACAAATCCCAAACAGAAGCATGGAATAGGGGGGCAAAAAAGTGCAGCGACAGCGTCGTCGCGGCCGACCCGCCCACGCATCGCCCCCTTGCCGGGGGGCCCGATAACATTTGCTTGTTGGTTTTGTGCACAGAGAACGTGCCCGTGTTTTGCTCTTTTTTTCTATATTCTATTTACCTTTAATATACAAACAGCTCAAAAGGTGTAAACACGTATAGAACGTATGTTAATATATTTGTATTGGTTGCGATGGTCGCACACGCATACACATACACAGCACACACACGCGCACACAAGTGCTGAACAGCACACACGAGTTGAGTTGAGAGACCGTTTCGTCTGTTTCTTTGCTTTTAATATTTTGATATGTATTTGCCGTTTTATTTTTAAATCGAACACACACACGCGCCACACAAATACATACACTATCACTGAAATTTTTCTTATTCTCCTATGCTTTCCGTTTCGTGTTGGCTGGTTCGGACAAAACAAAACAATCGAAAATGCGCTTAAACGGATATTTTAATTGCAAAAAGTTTCGAATTTTTAAACTTTTATCAAGCGCTGAGATATTGAACTTTTTAATTTTTGTATTATTTTTGCACTAGCCGCGAAGGCACACCACCAACGCGATTGGACGCACAAACATAAATGTAAAACTGAGCTGTGGGCTCAGAGCACAACTGTTTTACTCAAAATGGCACTGTTAGTCATAATTGCCCAGACTATCGGAATGCCATTAACAGTTGATAGTGCATCAAATGTGGAAAATTTAAATTGAATAATGTCAAATCGAATAGATATATCAATTCCACTCAATATATATTTAGTTTTTTAAGCACTATTTTAATGGCTTGCATGTAAGAATAATTACTGCCAGAGAGCGATATATCATAAATGGTATACATCAACATTTATTTCCGAGGGGGTTTACAAATTTAAGAAACCGCTTGAACGCTATGGGCAGATATCCTTTTTCTTATTGTATGATTGTGGGGTGTGTATGGTGTGTAATTATAAGCAATTAAATTGATTTTTCGCAAATCAAATTGCCGAAAGGCTTAAATAGCCGTGTGGCAACTCTGTTCACCTGTTGTACGCCAGCAACAGCGCCAGCCGCCCGCCCACAAGGGAGCGGCCATGACTACAACAAATCAATAGTCTCCTTAATTTGCATAATTGTTGTTTAATTTCTACCATTTACCATTACCCCACACTCACCTGTAGTTTATTACAGTTTATGCAAGCTTTTTGTAGAATTAAGTACGTACGTAAGTACTCAGGTGTAGCATGTCTTTGCGAACATTAAAAAGGTAAATAAATAACACCGGTGACAAAAAAAAGAAGTTGTCTATAAGTACACGACACTGTGAGGAACAATTTGACAATTATGACTTTCGTTAAAACCAACAATTGTAAAATAAATAAGGAATTTGTTTTTGCGCACTATTTTTGCACTAGTGTTGGGGTTGCTCATGAGTGAGTGAACAAAACAGAGTTGCTCACTGACGTGAGCAAATGAAAATGTTCCTTGATGGCGTTGCCACCGTAACAGGAAATTTCGACTCCGATAACAAAAGGCGCGCGTTTAAATGGTGAAAGCATTAATCGGCAAATTATTTAAAACATTGTAAATTTATTTTGACTAATAAAAAACACATTCATATACAATATATTTAACTTATTTCGCTTCTGAACACAAACAAATTCTCAGCATCTTTTTATGCGATATCCCCACAAGGTGGCGCAATTCCAACATTAGATTTTGACAAATTAAAGAGCTACCAATATTCAATTACACAATAATTTAGTAGTTATAGAGTTTTATACATAAACTAGTATAGTTATTGTCAAAGTAATGCCATTGAGTACAAATAAAGCACTAGAGTTAGCCAACATTATTAGGAGCTTTTACATTTGAAACGTTGGTAGACAATTTTATTGTTGTGTTTTACTTTCAGCTTAGAAAAAACAATAAATCATTTACATTGAATAACAAAAGTAAGCGTTACTCTCCCACAATTAACAACTAAAAATATCATTGTAACAATGCTGATGCCGCATGAGACTGCTGCACTAAATAAATCCTTACTAAATCCGTGCACTCCAAACATTCAACTTAAGAACGAAAGCAGTGCATTTTCTTTTCTTTTTGGTGTGTGTTGGGTGTGTGTGGCCGTGTATGAGTATGTGTGTATTCTGGGGGCCAGTTGCTACTTGTCCACCCGACCACGTTTTAAATGGGACAACTCTCTAAGCCAAGCCTTGATCAGGTCGTATGTGGAGAAGCTAATGCCCACCGCAATTGGGCCCTTGATCCAGTTCATGCTCAGTCCCTTATAGAATCCGTTCTTGATGCCCTCCTCACTGTCAAAATAGGAATTTATAAATTTAATTTAACATCAAGTAAATTACACTCAATTCACTTACCGGTAGATTTTAATTAGGGTCTCCAGTATTGTGGGACAGCGTTCATCTGAAGCAGGGTTAATCCTCATTGTCTGCATTCTTCTACGCACAATATCTAAGGGATAACTTGCAGTTTGACCCGCCGCACCTGCCGCTGCGCCGAATCCCAGCGAGACTAAAGCATTTGGTTTGGTATTTCCAACAATTTCTAAAACAATGCAAAAATCAGTAAGTATTCCATAGAAAATGGATAATAGTAATTAAATTACCTTGGTACTCGCGCTTGAGCGTTTCGTAGGTGAAGAATGAGGTGCCCGCGTAGGGTATAACACCCAATACTGTGGCCCAATAGCCTCGGAAGAGTGTTCTGGGACCCTCCTCAACCCAAATCTTGGCAAATACTTGACGCAACGTGCGATATCCCGTGTATCTATCCGTGACCGCCATGCGAGCTCGCGCCAAATCCAATGGATACGTTAAGGACTGTGACGTAATCCCCGCCAGTGAACCGGCCACAAATCGACGTCCCTTTGTGCTGTAATTATAATAAAAGTAATTATTATTAATTAAAGTAACATTACAATTAAGGGCAAAACGTACTTGGCACCATTCTGATCCACCTGCAGGATGCGTCGCCACTGTTCGTGGGATGTGAACTGAATCGCCGCGTAGGGTACAATCCGAGCCATTGTCGCCGAGTTGCCTCGCCACAGGGCGAGGACTCCCTCCTTGACGTAAGTCTGTCGCAGATAGTTGAGTGACCCCTGAAAGGAAAATTGCACATCCTTGCGTATCTGAAAATTGATTTTCGTCCGATCCAACGGGGCAATTGTTGTTTTGGCCAGTGCACCAGCCGCTGCACCGGATATCAGACTGATGACCACCTCGTCAAGATTGTTGTGCACTGCAAAATAAGTATGAAATGCAATTGAATCATATTGACTGACTTTTAGAAGAACAACATCCATTATTGTTGATAAATACATAAGTATTTTTCAAATTAGTTTGTTAAGTGACAATAAGAGAAATCTGTTTACTATATACGAAAATATATGTATAAGAAAGAATCTGCAGACTTTTCGTTAACCTTGTTGCAGTTCATCTTACTTGTTTGTTTGCATTTACAATTTAAAATACTGCCAAAATTGTTAAATTATTAAAAAAACAACTATTGATTTTGTTAATACTTGAAGAAATCATTTGAGCGTCTGAGTTATTTCAAAACATATGAAAACAATCTTTAAATCTATTTAATCTACAAAAAGTTAGAAACTGATGACAAAAATATTATTGCTGTAGCTACAGTGGGTAATATAGAACTTCTTCTGGACACATTGTGCAGGAATTAAATATGTTGCAGTTATTTATTTTTACAGTCATTATTTTTGTTCTTTAACAATAATTAGAATAATTTAAAACATTTATTTACTCAATTAAATATTCAACCTGGTTATTCATTTTATACTCGCTCATAATTTTGTTAACATTTCTAGCCTACATCAATTTTAAAAATGTTCTTACTTTTTGCGGGATTTGCGCTTTGATTGTGACTGCCATCCGTAGACGCAGTTGTCCTGACCTTGTGGCCATCCTCGTCCTCCGTTGCTGGAGCTGTGTCATCCGTTGCCGCCGCATTGTTGGATGAACTGACGGCAACGGAGCTGGATAATTGACTACCTGAAGTTGTTGTTATGGACATGGCAATGTTGGGCTTCTCTATAAGGCGACTCATGGCAGACTGAAAGCAGATAAATTGATCAAATACTTAAGCATTTTCAATTATAATCCAGACATTCATTATAACAGAGAACTGACAACAATAAATTATCAAAGTAGGTAAAAATATTGCTGCTGATTCGACTGTCCGACTTATCAGCTTGAGGCGTGTCAGACCCAACAATAATAACATACAGATAAGACGAGGTAGGGGAGCATTTCTTAAGGTTTTCTGTCATGTCAAACCGAAAACATCTGCTAGCAAATTTCGCAATTATTTCATAATTGAAAAGAAAATAAATATGTACAGTTTTTCAATTTCGCACGTTTTGGCAGCGAGCCAAGAAAATTCCAATTACGAGTATTTTTCTAGTATAATAATATAATATTATTTCAATAACGTTTGTGTAAATGTTAGTCAAAACTTTAATTCCTTTACTATACGAGATATGAAATTGTACTTTGTTTGGACTGTTCCAGTTCGAAAGCCATTTGCTGATTAAGACTTTGATAATTTGGAATAGGTTATTGGACCATAGGAGGCTCCGTTTAGGCCTTATTAGCACATGCCTTAGCCTCAGTCAACACTATTGTGCAAACAACATAGACAAGCCAAATTATAAACACAACTACATATCCATAAGTGTATATAGACATAAGTATAACATATATACATATATTATCGTACAGAGAAAGAAAACCGGTTGCGGTTCATGAAATACGCAAACAGCGCAATAACAACAAATTATCACCAAAAATTATATATAACAAGCGTGCTTTAAAGTGTATTGATTATAGCAAAGTAATATTGACTTGAGAAATTTTTAATTTTAAAGATTGTTTGCTAGGAAAACAAATATTTTCGCACAAAATGTATTTTTTTGACATAAATAAATTTAAATTTTTGCCAGAGCTCAAATTTTTAAAAAGGTAGGGTAGTTGACAGTCTGGAATGACCTATTGTTATTATGTATCTGAATACTTTGAATGCTACATAATATGTTGATACATTGCGTATACAACACGTGGGCCCGTCTCAATTGGTATTCTATGCGGTTTTTCATTTTATATCTACAAAGCAATATTTTCACCTTGAACAAGTTAAATTTTGGGCGCAGATTAAACTATAAAACTATTTGTAGAGATAAGATAACTGTGTGCCCAGCTGCCTTAGAGAAAAGAAAAGTCTTAGAACAACTGGCATATCATACGGATATTACGTTTCACTTGAAATGAAAATTCAAACCTGTTGTTCCAGGTAAATCAAGTAGTCACATGTTTGAAAATTCAAGAAAAATTACATAGAATTTGGTCAATATTCTTATTGAAATATGTCACAAGTGCAAGTGAACAAGTGCAATACAAATGCAAATCGGATGCGTTCCACTGTCAACTGGATGCTGCCTTGTTTGTGGGCAAGGTGGGCCAGGTGGGCGGGGCGGAGCGGAGCGGGAGGCTCGTTTGCAGCCGGCGAAACGAATGTAAACAAGTTCGTTAAGCGTGTTTGTTATTTTGCATTCTCAGTCAAGGTTGCTGCTTATCCATGAGTATATACACACACACACACACACATACACACACAAACGCATGTTCTATCAACTCGATTAAGTGTGCCATAAATAGATTTTCTCACATTTGTTCTGTCAGTTTAAGTTTATAGCAATAATTCGGATTGAAATGGACTTTGTACCCCTTTAAAATGGCTGAGGTCAATACCCAGAGTATATGTAAATCAATTAAATTCCTTAATATATGCAATTAATTCATGTATTATACATGTGCATATATATAACAATATGGCGTTTTTGTCGTTTTTATTCTTTGTTGTTTACGAATTTCCGCGTCTGTCAAGTCTACGTGACGAAATTCTGATTGGAACTGTCTGCTATACACAAACAACAGAACGAACAGCTGTTGCTGCAATTATTTGTGTTCTCAGTTTGTTGTTGTTGCCTTTGTTTTGAAGTCCAAAAATATAACGCAGCCTCTCCGTTACCCTCTCTTCAAGGTGTTGTTGCTTAAGCAACTGTAACTCAGTTAAAGTGTTTGTACTCTACTTTAAATTTGTTTTTGTCAATTTATGTATTCTATTATATTTCACGTTTTTGGCTCTCTACATACTAAACACATTTACACGCACACACGCATAAATATTATATAATTCGACAAATTTAGACATTGAATTATGCTGCTAAAACCGCGATAACACACCTTTGTTTTTGTTAACACAGATTTATTTGCGTATTCCACAATTGGCACGCAGTGCAAATATAATAACAAATATTGCCGAGTTGCTGCGCACGCACATGCACTCACAATCTGGTGGTGATTATTATATACGCCACACGCATATATTTTTATTTATTTCACAAAACAAAATTGTATTATTTAATACACATTTTATACCGCGCGTCTTTTTCTCTTGGCCTTTTAGTTTCTTCTGGTTGGATAGAGACACACACACCCATGCATCTCTATGCATTAAGAGACAGCTCTTGCAACCATGTGGCAACCTTGGCTCCCGAATCACGGTGGAAACCATCTGGCCACACGGATAACTAAATTTCCATATTTAACTCGTTTTAAAAAAATTATTTTTTTTGGGAGTTAGCTTAATTTGTAAGCTAGAATTTTTAAAAATTACGCACTAATTTTTGCTATATTTTTATCGAATTTATAATTTTTATTTAGAATTAATTATACATATTTTACCCCCGATGGGTGATAAGTACATGATCCCTTTTATCTTATCTAATTTTTTTTTTTCTCTAAACTAATATTATTGCTAAACTAAAAACAAATTCACATTTTAATTGCGCGCGGGCTGCCGTTAGTCCAGAATCAGCGTTGCCAAGACCAAACGGTGGGCAACAAATTAGATCTGGCAGCACGGCTCGTGTTGCAGCCAACTTCACGTAAGACGCACTTTGAGCAAAACGGCAAAAAAGTATCAAAGAATAAAAATATATAAAAATGAATATGTCAAATTTAAATGACTTGCGGTCCTATTCCCGCCACTGGCTGACTGAGTTCATAGAGCAGTACCAGGAGGAGGAGTGCCTGTGGCAGCCAAAGCATCATGACTACAGTAATCATGCGTCCAGAAACAAAGCGTACGACAAACTAGTTGAGAAATTAAAAGAAGTTGAGCCAAATCCAGATCGCGCCATGGTCGTTAGAAAGATCAATTCATTGAGATCGGCATTCCGTCGCGAGTTTCGTAAGTCAAGCAGCAAAAGTGACTACGAGACGCGCCTCTGGTACTACGACAAGCTGCTCTTCATAGCCGACCACAAACCGAAGAGACACTCCAACGAATTGGCCGGCAAGCCAAAGCGTGAGTTGCACATTAATTTTGACGACGAGGACTCGATGGACTTTGAGGAAGAGTCGCACCATACACCACAGTCACAACAGCACATAGAAACAATTGTGCCCGCGTCAAGCGATGAAGTTGAGGAAGTTGCGCCGTCCAACAACGTTGTCGTCAGCAGTCAGGGCGCCACACTCAGCACCATAACCGTGACGCCGGCAGATTGTGTAACCCTGGTCAAAGATGAGTCACATCAGCAGACCCATCATGAAGATGCCTCCGAGGCGCATCAACGGTTGGTGGCACAAGCGACAGCCGCACAGACATCATTAGCTGCTGCTGCAGCTGGCGGACATGCGGTTAAAGTATTAGAGATTACATCGCTTGACTCAAATTCGCAGCGCGAGATACAACAGGTGAGTGTTCCATGCATCTATAAAAAGCGACCCAACTATTCAATCATGCTCCTCGCAGGCCGTCAACTCGCTTGAGCATCACCAGCAACAGCTGCAGCACCTGCACCATCAGGCCAATGGCCATGCCCAGTCTGTGCCGACCATTCAAATTGGACGGGATCATTACCAGCCGCTTTTTGGGAACACTGCAACCACGGCGTACACAACGACAGCTCCCAGCACGACGCATCGCCATGAGGATGAATATGATGCCATTGGGGTTAATGTGGCGAGTAAATTGCGTTCCATTAACCACACACAACGTATTATTGCCGAGAAGCTCATCAGCGATGTACTCTTCAACGCGCAGCTCGACAATCTCACGGTCAATTCCTCATTGACACAATAATTTATTTTGCATATATTTTTAAAATTAATTGTGTAAGATATGAAAACAACAATGAACTTTGTTCGTTTCCATGTCCAAAAAGTTAAGAGTTAATTTTACATAATTGAATGTATTGTCCTCCGTTTATCTGTTTAGCATGTATCATAAAGTTTGAAATTTTTTCATAGATTTAACAACTGCATAACTTTAATGCAATAAATAGTTTTAACTAGCAACTGTACAGAATTTTAAAAATGATCATTTTGTGCTATCTGTTTGATTTTCCACCGCCCGAGCGTCAGCTCCATTTGTTAGTCTATTCCATACGTATTTGGCCAACTGCAATGACGTTCCACAAATTAGCCTCTGTAGGTTCCGTCTTTAATTTATTGTTAACAAAACTTACCGTGATTGGAGGCAAATCAATTTGCTCCTCAACTGTGACAAGCTTTCGATTATCTTGTAATATTTTCCATCCAATGTGTATGCCAATTAGACTGGGTATCATGACAACGGCGACTAGGTTTCGCGATAAAAACGATGGTTTCTGTGGCGCCGGCATTTTTATTATTAACAAATTATGACAGGATCACACAAAACTCTTTTTGTTGTTAAATAATAAATAACATCAGCTTGTCGATAACCTGCAAAGATTTCGATAATTCAGATAAATACTTAAAAAATACCACAAATCAGCGCAAGCAAGTTGGCAGCCCCTTTGCTATCACATTGATTTGGCGCCACGAATTCAAAACATTTTAATTATGTTTTTAGAATTGCTTTCTACTTAATATTTGTAACCAGCAAACTGTTGAAAAATAAATATGCTGTTACTTTTGTTGAGGTAACTTAACTTATATCTTGTGTTTACCGCATGTCTACCAAAAGCTATCAACAAAAATGTATTTAAAATTTAAAATAAAAAATTATGAACTGACATTATTGATCCAACACTTGTTGCAAGAGATCAGTAAGTCTTAGTACTATTTATATATTATCAGTTGTTGTCCACTCAACGCCTACTTTTCCCCAACCTTCTTTGCATCTATTGTTACTCTTTTTCTTCCTCTAACTCACTTGCTCTTCCTCTCTTGATCATTACACATAGAACAGGTATGTAAATAATGAGCAAAGTAAAATACACAACGACTTGACTTTGTGAGCTCAGTTTTGGTGTAGGTGCTAAAGGGGGAGGTCGCATCCAGGGGGTCTTTCTGTGTCTGTCGTGTCTCAGCTGCGATTTGTGAACTTTGCGCACCAACAAAATCAAAGCCGTCAGAAAATAAAAACCAAAAAACGCCTTGACTATGCATGTCAGTTAGTTTGTGTCTGAGTGGAGAGTTAGTTTGGGTAACACTTGCAGCCCATCAACAACGAAATAAGCGGGAGACAAATTGCCAGATTTACTAGTGTCTGTTAACACCCCAAACAAATTCTCCATTGTTTAAAAGTGAGTTAAAAACGCTAATTTAAAGTCGTTTTTAATTGCGCTACTCCTTTCACATTCATTATTATTGTTATTGTTTTGTTAATTTCCATTCTCTTCAACTTTCCTTTTATTTTCATTTTCGCCGCCCTGCAACACGTTTGCCCTTGTGTGTGTGTGTGTGATTGCAACCAGTGACGAGTTTGTTAAAATCGATAATTCGCCTGACGCGCCTACGCCGGGACATTCTCATTTATCGGTAAGTTGCTTCACACTAAAATACTACTTGGTCTTCACAGAATGGCATTATTATTTGCTGCTGAAGAGTTTTTAGCACTTGGCTTTGTGCAGATGGCGTTAATAATTTAAATAAGAATGTTCTGCATAAAGTCAAAGAACGTTATGAGGAGGTTTTCACCTTTTTTTTGAGCCTTTTTATTTTGCTTGGCAATTGCGCGGGTGTTAAAGCGAGACGGCATCAAGCAAGTGGTACTGCTAAGTCACATTTACCGGCTTATTACAAACATATATAGAGGTTGCCACTACGTCAAAGTAGTGATGTTGAAAATTAGAATTACAATTAAGTTTTCCAATTAAGAAAATTAATTTCGGCAAACTTTTTATGTATCGTTATATCCGATTAATCGAAAACTATCCTTTTTTTTGTCGATATTATCATTTTGATTTTGGGAATTACATCACTTACTAAAAGCTATTAAGTTTTTAAAGACTTAAAAAAATTATTAGTTTAAAGCCAAGTCCGAATAAATTTTTTAGTTTAAGGATCAGCTTAGCTTTACATTAAGCTTGTAGTAAGTCAACTGATCTTTTGAACTTTTCTTTGTTTAATAGACAAAAATGAGATCATTGTTAACTGATCTAGTGCTAATCGTAAAAGCAAAACTGGCTTTGAGAGATTAAAGATTTTTATTACTATACACATATACATAAGAAAATTATAATTATCCGATTTACTGGATAATACCCTGTTCGCGCAGCTCAGCGATTTTATTGGCTTCATAGCCCAAAAGTCTGCCCAGCACCTCGTCCGTGTGCTCGCCCAGCATCGGAGGCGCAGTCCGAGCATCGTTGCGGGCTTCACTGTAGACGACCGGTGGACCCACAACCTTGACGCTCTCGTCCCTTGAATGCGGCAGCTTCTTGACCAGACCAATGGCCTGGATGTGTTCATCCTCGAACACCTCCCGAATGCTGTTCACGGGACCGACGACAAAGGAGGCGCCCTCAAATTGAGTCATCCAATTTTTCGATGTATTTTGCGCCAGTATTTTGGCCAAAAGGTTGACAAGTTCCTCGCGATTCCTTACACGATCCCTGTTGGTCTTGAATTTGTCATTCAGCGGAACTTCCTCAATCTTCAGTCGCTGACAAAGCTCAACAAACTGGGCATCGCTGCCGGCTCCGAGGGTCAAGTAACCATCCACCGTCTTGAAGCTCTGATAGGGCACAATGCTGGAGTGGGCGGTGCCCCATCTCTTGGCTTCGGTGCCGGCATTCAAATAGTTGCTGGCCACGTTAATCAACAGGGAGCAGCAAGTGGACAACAAATCAACGTCGATCTTTTGGCCACGTTGCGTGCGCTGACGTTGCAACAGAGCTGCCAGAATTGCACCATGTGCATAAAGTCCTGTCGCAATGTCTGTGACAGCCACGCCCACTTTACTGGGCGGCCCCTCACGTTCGCCAGTAATGTGCAACAGTCCTCCCATTGATGAGGCTATCACATCATAGCCCGGTCTTTTGGCATAGGGTCCCACAGAACCGTATCCACTGATTGTGCAGTAAATGAGCCGGGGATTCACTTGACGCACTTGCTCATAGCCCAGTTCGTAGCGATCCAATGTGCCTGGCACATAGTTCTCCACGAGCACATCACACTGCTCGATCAGCTCATGCATGATCTTTCGACCACGTTTCATGTCGATGCAAACACTTTGCTTGTTCCGATTCGAGGACAAGAAATATGTAGCATCTCCGCTGTGCTCCAGAAAGGGAGGTCCCCACTTGCGTGCCTCGTCCCCGAAATGGGGACGCTCCACTTTGATAACCTCCGCACCGAGATCAGCTAGAACCATAGTACAATATGGTCCAGCCACAATGCGGGTCAAATCCAAAATTCGTATGCCCTTCAACGGATGTCGATCATCTACAGCAGCTGTCTCAAGTTTATCACTAGCATTGTTGTTGTTGTTGTTCTTGCTGTTATCGCTGGCAGATGCAAAGCTTCTTAAGCTTTGACGAGCCGCAGCCACTGGAGTGAACCGTAATCGCTGTAACCACATTGAGAACTCTTGCAAGTTTCTAATCAACAATTAATTGCTTTTGTTTTTATTATTATTATGATTGCCTTTTACTGTCACTTTCGTTGTTGTTATTTATTTATTATTCTCTAGATATTTCTTTGTCTATTTTCGACTGCGTACGAACTATGGAAAGTTTTCCAGACCACTGAACTTAGCTAAAGCTTTCTCAGAACAACATTTGAGAGTCGACTCTCAATACGAGTTTTCTCTTTGTTTTGTTTTCTCTTTAGCTACGATATCAGCATATTAATTGTTATCTAAAGCACACTAACTAAGCTCTGTGTATTTACGAGTAACTATATCTCTTACACTAAATTGAAAGCTCTCTTAAATGCAGCTTATATGAAACGGAAAGTTCCTTGATTTCAACTATTCCAACTGAGTTTTTTTTCGTTCGCTCTATTTGCATTCACCTTGGTGTGTGTTTTCCCCCCATATCTTGAGACATCAACTTGTTTCCAAAAACCTGCTCTGGTTTTTCCCCATTAA
Source organism: Drosophila rellima (assembly GCA_035043635.1). Classification (NCBI taxonomy): domain Eukaryota; kingdom Metazoa; phylum Arthropoda; class Insecta; order Diptera; family Drosophilidae; genus Drosophila; species Drosophila rellima. The sequence continues at coordinate 2,857,421 of JAWNMV010000811.1, read as the reverse complement.
CTTACAGAGTTCAAGAAAAGAAACAATACGCAGGAATTCTACACCATTAAGGGGATCTTTTATACACAATGAGTATACCAAGGAATATTTCCTACAAATTGTTATTCGTATTTTTTTGCCTTAATTGCTCTGTTTTTTGCGTAATTTTGAGCTCAGTTTGGTGACCATAATTTGGGCCATTAAGTTCTAGCACTACCCCAAGTACTGCGATGTACTATAAGTATAAGTACATCTATCTAAATTAAACGGACTTAAGTGTCCGAGACTTGTGTCATTAGTCGCTAATGCTTACGCAATTAAAAACTAATTTGAAGGCCATAGAAACGTTAAGCTGATGAGCAATTCGATATACTTAGAAATAAATTTAAAAAATAATATAAACAAAACATTTTGGAAAAGTGCCCAAATACATTTATAATCGGCGTCAAGCATCAGTGCTTTAATAATCTATAGTTTCAGTTTTGTATTTATTATTCAATAATCTATAGTTTCCGTTTTGTATATATGTACATTATATATTTGCGCTATCAGCAGATACTGTCAGATATACAGAGTAGACAACATCATATTTACATTCTGGAATTGTTTGTTTACTGTACTCTGTACTGAGAAGTATAGAGGAAATTATTGTTCTATGTAAAGTTGGAAAATAATGTTAATGAATGCATGCATTTTTTATTGACAATATTGTGCTGTCAATATCAAAATGAACTAATAATATAATAAATATCTTCTTTGATCTTGCATAGTTTTTCAATATATTACTGTCTCTTAAATATTAAATATAAATATATGATCGACAATATTACCTTCAAGTTGGGAAAACACAATTTCTAAGAATATTTGTAAAAGGGTCGTTATGTTTGTGTCGTGTCAATATTAACTTTTCCATTGATACGTTAAATATGAATAGGTTAAAGGCACACTGACGTTGCACTTTATCAAATAAACATCCGATGATATCACAATTGATTTAAGATATCCACTGGCGTCATTGTAATTAGCCACCTTTGATTAATTACCCATGACTTTCGGCACTTACCTATCGCAACGTGTAATGATTAAACTAATTTGCAATGTTGTAATTGCCGCAATTAGCCAACTTAAGGAACAAGAATTGAGTAATAAGCAAATCAGAAGTAAACAAGTCCAAGTTCAAAGGTGGTTGTAATTGCAACTTAGTCGGAAATATAACAAGCATTAGTTGAATTGACGCAGAGCAACTAAAGATACAGATACAGATACAATTAAAGATACAGCCATAATATTATGGCCCTGTTTATAATCCGATTATTGACAATTCCTTAGAACAAATGGGGTTTACAAGTGAACTTTAAAGCCGCGCAGACTCATGTAACGCATGCTCAACTTAAGAGCAGTCGATCTCTCTCTCGCGCTCTCTCAAAGAGAGCTTTCAACTGGCTGAAGCTTTCAGTCGCGTACACTGAGCGGCGCTTTAAATGCCATACGAAGCTTTGACTTGTCAGTTATTTACTAAGCGCACGTCGCACGAAGCGGTTCGGTCTGTTTGTTTTGCTCGTTTGTTCGCTGTTGTCGTCTCGTCTCGTTTCGTTTCGTCTCGCTGTTGATGCAAAGTGCAGCAACAAATGCTGTGATAAGGCCCAGAAAGCGGCGCATATTTAGTGGGTTACAAAATGAAAGCCAGTGAAACGTTACGCATGCGCTTGCAGCGAATTCAAATTCGCCTACAAAAATCTATTCGCCGTGAAAACTAGTTGCGCTGTTAGCAACAACAACAAATTCGCCTAGCGCAAAGATGCAGTCGGTTTCAAGAAAGTATTGCCACTTTAGCTATTAGCCAACTGACCAAAAAAAAAAGGAAAAAGAATAATAATAATAAAAAAAGTATTAAGCCATCGCCAACGCCATCATCGTGTTTCGAGTTCGTGTACTCGAGTGAATTGTGCAAGCGCAAATCGCAGCAGCCGCTGCTGTCGACGCCAACGTCTGCGTCAGCGTCAACGTCGACGTCGCTGTTGGCGCTGCTATTGCAGTCCGTGCTGCAGTCAGGCCAGCTGCATATTGCACAATCCTGTCGCTAGTTGGCCAACCTGTTCGCTTCAACGCTGCCACATCGCGCCGTATTGTATCTGACGGATACAATCTTTTATTTCATACTTTCGCCTTAACGTTAAATCGCCAAAATTGCTGTGCTACTGTGTTCCAGGATCCTGGGGTACATCATGCGTCGCTTCTTGCGGTCGGCCATGATTGTCTTCAGCTGGTTTGTTGTGCCCTACAGCCGCTACACCAACATCAAGGTGATGCGGCGCAAACTGCCGCCCATCCGCAGCCATTTGCTGGAGATACCTGCCGTCGATCTGGCCAAGCTGATTCGCACCAGAAAGGTAAGTGCAACAGCCATAATAAAATAAATATTACAGGCATAGGTTTTTTTTTAATTAAGCCTGGCCAACTTACCACGCCACTCAATTGGTAACTTGCGCAAATAATCGAACGCACCTCAAAATTGGTGCTGGCGAAATCTTGCAAAATCAATGACCAGATATTCAGATACACAGACAGACAGTTGGGCAGGTGGGGAGTACAGCATTCAGTCCACTTAATGCACGCGCCAAGTTAACAACGACAACAAAGGCCACTCGGTGCTGTTGCCACATCTATTAGACACATTGTGGCAAAGTTTAGGCAATCTGACTCGACTCTCTCGATGGCCAAGTCAACGCCCGTTAACGGGTCGTGTCGCAGGTGTCGGCAGTGTTAAACTTTGCCACAACAATTTTACTTCTTCATACACTTTATACCGTCTGACACGAATAAAAACGCCAAAAATTCAATTAGGCAACAGAGTGTGATTAACGGCAGTTGTAACTTTAATACGCTGTACATTAATTCAATTAAAAATTACATATTAAACAATTATGAAATTTCTGAAAGTACTTAGAGACCTAAAGTGATGCAAAGATTTTCAAAACAGTTACAGAAATTTAAATAATGCTGATGTTTTATTATATTTAAATTTTTTTTACCCTTTACTAGTTTTATACTTTCCTCAGATCTTTCGATTACAATATGGTGTCAATTGAAGAGGCTTTCGTCAGCAATGCGTTAACTCGCAACTTACTCATTCAATTTTCAGTTAAAACAAAGCAGTTTATTATGTATTCGACTTTGACGGTTTCAAAATCAGCCTGTCGCATAAGTTGTAGAAATTCCAGTCCGAGTAGTCAGTAATTCGCAAATGGTTAGCCAATCTACGTAGACTCGACCGCCTGGTCGGACCGACCATATCAATAGCATCTGCTGAGCTACCTCAAGTTACACACACACACACACACGATCAGATGACGAATTCCCGACTGCAAGTATTTGTGAAATATTTTTTATACTTGTACTTAATGGCAATCGCCTGGTTATGCTCATAATTGTTGTCTGTTGTGCTCCGCCAGATACATTTAATATCAACATCCATAGCATATAAGGTCGTTACTTGACAGACCTTATCGAGACACCCCCCATTCCCCCATCTGTGCAATGCGTTTATACACTTTTTTAATCGCCGTTGCTTTTTTTAAAGTCTGTTTTGTTTGTTTATATTTTACTGCACGTTCGTCTCTCATGAAACATTTCTGAATTTTGTTTCTTTTTGTTAATTATTATTTTTTAGCTGTTGCTGGCAATCTCATTGTCAGATTGCCTCACTTTGTTTACGCAAATATTTTTGTTAGTACTGAATTGTTTTTAGTTTTAAACTAGTTGCTCGGCTCTTTAAGCCATGCGTGCGTCGTTTTAAAAGACAATTAACAATTGAAAGAAATAGAGCAGATATTTGGCTTAAGTTGAGTGGCAGGAAAAAGCACTGTGATTAATCACATAAAAATCATTCATGCTTATTTAGTCTAGTCGTAGATTCCCATCCGTAGAACTGGAGATAATATTATATGCCCTATCAGCTAATACAATTTGACAGACATCAATCATTAGCAAATATCAATCATAAATCGGATTTATACGTACACAGAGAATTTTTCATATATACTCTTTATATGCGATTTTGCTATAAGCACATTGAGGGTATAGCTAAAGTCGACTTTAACTCATTTTCCTTTTTTTCTGTTTCATCTTATGACTACTTAATGAACTTTGACTTGATATTTCTAGGGTATCATTAAGTTATACACTAGAATAATACTCAGTGAAGAAAGCTGCAATCAATGTTTTGGTAGCCTTATCTTTAGAGACTCTAAGTTCAACTAGTTTACTCAGACATACTAACGAAATACTTTGATTAATGGACTTTGTTCGTTGCATAAATTTGTATTACCTATTTCTAGGTACAGGGTATCAATGTAAACATGTGTTCCATTTAATTATACACGCATTGTATGAATTGGTTTTGCTTTTGGGTCACTGATTTACCCATTGTTCAACTCTTTCGGCTTCGATGTCTGTCTGTCCGTCTGTCTGTGACTCTTGTAGGTTTATGCAGCCTGTGCTTCAGTCTTTACTTTTATCAGTATCTGCTTTATGCACTCTTCCCCCTTTGGAGTCTCCCCCTCGATTCGAGTTTGAGTTGTCTGCCACTTTTGATTTATTATTACAGTGGAAGTCATTGAAAAAGTCAAGTAGCCTTAAATTTAATTATATATGTATGTAAGTAAGTGCTATATGAACGTGTTATTACATCTCTTTGTGTGTGTGTGAATATGCATTTAAACAACAAGAGTTAATGCGGCAATTTCTCAATGTAATTTCAATTTACGGACATTGAAATTTAGTAGGTAACTCAAATATATCATCTCCGTTAACATTTAGCTGACAACAAAGTTATTTAACTCTTCAAGTATTCTGATTCAAAATATTAACAACATTTCATCATTGCGGAAATAACAAAATGTCGCATATAGTTTGATATTTGGGATTATCTACGCAACAAATCTAAAACGTTTTGCAATTTCAAATTCGGAATATAATTTTTTATACCCTGAATATAATGGCTCAAAGGCTTAAAGGGTATTTCGAAGATCTAAGAACCGTATAGAATTATCTGTTCGAATCAAAAAATGTTTATTAAACTCGTATGCACAATTTACTTTTCCTTTTGCGCAAATTTATTTTATAGCTGCATTTATTTGTTTATTTATTCTAATTGCCGCTGAGCTGCAATTACAAATTGCCGCAAACTATTTTTAAAGCTAGCTGTAACTGCAGTGGCCTTAAGCTAATTATTATAAATACATATAAGCTAGTGATAGAAATCCAAACAGCGAATCGAGTCTAATAACAAAATGTAAAAATACACCCGTAAGTTTTGACTTGTAAAGTTGCTAGGTCGAAAATTAGATGAACTTCCAACCTTTATGTCATTGCCGAAACTTATTTGATTTTCAAGCGGAAAGACATTTTCATGGTTGGACCGCTAAATTAATTCTGCTTTCAAATTTTATTTATTATGATGCAAAGGGTGCCCATTGTGTTTTGCACTTTCAAAACTTCAGTGAGTTGTCGATTTTTTATAAAAATCGATTTAATTAACTCGATTGTTGGTAAATAATAATATAATAATTACCTCAGTGTAGTTTTGTCTTAGGGAAATTCCATTTAATTAAATTCCTTGAAATCTTCAAGTAGTTCCTTTTCATACTATTTAACATTTTCACGATTGCTGCTTTAAATAGCTTTTCTTTTATCTACGCCATCGGCAATTGTAAAATACAAAGATTACTCATACGCCATGTCGCACGCTGTGGCGTTGCTTTGGCTTTTCAATCCCCCAGCCAGACAATTGCCAATGCTGCATGAATGTGAGTTTTTATTGATTTTAATTTAACGTAAATTGCTTTTGTATTGTCGCTTGGTTCTCACAAACAATTAAACGACCAGAATGGAAGAATGGCACATTTATTCGATTGGAGACAGAGACAGAGATCGAGACGATAGATATAAAATTGTAGAAAACGCGGAACTAATCGAAGAAATGTTTTTTGTATTTGCAGATTAAAAGCGAAGAAGTCGTCGAGGCCTATATAGAACGATGTCGACAGGTAAACAGATTGTTTAATTGCTAAAATTAGACTAGTTTTCATTAAGGTGGATTGTGAATTTTCCACAGGTAAATCCGCTGATCAATGCCATTGTGCAGGATCGCTTCGAGGAGGCATTGGAGGAGGCCCGCGAGATTGACAATGTCATTGCCATGGGCATCAACAGTGTCGAGTCCATGGAGGAGCTCACTCCACTGCTGGGCATCCCGGTGACGGTCAAGGAGAGCATTGCCGTCAAGGGCCTGACCAATCAGGCGGGCAGGGTCTTCAAGACACCGCAGATTGCCAAATCGGATGCACCTGTTGTGGAGCAGATCAAACGCTGCGGCGGCATCATTTTACTGGTGTCCAACACACCCGAGCTGTGCCTGCTCTGGGAGACCTACAACAATGTGACGGGTCAGACTAAGAATCCCTATGACTTGAAGCGCACCCCGGGCGGATCCTCGGGCGGCGAGGCAGCGCTGCTGGCCAGTGGCGCCTCCCTGCTGGGCCTCACCTCGGATATTGGCGGCTCGTCTCGTTTGCCCGCCATGTTCAGTGGCATTTGGGGCCACAAGCCGACTCCATATGCGGTCTCCTTTCGTGGTCATCATCCGACGAGTGATTTTCCCAAATGGGGTGACTTCTTTACCATTGCACCGATGACCCGCTATGCCAAGGATTTGCCGCTGTTGCTCAAGTGCATGAGTGATCCGACTGGACCGAAGTTGACGCTCGACAAGGAGATTAGCGCACACGGCATACGCTTCTTTTTCATGGACAACGATGGACCGTCGGGCATGATGCGTCCCCTCAGCCGGGATCTGCATGCGGCCATCAATCGGGTGGCCAGCGATTTCAATGCCAAGCGCGTTAATATACGCAAAATGAAGTGGTCACTGGACATCTCCCTGTCGGCCATGTTGACCATGAAGAACATTGAGACGATTTACCACAAGACGGAGGAGGGCGAACAACCGAAGACCGTGTGCAAGGAGACGGTCAAGTATTTCTTTGGCTGCTCCGACAGCATTCTGCCATCGGTGATCTTTGGACATCTGCAGAACTTCATGAAGATTATACCCAATTCGAGGCACAAGCATTTGGCGAGCATCATTGAGGCGCTCAAGACTGAATTCAAAGAGCTGCTGGGCACAGACGGCGTCTTCCTCTATCCAACATTCCCGAATACTGCCCATCAGCATTATCAGATTTATCACAAGTTGCTGGAGCCGATGTACATGGCCATATTCAACACTCTTGGCCTGCCCGTAACCAATTGTATGATTGGCCTCGATCGTCGCAATCTGCCCATGGGCATACAAGTGGTCGCCAATCCTGGCCAAGATCATCTCTGTCTGGCCGTCGCCCGTGAGATGGAGCGTCGCTATGGCGGCTGGGTGCGTCCCCCCTCGGAAGATAGTCACACCTACGCCCAATCCAGTGGCAAACGAGGCTAAATCATCATTAGTCGTTATTTGCGTGATTCTTTTTCATTTAGCGAAATTGTTTCGTCTTGCATCCACATACATAAACACACACACACACATACTTGACACTGCCAAATGAAGTAACTACCATAAAGTTAACTATGCAAAATATTGTAGTAATACAGCAACAATTTTAGTGTTGTTTTTCCACTTCAAAGATGGGTTACTTCATGCGGCCCTATTTTAATTTTTAGTTTAACTTTTTTTATTTCATTCACAAACATAACAAAATCCACATCACATTTTATGTATTGTACGATAGTTCAAGTTGAGCAATCATTTTCCATTTTCACGAGTATTAAATTATTTTCTTTTCATTTGTCCAAAATTATACAAAATATTGTATGTAAATATTTTTTGTAGATCTTTTAAGTCTTAGGTTTTAGTGCCGGCTAGCCAATAAATTTTAATATATACATATTTGTATATTTTGTTTTTAGCAATTATTGTATTTTGAGCAATTCGAGGACTTTATTCAATAGTTGTTAAATATTAATATATATATTTTTGCAACGAACCAAAATTGTTAAATAAAAAATATTTTAATACCAAAAACTGCAATGTTCAATTTCTGACAGAACTTTTATTGCGCAAGCAGCTAACACAACACGTTGGCCTCCAGTTTAGGCCAGGCTATTGAAGAAGAGTGTTCAAGCAGTAGGTGGAAGGGACAGGGGGCAGGCGAAACGAAACAAGGCAATGTTATGGGCTAATAATGAATATAATAAGCTGCAACAACAACACACGCCAACAAAGCAGACAATCAAACTGGCTAATAAGCAGCTACCAAAAGCTGCAGTACAAACTGTTCCACTTGGCTGGCACAGAACACTACGAGCTTTGTTTATCTACCTAACTATCTACCTACATGTGTATGTATCTGAGCATGCATATAGATACTTGGGTATCTTCAAGATACATATGTACACGCAAGACGAATCGTTGAATCTTTTTAATCGTGCAACTTCAGTTGCCCAAATGTTGACTGTTGGCTTGTTTATGCTTAAATGTTGTCATTTACAGCCGAAAAACTTTATTCAGTTTTTATTGGCCTGGCTAAGCACATAGAGTTAGAGAGATATGTATTTTGACTGTTTATTTCTGTGTGGCTTTTAGAGTAGCTCAAGGTTTTGCCAATACTCGTATGGCTTTCGCAATCGCTTAGTCGCTGCAAGAACGTGTTATTTAGCCAAAAATCGGAGGTAAGTTTCATTCTAGCTAAAAACTAAAGAATGTGGCGGCCAATCAAGCTGCCAGCTATGACCATGCAATTGTACAGTACAAACAAAATTTTCGGCTATTTCCATTAAATACAGAGCTCAGTTCTTGGCCAGTTTTCAACGGCAGGTAGCAGCAAGGCGCGTTCAAATGAAAATTTGAAGCCATGATTTTCAGCTACCTGTTGACAAAGCAACAACAACATCTGCAAGATCCAACTCTCACTGGCGTACGTTCAATGAGTGAGAGGGAGAGCGCGGTGTGTTTAACACACTCAAAGAGAGTAACAGTAACAAAATGCTGAGCGTAACAAATGCAATGCTCATTGAGCAGCCAAAATATTAAACTGTTATCTATGTCAAAGCAACGAAAAAGAGTGGAAGAGAGTGAGCGTACATTTGCTGACCATTGGAAAGAGCCATCCAGTCGGCAACATTCCAGTCGACAAAAAAATATGGCTGCCCTCACTCTACAGTCAAGCCTATCCCAAAACCGAGCGCATCGTTCATTTGGAAACTGACTTAGGAGGCGAGCGGTTGTGCCTCGTCGCATAATAAAAATATAAATATATATGCTCATATAGAGAGAGCTAATTTAAGACTGTACTAATTGAATTCAATTGTCAATTGATATTCTGCGCATTTGAGGTGACAAATTTATTGCATATTTGTTTACCGTGATCTACGCAGATAGATAAAACCTGTGTCGATAACCGTGTTAAATCAACTAAGAAACAAGTGTGATCTTAACCCCGTAAGACTCAGACACGTGTTGCTCTTTTCAGAGCAAACGTTTATATACTAGATTTGGTCAATGCCACGTGTTGGTTAAACGACCTTTAGATATAATGATTAGATAAGCTTAAGCAATTAAAACACGTTTTTCCGTATTTCCGTTAGCCGTTCTATTCTTCAAGTTAAATATGTATATAAAATTTAATATATTTAAGCAGACAATTCAATAATGTTGATCCCCATTCTAGTTAAATTTCTACATAGTATAGTTTAAGATATTTAAACAGAAAATTCCATAGCTTTGTGCCCCATTTTAGTTTAGTTATTTAAACAGCATTGTTTCAATTCAAGAAATTAAATATAATTTGTATATATTTAATACATAATGCTGTAGCTATTTACATTCTTCGAAGAGAACAACAGAATTCACAGCAATTTCATTCAGCTGCAGTAACTTACTTAAGAATTGAACTTAACAATTACAAATTTGAAATGATGAAAAAAACAGAAAAGATAACTTGTAGTTGTAGAAAATGTTGGCATGCGCTTCAGACTAACTTGTCTTTGAGGGACTGAGACTTGCGGGCCTTTGGCTCTGGGGGATCGATGAGAACGCCGCTGCGCACAACATCAATATGGCCAAGACGTATCATTTTCTCCTCCCAGATCGAAATGGCTTTTCTGTAAGAATACATGTTGAGTAAGATTCTATTTATAGAGTGGAAATCTATTTACGTACTTGTAGTGATCGAGCTCCTTGCGGGATTCCTGCAAGTAGACAGCCTTCTCTTCATCGGAGAGGCGTGTCCACTTGGCAGTCGCCTTTTGATGCCATTCACGGTATGTTTGCTGTGATGTTTGTGGGGTATTCAGACGCTCGCTGGCAATAAAACGTAGGAAGGCAGAGGCCGGTTTCTTGGGGCGTCCAAGTTCTTTGACACGCTTGCGCAACTGTTTGCGCTCTCTGGCATCGCTGATGTCCTGCTTCATCTGTTTGATTTCGGCACGCTGCTCGTCTGTTAGCTTGGATTCGTATTTGGTGCGCACTTCCATGTACGCTTCCTGGTCCTTTTTGTACTCTGCCTGTAGGCGCTCCTTCAGCTTGGGATCGACATCGACCCATCGCTTTGACAGCTCTTGCACAATCTCAATTGTGCTTTTCTTTGGATCGTTGGCGAGCAGCTTGGGGCGCATTTCCTTCATGAAACGAAAGTAAGGCGTAAGCGGCTTCTTGGGTCGTGGCGGGAGTCCAACCTGCTCCTCCGGCGTCTTTGATTGATGCACCGAACTGTTGCTAATGCTTGCAGCGGCCAGTGGTCTGTTTGTGTTTGACATGGACATGGGCGTAGGTGTAAAATTGTTGTTGATTTGATTTGTATGTGCAGTGTCTGGATTTTTGGCTACAACTTGCCTGACTTTGCTGATTAGCGACCCGATGAGGGAGCCCCGCGAGAGCAGCGTCGTTGTGTAGATCATTTTCAGGTTGTCTTAGCTATTCAGATAATCAACGTTTTTACTTTTAGTAATTCTTGTAGCGATTGCGCAAATAACTTGTTGAATTTATAAAAGTAATAGGATTTACGTAAAAACAATGCGGCGTTTTGTTAAAGTTGCCCACACACGTCAAGCTTGATCGATGAGCATGCTCGGCTCGTTGACATTTCTTAAAGGTGTCCACACACGACAAGTTTGTTCGATGAGCATGTTCGGCTTGTTGACATCAGAAATGTCAGGAATCAAGAATGAACAGAGTTTTAATTGAAATAATCAGATTTACTTGCTGAAATAACTTACATATTATCCGCATGCTCTTTGAACAAGCTTGTCGCGTGTTGGCACGTTAAGTCAAAAAATATTAAAGCGAATCGAGCATGCTCATCGAACATGTTTGTCGTGTGTGGCGGTCGGACGATAGGCTAAAGGCTGCATAGATGCCGCCAGTCGAACATCAACCCTGCTTCCTGGTCGTATAGATGGCGCTGTCTGCACAGCAACTCAGTGTGCGAACGAGATAACCATTAAAGTATGAGCAGTTCGACTATAGGAAGGCGCATTTTTTGAAATCATATTAATTTATAATAGACTTCAATGAAGATAATTGAATCGTTCATTCAAAGTAAATTGATTAAATATCTTGATAACTATTTCTTTTGGCGTGAATATAGTGGTTGTTAACACTTAGCTATTATGCATAAACTGCAACATCTTAAACATACAAATTGTTATCCTGATTTAATAGTTTAATAGCTAAAACCGGATATCGAACTCATATCTTTGGATTATTTGCCAAGTTAAGTGCAGTTGTTGTACAGGCTGTTTTGCAATTGTGGTTGGCTGACAATTTGTCGCTGGCAATTGTTGCTCACTTTCGTTATTATTATTTGTCGCTCGCTTTTGGCCAATTCACTTATTGGCTTACTCCACATAGCGTTGACGTTGTCTCGCCAAATTTTCCTGTTAAATGTATTCAACAAATTTAATGTCATTTTGACAAGCATTTTCCCACCCAACCTGAATCCATTTATATATAGGAATGTAAATAGTTATGCATGTTATATACATAGTTTTCTTGACTTCCGTCAAGTGGGCTGTGCAAAGTTGACTCAGCCAGCTCCCAGTTGTATGTAAGCAAGTAAGTAAGTAAGTATTATGCAACGCTTTACCAATTGCTGTTTTACTTCTTCTGGTCGTCGATTTTTACTTCGTAGCTTTGCCCTCGTAGTCAACACGTTGCTCATACGCCCCGTGTGCAAGGCGCGACTGAAACTCAACGGCAAAGGCAAACGGCGACTGTGTGGTCATTGTGCAAGCGCATGACACAAATTCTTTGGCGCCGTTGGCAAATGCTGCAATTTTGGTTTGTTTTTAGTTGTTTAGTTGATTTTGGTTGCATAGTTGTTTTCGCGCGAAAACCAACACAGTAATAACTAGTTTTTTTTCGTTGAGTTTCGATTTACACAGGCAATTATCAAATGCGTCGCCTGCATTAATATTGTACTCATAAAGTCGGATTTTTATTTTGATTTTTATTATTTCTTTAATTTTTTGATACCATTTCCTTAGTGAATGTGGACGTGGTTTGGATCTGACGTCTGACTTCAGTCAGCTGCATGACAATGACATAGCCAACTAACTGTTTGGCCGAGCAGCCGGCAACTTTTGTTAGCTCATATCAAATAGTCTCAAGCAAAAAGCAACAGCAACAACAATAGCAACGATACCAACAAATATCAAAGCCGAAAATACTCGTAAGCAAAGGAAAGAAATCAAAATTGAACTTTCTTTTTATGCGGCACTTTTAGCTTTGCCTTTTCTTTGGCCAAACATTCGTCGTCGTCGCCGTCTCTGGGTAACATTTGTTAGCCGCTTCATTGATTTTCATTTACACCGCAACTGCTGCTGACGTCGCTGTCAGCGTCGCGACGCTGCCCACTGACCATAATTGTTGCCATTTCACGACGTCAGCAGCGACGGCGACAGCGACGTCGCCGCCCCTTGATGAGGTAACACAAATTCGTCTAAAATTGTGCTCAGTCTTCTAGACGCCGTTTTCGCTGGAAAGTTGGCCACAAAAAATGTTGTTGATGTTGCTGTTGCCGAGCGACCTTTTCACGGCTGCATCATTGATTTGCATTTAATGTTTGGTTTTGTTTTGCTTTGCTTGGCGTTTTTGTTTCAGTCATTTGCATACCAATTAAAACCCATTGCAAATGAAATAAATATTCAAAGAAAACTATTTTGTGTGTGTGTGTGTGTGTTACTGCAATTTGCGCAAGACTTTGGCTGCACGCCGCTTTCACCGGCTTCAGTTCAGTTCAATCTCCCGCTCGACTTCTCGATGATGTGTGCACGCAATTAGCATAAATGCAAGACAAATGCATCATTCGACGCTTATATAAGCCATCTGTAACTTGGCCTGCCTGGGTCACATTTTACACGCCATCCGTCAGGCTTGCAATCAATATCATCGAATCGCCGCAGCATGCGATTTTCTAATTTCGCTTCAGATCGCCTCAGCGATTCGATTTGGCCCGGCACGTTGACGGAAATGTGTGAATTAAGCATATGAATATGTTTTCACCAGCACACAAAATTTGTTGTTAAATGAATTAACGTTTAAAGTTCATTGCGGTTCAATTTCACCGCATAAAATAAATAAAAAAAAAAAAAACATAATCAAAATTGGAAAAAATAAAGTCATCATTGGGCCAACGTTTGATAAGCAGCTCAGGAGTTCATTAAGGTTCAGTGTAGTTAAGCATTGATAGCTCGTTGTTGTTGTTTATTACAAATTCGACACTAAGTCTATGTAATTTGTACAAAACACCTCAATTTACGGGCTCGAAGCTATTTAACGGCATCAGGCTTAGGTCTTAATGAGGTAGCATAAAATGCCCATTGTTAGCGGTAGGCACAGTGGGTACAGTGTTGACAGCAGTTATTGTTATTTATATGACATTAATTGGATATTTTTATAAATATTTTGATTAATAGGCTTGCATCTTAATTTAAATGCAAGATGCAGTTTGTTTAGTGATGCTGAGTTCGTTTCTTAAGTCTTTGGAATTAGGCATAGCTCAAGTTCGTTTCTTAAGTCTTTCGCTCTTTGGATCTTCTGATCTTCTTATAGGACAAAAGCAGAGATCCCGATCTTTGACTAGCTTCCCGCAAATGCGTAATTATTTGTGTTGTTTCTGAGCTGCCAATGGTCGAAAACAAGTTCGTTGCCTCTTGAGCTGTTGTTATTGTTGTTGCACTTGCATCTTCATGCAATTTGAAGGCATGTTTTGATCGTTTATTTACTTCAACTATGAGACAACAGCAACAACTACAAAAACCACATTACATGCTTTTATAACAGCTGGCGTGCTCTCCCACTCTCCCACTTTGCCTTCTCTCTTTTTTTTCGGCGTGGTTCTCTCTTTTGTCTCTGCCTTGGCTTTTGGCAGCTCTTGTGTCGATTGCGCGCCTCGCGTGCTTTCAGTTTCGTTTTCAACTTCGGCGCGTCAGGCAGCAATCGCAGCGCCAGTCAAATAAATATAATAAAAATAGGAAAAAAATAAATAAACAATCGTGTAACACTCGCGTTTTATAAGTTAAGTTATAAACCCAATTACGTGATTTGCCTGTGCGCGATTTATCGTTTTGCCGACGCTGCCTTCGCGCTGCCTTCACGCTGCTGAGCATCGCCGTCATTATTGCCATCGTCTCCGTTGCCGTTGTCGTTGTCCGGCGTACACGTTGTTAACAACGCCTCGTGGCTAAGACAGCTGTTAGAGTCGCAGCTGTCAGAAACAGTAGGCCAAAAGCAAACTGAGCAAATATTAATGAATGCAAAGGCAACAGATTCATTCGAATCGAAGATGAAGTTCGTCGCTTAAGTCTTTTGTTTCATCTCTCGGTGCGAGCGCGCGAATCGCTTCACGCGCAAAAATCAACGAAACAAAGTGTAAACAAGATTGAAATAAACGCGATTGTTTACTAGCCAAGCCAGAGGAAAAACCTGTTGTGCAACTATTTCTAGCGATAATATTCGACTCCTCCGCAGTCATTGACTACTGCGCCGGCTCCTTAAAAGTACATCCAGAGTATCAAAAAGAGAGAGAAAGAGGCAAAACACGAGTAGCATCTTTTCATAATGGCGCCCAAGAAAGAGTCAACCTTGAGTCAACAGCAGCAGCAGCAACATCATCATCAGCAGCAGCAACAGCAACAACAACAACAACCTGTCATGGATCTCGAAAGGATAAAACGCCACTTCAGTTGGTCGGATCCGAGTGCCATGTGAGTCACGAATTAATAGTATCTACAAGTTTTTTATCTTAAGTGCAAAAGCTACGACTAAAGCCTCAAAACGGAACTCAGTTTAAGCCAATTTAATTGCCATGCGTACAACAAACATAAAAGCCAAAAAGATCTCAACTGTCTTTGTCTTTTACATACTGCCCTAGTCTTTGGCTGTATTTTGTTTTGTATAGCAAAGCAACAACTATAACAAAAAGTTGTTGACTTTGAACGCGTGCTCGACTCAAAGAACCGTGAGTTTATTTCTTGGCTTGTTAATATTGTAGTTTCCGTTGGAAATCTATTGAGTTATTGCTAATTGCTATTTTCAGCAAGGTATTATATAATACTATTTAGTCTTTTGCATAATCTACACTGATAGACAAATTATTTATAGTTCTGGGACCAAAATCATAATTTCAGAAATTTTGTCCAAAAAATGCCTTGAGAATCAAAAATTAATTGTTTTTTTTTTATTTATTCTTTAAAGACGTCTTAATTTTAAGAACCGGTCTTATTCGTCAGTCCATTTTTGGGTAATTAATATTTTTAGAAAACACATATGCATTTGAATTTTCTAAAAAATTGAAAATATGTGATCTGGGAATGGTTTTAAGATAGTTCCTTAAGATCCGAGGTTCTTATTTATATATTTTTTTAAATTGAAATACTAAGAATAAAGAGATCTTACAAATGACAATCTTAAACCTCCGCTTTTAAATATCTTAAGTTTATCTGAATGACTTTGCAGTATTCATTCAATGGACCAGTTTTTATACTCATCGAAAGATTTTAAATTTGCTTATTGTCTAATAAATAATTGGGTCTCTCGATCGCCAGTGATGATGATTCTTAATATATTTCTAAATCACTTTATGAGTTAGTGTCTCTAGCTGTTAAAGGCGTTCAGAGAATTACGGGATATGTAAAGATTTATGGTTAATTTTATTAAGTCTTTTTGCAGATTAGAAGGCATTTGAATTGACTTACAGTACCTTTAGACTTCAATTTGATGCTTGACCATTCAACGCCTTCTTTTGTTAAGCCATGCTTAGCCTGCATGAAATTGTACTTTCTACTCACATCTAGATTAAACGAGTGTTTTCTTAGCGTAAAACAAAATGAACCAGATGCATCGATGATATCACTGAAATGTTGTGTTTATTTTTTAGCACATTCGATATTGATTATTAAATGAGATGATTGATAAATTAGCGCTCGATATTTGTTCTAATCGATGTGAAATTCCCAAGGCACTTCAAATGCAGTTCAACTGAGTTATGAGACTGTACTTAGCCATGTTAATATTTTTCGACAACTAACTTTGAAGCTTGTCTGCAAATTGTGAACACGTCATGCTTATTAAGCTTCAGGTTTTAATTGCACTTAAGCTAAAAAAGTGACGGTGAAATTTGCAATTATATAAATACATGTTACAACTACGAGGATTTCTGTATGCGACTATATACTAACTATGAACACATACATTCTTATGACTGTGTGTGTTAATCGCCTAACTTAGCGAATTTTGAAACTTGTCTTGAGACACGTTTGATGTTGAAAAGCCTTTAAATAGAACCCAGGGCCATCTTTAGGCTGAATGCTTTGGCTTTTTGGGCTTGGCAACGCCTGGTTGAGTTTTAGTATTGGGCGTTTTAATTTAACTAATTGCAAATTTCAATAATTTCACTGGCGACGCGCTAATCGCAATAAATAACAACAAATAATGACTTTTCATATATAAGTACAAAATAACCAACATTATTATTATCATCATCATTATCGTGAACCACCGAACACGCCGCATTATAAAACATCCGGCCAGACACTCAATGTGTGAAAAACACTTGGCCATGATTCAATACAATTGCACCGAATGCTAAGCATGGCCAACAGGCATTTGGTATGAAGACTCAACTAGTATGCGAATCTCTCGTCTTTATGCAAATATGCGTATCTATTTTGGCATTAATTTATGCGAACTTGCTATAGTTTTGTTTACGGATGACATAATAGATTCACGTTTGATCGATCTCAAGCTTACATCGATTTCGATGGACTGTAGGTCGGGGCCGCTTTATACATATTTAACGGTCTATTATACGATTGCTAACATCTGACCGCATCATTTCCGCATAAACCAGTTCAACTATTTGACTGAACTGCATTGGGAAATCATTTTGGATTTGTCCGATAAGTGTGACTCCATTTTCGTGCGTCTGCCAACACGTTGAGAGCACTGTGTTTCTGGCGTGTTCGTAATTAGTTCACTTGCTCACATGTTCAGTTGTTGTTTGGTTGTTTTGTTGTTGATGCTTTGCATGCTGAGCACGCCCCCACAGACACAAAGGGTGCCTCTGTTGTTGCACCCGCTTCAAGGTCGATTCTAATTGCCCTACAATTAAAAAACAAAAGCTAATTTATAGGGTATGTTTAAAGGCAGTTAAAGTAATACAACAAAATTAATCAAGGCATAAAATAAATGATTTAAAAATTAATAAAACTTTTAGGTTTTTTTTCATTGCAATAAATGGTTAATAAATTAGGCCATATAATTGTTTGCAAACCTTTAAAAGTTTTGCAGCTACATAACGCTTGAAAGCTACAAGTGAGTTTCATAGCAGCGAGCTTGCAAGCGACTGTGGCTTAACGAAGCTTCGACTGTGCTTACAAAACAATGCGCCAGATGGCGTATTTGTACGATTGAGTACAACTCAACTGGGCTTAAAGCTGTGCAAAGCTTTGCATTTAACTTGGCTAAAAAAAATTAAAAAATGGCACACATAATGGAAAAAGCACAGCTTGTATATATGTATTTATATGTACTCGTATTCATATGGAATTGCTAATGCCACTCGACTCTAATGGGATCCAAAGATCATAGTCGCCAAGTGATATTAAAGAAAATTACATTAATCTAGCCGTAATAACAACAACTACAACAACTACAAGTAGTTATAACAAGAACATTGAATACAGTCATTGCGCCTATGAAACGATTTAGAACAAAAATTGTAACTTGACAAAATATTAAAATGCTCGCTCAAAGTTTCTCAGCAGCTTTTCTACTTTTTTTTGTTAACCCGTAGACCATTAGCGCGGTTATAGCCATAGAAATTAAGAGGAAATGAAATGAGCTTAACTAAGTGGTCGAGTCATAAGTCAGATCAATGCTTGATTTATTCTGTTCAACCTTTGTAATCAACTGAGAATCAGTTGAAATGAACTCAATCACGTAATATTCAAAAGAACTTCTGATATCGTTCTTCAGAAAGTCAGACACATAAATTATTACTGCTCCGTCTGCATACAAAGGATGTCAGATGTTTGGGCCAGGTTTACGAGGGCGAAGCTTACACAGTCATGACCAGGAAAGTGCTGATTCTGACAGTGCATAAATGTATTGTATTATTACACAAAGGCAATTAATCACGTAAAAGGAACAATGAATTGAGTGAATAATAATTACAGGGTATTTCACAGATTTCATTGTAATTTTTGTGGTTCAACTAACGGTATTTTACAGATTAAGATAAAGTGTAAGGCACATTAAAGCTCAATCGATATTAAAAATTTTTTGCTCTACAGTCGGGAGTACTGGTTTTGTATTTTATAAATGTTTATTATTTAATTATTGTTAAGCAATAGTTTTCTTCTGTTTCTATTTTGTACTCAGACGAATTCATATTATCAATTTTCCATTGTATACTCGCCCAATGACGTCATTCTCAGCTCTGCATGGTGTTTCTTTTATTCACAATCGATTTTAGCCAATTTGTTTTTAAGCACTTTCACTAACTGCAAGAAGCCCGTGCATTGTCTTTTGACTGAAACCCGCAATTTTTGCGTCTATTTGCGTTTATTTGCTTGCAGCATTAGCAGCAATTTGCCTGGCCCGCTAATTGGCTTAAATGTCTGTCTGCTCAAAAATGTTGGCTTAAATAAGCCGCTTGCACAAGGCGCTCAATCAACGGTTTTTGGCAACGCCAAAAAAATCTCAAATGTACTCAAGTGCTGTGCATTGTGTGCCAAAGTTTTCCCCCTCTCTTACTCGAATATAATTACAGAGCCAATGTCCGAGAGTCGGAGTTTCGAGCGCAGTGGTCTGACTACGCACCACTAGCTCTTTGGTGGTGCGACTGAACAGTGGTTGCTACGAGTCTGCGTACGAGTATCTTTTGGCCATTTGCCAGTCGAATTTTACAGAAGACCTTGACACATTTGGCCCGCTTGTGTGTGTCTGTGCTTATAACCAAATGCTTTTTTTTTTTTGTCTTTTTGGCCCAGTCTCGACAGGTTGAACTAGTGACCAAGCGACGAGCAACATCAAAAAGGCCAACAACGATTCAAATGGACCACAGAAAAAACCAAAACAAAATCCACAAAAATTATTGCAATTTCCTTAGTGTGAGTTGAGAGAGATAGAGAGAAAGAGAGAGAGACAGAGACGAACTAAAATTGTAATAAATTAAGCAGCTTGCGATTGCTGCTCTTTTGGCGATTAAAGCGCTGCAGCAGAAACTTTGAGAATTGCATAATAAGTTTTTGGCAGGCAACAACAAACAGTTGCCACAACGAGTTCAATCGGACCACTCAGAGCGCTCTCGTGCTGGCGATGTGTGTTTTGAAATCCAGTCGTGATTACACGCGCAATTCTCTTCGATTATTATGTATTATGCATGGCATTTAGTCGTTTCTTGCATAAAAATAATTCCTTCAGCCGCTCAACGCACACTTGAATTTTGCTCTCGTGTTAGCGATGGGAGTTCGAAAAGATCAAAAGTCGTGTTAACACGAGCAATTCTTTAGGTATGAATCATTTAGTCGTAATATTCTGCATGACATGCAAGTCTTAATAAACACTTAGTTATTATATGAAAGTTTCATTATTTATTAGTGACATAACTATCAGTCTGCTTGAGTATATATTTAAGATTTAGGGATGAACTTTTGTTTACATTAAAAATATGTTCAATATTTTCTCAAAAATTCGTAACTTCTTCTGCAGTAGTCGATTTCAAGCAAATGACAATCTTGCTTTAACTTCCAGCTTCATGTTGGCCTGGTGGCAAGTGCAATAAACAGCAACGCGAACGCAGAAAAGGCATAAAATAAAATAAGAAATAGGTGATTAGGACACAGCGGCGAGAAACAAGTTTGAAGCGAAAGGGAAAACTTATCGCAAATGAAATTGCGTTAAGCGAAAAGCGTAAAAGAGTTTTATGAGCCTGAATTTAGATTGAAATTGCGGCTTAAATGCAATTAATATGACGCTGCCGCTGCCGCTGCTGCTGTTGCACAGTTGTTGCTCTGGAGGTTGCACATACAGATTGTGGCAACCAAGAGCTTCGCAGCTTCAGCGGCTTCCTCTACCTGATGCGGCGACGACCTTGTGCTCGTTTTTACAGCAATCGCCGTGAAACCGAAATAAAAATTGTTTACATGAATGAATGGGCATGGAGTTTACCCGTCTGCCTGTCTCTCTTTCTTCCTCTGCTTGACGCTCTGACAACTTGACGCTCTGTCCGTCAGTCCGACAATAAATGCGATGAAGTAAACAATACAAAAAGTTGATTTCAAATTGTGGCACATCGTAAAGCCAAATGCTGAAACAACTGTTGTAGCCTGCGACGTGTTGTGTTGTGTTTGTCTTGTTACAATTGATGCCATGGGCAATAACCAAAAAAATTGTCAACCAATTTCTTTTAACGGTTTTGTCATTTACTACAATATAAACATTGTTGTTCTTGTTGCTTTGTATCTACTGCCTGTTGCACTGACCAACTTGGAAGTCAATAAACTTGTTCAAGGCACAACCGTCTCATGGCATGACTTGTCAGAAAAGCTTAAGAGCCAAATTCAGACAGACAAACAGACAGAGAGCAACAGAAAAAGATACATTCATATATAGATAGACACTGAGACGGAGAAGTAGAGTTAGAAAATTGCAAGCTTTACTTATGTGGTTATTCGCTGGAAATTGCTTAGGCGAATGAACAGTCGAAAAAATACAAACAAATTGCGTTGGCCGTTTTGTTTTTTTGTAGGTATATATATAGATATATGCTGAAGCTGGCAACGTCAAAGATGAAAGTTCATTAAAAAGTTAAACTTTTATTTACTTCTATTTTGTATTTAATCTAAAGGAACGATGTTGTTTTATATGAAAGCTTTACACAATATTAACTTTAAACTTTATAAAACTTGTGTTCTATTAAGGGGAGATTAAAAAATTAACTACCTCTGGGAAGAATGTATATGTGCATAAATATTTTTAATGATATTTCATGGTTTATTTTTTTAATACATTTATTTTTTAAATATCTAAGGACACACATTTATTTCTTTCATTTATTATGTTGTAAGAGTATTTAATCGTCTGGTCACTGAAGTTAATTCAAAATTTGAATTTTTTGTGTGGGTGTGTCGTTTTAATTTAAATTAAAGCAATGGTTACGAAAGCACGAGAGTCAACTCCATGTACGAGAGTCTAAAATATCGTTCCCATCTTCTGGCTGAAGGTTTTTTACAGCAGTTTGAAGACTAGAGAGCGCAGCAGCATTTGAGATTATTATGACAGTTTGAACTGCACAAATTAAATCAGCATGAGCTGGCAGTTTCAGCCCATTTCATACGCTTGACTTTAGGCCAATGCAAATTAGCTTTAGACTAAGTTGATGCTCAGTCAGAGTCAGAGTCAGAGATAGAGTCAAAGTCGGAGTATGGAAATCGGAGTAGGCAGCTGTGATTCATGAATCTTGTATTACAAAATAAACCCAGCAATGATGGAGTGCTGGCAGGCCAGGTTGGAAATCACTTTGCAGGGCTCATTAGCACGCTGACAGTTTCAAAACGATGTCAAGTGCGTCGTCAACGACGACAGTGATGATGGTGACTGTGACTGAGCCGCAGCTTGTAGTACGCAGTTGGCTTATTTATTGAGCGGGGATATGTTTTGTGAATACCATTTATTTGACAACAATTAACTGAGCAGCGCAACGAGGATGTTTACAGCAAATAAAATGAGTTTTATGCGCCATTAACACAATTCAATTTGATTCGTTTTAACTCTACGTTGCACGCGGCGTATGCGTAATCTCTGAAAGAAGTTACGCCTGCCGAAATATTGATGTATTAAGTCAGATAAAAAATTCAACTGCTCAACTGCACATGACATACGCTTTAAGGCAAATTACTCTTTGTAAAACATGTATAATAAATAATAAACCTGTCCCTGACGTTTGGGCATCGCATTTTTGCACTCACTGTCCCTTGTCCAATTTGTTGTTTAACCGAAAAAAAAAATTCGATTTCAATTTCATGCGCGCATTGTTACAACATTCAATTTGATGGCACATTTGGCCAACAAACACCCACAGCGATGGGCAGTTGGGCATTTTCAATGTCAGCATTGCGCAAATGTCGCCCGGTTGGTTAATATATTTGTGTGCATACTCTTGCCGATGGGTATTTTAATTTAATCAGCTAATGTGTAACACATTGATTTGAATATGAAATATAATTTAGATATCAAATTGATGAAACTTGTCATTTAAAGTTGTTATTATTAAGTTTGTAATTTTTTGAGAGAAATGGCGGATTAAAATATTTATCATTTTAATTTTATTATGGCTTTTTGGAGTGCAAGAGTATCTAAAGTTCGACACATCGCAGATGGTATATCTTTATTGTTATTATTGTAACTTTTGCTGTCTATCTTTTTTTATCGTATCCCAGTTGAAACGCCCTAAGTGACGCCCTCAAACTGTTAATAAATGTGTGGCATTGAAATTGTGCAATACATTGATTCAAATTGATGTTGTTGCTGCTAATTTGCTGTCTTTTGGTTTTCTTTTATTGATTTTGCGGTTTTTCTGCGCGCCTTGTCCATCATTCAATTCTCATCGCGTTCTTTGCCACTTTAATTATTACAATTAAAGCATTATGTCTTGCCTTGACCACATGCAAAACAAACAAACGCAAAGCAAAAACAAAAAAAAAACATTTCATTGACGTGTCTTTGACTGCGATTGTGACTTCTTAATGCGCACGCATATTTGGCATTAAAAGCAAATTAAACAAATTATAACTTATTATTGCTATTACGGATTCGCTTTTAATTTGATTGTGCTCAGTCCATATTTTTTTGGTTTAAAGAAATAACTGATATCTACTCATAGTATGAATTCAAATGCCCTCATTAACCCTGCAGCTGCGTTCGCCTTTCCGGCTAAAAGTGTAGCGTACAGAACTTGGTTGTTATTACAATACGTGATGCAATTTAGAGAGCGAGTGAATGGCTCGAGCGGTTGAGCGGCTTTTCTGTTGCAATTCTCTGCGCTCACAACCAGAAGAAGAGGATGAAGAAGAAGAAGAAGAAGAAGTAGACAAAGCAGAAGTTGTAGAAGAAGAGTCCGTCAGTCGCATTGTTTTATGCACGGCGCGTCAAGCGCTGCTTTCAAGGTCGTCGGCTTACATAAGCGCAGCGTCGGCGTCGGCGTCGGCGTCAACGACAACGTCAGAAAAACCCAACAGCTGCTGCGGCAGCGAGAAGCCCTTTTATCGTACGCACATGCCGACTACTTTGAAGGTGAACGAGCTGACGCCTCGCCAAGGAGCAGCCGCAAGCGAAGCCAACAAACTTTGCCTCGCCAAGCGCAAAGCGCAAAGCGCAAAGCAAAAAGCAAAAAGCGCAAAGCACTCGAAAAGCGCCAGAGACCACGCGCTCATTCCACGACGCCGCCGTAGTTGTCTTTGAGTGAGTGAGCGACTTATTGAGCGCTTTTTGCTCATGCTATTGACGCACAGGTGCTTGAGCTTTCAGTTGTGCTTCCAGCAGCAGCGAGACCGCAAGTCAAATAAGTTTAAGCGCGTCTTTAAGTCGCGCAACATACGCACGTGCAAAAGTGCAGCAGCCTCTCTCACACACACACACAAACACAGAGAGTAACACACTCAATAGCTCTCTCGGTCTCTTGCGCTCAGTGGCTGGCAAAGTGTAAAGTGCAAAGCTAGCAGCGACGCGACGCAGCAGCGCGACAACGCAGCTCAGCTCAGGTCTCAACTTGAGCGACGACTTGAAGTCAGTCTTAGTCGCAGCTTAAAGCGCAACGCACGCGTCTACGAACTCGCTCCCGGCTCTCTACTATAACCAAAACGTCGCGATACATATATTTTGTGACATCAAGAGCGATAACGATAACACAGTGTGTCTCGATAATAATTGAATTGAAGGCGCGTGTGGATATATATTATTCAAGTTTGTGCCTTGAGTCTTTTGTTGTACAAGATCAATCATCTAAGCAAATTGAAAGTGGATTACAAGAACAACAACAACAGCAACAGCAACTACGCACAATAACTTGTGCAAATATTGGCGCACAGTTGACGACATTTAACGACTCTTTCCTACACACACACACACTTAGACCTGCACACAGGAAACATCTTAAGATCGCGCACTGTAAGTGTAAATTTGCTAGTTAAACAGCTTTTAGACTTGGAGTTTGACGAGCTGGCACCTCAAGTGCTACACGTTGCAGGAAATTATTTCGCAAACAGCCAAAAATATAGAAGAATAATGAGAATAATAATAATAAATATACGACAGTAAATATTCTTTGTAAAACAAATGGCCGCCGCTTTGTTGGTTCTTCTCTTTGAGTCGACAATTACTTTGTATGATGTTCGGCTTTGTCATGTCTTCCATCATCGTCCACATCAGCAAAAAGTAAAAATATAATCAACACGGCAAACAAACTCAACATTAGGCATTTGACTCGGCAACGTGACTCTTCCAACGCCCTGCCCCGCCCCCCGTCCTGTAGATTTAGCTACTGTTCACTTCCAATTTGGCAAACGCTTTGCATACAAATGGACAATTTTGCTGCCCAATGTCGTTGTCTCTTCCAAATACGCTGGTAGAATATTCGCAATGAAAACCAACTAAATAATTTGGATGAGATTTGACAATCATAATCAGATCTTACCTGAGCGAGAACGAAGAGAAAAAATCATTCCATTAATTATGTCAATAACTCTTCTCTTTAATCTTTAGTCTACACTTCTCACACTTAGAGGAGAGATAAATATTCCAGAAATATAAATAAACTGATCTTAACTGTTGCCTCTTCTGGAACTTTCATAGATATGTATACTGAATACCCCTCAAAGCAGCCTTGTTCAATTTCTATATATACTCGTATTTAAATCTCTGTTTACTATTTAAAATGAATGCCAATTAAAGCTCAGTTAACACTCAATGTGCGCACTCACATGTGTACTTAGCTCTCGATATAACGATATATGTCTAGATATTATTATCTTAGATAATCGCGCAGTTCCTTGATCAGCTGAAACTTGCAGGTCGATTCTAATTGTTTATAATTAGCAGTTATTCAGAGTGAGACGCTCATAGCAACGACCAAGAGGTCAACAGCAATTTGTGAGCACAGCCGGCATTGTAACCGAAAGATACAGAAACAGTCAGTCAGTTTGTCAGTTTGTCAGTCAGTCTATCTTTCAGCTAGACAATTTCGAGCAAAGTTCAGCTTAAATAGATGTTGTGACTTTGCTCACATTTGCAGTGCACAAGAGCGCACAATACAGTAACAGATACAGATAGAAAGATACAGATACAAAGATACATCTACATTAACAGAAGAGAAATGACGTTAATAATATGCTACTTGTGACTTTTAAAATAAACATTCAACTGCATTCATTGTCGCATTTTGTGCACCCAACGACCTTCTGTCTTGGCCCTGAAAATTTGTTGTCAAGGTTTTCTTTCCACACATACACACACACTCTCTCTCTCTCTCTGCCTCTCTCTTTCTCCCTTCCTCTCTCTTTGACTCTGTCTTTTTGTATGCATTTCCGAACTGTGCAGCACTTAAAGCTTCAACTTGAACTGGTATTTTCGGCTTGGGTTTTTTTTCTGCTGTCTGTTTTCTTCTACTTCTGCGACTCTTCTGTCTTTTGTCTTCTTTTGTGTACTCTGTTTTTCTGTTTTTCTGATTTTAATTTTTATTTATTTTTTTGTGATCTCAATCGTTTAAAAAACACAGCAGAGTTCAAGGAGTTTTTCAATATGAATATACATATGCTTAGTATACAATAATGTTATAGCCATAACTGTATAGATACAATAATTCATTAGTAGCGTTAATCTTCTGAAAAGCGTTTAATTCTAGTTTGTTTTCAATTAAGTGGTAATTAGATTAATTGCTAACTGTTTGCAATGGCTTATAGTTTAGACTGGTTATTGTTATTTCGTCAGACTGATCAGCTAAAGATTGTTTAACGTCATTTCATTTACTGCGAATACGTTAGTTGAAGTGTAGCTGGCCAGTTTGTTGGGCATTTAATGACAGGGTCTAATGGATCAATTAAGTACAATACGCTTTGTCTCTGGCATTAAGGCGCTCAGCTGATCACCAGTAGCACTTAAAGCCTTGTTACTGTTGTGCCCTCTGCTTGGCCTAATGAGCCTGGACGATGACTGGCCAACTCACTTTGTTAATGCCATTGAACTGTCAGCATAACAAAGTACTGGCAAATCAATCAATATACATATAATATAAAAAAGGCAAAGCAAATGCCTGAAAGCCTTTAAAGAGTTGGATGCTTCAACTAAGCAAATGAATTTTTAATTGCACATTCCATGCCACGTGGAGCAGCTGTTAAAGTTCTCGTGGATTTTCTACTTTGTTAGTACTTTGGACTTGCACTGATGTAACGGAATTGAAATTGGACATTCTCTTTCGTATAATATAACTGAAAATGTGTTATTAAATCAAACTATAAGATATAGACTGGCTTCAGCTCAGTTCTGCGTTTGTCAATTGGTAACCAAGTCACAACAGTTTGGATACTCAAATCCAAGTTGAAAGCAAAAGCACATGTTGTGTGGCTGCCAATCCAGTTGGATGGTTCGATTGCCAAATTCTCTGCCATAAAACGATATTATCTAAGGATGGTAATAAATGGCAAGCTCGTTTCTTGTTAGTGCGGGTGAGTCAAGAAACTATCTATGCTTGTAGTGAGGCCACCTAACCAGTTGCCAGTTCAACTAAATACGGCTTAAGTCAACTCTACTCAAGTCAACTGAACTGTGAGCAAATTAAGCTCGGCTTAACTGGTTTGCAATGTTGCCGCAATGGCCAAGTGCCGCTGCCGAAGAAGTTGCAGCAGTTGCACACACAAAACTGTGTCGCACACACTCGCAAATACTCACACACACACACTCACACCTCAAGACGTGCCTGAAATTATGTCATCGGAAAAACAAGCAGCCGATGAAAATGAAATTGAAAACGCCACGGAAAACGAAAGACAACAATAAAAAGCAAAACAAAACAAGCCAACAAGTTAAACAGAGAGCGAAAGTAAAGTCAAATTATTGCCAGCTTTAAATGTTCCGTCTGTCTGTCCGTCTGTCTGTCTGCCAAGACAGTCAGTCAGTCAGTTCTAAAGGCTGTGACTTTAAAGGCACTTTAATGGCTGCCACATGCCATCGTCATTTGCTATTTAAAATTTTTATTATCACGCAACGCGAAACATGAAAAAAACATCAGTACATCGGCATATGAATTATTAAGCAGTTAGGCAGTTAGACGCAAACACAAGTACTCGAAATATTTAGGTAGCGATTTAAGCTCGTAATACCAATTTGGGTTTTCCGGTACGCAGCTGTCTTAAAGTCGTTCAGACATTGCAACGAGACTATCGATTGCTTCATTGAAATCTAAATCTTATTCAAAATTGAAAATTGAATTCAATATGAACATGAAAATTATATAGACATTTAATAGTATTTATTGTGTGTGCATTTGCCATTTCAAATGGCAGCTGCCCCATGAATGGACTGCCAACTGGCCGACATTGCTTAATATTTGCCCATTGCAATTTTATACACTGCAACTCGACATCTTTTTACTCTACTGAGTAGTTTGATATGAAAATATCAATTAGTTATTCATCTTGATAGCTAGTACAGTATTTTTACGTCTAGTTTAGAATATTTCAATAGCGTCTGTAAATGTTACAGAATTTAATAATAAATAATCAATAATTAAATAATAAGAGTCAGATATCAGCTGGTATTTAATTTGTTTAAATTTTCAAATTTATTTATATATTTTTCAGCAGTTTTATTCTAACATTAAAGTTTAGCACATCCTTTGTGTTAAGGAAGTGTATTTAAGCTTCGTCGTACTAGCTATTAATATGTTTGTATAGTTATGTTTTTCTTGTTTTCAAAATGTAGTTTTTCTTAGGAGTTGCAACCCGTTTTGTGAGTGTGTGTTCAGTTATTGCTGAAGTGGTTGTTGTTGTTGTGTGTTGCAGATTCATTGAACCCATTGTGGCTACTTGACGATGTTGTTGTCGTTGGTCATCAGCCACTTATGCAAATGCGTCATGCATCAAAGTGCAGCCAAGCGGCGGCTATTAAAGCCTGATGTAATTCTGCTTTTGACCAAATAATCATATGATTTGATGACGCAGACAAAATCCAAAATTTTCCATTGCAATTGCATGCCGGACCTTGTTACGACAACCGTCAACCGACAATCGACAACAAGTTAGCATGCTAACCCAACAACAACATGATAATAGCCAACTTGTTTACTAAGAACATTCAAGTGTTTATCGCTTTGAAAGCAATGAAAGCCACAATAAAGTGTTGAAGCATCAAAGCAACTGGAGTCATGCCCAAAATATTCGTCAATGTCAAATACGTACATTGCTTTTGTCTCAATAAACTTTGTGATTTTATTGTTGTAGTTGTTGTTATTTTTGTGGTTATTTAAGCGGCTTTTGGACTTCAGTTTGATATGCTACGAAACAGTTTGACAAAATCGTATAAAGTGCGACAGAAACTGTGAACCGTCAATGTAATTGAACGTAGATAGCATGACTTGGCTTAAATGTTAGTGAAATTAACAGAAGCCATGATTGTATAATGATTATGACTGACAGAAATGATAAGGTCGCACTTTGCATGCACTTCTCGCTGTGGTTGAACAAAGCCTTCGAACAATCTTCTGTATTACAAATTCTTGAATAACTGTATAGCATTACTGAGTTAACTGCATTTATTTCCTGCTTTAAAAACATTATATGAGACACGAGTTTTTAACATCTTCATTGCCGAGTTATGCATTATGTGAAGCAAAATTAAAATAGCTTTTGTTGAGCTCGTCAAACTCCAGGTCCAGCGAAATCAAACAACAATTTACACTCGAAACATGATCATTGTTTAAATATTGTTTATATGTACATTTCAGCAATGTGGGCATAAAAAATAACACAATAACAAAAACAAGAAATACCGAAACTCCACTGGATCATTGCAAAATATCGAATGTAACCAGCGGTTACGAGTTACGTTTTCCCCCTGTTCTCTTGTTATTTTGTTCCCCCAATTCCCTCACAAAACGTGGTAAAAGTAAAGGCCGAGTAACTAGCATTTAAATATCTAAACAAAAGATAAATAAAACTAAACATAATCAAAGGCAAACACCCACCAGAGAGCGGACTACAAACAAAACATATAAAAAATGCTGATATCAACGTAAGTAAAAGTACACATCATAACAAAAACAAAAACAAAAACACCAACAACAACAATTGTAAATTGCAATCAAAAACGTAGTCGAAACACAAACAACAACTCAATTTTTGACCCACTGATGTTGACCCACTTGACGCTGTGTTTATAATTTAAAACTCGATTGCCAGCAGCTAAGCTGTTTCCTTCAATCAGTCAATCGCTCCGTCAGTCAGTTAGTCTTCCTGCTGTCTTATTTTTGTATTTTTTTTTGCATTGCTTTTGCAGTTTGTCGCCGCATAAATATTGCATAATCTGCAGCTCTGCTCGTCGCTGTTGGATTTGACTTTTCTTATGTTTCGCCCTTCTCACGGCTTTGACTAAGCCACATTTCATCTCTTACTCTCTCAATCTTTTCCTTCTCTCCCTTTGCCTGTCTTTTGCATATTTTCGCGCTGCGTCAAGCGAAAAACCTGACCGCATTTTTGAGCAGGGCGAACAAGTTTGTAATTGTGTCAAACAGTCGCTCCCAAGCTTTCAAAGGCCCATTGCATAATCTTGGCCATATCAATTTAGCCATTTGTCAGCATCTTCAACTGATTAAAGCGCAATTTATTATTGGATAAATAAACAATGGATAAATTCAAAATAAAACAATTTGTGTACAGCTAGCAGATACCCTTTCAATAACTCCCTTAAGCATACCCCTCTTTTACAGGGTATCGCTTTAACTGCCAAGAAAATTTGCATCTTCCGTCTTCCGTGAGCGTGTTGAATGGGAATTCCAAAAGATTTGTTTTTCTTATTTGTTGCCTTTGTCTTGGAATTCCCCGACGTGCTGAGAGGTGCAAGAACCAATTGTGAATTCCTTGAGGATCGCTTACAACTTAAAATTCCAATCATTTGTCGCATTGTTGCGTGACTACGAACTCGAACTTGCCTCGTTCATCTGAGAGAGAGAAAAAGAGAGACTTGATTATGTGGCGTGCTTTGCATTAACTTGATTACATATGATTAGATAGCTTCAATCGTCAATCATTCTCCAGTTTCAGTTTTTGTTGTTGTAATTCACAATTGCATTTTGTGCTTATGTAAGTTCATTATGAAGCTGATTGTCAAATAAACAAAAATTATTGAATGCATTTCCTGTCTGATGACTCAGCTCCATCTTTGCTTCCATCAATAGAGACTTTTACTTAGAGAAATCTATAATGTAACCGGCGACGAGACTTGGACTTCAGAAAGATTTGTCAAGGGATGAGCTCATAAGTGTCAAGTGGGCGTGGCTCGTGCGGGAAACCTTCTGACAATATTATAATTAGAAACTGTCATAAATATTTGATGTAAGGTTTAAGTTGTAAAACGAAAGCTTTTAACTTATTATGGATTTTATTGATGTTTATTTTCCAACAAATTTAAGTGTTAATATGATACTACTTTATTTTTTGTTAAATCTATAAATCCTATTTGCTTAACTTGGAATATTTCTCATAGATGGCATTAAGCTTAATTAACTTATGGCCAAGTATACTACGTTTTATTAGCCAATCTCCATGACATTTCTCACGCTCATTTAACAAGATGACGCGCAGCTCTGATGCAATTCCCTTTTGACACCTTAAGAGACAGATGGAGAGAAAGATAGTGAGAGACAGACAGAGATGCATGCAGAGGGTACGCCTAAATGGCGCTCTAATAGTTAATTAAATTATCAATAAGCAAGCACAAATAGCAACAACAAACAACAGAAACGCTCAAATTTCCAGCAATAAATGTCAAGCGCACCCAAAAATAACAGAAATGTTAGCCTGTTGTCATTATAAAAAACTACTTGGCCTGACCTTGTCCATTGTTGACTGTGCGCACACACACACACTCACATAGTGCACACAGAAATTTACGCAACTTACGCATACATCAAATATTGCTGGCTCTGACTAACAGACACAAACACACGCGAGCTGGCTAACAATACGCAAATCGAAAGA
Source organism: Drosophila rellima (assembly GCA_035043635.1). Classification (NCBI taxonomy): domain Eukaryota; kingdom Metazoa; phylum Arthropoda; class Insecta; order Diptera; family Drosophilidae; genus Drosophila; species Drosophila rellima. The sequence continues at coordinate 2,825,645 of JAWNMV010000811.1, read as the reverse complement.
CTCAAGCAACGAACTTGAAATACATTTCGTCAACATGCTTATTATTTATTTCTACTGTTGCTAATGCTATTGCTATTGATATGGATATTATTGTTGTTGCTTTAACTGCGTATTGCACCACACGGTATTTCTAACTGCGTTTTATTTACAGAATTCATTTTGGCCAAAAGCCATATCAAATTCCGTCGCAATATGCAAATAATTTCCACTAGGCTCGTCGCATAATCAAAAGCAACTTAGTTTTATCAATTTGGTTTTTGTCTGTCGGTTTGCTTGTTATACACATAAACACACACACAGCAACATACGCACACATTGAGCAATCTGCAGTAAGGTCTCTGCTCGGTGCGGAGATCTCGACTTATAAAATATGCAAACATTTGCCCGCTGATCGCATATTTATTCAATGAGCAGTTCAAACGCAATCGATTAGCAAAAAGCCAAATCGATAAACCTTTTTGTTAAGCTGACGTTGTCGCTGGCAGCGTTCAATCAATGACCTTGAACTAGTTTCCCATCAATTTAGATATATTTATTATTTTTTTTGGTATGACTTGCTTTTTGTTAATGATGTGGAATAAGGCCCAAACGGCGTGGATAAATGTTAAAAAGGTGTAAATTATAGGAAGAGTATGCATGTGTGCGTATACGTAAGTGTAAGTGTGATTGTGATTAATAGTTATTAGTCACTTTCTTCAGCTAATTATCTTAATTTTTTGGCCCACGGTGCAGCTAACCTTGACCCAAATGAGTTCACTTTGATCCACTGTTTGTTATCGTCATTTTTTTTGTTTGTGTTATTGCAATTTTGGGCATGCGCCGACCGCTAAAACTGTTCAATTATTTAGTTGGCAACACATTAACTGCTTGCATTGCAATTGCACAATAAACGCGTCAAATGAAAACGCAAATGAAAAGGCAAAAATTGAATGTGAATGGGTAAAAATACAATTCAAAATGCAAAATGCAAAATGCATTTAGCTATGAGTATAAATACTTGCTTGCATATTGGTATGAGTATTTGTTTAACGGCTGACCAACTTGTCGTTAAAGACAACAACATTGTTTTGCAATCGAGCAGACCAGACCAGACCAGGCCCGACCAGAGCGGCTAAAACCGCTCGAAGGCATTCACTTGCAAGCTGTGGTAGTGTCCAAAAGCGTGTTGGCAAAAATATATAAAAAAACAACAAAAACACGACACACATTGAGTAAGACTCTTCTCTGCCAAGTGTGTATGAGACTGGCCAAGTTTGTATATTGAAAAGAAAAGTGTTGCCAGTTTGCTTTTTTGCCGTTTGGCCACACAAACACATAAATCTTTTGTTTTATGTATTTTTGCAATGTGTCGCTGACATAGTTTTTGTATATACTCGTATATGTGTGCAGAGTGGGGAAGGCGTAATGAATTGACACAACAGGAAGTTATCAATGCTGCATTATTCTAAAACGAATGACTTAGGCAACGAACTCGTTTTATAAATCACTTTAACTCTTGCTACTGTTTGAGTTTCACTCATATCTAATGTTGACATTTCTCATTTACAGCGTCTCCACAGACTCCGTTATGACGGCCACAAACAACGATGGTGGCACACAGCCAAATTCGGTTGCCGTTTGGGGCGCACCGGCTGCGGGGCCGAGAAACACACAGGCGGCAGTCTCAGTGCGACACGCCTTTAAGGCCTATGGCAAGAAGAAGAACGCCAATCAGGTGTTGAACAATTTGAATATGACGGTGCCCAAGGGCACAATGTAAGTACACACAATACATTCATGCATACATCAATACTTGCCATGCTAATTAAGATTTCATCAATATAAAAGTGAAATGTTGACAGGCTTATTTAGCATGCTTATAAAATAGAGACGGGCGAAAGTAATTCACACTCTACACATCATTTGTGTCACAGTTAATGCTAAAAACAGCCACTATATAGAACATATAGTTATCTATCTATATTCATAGGTATTCATTCGTAAATCATTCGTGTACAAAGTCGTCGTCATGCCGCATTCGTTTCAAGTATTTCCTGTATCAAAAGGTCATCTAATCGCTATCAACTTTAATAGCTATAATTAACTATGCATGCACTCAAACTTGTGTATACTACTAGTAGGCTGAGATTATTTGTAGTTCGATCTAAATACTCACATCAAGTTTTGATCGTCTTAGCAATTGAAACAACATTTTTGCATTACAATTTGTTGGCGCTGTAAATAAAACAAGTTGCTTGATGTCGCCTATAATGTCCGCAAATACCTGTTAATAGCCATAGGAGGGTTGTCCAAGCAGTTGCTAATGTATGCACAAATCGATTAGAGAAGTTAAACTTATAAAACACACCAGACTAAGTCAGCCAAGGCCTCGCAGACTTCTTTGTAAATTCAGGTTTTCTCATGAAAGTTGATTAATTAATAATATTTCATTTTCATAATTACATTATAATTAACAGGAAGATTATAAATTCATAAATCGTTTATGCCTCAATTATAATTGATAATTAGCATAGCAGAAAACACACAATTTTTTATTATACATAGAAAAAATAAAATAAATGAATTCTATAAATTTATATGGAGATGAAGTAATAAATATTTTATTAGTTTTGTTATACAATAGATATTTGTATCTATGCCATCTAAATGCCAAATTCTATTATAGTGTCCAAAATATATTTGAGCACTCTCTTTCTCTGTCTCGCTCGCTCCTGGAGATTATTAAACTCAAATCGGAAATGAGTTTTATGATATTTCGCTTTGGCATTGTTATGGCTGTAAGGCTGACATTATGGCCACAAGTGATTGCACAATATGTAATAAAAATGATTAAAAATAAAAAAATATAATAAAATGAATATCCGTTTAGCTGAGTTCTCTCTTGAGAAGTGCACAATCTTGACCCAGAATGGCAGAAAGACTTGTTATAATTGCTGGCTGTAAAACAACAGTTAAACTTGGTCAGTTTCGGTTTTGACCTAGGTCAGGCATCAGTCCAATAACCCGCACGCAAAACTGGCTTCAATTAATGTAAGCTTTATTTTTTATTTTAATTTTTTTTTTTGTGGGTCGTTTGGCTGTGTCAAAGTCGCTGCGATAATTAAAAGCTGAGACACAGACATCGACATTTAATTCGTTAAATGCTGCAGCGTGTTAATTATAATAATAAATCCAATAACAAACCGAAACGTGCGACCTACGTGTTCCAAAATTCAAATATTGTCAAAGGCCGAAAAAAACTTAAAGACCAAACGAAAATAGATGACAAAAAGACAAGCGATAACAACAACAAAAAAAAACATTAATAATAACAATAATAATCATATTGCTTGATGCTGTTGTTGTTGTTTTTGATTGTGGGTCTAGAAAAGAGGTGGAGTCGTGTTGCGGCATTTGATAGCCGACTGCGAAAACATGTCTCAGTTTTCAAGGTGAACATTTCGAAATAATTCAACTTGAACTGCTGAAATTAACATTGACATCGGCGTTGACATGGCACGAATCGTCATTATCATCATATACTTACTAGCTTTAGCACTTATTTCTCGATTTCACTCATTTCATTATTTTTATTTTTTATTTTTCGCTGAATTAGCACATTGCGTTTTACTGGCGTTTAAAACGCGTGCGTTTTCAAGCTCCGTTTGGCCAACATCTAAATGCAAATAACAAATATTATTAACATTTCAAAAATTCTTTTGACCACTTTCTCAGTTATGGCCTGCTGGGTGCTTCCGGCTGTGGCAAGACCACACTGTTGTCCTGCATTGTGGGACGCCGCCGCATGGATTCCGGCGAGATTTTCGTGCTGGGCGGCAAACCTGGCACTCGGGGTTCAGGTGTGCCCGGCAAGCGTGTGGGCTACATGCCCCAAGAGATTGCCCTTTATGGTGAGTTCTCCATACAGGAGACCATGATGTACTTCGGCTGGATCTTTGGCATGGAGACCAAGGAGATTCTGGAGCGCTTGCAATTCCTGCTCAACTTTCTTGATCTGCCTTCGGAGAAGCGTTTGGTCAAGAATCTCAGCGGTGGTCAGCAGCGTCGTGTGAGCTTCGCTGTGGCTCTCATGCACGATCCGGAGCTGCTTATTCTCGATGAGCCAACGGTGGGCGTGGATCCATTGCTGCGCCAGAGCATCTGGAATCATTTGGTGCACATTACAAAGGCCGGTCAGAAGACGGTGATCATCACGACACATTACATTGAGGAAGCTCGCCAGGCTCATACGGTAAGGATTCGACATTAATTTTGGTTTTTTGCTTTAGGAAAATGATTAGCTGAAAAGAAATTTGTAAAATCTAAAAAAAAAATTATTTGCTAAAAATAGAGTTCTTAAATATAAAAAAAAAACTTTTTGAATAAATGATTACATTATTTATGTAAAATTTTAGTACTACACTTGTTTCAAATGCAAAAAAATTTTATTTTTTATAGCTAAATTTACAATAAAGATTTGGGTCTAACTTAATTTGCTTTCAGATTGGCCTGATGCGATCTGGACATTTGCTGGCCGAGGAATCTCCCAGTGTGCTGCTCTCCATGTACAAGTGCATCAGTCTGGAAGAAGTCTTCCTCAAGCTTTCGCGCATTCAAAGCCAAAAGGGCGATGTAACACACGTCAACTTCAGGTGAGTCTCTATGCAATGCACGTGGTTAACCCGAATCTGACACTCAACACAAACTGTAATCATCTAATATTTGAATCTCTCTCGATTTTCATTTGATCTGACACTCGCATGCTCGCAATTTGTGTACCACCAATACCACCAACACCAACACCACCAACAACCAACCACCACCACAATCCACCCCATCTATGTGTATCTCTTTGTGTTGTGTTCTTGTTCATAACGGTAACAGTAACAACATCTCGTTGCATGCCATGGCCTTTGGCAGCAAGATGGATAAACCCAGCTCCAGTCAAGAGGGCGGCGTTGTTGGCCTCAACTTCCACCAGAGCAAGGAGGTGCTCATCAACGACAGCAATGGCTCCATTTACACGGTTAGTTTTGCTTTATTTCTTCATTATTTAAATTTAAAAAAAAAAAAAAATTAAAATTTAAATTACTTTTAATATTCTGAAATCTAAAGTAAAAATTAAAATTTTAAAATAAAAATATTTTATCATGAAGAGACTTGCAAAAAATAAATTTTTTAAATGTCAATTATATTTTATATCATTCAAATAATTTATTTCTAAAATTAAAAAAGAGAAAAGATTAATTTTTAATATTTGTTTAGTTAAAAACTGTAGTTCTCCCTAAATTCTATTGTTGATCAATTAATTTTTTCTCGTGCAGCTTAACCAGGAACCCTACAGTCCGCCTCCATCGAAGCGCCAGAATAACCCCAACGACGAGGAGAGTTGCCAGGATTGCTTTGCCGATCTCTGCAAGGTAACGTCCAAAGGCAAAATACGGGCTCTGCTCACCAAGAATATGCTGCGGATGTGGCGCAACGTGGGCGTCATGCTCTTCATCTTCGCCCTGCCCGTCATGCAGGTGATACTCTTCTGTTTGGCCATTGGTCGTGATCCACAGGGTCTGAATATAGCCATTGTCAACAACGAAATGAACAATACGGTGAGTGTATATACTAATAATTCATGGCAGTAAAACATTTTTCTGAAATTATAACTCTCTCTAATGACACTTTTTTCTAATCTTTGCAGGACACTTGCTTCTGGGAGGATGGTTGTCATTTTGCCAACTTGGGCTGTCGCTATCTGAATCATCTGAATACGAGCGTGGTCAAAACGTATTATACGGACATCGAGGATGCAAAGGCGGCGGTGCGGAGAGGCGATGCCTGGGGAGCTGTCTACATAACGGAGAACTTTACGGACGCCTTCACGGCACGCGCTGCATTGGGACGAGATTCAGATGACGAGACGATTGAACAGTCCGAGGTCAAGGTGTGGCTGGATATGTCCAATCAGCAGATTGGCGTTATGCTCAATCGTGACATACAGTTGGCCTATCGTGACTTTGCCATGGGACTGCTGGGACAATGTGGCAACAATCCCAAGCTCGGCGATGTGCCCATTCAATTCCGCGAGCCCATCTATGGCACCATGAATCCATCCTTTACCGATTTCGTTGCACCTGGCGTGATATTGACGTAAGTGAACACTTTGCATGCGCCATTAAATCCATTTTGTTAATTATTCGTTATTTTTTATAGCATTGTCTTTTTCTTGGCTGTCGCTTTGACGTCATCGGCGCTGATCATCGAACGCACTGAGGTAAAGAATTGCGAGGAGAAATCATTAGCAGTTGCTCAATTCTCAACTCTCTCTCTCTCTATTTTACTCTTCAGGGTTTGCTGGATCGCTCTTGGGTTGCCGGCGTCTCTCCAGGCGAGATTCTATTCTCGCATGTCATCACCCAGTTTGTGGTCATGTGCGGACAGACAGCTTTGGTGCTCATCTTCATGCTGGTCGTGTTTGGCGTGACCAACAACGGAGATCTATTCTGGGTGATTGTGTTGACCCTGTTGCAGGGCATGTGCGGCATGTGCTTTGGTTTCCTCATCTCCTCCGTTTGCGAGCTGGAACGCAATGCCATTCAATTGGCGCTGGGCTCCTTTTACCCAACTCTTCTGCTCTCGGGCGTCATTTGGCCCATTGAGGGTATGCCTGTGGTGCTGAGGTGAGTTTCACGAATCCCTAACTTGAGTATACTTTTCTCTAATTGATTGTTTTTGTCATTCTCCTCAGATACATCTCGCTGTGCCTGCCCTTGACGTTGGCCACATCCTCACTGCGCTCGATTCTGACGCGAGGCTGGGCGATACTCGAGGCGGATGTGTACATTGGATACATAAGCACGTTGTCCTGGATTCTGGGCTTCCTGGTGCTGACGCTGATCGTACTGCGCGCCAAGCGCGGCTAGAGCTCGCCCTTGTTTGGGGGATTTACATTTTAGTGAAACTAATTTTAAATATTTACTTTTAGTTTCCGTTTAGACTAGGACTAGGCCGCTTTTAGTAGTCATCCTCCTATTTCCTCCTTACGAGTAGTAGCTTAAATCCCAGAGATCTTTAGCGAGCTTCGATAATTTGCTTTCACTTTCTCTTTAACTTATTCTATGTTTTCCCTCACGCCTCTCAATCTGTAACTAAAAATGTCATAAATTATTTAAGCACATTTGCGATTTCTCTCTAATATCATTTTTAAATTTGCAAGTTTTTCCTTATTTTGTAAGTTGTGCACATTTTTCGTAATTAGTTTAATTTGTAAGGTTTAGGTACATAAATTGTTGTAAATATTTTATTGCTGCAACGTTATCACAAAGCGAAAAATACAAATGAAATCCAATAACTAGCAACGTTGCGTATCAAATATCATTTGGCAAACCCCTTTTCCGAATTTGATTTCTCTTTTCAAAATGGGCAAAAAGCACACAAACTAATTTTATATATTTTCAATGGACTGTGATTGTACTATGTTTTTTTTTGTTTTAATATTGCACATAAATTCAAGTTGGAACAAACCTGAAGAAAAATGACAAATATCAGAAGACAAAGAAAACAAAAAAAAAGTAAATGGTGGGGTTTGTTATTAACAATAAGTAGCTTAAAACATTTTTGTATGGGTTTAAGTTTTGTAAGTTAAAACGTAATTAAATACAATAATGTTAACTACACTACTTACATAAAAACAAATCACAAAAAAAAACAAAAACAAATTTACATAAATATGTAGAAATGTTATGCGAACATTTCTAAACGAACAAAACGACAAATAAAATATAATTTGTTCTTATTTAAGCAAACAATAATTGTGTATAAATAACAATAAAAATGAATAAAGAGAATTTTCATAAGTATTTTATTTTAAAAGAATATTTTCAAAAATGTGTATATATTTAAATGGGTTTTTTGGGAATTCGAATTGGCGCTCAAGCGGCTGCATTGCAGTTGAGTCGCTAACCAACACTGAAGCCATTTTCTGAGATTGGCAGCACTAAAACGCAGTGCTGCCCAGCGCGCTCATTGAACACATGTTCGCTGCGCTCTCAGCAGCAGCAAGAGGAAGCATAATAACAAAGGAAAAAATACGCAAACTAATTTCTAATAAACACGATTGCAAATAAACAAAATGTGATAATTGTGTAATTTTGAAGAAATAGCCAACACAACAATATGGACAAGTCCAGTGTGTACGAGAAATTCACCGGCCAAGTGGACCAACTGCGTAACACGGAATGCAGGTGAGAATTTGTTTGTTTGTTTGTGTTTGTCATCAGCTTTAACTGGGGCTGCAACAGACCGGCAACAGTTTGTTATTGCGCAAAAGAACAAACGAGTCTGTAAATTGCATTATATAGCTGAATATTTCACTTATTATGTCGATATTGATAAAATGGCGACAGGTAACTAGTGAAAATCACAACACATAGCAGCTGAGTTATGACGTCATCGGAAATAACTTGGCGCTTAGCTGTCCACAGTTGAGTGCGCCCATATGCTGTTCATTTCCCAGGGCTTGAGTTATTTTTATATAATAAGCGTATTAGATTAAGCCCTGAGCTGCAATAGGCTCCGTAATCTTTGCTTGCAACTGATTATAAGAGCTTGCCCCCAAATGTTGCAACCAAAAAGACGAATTCCATCCTTATTCCATGTTCTAATTCCATGCTTATAATTATAAAACTCTATTAAATATTCTTTCTCATTTATTCCCACAGTCAGAAGCAAAAGATTGCCTGCTTCCAGCAGATAGCCGAGTGCGTCATGTCACCTGCTTTGGCAGCTCACATCAATTATGCAGCGCATTGTGGCACTGCCACAAATGTGTTGTTGCTATTCTGCGAGGATTTCGATTCGGTGGTCAGGATGAGCGCCGAGGAAAACCTAAATAAAATCTTTCGTGCCTTGGAAAAGACGCGTGTGAGTCGCATCCTTATGGATTTGTATGGGGAGATCAAGCGGAATGGTAATCAGCGGTAGGTACTCTTATATTTTTTCTTTTTCATAACTCATTTAATTGTTGTAACCTGTAATATTTATGTAGATCGCTACGCATCTGCCTGAATCTGTTCTCCTACTATGCGCCACAAATCAAGGAGAAACACATTAAATGGTATGCTGTGCGACTCCTGCAATGCATGTCCACAATGTCGCAGCGCAAGGAAACACTGCTCCAGGAGACACTTTGTGATTTTGTCAAACATTTTGGACGCTCTGTGCAGCAGGGACTCAACGACAGTGAAACTTGCACATTGTTTGAGGTAAAGCAGCTGACAATATCTGAATATGCAGAGAATACTGCGAATAATTCAACTACCATATACCTGCGTATAATTGCTTAAAGTATTCCAATTTGATAATGTTAGCTTAAGTCAGGGTAATCGTCTAGTGTTAAAATGAGAAGTCTGAAATAGTTTGATCCATTCTCTTTGTCGAAGTTTTACATTATAATGTCAGATAGTTTTTGGCCAATGTAGAATAAGCTGAGAAATAATGAACTAGAAATTTGTCTCCACTTCAAAATGTCAGCTATAATTGAACAAATTGTAATACCATAATATAAAACTGCCCAAGAACACATATCACTAGCATACTAAATATAGTTGACTAATCTGTCTGTCTGCCTATAGCTTAACTTAGTATATATCAAAATTTATAAGCCATTCAATTAGTTTACAACTATCAGTCAAATGGTCAAAGTCATCCGGCGTGACTGTCTGGCCAGACTCTTAATTGGCCAACTGCAGTTAGAAGCTGCAGGGCAACTCATCGACTTATTGACTCAATTCTCAATTTCCTTGATTGCAGACATTCCTTGGCAATATTAACGCGGATTGCGCGGTGAAGCGTCGCTGTTCGGCCCAAAATTGCATCAGTTTGATTGAGCATGCGCGCAATAGAAGTCTGATGGCCAGGCATGGATTGAACAAAGTGATTGGTAAGCCAACAAATGCCGGATATGAAACTTGAACGTGCATGCACTACTTTATCCCGCTTAAATCCTAAATATATATCCAAAATCTAGAAAATACGGGTTACAAAAAAAACCCAAAAAAAGCACGATGCATATCAATTGTTAATGCAGCTGTCGGACTGTGGTATTTATTTGTACGAGTATTTAGAATTGTTTTGCATTGTCAGTTGTTGCTTGTTTTGTAAATTAATCTATGTGCCAAATGTTGTAGTTGTTGCCTCTTTTGTTGTTGTTTACCATTTGACGCATTTACGCGATGCCAACACAAAAATCGCTTTATTTTCATAAATAATGAAATCCGGGTTTAAAAAGCGTGTAACGGCTTTAACGCGCCAAATTCCAAATGCCAAATGCAATGCACACACACACTCTCACAGTAATGTATGTGTGTGTGTGTGAGCGTATATAAAATATTTTTTTAATATTCTAAAAAGCCACAAATCCATTGAAAATACTATGGAAAGAATGTACACCCGGGGAATTGTGGACTTTTGGGACTAGGTGTGGGTGTATTGGTGTTAAGGTCTATACAAACTAACTGTAAATGCAATCACAGTCAGTCATAGCAAAGTTGGGCTTTTATATGGCGTTGGTTTGTCTGTCTATCCGTCTGACTGTCCGCCTGTCCGGTTGGATGGCAGCCACAGCTAAAACTAAAATACCAGTTGATATAAATTATATTTCTATATTGCAGTTGGTTACCTCTACAATACTTCAATGTAAAAATACCCTGTAAAAATAGTAGATATGTCAAACGAGGAGTATAAAGTTGATATCCATTTTGATTCGTTTTAAATTTTTAAAGCCAAGGCTTTAAGTATTGAATAGAAAAAAGAATGCAACAGCTCGCCTATGTTATTCCAATGTAAGGTATCTTCTAGTCGAGCACTTTTATTTATGCAATTTTACCTAATTTTTTTTGTGAATTCGTTTCGATTTTAGACTACGAAACGAGGCAGTTTTTATTTAGCCATTTGCTGGCTGGCAACTGCAGCAATAACTGCACTACAAACAAAAATCATATCAAATGGCAACAACAACAACTACAGCAACAGCAACAACAACTAGTAAATGAAAAATATGTGATGTCTGCATTGTAAAAATTCTTAAAAACAAAACAGACAAACATACAAAAACAAAAAGAAAATAAATAAATAAGAAGAGAAGTGAATCGAAACAAACAAAACTAGAAAGAACTTTTGGAACACAAATCATTTTTTATTGAATTTTCATGAACATTTTATTGGCAAACATTGGGGAAAAGGTAAATGTGCAAAAGTTTAGATACATTGCAATTTTACGAGTGAATTTCAAGTGTATAAAATTGGGGCCAAGCAAAATGTATTTTACAGTTTGAAAACAGTACTCGAAACTTGATTAAATTATACAGACAATTTGGTTTTCCCATTTCTAACTATTTCCATTTGCATTTGCATTTGCATTTGTATTTATATTTGATATTTAAATTGTTCGTACTAAACAATTTTTCAATGCAATATTCAATTTATGAAGAAACTGGTCAAAGGCAAATGCAACTAATGCCATTTTGTGGCAAGGCGATTCTAGCATCATTCAAAGCGTCTTTTCAGTTCTTAGCTGTTTACCTTCAAATCAACTTCTCTGCTGGCCTGTGTGTGTGTGATTGTGTGGTTGTGTGGCTGTGTCAACTTTTAAGCCACTTCTGGGCAAGTGCAACAGCCACAATGCTGCACAGTCTGGCGCCTCTTTTTATGGCTGCCATCATAGTGAAGCACTTGCAACTCCGCCTCCACTTCACATCCAACAAATGCTACGCTGCCTTGTGTCTTGCGCCTCTTCGCATGCCACAACAAACACTCACAAAGTAAGGTCCTTAACGCTATTGCTACTGCTGCTGTTTGTCAGTCTGTCTGTCTGTTTGTCAGTTTGCCTGTTTGTCTGAAGCTGTAAGGCTGGCGAAATGAAATTTATACACTTGGACACTTTCCCGTAATAATTCATGCAAAATTGAATCAGATATTCATTCCTTTGCAGCTTTAAAAGGATAATCAACTTGATAAACAAAAAGTCAACAACAGTAACTTTCAAAATTTATGCAGACAGTTGTTGTCGCGGTGCGGCAACAGTTGTCGCTGCCCCCAACAATAATTCAAAATTATTTGCCATGTCAGCCGGCAACTGGCCAGCTTATCAACTTACCAAGTTATGAAATAACCAACTAACGTAATAACCAATCTTACAGACAATGGCCTCATTTTGTGCATAGACTTTTGATATTAAATGGGTTTAAGCTGTACTCGTACGCTGCTCATTTGCAGGCAGTGTGCCTGCGCCTTATGAATTATACAATGCATTGTCAAAATTGTCGCTTCACAGTAAAATGTGACGTGTGGCTTAAATGAGAGTCAGGTAGACAGTCAGGTGGGCAAAGGAAGCGACTGTCAGTCAATCAAGATGAATATTTGATGCGTCAACTGATTGTAATAATAAAATTGTGTCATGGCAAAACTTTTCGACTGAAAAGACAGAAGCCAGAAGAAAAAAATATGAAATAAAAAGTCTTCTCTCCATTTCATATTAATTTCAAATATTAAACACCTCGCGTTCTATCACACACATTAATTGAGAGTCTTAAACGTGGCTTGGCCTCCGGCAAAAAGTTCTTGCGGCTTATTGAGCAATTAATTGATACACATGAACTCGGGCAACAAGTTTGCGCCAAAGCCAAAGTCAATTCGCAAAAGTTGCTCCTGTAATGCTTGGGATGTGTTTTCAATTTTGCGCTCGCTTTCCCCCAAGGAAAACGGAAAACTAATTGAGTAACAAACTTGCAACATGGCATTTTGTGATTGGTGGCGTATACGTAATAAAAGGACAAATAAGCAACAAACATACAAACCAACAACAACAACAAGAAACATACAGCCTATGTGCGAGTGTTTCAACGCGTATCCTTTTTCTGTCTGTCTGTGTGTGTGTGTGTGTATGAGTGTGTGTGTGGCGCCCCAGAGTCTATAAATATAAGATGAAAACTTTTCAACGAGATAAATTTAATTGGCGGCAATTTGTTGCAAAAGCATACGATAGAAAAAGTTGCGAAGAACACGCCAAGAAATATGAACTGCAATTGGCCAAAGGTATTACCAATATAACTGTTTGCGCGAATATGTGTATGTGTTTGTGTTTGTGTTTGTGAAATTGAAATTGGCAACGCATTGCTCTGCTCAAAGTTTGAAGTGCGTTTTTAATTTGTGGCAACAGCAGCGGCCATAAGTTGAGCGCCAGCACAAAAGGCATTAACTATAAGTTGTCTATAAGATTATATACTATATTGGACTTACCTAACTCTTACCTGGCACTTAACTGTACTTTGTGTTTTTTCTTATTTGCTCCTCACAGAAATGCTGCTAACGGATCAACAAACGAGCTGCGTGCTGGGCGCCTTGGGTTTGTTGCGTCTGCTGTTGCCCCAGCTCATACGGGGCTACTCAACTGATTACCAGGATGATGGCGACTCCTTGGCGGATGCAGGGCAACAACAGCAGCAACAACAACAACAGCAACATCAGCTGCCCGTAACGTCCGAGTGTCGACAAATTATTGAAATTTATGATTATTGTTTGCACCTGCTGAGCACGCAGCAGACAACGAATCACGCCATCATAAATGCCGCACTGGAGGTCATCAATGGCATACTCCAGGCACTGGATGCTACTGCCACAAGTTCAACAATGGCAACGGGACAGCAGCAGCATCGGCATCGGCATCGGGGCGAAAAGAGTCTTGGGCAAAGTTTGCGCCAACTGCTGTGCAATCAACAACTGGAGCACAATGAGTATTTGCGGCGAAGGAAATCATTAAAAAATCAAATATTCCAATTGAAAAATTACGAACTGGGGGCAAGTCAACAACAGCAGCAGCAACAACAGCAGCAGGCGGCGGGTGCAGCGGCAGCATCACGACAAATGCAAATGCAAAAGAATTCAAATGCCAAACTGCAGCAGCAAAACTGTCAACAGCAACAACAACAACAACAAGAACTACAAAGTGGCAGCAACTTGCTGCAAGTCGTGGGAATTAATGCCGTAGCTGATGATGCTGACACTGAGAAAGATGCTGCATCGAGTTCCGTTGCTGATGAAGGTAAAGTAAATAATGCAGATCAAGTCTAGCTGAGCGTGACTTGCGTTTGACTATGTGTGTGTGTGTGTGTTGTTCTATGTGTGTGTGTGTGCAGTCATGTGAAAATATGACATGCACACAGACTGACAAGTCAGACAGACATAGAGACAGTTGGACAGGCCAACCAACAGATAGACCGCACCGAAATCAAGAAGAAAATTGAGCAATGCCACTGTCACGCCCACCCGCCCTTCATCCCTTCACCCGAACCGCCCACACACAATGCGCATATGAAAATTATTAGTGCATGCTTTTAGGCGGCAGCGCATACAAAATGAGGTCACTGCTAAATTTGCATTCGCCCGCCGGCAGAATGCGCCACAGACTCGACTATTTACCAGTGTTGCCAGATCAGCTTTTATCCCGTCAAATTTGATTTTATTCTGATTTTAAATTCAATTGCATTTCAATGGGTTTTTTTTATGTATTTTGATTTTAGTACCGCTCTTCTCACCTTCACAAAAATATATTTTGATTATTTTAGTGTATATAAAAATACGTAAAGTAGAATTGTGTGTCGAAATCTTTCGACGGAACAAATTCAAACATTTATTTTTTAAAGTGAATCTATATTAAAGATTCTAGCATCTTGAATCTATTGAAAATGCAATATGAAATTGAAATAGAAAAGTTCCTCTCAAAGTCGATTGACTAGTGGTGAAATTCTATTTAAAACAAATTTTTCCACACACTCTTCTTGTTTTTTAATAAACAATAACAATTTTTTAACTTTTTTGTTGTTTAGCTTTTTTTTGGCATTCAACCCAATCAATCAGCTTTTTCTGCATATCAAAAGTTGGCAACACTGTTATTTAAACACATTGTAAGTCTAACCTCTCCCTCTTTCTCTTTATCTCCCTTTTTCTCTCTGGCGGCAGGCAAAAAAGCAACGCGACGTCAGATTAGAAACGCAGCACGCAGCATTAGCGAATGTGTTGCAAGCAGCGCATCGGACGATGAAGAGGAACAGCAACAACATCATGTCGAGGATGATGCTGATGATGATATGGAGCTGCTGAGCGTCATTGCGGATGATGAGTACGATGGCTTTACAACGCTGTCGCAACTAAATGAAGCACAACAGACTATCCTACCAGCAGCAGCAACAACAACAACACTTGATAAACTGATTGATGCCGAAAATGTTACGTCATCGCCTAAACCTCAGGCCGTGCAACATCAGAGCTCGTTGCAGAATTTGCTCGCCAGTAGCAGCGATGACAGATCCCAGCATTTGAGTGACATCGACAATGAATCCTTCAACAGCATCGATTTCGATGCGGAAATAACAATTGCTGGCATGAGGGAGCAGCAGACAGCAACAACAACACCGACAACAACAGCGATAACCGCAACAATGGAGTCAACAACATCGGATTCAATGCCAGATGAGACAACAACAATTGGCACATTCTTTAACAATTTGTTGTCCCATTCAAATGCAGGTGAGTTAAGTTTGTTCATGCCATAAAAACTTTACTTTACCTTGCAAATCGATCAATTGAATGGGTATATTGAAAAGGTTAGGTATTTTGTATTTATAGATAAATTTAGTATCAGCAGATCGCTATTGACTTGAGTATTGATCTGGGTAGATCATAAAGAGATCGTTTAGCAGTAGTTACTTATTTTCAAACGGATTGATTGGCTGCCAAAAAGAGTAAGGAAACAAGGACTGAGTTGAATTCTAGTTCAGAAATATGTTTGGAGGAATTTGAAAATGTTATGCCAAAAAAAATATCTAAAACAATTATCGTGAACATTTTAAGAAACAACAGACAAGCTTGTCCCAAAAAGAATGCTATACGAATGTTAATTTAAATGATCATGATTTACCATTAATTAGTAAGTAACGAAATTTAACCTTTCAACTACGCAGTATCTGTTAGTTGAGTCGGATTTTCATTGAATGGCTAGACAAATATTTTATTATTAAACTTCAAAATGCAGCAAGCGGGCGATTGAAAAACTATTTTCATTTGATGTTATTGCGTTTCGCGGTCTACCGTTGGCGCCGGCTTTTTTGTTTTCCATTTCACCACATTTATTTACAATATTTGGGCATGGCAATCAAATTATTTACATAATTGCAGCAGAGAGAGCGAGAGAAAGAGAGAGAGCGAGAAAGAGAGAGAGAGCGAGAGAGAGAGAGAAGGAGAGCCGGAACAGACATGATGCTGGCAACCAATTTTGCATGTTGCCTTTTGCCAATTGCACTTGCAATTTAATGAAGCGTAATTGTTGTTGTTCGCCATGTTGCCTAGTCCCATTGGAGTCAACAACAGTACAAACAACAACAGCTAAATTAAATTAGTCAATGCTTGCACAACTTGCACAAGCAGATATAAATTGAAAGAAAGAGAGGGAGAGAGAGTAAGAGAGATACTTATAGGTCTGTTGGTAGAGTCAAGTTGCATGCATCATTTGTCGCTTCATTGGCTGCGCGTCGCTTGCAACCATTTTGTTGCTTTTGTGTCTCGTCTGTTCACATGACAACAACAATTTGCAACAACAACAATCGGCAACAACAATGACATGGAGAGCAAAGTAAACGGTATTGGAAAATAAAATTTGACGTTTGCCATTTGAAAATTCAATTCATTTTGATTGAGAAAAGCGCAGATCGACGCTGCTCAAATTGCCAAATAGTTCTTGATATTTGAGTGCATTCATTTATTCACTAATGGGCACATCATTCAAACTCGTTGCGTTTGCTGATTTTACATACGCGTAGGAAGCACAATTTTTGCCGTGACCTAAAATAAAAAGGCAGAATATAGAAAAGGACGAGGAGGCTGAAAGTTGTCCTGTCTTCTCTGTTGGGTTAATAAGCACTGAAAATGCTGTGCGCAGAGCCGGAAGCGCTAATTAAGCCTTGTGTGAGATCTGCGTGGGCGTGGAAGAGAAAGAGGGAAAAGGAGAGCATTAGAGCAAGAAAGAGCATATGAGACAGCAACCGAAAAAAGATGGGAAGCTTAAACAACTATTTGACGCAAATGTTGGGCTTAAGTCCGTCGTTTGTATGCCATCTCTTTCTCAGTCTGTCTGCCTCTCACTCTCTCTCTATCTATCTGTCCGTGTGTGGGCTGTGGTTTAAGCTTGAAGCATGGCAATGCATTTACCGCGAATAACACTCCCTTATACCATCCCCTCCGCTTCCTTGGCTGTTTTACTTGCGCGAATGCTGCTGCCATTTGGCCAAAGCATCACACTGCAAGTTGGCAACAAAGTGGTTAAGACAAATGGGTTACGTGATAAAATGCGGTTACTCAAATTGCATGTATGCAAGCTTACATCTTGTATCACTGTATATGTGTGTCAGTGTGAGTGTGTGAGAGAGAATGTATGTGTGTTAGTTTATTTAGCATTGTCAGCCAGCCAGAATAGTGGGCTAGGCCAAAGGATCTGGCGTTCATTTAGCTGCTCTTCTTCTTTGTCTTGTTGTTATTGTTATTGTTGTTGTTGTTGGTACGCCTTTCTGCATTTGGTTTTTGTTGTGCACTTATGCGCGCTATCAGCCTTTTTATGCTGCTTCTCAATCTCCTCTCCGCCCGCATGTTATTGTTGTTACTATTTTTTTTTTTTATTCATAAGTTTTACATACGAGTATATAGAAATATACTATATTTATATATGCACATATGTATATGTGTACATATATCAGCTGCCGCCAATTTATATAAAAAATTTTAGATCATAATAATGATATAGTTGGGATAGCCTTTAAAATTTGTGTACATTTTGTACAGTGTATTATGAGCTCTTTATTGCTATTTTTCCCCTTTTTAATGTTACTCATTTTTTACTGAAAAATATACTACTAATTAATTTTTGTAGCCGAAGCATTTTGTTAGATCAATAGAATAACAAGTAAGAATATAAAATATGCTGAGTTTTCATAATATGAAGCACACGCCGAAGCTTTGCTTTTATAAAGCGTATTGCATGAGAGCATTCTAAGTTCGTTATATGCCATAATTTTTTTTTGTTTTCATAAACAATTTTTCGTTGGTTGCTTTGCATATGTTGTCGCTATGTAGAAAGTCGAGTGGTGGGTTGGGAAAGAAAAAGACGGAGTAGATGTAGGGTTGCCTTTAGCCTGGTTGTGTGTGTTTGTGTGTGTGTGTGTGTGTGTGTGTAGGTGTGTGTGTCACCCATAAAGTGCCAGCCCCCATTTCCTTTACATTCCTCCGACCAGTTCCACATCTTGTTCTTGCGCGT
The DNA here is from genome assembly GCA_035043635.1 of Drosophila rellima. NCBI lineage: Eukaryota > Metazoa > Arthropoda > Insecta > Diptera > Drosophilidae > Drosophila > Drosophila rellima. The sequence goes on along the minus strand of JAWNMV010000811.1, from coordinate 2,807,314 downwards.
TTTCCGTTCGTGACTGCCGCGATTGCTACGCGCTCTACGTTATCCTTTTTGTTTTTTTTTTGTTTTACAGTTTTTTTTAAGGGTTTTTTCTTCTGTACTTCTTTTTATGCGACATACGTATAAGTATAAGTATGTAATGTATGTAGTTTTATTTGCTGCTTGTTGTTGCTCTTTTTATTTTAACGTGATTTTAAATAACAAAACTGAGTAAAAGTTTTTTGGGTGGCTGCCGCTGTTTTATAACTGTTTCAATTTGTGTGCCACTCAACCTCGAAGCGCCCCGGGCCACCGCTCTTCATCTTTCCCCACTCTTGACTTTGGACTCCCCAACTATTAAAGCATAAAATGCGGCAAACAATCCAACATAATTACGTACATGCATGCCTGCCGCAACAAGGGGCATAAGAATAAAAAGCGACTCGTAAAACCAAAGCCAAGCCATTTCGTTGTGCCACAATATTTTGGTTAGTTTTACAGATGCAATGAACACGCTAATTTCATGTGCATTTAAGTGAACTTTCTTAGCCATCTTTGGCTTTGGTGTTGATGAATGCTTAAGTTACATCAACCTTCCATTAGTTAACCACCTTAAAGCATATGCACTTTACAGCATCTCATAAGAATCCTTTATGTGCGGGCTTATAGCAAGGATGCTTCCTGTTTAGTGCGAAACTGATTAGTTGTAATTTAAGAGAGTTTGCCATTTTAGAACTTGGACTGTACTCTACTTTAAATAATTTTTGCCGATTGACTAATCGATTTTCAAGCAAAGGGTTAAACATAGCAAGCAGACATTTTTTAGGAACAGTATTTAGCTGAACCAATTTGTCCAACCCTAAATAATCAATTAAAATATTCCATTAATTTCGAGAATCGAAAATTTAATTTAGATTTTCAACAATTCTTTTTTTAACATTTAACTTATTTTAAGATTCGATCTACGCCGAGAAATCTCTTCACGCTGGTTAGTGTAAACTATATAAACTGTTTACTACTTTCATTCCCACTTTCAACAATATCCGCTTCCGTTTGGCACTGCTGCTCTAATTTTTATAAAGCGTGCATGCGGCCGGAACATCCATTAGAAAATACAACAGCAACAATAATAACAACAAGAACAAGAGCAGAAATTGCATCTTACAGATACGGCAGCTAAATAAAAACAATTTTTTAAGCCAACTTAAGTGCAGCTGTGGTCTGTGGTGGGGCGTCATCGCCTCCTTGCCTCCTTGCCGCCTCGCCACATGATGCTGCCCCTCGCACGGAACTTACATACATATCTATACATACAAATGGTGTGTACTATAAAATTTGAGTTTTCAATTAATTTCCAATAGCAGTGGCGAGCGCTGCAAGGGGATGTGAAGAATGTGCGGTCCAGATTAACTGTAGAGCAAGACGGGTAGACTATCAGATACCCTGTAAATGAGTGTTCACATTTAACATAAATCTAAAAAAAAAACAGTGAGCGAAATTATAATCTTAATTGACATTCTTAAATAGATAAACATTTTTTTTAAATAAAAAATTAAAAAAAAAATAATAAAAAAATCAAGGAAAAAAAGTATAACAATTGAGAAACCAAAATACGTATTTTTTGAGGTTTACAGTCATTATTTTAATATTCGCAAATCATTCCTCATTTATTTTATTGCTTTCTCTTTTTACATACTCTTTGTTGAAAAAAATCCTTGATTAAGAGGCACATCAAATTACATTTTCATATGGGTTTGTCATGCAATTGTTTACATAGTTGTTGTATCTTTCGTGTAGGGTATAAACAGCAGCTAAAGTGAATAGTTTAAGCGGTTTCTGACTAGCCAACTGAAAGTTTTCTGGGTATATAGTTTCATGTTTATTGCCGTCTCGTGTTTAGAAAGTTTACAACATTTCCCGTTTTGTTGCATTCTTAAAAGCCCCCAAGAACCATTCCCCCTTCTCTCTCTCTCCCCCCTTCGATAGCCGCGACAGACAAATGTGCTTGGTAATTGGCTCCGAGTTAAGTGGGAGAAGGGGCTGTAGATAGTGAGGTGAGGTGCGGTAAGCTGGCAGAAAGGCAATCCACAATTAGCCCGAGTCAGGAGCTGGGGCACGAAGGAGCATTAGCGTCAGACAAAGTTATTGAGGCAAAGTTTTTGGAGTGGCTAAGTCGACTCAACGGAATTGCCTTATTCTTGCAGCCTCGGAGTCGGTCAGTAAGCTCTTTCGTCAATCAAGTGGCCCAAAATCCACGCCTGCCAAGTCGGCGCCAGCCACTGATAAATCGGATGCCGCATCGATGGCATCCCTGACGCTCTCCTTGAGCTCCTTGGCCAGCAGCAGTGCGACAGGCGTCCAGCAAGAGCGTCAGCCTTCGATAGCCGAAACGCCCTCCACACCCATCGAGGAGTCCATCTCGGCCAGTGCCTCGTACACGGCATCTACGGCACTGCTGATGGATGCACCACCGACGATTGCAGTGCCAGAGTCTGAAATGGAACCGCAGCTGCGTCGCACTCCAAATGGTAAGTCTGTGTGTGTGTGCAGCAACTGCAACTAATTAGCTACTTTTATCCTTGCAGCTAATCCTTTTCTGACCGAAAATTCACCACTGAAGCAAACGATTTCGGGCCATGCACTAATCAGCATTAAAATTGGCAGCATTCTGGAGCAATCTCTGGTCTACTACACCTCACGTCTCCTCGCCGCACGATTCCTTCTCACTGGCCGGGCGGCAGGATTGCAACCGGACAGTGTCAGCCGCGTGTCCATCAAGAGTCTATCGCTGACTGTGATTGCGCATTGTGTGCGTCTTGTGCCACGTGTGCTGCAGCTGCCACTGGAGATCAGCGAGCTGGAGTTGCAGTTGCTCACGGAGGCAACTTGTGGCAGCAGCGGTGACAGCACACAAGCGTCCAGTCCCCAAAGCAGCGCCAACAACTCGCAGCTCAGCGATGGATTGGCTCAGTCGATGACGGGATCGTTGCTGCAATCGAGTGATGGCGACAATCAACTGCTGCTCGACATCAAGGATGATCATTTTGGACCGAGCACTTGCCCCGCCTACTTGCAGCAATCACCTACGCTGAGTCGTAGTGCTGATGCCGCCTTGTTGCAATGCCAACTGGAGGCGAGGCGGCATTCCAACACACAGAAACCCAATCCTACCGAGACTAAACTCTCCCGATCGGAGATCATTGGCAGCTCTTATCGCATCACGATTGCCGCAGAGGATGCACCACCGTTGGCCTTGCCACCGCGTCCTCCGAAGCGCACGAAATCGTTACGCAATCGCCCCCAACCGAGTGGCAGCAATGTGGCAAGCGTTGTGCCCACCACACCCATAACTGCTGTCGGCTGCCAAGCGTTGTCAGATGTGCTGCTTTTTCACGCTCACTGTGATCCCATTTTGCGTGGCGGCGTTCAACAAATTGTGGGCAGCTTTGTGCTCGCAACTGGCGCCGGTCGCTGCCTCCAGTTGCAGGAACGCCTCAACCTGCCGCATTTGCTGGCCATTTTGTTGAAGGTAGGTTGACCATTACTTTATGGTGACAATAATAGTGTTGCATAGCTGCAGGCGCCAACGAAGCGCCCTTTGATAACTCTAGAGTCCTCGGTCTGTCGACTTGTTCATCTGCCTGCCCTTCTATCAGTCCGGCTGTTCATCAGTCCGTCTGTCTGTTTATCTGCCAGGACTTAATGTGGCAAACGATGCTCACTGCATGCATTTATCTATCTGTGTATGCTCTCGTATCTCGTATCTTTGCCTGTTATTTGCCCTTACCATCTCTTCTCCCCCTTATGCATAACGCATACGCCGCGTTGTTTGCCATTCCTTTTTGCATTTTTTTATACCCTGTATCGTGGGTATATTAGGTTTATAAAAAACATATATTTAGGGTTTTTCTTTACCAAAACAATTTCTGGAATATCTGTATATTCTTGATCAGCATCATCACACGAGTCGATATAGAAATTAACGTCTGAATAAACACCTGAATCTAAGAGGAGCTAGACTGTTACGCCATTCAATAAAAATACCTATACTATAAGAGTTAGAGACTCCAAATTTGGTGAAAAGACACGTATTATCATAAAGAACATCAAATTGATCTCGAGATTTTGACACATTCCTTCCTGTAACGATGAACGTTCCGTTTTAGTATAGTGCGATATAAATAACATGGCTGTTTTAATTTTTAAGCCAACGCGAGCGCCTAAGAGTATGTAGTAAATCTTTTATCGATGCAGCTTAAAATTCAAATAATATGAGTAATGGGTATTTCATAGTTGGATACTTGACTTTAACGTTCTAACATGTTTTTTATTCATCTTTTGCCGTGGCATTCTATAAATATGTGCCTCCACCTTTTCGCTGTACGTTTTTCTTTTCTTTTCTCTTCTCTTCTTTTTATGTTAAACCAACAAGCTAACATATTTTAACACATGCAGGCGAGCACACACATCCCACATACACACACACATACACGAGGACACAGACACGTGTCCATATCAATGGCTTCTGTTGGCTTTTGAATATTTTCTAGCACTCAGTTGTTCATGTTGTTGTTGATGGTGTTGTTGTTGTCGTTGTTGCTGCTGTTTGCAGTTGCAGTTGCAGCTAAGCTGGCGGCATTTTGTGTCGGGTTGTTTTTCATTTGAAAAATAAGAAAGAAAATTCTTATCGCCTTCGCAATGTGCAAGTGCAAATGCCCCTAAAGGGAACAGCGCATCCGTTGCCAATCCCTGTCCCCTCCCCTTCTCCGCACCCTTCATCAAACACACTCATACACTCATACGTATTCGAACGCAGACAAATGTAGAATGTGCGCATAACTTGCACATTGATTTCTCTCTTGAGAATTTGGTAGGTACACATATAGAATGTGGCTTGCATTCGAATTGGAAGTTGCTAGGGGTGAGAGTGGTGGAGGGGGATAAGGGCCTTTTCTTATTGAATTCAATAATTTAGTGGACGGCCGAAAATTTAAATTGCTTCTGGCCACCCAAAAGCGCAATTTGATTATGCAATGTTGTTATGCAACTGCAACTGCAACTGAATCTGCAACGAGCGACTTTGCAAGCGGACGTGCGAGCTGAAAATCACATTAGATGCTTGCCCCATATAATGGCTGCAAATCCGTCTCAATGGCACTTGCCGTTGCCTCATGTTGCTGTTGTTATTGTTGTTGTTGTTGTTCTTGGACCCGAGTGAGAGATCTTCCCTAGAGGCACCCGAGGCAACTGTGATAACAATGGCCCTTTTGGCCAGGCTCAATTCGGGATTGAGTTTGGGTTCGGCAAGAAAAAGCTTGTTAGGATTCGTTAAAAATGCACACACACCAATACCAACACATGAGTGTGTCTATGTGTGTGTGTGATTGTGCAAAACTTTTTGCTTGTGCAAACAATAAAACACAAATTCGCTTAACTGAGCCAACGTCTTCTTAGCTTCGTCTGTTCTTGAGGCCAAAATGCTAACAGTGTTGCCAGAATTTGCATGACTAAAGTACAAAATTTGATTTAATTTTTTTAAATGTAGCGCAAACTATCTACATTCAACAAATTACTAAAATCAAGAAATAAGACTTAAAATGCAGATTACAATTTAAAATTAAATTGTACCTTATTCTCTGATGGCAATAACGATATTCTGTCAATAGCAACGATCCTGAAAGTTATTTTAAGATAAGTTTCTGAAAATACATGCACATAGCTGAATACTACTTTATACTATTGGCTTTTCTATATTTTCCACAGATTTTCTTACGAATATTTAACTTAGTGGAAAATCTACAATAGTCAACAGCTTTTAGCCATAAATTGGCTGAACTGGCAACAATGCAAACTACGTTTTTTTTGAATACATACATATAAAGAAATTTAGTCCAAAACTTTTGCCGTCGTCTTTTTTTGCAGGGCTTTGAGGACGAGATACACACAGTGGTCATACAAGCGTTGAATGCATTCGATAAGATATTTCCGCATGTGGTGTCCAAATATTTGACAGTGCCGCCATGTCATTATCATGCTCATCAGAAACGACAGCAGATGCAGCAAGAGCAGCAGCCAAGTGGACAACAAAAGGGTCCTGGCCAGGACCAAACATTTGGCCAACAAACTTTTACAAAGAATCTGGATAATGCCTTAAGCAGTCAACAGCAGGAGCAGGAGCAGCAGCAGAAGGAGCAACAATGGCACTCTAACGATGACAACTTGAGAGCAGACGAGGCCAGGATATGTGCCAGGTCTTCTACAGCCACTGATAATGATGAGCTGCTCGTTGCCCTTTTGAATGATTTTCAATTGCAATCGAATCGTATGCAGCACATTAGCAACAACAACAATGGCAATGGCAACGACAACGACAAGCAATTTAATGAGCCTGGTCCATGCTGCGTATTTGCCATTTCACCGAAATTGCTCTTGAATAAACTTCGACTGTGTCATTACAATAAATATTGGTTGGTCCAGAATAAATATGCCGAAGTTATATCCAATTTGAATTACGTACTGCTGCGTTCCTACTACGCAAATTTCGACAGTGCCTTTGACAACAACAACAATGTTGGCAATGAGAAGGATAAGCGACTGAATGATATGCCTAGCGCCTGCAACTGGAAGGAGGCTGCTTACAACAAGGACATTGTCTGCACTTATGAGGTAAGCTCAATCGAATCGGCTTATTACAAAAAATAAGATAAAATGGATAAAATAAAACCACAAGCGCATTTTAGCCAGGCCAACAAGCTGCTTGACTTGGCTTGTTTATTGTGCAGATTTCCCATTCCACTTCCTCCCTGGCACTCTTTTTTTTTACTGCCATCAAATTGTAGTGTGCTCCCTCCCCTCAGAGTACTTCACCATACGCGAGCAACATACTCTTATTGAACTTTTGTGCACTGAAGTGTGGTTCTTTGTGCATCTGCAGAGACTGCCCCCGATCCGATTCAATCCGATTGACAGTTTGTTTTGCTTTTGGGTTTTTTCGCAGCACATACATACATATGAGTATATAAATGTGTATGTGTATATATACATATGTATATTTGTTTATTTATTATTTTGACAAAGCCAAGCAATTTGCTAAATGGTAAAAGGGACGCACGTACGTACGTGTACACCCACAGACTTGAGAGTTAGCAAACAATTGTGTGCTGCAAGTGAGGCAAGTGTGCCAGGCAGACTCCCAGCAAGAGGAAATGACACTTTCAGGGGCAAAGAAATGCTTTTGATTGAAAACTGTTGACTAAACTAAGAGCTGCATGTGAATTTAAAAAATCCACAAAAAAGATAAACTTAAATGCAAAACGTTATAAATACATTTTCCAAAAATGATTTTATTCATTATTATAAATTCTAAACTTTTCAGTCCGCAGCACCAAATACCAATATTTCTTTTGGTTCAATTGTGTTAAACTGCATTTTGTCTAAGACTAGAAAAATATATTTTAGCAATTGAAATTTTATGAATACACCCAGACTTTGTATTTACTTTTTTTTTTTAATTTTCAGTTTAAAATGTAATATTTTATGTTATGTAACTTAATTGTCAATTTAAAATGTTATTTTCTAGTTTCATTTTACATTCGAAATAATTATTTTCGTTGTCAATGCTTGAGTTTTGTATATGCCTTAAATTACCCCAAGTTGGAGTAAACATGCCACACAACAACGTCATAAAGCTGTCTATACAGACGATAGTTCAAAAAGAGATATGTTGTTGCCACAAGTTGGAATACTACGAATTTTTGGCTTACTTTTGATTTACAACGCTTTTCGATTTGCCCTGCAGGCTCAATTCCTGGACGAACTTCTGCATCTGCTGGGCGATGATGATGCACGTGTACGTGAACATGCCGCCTGCTGTTTGTGCCGCTTTATAATGCAAACGGCGCGCCAACAACAACAACATCAGCATCAGCAGCAGCCACCAATGGTGGCAACAACAAAGATTGAGGAAGGCAGCAGCAGCTACATCAGCAATATCAGCTCAACTGAAACTCAACAAACTAATTTCAATTTGCTTTGGGATTTTTTCGACTATCGCATATTTGGCAGCATGTCCGTGACGTTGCGTAATTTATTCCGGCCAAGCTCAACGATTACTCCGCCAATGTCTGTGGATGCCGGAGAGCATAGTCATGGCTCAACAGAAGCCATTGGACTGGGACTAGGAGTTGGCGGTGTAGGTGCAGCCGCCTCGGTGTCGGCCTACTTTGATGGCAGTTACAACGTTGGCAATGGCAACGGCAACAGCATCTCGGATGGTCATGTTTTTGCTTTTGCTTCTCAACGTCAAATTGCGCAAGAGGAAAAAGTTTTGGCCAAAGTTTTGTATCGCATGACAAATAAATTGATGACGCTGAATGATAAAAATATGCAGGTAAATATTTATATTGAACTCTATAGAATGGCTATGAAATGTAACTAGATGACAATAACAACAAAATTCCTGGTCTATATCATTGACAGTTTGGCATAATTTACGCGCTGCGCCTGCTGCTAAAACACTTTAATTTTGTGGACTATCAACAGGCGTGGACGGAATTCAATTTCATAGAAATTTGCATGAGCTACGCCTACTTCAACAGTGCCACAGCTGCGGATTTGAATTGTCAGAACGATTTGATTGATGTGATGGCCAAGTTAATGGCAGGTGAGTGCAACGGTTTCCTTCATTTCATCTCCCCCTTTTGGCAAAGTCTTAGACAGGCTCTTAAGCCAAGCCGAATTACACACACGCACAGATTTATTTCCGTTTCCCATTTAAATGCATTTCTAGCTGTAGATACTTAGATATGTATATGCAAGTGAATGTGTTTGTTGCATCTCTAAGATATATTCGCATCCATTATTTGATTTTGGGCATTTTGTGTCTGAATGCGTTCTTGGTATTTATTTAATTGGCAACGTTTTCTCAAATGCCGAATTCCTCTATTGACTAATTTCAATTGAGCAAAATTTTATCAAAAATATCTACACATACACATAGATTCATATGTAAGTACATTACTTTGCGTGTAGAAATTGCTTTAAAATATATGTACATATAATTGTATTACGTTGCATTGCGTTACGTATTAAATGCCATAGAAACATTCGAATAAATCATTTTAATTAATTGTTTGTCATTAAATGGATTTGCATAAATATTTTTCTACTCCAGCGTGGGCGTGGCACGTGCTTACTTTTTATACTCCCTTTTTCCTCTTTGTTTCAATTGTAATTTTAATCAAGCGAAAACACAAATTAGCATAAATATTTTTAATTTCCACTCAGCATAATAATTCAATTGGAGTCTATACTTAAACAAAAAATATCAGAAAAAAGACAGTAAAGCATGCAATAAAAAAATGGCTTAAATGTAAATAAGTTAGTTTTTGATTGTCAATATTGACAGACTATGAAATACACTACAAAACAATGTAATGGGAAAATAAATAAACTCTTCCAACTAGACATTTTTAAATTGATTTATGATTCTTTAGATTGCATAATGATATAGTGAACAGTTAGATAGCTCTAATTTATCTGATTATTATTAATTGTTTGAAGCGTGTTGCAAATATTTGTATTTATTTTAATTTGCAATTTAAACCAACTAACAGGGCGAATCAGGAGAAGCACACAACAAAATTAAGCAATCGACGCGTCAATTGAAAAGCATTTAAGCATTTTATATAGCTTGGTTATATAATTAAATAATTTTCAACAGCCTCATTAACAAACTGCGCCTAAAACGACATCGACATTTGAATACAAGAACAACTAAAAAGGGCAGCAACAACAATGAAAACACACACCGCATCGCGCGCTAATAAACATTTTAATTCAATTTACCAAATTGCATAACACAAAAAACCAAACTTCAACTCAATTTCATTATTGGCATTTACATATCATCTCCCCCAGTCACGCCCACCATTTGGGTGCTGAAGTTAGCTGTTGTTGCTTTTGTAGTTTATCGCTGTCATTGGCATAGTTCGAGTTACAATTTTTTGGGGTTGATCGCCAGCCGCATATGCATTTGGCATGCGCTAATGTAATCCACCATAATCAAAAAGTAATTAAATTATTAATAAACCATTAAATGTGAAATAGTTTTCGTGTCGGTCGCCTGGATCCCTTTTCTTTCCCCTCTCCTAGCTGCCCTTATCATTGTTGAAATCTACATTTGTGCATGAGGAAATAATTTAATTTTTAAGCCCTGAGCGCTTTCGCACCTCCAACTATGCGATGCCAAAAGCGCTGTCATGTAATATATAAATATTTATAAATACATACGTGTGTGTGTGTGTGTGGTTGGGTGTGCTAGAGTGTGTGCATGGCTTATCCAAGCATCGATTTCAGAATAAAATCGGCAAATGTTTTAGGGCTTTTTGGCGAAATATTCTGTGATAAGTTTTGACAGTATGCAAATAACATTTTTTCGTGCGCGACAAAATAACAACAGCATTGGCAAATTCTAACAAAAATCCCGAAGTGTTCTCAGTTGCTAAATTTAATAATTTAAATATAAATAAATTTAGTTGATAGTGCTTAAATAACTACACATTCTCGACATTGATAAATGATTATAATTCCTTTAATTTCCCCAACACTCGCTGAATGTGTAGAGAAGTTCTAGATAACTTTTAGTTTAAGAATTGAGTTCTTACAAATTACAGTGTCTGCTGAAACAACAGACTGTACAGAGCTTTAACAATAAATTAAATGGCCGATTCGGTTTAAAGATCTCGCGTTTCAATTTGTAAATTGTAGTTCGCCGCATTATTACTGAATTAATGCTCTTATTTTCAATGGCGTTAAATGAAAACAGAACTCGTACAGTGAGGATTGTATGTCGTACGTACTTAAATGCTCTGACTGATGGCCCAAGTGTATATCAAACTGACAACAGGGCGAATGAGTGTTCTGTTATGTGTCCGTTGAGCTCTGGCCGCATGGCATTAATAAAAATATTACGCATCCGCATGGTGTATCTGAGATGCAGAATAATATGCATTTATTTATTTATTGATCGATCGCAGAGCTGTAACGAACTCCCGATGCTCTTGGATATGCAACATATTTTTCGCCAAGATTTTAAAAATATTTCATCAATTATTGGAGAAATTTAAAACTGAGAAAGTTGAAGAGGATTCGAATAGTGCTTGAAAGTTTCCATCCATGTTGCATGCCTCGAATGGCACAACTTCTTTTGTCCTTTAGAGCGACTGGTTCATTGTCCCATCGTTATGTTATGAAAATGCGCCTTTATAAATAAATATAAATTAGCATCGGAACCGTGGCGTCGTCTCATTATGTGCAATTTTCAATTAATTAGTAAATGTAATGCAAGCTCCGCCCCTTCCCTTCCCTCCATAGACTCACCTGGCTGCGCATTGTCGTATTGTTTACGGAACGGCTCTCGGGATGTTGATGTTGAATGGCTCCCCGAACACTTAATTTTTATAAATATTTATGCGAATACAATTTAATTTATTTGTAAAAAAAAGGCTGGCATATATAAAAATTATAACTTTTTGCGCTTGCATTTTCTTTGCGTGTACAAATACAATTTTTTAGTATTTGCTGGCGTTGTATTGTTGACACAAAAATTGAAATGTAGCGTGACTGTACAACCACACACATACACACATATACAGATACAGATACAGATGTACACACACATTTAATGAATGCATATAAATCATAGCATACTTTGAAGCGCTTTCCGCTTGTTACCTATGCAATTTTTGCTTTAATTTCACATTATTTGTTTGCCTTTGATATTTATATAGTCATGCTGTCATTTTATAATTTTTTGTATTTTATTTGTTATTATTTTCTTCTTATTTTTTGTATATTTTATCGTTCATTTTTTGCAATTGCAAATCCATTAAATGGTTTTTTAATTTTCCGATCTGCAATTACGTGGCATTTGTATAATTTTAAGCGCCTGTATTGGCATTTAAACACAATTAGCTCATGCCGTGTTCGTTGCTTAATTTGTCATTAATATGCTCTTATTTCCCTCTCCCTTTCCCTTCCCCTTTCTCCTTCATTGTACTAGGTGGCATGCTGAGCAATGGTGAGATGTTGCCCATATCGCAGCTGGACTTTCTGCTGCGTCACAGCGTCAAGCTGCTGAACATCTACTATCATCTGGTGTGCAATCAACGACCGTTGCAGCCCAGTAGCTCCAAGATGGCCAAGACGGGCAATAAGAGTGAGCTCTTTACGCTGAACAGCAGCGCCAGGGAGTTGGCAATGATGCAGTCGCTGGGTTACTTTGCCAGCGATTACGTTTACATGAAACTTTACAACATTTTAAGAGGTGCTAATGACAGCTACAAGGTAAGTCAAAGCCGCAGGTGAGGACAGCAAAGGGCAGCACAGCGCAGAAGGAGTGTCGAAGTAGTTGCCATTAAGTCGCGGCTTTGGGGCTGAAATGGCAAAAGTTGTCTGGCACGTGCACTGAGATTTACCAATTCTCCATCTTCAGTTCCACTCCCGGGCTCCAATTTCATAGCACGTACAGCGCAATGCGCCGTTTTATATGCAACACTTTCTGCTGCTGCTGCTGCTGCTGCCTCGCAATGAGTTGTAAAAATGCAATGCAACGCGACGAAATGCAGGCAACGTCTTGACTTTCGACTTGCAACTTCAACTTTTGACTCAACTCAACTCAACTTGCCTTGACTTGAGTCTCGCGCGCCTCAAAAACTTGACTGACTTAATGGGCGCAATGCATTAGGGCGTGGCCAATAAAATGCCAACACTTTGGCCATGCTTTTAGCAACTTGATAACTCCCACTCTTGTCGCTGCTTTCAGATAACCATAAATCATGAGGCTGGTGGCTTATTAATTTGCCTGCTGAAGAGCTGCCTCAATGCATTGAGCTTCTGCCTGGAGGCATCGCCGCCACCGGCGACCGCCACGTTGGGAACCCCATCCTCGCCAACATTGAAATTAATTGAAGAAATACTACAGTATTTGACCAAGCTCATAAATTATGCGCCCGGCGAGTGCGTTGCATGTCTGCGGCAACTGTTGAAATATTTATTTGGCCAAAATTATGCAAGCGAAGTGCAAAGGCAGCCCGATGGCTACCATGCCACATTTGTTCGTCCCTATTTTGCGGCCAAACGTGGCAGCATCACAACGGATGCGCCATTGTTGTTGCCAGCAGCTACTATGAACCCAGAAACGACAACAACAACAACGATGCAACAACTAATTGCAACGCCTCCAGCTCTGGGTACATTATTTGTGCAGGGCATGCAGGTGGGATCCCCGCCGGCAGGTGACTGTGTCCGGCTTATAAAGCTATTCGAGCCGCTGGTCATCTACTGTTTGACGGTGAGTTGCAATTACTAATTAATTTTAGTAGTTGCCAATTTGTTTGATTAAAAATGCGCAGACACAAAGCGACGCTCGCACGCATCGTTGTTTTATTTATGGCAAACATTTGCCAAGCCCTTGTATTCATGAATGTCCTCGTCTCCCTGCTCCTTTCCTATTTGCAGCTTTTCATGAAATCGAATGCCCTGATACAGGCGCCCATATTGAAGTTGCTATCACAGCTGCTCGATCTCAATGTCACCTACAGCATTCTGGACTCGAAAAGCGTTATATTTGAACAAATACTAAACAATTTGGATCTAATTGAATGTGGCATAGATAGGTGAGTATACTTTATACCCAGTGATGGTCATTTTAATTTTAATTTAATCAGAGAACTATAATGAAACTTAGTCTAAATCAGGGTATCAAACCGAAACGATGTTTCAGTTACGGTTTCGGTCATGTTCGCATTTCGGTTTCGAAATACCGCTAAAATTTCTGGTACAAAACAAATTATCTATGTCTATATGAGAAATGATGACTCTTTGGAATTTCAACAAACACAACTTTATTAACGCTCATCCGATTTCCATGAAGAATGTCTAATTTTTCATAATATTAACCCTACTTTAACTTTACATTTAAATTTTATGTTTCTGAAACAAAACTTTTTTTTTTAAAAATTGTCGATTTTTACAGTGTTACCCCTTTACATTTTTCGAAAATTTTCAAAAATTTTAAATCTTAAATTATTCTTTTAATCGATTCCAGGTGATAAAATAAGGGTAATAAAATACTTTTGGACTAAATTTCGATTTGTTTCTTTAAGATTTAAGCCAAAAACTGCCAGATGTGCCCTGATTTATAGTACATGGTATTCTTTTAATTTGAGTACATTTGTCAAGTCTTGATCGATTTTCAAAAGATGATTAACATTTCCATTTTAATATTTATCAAATTTATAACCACTTCTGACTAATCTACTACTATGGTTTTTATTCTCTCTCAGAAATGCCAGCATCAGTGTGCCGGCCATGCTACAATTCCTGATGCAGTTGACCCACAAGAGCGACCGCCAGTTGATAACCATACCGAAGATCATAAGCATTACCAACAACTTGCTGGCCAATGGAGCTGTGCGAGATGTGGCATTGTTAGCTCTGAAAACACTTAGCTATGAGTTGTTCTTCATGCACAGTCCAATTGAGGAGAATCTGGATGATGCGGACGAGGATGGGACGCAGCGGGGCAAGGGACAGACTCCGCTGACCGTTGTGCCCACACAGGAAACGAGGGAGGCATTGTTGGTCCAACGACGCGAATTGGACACACAAAAGGAAGTTGTTCTCGGTATGTTGGAGAAGTTTATTGATGCCCGCGCCGTTCAGCAGTTGTTGGCCCTGTTGCTGCTCTACGAGCGTAGCATGCAACAGCTGGATGCCCCCGCCTATCTGAGTGCACAGGATGCGAATGTCGTTTATGGGCTGCTCTGTCGGTCGCTCGGCTCGGGACAGTTGCGTTTGCAAACATTTGGAGATCTGCGACTGCTCGAAAGCTGCTTTCGGAACAATGGCAACTATGTGTTGGCCGGCAGCAAGGAATTTCTGCAATTGTTGCAGCTCTTTATTGAACAGGTGAGCAACAGGAATTGTCCTATAATTATTCTAAGTGACTTTTAAGCCTGTTATTTTACTTACAAAATATGCATCATGCCTACTTAAATTAACGCATCAAAAGTCGTCAAATATTTTGTTAAGGAGACAAGCTGCCACAAGTTGTTGCAAAGTGGATGCTGAAGCGATTAATGTGGCAATCAATTTGTCGACACTTTCCGAGGCATTCAATTGAGAAATTCTACATCTGTTTTGCATTTAAGTCGGTGTCGCCTTGCGTGCTTGATAGCATAATTGAAATAATGATACACATACTCGTATAATGGGGCTCACACACTCACTGCTAATAGTATTCACACAAATTGCATGTTATCGTCTTTCATCCCATTGCAAGCATGAAGAACAAACGAACGACGACAAGAGGAACAAAATTTAAATTGAGCTTATTGGTATTAAATTTCCATTTATTCTCGTACAACAAATGAAACGATATACAGTTGGAGCTGTCTTTGGTTTCAGACTATTAAATTTGGTCTAGTATCGCTGCCAGAAGTTTTTATACCAGTTTCATAAATTACTTGAGATGGATTATCTATCTAACAGTTCAATTTAAATTATGATGATCTGACATTGTATTTTTTAAATATGCCTTTAGGAAGTTGTTAGTATCAATGAAGCAACAGTTTTTATTATGGTTTTAGATGCCTGTAGTTTTTATGTATTTTGCACATTATTTTAGTTATTTGTCACACTGTGTTGGCTCCTAAAGTAGGCAATGCAAATGGTTCATTTAACAC
Source organism: Drosophila rellima (assembly GCA_035043635.1). Classification (NCBI taxonomy): domain Eukaryota; kingdom Metazoa; phylum Arthropoda; class Insecta; order Diptera; family Drosophilidae; genus Drosophila; species Drosophila rellima. Next base: position 2,791,592 of record JAWNMV010000811.1, on the reverse strand, counting down.
TCAACGCATCAGTAGGAACTATGGGTCTTTCTGTTGATGGGTGGTTGGGTGGTTGGACTGATGTCTGGTGGGTTCATCAACGATTTGTCATTCCGCCCGTCCACCTGTCCGTCCGTCTGTCCATCCAGCGATGCCTCCTGCTTATTTGCATTTACATGCACACGAATGCATTTTCCTGCTGTTGAGGTAGTGGTTAAAATATTTTCTCTCTTCTTTATATATACTGCTTCTGTTGTTGTTGTTGTTGTTGCATGTGACGCCGTAGTTAATGTGGCACATGTCGTATACGTGACATTTTTAATACCTACGCTTCAACGCCGCACATTTTCAACTATTAATGCGCATTTAAGCTACACATGCATTAACTGTCGAGCTGGCAGACCGGCAGCCACATCAGAGTTTGAGGCAACAGCAACAGGACAGAGCCCGTTCTGCAATTGCAAACGAACTTAATTACACACACACTCTCTCGCCCTCTTACTCGCTCTCTCTCTCTCTCTCTCTCTCTCTCTCTCTCTCTCTCTCTCTCTCTCTCTCATGCTTATAGGCAGTCTATTGCATTTAAGCTAACTTAACCCAGCCGCTTGCCCCAAGTTCTCGACTCTCATATCAGTAACATATCGTTTGATACATTGGCATGCATCACGTGTCTAACGTTCGGAAACTGTTCTTCCCTTCCTCTGCTTCCTCTTCCACTTCCACTTCCGTTTACCACTTCATGCGCCCTCTTATAAATATTTTGCGTTTGTATTTTATGTTGGCTTTTGGCTATTCAACTTCATTTAACTTGTAATTAAATAGCACGGTTTAAAAACTTGAACCAATTATAGTTTATTTAATTTGACGCTGTGCAAGCTAAAGGAAGAAATAAAAATTCAAGCGTATGAAATGCATAAGTGCTCGGCTAAGCTATACCCTGTGTTTATTTAAATTATTCTTATAGAAAGAAGAACTACGAAGTATTATAGTCGAAAGTGCTTGACAAAACATATAACATATTAATATTATTTATAGATACTCAAGCTATTACTTCGACGATAATAAAATTATAAATAATTGTTAAATTATTTTAGGCTAGATTCCTTAATACACCCCATTTGATGATTTCAGTGTATTTATGTACACCACCCACGCACTTTTTGCCAACCAGGTGGGCATAAGTAATTAAGTTGGGCAATGAGCGCATAAGTCAATGCACGACTGGCTGAGCAACTGCCTTACCTCCCCTATCCCCCTATCGTCCCTCCCTTGCCACATATCCTGGGTGTGTGTATTTTGAGGTTGGCAAAACTTTATGGCATCAACATTTTAATTGAAATTGAAAATGCGCCACAACTTAAATAACATTTTGCGTGTAAATATTAAAAAAAATATTGCAAGTGAGAGGCGTTCAGAAAAATGCTTATTTGAAATTTACCGCCGAGAGGCAAAGTATGAGGCACAAAATTTAATTGCATTGCATGTAGTACTTTCTCTCGGTTGTTGTGTGTGTGTGTCCTGGGGTATCCTTTCTAATTACAGCCGGAAAATATGTTGATGTTGTCGCTCGCAACTTTGTTACTGCAATTTATGCAAAGTTTCACACTTTGCCGCACTGGCGACCAAACGAAGCATCTATCTGTCTCTTGCTCTCTCACTCTTTCACTCACTTTCTGTCTCTTTTTATGGCCGTTTCTTTCTTGCAGGATGTGGGCAAGTTTGGTGATTTAGCGCTGGCAATGATTACGCTGGCAAATGTAATCCTTAAAACCGAAGAAATTTATCTGTTGAATCACATAAAACTTTATTTGAAAAATAATCCAACGGCCGCCGCCGCCGCCGCCGCAGAAGTAGCAACAACAACGGCAACTGGAGTGGAAAGGATGCAGTGGCAGGATGAAGCACCTTCGACATCTTCGGCAGCTGCCGCCGCCAGAGCTGCCACCTCATCGAGAGCCTCGTCCCGTTCCCCGATAAGCGAAATTAACTACTTTGCCAAAGTTCTCAGCGAGAAGCTGCTCGGCTGTCTGGATGCTGTACTCGGCTATGACTCAGTCTCTGCCTCTGTCCCCGTTTCTGGTTCTCTGCCTGGATCATCATCAGCCTCCAGTGTCGCTGGCCACGCCTACTGTCAGCTGGCCTCTCGATTCGTTAACGCGCTGCACAATGTTTGCTGTCGCTCACGGCACAAGGATGCTCTGCAATCAGTTTTTCGTTTGGTCTTGGCCGAATCTGAATTTCTCTGTAAATACTACAATTTACTGTTGATGAGTGTCGAGGGTGGCGCCGCTGGAGAGGCCCTGGAGCCGGTGCTCTTGGCCTGCCTGCAGCTACTGCTCTCCATGCGTATGCTCGAGCCCATGGTGCTGTTGGACCAGGCGGCTGAGTTGCCACTAAAGTGGAGCCTGCAACGAGCGATGCTGGGCGAAGTTTGCCGTGCCACTGCGGTAAGTATGCTGATGGGGAAGGAAGGGAATGGGACACATTAGTTTAATTTGAATTTGGCAGTCGACAGTGGCAGCTGATTTACCCAGTGGCCATGTCCACAACTATACACAACTACACAAACCGAAGCGATCCTTGCCAGCTGACAGTTGTCGTGCTCGTAATTTTGCGGTTCGCCGCGTCGGGTTTGGTTTTTGGTTTTCGCTTTCCGGTTTCCGGTTTCTGGCAGTTTAAACTGTTGCCTGGTTGTCTGGCAGCTTAAAGCTTAGCGTTCGATGCAGCGCATAATTTTAATTGATTGCCACTCGAACATGCGCCACTTGTCGTCTAATGGCCCAACTGGCCACGCCCCTCGCCCAGCCCCGCTGCCGCCCACCTTTTCCATGGGGATCTCGTAAACGCAAATCTCAACCGACTAATTGCAGGCACACGATTGGAGTCCGCAACAAGTGCGCCGACTGTTCGATGGCAAGTATCTGAATTTCCTAATTGCTGACCACTTCGAATTCCTTGGCGAGCTCTGCCAAGTGCGTCCCGAGTGCGGCTCATTATTGCAAGCGTCGCTGCTTCGCAATGCCTCCAAGCTGAACAAGGTAAGTAGAAGGCACATTTATTTATTTTTGCATCACAATGAAGCCAACTCCTGTTGCCATTCCTTACTTTGCCTTTCCTTTCCTTTATTTAAATTCATTTCTTTTTCCAGCACTCGATACGCAGCATCTTGCGTCTCTTGTGCCGCATTTGCGAGCATCGGGATTCAGAAGGAGTTGCATCTGGCGATGGCGACGCACCCTCCACATTGCAGGCACTACAGCTTCTGAGTCGACTCCATCAGCTGCATGATGGTCAACGTGCTCTGCAGTTGCCCATGGAGCGTCTGGCACGACGATTGGCGGCCCAGAGCGACCCTGCGACCAGGAACAGCATCTACGAGAGGCTGTTGCAAGGCGAACTGGCCGGCGATGACGACCAGGACGAGCTGCGTACCATGCTGTAAGTAAAGGACACAATTATCCATTGAGTGCTGCGACTCTTGACAGCTATTTAAATCAATTATCCTCTCCTTTGAAGAAGGAGCTGACAAAGTTCCCTATAAGCTAAGCTCATTTTCATTTAATCAAATAAACGGAATATCTTTGGATAAAGTGGAAGCTTATATTCTAGAAGTTTCCCATGGAAAACCTCTTTTCCAAACGCATCAACTTTTCTTATCGAAATCTCACAATTTTTTGTAAGATAAAGACAAATATAATCTATCTAGCTCTACACTTAAAGATAAGTTTCCTTTATCCAAATAATGAAATGGTTGAAAATACTATCAATTAAACTTGACCTTAAATATAAAGAAAATAATAAATTATAGTAATTATTTAATTGCTGCAACCGATTAATTTATCATTGATTTCTGGGAATCAGCTCCCTACTGATAACTACAACTTCGAAGAATAAGTTTATTTATGTAATTTCCAAACAAACTAGGGAAGTTGCAGAGTATCTCTTAGTCGTTGCACCTCTCACTGCAGTACAGCCCTGTTTTATTTATATTTCGTTGCATGCCATTACAGGCTAAAGGACCTTGAGTGCCCGCAGGACAATGGGGCTGCCTCGCCGCCGCGCATAATTGATGAGAGCTGGCTTTTCGGTCAGGTAAGTGGATCGTCGTGCACTTGGCCCAGCGTTGGCTAATTTATGGCCCCGCTCTGAGTATTTTTTCTTTTCTTTTTCCATTTTCTCTCAATTGCTCAATCGGTTTTCTTTTCCATTGGTCCTGGCGCACAGCTAATCAAATTTGCCACACAACATGCGGATGCGCCACAACAGCAACAGCAGCTGATGCGGTTGCTGCTCGACATTCAGTCGGAGGCAAAGTTGCAGCGATTGTTGCGTAGTCTCGGGACGTTGCAGGAGTCGCGTCTGCTGCGCCACGCCCTGGATGGGGCACTGTCATCGATGGTGGCCATCTTTCGGCAAAAGTGCATTCAACATGCACCGCACATTAACTACATGCAACTGCCGCCGCTGGCGCGTGTCGCCTGGTCGTCGCTCATGTCACGGGTGTCGAATGCAAAGCAAATCGAGGCCAGCGATGCGGAGCAGTTGCATGTGGCACGGGCACTGACCACGCTGATGCTTTCCATAAGGAACCTCGAGCAAATGGCGCTCATTTACATTGATGTCCGACACATTGAAAAGTTTGTCGGCGAGCATTTGCTGCGCCAGGAGCAACTGCCAGCGATGCTCTCTTATATGCGCTGCTTGGCCAATGCCTCGAGGCGAGTGCTGCAAACGGAGCACGGTCTTGTGACTGACCAGGAGGGGTTGAACGTGCTTCTGGGTTGCCTGGACATGTTGTTGCAACATCCACGTATCTGGTGGGCACTCAACTCTAGCTGCGATGCCTTGCGAGCTGAATTGCTGGAGGTTGTGGTGCTCACAGCACGCCGCATGCTGCAGGACACAATTTTCTATCAACGACATCGCCTGCACGGCACACAGTCTGCACCGCAGGCTATTTTCCTTGCCAAATTGATTGAAACGCAAATTGATATGGAGTCCTTGCAAAAGGGCTGTCGGTCTGGCACTGGCGCTGCCGATGAATTTGGTCGCCAGGAGTTGGCCCAGGTTCAAGTGCCGCTGGTAAGTGACATTCCATTTCGCATTTATCAGCCTCGACTTTGTAGCTTTAGCCCTTCATCTTCCTTTACAGTCGCTTATCGCCTCCATTGGCACCTCGTTGTTGCGCACACACGAGTTCTATGCCTATGCCGTGACACCCTATGAGCTCATCCAACAACAGCAGCAACAGCAACAGGCGACGCCAACTGTTGCCAGCAGCGATGGCAAGTTGCCCACAATTCCAGTGGATAGTCTCAGTGACGTCGATGTCCTGCGTCAGTTTGTCAAGCGGTGAGTATCAAGTCACCTCTTGCTAATGCTAATTAACTGCGTCGGCTTTCATACTTGTCACTCTAAATGTGCAGGAGTATATCAACTCTGTGACAAGGTACTAGTATTTCATGTCCATGTCCTTCTGTCCATCAGTAAGAGCTTTCATACCTCAAATTTATTATTAGTTTACAGAAAATCAATGAAAAATATCAACTCAAAAATTATTGCCTGAAATTACAGCACACGTTTAACAATTGCTTTAAAGCTCAAAAATATTAATATTTTAAAAAACACTAAAACAATGCTTTTATTTTCTGTGAAAGCCAAGAGAGCAATAACTGTTTTTCTAGCCATCTTGAGCAATTAATGAACTAATTATTTTTGTACTGATATATATGTTTTTGTTAAATATTTTGAGCAAGAAATTGTTAAATATTTAGGGATTTTTTTGTTATTTTATTAATTTTGTGCCTTGTGATTAAATCTAATGAATGCGAATATACAAAGTATAACGCTGTCGAGCTCACTCGACTGTAGCAATCTTCTTCTTGTTGTGGGGCTCACCTTGAGCCACTTCAGTTATGATTTTGTCAATGTTTCTATCGTCGGCTGACCATCAACTGTGTATTTACAACAACAAACGCAACGACAACAACAACTATTGTTGCTGACAATGGTCTGACAGGCTTGACGAGTGCTTGGCAGCAAAATGCAGCGATGAGAACGGGGATGGGGATGAGGGTGAGATTGAGGTTGAGTTGGAGAATGACGACGTGGATGCGGACAACCGCAACTGGAAAATCATCAGCATGCTCTATGCTTGTATTAGACGCAGTCTGTGTGTGTGTGTGGGTGTGTGTGTGTGCTGTGTGCTTGTACTTGTAAGTTGTCATTGTCATCGCAGTGCTTATGTCTGTTGTCGGTTTGTCCTTGGCTGAATGTTGCTTGTTTGTCTCGTCCTTGCGGGCTGACAGCTTCCACATCGCTGCTGATGTGTTGCTGTCGCAGTTGCTGATGTTGATGCTGCTGCTCCTGATGCTGTTGCTGCTGCTGCTGTTGTCATTGTTTCCACGCGACTCGTCATCATTATGCTGCTGTCAGCGCTTGAATTGTCATCAGCCTGAAATTGGGTGGATAAATAAGTTTGTGTGTGAGAGTGTGCATCTCTTTGACCAGCCTAAAAGTTGATTTTAAAGTGCAAAAGCGCAAACATCAAAACATCAAAACCACAACAGCCGCGTAAGCAACACAGAAGCAGCAATCTCTGAGCCACGCCCAGTTCAGCCCTTTGGCGGCAACGACAAAATCCCCTAAAGGGCTGACAGAGCGGAACATCAACAGCTCTATTAGATGAAACTGTAACGCCGACAATGATGGTGATGATGACGACACAGTGACAGTGTTGTCAGAACTTATAGAACTAAGATAGCTAATGATCAAACAAACTAAACATTGAAGACTCCTTAATTTTGATTACTAGTTTGCTGAATTCGAAACATTTTTCTTAATTGATAGAATGAATTAAAAAAAATGTTCGGTTATTATTTATATTCAGGCCTGTCTAGCTATAAAACAGCCAAAACTGCAACACCAAGCCAAAAAGATAGACAGACATGTGAATTGAGATGGGAAGCACTTTAGACTCGAGCTGCTGTTGGGAGTTTTGGTTGAAATCAGCGCAACGGAGGCAGCCAGCGATATAAACAAATTATGAGCAGCAAAGTGAGATAAATGCATGTGTGTGCGTGAGTCTGTGTATGTGTGTGTGTCACATAAGGAGAGAAAAAGAGGCGAGGATTCAGCTCGCTGCCTCTACACACATAGTTGCTAATTGCGCACAAACCGCTGAGCCAAGCCAACGGCAGCAGCAGCAAGAACAACAACAGCAGCAACGATTTTAGCCAACTTTTGTCATCAGCTAACTGCAATATGCGCTGGCCTTTGACCTTTCGATGCATTTTTAAGCCATAACTTGGCAGAAAATTGCAGCCGTCGGGCAAACAAAAACTAATCAATAGCTAATTTGCAGTTGTTGGCTTTTAAATATTTAAAATGTGCAACTAATTGAATTAAATTTGCAGCTGACTTTATAGAGCGCAATTTGCTTGAGACCTTGGTATTTCATGGAATTTCTAATACAACATTTGATTACTTTGTTTTATCGCCACAGGCTTTCCATCTTTGGTTATACAACACGGCAGCAATTCGAGGAATATTTTATGACGTTTCTGCTGCTGATCAATAAACTGTACGACGAGCATATGGTCGATCAACAAGAGCAATTCCAGATCAAGCAGGTCTGCCTGCAGGCCATTATGGAACTTTTAACGACTTATAAAACTTTCCCCATTGTCGGACATGGCAATAGTCAGTTCTATCACACGACTCGTTGGCAGCGCATCAATTGTGATAGTATTAGGTAAGTGTGTGTGTGTGTGTTTGTGTGTTTTCTCCAAAAACGAGAAACTGTAAAATTTATGAAAATTCTAATTAATATTCAGCAAGTGGGCACGAAAAGTTTTTAATGCGTAAATAACAAAAAGCACAAATTAGGATGACACCAACAACTTGTGTGTGTTTCCCTTGAAAACTATCATATATCCTGTATATGGCCCACGTGCTCCTCCTCCCACTCCAGCAAACCAAATGCCTTGCCCCCGACGCATATTATTTTTTGGTAATTACCAAAAACTCGACAACTTTCAAGGCACAACTAATTTGTTAACATGCGTTACCTAAAACAATTTGGACAAGTTTTTAGTTGCTAACCAACCAACTACAGTAGCCAAACAGTAACGAGGATGCGTGTGCAAACACATTTTTTTAAACTATTTTATGATCATTTAAAATTTAACGCATGTATAGAGTGATTATTGTTCTGTATTTAGACGAGAAAATATTACTTACAATTATTTCTTTATTCTAAAAGTATTTTTTAGCTAAAGATTTGATTTTTTCGATGCTTTTACGGGGTATTTTATAGTCAACTCACTTGTATGTGTTGTCTTTTTTAATTAAAACTGACTAAAATATGTAGTAATAATAAACACTGTTACGGACAATTGCATTACGACTGCCAAATACCCTATTTTTATCAGGATATTTAAATGTTCCTAATGTTGATTACAAAAAAGTATGAATCTAATTTTTGTAAGTTTTATTAAATTTTAATAGGTAATGTGATTTACTTATATTTACGCTTTAGTTTTATGGCTACGTTTGTTATTAATTTATCTATTTAAAATTAGTTTATTTTCGTCAGTAAGTCTCAGGTGTATACTTATATTAAAAAATAATATTTTTTAGCTTAAACAAAAATAATGTATAAAGTAATATAGGTTTTTCGTTAGCTGTAAATTTTTAAAGAGCATTATTCTCGTTCAGTCAACCGGCAGTAAATTGTGTGTTTTATTTCGTAGTGTAGTAAATATTTTGAGAATAATTTCCAAAATTTAAAAAGTGGCAATTTTTTAATAAAATTTAATTGAGTGGCCATCTGAGATACGAAAATAAAAAAGTGAAAATATTTATTTTTAAATAATGCAATTTCCTTGTTCTCGCCGCAGGTTAACAAAAGGAAAAGTTGTTCGAGTAGTTGTTGACTTTTAATTGTTGTGTGTGGTCAAATAAAAATATATGGCATGTTTGTTGTTGATATTATGGATTTTTTTTTAATTGCGAGTTAAATGTGTTTGGCCAACAATCAGTTGAGGCAAATAAATGGCAGACTTTCGACTTTTATCGACACACACATAACATTTGCCGATTTCTCACGTGCTCGTTGTTTAATTCGACGAAAGCTTGTTTATCGCATTTGCATTTATATATTGTACTATATTGTATTTTGCAGTTTGAAGAAACTGCACAAGGTGCAGCTGCTTGTCGATTCGACGTGCAATGTCTTCTATCATGCCAATCTGGAGCGTCAGCCGAGGCAGGACAATGTGATTGGCACACGCAACTTTGCGGCCAATCAATGCGATCTCAATTTCAGTTGGGCTCAAATGGAAGCGTACGCACAGCCCCAGTCACATGCCACCCCCGATGCGTCGGATGAGGCAGATGTGGCTGCCCCCGAGTTAAGCAAACAACGACGCCAATCCAGCCACAGCAGCAGCAACATGACTGACACCACCTGGCGCAACTATAGTCATTTTGTGCAACTGTCGGGCATTGATTTTCGCAGCAGCATGCAGCTCGTTTTTGACGTCTTGCAGCAGATGATCGAGGTAAGTTTCGGTTGAGGTGAATGTACTTGAGTACTTGCAACTGCAACCATATAAATGTCAGTCACGTCACGTGCGCACAAATTCAGCATAATTTCATTATGTCCAAGTGCTCCAGTTACTGGTCGGACATTACATGCCAATCCATTTTCCATTTCCAATTTCCCATTTTGACTGATCCTTTGGGGCTTGAATATACGCGAAAAGCTTGCAATTGATTTGTCCTAGAACAAGTTGGCTTGTCAGCTGGCTAATTGGAAACATGTCTGCAACTGCAAAATCTTGTTTAACTTTAGCTAAATCAAATACTGGTGCTGCCAAACTTGGTCAAGTTTAGCGAAATTTGCGAGAGTCGTGATCAAATCAAGTGGATTATGGAGCGTACAATGCGACTGCAGGAGCAAATTGCCATGGACGATACGATATCACATCAGGTGGGTAACAAACGCAACGCAACTCTTTCATTTAATTTTATCCTGGTCTCTCACACTTACACTTTTGCAGCACATAATCTACCTGCTGTGCCGCACTCAGGCACTCCTGATGCCCAGCCATGGGGAGTTGCAACACTTGGCCTCGCTGATTGGCAACGTCTATCTGAAGAGTTCACATTGCTTCATTCGCATTGCGGCACTCCAGGGTCTACTCTGTCTACTAGAATGTTGCAGCAGAACCAACACGGCCATGGGCAAGCTCAGCGATGAGCTCACATTGTTGCGTGACTTAATTGTGGGCTATATCAATCGTCATGGCATCATTGATGAGAGGTATACTATGCACATACATATTCAACTGTCAGTACATTAAGAGTTTGATACCATACTCGCATATTCATTCTGTCAGTCTACCTGTCGAAAGAGAGATCCACAATGCTTTCAGACTGAAACAATTTGCATTGCCTGGCAACCAGTTGGCCAGTTAACAAGTTCCATTCGGAACGGCCTGCTTCAAATCTTGGCTAAGACCCCAGACAACAGCTTAATAAGCGAGTCAAGACTGTTACTTTCCATTTACATATACTCTATCGAAAACAAAATGTTTTATGAAGGTGCCAGAGAAAGAATCTTTGAAATGAAAATATATTAATCAGTATCAATCTATCTTAATATAGAGGCTTACAATTTTTCAACAAGTTTTGCTTAAAAGAAATCTTTATAAGATGAGATTATTATTATACCCCATAAAGGACTTTAAATCTTCTACAGAACAGAAATTTACTCTAGACAAGATTACTATATCATAAAGTTGAGAGAGAAACTATTCATAAATAGCGGAGAATATTAAATCTTCTGCCTGAAATCTAATGAGAATTAAATATTCGACAACCCGAACAGAACCTTTGGTTAACATACGGTGTTCACTCAGTATGTTAGTCAAACTGTATCTATCGCTCGGTCGCCTTATCTAATAATGGCCAAAGTTCTCATTTTGCATTATGAGTAGTTTGCTTCGCTCGTCATCTGCCAACAGCCAACAATTCTCAGCCCTTTTCGCTTGACTTTTCTCTACCTTGATTTGCTTTGCTGTTGTCTGCTTGAAATCTACCTGGCCAGGTCATAAGGGAGGGGAGTGTTATCGCAAAGTTTTTCAAGGACTGCGACGGATGCAGGGCAACCGCACATCCGCTCACACTGCTATTTTAGGATGTAGCTAGCTTGGCAAGCCAAAAGTCGAAGTTCTAATAACTCGACGGGAGAGCAATGGCTATAGAAAGTTGCTTGCTGGCTGTTGGCTGTTGGTTGTTGCGTTGCCGATAGATTTTGGCAAGTCAAGCGCAAGGGCTGATCGATGGCACTGCCGGGGATTTTGTGGTTTATCCCCATGATGTTGCTGTTGTTGTTGTTCTTACTTTGTGTGCGCCAGCAAATAGTAATTATTGGCATTGCAGCTGCTATTGCTGCTGCTGCTTCTGCTTTTGGCTGCAACTTTTGGCCAACTCCTTGCTGTGGCTATTGATGGAATTTCATAAGCCAGCACTTCAGTTGCTTTGCTTCTGCCTCAAACATGTTGTTTTCAGATGTTGTTTCTCTTGCTGTGCACAAGTTTATATTTTTAAGTCAACCTTGAACATGTTTACCTGTCTTGTACGTGGCACATCCCGATTTGCCACGTCAAATGCAAAAACAGAACTCTAGTCTGACTAGAAAATTATTAAATTGAAATTGCGCATACGCAGCGTATAGCCAATAAACAAAAATCAACGAAAATGTGTAGGTCCTGCCAAGCAGAGCCACAACAGCAACAACAACAACAAGAACAACAGCGATAACAACAACAATACGCAAATGCGCTGCAATTTGGCGTTATTTAGCAATAAAGCGGCAGCAGGAAAACTAATCAGCGCACAGGCAGCTGGCCATGGCAAAAGCAGATACCCCAAACCGGCCTAATTATTTTGTAATTCTACGCGCGTGACGAGGTACAACATTGAGGGTTAAAGGGATGTTGCATGTAGCTTGCAGCCTTATAGCATAGCACTGTGGTTAAAGAATCCATATTGGCGGCTAAAATTCGATAAATGACGATACAGACTTGATAGTTGATTTCTATAATGGTTATGATCCAACATTTGATAACTCTGGACAAAAAGATAAAAAAAGAGAAACTCACTCAACAGCTACTACACATGTAATTAGAATATCTTAGTTAATTTTATTTAATTTATCAATTAGTTACAGTTTCATGTTTGTCCAAAGTCATCAAATATTTCTTGTACATTTATTGGTTAATTGAATGTCTACTTTTCAAAAATCAACTCTAATTACAATTTAAATTTTTTGGAATGGAATCGGGTCCACAGTGCGTCGAGTAAAGCGCAGCTATTCGTGTGGCCAACGCAAAACTTGTAATTAATTTAGAGAATACTGAAAACCCTATGCCAACGCAGCGGTCAGAGATTGTGTTTGCGTAAAGTTGTTACATTGATTACAAGCAGCGAGAACAACTTGTAATCGAATTCAATGTTGTATGCTACAAACTCGTACTATCTTTTAACTTTTACAGCCCTCTGCAGTTCAGCGATGAACATACGAAACTGGTCTGGACGCTCAATTACAGCCTGATCGAGTGGACATCGAAATTTGTGCCGCAATGTCATTTGCTATCGAATACGATAATTGCGGCCAGCAATTTCCTGAAGAAGACCCACAATGAGGATCTCTATTTATGCGTGCTACACGTAAGTAGACCATGTCATTGGCCCAAGCTGTTAGCTGTTAGCTGTTAGCTATTAGCTGTTGCTTTTGCTTGTCAACTTGCCAATCGTTTTCCATTGATGGCCCTAAATGCTCGACCATTGCCCCTAACCAAATCACGGCAATGCTCCCTCCGTCTCCCCCTCGGACTCAGACAGCGACTGCGTCGCGCTTAATTGGTTTTTTGATTGACAATTTTCAAGAGCCAACCAACCAGTCAGTCAACCAACTATACAAAAAATGAAGCACAGAGAAAACATGCCACTTCACTCATAACTGGCAGACGCAGAAAAAAATTGCCGAGGCAACAGCAACAACAAAAATGTTTATTGGCCAAAAAGCACAGCGTCAAAACAGCGCAAGTTGCACACATGTCCCCAAGCAGGCACACACACACACACACACACACACACACACACACACACACACACACACACACACACACACACACACACACACACACACACACACACACACACACACACACACACACACACACATACCTAACTGTGTATGTGTATGAGTGTGTGAGGGAGTCGTCCTGATTCTCTCTATCTGTCTGTCTCGACACAAAGCCCATATAATGAAATTGTTGCTCAAACATTGTAGCAGAGACAACATCAATAACAAATTCCTGAGTTGGTGCACATAATTTGACCATTTAACAAGTGAGTAGCTCAGATTTTAATTACCTTTGATATATGCCAGTGGATAAACAAATTGCGTACATCAACTCCGACAGTAATTAACAAATACTTCGTAATGAAATTCTCGACGGTTTCATATGCTCTTGTATGACACTGTTAAATGCTCTACATATCTCGAGTTGACATCATTTGATAGGTGATTAAATATGACTAAAATTTACAGTTTTTTATATAATCATTTTAATTGCTTAGAATTTTAAACTTACTAAATTTTCTGACAATTTTCTAAGTAGATGTTATTAAAATGTGGCATGTGAATATTCAGAAAAGTTGCAGTCAACATTATCATTAAATTTTGAATAAATAGTAAATATAACTTTGTCATTACCACTGAACTTGTGGCTCAACTTCTCTTTTTTATCAAGATGATACAATTGTTGAATAGTTATGTTTAAAAGTTTAACAGTTTGTCAACAGTTTTTAACTTGCGAATTTAAATTAAATAATTTTGTAAAATAATATTAAAAGTGAAAATCAACGCAGATTCATATCTGTGCATACAGACGAGGTCAGCTGTATATAACCGCTTTATAAGTATGCTTTTTCGCATACTTCCGGCCATTGAACATTTTTCTGTATGCTCGAGGCCAAATTAAAAACGACTTTTGCGTCAATTTATGAAATTTGCACGCAATTCAATTTCGTCATTGTTATTGTTTTTGTTGTTGCTGTAATTGTTGTTGTAGCTGTTGTTTTTGTTACAGTTGACGCTACTTGCGCTTTGATGGTGCATATTGGACGGACAGGGACAGCATTCAAACTAATAGAGCACGAGGAATTGGTCGGCAACGACTGTGGTTGGAATGAGACAGAGAGAGAGACAGAGAGAACGACAACAACGGGGCAATAACAATAACAATTTGCCACTCAATTAGCGTGGCCATTACTGAAAAATCCACTTAAGTATGCAATGATAAAATTCAAAAGCGAATCGTTCGCTATTTGGTCTATAAGCCTCTCTCTCTCTCTCGCCCCTGCGCTCTCTCTCTCTCTCTCTCTCTTTCTCTTTGTCGCCTTTTGTTTCGAGTTTCAACTTCTGTTGATTTTGAATACGTTTTCAGATGTTTTGTTTTGTTTTCGTATTTGTTTTATCATTTTCGTACATACAATACATATATTTATTTATCTGTTGCCTTTATGCTTTTGGCCAGGGTCTCGAGCGCATGGTGGTCAACAGCGGCAATGGCAATGCAGCGCCTACCACAGCTGAGGCAACCGGAAGTGGCGCGTTGCGTGGTGTCGGAGCGGTCGGTGACTCTGGAGGCGGTGGCAATGGCGGTGGCGGTGGCGGAGGAGTTGTGGTTACACCACAGTTGCGACATAAAATTGAAAAACTTGCGCTCGAATTGCTGAAAATGGAAAATGAGAAATTTTCAATTCCGGCATTGAAATTGCTTTTGTCCTGCATGTATGTGGGTAAGTACAATAAAGAAAAACAACAATAACAATACAAACAACAAGGCCAACAAGACAGCTGTTCGTAGTTTCAAGAAAGCAGCCAAAAATATTTTGTAATTTTATTTAATGTGACAACAGTCGCTGTTGTTGTTGCCATTCGTTGAGTAAATGGGTTTGGGCGTCAGGGGGCGTGTCTCTAGTGGCTAGCGAAAGTTTTGAGTACAACTTGGTCTGTGGCTTGTGGTTGTGAAGCTGCGGCAATACCCTGTAAACGCCTGAGGGCAATTGTGGTGCCAAGGAGAAGGATACTATAGTCAACTATGGTATTAATTAATAAACTAGTGCTTTTAATCATGATAAATAAAAAACCTCTACACTTTTAATTGAATATCAGTCCTTTCGAAATTCAGTTTCAAATTTTATTATCTTAAGGCAACTCTCCGAAACTCTAAGAAATGCCGCTGGGTTTTCGGGTACAATACAAGTTATCTATGTCTATATGAGAAATTATGTCTTTTTGGACTTTCAACAAGCACAACTTTATTAAATCTAATCCTATTTCCATGAAGAATGTCTTATTTTTCATAATATTAACCCTACTTTAACTTTGCATTTAAATTTTATGCTTCTGAGACAAAACTTTTTTTTTGAAAAATTGTCGATTTTTACAGTGTTACCCCTTTACATTTTTCGAAAATTTTAAATCTTAAATTTATTCTTTTAATCGACTCCAGGTGATAAAATTAGGGTAATAAAGTACTTTAGGACTAAATTTCGATTTGTTTCTTCAAGATTTAAGCCAAAAACTGCCAGATGTGCCCTGATTTATGGTACATGGTATTCTTTTAATTTGAATAGATTTGTCAATTCTTGATCGATTTTAAAAAGGGATGTTTTTTTGACCATTTTATTAAACAAATATTGATTTGGCATCAAAATTGTATGATTTTCAAAAATTCATTTTTTTCGGAAATTTTACATTTTAAATTTTTTGAAAATTTTCAAAAATTTTAAAACTTTAATTTATTTTTTAAAACGACTCCAGGTGATAAAATTAGGGTAAAAAAGTACTTTAGGACTTATTTCAACTTTGTTTCGGTTATCGGTTACGATTATGGTTACGGTGATAACCCTGTTATTAATAATATACTTGCAAATGAAATATTTTTTCAACAAGCGAAAGTCCATGTCCCAGTGTTCAATTGTTTGCTGTCTGGTCAACTGTTTGACGTCGCCCATTGTGGCCATTGTGTGTGTGTGTGTGTGTTTGTGTGTAAGGACATGCTTTTGGTAATTGCTGCCGATTCTTGCTGCCTTCGCTCGCCAGCTGTCTAGCAATTATTCCTGTTGCTGTTATCAGCGTAATTTTGGGGCAATTATTAACGCTCTGAAGTGTTTGACACTGAACACACACACACTCCATGCTCACACACTCACACACACACTAGACTCACCCCTCGAAAAATGGGTAATTTAAAAGCGCTGTTAAATGTTGACCAAAACCATTTTGTTTAGTCAACTTCATGGCCATTTCGGACACTACATTTGGCGTTTCATTAGCGACAACAACAACCACAACGGCAATGAGAAGGAAAAAGCAGAAGAACAATAACAACATTTAGACCTAATCTGCACACCAGGCCATACAATATATTTTCCGGTTATGGCCAGTTTTGGTCATACTTGTCTTAATTATCAGGACAGTTGGCTAGCTTTAAGCCAGGCTCCACTCTTGCTGTCTCTATCTCTGTCGCTGTCTCTCTCACACGCTTGCTTTTTGGCCAGTTGGCTTAACTGAAAGCCGCTTAGTTGCGTTTCATTTAACTGCAGTCCATCCAGTGAATTTAGTTTTCCTTTATATGAATTTTTTTCCCACTTTAAACTTTAACTTTAGCTTTGGGGGCAAACAGTAAATATGCGTAGCAGCTTTTTGGCCAGAATGGCACAAATGTGGCACAGGATGCGGATGCGAGGATGCAAGGATGCCACCCGACGCATGTATTTTTCTTGCACTTTGTCAGTCGAGATGCGGCATTTGGCCAGCTTGCCGTATTGGCCATTTTCACCGTATTGGCCGCATTGGCAATGGGTACTTGGCAATTCCCAGTGCATGCAAATCCTTTGAAAAATGTCAATGTTTGTGCTCGCTGTGCGTTCCTCCTGCGACGCCCTTTAAAACTCGGCAGTCAGGGATTTTTGTAAATGGCAGCCGCCCACACAAATCCTAACCAGGATGAAGTGCAGCTAAGCGGAAGTTGGCCATTGCGTGGCGTGCGCTTTTTGCTCGTTTGCCAGCTTGGTTTATTAAAGTGTTTGACGGCGCTGAAAAATAAACAAAGCCAAGACCATGACCAGGTCCAGATCCAGATCCCGGAGCCTGGATCCCGGCCCACAAGGACAACGACACGCCCACCTAAAACTGGGCACCTTTTTGGCCGGCAAAGCTCCCGAACACGCAATAATAAATATTTGCGGCAATATTGGGCGTTCTTTAAGGGCCCGAAACAATGCTGCAACCCTTTCTTTGCTATTTTCTGTTGTTGTTGTTGTTCTTGTTTTTTTTTCTGTTGCCTCAATGCTTTTACTGTTGTTGTTCTGGCTGCCAGGCGGCCTTGCTACCCTTTCCTTTGCCTTTTCCTTTCCTATTTTCCTCGCTCGACTAAACGAATTTCTGAGTTTGTTAGGTCGCCCATTTTTTTTTTTGTTTCTTGCAACGCTGTCGGCGTTTGTGGTGCGCATAATTGTGGCCAACAGCAGCTCGAGTCTTAAGCTCAGAGCGGGGCCAACAACGAGCACAATAGCCAAATTGGCAACAGCCACGCCGCCAGCGACCAACAATGTTAAGCTTGGCCAAAACAAAGAGGGCGAAAGTTGCTGCTGCACTGTAAATAATTCGTAGATACCGAAAGCCAAATGCAGCCACATTAAACAGCTAACGGCAAAGGCTTTGACCATGCCACACACACACTCACACATACACACACACACATATATATACACTTGCACACACACACGCAACCGACAACAACTTTTATCAGCGTTCGTCTGCGGCTTTTGGCTTTCAATGCACAGTTAACATCATTTTTCACCTGGCCCCAAAGCCTAACGCCCATTAATTTGGCCAGGCTCTAACATATCCTTGTCGGCTGCCCATCAACATCATCATCACGGTAAAGGATGACCCACAACAACAATATGAAATATGAAATTAGTCTGCATTGTGCCATTTATAAGACGATGTCAGAGTTCATAAGACAGCACAACAATGGAAAGTATTAAAAGCGTGAGATACTTAAAGATTAGCAAGAAACTTGGTCAAAATGCATGAGACATACTTATGTATGATATATACAAAAACAATTAATTTATTTGTATTTAAATGGAATTATGTTAAGTGTATACACATGTAATTGTTCTGACAATTTACAAAAATCACAAACTTTAATTGTCAATTAAAAATTCAAAAATAATAGAGTGCAATTTCTTCTTTGTTAAAACAATTAATTGACTAATTTGATTCAGCCATCTAAATACAACAAATTCCATGGCAATAAGCAAAATTAGACTCTGTCAGCTTAATAAAAAGTAAATATACTATGTAGAATATGACATGTGTATGATGGATATCTGTTAGTCGAGCAAAGACTCTTGGACCAGTTTATAAGGCACATGTAGAAATCGACTCGAAAAACAAACAAATAAACTTTGTTGAAAAGCAGCGATTGCAAAAGCAAATCTGTACACACACCCACTCACAGAAATACACACGCACACACCCACACACACTCAGACAGACAGACAGACATAGAAACCAACTTACACCTACACACAAAATATGTATTGAAAGTCAGACGCGTCAAGGTGTCTGGTTGTGGGTTCTGCCCGGGCTGCTTTGGCCCTTGCCCGGACTGGACTGGAGGATAGGGCCAAAAAAAAACCAGTTCGTCGTACTGCAAGGGAAAAGTGAAAAATCCATAAAATTTGAATGTAAATTTATGTATGTCCTGGAGCAAGTTTTAGCTCTGACATTGACGTTGGCATTTGCTGGCCGTGTTGAAGCCCGCGAGCGTGTAAATAATGGCTACTAGTGTTTTAGCTGCTTGTTAATTTTAAAGTATTTTTTAAGCTTGTCACACGTATCTCACTCACTCTCTCTCTCTTCGATCTTTCTCTCTCTTTCTTTGGCAGGCTCTGCTGCACAGCTGGAGAACACGGAGCTATCGAATGGCATTGTACAGGACGATCCGGAGATAATCGCGCTGCAAAACGATAAAGTCGATATACTTTTGCATTGTATTAAATCATCGAGTCGAGACGCCGCATGGATTTATGGACAAGTACTGTGCCAAATTATACGTGATTTAGTGCCACCGAATGAAATATTGACGAAGGTCATAAAGGAGTTTCTGGCCATAAATCAACCGCATGGCGATGTTATTGCCACGATTGTGTACCAGGTGAGTAGCAGTAGACTTGGTATCAAAGCCAGGCTAGACAGTCAGTCCAACTAGCCAACCAGCAAGCAGCTGCTGGTCAGCAAAGCAAAAGTCGACTGTGGACTGTCGACCAACCAGGTGTTTGTGTGTGTGTGTGAAAGAGTGTGTGAAGGAGTGTAATGTATGGAAGCTGTGACTTGAGACTTTGGCGTGGCGCAAATGCAGCGCTAATATTTGGCACAGTCAACCGTCGAAAGGGTAAAATACTTGCCTCCACTTGTCATCCAACAGCTTGGAGTGTGTATCTGTGTGTGTGTGTGCATGCCCGGAATTTGTTGGCAGCTTGAAAATTAATGGAATTCATGGCTACAGCTTGGCCTCTCTGACCAGCCCAAAACGCACGCAACTATGTGGGTCAGTACGAGGCATCCGCACTGGTGCCATAAAATTTTTTCATTACATTCAAGGTTGTCCAGTGGGCGTACGTAAGTATGTGTGTGTGTGTGTGTGTGTGTTTATGTGTGTGAGCATGGAAATTAATAAAAAAAAGGGAATGCAGAGACTTGACTCTAGTTATGTGTGTTTGGGGGCCAGCTTTAAGCGCATATATTGCACTGTCACATTTGGGCCAAGTTAACGGACCTCAAGCCGAACCTTTTGCCAAAGCAGAGGAATTTCATTAGCCCAAAACTGTGCCACAAAATAAATGGAGCAAGTGCAGCCCTTTATTTTGTTGCATTCACTTTCTGGTGTTGTAATCAAAAAGTGTTTTGTATTTTGCGTTCACCTTTTGTTTTAAGCTTTCACTGAACAATTTCATCATATTCTTTGTTTCATTTACGTATTTTCGTCTACTACGTGCTTTGTGCTTGCAGGTGTTTCGCTCGGCTATTGACTCATCGTACCTGCAAATGCTGCAGGACTGGCTGATCTGTACGCTGCCAACGTTTCTGGCCCAGAAGGAGGAGCAAGGTGTCTGGGGTCTCAGCGTCATCTTTTTATCCGCTTCCATAAATCTGCATTTGATTAAACTATTTCCGCTGGTGCTCGGCATTGGTGTCTCGACAACGGCAGCGGCAACAACAACAGCAGCAGCAGCAGCAGCAACAGCAAGTGCAACAACAACAACAATGGTACCTCGGAAATTGGGTCAACACGAAATTGCATTGTTCGTGACAGCTGCACAAGATTTCCATGCGAAATTGAGTGTCGAGCAGAAGCTGCGCTTTCGGGAGGCCTTTAAGAACTATGAGCAGAGTCAAGTTTATGCCGGGATGTTGCAACGCCTCTGATAGCGATAAGACCGGGCAGAGTCTGGACCAGCGAATCGAAGGATTTCACAGCGGATTTGGCCAACGAAAGTTGCTCCCTGGACAAGCGCAAGCGTGAATAACTAATTGCTCAGCGGTGCTGGGCTCTAAGAAAGTTCAAAGCGGATGTCCTCCTCGCTCCACGCTCCTCAACCTCAAAACTTCTTTAATAGTTTGTGAATTCCAAATTAATTTATGGTTTACATTATGTGTAACTAATATTTAAATTAGACCCGCCTCTCTCTCACGCCCTGCAACGCTTCAAACTTTAACGACCCGCAATTAATTCCTGAGACGTCCCCTGCCTGCTTTTAGAATATTGTGTTCTTGTCAGTTTTTCGTAAAGTTTTTCATTTATATATTATGACTTGGCTTGTTAGATCCGGTTAAAGTTGAGACAGCGAGCGTCTAGTAGTCATTAGTATGCGGCCTAATCAATTGCGAGTTAATTTCATTAAAAATTCCATTATGTTAAATTAAAAAAAAATATATATACATATTTAACCGACTTATATTCCAATTGTAACTACTACAACTGTTCAAAAGGCTTAAATATTTAATAAAAGGCAAAGCTAAAAATTAACCAAATTTTGTTTAATCTTTATGTATAAGCTGAACTTAATATATGTACATACATGAATATTGTTTTACTCGTAGCAATCAATGTTTTAATGCACGTTAAACTGTGTGCAAATCTATTTGAACTTTGCACTTTGACAGAGCTCTGTCTGCTGCTGATTTCTGCCCTTTTTGCGATGATGTATGTAACACAGTTTATGTGCATTTTTGAGTGAAGTTACAAGTAAGCGCATTAAAATTGACAAAATGTCACTCAAAAAGTATCGGCAAAGTTCTTGAGACAGCAAAAGGTGAGTTCTTGGTCTGGAGGATATAAGCAGCTTTAATGACTTGCAGATGCGTTGTAATGCTTAACGAATTATTAATAATTTTATTAAAATTAATAAAATATTTCATTGGATTAATTTGTAATTTATTCCTAAAATGTGTATTTCAAAAACTAAAGTCAAATAATATGTGTGAGCTGATGTACCCAATCGACTTGTTGTGGGGAATAAGAAGATTTTCCGCCATTTCGTGACTTATAGAAGTTGCACAAAAAACTGCGGTACACTTTGCTAACAGCCCAGTCCTCAGTCAGTGGGTGTGTGAGTATCTGAGAGCACAGAAATTGACAGATCAACTTTTTGCTGCATGCGACATGTATGCGAGTATTGTGTAGTCTTCCTTAGTGTGTGTGAGTGAGTAAGAAATGCTTAGGGAAGTTACAGCCCACATCTAAATGAAGTATAAAGCTGTAACACATTATGTAATCGAGAACAAAAACTCAATGGTTTTTGGATGTTATATCTGAGACAATGTCCTTGTTGTAGCCATTGTCGCGATTATGGCGCACGCCAAGAGGCAATTTGGCTGTCGCCCTGGCCATAAACTGCAACATTTCGGGCTATCAGCATTTGGTTACGCTTCATTTGGCCAAATAGCCGTAACGGGCCCGGGCACAGATTGTCGCTGTGTCGCCCGCGCCGGTTTGCCAATTTATGTGGCGCGACTGACTGACCGAGCATTGAGTCAGTCCCCTCAAATGCTGGCGCAGGTGTGCCAGACACCAGACACCATGACCTACGAATGTACAATAACTATGACAGCGACAGTGCCAACGACATTGCGGTTTGTCGACAGCGAGAGAGAGAGAGAGAGAGCGATTCCTGTTCCATTTGTTTCCACTGTTTCGCCGCTCTTTGCTGCTGTTAACTTTCAAGCAATGTTAAACTCACCACTTTTCGGAATTGCGCTCTTTGCAATGTGTTGCTCTTAAAACGTAATGAAACTTCGGCTAGCTTGCGCTCTCTCTCTCTCCCGCTCTCTGTGAGAGAGTGCAACTGTGTACTCTTGCATTGAGTAGGTCAGTAGTGCGACTGTTTCGTTTCTCGTTTCGTTCCAGCTAGTTTGTATGCACTCCAGCACAAAAGTATGCTACAATTTCTTAATACTCAAAGTCTCAGCGGACACACACACACACTCACGCAGCAAAGCACGACAACTGTTACACTCACAGTTATGATTATGATTATTGTTATGATGATAACGCTGTTGCTATTGTTGTTGTATCTGGCGGTGTTGCTCCTGCTGTTATTGTTTGGCTATTTGCCTGAGCCCCACAATGACTTATCCAAGAAGCCGTTGCCCAAGTGCCCAAGTCCAGTTAAGCGTGCGCTTTTATGACGCCAATACTTGTGCTTCATTGAACACACACACACCTACACAATAAAGTGTTTGTCTTTCGTAAATTGTAGCACATTATCTTCTGAACAACATCTGGCTGTTCAAGTTGCCTGCAACACCTTTTGAAAGGGGGCACTAATTTGAAATTTTAATTATATTGCGAGCATGATGAAGTGACACCTGTCAGCGGCCGATACGCCTTCATCACGCCAGCGACTTGGCCACGCCCACAGTTTCACGTGTAAAAATCAACACTGGACAACGCGACGCTTATTAAAACTGAATAAATTATGCAAAAGTGCGCACAGCTCGATTTCCTTTTGCCCCCCAAAAGCCTAACACAAGACGAACACTGCATAATTAATTCAGCTCTATGTCCGGCCATAGGAAAGAAGAGCAGGGAAGAGAGGTGAAAAGCTATTGCGGATGTGCGGTGTGGGCGGAATGCAATCAAAACGTGTACAAGTTGGTCAAAAAGCGAGCAAGAATCAGAGGTAAAATTTTAAAGTGAAGTCAAGATTGTCATAAGTCGAGAGTTGAGTATCAATAACAGGAGAGAGTGGGACAGGATGAGTTTGTGAGTCTGGCATTAGAATAAATAAATGCATGAGTGAGTGCATAAATGAATGCAAGTACGAATGATTGAACACACGCAGCCAGCCAACGACGAGTTGCCAACTTGCAACGATACCAAATTCAACTATGCGGCGACTTTTCCCACTCAGTGTATGTGTATGTGTATGCGTGTGTGTGTGCTTGTGAATGTTTGTGGTTCTCTGTTTGTGCAGGCAACGCCTGCGGGACAATGCAATATCCATGACAAGTATTTCAATTTCGCGTTTTCCGCATCACTTCATAGAAATTCAAATGCCAGCAGCGAATATTATTCGATACGCTTTCAAATAGTTTTCTTTTTCTCCGGAGTTTAGAGTTTAGAGTTATTGAATGGATTGATGCTCAGTCTGCCCAAATGCGTCCAGCAACTCAATGAGTTCACAAATAATATTTCTTGTTTATTCATTTTATTGTTTACACTGAATTAACAAGAGCGGCGCAATTAAGAGTTTTGTTTACACTTCAATGTCGCTTCAATGCACACGACGAAGCATAGCCATTAAATTGATAGACATTTACATTAGCCTACTTACATATATACAACAATATCTACATCTAAGATATATATATTTATTTTTATATACTAGAATGATTCTTGCATTAAAAGATAACAAATCGCGCGGTCAAAGCGCAACGCGACTTTAAACGCTCGCCTTGTTAGCGATTTATATCGGAGTTTTAGTTCGTTGTTGTTTTTGGTTGTTGTTGATAATATTGGTCCTTTCATTTGCGCCATGTCCGTTAATTAACGGCACATGCTCAGCCCATAATTGCTCGTATTTAGCCGCTTGGCGACTTCCCAAACGCTTCAAGCGTCCATAAGGCAATCGCAATCAATCTGCCTGCTTTTGTTCCCAGTCAAAGTCCCAGTCCCAGTCCCAGTCCCAGTCCCAGTTGTTGTCTACATCTTCATCGCAGTTGTCGGTCAATCACTTGGATAGATATACCCATATTTTGTTGTTGCTGTTGCTGTTTCTGTTTCTGTTTCTGCACAACGTCACCAGCTGTTGGGAGTTGTGGCCAAGTGGCGCTTAGAGGCCCGTTGTCGAGGTCCGGCCACAGGAGGTTTTCCGAGGAGGCGGCAAATCAGATGTGTAATTCTGGTAGCGATTCGAGCAGTTAATGGCCTGAAGAGAAAAACATAAAGAGAGAGAGAATGTGAGAAAATGAAAATGGCTGAAATGGTGGGCATAAGTTAATGCTAAAAATACATAAAATAACGACAGTAAATTGAGCCTGGGACTCACAAAATGTTTGATTAATGATGTGTTTCGGTTCCCGGCAGTTCCAATGGAACCTGTCGATGCTTTGGTAATTCCCCTATCAGGACAACCCTCTGTCCCTCTCTCTCTCTCTCTAACTATATCTCTGTCTGTGGCTTTGCGTTTGAATGATTAGATTTGATTCAATATTCAATTATTTAACTGGTTTGAGGTGTTGAAATGCCTACAGATACTAACTGGGCCCACTCCCATACCTCCCCAACCCACCCCACCATTTTGGCCCAATCCGTTGGGCGTTTGCATATAAATGATTTATGAATTTGCGCTCTGATTGAACTGCCCCGAAATTGTTGATTAGTGCGCCGTCATAGGAACAACAACAACAATTACAACAACAATAAGTGTAGCAACAACAACAATAACAACATTGGCATTTCCATGCAATCGCTCTGGGGAAATGAGTTACGGTTTTTGGCCCCGACGAATTTGAAACCATTTCCAATGCCATTGTGTTTGTGTCAGTGTGAGTGTGTTGTTGTATTTGCGCTTTGGTTATTATTTGATTAAGCTATGAAATTTACACAGCCTTCAATTTGTTGCAAAATTATCAAATAATCGTGGACTTAGCCACGTGCCAAATCTATGCTACAATTTAAAATCATTTTAATACCCTAAAGTATATAAAGAATAGAGTATATTGTTTGTATGAACAATACTATTGAAAGCTAAGTTTTTTAGCAAATACAAATATAAAATGATCTCCGTCAAGTTCTAACACAAATTACACAAATAAATATATATTCTTAAAAAGTTAAAAAATTAATTGATTTTTATTCTGTTGCTGATCCCTTAATCAAGCTACACTATTGAAAATTTCAAAGCAGTTCAATTTATTCCAGAAATGCCTATAATATTCTCATATACTCAAGCTATAAGGTAATAATAGCAAAAAACCAATTTGTAAACAATTAAAAGCGATTTATCGGTAATTTGGTGGCACCGCAAATCGATTATGAATTGGATTCCTTAATTTCAAATATCGCAGATACAAACTCCAGCATATTTATAGAGCCGATGTTATTCAATTTAGTACCCACACAGACACACACAAATCACATACACATAGTGCAATGAAAATGGAAAAAAAACGCTAGCATTCGTTTGACTAATTGGTAATGGACGAGCCGTCAGTTTTGCAATTAGCCAGTTTGATACGTTGATACGTGATTTCGTACCTGGCTGGACGAGGATTTGAAAGTGATGATGGGCGATGGGCGAGAGGAGAGAGGGGAGAGAGACTAGGCAAATATATGTATGTAGGCACACGCGCCTAGCGCAATAAACAAAAACAAAAACAGCAATTTAATTAATGTAATTAATCTAATTTAATGACTTGACAAACACATCAATTAGCGCCAACCGAGAGACCAGGCTCAGTTTGGCGCGCAATTTATATGCAAAGTACTGAAAAGACTTTGCAGCCCAAAATGGTAAAGCTGCTGCGCCACCACCAACAACAACAAAACAAATTAAAATATTAAAATTAGGCCACAAAATGATTGAAAGGAAATGTTACAGAAAATGCGCTGGACTTGTTCATCCAGCCATCGATGGTTTCTCCATCGAAGGCAGCACCCACAGACAACTCCAACTGCGTCGACAGTCTGTTTGTCCCTAAAGTAATTAAAAGTAAGTAAAGCACAGTCGACCTCCCATTTTCCATTTTCCATTTCCCCATTTCCCAGTTTCCCCCCTGTGGTATGCGAACGCACGGGGCGTGTCCATTTGCCTTGATTTTGGCTTTGGTTTTATTCTTCTTTGCTTTATTTTTTTCATTTTTCGAACTCGTACTTATGTAAATGGCCGCTGACCAAAAGAATTAATGCGCGCGGAAAGTGAGTTGAATCGGAATGAGCCGCTGTATTGTATTATATGGCCAGAAGTCTGGGTCTTTCTTAGTCCCAGCCAAAAACGGGAAAAAAAGAGCATGGGCATTTTACAGTCAACGAACCCATTGAATTTGCATAAAAGCTTTAATAACCAAAGACCTTCAGAATTTGACGAATCTGCTTTTAATAGTGACGCATTTTTTAAACACTGACCTCCTGCCAAAACCCACTCCTCTCATTTCCATCGTGAAATAAATCAAAATGAAATATCCATGCCGAGAAGTCGCAAAAGAATTTCCAAAAATAGAAATCGCTGCTGATCTGATCTGATTTGATTTAATTTGATAGCTTTTCTTGCTTTTCTTGTTTGTTTGAGAATCTGTTCTCATGTTGTAAAATTTTGGTATTTAAATCGCAATTTCTGGCACGTCCCACGCGGCGTATGCTCGTTTTTCGCACTTAACTCATTAAGGCTGCCTACCGCCTGCAAATGTTTCAGAATCGTGCGCGTTTCTTTATTATTACGTTATTTTTTTATAGTTTATATTTGTATCTGCTGTTAGCTGGAATAATTTAATTGATTTATCGTTGGAAACTTTTGAAGAACTCAGAGCACATTAGAAACGTTGTCAAGCGGCAATGGAGTCAGATTTCTGACATTTTCACAAGAGCATTTAAAATTACGCTAGATCAAGCGGAAGACCCCCTATAATAACGCATTTTTGCCACTTTATAAATCAATAAAGCTCTATAAACTAGGTCGAGAGCTGGCACTTAATATACGAGCACGAGCTATATAAAAATATGACACAAAATAAAAAATGAGAAAATCATGACGAACAATGCGCTTAAAATGCTTCAATTGGCAACATTGAATGTATTGACTGAGCACTCGTATGGCAACAATTGAAGTGTAGCATTTATGAGAGCAGATTCTGGCAGAGCATTGACTTACCTTGTAGAAAGCCTTGCGGAAATTGTCGGAGAGAAAGGCATAGAGCAGCGGATTGATGCAGGAGCTGGTATAGGCCATTGTATGGGCCACAATCTGCACGATGACGCTCAGTAAGGTGGTTGAAGTATACAGCTCTAAGGCTCTGAGCAGTAAAATCAGCTGTACATTAATAATTAAAATAATTAAAGTTAGTTCAATCTTTTGAAATCTCCTAATTACCTGCACGGGCAGCCAGAGTGAGGCAAAGGCAATGACGACGACGACAACAAGGCGAGTTACTCTCTTCCTGCCCCGCTGCGATTCCTTGGACATGCGCACTCCGCTTCCCTGGCGCCAGAGGCGCATAATCATGCGCACGTAGAGGCCACTGATGATCATCAGGGGCAGCAGGTAGGAGGTGATGAAGAAGGTCACCTGATAGGTGGTCAAGTCGAGCCATTTGTTGTCGGTGAAGCGGCAAAAGGACCAGGTGACGTTCGTGCTGTTATCGTGCATGAACTGTAAATGTCAATGCAAAACGAAATACAATATTACAATATTACGTATACGACATGTTGACTTTTGTGTGACAGTTTCATGACCCGCTACATTCATAAATAAAGCCAAAAGCCAAGTAGTTAGCTTTGACTAATTATAAATTTGTGTTTGCTTTTTTAATTTGAATCTCATTATGTATTTTTTAACTAGAATCAAAAGCTACTGTTATAAATTATAAACAAAATAATAAAAAGCTATCCAAAGATATCTTTTTAGTAAAATAAATCATATGATATTTTTTATCTATGTCAAAACAATTTCCCCACTAACTGTGTATCCAAAATCAGCTCGTTCAAATAGTTTGAATAACTACAAGCTCTATCTATCTATCTATCTATCTGTCCATCTGTCTGTCTGTCTGTCTGTCTGTGGCAGCCAACATCAGGTACCATTCGAATTTGCCTCTTCACATGACGCACTTACTATTGACTCCCCTCCCCTTCTCCCTTCCCGCTGACCCTGTGGATTGTGCTGTTCTGGAGGGTCATAAACTGACTCGTGTATCGTAAAAATATTTACCAGGCCGTTGTTTACAATTTTTGTTTACAATCGCCGTCGCAACATTCCGTTAATGTACAATACTATTAAAAACTCTACGAGTAAATGCCAAAAATGCATACAAAATTGCTTATTTATGAGACAGACAGAAACAATAGGCCAAGATATTGGCCAGATTGACAAGTACAGCTGCAAATGTTAAGCCCTCTGCTTAAATTTAAGATTTAATTAATTGCTTTCGAGTTGGGTTCAACAATGCCCTGAATTGATTTTTAATGTGATTTTCATGTTCAAAGTGTGAGTGTGTGTAAAAAGTGGCATAAACAGAAACTGACCCGACTCAAGAGGGCCAAGATGCGATAACATAACATCATATAAACAGCTGTCAATCAATGCCAAGCGATATTCAACATTAAATGCTGATACTTGTACTTTGACAGGCATATGCCCCATTTTTGTATATACAGAAAATATTTAGATATTGATATGCACATCTGTTAAGGCCATTACTATTTGCATGCATGTGTGTGTGAGTGTGTGTGTGTGTCTAGGCAATAGACATCAGACCGTAATATGAATATAATTAATAGCTAACTGTTAATTAACATGTTGATCAAACATGAGTTAATTATGTCTTTTTATCGCATGTTTCGCCTTTGTTTGCCTAAATGTGTGTGTTTGGGTGTGAGTGTGTGTGTTATCGACACACACACACACACACACACACACACACACAACAATACATATTCAATTTGGGCTGCTATTTTGCCAGCTTAATCCTCGGGGCCCAAGCAAAGCAAATAACAAATAACAAGCAAAAACAACAAAGCAAACGCAACAAAGCTCGAGCGTGAAAAAAGGAGCGTGAAATGGCATTTAATAAAGTATCAAGTTACAATAATAACACCACAATAATAGCAACAGCAACAGCAACAACAACAACAAAATTAGCTGCAAAGCAAATGGTCCATTCGGTTCATTGATAACGACTCTAACGGCGATAAGATACGTTTAATTACAGTCAACTCGATTCGATTATGAGTAGGCGTTGCACGTAGGAAACTCACCCCTCACTTATTCCTCCCCTAGGGACTGACAGTGGGTCAGTTTTTGGCTAATGGAATTCTTACAATGATTTGGGATACTAATTAATAATAAACCATAGAACTGGTTATCCTCCAAAATGATATTAATCATGATCATCGTGTCAAGGTTAGTTCAATAAGTAAAACAGTTGTAGACCTTCAACTAAATGTGGCTTCTATTGTTTTCATTGCTAGCACATAAAAGTTGTGCATTATCCAAACAAAGAGATTTTGCTATTTGGCACAACAAATTTAGCTGGACTTATTAAACAATTAACTTGTTCTTCGCACTCTGGGCCATTGATCATAAAAACATTAGAGCTTTAATCGAAATTGGGAAAATGGAAAAATTGTGAAAATGCAAAAGTAGACGAAAGACGAAAGACGAGGGGAAGCAAATAAATCTGGCAACTGCGCATTGTGCTCAATATCAAGGTCTTTTTGGCATATAATTTATCATACGCACCGTATGCCGTACCCAATTGCCTGGCTGTGATCAATTATCCAGCAATTTTTGGCAACTAAATAGATAGATAGTAAGTAATTGGTTATTGCATATTGCAAACGGATGAAGAGCACATGAGTTGGTAGATGATTTTGGCATTTGCCATATTACCCGATTCGAATGAAATGAGTAAATGTGTGCGTGTGCGTGTGTGTGTGTGTGTGTGTGTAGAAGCTGTATAATTAAAATTTATGCATTTAAAATAGCAAATTAGTAACAAAAACAAAACAGGCGTCCGATAATACATATAGCAAAATTTTGAGTATAAACACACAAGAACAGGCGAATAGAATAAACTTAAACAAAATAGAAAATCGAAAATCGAAAATAATAAAAACAAAAGCAAAAGCTGATTCCATTCTTGTGGGCAGATAATTCCCAACTCGGGGGCACTCTGACGTGGAGCGGCGTCTCGAGACATCTAACGAGGTGCCGATGATGGAAAGCAATAAATTTGGCTGGCCTGTGTTATTCGCAGCACATTCGGGCACAGCAGGCACCACAACCCCACAACACTTACCTCAACGTCATGCGCAAAGGTGACCGGCATCGAGATGGTCAACACCACAGTCCACAGCGTAAATATGGCAATTTTCGTAATATGTTCCGTACGCAGCATACGCGATCTTATGGGATGGACGACGGCAAGGAAACGATCCACGGACATCAGAACTAAAGTATAAATCGATGCATAGGCGGTGACCACAATCAGATACTGGACTGTCCGGCACCACAAGGTGCCAAAGGGCCAATGGAGAGTCACGTAATCCACGCCGGTGAATGGCACACAGAGTATGACGAACATCAGATCGGCAGCCGCTAAGTTCACAATCAGTAGATTCGTTGTCGAGTGCATGTTCTTGTTGAGCAGAACCACCAGGATGACCAACAGGTTGCCCAGGAAGCCCGTGATGGCGATGATGCCGAAAAATATTGGCACCAGCCAACTCGTGACATTTCGTATTTCCTCAATTTCAGCATAGAACGAGGACAGAGTTGAATTCTCCAAGCTGTTGCTAATGTTGCTGATGACGCTAATGTTGCTGATGCTTTCGTTAAACCAGCCGGTCTCGTTTAACCAGTAGCTCCCGTTGAACCAGCTGCTCTCGTTCGTCCAGCTATAGTCGGTGTCCATCCTTAGCGTAAGGTTCTCCATTTTGTGGTAGCTTTTATTATATTTTGTGTATTTGCACTGTTCACTTTCTATTGATTTTTAATTGGCCAACGCTTATTACATTTCCTATTATTGTCACACAATAAGACCGAGCACAATGCGAGTGGACGGCACGACGGATTCGACGAAGCACATTTTCAATTTCGGCAATGCCTTTGTTGCGACAGTTTTTCAGTTGTATTTTCACAGTTCGTCGAATCCAAATAACAAATTTCCAATTAAACGATTTGCGCCAGGCAGCCGACAAAGGCGATGCAGGAAAAGAAAACAAAAGAAAACAGAAACTAAAAAATAAGTAAAGAAATGCTTTTTTCAATTATCATGCGCAATAATCCAAAGGGAGCAGCAACATCACGGCGACGATATTGTCCGAGTGAAGGAAACAAGGAAACAACATGGACTACAACACGTACCGAATCCAATCACCGTTCGTTCGTTCGTTGCGGGCGTAAAGGACAATTTGGTGCTACACCAATGCACACACACACACACACACACACACACACACACGCACACACGCACATACACAAGGCAGTACAGAGAAAAGGTGAACACAATAACGGCGGTAGTCAAACGGTAATTGTAACAAGTTAAGACAACAAAAAGCGTTACCAAGGACACACGACCACAAGCACTTTTCTCACTGTATTCCTTGTCCGCTTTCCCTAATGGGCTGACGTCGACGGCGACGGCGACGGCGACTGCGACGCACAGGTAAACCGTGTCACACCCACGCAATGACCATCCTTGTTGGCATCCCTGTTGTTGTTGCTGTTGTTGTTGTGGTTGTGTGGCAACTGCACCCACACTATAAATTGCTTATGATGTCTCTGCTTTTTTGGACTACTGCTTTTTCTGCTTATTGACAAACCAACGACATCAATTTGAGTTGCTGGAGGTTCAATGGATCCTTTTTATGGATAGAATCGCCAGCAAATCACATAAATGTTACGCGCACTGTCTACAAATTTGATTAGATATTTTCTATTGATATTTTTTTTTTGCTCTTTGGGCAATTCCAAAAATTCAAACTGCACGCGTTCGTTTCCAGCGCACAACTGATGGCTGAACTGTGCCCCAAAAGATTCGCTGTCTACGACGCTGACAGCGGCGGCAGCAGCAGCAGCAGCAGCGACAACAGCAATCACACTCTGTGTATGTGTGTGTGTGTCTGTGTTGCCCCCGCCTGCCGGCTGCCTCAGTCATCACCTCACCATCATCATTGACAGGCAATGCCTTGCACGCGCTTTGGGCCAGCGGTAGCTGTTGGCTCTTGGCTGTTTATTTAGCTAGCCAAGCAGCCGTTCCAGCAACAATGGCAGCAGCAACAACATGATCAAGATGTTGTTATTTGTTGCTGTTGTTGTCGTTTTTTTGGTCACCAGGGTGACACAGCTTTAGCTTTGGCTTCAGCTCCCGCTGACAATTTTTGCCACATTGTATTGCACAGCTGGATATAAACTGGTGATGTCGACTCACGACACACGGCACACGACTCACGACTCTGTGCGCTGTTGCTTAATTTCTCTGATTAACTGTTTGTTTAAGAGCTGAAATCAGCTAACAGAGAGAGCAAATACAAACCGGGTAAGACAGCAGCACAATTTCATGCACATTCGTTTAATGCGCTTTCCCACAGCCAACCCATTTTTTTATTGTCTCGGGACCGCTTATCACAGCGCTTTTATCGCAGCCGGCACTCGGGACACCTTTTGGGGCGCCACTGAGCGAGAACCGCAAGGAAGCCGAACAGCTGCTGGCAGTCTTCTCTTGTCTCTCGTTCAAGTCTCAGGCCATTTACATGCCTATCATTGGCAATGCCTGGGCATTCACCTGTCACTTGCAAGTTGACGGGTCAGACGGGTCGACGGTTCGACGGGTCGACGGCTCGACGTTGACGTCGCTGCTGCGTTGATGGAAGCTGCCACGCCTCAGTGCGCCTCTGACGACGCCAACGTCGCAACGCGTCGCCGGCAACAATTTGACGAGATTAAATGCGAATTAAGCACCGCATGAAAAAACACTAAAGAATAAACCAAATAATTGGAATCGGCTTGAGCCTTCTTGCCTGCCAGAAAGCAAAAGTTATAATCATGTATATTTAATGTGCAGCATTGCGATTTTAATGAAGTCTTTAATATTTAATGCCTCGATAGGCATTGTGCCTAACGCGGCAAAAATGAATCTACTTAATTTTTATGTTGCATACTTCACGGCGGCAAATATTGAAGCGATTATTCGATCGGAGATTTCAGTTTTCAACTTTAATGCATCTCATTTGCAAGTTAACCTTAATCTATGCGATCTGTTTGTCTAATGTAAATAAGGCATTACAATGCATGACCTCTTAACTCTCAACTGAATACACAATTTCGTAATTAGCATTTCAACTATTTTAGCTGGAAGCCAGAGCTAATGATAGTCGGGCTTAAATTAAATGCCAGTCAACTTTTTAGCAAACGCACTTCAAATAAATTAACTTGTGAATGAATGACAGACAAGAGGCATGCCACACTCCAACACACACACACACACACACTACAATACACACACACATAGACAGCTTTATTCAACTGATTTGGAAAACGCACAAGATTAACTGCCACGCCCATGCCCATGTCGTAATTTTATATTAAATAAACAATTTTATTATGCCAAAACTTTTGACTTGATTGAAATGCTTTTTCGGCAAGGTACGACAGCAGGACACTAACACACACACACACACACCCACACACACACACACACATTCATTTAGTCAGATTCGCATATTAAAAACGCTTTGTAATGTTGATGAAGTCGGTAGATTCTCTCTTTTTTGCATTATCATGAGGCAGGCCATAGAAAGATTGGGAATGAAATGAGACTACTGTTAATAAAGGTCACACAGTGGCATTGGTATGTAAAATATATCACAAAAATTCAAATTAACTTCACGGATAAACTAGTCTATAATCGCCTTTCAATGCTTACTAGAAAGGATTTATCTGAATTATGTTTTAAGTTATATGTAATGATGATTTATAGAGCTGGTTTCTGATCAGCTTAATCCCATTGTCATTGCTATTTTGTTGTTCTGGTCGGCTCTATTGTCACTCAGTAGACTCTTGATGTACGAAATGATGGATTATCGCCTTTTTTGTGATGTCGGCGTCACATTTTCATTTATTTCATTTTCCTTTTGGGCCAGTGGTGCTGCATCCATTATGCTTGTTGTTGGCAAAATGGTATTGGGGCACTAACTCTTTTTTCTTTTGGGACAAAAAGAATTAATAAATGTAAATCGGCAGCAAACTGTCAAAAGAAAACCGGATAAATCCTTAAACAGCACTAACAGCAGCATTAATCGACATTTCTGACAGTGTCCGGGAATGGAAAGACGCCATAACGGCGAAAGGGTTCAGTTTAGAACAGCTTTTCCTATTTAATCATTCAAATTGACTTTCTTTCCTGATGGCCGTTAATTTTGAAATCCTTTTTAAAATACACCCTGCTTTGGCCCTCTTTCTCTACGTTTTCAGTCTTGCCTTGTCCGTAACTTTGTTTTCCGCTTGCGGCTTATAAGTTTTACTTCTCTCAACTCATTCCATTTCCGCCCGTTCGCGTTTCTCGAATTTTTCTTTTGTTTTTGCGCTGTCTCACTTAGAAACGCGCTGAGTTTGCATTTGGCTTTCATTTTAGCATTTTACAGAGCGCTTTTCCACCTTCTTTTCTCTTTTTTTTTAGTTTCTTAATCAAGATATTTTAAATGCGGTCCGCCGCTGAATGATGGATTTTTTTCAGCTTTGGTTCTGCGCTGTGTGCAAAGTAAACAGCAAAGTTGTGGCGGTGGGTTTGGCAAAGATTTATGCAGATAATAAAATGAGTCTTCAAATGTATAATCAAGTTTGAAGCGGCCACCCCATTGCTGTGCTAGTTTATCCCATTGCTGCCTGCTCATAATTAAGGTCCGACTGTCTATCTCTCTCTATCTCTATCTCTCTATTCAATGATAGCTCACATTTTTAAAAATCTAAATAAATGCTGGCTAAAAACATGTCAAGGACTGCGGTCATTGAGTCGTGAACTTAAAGAGATTACTTAAAATATTTTTAGTTTAAACAATTAGCTGACCAGCAACGAGAAAAGTTGAAAAATTAAATTATTTATATTTCAATGATAGCACAAATTTTTAAAAATCTAAATAAATGCTGGCTAAAAACATGTCAAGGACTGCGGTCATTGATCCCAGAGATCACTTAAAATATTTTTAGTTTAAACAATTAGCTGACCAGTAACGAGAAAAGTAGAGAAATTAAATATTTCTAGTGCTGCAAACTTTTAATGCTGCCACTGACTGTTATTGTTTGCCGAAGAAACAACAAGTGCCACAATGGCAGCAATTGCAGCATCTCTGTTCACAGGTGCACGACCAGCAGCCAAAACACAATAAAATGTCTCATAGTCATAACTGAAACGAAACTAAAATAAACGAAGCTAAACTAAACTAAACTAAACTGAACTAAACTAAATGCTGCTTCCGCACGGACAAACAGCTGTAACTTTTTAGACAACTCTGCCACTGACTTCTTATACCCTATAAAAATATATACTTAATTGCTGAAATGAGATTATTGAAGATTTCGATAAGGAATAAATTTTGTACTTGGATAAAACTTTGATTTCGAATCAAATAAGGGTCAAACAATGTTTAAAGTTGAAAAAAATTAAAATTAAATATATAATATTTTTTATTTTATATATTAAACTTTTACATACATATATTCAGTTACCGCTATTTCACTCTCTCTGCTAACTTTCACAGGGCATATCAAGACTCGTACGCTATTGTTGTTGACTTTATAAATTGCCATAAAAAATATGATTTTACGCGCTGCTTGGCAGCTGCCGCCATCGCGACGCATCGCTGGAAGCGCCTCAGTTGCAAGTTGCCGGTTGCAAGTTGCCGGTTGCAGGTTGCCTGTTGCCGTGATACCACAAAATGAATGTTGTTGTTGAAAAGTTGCCACCATATTGTCAACTGTAACCGTCGTTGTTGTTGTTGCTGTTGCTTTTGTTTCTCTACTTCTTCATGTTACTTTTGAGATACAAAATTAACTTTTACGCTTTATTACCGCAAAAGATGTCCAAAGAAAACAATGCACAACTTGCAAATTGTCCGCTGTCGTCTGTCATCTGTCCAGTGTCCAGTGTCCAATGTCCCCAGTCCAACTCTCGGTTGCCTCGGAAAATGTTGTGCATTGGGTTTTATTGTGACGTCGCGTCGCCGCCACTTTTTTGTCGCCTGCTTCCGGAGGCCATCAAAGCTGCCGGAAGCGCGTCGGGCAGTCATCAACTCAATTACATTTGCAGTCCGCCCCGGCGACTTTGATGTGCCCCGAACAACAATTGCAGACGCGCCGCATTGTTCCATGGACTGATGCCACTGCCTTCTAAACAAGGCAACACAATAAGCGCGCCGTCGCTGTCTTTTATCTTTGCTCCTGCTGCTGTTGCTGCTGTTGCTCCACCTCCTTCTACTCTTCCTGCTTCTCCAGCTGCAGCTCCATTGTCTGCTGTCGCGTGTGATGGATGCGACAGGAAGCGCGCCAAGTCTTGATAGCCTGGCGGAGACAAAAAAGCAGCCAACATCGCCGCACATTCCGGCATCCACTTTACCTTTGTGTATGAGTTTGTGTGTCGCCATTATTTAGTACTTCCCCTCCTACTAATAATCTATGTGCAGCTGCGGTAACGGAAATATTTCACAGAGATTAGCACAACATGGAAACATTGTGATTAGTCGACAGTTCAGTCCGAATTCTCCACTACAATCGTAATATCTTGGTCGTTAGCTATTTTAAGTTTGTGTCTCCATTTCCAATGTAAATTGAAAGGATTGCGAGGCCGCCTGCGCTCGACAGCTGCTCAGCTCCAGCTGATTCTGGACCGGATTATCCAGGCAGAGATGTGTCTCGGCGTGCACCAACTGTGTGTCACGACGCAGCCAACGTTGCTGCTTCAGCTGGCCATGGAAACAAGATTCCACTGTCAGCTCAGGTCTCTCCTGGTCGTTCATCGAAACTCCTAAGCAAAGATTGCCTCCTGTGCTCAGCTGTCCGCTGTCGCGATGCAGATGCCACTGTGTGATCTCAACTCGGTAGCAGCTGACGAGGAGAAGATTCAACTCCACTTTGGGCAAATTATTTTCCACATGCACACAGCGATCCTCGTTTCGAAGTGTGCCCAAAGCACTGTATTTGGCATTGTGCACTCTAAAATGGTGGAGTAAGGAATTATTAGACACAAATTCTCAATAAAGATTTCAATTAGGTCAACTCTCAGAGATTGTTAGAAATAGTAGAAAATTCCAATATCTCAATATTCTTCTTGCAATTTATATGGCAATAAGAAAAATCAAATCGCCAAATGAAGACTCATTTAGATCTGAAAATTATTGCTAGCAAAGAGAGCAGACAAATCGATATTCGATATTCAAGAAAAGCATAAAGTTCAATTGATAAATGAACTCGCAGTTGCAGAGACGCCACAGATCAAACTAAGTACCTATACAAATACGAGCAATCGTAGTCAATCAAATGAAATTCCAATCTTGCATTTCTTACTTCAGCTCGGTGTTCACATGCCGCATATACCAGTCGAAGCGATGACACTGCTGTCCAGTCTTTATCAGGGCCAGCTCGTAATGTTGGTGGGTGAGATTCAATGGAATTTCCTTGGCCGCCGGTTTGAGGGTGTAGAACAAATATTTGTACTCGTCCAGCCAGGACTCGGCTATGATTTTTGAGTTTCTGCAGAGTACAGGAGAGGGTTGTGAGTATATGTATGTGGGCATTGCGCATTGCGTGCTGGGAATGTTTATATTAAAAAGGATACCCGTAGGGTGACACACGCAAGCGTCAGTCGGGAATAAATTGAAAAATTCCAAAGGCCAGCGCGCTTTTCACACCTAAGTCGGGGGCATCCAATCAGCCAAGCCTGGGAAAGACCCAACAGACCTTCAAAGAGCGAATCCACTTCGACCTACCGCAAATATGTCGCCTGGGCAGCGTCCAGCTGCTGCTCGAATTGTGGCGGAAACTCAAAGGCATGGAGTGCTCGAAAAATATGTCCAATTCGGCTGCAGGGCACGATCTCAATTTGTCCACCGCAAAGCCACAATTTAATGGCAAACTCAATGGACTCACCGCCCCAAATCTACAGAGAGGGAAACCAGTGCAAAAAAAACAAGTATGTTAAGATTGTATTATTCGAGAGGTAGACTGTGAGATACCCTGCAAACAGGTACTTAAAAAAACTAACATCAATATGGTTTAACTGTTTTTTGAGTAAGCGAAATTAATATTCGATCGGGATACAATTATATTAACCTTGTCAAACTATAAAACTATTTTTACATGCCAAATTTAGTGCTTCTAGCTCTTACCTTATGTATAGTATGATATGTTCATTTACACAAAAAAGACAGACGGACATGACTATATCGACTCGACCGCTGATGCTGATACAGCGTATATATATTTCTGCTACCTTTTGCCAGTTACAAAATGAACACAACCTTTATACACCGTCAACACTGAAATGAGAGTTTTCTGCTGCTGTTTCTATTTTGCTCATTTCCTTTGGCTGTCAGCAAAGGCGCCTGTCGTCAAGTGACCCAGCAAAAGTTGTGTGTCATTGCTTGACATGAGTAATTAGCGCACTTGCCACAAGCACAAGTTAATTAGGCGCACTGACCTGCAAGTGTGGGTTGAAGCCGTGCAACTTGAAGAACCATTCGCGTGAGATCATCATAATGCCCCCGGCAAAGGCAGGACTAATATATTGTTGCTCTGGTGGCTCTCGCTCCTCCAGCTGTCGGGGCAGCCAATGGAAGTGCAGACTCCAGTCGAATCCTCCTTTCAGCAGCACATTGCCAGTTAGGTAGCTCAAGGTCTCCGGGTCAATGGGATCCAAAAGTGGACTAACCGCAAGGCTCGAGTTCAACGCCAGCCTGTCCAGCAGGGGCTCCAGCCATCCATCGTTGACCTCACAGTGGCTATCGAGAAAGAGCAAGTAATGACCACTTGCCACACGTGCCCCCTCGTTGCGTGACCAAATTAAGCCCCTCCGCTGTCGATTGCGCTTGAAGATGAGGGTGGGGCAAGCTCCCGGTGTGGCAAACATACTCGTTATCAGTCCATCGAGTCTATCCAGCAGATTGGCTATAAATCAAGTTAACGATACAGTCTGCAACTGAGAAGCACTCGGGAACTTACCATCTTCACTGCCGTCATCGATGATGATGAGCTCGTGGAGATAATCCCCTGGCGTTCGACTGATCAGCGTCAAGATCGTTCTCAGCAATATGGAACGCGCCTCGTTGTAGAAACTAATGACAACACTCAACTTGGATAATGAGGCATGTGGCAGCTTGTAGGCGCGGGTGTTGCAGCTGTTAATCGAAATAAAAACAATTGTTATTTAGTAACATGGCCAACAGGTTACAAGAGCAGCCGAACTAATGACCTGTCATGTCGTGTCATTGGCAATGAACGCACTGCGGGCAACTTGTCACTTAACTGCCGATTGTATTGAAAATAGATATCCGGCTGCTCGGGCGTATGAGCAATAAACTCATGCCAGTTAACATTATTGCCCAAGCTGATATGCTGAAAATTGGTTGGACAAAAGTTATTACCAACACAAAGAATAAAGAATTCCTCTGATTCTTTTACTCACTCGGTCGCTTACAAAATCATCGAAGAATCTATATCGAAATAACACTAGCACAACCAAAAACTGAAAAACAAATGTGGCCAAGACGAAAACGAGGCAAGAGCGCAACTGACGAGGCCGAGAGCCGAGAGTCATCGCAACCAACTAACTTCATAGTTAAAATGTTTCCAGCAAATGCGATTTCCAAGTTAACACTTCTGGCTTTATTAGTGCAAGGCTGCCGATCAAATGCTGGTCAAAGAAATAAACACAACTTGATTTTCACATGTTTATTATTTACCTATGATTAAGTCGTCATCAAAATAGTAAAAACTGGCTCTTGCCATGTCTATTTCACTGTCTAACTTGTTGCTGATAAACATTCGATAAGATTGGCAAATATTTGTTTGAAACGCGCCAGGTGTTAATTGCACCACATGAAATCTATCTATTACACATGGCATATCATTTTACTAGCAGTGGGAGAGAGTCAACATATCTTACAAACATATAAATTATTATTTTTATCAGCACAGCTGCGTTTATAGTTAATGACGATTACATCTACAATTCAATCATTTACATGTTGATTACTTATTCAATAAATCGAACTCATATCGGTTTTCTGCAGAATTTATAATAATCAATATTAAATATCGACTCAGCTAATTTCGAAGGTCTGTGTCTTTTCTTAAATTTACTTGAAATGATATGTAGGAAATATTTTGTATTTATATCTTTTACTTTTATTGTAGTAAAGTTAAAATTCGAAGGTGCTTATGCTAATTTCCATTAAGGAGATTGTTACCTTTAATCTGCTGCACAACGTTAACGGGATTACGGCATATAAATATTGTTGTTTGATTTCACATACAACTCACGTTTCATTTTAATTGCCAAGTATTTTTGTTTTTGAGTTGCCATTTTAAATAAAATCTGCCTAACTTTGTTACGTTCACTTAAAACGAGAGGAAACCTATAAATGAAAACTGGATAGGAGCATAATAATAAAAGCCAGAAGTGTGTTCATATTTCATGGAAAGGACCTTTGCTCTGGTTGGTGTCTCTGTTTGATGTGCTCTCTGATGTGATTTTATTTAAAATTGTTAAGCAAAGCGGAAGTAACTCATTCACTTAGCAACAAAATCAGTTGCTCAACAATAGTACAAACACACAGACATCTGGTAAATTGGAGTGTTACTTCCGCATTGCATTAGAGTTCAGATTGTAAGTGTTGTTGTGGTTGTTGTTGTTGATGTTGTTGCTGCTGCTGTCCAGTTGCTGATTGACTTACGTGTGCCTCGTTTTAGTTTTCGGTTTGCCGTTGTAAATTTGTTGGCCAGGTTGTACGTGCAACGGAAATGCATTTTCCCAGTCACGTCCCAAATGCTAGACCCACGCCAGACTCGCCAGACAACTCGCCAGACCATGTCCAGTTGTATTTTTGTTGTCTGTTTCCTGTCCACAGTAAGGTAAGAAATATAACCAGATGGAGCAGCAGCGACTGCCAAAGATTCAGATTCATGTCTTTTTTTCCACTTCTCTCTCTCTCTCTCTCTCTTCTATCTATCTAACTATCTATCGTTTCTTCTTTGTTCACTTTGTACGCCAATTTATTAGACCGCGCGTGATCCATGTTTGCGTTCATGTTCCCTAGATTAAAGTGCTTTATAATGAATGCAGCAGCATCGACCTCTAATTGTATGCAGCGTCGCGTGCCGAGCTCCATAATTAAATAGACTGGAGGCTGTGGGGCTGTAGTAATGGAGGGGCAAAGGAAAATTCAATATTCAATATGTTTTCAATTTGCCATCGAGCATTTGTGTATTCGCATCAAAGGCAATCGCAAATGCCGTGAAGCAAATAAAAATAAAACGAAATTATGCCAATAAATGAATTATAAGGCGCTTTCACACAAACACACACACACACACACACTCACTCACACGCGCGTGCAACACGGCGTATACGCAATGCGAATGCTAGTCAAAGCTGAGACGACAGCGCTTAATAGGCATGTAAATATGTACCTATGTGAGAGTGTGTTTGTGTCGCCATGATTATTATTATATTGCCACTTACACATGCGTGTGCCTCTCTCTTCCTCTCATTCTCTCTCTCTCTCTCCTCATTCTCATTCTCTTAGTGTGTGTTATGATAATGTTAACAGCCGAGCTTCTAAAATTTTATTAGCAGTCGACTTATGGAACTTTGAAAATAATAACAAAAGCAACGAAAGTGTTTCTTTTTTTCTGCCACTCATACTTCTCTCTCTCTCTCTCTCTCCCTCTTTTCCCCTCGCACTGTTCGTCTTCTGCCCATTACCTATTCAAGCTCTTGGTTTAGTCTTGCTTTGGCCATAAAGAATATTGAGGAAATTGCTTTCTTTGCACTCAAGGCTCAACGTGTGTCGACGAGTCCTGGCTCCGCGGGACGCACTCATTTCGAAATTGTTGCGTATTATCGTAAAATTTTACACACACACATACACACATTCACGCACACGCAGCCACATGCTAAGGACGTGAGCACACATACAAATGCGTGTTTTGGTTCTCTTTTTTTTGTGTTTTGGGTGCAAAGGCAAATTTTAACGCTTTGCTTTGCTTTCTGTTTGTTTTGTTTTGTCTTTTTTTATATTTTTTTTTTTGTATTCTGTTTGCGGCCGGCCGCATTTTTCTGAGATATTTTCATTGGGGTTTTGCCACTTTTTCCGGCGTGCAGACAAACGCGAGTTTGTGTTTAGTTTGAAATATGCTCACATGAAAAGTATTTTAGCCTGGCCATAACAAAAGAATGCGAAAGCCAAATTAGTTTGCAAGCGCTACTTTTATGAGACTTTGCGGCATTACAACCCCAACTGAAACTGAATTATTTGGTTCGATTTATTAAAGTGCATCATCCCATCATATAGGAATTGTCGAGCTCAACAGCTGGCAAAGCAAACATTAATCTGTAAATGTGCTTAAAATTAAAAACGGCAGGACAAGAGCAAAAAAAACACACACACACGTGCAGAGGCAAAGAGCAGCAGATGACAGGAAGAGCAAGAGGATGTGGAAAAAAAATATAATTTGAATGATTTCCCATTTGCTGGGCAAAGAAGAAAACATTTTAATGATGTTTACACAGTTTCCATGTGCCATTCCATCTGCCGCTTTCTATGTCTATCTCCCTCTGTCTCTGACTCTGCCCCTCTCTGTCTCTCTCTCTTTCTGTCTCTGTCTCTGTGTCTGTCCATGGTTTTTTCCCCGTATCGTCGTATTATGTGCTTTATTTCGATTGACTAGAACTTTTCACTATGCCCGACGGAGTACTTTAGTTGATGACATTATCGCTGCAATACAAAAGGTTTTTCACCATCCTCGTCCACAGCCTCAAACGTTGTTGTATTTGTTGCTGCCACTTCATATCTGAGTTTGCAAAGTTTTTTGTTGACGAACGAAACAAACGCCGTGAGCAGACTCCCAGCTCAGGAGACATTCAAAACCATTCAATGCCTTGTGACATCATTCATGACACAACAAAATGTGAGATTGTATCTTCTCTCTATGCTTAAGCGCTTGACTTTATATTATTAATTCCATTTTCCCAAATTGTCATTTATTTGATTGAACAGTCATCAATTATATGTACTATTTCATGTTTTCTATAATTTACTTTCATCTGATTTCTATATTCTTCTTTCACTTCTAACCAATGGTCGCAAATCACTTCAACAAATATTAAAAATAATAAAAATAAACTGAATAATTGTTATTTACGAGCATGAGGTTATTTTTATAACTTAAGAGTAAACTTAATAACTAAGAAAGAATTTATATTTTCTGAATGGTTTTCGCTGTCCAAATATCATTTTTGTTCAATGATAACATGTGAAAAACTTCCAAAAAAAATGT
Source organism: Drosophila rellima (assembly GCA_035043635.1). Lineage (NCBI taxonomy): Eukaryota > Metazoa > Arthropoda > Insecta > Diptera > Drosophilidae > Drosophila > Drosophila rellima. The sequence continues at coordinate 2,747,687 of JAWNMV010000811.1, read as the reverse complement.
GTCTTGCCTGAGCAATGACAGCGGTAAACATGAAACAGAATTGAAAGTGACACTCTTTTCTGTTTCTTCTGTTTGACTCTAACTGTTGTTAAAACAATGTTTGATGTTTAAAATCTCTGTTTCTTAGGCTAAATCATCCTCCAGTTTGCTGAGTCTCACCTCGTTGAGCTTTCGACTAATGTAACGCTTCACCTGCAGCAACCTGGCATAAACATCAGCTGAACTGTGCGTGGGACAATTGTGACCCAAGATGTTTATGCCACAGAAGTGTCCCTTCCACAAATAGGGCAATCCTTGGGTTTTCTCGCATTTCTGCGTAATCCGCGTGTTCTCCACACAACTGAGTGCACTATTGATAACACGACCTTCGGCATCGTCGATCATTTGCTTGCAATCACTTTCGCCAATTTGTCGTGCAGACTTTTTGACTAAAAGTGTTTTGCGTTTATTCCAACTCAAAAGCTCGACAGATTCGCTTTTGCTAACATGAATCGGACAAATTGGCGGTGGGTCTCTATATGTGTTGGGCAGCTCCTTATCCAGGATCAGCAGGGACACCAATTCTGTGGCCGTATCAATCGTGTATTCACTTCCATCCGTGACATTGGCTACCTTGTGAATTGTGCCATCCAACAGCTTTAATTCGATACTCCCAAGTGGCACATTGAGTATGCATAAACTTGTGGTAAGCACTGTTCGATTACTGACCACAAGTCCACTGCAAATCAGCTCCTTCTTAACATAGAGACGTGCCACATAACTATTAAGCTTGACATCATCAATTGCATTGGTTGTCGATTTTTGGTTACGATGCCGCTTTTTGTGATCACTGGCCATATGACCCTTCACATAACCAAAATGTGGCTGTCGATCTCCAATTTGATAGTGCAGCTTATGGTGACGAACCCGCTCATTATCCTCCTGAGCCACAACGTGGCAGGCAATAACCACAAGCAGGAAAAGTCTAAGAAATATAGTCACTATCATTACAACACTCGATGAGAAACTAAAATAAACATATTCTCAACTAGTCTAAATAAATTTATTGGTTCATTAGCTACGCCTTTGACAGAGTGATTAAATAAAAATACTGAAACAAATTGATTTATTTGTCATTTAGTTTTTTATGCATTTTTAAACTATTTTCTCAGAAACTCATCTATTTTGGAGGCCTTCATTTTCTTCAATGTTGCATTCAAATATTCAGCTTCGTTTAGAACGCTGGCATAGAGATCAACCCCATAGTATTTAGGACAATTGTGTCCCAAAACATTCACGCCACACATTTGACCTTTGTAAATAAGCGGAGTTCCAATGGATTTTTGACATGTGGAAGTTCGTTTTTCGTTTCGAATGCAGATCATGGAATCAGTCACAATGTTGCCATTAGGATCATCCAGCTGATCACGGCATTCACTCAAGGGTATCACATTGGCAGTCTGTGTGTGAACAACCCGACGACTTCGGATGTACGTGGACAGAGGTAAAGTGGTGGGGGAACGTAAAAGGGAATCACAAAGCTGCACCGTAAAGTTCATGTGTGGCACGGGCTTGCTTAGAGCTAGTGTTTTTGCCACATTACTATCGCTAGCCATCTCGAGTTGGCCAAGAATCAAATTTGTTGATGTCTTAATTGTCAAATTTGGTACACTCTCCGGATCAAAGCAGGTGGCTGAGGTCATGACGAGGGACTCCGTGATGAGGGTTCCCATGCAGACGTACTGATTGTCGGAATAAATACGCACCAGTAGCTCAGAGAGCGGAGTTTTCTTATCCGTGTTCTCCAGCTTCACCATGGGCTCCGAGGACACAGTCCGATGCCCAACTTCTGCTTCATCAATCTCCGGATACGAAGGACGTCTTACTGGCAGATAGTCCTTCTGGGTCTTGTCGTTGTGCTGCGGCCTGTAATCGGACAGCATGTATCGATGAAAGTGCACACTGGGAATCCCGGCAGAAGCCTGCAGGGTCATCATTAGCACCAGCAACATCAGCCAGTCCCGAAGCGCTATCATGGCAGATGTTTTAATTGTTAACTAATGCTAAGACACAATACTGTGGAATGATGCAATACCTTTTGCCAACTTCTAATTGCTAGCTAAATATAATCAATGGGTCACACAGTTTGTTCCAGATACCCTGTAACCGAGTCGAACCTTTAATCAATTTTTTTTGCATTTTTACTTGATTTGTTATGCTTATAAAGTTGTCTTTTTTTTTAATTTTAGCACATTTACAGAATCTTACTTAAGATAGTTACTTAATTTTTATTTGCAACTGTTTCCTAATCGAGAAGTAACAAATTATAGAGAACAACATATACAAATGTCAAAAACAGGGTATCCAACCGAAACGAATATCGCTTTGAGTTACGGTTTTGGTTATGTTGGCATTAGGTTTCCGGTTAACGGTTACGCTACATTTTTATATATTGGTTACGTATATTTCGGTTTCAAAATACCGGTATGATTTCGGTCACAAAACAAAAAATATAAGAAATGTTGACTCTTTGGACTTCCAACAAGCACAACTTTATTAAAGCTCATCCGATTTCCATGAAGAATGTCTTATTTTTCATAAAATTAGCCCAACTTAAACTTTGCATTTAAATTTTTTGATTCTGAGACAAAACTTTTTTTTTGAAAAATTGTCGATTTTTACAGTGTTACCCCTTTACATTTTTCGAAAAATTTCAAATATTTTAAATCTTAAATTTATTTTTTTAATCGACTCCAGGTGATAAAATCAGGGTAATAAAGTACTTTTGGACTAAATTTCGATTTGTTTCTTTAAGATTTAAGCCAAAAACTGCAATACGTACCATGATTTATACATACAACATGGTATTCTTTTAATTTGAATAGATTTGTCAAATCTTGATGGATTTTGAAAAGGGATGTTTTTTTGACCATTTTATTATACAAATATTGATTTGGCATCAAAATTGGATGATTTTCAAAAATTCATTTTATTCGGAAATTTTACATAGTTACCCCTTTACATTTTTTGAAAATTTTCAAAAATTTTAAATCTTAAATTTCTTCTCTTAACCGACTTCAGGTGATAGAATTAGGGTAAAAAAGTTCTTTTGAACTTATTTCCACTTTGTTTCTTTAAAATCTTAACGGCTATTTCGATTGGAATATTTATTTTTTTCGGTTTCGGTCTAAATAAAAAGTTTTGTTTTGGTTACGATTTCCGTTACGAGTACGGTTAACGGTTACCTTTATGGTTACAGTTTTACTAAAAACAATTATGTACATTTTAGGGAAGACTAAAATATTTTATCTCATATCTTGCCAAGCATTTTAACCTTTAACAATGTGTTGTTAATCAAAATTCATGTATGGGGCAATTGTGGTGGTCTCTTGAATCAGTTGAGTCCTTCGTGTGGTGGCCGAATCATTGAACGGACCCGATCCCGTGAATGCTCTCAGCATATCCGTTGCCTTCTGTATAAATTTCACAGTGTGTCGAATGGAATAGTAGACATCAACCTTGTGACTTCCTTCCAGCTCGTCACACTGCTCGCCATAAATATTAATACCTGCTAGCTTATTGTCAACGATCAAAGGATCACCAGGACGAGTACTGCAACCAGCTTTCTTTCTGTTTTCGACACAGAAGAACTCCTCGTCAAAGGGAATGTGCAGTTTGCCGTGTTCCTCATAGGATTCCTTGCAGGTTTCAATATTCACGACTTTACTCTCGTGCAATGTGATGTCATAGCTATTAGGATCCACAAAGGACATCGTCACAGCAGCTCCTGGCAATGGCATCCGACTGTAGAGTGGGATGTAACGATAATCGCCTCTTTTTAGCTTCTCTCCCAGCGCAAGAAGTGCAACATCATGGACACCCATGGCATTTTTCTTTGCTGCAGGCATGAAAAAGGCAATGACTTTCGACGTCTTACTCCTATCCGGACCAAAATCCTTGCCCGTGATCACAGTCATATCCTCAGCCCTGAACTCTTCGGTGGGCTCGACCGAGCCGGGCAGAAAACAACGCGATGAGGTGATAATCATACGGCGGGAGATGAGAGCTCCTGCACAGATCACCGAGCCTTGATACAAAATATTCACATAGTAGCTGGTGTGGGTCTTTGGATCAAACTCTGGCATCCGATCACGGGGCTTCCTCGTCGAAACTTCGCGATTATCCATTAACGTTCGACTGTAGTCCACATGCATCCCGCTTTTGTGGGCCTTGTTATAATAAGTTGGTCTATGATAGTTCTCCTCGTACATCTTTAACCGCTCAGCATCATTGAAATGAATTCTGTATAGAATTAAGACAATCGCAATGTACACTTGATGTCGCTGCATTTTAAATGGAACTAAACACAGCTACAGAAACTAAATGCTATGGTATTTAATCCATAAAAAGTCGTGACTAAAGAGATTTCAAAGTAAATCTTATTAGTTTCAAGGTAAGACAAATCTTTTTAGTCAAATTGCTTTCAACTTTCTGGGCGAACTCCTTAAGAAAATACGTATACGTTATATACTTTTTGATTAATACCTGTCGTGTCTGTCGAGTCTTGGAATGTGTGATTCAAAAATGAAGATTGATGTGTGTAGCTGCAAATTTGTCACAGGAAATTAAGTATTAAAGCCATGATATTGATAGATTTTTATCACATTGTGAACTAAAACTGTCACTGACATTGAACACCTGAGTGGAAGATAAAATAAAAACCGTGCGAAGAGGACATAGATAATTAATTTACGTTGATTAAAATTGCCAGCCACAGTCAAGCTTAGACTGCAAAAAGGACTGTCAGTTAAATGAAGAAGCCTCGACAGACAGCCGGAAATTGAAGTGTTTGTAATGTATGCATGGCGAAAAGGAAGCCCGAGGAAAAGAACTCCGACATAGGCATAGGCTTTTCACCTGGAGGTGACAGCCTACCGTCGACTACCGTCTAATTGATGGGCAGCAGCAGTCGAAAGACTTTTTTATGCAAATGCTGCACGCGTTTTAAAGTTGTTGGAAGTCAGCCGACTGAAGACTGAAGACTGACGACATCATGGTCGGACTACAGCAGCTCATCAATTATTTAGAATATGTTACACATGGCACATAACATCTCACACATATGCTTACACTGCTAAAAGCCGAGTCAACGTCAGCTCTTTCTCTTCCTTTCTCCCTTTCTCCCTCTCTCCCGCCGGCCGTAATTGCCGGTCATTATGCTTAAGGGATAACGTGTAAGATGTGCAGAGGACAAGGTGGAGAAATAGGAGAACGCTCCTCATGCACCTACTCGTACGACGGGCACCTGTAACGGGGCCAAAAAGGCCAAATAATATGTGCACTCAGAAAAATTATTGAGTGATTAGCTGAGTTTCAAGGACTTCGAGTCCTGCTTCAAATAAATAATAAAATAATAATTTTATTTTTTCAACTGTTTTCAATTATCATTTATTTAAATTTAAAAATGCCAAATGAAACGAAGAACATCTTCTTGTTTTTTTTTTTGAGTGTAAGTGGGCTATACACGGGTTTTAGAACCTGGCCTGATACATCGCGTTGAAATTTATGCGTACGTGCTCAGCTGAAAAGCGTTGCCGTCGACAACCTCGGGTCATTTATTATTAGCTGTGAACTGCGTGCCAGGATGCGGGTAACGGCCATCCAAAAGCTGCCTGCTTCGTTTTTTGCTTTTGGGCCGCTTTTAGTGCCCGTTTGGGATCTAAGTTTCGGGTCGGCTAAGGAAACGACACAGCATTCGATAAATAATTTGCATTTGCATGCTGTGAAAATCTGCTGATACTATTCATTTTGCTAAATAAATGATGCGAAAATCTTCAAAATATTGACCGAAAATGCGATGTGATGTTTAGAATTTGTATGAATGCAAATTAATGAGAATTCTAAATAATTATGCAACGGAATTAAATTTAATTAAATTTAACTTTTAGCTGTGTGCCACCCAGACACACACACACACGCACTTCTGCGCACACTAAGTGCTTTTTATGTGCTACAAACGACGGCAAATTAAATGTCACTCATACGCCATGTGAGCCCGAAGAAAAAACAAGTAACGTAACTGTTTTCGGCTGCTTCACAGCTCATTATGCAACATGACGCAATCAGAGAAACATGCAAGTGGGCGTGACAGCTTAACGTTTTTCCTCTTTTTCTTCCCGTCGTCGTCGTCTTCGTTATTGGTTTTTTTTTTGTACTCCCTTTCGATTTACATGCATTTTGGAAGCTCTCTCTTTTTTTCAAATGAACAGCAAAAGGGCAAATTCAATTTTCGCATCAAACATAAAATGCTTTAAAATGTTAACAGCAGTAAAATCAAAGCCAGTGAAACCAACTCGCTTGCTGCTTGTCCAGCTCAGTTACAGATTTAGCTCTAGGGTCAGTTTACTCTGTGCAATGCATGGCGATATCTGTGTGTGTTTGAGTGTGTGTGTGGCATTGGCGGCATGTTTGTGCATTTGTCTTAAGCTGTTTGGACATGGACATGCCGAGAGGTAGACAGAGAAAGAGATGGAGAGGGCAGCGAGCGTTAACTGCTGGCGGCAGCGGCATCTTCTTTGATTGCACCACTCGACTGGCCCTGCCACATACTACATACATACATATAACCTTTCCCTGCCACCGCTGCCCCAGTGAACGTTGTCTTCAACTCAAACACAGTTCGTTGCGCATTTGAACATGCCCTCAGAAAATAAATGCAAATTTAGCCATGGCAAACACTCACACCGTCACATTACAAACACATACACCCACACACACGCACACACAAATCCTTCATACGTTGGCAATAGAAACGCGCTGTTCCTTTTGTTGCCGTTGCCGTTGCACATTTCCTGGACGCCTTTTGCCACGTTGTCGCCGACATTCTCTTAGTGGCAGCAATGCAAGCCAAGGCTTTGCTTCTGCTCTTTCAACATATTATTTGTATAAATTTTCGATTTTCTGCTCCAACAGTCTGTCGGTCTGGTACTACTTCTCGTTGCCATCTCTTCACTTTATTTATTTCTCAAGAATTCAATATTTTTTCTAACTATTTTCACTCGGTTTTTCTCGCATACGACTGTTGTTGTTCTTGTTGTTTTCCTGTCCTATATTATAGCCAAAGGATATATACACCCTCACATCTGAATTTGGCATTGACTCGAGTGCATTGTCTCTTTCCCAAGTTTTCATGTGTTTGCCGCTCTCCATTCCTCAGCCTTTTGAGCAGACGTATTTTTCCTGAGCTCTTTTTAAAAATTTGATTGGACTCTGAGTACACCCAAGTGAGGACAGGTAATGAGCAGTATAGCAAAAGGATTTAGTAACTGAAGAACGCACACTGTCTGTATGTAAATCAAGTTCTACGAGAATGTTTAAATCGAGTTAAAGCTGATTAAATTTACTGCTTTTTATTTTCACATTATGTATGCTCATTAGATTTTATTGCATTTTTATAGGAACAAATACACACATACACACACACAGCCGTGCTAAGCAGGGAAAAAAGCTGAAAGACCACACTCAAAGGCTTGTTGGGTTTTGTTGGCAAAGGTTGACTGCCTTCTGCCTGTTGCCTGCTGGCTGATGCTACTACTTAATGGCTAATTAGAAGTATAATTTACACCTTAATGACCCTAAAACAATGGCCCGTGTTGCTCTCAACTCAAGCTCAGCACACACACACACACACACACACACACACACAGGAGCCTCAACTCCTGTCATGGCTGGAAGCAAGCATTCTATTAAAATCCCTACACAAACACATTCGACTCTTCTCTTTTGCACTTGTTAGTTATATGCATGTATTGCTTTATGGGAAAATCAGCGTCCATTAATAAAGACAGCCAGCGAAATGCTAGAATGTTACGCATACGCCATGTATGCCATGTAAGCGAGCTTAGCATTAATCACAGCGGCGATATGCATAAAACACATATAGGATACAGGCTCATAGCCTAGACTCCGCCCCGAAACGGTGTTAATTTCATCGCAAATGCCTTTTTCAGTATGAAAATTTATATATGCCATTTTAGACACTTTGATTTATTGCCTCCTGAATGAAAGACTCGTAATCTCCCTTGACTCATACGACCGAGTGCTTGTTCGGCTAGACTTTAATATTTCCCTTTGACTCTTGCACTGAGTTGCTCAGTTGGTTGCCTTAAATATTCACATGCATATTCATATTCGAATTGCAAATGTTCGTCACGCCAATTTGTGTTAATAATATGAGAAAGTTTTGAAAACTTGTAGCTATACATTGTACATTGAATGATTGACTTGCATGCTAACGAAATATTTTGTAGCGCGTGACGCAGTTGCATACAAAATCATGCAGAGCGACAAATTTTGTCACCTTCATAGTTATCTGGCAATTTACTTTGGCACCTGGCAGCCCGACAGAAGGGACACAACCGACAGACACGACGGCTTCAGTTCACAGCAGTTGGCAATACAATTTGCAAATCGCCATGCACCTTTCAATTGTGTGACATATTTTAATTTAATAAACTGACAGCTTGCATTATGGCAACTTCACAAATTGCCAAATGACAGCTGGCGAATGTATTGAAAACTTCACACAACTCGTACGACACATTGCGTATACGTAATTTGTATTGCCTTGCGCTGACATCAGCAGTTGTCGTCGCGTTATTTAAACAATTTAAGAGCTACTTGACCAAATAGAGAGAGAACAGTGCCGTAAACTTTAAGTAGCCAGCATAGAGCTTATCGTCCGGACAATTTCAGATAAAAGATCAATTACTGTTGGCCAGGAGCGGAAACGTTAAATCGTGCTCGCTTGTTATGTCCTTCTCGGCTGTATTAAATGGCATAAATCCATTTAAAACCGCCAAATTTAGACAGCACCCCGAAAAAATAAAACTCTAGAATCGTGCTAGTTGCCGGCGATTTCAATTTTTATTTTTTTTTTATTTATGACCGCTAAAAATTCAAAATGTGCTCCCATATAAACGGCCAACGCACCGCGACAAGGACAATCGGCAAGGCATTAAATACAAAAAAAAAAATAACAGAAATAAAAGAAAAAACCAAAAAACAAGCAAAAATATTACAACATTTTAATAGCGAAAATGAAGATTTATTGCCCGCAACGACAACGCTGGCAAAATGTGCCACAAAAACTCAACTAAAGCTCAACTAAAAAACGCGTTCTAAAAACGTACAACAACAAATGCAACAACACAATGACAGACTAATCAAATGCTCTATAAACTTAAGGATATCAATTTAAAGATTTCAACTTTATTCGATTTAAAAAAGTAATTTTATAAGTTGGGATTAAGACTCAATTTAACGCAAGACATTTTTGTTAGTTTCACAATTCTTCAGTTTTAAAACTCTTTACAAGTATATTTTGACATTTAAAAGACTATTTAATTGTATATTTTTCATTTTTACTGAGTGAAGCTGAATTGAATTAACAAATTGTAGATTTTGACTATGCTTAACTTAATTTGTTTTTTCAAGAAAGCGGATTAGAGAGTTTTCAACACATACACCGTTTGGTATCTACAGGGTATAGTTACAACAATTGACGCGTCAGAAGCACACAAAATGTGCAAAGTGTAAAAATCGTTGCCACGTCACGTCAGCCGGATGATAGGCCAGTCAGCCGGTCAGTGGGCGATGAACAATGGGAGTGACCCGCTCGAGGCTTTGACTCGCTTATCGTCCTCACTTTCCTATTGCTGTTGTTGTTGTTGTTGTTGTTGTTGTTGCTACTCTCTAACTCTCATTGTTGTTGTTGTTGTTTGAACCTAGCGCACGTCGCAGTTTGTTAGCCGCCTGGCAAACCAGCCAGAAAGCTTTGGCATTGGCATCGACTGCCTTATTGTTTGCTCGCCCAGTTGCCCCTATACAGAAGTGGGCGTGTCCAATCAAAATATGCAAATGCTTTATCCGTAAAACGTCGCTTTGATGGAATTTCTGCACATTGTGTGTGCCCGTTGTCGTCGCTCGCTGTTTTTCTGTTGTTTGGTTTGGTTTGGTTTGGTTTGACTTGTTTTGCTTGTTTGAGTTTTTATCGTCTCGCCAAGTGAAGAGACGACGATGTTGTCGTCCCATCGAAGCCCCCCTCAAAATTAGCAGTAGTTGCCAGCCTGGCCAGGCTCACGTCAATCAGCGCAACGGCTTGTCCTCTTAAGGGAGAATGGGAATTGGAATGACTCTGAAACTGGGCCTGATTTATATGCATACATTTCGCGTGTGACTTGCGCCAGTTTACGACGCTTTAATTTAATGTTGTCAACATTTGCGCGTCATTTTTGGTCAACCATTTTTCAATAGTCATTCTTGGTAATGGGGGCGTGGCAAATGGCAATAGCAAATGGCAGTTGGTTTAATTTCCAGCTGGGGCATCATCATGTTAAGTCACCGTAATGCCGAAGCTAATTTTTGTCAAGGAGAAAATATCAAGTATACGTACGCATATATATTCCTCTTCCCCCTTCGTTCTCAAATTTCCTGAGAGTGACATGTCTTTGATATGCTCTACCGTGTGTTAATATTTGCGGTTATTATCAAATTGCTTTTGTGGTGAACTTCTCTAATTAGAACACCCGATGTGAATCAATTATGATTCGACTAAAATCAACAATATAATGACGTTTAGACTATTAGAGCAATTGAGCAAACACATTGATCTTCTACCTATAACCATTTGATTGCCTATTATAATTACATATCACAATGAAACCACAATTATATATATAGCATAAACATAAATTGTTCATTTGCTTGACAATTGCCAAACAGACGAGGATATTGTTCTTCAGTAATTGAAAGAGAAGTCTTCTCAGAACAATAATTAAGACATTTTTCTTCAGTAAAAAGTAGGCAAGTTATTGATACTTAATTAATATATACATAAATTATAACAATTGAAAGCATTAGCAATGGGATAATTTTATACTCAATATCAAAACAAATTTATTATAAAAATGTCATAGTACTTTTTACAAACTTGGATTCTCAAATCCAATTGCCAAGATCTTAGTTATTAATTTAAATAATTCAATAAATATTGATATAATATATAATATGATATAATGAACAATAAACAAAATTTTAGTGCATTGTAAAGCATTGCTAAGAAAAACTTTTGTTGTCACCTCATTAAAATTACTAAATCCGCACAGAAACTGACGCACACACAAACCCGAATGGACATTTTCGTTTGGCATAAATGCAATTTATAATGACAGCTACAGCAAACAAACGAAACAAACAAAGCAAACAAAAACAAAAACAAACAAACAAAACAAAACACAACACAACGGAACAAACGCAAAACAAGAGCAGAACAGCTACGGCTTACAATTATGGCCAAAAGTTGTACGTTGGCTCTAAAAATAATCAGCCAAACAGACAGAGAGAAATAGCAGGACAGCCAGATAGAGACAAGTAAACAGAGAGTGAGAGAAAGGCTGATAGAGAGCAAGAAAGAGAGAGAGAGAGAGAGTGAGAGGGACAAACTCGTATGTATCTGTGACGTCTGTTTGTTTTAATTAAAATTGCCTGGTCATGGCAGTCCTAATTGTTGTTGTTGTTGCTTTTTCTGAATGTTATGCTTTTTTAGTAAATAATTTATAATCAATTTTCAAATAAATTACAAACAAAAGTACTTAGCCTAAACCCAGCCGCATACAGTGGGACAAAGCCCAGAGAAGATAAATCAATAAAATGAGAGAAACCTGCGACAATTTATCGATTCTATTTGAATTAAACTGAAATATATTATCGAGATACATTTTGTTTTGTATATAATTTTCAAAAATTTCGTTGCTAAGATTAAACTGTTTAAATGCTTATTTAAAATCCATTTTCATGTAATTATATTTACAAGCTTTCCATTTTATACACAATTTCTCAATGGTTGACTGCATCTCGGGCTTTGGGGCTTACTTTTCCACTGCAGTTGGCCACAATGTGGCTAACGGAATAGAGAATGGCTCGGATAATAATGCGATAATTGTGTAAGCTATTTAGGCATGATAGGCATAAACACACATACGCATCAGCACACACACACTCACTCACACAAGCTCAATTACATGCTGACCGGAACTGTACAAAAAAAAAAAAGCAAAAAACACGTTTAAGTCGAGTGAACCTGACTTTCAAATACCCAGTGATCAGCTCTGAAATATATTCTAATATTTCCAGCTACTTATTAAAATACACCTTCATAATTAGATGAAGCCAGTAATGAGATCCTGATTACCTATTGTTTTTATTGTATAAAGATTGAGAATAAATAGACATTATAAAATCAAAGGCATATCATTTATTCTGTTACTCAAAATAGCAGACAATGATTATTCTCTTTTTAAAGCCATGTTTAATGAACACGGTGTATACAAACAAAAGTATCGCGAGTGCTAAAAATTAAGAGCCTGTGAGTGTATGTGTGTATTAGGTTTTAAAGAGCGTGTGTGACGGTGAAATGTGGTTGGCTGTGAAATTGGTTTGCATGGACGGTCAGTTGCAACTAAACTCAACCACACGTTTAACACAAATAGAGTCTGGAAAGCTTCGTGGCTCTGCGTTTATTTACGCAGCACTCAGGTGGATTGGCAACCGGCCGCATGCCGCATGCTGCATGCTGCATGCCACACGCTGCAAGCAGGCATCAACTAGGCAAACTTAAAACTCAAGTGTCAAATTGCTATAAACTTAAGCCAGAAAAGTTGCAGCAGCCGCAGCTACTCTTCAATATTAACTCTTACTTAAAAATGTACACAATTCGCGTGGTTGCCAATTAAGCTAAAGTGTGGTGCTTAGCGCTCAAGCTAAAGCTCGATCCTTGGCTCCCCTTTCCCCACCCCTCCCCCCTCTCATGTCCACTGCATGCACACAAACTTCAAAACTGTAGCTAGATAGATAAACAGTTGGCCAAGTTAACTCCCACCTCTTGCCACACAGGCGCAAATATTGATTGTCTAACAAAAAACTTTTATGCACGGAATGAAAAAAATGCCGCCTACTACTGAAATCGCCCACCAACCCCGATTGCAATACCAAACTGAACACTGGCAGTGCAACCAGCTCGCAGAACGTTGAGTCAATTTTCACTCAAGTCAACGTTAGTTAAAAAGTTAGCAAACCAAAACGTAAAAAACAAAAAAACGAAACGTAAATTTTTATAGCTGCTCAGCGCAGAGTGCAACGAGGTTTCGAGTGCAAAATAAAGTTACTTTGGCAATGCGATGCATCAAACCGCAAAACAAGATAATTTCAACGGTAAATAAATCACAGCTAGCAGTGGCAAGATGGTGTTGCAAGTAGCAAGTGGCAAGTGGCAACTCGTTCAACTCTTTCAGCTTGTGCAACTCCCAAAAGTAGGCAACGAATTTTGCACCTCAGACATAAGTGTAGCTGAAGTGGCATTAACACCTCGTGCGCGCATTGTAAAAGGCTTATTAGATACACACACACAGTAAAGACCAGATACACACACACTCACACACTCTGGTAAATTTACAGCTGCTGTTGTGTGTTGCATTTGCATTGTTGCCAAAAAGCCTGGCATTTCAAATTGAGCTGCATTTGCGCTTCTGGCTGCTTTTACATCTGGACGCCAAGGGATTAACGTAACAGCAATTGCTGGAATTTACAGGAATTGCATTGTGTCTGTAATTCTGGTCTACAATTGCCTGTCACACACACACACACACACACACATCTCTCTTTCTCTCTCCCTGTTTACTGAGTTGCAGGCAATTCAGTATTAATTTGTCATGTGGCAGGCAAAAACATGAGGATTTATAAACATAAAGTAACCAACTGAGCTGTGCACATAAAAAACAGGTAAACCGGACTGATAAAGCAAGAGGTGCGACTATAAGATACCCTGTACAAAATGGCATAATTATTAGGTACTCACAAATTGAACTTTGAGAAAACACATTTCAAATTCGAATAGACTTTGCATAGGTATAATTAAATTTAACTTTTTCTGAATTTTTTTTATACTTTTTTTAAAGTTATTTGAATGTAAACAACTCGACTTGCTCATAACTCATTTGACAAATAAAAATTTGCATTTTTATTTATGTATCTCCATGTAATGACAAAAAATATATTCATTAAAATGGGAAAAATGTGGAAAAACTGAAGCCTATAGAAAAGGGCCATAAGACGGCAAAAGTAAATTACTTTTACCAATATACAAAAATGTGATCAAACTACATTTTACATAGTGGCTATAACTTGTTATGTATTTAACTAATTTACCCTTTCAATAAACTTACAGGGTATACTGAAAGGAAACTAAACACAAACTACAAACACAGTTCGGTAGTTATAAATCAAATGGCCTTGTTGGCAGGGTGTCACCCAGTTCAGATCCCTTTCCCCTCAGTCACTCTCTCTCTCTATCTGTCTCTTTCACATACACACACACGCACACATGCAACTGCAGCATCGGCAGCAGAAGCTAAAGCTTAAATAAGCTAAAGCCAAAACTTTAAGTAGGTTGCACCTTAAGTCGCTGCAGCTGCTGCAAGCCCTGGAATAATACGAATACTCGTTATATTCGTATTCTTTGGTTTCTATAAGTATATTGCAATAACCCCGTCCCCGTCCCCCCTCCAACCACCACCGATCTACCTATACCCTACTGCAGCTCCCCAATTGGCCATTCTTATTGGATGTGAACAAAAAGCGAGTAAAAACTTTTCCATTATTTTTATCTGCTTCACATTTTCAAGTAGCAAAAACTTTGATGTTATAGTATGAGGAAAACAAGAAAAAAAAAAGAAGCCAGCAAAAATTAAGTAACAATTTTTGCATGCCAAGCAAAAGTTGATTTTCATATAGATCCCACTCACTCCCTCTTTCTGTCTCCCTCTCTCTCTCTCTCAGTCTCTCTAATCGTTATTGTTGTGTGGCTGTGTTGAGTTCCAGTGCCGCCCACTGAAACACCGCCTTCCCTTCAATGCTGGTATCTCTGGCATTTTATTTAGTTTGTTATTTGTTCATACTTAAGTGTGTCGGCTGCATTGGTTTTATTGGGAAACTTGTCGCCTGTCGTCTTCCAATCGAAGCTAGTCAGCGATGCCCAGGACAATACCCAACACACACATGTACACACACACACACACATACACACATACTTAATGCCACGCCCACTGTCAGTTGTTCCCAGGACTAACGAAAGTAAGTTGTTGAGCAGATTAGGTTTTTGTAGCGTTTCGTCTGCCATTGTCTTTGTCTTTAAGTCTTTTTTGTAGTTGTAGTTGTTGTTGTTGTTGTTGTCCTTTATGGGCTGCCCAGGGTCCCCAGTGACCCTGTAAACTTCAAATTGCCACAGCTGACAAAGCTGCAGAGAGTCTTGGCCTCATGGTCAGGCAGGTGGTTGACAAGGTGGGGGCGACAGGAGAGGCAAAGGAAACTGCTAACTGCTAACATTGCCTTTGTCACTGAAATACAACAAAATTATCTTCTTTGTTGCTTTTCTTATACTTGCTGTTGTTGCTGTTTTCTTTTTTGTTGCTATTCAATGTAATCTGCCTGCGGCAAGGCAAGAAATAAATTTTGCATTTGCTATGCGAATTTGGCAAATTCTCAAGTGGCTTTTGGCATTGGCTTCGTCTTCGTCTTCGTTTTTGGCTGCTGCAAACAATTATATGTGTAGTCAACTGAATCGATTTAAATAACATGTAACTCTATAAGCATCTTGCGCAGATACAAGAATGTTAACTTTGATTAAGCAGTGCTAATCAATTGGACAGGTTGAGAGGTCACTTGGCTCCCTTCTCATAGGATCTGTCGATTTTACAAGGAAAGACAAAGAAAAGATAAAGAAAAGAGCTATTCGACCTTATACAGTTAAAGAGTGTCTTCAGTCAAACTAAAATGCAGGATTAACTGATCTGCTAAGTGAAAGATAAAAAGAGATATTGGAAGGTTAATAATCTTGGTATTTAACTTAATATTGGGAAGTATTGGGAGTTGGGAAACAAATCTGCCTAGAATTCTCTTTCCACTTTCTTTTGTTTTGTACAAAATAATAAATTATATAAAAATTCGAAATTAAATTTAGAAATGTGTGACATAAATTCCATTCAGGCTCTAGAAATATTATCATAACCCATATCCCACTCAAGTGCATATGTATTTTCAACACTTTTCCATTTGTTTAGACCAACTAAATATATTAGCAAGTAGGTTTTATGGTCTGTTGCAGCTGCAAAGAGCTCGGCTCGGTTTGGACCAGGCCCAAAACATATTTTCCTTGGCAGCAATTTAATGCGAGCAGGAGGCTGAACATGAAAGGGGATTTCATTGCGTTAAGCGCTTGCATCACTTTTCTCCACAGCTGGCCATTGAAAGCGTATTTGGTGGATGCCACAAACACACACACACACACACATGCATACACACATAAGTAATTCAACAAAATGTTAATTTAATTAAAATATGAATACGAAATTTTCCATGGCTGCTGTATCAGCTACCTCTGGTTATGGGACCGTTTTGAATGGGGACTCGAAGCCGACGCGAGTCGACTAAACAAATTCATTTATCGTGCACAGAGCAATGGCAACTCAAAATACGAGTATACACGTATATAGTATAAATATATAGTATGTGTCCCATGCAATGTCAGGCTTTAGGGGATACAACTCAATAATAGACCTCTCCCGTGTCTCTCCCGCCCCTTTCCCACCGCCAGATCGACATTAGAGTTTGCGGCAGGTCTAAGAGGAGGCCACATGTTGATTTAACGAACGGAAATTACGAGAGTATATAGTTAATGCAATGCATGGTCAACAAGCACAAATGCTGGCACACATGCAGCACATTGGAAAACATGGCACCATAAATAAAGCCAGCCAAAATGTGAATGTGAAGAAAACAACATCATAAAATACACTCGACTCTGCGACAAACAAACATTTCAAAATCCCCAACAATTTTCTATCTCTCGCTTTATCGCTCTCTATCTCTATACTACATAGTATAGAGGAATAGGTCTTTTCGAATGATAGCAATATCTAAAAATATTAAAAACTAAAATGTGCAGCCGCCTGGTGAACATGCTTCAAAGTAATGAGAGGCGAGTGGTCAGCGAATGGACGAGGATGATGCACGTTCAGTCGGCAAAAGCGTGACCCAGCAATTTTGCAAATAGCGTTGCGAAATTAATGAAATTATATATTCGAGCAAGATACAAAATTCAAAAAGTTGCGTTTTCTGTCAACGTATCCACAAAACCTGTGGAGGGGGCTCAACTTTTAGAGACCTTGTACTTACTCTTATAATTAATTTTAAATGTACATACAGGAATCTACATATCAATTTTAGTGGATCTAGCTCTCAAAATCTCTAGGGGTTCATTTACCTTTTTCTACCGTTTCTCCGTATTTTTATAAGCTTTTTAAACCCTTTAAACCTTTTAAGTACAGAGTCTAAAAAGGCATAATTTACTCAAAGTTGAATGAGTCGAGAGGAAATCTGCGTGGTTAGCACTAAAAAGCAGTTGCTGAAAATGAAAATGAAATGATAGCTGCAACTTCATCATAAATTGAATTTTTTTATGTGGCATCTAAGACGAAATGCCAAGAGTTGGCATTAAGCAGAAACTAGACGAAGACAAAGACGACAGCCCAGCGACAAGTTGGAGAAAACAGAACAGAGAACGGAGAATGGAGAATGGAAATGACAACGCCATCATGGACATGAACATCAACTGAAAGGCAACCGAGGGCTTCGGATTCAATGCACGTGACACCCCTGACAGCAGAGACCACATCCAACTGTGCAACGTTGCACCATCTTCAGCTTCATTGCCATCCCCATCTCCATCTGATTCGGTGTCTCCTTAGTGGTATTGGAGTGGTCATTACAATGCTCTGCAGCAGTCGTTGATGGCCATGATGCCTCCATCGCCATTCCCATCTCCATCTCCATATCCACTTCCATCTCCATCTTCATCTGCTGGAGAGCTGGCAAAACTGCAACTGTAATGGTATATTGCATTCCCGACTGCCTTTTGCTGCGCATTTGTAACTGAGCTTTTCGTAAATTGATCCAATTTATGCTTATTTTATGGCAAATTACGAATGAATAACGAAGTCGACTTCTGTCGCGGCTGCTCCAACTGGGAATCCGATTGTCGCTCTGCACTCAGGCCCAAACCAGCGACAACGTCAACCAAACTAACCGCTTACCCAGCCCAATTAAACTGACAGGGCTCCAAGACGAGAACGGGTATTCGTACAAGTTCGAGTACTCACTTAAGGCGCCATAGGCAATGATGAGATGGACTCAGTTTTTGACCATTTAATGACCACAAAACAGATTCATATTATTCCGTTCCAGCATTAAATAGTAAAGACACTTAATTCCAATTTCATTCGACAAATTTAATTATAAAAGTAAGTAACTTTTATTTATAGTAAATTCTGCCGAATAAGGTTTTATTAAGGGTTTATTCCCAAAATAAAAATGTTAAAAAATACTACTTCTAATCCATTTATACTTGTAAAGTTTCCAGGTCAAAGGTTTGACTAACTTCAAAATAACTATCCAAAATAAGTCACTAGTTTTTAAATTAATTTAAATTTAAATAAAATGTAATATTGTTAAAATATTTATAATAGTAAAAATTATAAATAATATCAAGAAGTAGTTTGCTCTAATTATATTTTAAATTTTGAAAATAAATAAACGTAAATCTCGTTTTGTTGTTATATGTAAAATATCAATAATTTATATGGGTCAGGGTTCGTTGATTACCAATTAATATTTGATTTGTTTGTTTTTCACTATATATTAGCATCAAAAAATGAATTATATTTCATTTATAGCTGTCAACCATCTTTGCTTAGCATAAAATATTTACAATGTTTAAATTACGTTCACCTAGTTTCAAATTTTACTCTAATAACATAAATCTGTTTAAATTGAAATTTATATGAATATTAAATAAAGCATATTTACTTAAGTTAATTTATATTCTGGTTACCCGCTTATACATTTTAAAGCAGTTGAAAATGCTCAGCATTTATTTGAAGAATTATTTCCCTTCAGATTGCTGTCCATTCACTTTCTAGCTAAAATCACACATGTTCTCACACTCGTTTTTCCAGTTAACTTTCCCTTTATTGGCTTCTAAATGCACAGCTAAATCCGTTTTACAAATTGCCATATTGTTGTACTGCCATTGTTATTCTTCTTACAGCAGTTGGCATACACTTTAACACATACGCATGTGTGTGTGTGTGTGTGTGTTTGTGTTTGATAGTGTGAGTTGACTACAACAATTGTTGCATTGTTTTCGTATAATAAAATTAAACTTATGCACACTGCTTGCAATGCTTTTCCCCCTTGGGAAAAATGGGTGTGCATTTGTTAAGTGGCAAAAGATTGAAATGAAACCAAACACACATACATATATATATATATATATATATATATTTACAGAAGAAACAGACAAAGTGACGTGAAGCTTATTGGTTGCCTGGATGTAAGTGAAATGGAATGGAATGAATCGTTTCGTCCTTCGAATTTCTTCTCTGTTTGTCGGGGTGTGCGTGTGTATGTGAGGTTTACCATACACAAGATAAAAGAGGGGCGACAGAGCAATTTGCTCGAGGTCAGTTTTCCTGCAATTTCGTTGATAACTTATGTCATTCAACAAATGAAGTTGACATGCGCCCTCGACGCATTTCCATTTCCCACAACTTCCCATTTCCACTTCCGCCTCCTCGGCCACCCCCTCAGACCTCACCACTCCCCCTATCTGCAACTTGTGCACTTTGGCATGCATTTAATTTTGGAAATAACTTTGGAGCATATTAAATGGTCCACTTACATATGACACGCCATGTAGTTTACATTTAAACCACGTTCCATTCCATTGCATTGCATTGGTCGACGAAGCCAGCTTAAAACTTGCCCCAAACACTTGCCTGTCAATTACCTAATTGAAAATCAAGCCAACGTTTGTTGCCCCAAAGTTGGGCTCGACTCTCGGAATCGACTATAGAAGCCTGTGCACTGCATACGATTATTAGTTTCAATTTAAGTTCTGTACACACACAGAAAGATCGAATGAAGGCTGACAACGACAGCTCAGTGTGCAAGAGGAGGAGAGCTGAGGTTGAAGCGGAATCTGGAGCTGAGACCAAGACCGAGGCCGAGGCCGAGGACGAGGCCAAGACTGAGCAGCCTTTGCCTTTTCAATTTAGTGTTTGACATTTTCCCTCTGTGTCAGATGCAAATTGAAAAAATCATCGGACGGCTGCAACAGCATCGGCTACAGAATCAGATTCAGACTCAGACTCAAAATCAGTACCAACATCGGCATCAGCATCAACATCGGCGTCAGAGGCAGCTAACGAAATCAACAACAGGCAACGTTGCCATTTGGCTGCCGGAAGCGTTTTGCTGCCGTCCAAACTAATATTGAGACAGCGCGCAGCAAACTGTTTCCGGCAGGCATCAGCAACAGCGGTAGCAACTGGAGCAGTCAGCCATACCTCCCTCCTCCCTCCTCCCCTCCCCTCCTCGCCCAATCCCTTATCGGTGGCAAGCGCCGCATTTTTTGGCACGCAAAAGCCGAACAAGTTTTTGGCAGCGGCTGCTTAAACTGTTGTTGTTATTGCTCTTGATGCCAAAAGTTGCTTGTTAAACAGCGGAAACGGAAATGCCAACAGTCGCACAAAGGGACAAAGCGAGCAACAGACAGCGCGAGTGCGACAGAAAGACAGAGAGCGAGAAAATAAAGAAAGAGCGAGAGGAGAAAAGCAAGCAAAGCTTCAGATGTGTAAATCAAACTAATTGAATGTTTTTTGCCCAAGCAACACAGCCGCTGGCAAAGCACATGGCCACGTTGCCATGTTGCACACACGCGACACAGCGAGAAACAAAGCGAGCGAGAGAAGGAGAAGCAGAAGGAGGAGAGTGAAAGATAGAAAGAGTGGCGAGAGGCGAGGGGGACGGCAACGACGACGACGACGACGACAACAAACGAATTGCGCCCACTGATAAGAAATTCAATTCCATTTGTGGATACGAATTCGACTTGGAAACATCTCTCACTTGCCGCTTTGATGTTGCATTTTTGCTACAGTTGCTGCCACTTTCTCATTCTCTCGCTCTCTCTCTCTCTCTCTCCCTGTGATTTGGTGATTTTATTTGACAAATGTTACGCATACGCCATGTGTAACACACTACATGCGAATATTGGCTTTGACACCTTTTAGTAGAGTAGCTAACTTAAATGTACCAAATTCATCAAATCAATCAAAGTTTCTATTGCAATGAACACACGTTTGTTGCTTACAGCAAATGCTTGCAACATGCAGCATGCGTCAGAGTTGAGGCTGCATTTCACTAATTAAGTTGCTTTGCCTTTGACCCACAACAAAATGCCGGAAGCCAAAACATTTCGTTTTGCTTGTCATGCTAGGGGATTGCTAAATATATTACGTTTAATTAGCCCTAAAAGCCTCAACTTTACACAAAGGGTAAACTAAATTCACGTCGAAAGGTATGACAGTTTCAAAGGCGAGACAAGAAAAAATGTTTAGCCGTGGTCCCTTATGACTTTCTTTAATTAAAATGGTCTTTAAAAATGCTAAACAATTATGTTAATGGCAATTAAAATAAGAAATGTATTGCACATGAAATGTAAAATGTAACTGAAATCGTAAACAAATGTTTTTTATTATACAGAAACCCAAAAACCCAAATTATTCGAACTGAAATATCCGTTTAGATTTTAGAGAAACAAAGTGGAAATAAGTTTAAAAGTACTTTTTTACCCTAATTCTAACACCTGGAGTTGATTTATAGAATAAAATTATGTTTTAAAATTTTTGAAAATTTTCAAAAAATGTAAAATGTAAATGTAAATTTAACTATGTAAAATTTCCGAATAAAATGAATTTTTGAAAATCATCCAATTTTGATGCCAAATCAATATTTGTATAATAAAATGGTCAAAAAAACCTCCCTTTTGTAAATCCATCAAGATTTGACAAATCTATTCAAATTAAAATAATACCATGTACTATGTATTAATCATGGTACGTATTGCAGTTTTTGGCTTAAATCTTAAAGAAACAAATCGAAATTTAGTCCAAAAGTACTTTATTACCCAGATTTTATCACCTGGAGTCGATTAAAAGAATAAATTTAAGATTTAAAATTTTTGAAAATTTTCAAAAAAATTTAAAGGGGTAACACTGTAAAAATCGACAATTTTTCAAAAAAAAAATTTTGTCTCAGAATCAAAAAATTTAAATGCAAAGTTAAATTAGGGTTAATATTATGAAAAGTAAGACATTCCTCATGGAAATCGGATGAGCTTTAATAAAGTTGTGCTTGTTGAAAGTCCAAGAAGTCCACGTTTCGCATATTAAGATAATTTGTTTTGTAACCGAAATCAAAATCAATCGAAGTTGTAACTAAAAAGACTTTATTTCTCAATTATCATTTAAGTACATTTTTATAATCGAAGCGAACATAATATTGACTTTAATTTTTATTGACACTCGCTATATAATATTTTTATTTACCGTGTCTCGGTTCTGAACCGCTTTAGTATAAATTTGAAAATATAATAAAAATATGCTTCACCATCTTAATTGTTTTGGTTTAAACCCATTCAATCTCTTCGTACAACCAGTTAACAGTTATGGCCAAATAAAGTTTAATGACAACGGAAGTATTTCGATTGGCTTTTAGCGATACCTTGGCGCCTTGACTGCATTTGTCTATGGCAGCAAATTGCCGTTAATTTAATGAGCATTTTGGCCATAAAATCACTTTGGCCCGGCTCAATTGCTGCGGTGGCAGCGTCGACGCGGGCAGCGCAGTTGGCAGCTGGCACAATTTATTTGACTGTTAATTAGAAATTTAAATTATGCGCTTAGCCTTTGGCCCTTAAGCTGCAGAGAGCTAGAGCGCGTCCTCAGCATTCAATTGGCGCTGCACAAAATTAATTGCAGGCGTAGCCGCCACTCTCTTCACTCCACTCTACTTCACTCCTCGCACAGCCCCTGATCCTGGCCTGACCCTTGGCGCATCGTTTGCTCCATTGCAAATTCGAAATAATTTATAATTTGGCACAATTACGCTCAGCCACAGGCGCGCATGCTACTTGCCTGCTTACTTCTCGCCCCAGGCTTGTGAGGAGGGAGCAGTGGCAGATGGGGCAGAAGTTGTGCTCCAGGCTGGTTATATGGGTCATTTGCTTTGCAATTGCATTTTATTGATTTTCTTTTAGCCACGTTTACAGCGCGCGCACAAGAAGAACGCAATAAACTTTCACTTGTTTTGTCGTCGCCACCATTGCCAAATGAGGAACAAAGCCAAAGCCGAGAATCAAGGAGACAACGACATTGGCCAGTTTGGCAGTATGGTAAACACATTGCTTATATAGACAAACATTTTGGCAAGTTGCCCAAAGAAAGAGACAGATAGAGAGATGCAGGCGGAGACGGAGACACAGACGGAGACGGAAACACATGCAATCGCGACATGGTATTTCAAGTGGTTCTTTGGCTTAAATCTCATGCTTTTCGACTGCTTTTTGCAGGACTATTGTTTGCCTAGAAATTGGGTCGACTGAGGATATTTCTACCCCCTCCTCTCTCACTCTGTCTCTCTCTCTCTCTTTGTGGATGATGAGAATGTTGATGATGAGCGGTTTGCCAGTGCTTGTCAGATTCTTCTGCCATTGTTTCAGCTCCTGTGCATGTAATTTCCTGTGTGTGTTGCATGTGCACAACACCCTCAAATTGTTGTTGTTGTTGCTGTTGATGTTGTTCTTGTTGTTGTAGCACTGATTACTGTCGCTTGTTAGTGCGTTTGGCTCTGCGGTTTTTCTACTCGTTTACATTCATCCATATATGTATGTATATACATACATACATACATATGCATACATGTATGTATATTCCTCTGTGTATCTGTGTCTGGCCAAGTTGCGGCCTCCCATATCCTGGCTCCTCACTTCCCAATCTCCATTCTCCACTCTTTTGCACATTTGCCAAAACACACATTTTTAGCTTAATTTACAACTTGTTAGCTGCCAGCAGAAACAGTTTTTCAGAACAACAACAACAACAGCAAAAACAAGGCGCATGTGTAAACAAATCAAACTTGAAACTAAAGTTCTCTCTTCTTTCTACCCTCCCACCCTTAACCACTCCTCTTTTGCTTCCAAATTTGCAATAATGAGCAACGCTCGAGGGCCATAAACTCCTAACAAGGGCAACAAGTTGAGACCCAGCCAAAAAACAAAAATTAAAGGGGGGAAAGGGAAAGAGTGTGTCCAAAGGAACCGAAAGAAATCAACTTTAAGCTGCGGCTATTTTGCATGCCTTGGCCCAATTCCCAATTGCAGCTATGCGAATTTGCCCTAGCATCTATACTCTATACTAGCTTACAATCTATGTCTCTTTTTGGGCCATTGCAATTGTAAGTTTAAGTTTCCCGCTTTAAGCTCGTTATACCTTGTGTCAATGATATATTAACTTTGTGTAATATAACAGTCTTGAAATAAAAGAACGATTCCTATATGAACGCAATTATGTTTATGCTTATGGGGTATCATATTGTCGAGTGCACTCTGCTGTAGCCATTCTGATTTTTCTCACAATTCAATTTTATAGCCAATGGTTGGCAAAACAAAAGCTAAACGGCAAGAGCATTTAAAATGCGTAGCAAGAGCCGTTAAATTTATGCAGTCAACTGAATAAAAGGCGTAAAAATGTCGGATACGAAACCAATGTGCGGGTGTCAGCCAGGCCACGACTGAGACTGTGGCTGAATCAGAAGCTGCCCGTTTGTTTTAGTTAAAGCCAAGGCTAAGAGAGTCCGACCGAGACCCTTCCTTCTAATATTATTTCATGCTTCATTGCACTGCGAGATGTGTCACTGTGCGGCAAATCAAACGCAGCTAACCACAAGGGAGACAGGCAGACCACGAAAGACAGAGACAGAGAAAGAGAAAGAGAGAGGGAGATAAAAGGAGGTAGGAGACTGATAGAAGTGACTCTAATGCTAACCCATATGGTCACAGCTCCTTGAGCCTTGTTTACTTTGCGCATTGTGCGCTGTTTTTATTCAATTACCAGTTGGAATTCTGTCACAAGTAGCCTCAACTGAAGTTTGAGTATCTTTTGGAAAGTGGCCTCGACATCGAGGAACATAAGCCTTACAGACTCAATTCCAAGCTCCCAGTCGATTTGAATCGCTTCGATCCAAACATTTTTGTTTGTTTGTTTTTCCAAATTAAATTTTAAATTGTTTGGAAGCAATAAAAACGTTGATCAAGTGTAAGCAAAGTCCAATGTTAAAGCCATGCCACTGGTTTTTAAATTCACAGCCATTGACTTTTGGCAGTCAGTGTTAATTGTTTGGGTCAAACTGAAGTATAAGTTCACTTGGCAAAAAAAAAATAAAATCGAATGGGAAGCCACTTCTCAATGACCTGCCAGGCTAAATGATGGCTTACATGGCCCGAGTCAAAGCAAACTAATACAAAACAAAGCACACACAAATATACACAACAAACACACAAACACTCAAACACACTCATACAGACACACACATTCCCATTCACACAACAAACATGCACAACACATAAATCAATTGGCTTTGGCTAAAACGTTTGAAATTGATTTCAAGTTCTTTGGGCCATTGTTTTTATATGCAACAAAGGGACAATTTTTTATACCAATCGCAACGACAACAAGGGCATGTATGGCACTTACACACACTCACACACTCTCACTCACACACACACACTCAACACACATACATAGTGAACAAGTGCGTCGGCCCAATACATGTAAATTGGCCGCATTGTTTATGAGCTTTGGCCTGGGCCTGGTTCGCATTGCCTTTTGTTTGGTCGAGCCAACGTTCTCCTCTCAGCCCCTTCTGCCAATCCCGCTCCCCCTCCCTCTGTCATGGCCTTTGCCTTTGGCCTTGGCTATTGATTGTCAATTCAGTTTAAGTGCCGCCTATAAATTCAATAAATGAGCAAAGACGGAGCTTAATTTAATGTAGTAAAATGAATCTGAAATTTCTTCAAGTTTGGCCCCATTTAAGCATATATTAAATTTTCGTTTAATTACTAATCCTGTTTATTCTTGACTAAATAATAATCTAAGTAAATTTAAAAAGAATTTTTGTGTTTTTTAAAATAAAAAATATCTCAAATTTATTAAATTAAACAATTAGTGTTCTTATACACCAAATATACAAAACATAGCCAAATTAGACGAAAAGGCGTGATTGCCTAGAAAAAGACCACTTGGCTTTTGGCTAAGCCAAAGTGCTTCTATTTATTTTCACAGTGACTGTTTGGTCATTAGTCATGACACGTTGTCACACTGGCAATGGCAGACGTACGAATAGTAGTCGGAAATTGTCCGGCCGTCATCTGTTTATGTTTTCAATTTGCCAGGGAAAACATTTTGATTACGCATACGCCATGTGCGCCGTAGAATTGAAGCAACAAACGACGACGTTGACATTGCTTTGACAAGCGGATCACATGAGTATAAACAATAGTCAACTCAATCCGATATTTGATTGTTGGCTTTTAACAATCACAATCCATGGCAGCTCGGTAAGAGGTCTTTAATGGTTGTCCCATCAACAGGGTCAAAGGCCGCGTGGAGTTTCAGTCTTTTGCTCTGCAAATAAAAGCCATTTGTATTACATAGAATTATATAAAGTGGACGTGGCTCAAAATTCAAAAGAAACACAGCGGGCAACTTGAACTGAGAGCAACTTGTAGAACATGATCCGAAGCACTCAAGAGACAGAATAGTTGAAATACTTACAAATGTCTCTTTTCAACTTAAAGTCACAACGAATCCAATCGCAATTTCTACAGTTCACCAGCTGAGTAAAGACTATTTAAGACAAGTATGAGACTAGTTTTAGTAACGTTAGTATGTCGCGTGTTTTAAAGCCAATATGCTTATTATTTTTTCTGTGCCAAGGCCTTCGAATTGTTGTCAGAGCAAAAAGAGTCAAAAACTCTGCAGAATCAAGTATTATATTTAAAGTACCGCCGTATAGAGGCAAGATACCCGCCAATGGATTAGTGCGTATTTTTGAATATATTATGCCAAAATCAACTGGGAAAAACAAACATAAACCAAAGAAGAAAAAACCAATTATCAAGAAGCACTGCAAGAAGAAGCAGGTGTCCAGAAATTTAGTTAATATGCGACATGCGCCATTGGACGAGTCAAGGATTCCTACAAATTTTCTGATGAAGCTGCGCGAGAACAACATGATCATCTGCATGGGATCACTGATCACCACGAGGTTAGTGCTCAGCTCGTCAAATTGTTTTCCCAAAAATCTATTCCCCTCCAACTATCAACTGGAGGATATAAGGAATCAGAAACACCTCGTAAATCAGATATTTCTGGGCACATCATTGGGCTTTGAGCTTGCCATAATGCTACTCACAGAGGACATTGAAGATCATTTATTTCAGCCAATTCCACTTTGCAGCAGGCAACTCGGACTTCAGGATAATGTTAACATGTACATGACAAAGTTACGTGTTAATTTTCTACGCACTCAGATCGTTGAGAATGCGATCTGTAAGCAAAGTTATTTGCAAAATGAGTTTGCCTACATTACGGAGAACATGATATGCGTTCAGAATTCAGATGTAGCAAATGATTGCGAACTGACAACCAAGGGAGATCCTTTGCTGCTCGAAGGACAACTGTGTGGCGTCAACGTTTATGGTCCAAATTGTGTTGAGGGCGACATTAATGGGGATATCTATGTGAACATCTTTAAAGCACTCGACTTTATCGAACGCATTGTCAAAAGCACAGTCGAATTTTAAACAGATTCACCGAATCAATCAATCAAAAGGCAAAAAAATAAAATAAAGCAATTTTAAAATAATAAATTTATTCTTGAGTTGACAAAAAAAATTGCTTCAAAATCACGTTTATATGAGCTGAAAAAAGTGCACAGACAACCAACCCCAAAAATCAGGATGACAGCAAAAAGGTGTTACCCTCGGTTTCGAAATTTACCACCAGCAGCTGTAACACCACCGCCACCACCACCACCACCATCATCATCAGCACCGCTGGCCACATTTGCCGCTGGTGTTAGCTTTGCGCTAAAATATACAGTTCGTCATGAAATATGCACATGTCCTGGCAACTAGGACGAACCACCACCAACAAGCAACGAGCAACAAGCAACGTGCAACATGCAACAAAAACAACAAACAAAAACAAATACATACATATGGATATGTTCAGCATAAATAAATTAAAATTAAAAAAAAAACAACAACAACAAAATGTTGTGAACAGTTAGTGAATGAAAAATTTGTCAAACATTTGCAGCGACTGCACTAAAATTTATATACTCTATATTTTTTTTAATTAAGTGCAGCTTAAAAACTTTAATTGATTCACAGAATAATTAATGTAACTTAATTTATTTGAATTGCATTGTAATCAGTTTAACTTTTTTGTTGTAGTGTATTTTGGGTGCAACAAGGACTCGGTTTGAAGCTGCCTCAGTTCACATTAAAATGCAGCGAAGCCTGTCGAATATTGTTGTTGTTGTTGTTGCTGTCCTTGTTGTTAGGCTGCCAACAACGGCGACAACACAATTTATGTACATAGAAATTAATATTTAAAAAAAAGCTTGTTTCTGCAGTCAACATTTCACGTTGATTGCCGACACTAAGCCCGGCCCAAAGCACCTAACCTGATGCGGCAATAGTTCAATAGCTATATACCTGTCTCTCTCTCTCTCTTTCTCTCTCTTTATGCCAGTCTGTCCATTGTCTTGCTCCCGATTGTCACATTAAAATAAATACGAGTATGTCAAAAATTATCAACTTGGATATGAGCAAAGCGACAAAACAATAACATAAAATGATTCTCATTCGAGTCTGACAATTTATTCCCCAACGCAATAATTGCAGTGTTTCGTACTGCGAGCGTTACAGTAATAACTGGCTAACTTGCACTACGGCCATTAAAATTGCACTGAATACATATTCTAAAATTCATTAATCATTTTGTCTAACAACTTTAGCAAAACTGTAAACGAACTTATGTTCTTCTTATCAACTTCAGTAAGGTAAACGCGCCAGTTAGCCAGTCATCACTGTACTACAAATATTTATTAGTTTGACAATTTTTATTGCCTACTTTCAGGCTCTTGTTGACGCGAGCCGCTTCACAAAGTTTTAACAAAAAAATTCAAAAGGCGTTAAAATCATTTAGAAAACTTTTGCTTTACGTGACTTTGACTTGGCCAAGGGACGGACACTCGCTCGGCCTACATATTTTTCTTCGTTTTTTTTTTATAAATTTTCAAACAGCCAGCATGGATGGGAGAGGGATGAGGAAGGTAATCGGATAGGTGGCATAAACAATACGAAACGACAACGAGAATGAGAATGAGAATAAGAAGAAGGGAGAGAGGTGGAGATGGAGAGCAACTTAAAGGCCGTAGCAACTGCTTTGGGTATAAAATAAAAGTTTTCCACTTAAGGTTTATGAAAAGTTGAAACCCACACGCGCGCTGCGGCGGAAGCGGAAATAGAGGGGGAGGGCGGATTGAGAGGCGGTGGGTGTGGCTTTGGTGGCAACAATAGACGCATTCACACCTACCAAAGAAATCACAACACGTCGCCAAATCGGAAATGGCAACGACGGTCGAAAAATGATGAATGCCAACCTTGTCCCATCTCTCTCTCTCTCTCTCTCTCTCAGCCCCCAACTGGTAAATCGACAATAATAAAATGGCAACAACCCAAAACACATTGCCGAGGACAGCTGGCAATGCTATTATAAGCTCGGACTCTGTCAAAGATTTGGCGCAATAAAATGGACGCGAGGCGAGCGTAACGTTCCCATAACCACTTAAGAATTTCCAAAGTTTGTGCCGAGTTCAATTGGAGCTTAGACAGTGTGGGAATTCCCCTAATGCAAATAATAATGTAATTGCCAACACAATTTTCGCTACGAAAGTTTTGGTTCTAAGCGTTTTAAGTGACTTTTATGCCATTTTCATAGGGTCTTAAAGCATTTCCACCTGCCAAGACACAAATGTCTTAATATCGTTGGGATGGAGGGGCAGTACTAACTCGATATGACCGCTAATTGCATGCAAATGTCACTCTGCTGCGCCGTGTTAATTGAGCTCAACTCAAGCACAGAGCTTAATTAGCGTCCACAAAGTAAGAGCTTAACGACCAAGGAACAGCGGAAATTACTACTTGACCACCGGTATGTGAGTCCTCTCCTTGGCTCCTCCTCCCCCTCTCGAATTGCCCCTCGTCATTGCTGGACAGCTCAACTGGTCGACTGCTCAACTGGTCGACTGCCAATGACATGCAATTTGCATGGCTCCATCGACTCCATGGCAGATACATAAGTCGCTAAAAGGAAATTGCAAAAGGCATAGAAACTCCAATTAAATGGCAGGCAACTCGACTATCAGTCACCTCTTAATTTGACTTCCATTTCAGTTCTTGAGTTATAATTCAATTTTGTTTAGTTTACTAATTTATATATCAAATAAAAACTATACACGTTAGCTAAAATTTGCATTATTATAAAAATGAGAAACGAATAACAAATTAACCAATTGTTAGCATTAAAAATTCTAATTTAAATTTCTGGAGGAATAAAACAGTTTAGTTAAATACATTTTAAATATTTCTTATTCAAAAATAATAGAGAATATGGATAATAGAGCTATTGGAGCAAAATACCCTCTTTCGCTGGCCAATTTTTTACAGAGTATAACTGCAAATCGTTGTCAAGAGATATTTCAAACGATTTTAATTAGTCAACGATATTTTAAGCTGTCAAGTGGCAGGCACTGAGAAAAACTAATTGTCATTAAAGCATTATCTGCTGCCCATTCCACAAAGCAGAGCTCAAAAATACACACACCCAGAGACAGAGAGAGAGAGAGAGAGAGAGAGAGCGAGATGGATTGAGTGAAGTACATGTCGTATGTGGCACTGCGAAGACCCTTTAAGTATGCTCGAAGTTTTAGTCAGCTGGCACGTGCCACCGCAGGCAACCACGTCGCACTTACCGCCCGTTGACTTTTCATAGATTTAGGAGTACATATTTTTCTCTTGCAACAGCAAATCGTATCACTCGCTCGCACATACATACGTGCCACATGCGGCTGCTGCTGCTCCCGTCGCTATTTAATATGTGCCACAGCGTGGGCCATGGGCATATTTATCTCAGCAGCGCATAATGAGCCTTATTTATATTTAAGCAGCTGCCGAGTTAGCCAAGTTACGTTAGCTAAGCACAGACAACAATGAAATCATAAGCAAACACATTCAACTTGGTTACGGTAAGTGTATTTAAAATTAGTTACAGACAACATGAATAAATACTAATAATTATAATAATAATTATTATATATTTGTATACTTAAATAAATGCCGCCAAGCAATCAATCCCATTGGCCATGTTTTACTCGCCAAGATCCAGACTGGTCACTTAAACTTATTCCCCAAACAGCTGCACTGTGTCAGTCTTTGCTTTGGGGCAAAGTTAATTTAATTACCGAAAATAATCGAATTATCTGTCAATTTCATTCTGTCCCTGCTAATAATAATCAAATAAATAGCGTTCGGCAAATAACATTTATATTTACTTATATTAATTTGGGACTCATCTGTAATTTTTATTAGTTATTATCTGTTTTCTTTTTATTAAATTAATTACAAATTAAATCGTAAGCAAAATAAATCCTTGAATATCACTTTATTCCTTATGTCGCGCTTGCATAGGAATTATATAGAATAAGCCCTTGTAATTAGCATAGATACATTATTTATGGAATCCTTGCCAACATTCAGAGAAAGCTGATTACGATAATTGCTAAATAGATGCAAGAAATAAACTAAATTGGCATTGTTATTATCTCTCTGATCGATTGAAACAAGTACCCACTTAACATTGAAGCTGCATTAATTGAATTATTAAAGGCCAGAGGCGAAAATAAGATATTGAGATTGAGCGGATGAAGACAAAGTAGTTAGAGAATGGGCGGAAGTTAAGCATTGCGTAATTGTTTATGTACTAATGCAATCAATTAAAGTTAAACTGCGTGCACACGTGCCGAAGATGCGCAATGCGCGTATCTCCTTTGATATTACTAATACGACCCGTTGCGACGTCAGCGTCGACGTCGGCGTCGTCTTGGAAATATATGTACATAAATCGAGTTGCATGGCAGGGAATGAGAGCGTCTTGGCTGATGAGTTCAATCAAGATGTAAGCATGATTTCACATTGTATTGAATGCGCCGCAGCGTTGTCAGTAATTCAATACACAATCAACAGCATTTTAGACTTCATTTGCGAGCGATGGGAGGGAAATAAAAAAGGGCAAATCAAATCATAAAAAATAATATGCCGCTTAAGGGACGACAGCGCAACAGGATTTCCTTCCTGTATGTGCCTGCCTCACAATCTGACTGTCTGTCTGACTGTCTGACTGACTGACTGAATGGCTGACTCGACTGGGTCTTGTGAGAAAAGGCAACATGAAAATCAACAAGCATTTACCTTTTGCCATGCAAACGAGAATGAGCCGTCCCTTTACCGTCTTCTTTGGCCGTCGTCAAATTGATGCAATTTATGAAAACTTTTGTGCGCTCAATTGCGAATACACAAGCACTGTCATTTTTATGCACTTCTTGTGCCAAAACAATTTCTCTATCAAGCAACCTCCCACTTTTGCTCTCATTTCCCCATCGCATACGACTGAATTCCTTCAAGAATTCTTGCTCATAGTGTTTTCTGGGCTGGTTTTTTTTTTGTAGTTCCTTAAGCATTTGTGCATTGGGCGGCAAATTAAGCGCATTGCTGGTGATTTCATTTAGCCTCATATAGAAAATGCTTGAAATTTCGTTTACCATTTGGCAATCACTTTAAAGTTTGCCACTCAAAACGAATAACGAATAACGAGAAACGAAAAGTAATTCCACAGCCTAATGACTGTCATTTGTATCCGAAAATGAAATGTGCCCCAGACCTGACGGCGTTTATTTATTTTTATGGCACAAAACTCAAGACACTCGCTCGTGTCTGTAATTACACCCAAAAACATTCACAAGTTGCTAAAAATTATGGCATTAAATAAACTTAAGTGCAGTTAAAAGCTGAAAGTTTGCATTCGATTTTAAGAGGTAGTCAATTATAACGAACACCGCAGACTTTCCAGCTAAAATTGAACAATTTAATGGACTAAAGAATGAAACGTACATAAAGCAGTATGTGTAATTATTTTTATTAATATATTTCAAAGGAATCTAAAATTAATCAAATGCGAATTGAATTTCATACTATTTATCACATTTCTTCAGAGTAGGGAAGTTAGAATAAGTTACATCTGAGTTAGCTTACAAAAATATATTGGAAATACTCTCAAGTAAAATAGATACATTAATAAATTATTATAATAAAAATTAAACAATTTTGTACTTCTTCTATTTCAATGTGGTTGCAAAATATTTTTCTATAATATCTATACAATGGTTATTTACATTTACACTTCAATATATTTACATAACATTGTGTGTTAAATACACACGCATCAAGGGCAGACAGCCAAGCATTTTCAGTGTTTAACATTTACAGTGCCTGTATAATAACATTACAGCTCGCAATTTACAGAGCTCGCTGTTAATGCTAACGCTAACAGCTTAGATACCCCTGCAATGTCCCTTTTCGAACATTGCCCCGCTTGAGGAAGGGGAGGCTAACAGCATGTTATGAGCTAGCAAATTCTGTAATGCTCGCCAACAGACTGTCAATAACAGAACGTTGAACAGTAACTGTTGTTAGCTCTGTATACGTGCCATGTTATTACTCAATACAAGGACACTGCGTGCTTTGGTGGGCGGTAAAAGTTTTTTGGTTTCCTGCCATTGGGAAGTTTATTTTCGCATATGGGAGTTTTACATTTGGCTGGTTTAATGTTGGCTGCGGCTGCTGCCTGGCGCTTTAATAGAACAATGGCTTTTAACCCCTTTTAAAATAGTTTTAATTGAATTTATTGATAGATTCGCTCACGCATGCAATATCTGAGATGCGCTCAACTTAAGGAATCTCACAGTCTTTCTCTCATCATTCTCTCTCTTACTCCATCTGTCCGACTGAGGGCTGGCCAAAAGTTTAGTTAACTTTTCATCAAGCTAATAAAGCGTGCGTCTTTTCGGTTACCAAAAGTGGTAACCGAATGGCGGGAGCGACACCAAATCAATGTGCCATTGGTGCCAAATTTTATATATTTTGTAATGTCTCTCTATCTCCGTGTGTATGTTTGTGGGTGTGTGTGTGTGTGTAAATGTAACTTAGTGTTTGACTAATGAATAGAAATGTCGTCCTTCAAAACTTTTTGGCTGTCAGGCAAAGGAGCTGCTCTCAATTTGTGTCCCTGCGTTGGGTTAATGAAAAGCTGATTTTACTTACATATCTCACACTCACACACAGTCACACATACACACACACACACCCCTCCACACAAACACACACACACAGACACACACAGTTAGACTCACAAAAGTTAGCTTTGAGTTTTGGCTTTTTGAATATCTTAAGAAGCGTGCCAAAAGATTTGCGGCTCACTTAAAATGCAAAACTTTAATGCGTGGCATATGAATCGTTAATTGTACAAACGAGTAGAAAGATTCCTGTCTGCTGGGTGGTTGAATTGGCGGGTTAGTGGGTGGGTAAGTCGGTGGTGCTTGCTGGGTTGGTGCCTTGGTTACTTATGGTTACGGGCATTTCATGTTTGTGTTCGCTTGGGAATTAGTCGCTTCATGGATTTGTGTAAACTTCAGATACGCACAGGCATTTAACCGCCTTCTTTAGATTAGTATTTATATATAGTGGTATTTAAGGCTTAAAGCAATTGTATTTATATTTATGTTTTCAAAATTATTTACTTAACAGTAGAGCGATCGATAGTAAAGTATTTTTAACAATTAAATAGCATAATTCGATATTAAATTAATAGGAATTAATTATAAATTTAAATTTAAACTGAAGGGTTGTTCATATAAATAAATATGATTTATTTTTAGATACTATGGCACTAATTTTAATTAATTTCAATACTCTTTAAGCAATAGTAATTCTCCAAATAAATATGTTATACTCAATTAGTCATTACTTATCTTTTAAATGAGTTAGTCTTCTCGAAATCGAAATCTTATTTTAATCTTATCTAATCTCTACAATAAGACCAATACTTTTCAACTTATAAGAGTAACATTATTTAAACTAACTTTATCAAACTTCAAAAGCGGTTTTTTCCAATTCATGTATTGGCCAATTACTTGATTTTCCTTTGGGCCAAGAAGCCAATCTGAAGCTAGCAAAATGATGTAAATATCTATATTCCTCGCTCGTTTAACTCATGGCCACTTTAATATTTATGGCAAAAGCAACTGCATGGCAAATATTTTTGCTTTCATTCATAAAATTTGACATTAGCATATTGCATTTCCATTGCGTTAATGTGACAAAATGACAAATGAAGTGGTGGTTGGATGGAAAGGGAATGTTCCATCTTCAACCATTGCTGAGATGCATTTTAT
Organism: Drosophila rellima; assembly: GCA_035043635.1. Classification (NCBI taxonomy): domain Eukaryota; kingdom Metazoa; phylum Arthropoda; class Insecta; order Diptera; family Drosophilidae; genus Drosophila; species Drosophila rellima. Next base: position 2,712,062 of record JAWNMV010000811.1, on the reverse strand, counting down.
GCGTTTCGCGACAAAATGCATTTGCATTTCGTTGTTGTTGTTGTTGTTGTTGGGGGCTATAGTTGTTGTTGTTATTGTTGTTCGCTGCTGTTGTTGACATTGTCGTGGTAGTAAGAGGGCTTGTGGGATTGGCAGTAGCTGATGTTTGTGGGGAGGGGGAATGGGAAGTGATAGGGTGTTGAAAAAAGTAAAACACTTTGACAAACGTTTACAAACTCACCAAAGCGACAAAAACAACAAAAAGGCAAAGCAGCCGAGCAACTTTGAAATTGATAAATTGATTTATGCAAGCAGCAAAAAATCGTCAGTTGACTGCGCGAAATATATGCAAAAATCTTTTATACATATCTGCCATGAAAAATGAAAAATGATGCAAGTCGAGCATAGCAGAAAAAAATAAAATCGTACATTTTCAAACGTGCAACGAGTATTCGGAATATAAACTATTTAATAACCACACAAGGACTTAACCAGGAAGAAAAACATATAAAAGAATGTAGTCAATTGTTCCAAGTGCATCATGTGCCAATAAAATAATGAGAACTCATGTGCCACGTCATGGGATTAGAGACAGAACTTGAGATGAATTCTTCGTTTGTAAAAATATATAAAAATAATTCGTAAAACTAATAAAGTTGAATTAAGTTGATTACCGGGGAAAAACTTTCAGCAAAATAAACTAAATCAGAATGAAGTGGATCTCATTGTGTGTATTACTTATCGAGCTGTTCAAATAAAAACAGCAATTAGTAATACTTTTATCACATTGAGATCAAAAATGCAATGCACATACTGGCTTAGAGAGGATCTGGGAGTACTCGATTGTAGTGAAAATAAAAAGTGCAGGAATTTTTAGCTATAGCTTAACACACGTTTCAACATTAAAATTCTTTCCAGCTGATTGAATTCTGCAACATTATGAGGCATGACCCACGTCCACGTCCATGTCCACGAGGCAGAAACAGAAGCGGGACACAACAATGAGAAAGTCAAACAATATTTCCGTAATAATTTCAATTTTTGCTTTGAGCACTGAAAGTTGTTCACATTGTAGTCTGTGGAGTTCGTAGTAAGCACTACAAATATTATTGGCAGCCTTTTGTGCTTTTGTGAGTGCAGTGAGGACATTTAAGCCGTAAAGACAAATAATTCAATATGGTAAACAAGTCACGTGCCTGGTGTGTTACTGCTTTTTGTTGGCTTTGATTTTGTGCAGACAACAGACGAGAGCCGATGTGTGTGCAGGAGTGAGAGGTACGGCCACGCCCCCCATGCCCCAGCAAAAATGTAGACTAGGAAATGCATATGCTGCTGTTGTGCATTTTATTGCTTGTACAGCAATAATTATAAACTTAATTAAAATATCGACGAGGCAATATTAAATGACAGCACTTAAAAGTAGGCAACACTTTTCTTTTCAAACATTTCCCTTAACAAATATGGCAAATATTCTACCAGCTAGCAGCTTAACCGCAATACAAATTCGCTACATTTTCAACGATTGCGAGGGTGGTTCAATAAGATTACTTTTAGTTTACATTACAGCAAGCTGAATGCTTACAATAATTGTAATAAAATTATCTAAAAGAAAAATAATTTTGTTGCTCAGCTGTAATTATTATTCTAATTAAAAAGCTTTTTTATGCATATTTTGTATTACACCGAAAGCCAAATTTATTTTAACCGAAATAGCCGTTAAGATTTTAAAGAAACAAAGTGAAAATAAGCTCAAAATTACTTTTTTACCCTAATTTTATCACCTGGAGTTGATTTAAAGAATAAAATTATGGTTTATAATTTTTGAAAATTTTCGAAAAATGTAAAGGGGTAACTACATAAATATGTAAAATTTCCGAAAAAAAATCAATTTTTCAATATCATTCAATTTTGATGCCAAATCAATATTTATATAAAAAAAATGGTCAAAAAAACATACCTTTTGTAAATCCATCAAGATTTGACAAATCTATTCAAATTAAAAGAATACCATGTACTATGTATAAATCATGGTACGTATTGCAGTTTTTGGCTTAAATCTTAAAGAAACAAATCGAAATTTAGTCAAAAAGTAATTTTTTACCATAATTTTATCACCTGGAGTCGATTAAAAGAATAAATTCAAAATTTAAAATTTTTGAAAATAAAGGGGTACCTATGCAAAAATCGACAAATGTTCGAGAAAAAAATTTTGTCTCAGAAGCATAAAATTTGAATGCAAAGTTAAAGTAGGATTAATATAATGAGAAAAAAAGACATTCCTCATGGAAATCGGATAAGCATTAATAAAGTTGTTCTTGTTGAAAGTCCAAGAAGTCCACATTTCTCATATAAAGATAATTTGTTTTGTAACCGAAATCCTACCGGTATTTCGAAATCGAAACCGTAACTGAAACCGATATTCGTTTCGGTTTGATACCCTGATTATAAATATTATTGAATTATTCGTATTTAAATTAGTGTAATCACTGAACTACCCTCGCTGGTAGGTTTTTCACATTTAAGTATCGCCCGCACACATACACACACAGACACACATAGGTAACAATCACAGGTAACTGCTACATGTGTAAATATTTACAAAACGCGCCAAAAACGTTGGCAAACAGACGCCAGGCGCCGGCACTTGTGTCGTTGCTCATCATCGTTGTTGTTGTTGTTGTTGTTGTAACTGTAACTCGTTCGTTGCCACATCCCTCACACACACACACTCACACACAAGTACAGGCACGTGAGACGCGGGGACGCAACGTTATTTATGCCATTCGATATATTTGTGGTTGTTGCTGTTGTTGCCGTTGCCGTTGCCTCAATTTTGCCACCCACCACCCACACACACTTTCATACACAAACGCACACACACATAGCAGACTCTCAGTGTGCTTTCTTGTTTTCTTTATATTATTATTATTATTATTATTATGCTGTCATTTCTGTTGTCGCGACATTGTCAGCAACATTGTTGTATCCTTTATATGGCAGACTCTGGGTGCATTTCCTGTCATGTGTGTGTGTGTGAGTGTGCGTCAGGACACACTCGAAAGGGTTCTACTACTTATGTGTATGACATATGCCATAATAATTTTATGCTCCTCAAATTGCTTAACCCCAAATATTTCTCTAATATCGCAAATTGTTCTACTGATTTGCCATAAATCGGAATACTTCAGTTATGGGCTTCAGTTTTATTTGTGCGCTCAATACAATATAAATCATTTTTCATATAATTTCCACTCAAGCCTTTTTCATAATCAGGAATATTATATATATACAAACATACATGTGCAGTACATAATAATAAATAAATACTTACTTTACTTGGTTTCTATCAAATCATCGAGATAGCTTTTAGTCATTAAACTAAAAATCTTTGTTCTACGATAGATAACTGTTTGGCGCAGAGTCGAATACCAAATTTTTTTTTAATAATATCTATCGTTTGTCACAAAATTCGATATCAAATATTTTAAAAAAGTTAAAAGTTTTACTTTGTAGAGTTTTTTCTTATAAGTTTGGTAAATATGCAATAATCTGTATACCCTTGGAGCTTAAAATTCTTATATAAATTAAATAAGTACATATCTATTATTACAGGGTATAAAATGGGTATCTTATAGACTTTTCCATGTCCAATTTATTTTGTAATATTTTATTGTATATTATTTTTAAGCGTTTAAACTGTCCAAGTTTACGCCCTATTAGCCCCTGAAAAACACAAGCACATAGGCACAACGACAAAGCCACCCCTCTGCCATCTGTGGGGTGCGAACCACCCTGGTTGGGTGCTCGGGTGGTTGGGCAAGTCAACCATTTGAAATGCAACCGCGTGACTCGAAGGCAAAACGTTTAAGCGCTTCGTTTGCCTTTGCCTTTGATATGTGACCATTTGAATGACGGTTTGATGTTGCTGCTGCCTCAGTTGCTGCAATAACAAGAGGCAAAAGGCCAAGAGTGGAAGATGCGCCTTCAAGGGAAATGCAATGTGCACTCTACAGTTTGACAAGCACACAGTTTGGGAATCATTGACACGAAGACAGTGGAACAAAACTTATATTACTAAATATATATGAAATTTATTTGTTATTATTTATTGTAATTGGTGTTAAGCGTAGAAATAATAAATGTATTGTTGGTGGTAAATCATAGTATCTATACAAATACATATACACACATATATATATGTACAATGCATAGTTATATATACATCGATACTTAGCATAATGTAGAAATTTTGCTTACCTATGCCTAAAATTAAAACAATTATAGCGTCGTACTATCTTAAACATAATGCTTAAGGACTAAACTCAAGATAATCCGAATCATTGCCTTCTTCGGACGTGGTCGCAAACTCTAGCTTAATTAAGACACAGGAGATCGTTGAGGCGTTGACGACGGCCGACGGAGCCGTCGTGCGATCATGTCAAATGGGGCGGAGCCGTGGCCGTTGGGCCAGCGATTGTCTTGCCGGAAAAGAAACGATTGCCGGTCTGTGTGGTAAAGAGCAGAGTGTCCACGGAAGGCAACATTTGATTGGAGTGCACCAACACCGGCATATTCACTACCGAAACTGTTGTCGGACCAGTGGCAATCCCATTCCCGGTTCCCGTGCTCGTACAACTTGTCAGCTTACCCTGAGCATTTAGCGTAAACGCAGGCAGATAATAGTTTGCGGTACGTCCCGTGCTCACATGCGCTGATGCGGAGCTAGAGGTGGTGGTGTTGGAGCTGGAGACCGCCGCCAGTTCCATGGATGCTGGCGAAGAGAACGGCGATGACTCGAGAGAGGGACAGGCTAAGCGATTGCCATTTGTAGGCTTATGGGGCACTGCAAGAGATCAAGAGCACAATTGAATATATATTCTATTGAAAGGTGTTAGCTGTCAACTTACAGAATTCTTCGTCAGGTAGCAGCTCATCGGGTAATTCGTTTTTAATCTGAAAATGCAGGGCGGCGGCTGTCTCAGAGGAGATGGCGTTATCGGAGGTGCCCATGTCAGTGTTGACAACAGGCGCATCATACAGTCCGCACTCTTCCATCTCTAGCGCCTGCTCCATGATCAAATCCTCGGCCGAGGTCAGACTGAGACCATGCAAATCAAGAAACTGACCCTGCGACTGTGGCTCCTTCTTAATTTGTGGCATTGCAACGGGCTCTGGTGTTAGTGGAGGCGGCTTTTGCTGCAGCTGCTTGGGTGCCAGCTGTTTGCGCTCTCGCTTTGCTTTTATTTGTTTCGGTGGCGTTGGAGGAGGGGGCAGCGGTGACACCACAACATTTAACAGCTTCCGTTCGGGCTGTGGTGGCGGATGCACCTGCTGCAGTGCCGTGCCCGCTGGCAATGTGATTCCCAAGGCAGCTAAAGTCGCCTGTTGTGGCTGCTTCTTTTTCCGCGTCTGCTTTGCGGATGTTGCAGGCGAATTTGTGACTTTGGCTGCTTCACTATTGGATTTGGCTTCTGCTTCGTTCGACGCCAATGGATCTTCTGTTGCTGCAGATGATGATGAAGCCGCTGCTGTTGTGGCTGCAGCTGCTGCGGCAGCTGCCGCCTTCTGTGCCTTCGTTGTGGTGGATTTCTTGGAGCAGTAGGAAGGAATGTTCTCGAGATGCTCGCCCGTCTTGTGATCGACCTTGTGGCGACGACGTGTGTGTTTCAGCCAATTGGGAAAGTTGGTAAAGTCTCGCGGACAATAGTTACATTTAAATGGTCTCATGCCCGTATGGATATTTGAATGCTGCTTTAGCTTCGAGTTGCTTATGAAACTCTTATCGCACACAGTACAAGCAAATGGACGCTGCTCTAGATGCACCAGATTGTGCACCTTCAAACAACGTTCGGTTTTGTACATTTTTCCACATTTCTCACAGCGATAGGATCGGGTCTGGGCATGATACTTCTGATGACGCTGCAGATGCGAGCGCTCCTGAAATCGTTTCTGGCATTCCGGGCATTCGTACGGCTTTTCCGAGGAGTGGATGCGTGCGTGATGTGTAAGATTGATTTTCTGCACAAACTTCTGTCCGCAGATATCACACTGGTACTTTTTGTTGTCGCTGTGTATCTTGCGGTGCATCCACATGCTGCCCAGCTTTAAACTGGAAATTTCAAAGCGTTAGAGATTGCATCCAATTGGGACATGTTTTACACTTACCATTTGCCGCAATCGGGACACTTCTTCCAGGTATCCTTACGAACCTCACTGCGATGCGTTTTCAAATGCTTCTTCAGTCCTGCCAGCAACTCAAACTCCCGCTGGCATTCGGAGCAATTGTAGGTAATACGAAGTCGATGCGCAGCCGCCTTATGTGTGCTCACGAGTTGCGGATTGTCCAGCACCAAACCGTTGCAGTCTAGGCACTTGTAAAGAGGCGGCGGCGGCGATTCAAGCTCCAACGATGGTTTACCATTATTTACAAGCGGCGCTGCCGGTGGTGGCATATTACTCGGCGTCGGCTGCGGTTGCTGGAAGATGGTAAACGCCGGTGGCAAGTGTTCCGTCTCACAATACTCCACTTTTGTCAACGCCTGAGATTTTGGAAGCTGTGACGAGGAAGCTTTCTCCTCTCCCGGTTCCTCCTTGAATACTTTCAGACGCACTGCTGTTGCCGATGGCAGCCGCGGCTTCCGTTGTGGCTGGGTCATTTGCAGCTGCATTTGCTCTGGTGACGGCAACTTCACTGGCGTTGTTGTTATCTTTTTAAACGGTGAATTGGTAAACGCATTTGGCGGCTCCGGACGTAAAAATGTAACATTGAACTCCGAATTATGATTGTCGCTGGCGCTGCCATTTGATAGATTCGCCACGACAGCTGCACTGGTGCTGGGACTCGCACTGGGACTGGGAGCAGTCAATTCATCACGGCACACTTCAGCTGATAAATTTAGCTCGGTATTGTTCTGGGCACTCTCATCGAGTACGCGCCAGAAGTCTGTCGATGAGAGGCTGTTACCGTTGATGAAACTCGCCGAGCTAATTGTCACGCAGGCCGACAGATCGATGTCCAGGGATTCATCTTTTATACTCGATATGGAATCGAAATTATTAATACGCAGCAAGGAACTGAGAATCTCATCGTGCGCTGCTTTGGTTGGAGTACTGGCATTAGCCGCATAATCGCCGCCATATATTTTAGGCGGCAATTTTTTGCTTGGCGCCTCTTCTTTCATTCTCTTGGATTTGCCTTTACACTCCATTCGCAACTGCGACACGTAAAGGTTATGCGGTCGGCGTTTCTTAATTGCTGGCGCTCGCACAGCTTATTTTCATTCACTGGTTTATAGTTTGCAGTCACAGCACTGTTTATTTGTACATTTCGGTTGGTTTTGCACGGAAAAACACTTAAATATTGCATAAAAACACCAAAAATATTGTGAAATGCGCTTTGTTTTTGTCACGCTATGAATTCTCAAGTCGCCATTTTGACAAACAGTGTTGTAAGACGCGACGCCGTTGTAACTGAGGGTTGCTCAGACAAAACTTATCGATTGGCATAGTTTTTCTTATGATTATTCGCTTAAATGAATACGGTCACACGAATGCTTAATTAGTGTGACCACAATTTGTGTGACACAAATACAAAAATGGCGTCTGAACAAGACGAAAGTCTTGTGATAGAAAATTCAGGTAAATATATACATTCGAAATCCATTCATTTAATTAATTTGAGTTCTCTGTGAACTATAAATCATATTGGTTATTAGTCATATCGTGCGCACTGAGAAAACTACAGCAGTCACAGTAACAGTCCATGCAAAAAAAAAAACGTGAACATCACGCGGCATTCTGAAAACCCACCACATTGTACAAGCGGCGAGACACGAATACATATACAAATACAAATATATGTAAACTGTTACATGCACGTTGATTTTATCTTAAATAGTATTAATAAGTTATTATACATTTTTTCAGCGCGCCGCACACGCTCCGGCCGACCCGCGGCAACAGCCCCAACGCCAACACGAACAACTCGTCGCACTTCTAAGCGGCAAGCACAGGTCAGTATCACACACACATATACAAAAAGATTGTACAATATTCCTTTCGGTTTGCATTTGATGAAAAAACAAGCAATCTTCATGTGAATGTGGCGTTGTTCCATTCGCATATGATGGCCTCCAAAGGGCACGAATGATTTTCTGCAAGGGCCAACTGATAAAGCGAACGAGAGAGAATGAGAGAGCGAAAAAGAGAACGCACTGTTGTTAGGCCACAGTTAATTTTTATACAATTTATATGTTTCAGTTGAGTGATCCCGAGGAGGAAAACGAGCCACAAGCCACTATTGAAGCAGTAATGGTGCACTCAGAAGAGGATGAGCACATGGAGCACGCGGAGGCGGGAAATGCTGTTGTCGTTGTTGAGGGTCAGTTTGATGAAATGGCGCAATTGCAGCAGCATCTGGACGACGATGTGGAAATGTTGGCCACCACAGAAACAACTGGCGGTGTAGATGAAAAGAGCTCCTCATTTCCTTTTGGGGCCGTGGCGGAACAACATTCTGAAACCAGTGATGATATCAAAGAAATTCGAACTGAAGATGGCGTAGATACCTCGCTTTTGGCCTCATTGGCTGGGGATAATGCCAACAGTTTGCCGTCTGTGGGTGGTAATGATGAAGCCGACACCAATAAGAAATCCGACTTTGAGTCAAATGTTGTGGATGCACTTCAGACACTTGAAAGCAAACACAATTCATCCGAAGATTCCAGCTCGCATCATGCCATTGCAGAGAGCTTGGCCGATGATATGGACGCAAGCAATGCGACAATTGTGAATACAGAAATCATTTCAGAGGATGAACTGCCTCCTCCAAGCAAACCAGAGATCAATGACGCCGAAGAGGTATCCGATGAGGAATTACCAGCTCCACAACGTGCAGAGCTGCCAGCAGATGCTGAAGTAATATCCGAAGATGAGTTGCCCACTCACAACAACAATAACAATGTTAGCGATGGGAAGGTTGGTGGGAAACGTAAAGCTGGTAAAGATGTCGATGTATCGCCGGCTAAAATAAATGACGAGCTGCAGAGCAGCCATGAAACAAGCACAAAAGTAAATTCTGCAGAACAGTATAATCCAGGCAGTCCGACCACAGAAAGCAACGATGCACCGCCTTCAGAGAAGCGAGCGAGAGTTGATGAAGGTATGAAATGAATGTGCAATAAGTGAATCATTACTAAAAAATTAATTATTAAAGCAGATGGCGAGCAGAAAGATAAGGAGAAGGAAAAGGAGAACAAAAAGGATAAAGAACGTGACAAGGAGAAGGACAAGGAAAAGGATAAAGAGAAGGAACGCAAAAAGCTGCCCGATCTGGACAAATACTGGCGTGTCGTCAAAGATGATGCCACCGACTTTACTGGCTGGACTTATTTGCTGCAATATGTGGACAGCGAGGTTAGTGCGATTGATATCAAGAATACCATACATCAATAATTGAACTCTTTATTTTTTAGTCCGATGCGGATGCAGCACGCGAAGCTTACGACACATTCCTGTCGCATTATCCCTACTGCTATGGCTACTGGCGAAAGTACGCCGACTATGAGAAGCGCAAAGGCATCAAGGCCAACTGCTATAAGGTGAGTACTCCATACAATTCAATGCAATTAAACATTTTTGCTATTCTTTGTTTTACGCTTACTCTTACTATTACGACAATTGATATTTCATATTTGTTATAATGATATTTATTATAACTAAATAAACTACATTCAATAAAAGCAACGTTTACCAAACAGAACAAAAAATGCGCAACAACAACAAAAAAAGAGTAATATTTAAAAAAACACGATTGATACTTATCCCTTAGTCAACAGACCGTTTCTGTGTGTGTAGATCAGGGTGACGCTTGAGTAGTTGTTTAATGGTTGACCAACAAAGGGGCTATAGTAACACTTAATGGGATGAGGGAAACATCCATGACAGTGAAAGTTCAATATTGTAAATGAATTGTTTTGAAATTCCCTTAAATTATATCGTAGAAAGCTTTCCTACTTAATTAAATTCCCATTTTTGCAATTTATTTAAGTAAAACTGATCATTTGTAAAGATTCAAATTTCTATATTGTAGAAACAGCGTTACGATATTGAAGTTATTCGGACATTTATACACAATTCTATGCCCTAAATATAAATATTTGTAACTGCAGAAAATGGGGGAAATTCAAATTAGTCTTTTCAACTAAAAAGGAATTTATAGAATGGAATTTATTTTTATGGTAGAATCCGTAGTATTATTTTTCCATGTCGAGGAACAGAAATGGACGCAGTTATTGTTCCTATTGCGAAAAGTATTATCCACAACGTAAGTTGTAAAAAGTTCCCCTAGAAAGAGAGTCCCACGATTTCGACTAGTCGTTTGCCAACTTCTCAGATCTACTTCGCATGTTATCGTAATCACCACAACTCCTTCGACTCCTTCAACACATTCTCGTGAAGTACGTAAGTAAGTACAAATGGCGTTTTAATGAAATTTTTAAGTCTCACTGTGATAAAAAAAAAAAAATTCAAACAAAAAACGTGTGTTATTTTCTGTGTGTATGTTTACTATGTACGTATTTTATGTATTATTAGTTATGTAAGCTTTTAAGTTAGTTGATAAGTTTACAAAACATCGACACAACATCACCAAACAAGATCAGCAGTAAGTTAGCTAGATTATGATGAACATTACGTATGGAACCTGCTAAAATGTATTTCAAATTTTTTTTAAAAATATTTCTATTTCTTCTCTACGATCAACAATCAAATCCCGAAATCGAATCAAAAACTTTGTTAAAAAAAAATAAAACCAAAATGAATAAAATATACAAAATCAAAAAAACAACAACAACAAAAATAGGTATTTGAGCGCGGCCTAGAAGCAATACCTTTATCAGTGGATCTGTGGATACACTATTTGATGCACATCAAGTCAAATCATGGAGACGACGAGCAGTTCATACGCAGTCAATATGAACGAGCTGTGAAGGCCTGTGGTCTCGAGTTTCGTTCCGACAAACTCTGGGATGCCTACATACGCTGGGAGAACGAATCCAAGCGTTACCAACGCGTTGTCCAGATATACGACCGCCTGCTCTCCATACCCACCCAGGGCTACAATGGCCACTTTGACAAGTGAGTTATCATGACATTTTGAATAGCCTTAAAATAAGTAGTTTTAATGAAATCTTATTTTACTATCATTAAAAAAATTAAATTTTTATTAAATTCAATTCTAAGTGAACGTTTTAAAATCATGTTTACCCTTCTGCAGTTTCCAGGACGTGATAAATCAGCATACAGTTACCGAAACCATTGGTAACGAGGAGCTTGTACGCTTGCGGAAGGACTGGCATGAGCGCCAGCAGAGCAAGTCCTCGAAATCCTCGTCGAAGAGTCGACGTGACAGCGGCAGCTCTAAAGAAGCTAAAGGTGAACGAGAACGCGATCGTGAACGCGACGATAAGCAAAAGGATGCTGCAGAAACTAACGATACCAGTGTCGATGAAACGGCCAATATTACCGATCTGACTGGAAACGAGTTATCGCCATCCACGGTCGCCTCAAAGACACCGCAGATCGATTTCAGCGATCTTGGCACGCTTACTGAGGAGGAGATTGCTGGCATTAAGGAGAAAGTCATCTCAGCGCGCCGCAAGGTGCACAAGTCAACTGTGGGAGCTGTCACGGCACGTTGGTCCTTCGAGGAGGGCATCAAGCGTCCTTATTTCCATGTGAAACCATTGGAACGAGCACAGCTCAAAAACTGGAAGGATTATCTGGACTTTGAGATTGAAAAGGGTGATCGGGAACGCATCCTGGTGCTCTTCGAACGTTGTCTAATTGCCTGCGCCTTGTACGATGAGTTCTGGCTTAAGATGCTACGCTATCTGGAATCGTTGGGTGAGCAAAGTCCAGATGTCTTGGATATAACTCGAGAGGTCTACCGTCGCGCTTGTCGCATTCATCATGCGGATAAGCCCAGTTTACACTTGATGTGGGCCGCTTTCGAGGAGCTGCAGCTGAACTTTGATGGCGCCGCTGAAGTCCTGGAGCGCCTTGAACAACGCTGTCCCAATCTATTACAAATTGCCTATCGTCGCATCAACGTGGAGCGTCGTCGTGGCGCCTTGGACAAGTGCCGTGAGCTATACAAGCATTACATTGAGCACAGCAAGAACAAAGCCATCGCTGGCAGTTTGTCCATCAAGTATGCCCGTTTCCTTAACAAGATCTGCAATGATCTCGATGCTGGCCTGGCGGCATTACAGCAGGCACTAGAACGTGATCCGGCCAACACTCGCGTGGCACTGCAAATGATTGATCTGTGCTTACAAAGGCCGCAAGTTGACGAGCTCGAGGTTGTCCAGATTATGGACAAGTTCATGGCACGCGTTGACATCGAACCAGATCAAAAGGTGTTGTTTGCCCAGCGTAAAGTCGAGTTTCTCGAGGACTTTGGCAGCACGGCCAAGGGACTGCAGGATGCACAGCGTGCGCTTCAACAGGCACTCAGCAAGGCCAACGAGGCGCAAAAGAAAGGGTGTGTACAACTGGTTGAATAACTAGTCTATATATATGCTAACAGTACTAAATCTTCATCTTTCCATTTTGGTTTAATATAATATTTTATAACTTCAGCAGTGACGGCAGTCCTTCCCGCAAGGCATCCACAAACAGCAAGGAGGGCGCTGCTCTCGCCAGTGGCTCAGCAGCACCTGCGGCTGGCTACAACAATGGCAATGCTGCAGCCGCTAATGCGAACTACAACTACAATTCGGCCAACTCGGGGGCATATTATGGTCAGCAAAGCGGAGGAGCCGCCTATCCGCCACAGCAGCAACAACAACAGCAGCAATCCTATGACTCTTATTATAATCAATGGGGTGGATACGGCTCTGGTGGCGCCAGCACTGGTACCAGTTACAATTATGGCCAATGGAGCGGTTATGGTAACTACTATTAGACAGTTGGGGGAAGCATACCCCAGATTTTCGCCTTTATCAGCGCCCCAGCACCGTTAAATTAGTGAATAACATAAAGATATTTTTTAATTTTATATTGAATTCTTATTATACATAATTAAAAAAAAAGAAATATGTAGCATATGCGTATGTGAATATAATGTGCAACAGCCACGCCCACACGAAACCTCAATGTATACGGCAGGCAGCCGCAAAGCCACAAATACAAATTATATACAATAAAGGATATTAATTTAATTGTTACACTGTAATTATTCTTTGTGTGTATGTGTGTGTGAGAATGTTTTTAATTTGTCGTCAATTACATGTGATAATGTTCACAAATGTTTAGAGCTGAAAGAAAAGAAATGTACAAAGAGTAGGGAGAGGAGTTAATGATGTGGATACGATTAGAGACATGGCCTATACCAGGCAACCTCGCCTCCATTGCAGCCAGTTACAAGAAGAGGCTCTTTGGGGCTAAACTTGGCGCATAGCACCACTTCCTGGTGCTCAATTATGTTGGCTAGTTCCACCAGTTGTCGCGGACTATGCTTGACCTGATCGATAACTAGCTGGCTGGGATAATCGCTACAGTCCGCCTGGTAACCCAGCAAACGAACACCGTTGGCATAAGGCGAGCAGATGATGCGGCCATCGGCTGAGAAACCCGGCTCCTTGATAAAGCCCGGCTTGTTGTTTGTCTCGGAGGCATAGTAGAGTAGCTTCTTGGCATTCACCAGTATGGTATGTGGACCAATCTCTCCCGCTGAAGCAACTGCTGCCGCCGAAATGTTACTCAACGGTCGCATACGCAAACGTGGTCCAAGCTCAAGGCTGACTGTAGTGTCGCTGCTGCTGCTGCTGCCATTGCTGCTACTACTGCTGCTGCTGCTGCTCCGACTGGTGTTTGTATCGGCGCTTGCTGCTTCTGTTGGAGCAACCCGCTGATCGGCTTCCACTCCAGCGCGAGTACGAGCCGAGCCACTTAATAGACGGTTGGCCAAGGAGGATCTCAATGGCAAGACACCGCTGCTGATGGCGTACACAAAGTTATAGCCACTGACATGGTTGTTGGAGTTGCGTGCCCGACTCTGGCGTATGGCCCGCTCCTGCACTGTCACCTCCGCTGCCCAGATGTCCGGTATGAAATTATCTGATCCGGCAACCGGTGTTGTGCCATTAAATCTGACCGTACTTGCTCGCATAAAGCGGCGTAGCATTGGTCGTGCTGGTGCCCGCGTCTCAGGCTCTGGCGGTTCAGTCTGTCTAGGTTGGGGCAGTAGCGTGCGCTTTTTTTGGTCAACGGCTCGTCCTCGTCGCCAGTCTCATCGTCGTCTGTCGGCTCTGGCTCCTCGTTAATATCGTGTATACATGTCCATTCGCTCTGCTCATCGCAGCTCACATTGCGCGTGAGCATGCAAAGGCACTGTGGATGAATCTGTAGTGTCATTATCATTTCAGCATCATTCTGATCCGGAAAATCGGTGACCAACTCGACACGATTCTTTGTCTGTCGCTTCGAGAACACATGATCGTATTTAGCTGCTTGGGGTATATACTGTTCACCCATCTGCATGAGTCTATAGATTCCAGGCTGACAAACGTATATAAAGCTATAAAGTTTTCCATAAACAGTTTAGTTTGATCTCACTCACCCTAAATCCACAGAGATCTTTGTGCAATGTGGTTAGATCCAAATGATGAACAATCATAATGTAACCGCTGCTGGTGCAAAAAACAAGCTTATCGCCCGCGGGTGAGATGCGGCAGCGCATCAGACCACTGGCATGGAAGACACGCTGTGAAATTAATCCCTGCTCTGTTTGCGATTTGATATCCCAGGTAAATATGCTGCCATCAAAGCCAGAGGTAACTAGCAGTTTGTCCTTTGATGAGTACTCAATGTTCTTAACCCAATTGGAATGGCCGTGCAGGACGCGCAGCTTCTGCTTCATATTGCGCAGATCCCACAAGGCCACGGTGAAGTCATCGGAGCCCGTGGCAAACAGGCGATCGTCGAAAAATCTAAAATGCATTGCAACACATGTTTCCAACAATTGATGTTAATACTTGTGCTAAAACCTTGCCACTTACTTGATGCAATTAACGCTATCGGTGTGTGCGTCAGGAACCTTGAAGATTTCTTTTTGTGTGATTGCATCAAAAACGAGGACACACTTTCGCTGTGTGGCGGCCACCACGATGTTGCCATCCGCATTGAATTCCAGATTAAATATAGCACCGGTATCCTGGCCAGCCTTGCCAGGCGTGCAATTGGAATGGTAACTGTTAAACATGCCCATGGAACTGTAAATGCGACGCATCACAAAATTCTCGTCGCCCGTATGTCGATGCTGATGCAGCCAGCAGCTCTCTCGGCGTCTCAGATACTGCTCCATACTGTGCACTGTCCTTAGTATCCTGCTCCTAGATAGATCTGATCTATCTGTGACTTGTGTGTATAAAATTTTTATAATTTTTTAGAGATGTCAATATCGGTAAACTTCTGACTGAGAAACATCGGGTCACACTTAAAATTGCACGCTATATTGCCCTATGTAAAAACAAATAAAAACAATAACATAAGCAATTTATGGATTGTGTGTAAAAAGGTTACTTAAAAAATGTTTAATTGATAATTTTAACAATAGTTAATCTGCCTCTGAACTGGACTTTCTAAAGGAATAATTAATTTCAATTCAGGTATAGTCTAGGTGCAAGATACCTCTTATTAGACATACAATTTTAGTTGTAGTTGTAAGTTAAAAAAATATTTGGAAATATTCTTGGAAATTGTTAATGATAAACATGCTTTGAGCTTTACACTGTTGTTATTAACAACTTCGCACTTTCACCCGAAACACCGTTTCACTCCAGCTGTTAGTGTTCGCAGTTTACAGTAAAGGCCTGGGCATAATGACCATATTGAGACATTACCAAGATTTGTTCCAGAGTCTAGAACTCAGAAAACAACAACATCGATTATTTCGATGCATTAAACACCTTAGTGCGAGTCGAAAGTAAAATATTTTAATAAAACATTATTATTAATTTATTTGAAGATATTTTAATCAATGAAGTCGATTGTTCATATGTAGTGTTTTTCCAGCTCTAGAGAATCTCTGTTATTCACTTGTTCCAGCTGTAAAGTGCTTTCTGTTTACTTTGCAGCCCTGGTCAGAGTGACCATTTATGAGTTGATAGCCAACGCTTGGTCACACTAGCTTCTGTGGGTAATAAACAAAAATTAAATACAATTTTCGCTGCAAGTTTAACAACAATAATGTAGCTCAAACAATTGAGGCAGAAGTTTAAACCAAAAGCGTCATCAACATGGAGCGTTTCGCCTTTAAGATCGATGCGGCGCTCAGGGCTAATTTGTACAAGATTTGTCGCCTGTGCGGCATTGATAATCCGTCCAAGGTGCCCATATTACCGAAAGAGAGCGAGATTATAGATCTGGACGAGCCCAGCTTAAGCCAAAAGGTTCAAGAGTTAATTGGCTTTACGGTAAGGCATATTCGAAGCATTTAAGGCGTGGCACGACTAACAACTACTACAACTACGCCCCTTTTCCGCCCCATTCGCAGGTGACAAAAGATGACAAAATGCCGCAGACAATGTGCAGCCTGTGCGTGGATAAAATCAATGATTTCTTCGAATTTCGTGAAATGTGCTATGCGACAAATAAGCAAACGCGCAATCTTCTGGGACTCAAACAAGCAGAACCACAAAGGGTGAGATATTTGAAAGTCCTGATTGGGATATGTAAATAAAACGTTTCCTTTGCACAGCTTATGGATATAAAACCAATCTTCAAGAGCGAGCCTCTGGTAGTTACTGCAGCTAGTAATAAGCGCGGACGAAAGCGTAAAACAGAGGATACTGCGTCAGAAGCTGCAAGTGGCAGCACTAGCAAGTCGAACACCACGGAAATTGCCTTGGATACAGTGAAAAATGAGCCATTAACGTGGCGCAAAAAGCAGCGACTCCAGCAGCAACAGCTCCAAGTACCCAGCAAAGCTGAAGTGTAAGCTAGTCTTAATTATTACTTTAATTTTACGTTACTAATTGACTTCACACTTAGCAAGGAGGAGCCCATCGATGCGGATGCCAACAACAAACTTGGATTAGTGGGCAAGAAGCGTCGTAAGGCTAGTTGCAGCGTGTGCGGGGAGAGATTTTTGAGCAAGGAGCTGGCCGAAGAGCACAAGAGTGCGGCACATATTCCCACAATATTGCGTTATGCGTGTCATGCCTGTAATCAGACACATCACAGCCCAAGCGACATTAAAGCCCATCAGCTGTGGCATAAACTCTCCAAGACTCCTTACCAGTGTCCGCTGTGCAATGTAAACGTGGCCAACAACTATGCCTTCACTCGGCATCTGAGGGAGCATACGGTGGCGACGCCAATCGAGTTGCTTGTCCTCGATCGCGAGTGTCCTATGTGCAAGAAAACATTCTTAACGAATTTCTTTTACAATACACATCCTTGTGCCAGGCGTACACACAAATGTGGCGGCTGCAGTCGAGCACTTAACACCGATGTGGCCTACATGCGTCATGCTCCGCATTGTTCCAAGATTTATTTAAATCACTCCAAGCACATAATGCCCGAGGCAGCCGATAATGAAGCTCAAATGCGAATTAAGAATGAATACGGTGTTGATACCGAGGAGACTGCAATGCCATCTATTTCATATCCCCAGGACAATATGCAGCCTGTGGTTGTGCTGGAGCGCTTGTCATCACCGCTCTTACGTGCCTCGGTGGCGCCCAACTCGCTTGGCAGGAATAGCGATCGTGTGTCCACCAAATCGTACTTGAAACGTGTCGACCAGCTGCTAAAGAATACGATGAGCACACTGGTCAGCATTAAACATGAGCCCGAGGTCAATATCGATGACACAGGACCGTTGCCCGACGTGGAACAGGCAGAAAGCGAGCCAGATGAGCAACCTGCCGGCTGTGATGAGTTCTACTTTGACGCGGGCAACGATGAAAGTGATGAAGATGTTCCTGCAGCAGCTGATGCTTCAACTGTGGCAGTAAAGCAGGAGGTCACCGATGAATCCTATCACGAGCAGGTGCCAAGCGGCGATGGCGTGCAAATCAAACAAGAGCCTCTCAAGCTGAAGCTGAAAATTACTAAGAACCATGGGCAACTCAATTCTTCGCTCGTTGATGAAGACCACGATCCGCAGTCACAATCAAAAAGCGCCAAGAAGAAAAAGAAACGAAAGCACAAGGAGCGTAATAGGGAATCGGAGACTAGCGACAAAACGACGCCAACCGAAAAAAATCCTGATGATATCCAGCCGCCAGCTCAAGAAACAGTTGAAGATTCAAACACGGCCGTTGTGACCATAAAACAGGAACGCTTAGACGACAATTATGCCGATGTTAGCACAGCACAAGCTGAGCCTCATTTTGAGCCGCAGGCCACTGTCATGACTAGCATTCCAATGCTCCAGCTGGGCAGCAGTTACAGTGAAGAGAACCAGGCGACAGTCAGCAGACACCAAGAGCCGGAGGATGTGAAACCAAATCGCTTGGAGCTGGATCGCTTAATGCAAATAACGCATATAGCCAGCGGTGTGGCAATGGCTGAGGAGGCATTGCCACCAGAGAATGCCGTGGAGGCTATGCCCAATGAAACGCAGACAGAGATCCCAGTGAAGCCTGTCAAGAAAACGGTCAGAAAATCAACAGCTCGGAAAAGTACAGGTGGTGTTCCACGGGAGACTGCAAAGTCATCAGAATCAACTTCGGATTACGCTCCTCAGGAGGCTGCAACTTCATCTGTATCACCTTCGGACAGCATTTCACGTGAGGCTTCTACTTCGTCTGCTTCACCTTTGAATGAAATGCAGTTACCACAGATTTTATCTGTGGAAAGTGGAGCTTCAGTTCCCTTTAATATGTTTGCTATCAAACCAGAGCCACTTAATCGTGGTTATGCGGATGAGAATGAACAGGAGCAGGTGACGGAGGCAAATGTACCGAGAGGAGATGCCACAAATGAGATAAATCACAATGAAAAGATGGACGAGGAAACGGCCTACATAAACAGTCTAGATCTTAGCAATGTAACAATAAAACAAGAGAAAGATTTGCACATTTCCGATGTCAGTGTCAATGGCAGTGAAGCTGACAATTTGCACTTTAATGGATTACATCCAAGCGAGGACAGTGAGGACGATGACGATGATGAGGACGATGCAGATGATAGTGCTTCTTCAGCGGATGAGGCGGAGGAACACATGGATACATATGAGGATCAGGAGGAGCGCATTTATCGTGAAATTGAGCTACCGCCTTTGGAGGAACAAACTTCGGTGGATAACTCAACATTAGAAGCGCAAGGCGACGCAAAGAATAAGCCACTGGAGTCAGAGAAAATGCAAGTGGAGACGGAGAATACGCAAAATGAGTCAGAGAAAATGCAAGTGGAGTCGAAGAATATTCAAGTGGAGTCGGAGAATATGCTTGTGGAGTTGGACAGTATGCCAGTGATGACAGAGAACATGCAAATAGAATCGGAGAATATACCAGTGCAGACAAAGAATGTTCAAGCAGAGAATATGCAAAACTCAGAGAATGTGGTGCAGGAAACTCCTGCCGAGGTGGAAGAACTAAATAGTGCTTCAGCGCAAAGTGAAACCGAAATGGCCCAAGTAGAGTCAGAGAATATAATAATGCCTCCAGATTCACCACAGGACTCGCAAGGAGAAACAAAAGAGCCCCAACTAGAGGAAGATATTGCATCCATTGAACCACAACAGGCGACCACAAGTACTTCAGCTTTCAACTTCATCATCACCAGCGTTTGTACTCAAGCCGTGGAAGCATTACCCTCCAATGATGAGGCCAATGCAGACAACAGTAAGGCCGTAATGGATGCGCCGCAGAAAAGCGAGAATAATGAAGAGAATATAAGCTGTCCAGAAGTAACCTTAAGTGCGCCAAAGGAAAACGAAACTTTGGCGCAGCCATTCTTTACCACTTGCACCTCTTCAACGAATTACAATTGCGATGAGGAGCAACAAAATGTGCTCAACCATGAACTAGCTGTAACAGATCCGCAAGCACTGCAGCAACTTGCGCTGCCGGCAGTAGAGGAGCAGGAGGAGGCGCCTGAGGCAGGACCCTCAGCCACAGCCATGAATGAGCTGTCCGGTAGTGAGGTGTCCAGTGCCCATGAAGAGACTGAGAACCGCATCAATGAGCAGCAGCAACAACAACAGCAGCAGCAACAACAACGCTGTGAGATTGACGATGATTCCAATATTAATGAAATTGCCGAAAATAATAACAATGCCAATATTGAACGCGAACTAAACGACGATGCGAATGTGGCTCAGGAAAATCCTAACATCTAAGTTTATTAATAATAATTAGATATTAACGTTAATCAAAATATATATATATATTATATATATAATAACGTATATGTTCTCTTGAAGTCGCCATACCCCCTTTTCACTGTATATATGTAGTTCATGTATTGATTTGTAGTTCAATGAGAATCTTAATCACACACCAAAATTCGAATAAATACATTAAATGAATAGAAAACCCGTAATTAAATTAAGTTAGATATACACAACTTTATTTACGTAAATTACATAAATTAATGGCTTATATAATACAATAGAATATCTATATATGTATGTATATGTAAGCTTGTACATATAATACATGTACGCAAATGTATTTAAATACACAAATCGCACAAAACTTTCGACTCTTTTCGTCTTTGTTAACACACTTAGATTGATTCACATGAAGGATTTATCTATTCAGACATATCAAGTGTTGTACCATTATATCTAACGGTAAACATACTATAATTTCAATATTCATACAACATATAGAATGAAATGACTACAAAGTTTTTTTTTGCATTTAATGCACTTTAACTAAAAGCATTAATACTTAGTTCTTGGGACAAAATAAAATGGATCCGTGATAAAAGTGTGGATTAACATAGAGGAAGAGTAACATCTTTGCAAGAAGTTCCAGGAAGCATTGGGGCTTAAAAAGGGTTAAACACATACTTATATGTATTAGATGATCTTAAAACCCATATTTCATATTTCAAAAACAAATGACTAATTATCGAAATATTAGTTGTTATTTTTGTCTTGAGCAATATTTACTAATAATTGTTAATTTATTTTGCAAATCGATTAGTTATTGGGAAGTTTGTATGTTTTCATTACGGTTGTAATTTCAATTTAATAATTATTAATTTTTTTTCATAATTAGGTAGTCAGTTAGTTTCGATTATATTTATACTTGTATAACCTCAGTTCTCGAATTTGTCTAGATTATGTTATTAGTTATAGTTTACGAAACGTATCCCGTTGGCCTAGGCTAGTAGTTTAGGCACATTTTCATAAAAATTTCTTAGGTCTTATATGCAGACTTTGCATCGGGTTGTTTAGGTGTTCTTTTGACAGGGTCCTTCATTCTTTTTGGCACATCTCTCTGAACAGGTTAAGTGTATATGTATCTATTTTGCTTTAGGGTTATTATTGTGGCAATACAGTTGTATATATTCATAAATAAATAGATATATATATATATATATGGTATATATAACCTTTTCTTTTTGATTACGACTTTTGAGCAATTTAATGTAAGGATATGCAAATGTGAATTTAATATAACGCAAAGTCTTTGCTATTAATATTTTTTTTAGTTTATAAACTTGTGGTTATTAAGTTGTTGTTCTTTTTTTTTGTTATTGTTGTTTTACACTTTTAAACATTAAATTAAAGAGGTATGAAAATTCACTAAACAGTATTTACAGCGATTTATCTGATCGATAAATCGAAATGCCAAAGCACAAATTAAATTATTGCTTATATTTGGAATAATTTTGCCACATCCATCGTCCAATTGTCTAGGCGTTGCCTAGATGAAATCTAATCGGACCAATCATTGTCCGAGCTCGTACTGCTCTCCTCATCGTCCGAATGCATGGCCGTGCCACGCGCCTCAAGTGCACGACGCAGTGCATCGGCTAGGGCATCGGTTCCACCGCTTCCGTCGTCACTAATCCTTTGATCAGCCAATTTGCGCTCGGAAACCGGTTTCAATGTGCGTCCCTCGCGTATCTGGCCCAAAAGGTTATCGCGCAGGTCACCTGTGCCGCTGGCGGGTTCCACGGCCTGTAACAGAAGATAATGATTATGTTGCCTTATAACGTAATTATGCAGCAAGCTCACCTTTAGTGGTCTGCCCTTGCGTATCTCATCCATAAGCGCACTGCGCGAATCCGGTTCCACTGGAGGAGGCGCCACTTTGCTGGCCTGAACTGGTGCATGCGTGGCTGCAATAATTGGCATTTCTGCCGCGGGCATGGGTGGAGGTGGTGGTGGTGCAACCGCTGGCGGAGGTGGCGGCGGTGGTGGTGGCTGCAATAATTATAAATATTATTAATCATTCTTCAAACTACAAAATTTCTTTCCTCTTTCTGCCTGTTACGCATATTTCTTTTTTTAAAAACATTAATAGACCTCGTATTTTTTTGGTAAAATATAGACTTCTTGGACTTTCAACAAGCACAGCTTTATTAAAGCTCATCCGATTTCCATGAGGAATGTTTTTTTTTTTATAATATTAACCCTAGTTTAATTTTGCATTTAAATTTTTTGATTCTGAAACAAAAATTTTTTTTTCGAAAATTTGACGATTTTTACATAGTTACCCCTTTACATTTTCGAAAATTTTCAAAAATTTTAAATCTTAAATTTATTCTTTTAATCGACTTCGGGTGATAAAACTAGGGTAATAAAGTACTTTTGGACTAAATTTCAATTTGTTTCTCTAAGATTTAAGCCAAAAACTGCAAAACGTACCCTGATTTATAGAACATGGTATTCTTTTAATTTGAATAGATTTGTCAAATCTTGATCGATTTTCAATAGGGATGTTGGAATAATTTGGGTTTTTGGGTATTTTAAGCTACCACTTACCGCTGCAGTTGGTGGGCAGACCGTTGGTGGTAGTGGTGGCGGGGGTGCCGCACTTATGGGTGGCGGTCTGCTGGGTGGCGCGGGCGCACGGGATGCTCCCGGTGCCGTGGTTGGCAACGGCGGCGGCGGTTGTCGTGCCCGCGGTGGTGGCGGCGCTGATCTTTGGTTGCCATTCTGTGACTGTCAGAGATAAGACAACAAAGGATTCGATGAGATCTCTTAAGAATTATCAAAACACTTACATGATGAATTTGACGACTGGGCACCGGGGGAGGCATATGGGGAGTTGGCTCCGTGGGCGATTGAATCTCCTCTTTCACCGAAGCCAGCACATTATTGCTCTGTATGAAATCATAGATAAAAGCTCGAGTGTCTCGATCATTAAGCTCGGATTCGGAGACGCCCGCCTTGACAAAGAAACTGTTCAAAATCTCGTCGCTCTCATTGCCCGCCAGATCGAAGCCCTTGTTCGCATCCCAGCCCACATGGCTGACGTGAACAAAATTCGTCGGCTGACTGATGTCCGCTTTGGTCACTTTACGCTTCTTATCCTTGCCCCCGGACCCGCTCAGTCCAAAGTTGCTCGACAAAAAGTTTTTTGTTGGCGCTGGCGACGGCGCTGCTGGCGTTAGCGTCACTGAACTAATTTTATTGTTGCGCAACTGCACCGGCGCGCTATCCATCGTTGATGTGCTCCGGCCCTGGATAGACGGTGGACGCGCTGGTTCCCGTTGAAGTTCCTCAACTGGCGCATTGGGCGCCTGCTGCGACTTTTGCCGGTTGCGTTTCTCCAAACGCTTGCGATTACGCGTCACAAGGGTGGCGTCCACAGTGCGAAAGAACGAATCGCACTCATCCTCCGACACAAAGTTCAAGCCAACATAACCATCCTGAAAGGGTTGGGAGGGAGTTGATTGTGATTAGCGTAAAACCAAAAAGCTCATTGAATTCACTATCGAATTTGAAAAATCATAAATGGTTAAATCGATTAATCAATATTGGTATCGAACTAAATTGTATTTTATTATTGATCCGTTGGACAATCGATAATTTATCGAATTACTAGCTTTGATAAATACTTAAGAATTTGAGTAACTTACGCTGCCTTCAAAGGTTAGCAGAAAGGGACGCGATTTGACAATCTGCATGCCATCGTATATCTCATGCTCCCAGATCAGTTCATTTCTGATGAGGCAGTAGGCGCGCAGGAAATAGGAGCGTATGTCGCTATCCTTGACAAAGCAGACGACGCCCGTATGCTTCTTCTTCCAGTGGGAATGGGCACTGCCCTCGGTCTTGTAGATCTGCACAACGGCAGTGGTCAAGGTCTGTAAATGAAATCAAATTGATTGTTATTAAAATGGTGTTGCGTTATCAGTTACCAGTCCCATTTCGATTATATAATCGATGACAAAATAAGATCAGGCACCTTCAGTTTGCGTCTCATTTGGATGCAATGGCCAAAGACTGTGAACTGTCGCGTTCGAGTTGAGAAACCCATCTGACTTTCGGTTTCGCGCTTTGCTGCCACTCTTGTCGCAAACATTGTCTATGGCCAATACACAAATGTTGCTCATTTGAATACCGATTAGCTACATTCACCATCCACCACATCAGCATTTCATTCAAGCTGTCATTCAACTGCAACTGTGATGTGATGTTCAAGCTGCCATCGCTAATCTGATCGCTTAAGATTCCCAGCACGTAGAGCCGCAATTGATGGCCACTGGCAGCCACTGGCGGCTCCAACAGGGAGCTCTGGTCTCTCTAGTTTTGCGTAGACTTGCACAACGCACACTCCGTCGTTATTCTGTCTCAAATGCGCAACGGAAATGCATTTTGTCTGATTTAATACTTCGTTTATTGGCCGTGCAGGAAATGCAGGCGACAAATGCCAACACAGACACAGCTGCATTCTCCAGACGAAGGCCACAAAACTGCCGCATTAACATCCTTGCCAAAAGTCATGCGGCGCCATAAAAACCTCAAGGAGTTTCAATCAAGTCTTAAATCATACGTGTGATTGGTAACCAAGTGCGAAACACAGGCGTCATTTGACAAGAAATGTTTAGTTACGTTGAAATACTAAGAATATAGTTAACAGCTGTTAGCAGTTAACGCAGTGTTAATTAACATTTGTTTATCAAATGAAATGATGTCTAATATATGACGCAGTTGTGGTACTTGGGAATACACAAAATATATATCAAGTGTTCACTGACAGGTAAGTAAGGTAACTAAAACACTTTATAGCTCAAACAGATCATCTCTCTTTCGCTAAGAAAGTTTACAAACTAAAGTTTAAAGAATAACATTCAAGTTAACAGCTGTTAGCAGTCGGTGTTAATTAAAATTCGTTAAATCACAAATGTAGTCTAATAAAAGAGTTTGTGCAGCCATTGGAAAATATAAATTGTTGAAATCGTGGAAGACAGCGTACAACATGCAAGAGAGCATGACTACCATTTTATGGTTTGATTGGCCATGGCCATAACACTTGACATTTAGCCAAAAAGTGATGGCCATGACCGGGTCGCGTGCCGTAGTCTCGCAATCTCGCTAATTGATGGAACTTGTCGCATTGGGCAGCGGTCCAAGAATGTAGCACTCTCTCTACCTACAATTCTCTTCCAAATATCGATGGATCTCCACACGAGGTGACCGCTGTCGTTAAATGAAAGAGACATTCATGTTGTTGATGTGTTGCCCACGCGACGCAAGTGCGAAATTGTGAACACATTTGAATTTTTATTGTAGTGTATGTATGTGTGTGTGTGTAAGTGACTGTCAATGTGTGTGTGTGTGTGTGTGTGGACATAAGTAGCATTGTAAAATGATGTCTTGCCTTCTATGTACATGGTACGAGCTTGTTGTTTCTTTTCAAAGCATAAAAATCGATGCCAACAACAACAATAATAATAATGGCAACGCCAACAGCAACGACAACAACAACAACAACAACAACAACATATAACTGGACGACCCAGCTCAGCTTGGCTAAGTCGCTGGCCGCTCTTTTGTGGGGTGTAGAGGGTTAGGGAGCAATGGAGCGCATTAAAGCCCAGTTACAACAACAACAACAACAACAACAACAACAACAACAATGAGTTGTACCGTCTGCAAACGGCAACAGCTCAAAACAGACAAAACGCAAAACAGACATAAACAGCAATTAGAAAGTCCAGTTTCCATTTGGCAAACGTACAAAAATATGCGTTAAATAAGTTTATACAAATAAATGCGAACAAATGAGCGACAAATGGACTGCAGCAACAATAATAACAATGCCCACAACAGCAACAGCAGCAGCAGCAGCAACAACAACATGCAGTGAGGTAATTCTGTTATCACACGCCGACTGCGACGTCAACTGCGGCTGCGACTGCGGCTGCTGTGTCATCAACCACAGCACAGCGAATCATCGACACTGGGCGACATGGGTGTGTGTAAAACAAGTTATTTTCAATAGTACTAAGTAGTACACTTAGTCAAGTCATTTATTTGACATTAAAAAAATTAACGTATTGATTGTTTATTTTTTAAAACATATAAATCAAATAGAATGAGACAAAATGAGTAAACAAATTTCCAAAATCCGAAGATGAGGTTTACATTGTTTTATTATTTTGTCAAATCAATTACTTGACTTACTGTAAATAACAAATACTGATATTGAATAAATAATGTTGATTAAATTGTTGCTTGTTTCAATTTACATATTAACACCTGCAATTGAAGATACTTTTGATAGCTACACTACACTAAAATATTCAAAAACTTAAAAGAGTACAGGGTATTCGCAAGTCTACCAAATCAGCGTCATTTAACTCGCAAAAAGTTTAAAAGCATTTTAAATGTTTGTCAATGGAAAGTCGAAAATTAGCAAAGCGTGAATTACAATTAAAAACGGACAACAAACAACTTTTACATATCGTGTCAGTGTAATAATTATGATCATAGGTACGGACTTGTACATCGCACGTATTGTATTTAAGATTTAATTAAGGATTTTTTAAAGTATAGTTTAATCTTAACTGCGACATTTATGAATTTGACACTAGTATATCAAAATTAACTAACCCTTAACTGTATATTGGAAGAATGGGTCTAAATATTGTAATATTTCCCAAGCTAAAAAGTTTCTAACTTTGCCAAGTTTTCAAACGTTCTTTAGGCACATAACAGCGTTATCAGCCATGTAGTTGGCATTGGTAAGCAATTGGTTGGTGGAATGGCTAAAAGAGCACGATAAGATAAGTGTGTCCAGTATTTGTTCTATGGCATTTATCAATTGCAAAAGCTTATCAACTAATGAAATTCTTTAGGTGGTGTGAGTGTGTTGATTTACTTTAACGATTTTTGGGTGCAAAACAGCTTTAAAATGTATCGAATAAAGTAATTTTGCGTATGACTTGTGATCAACATTCACAAATTGCTGATAGCAAAGGGATGGGCGCTAATAATGTTGCCATAAATGTGTTTCAGCTTATACGTAGAACAATTGAAATGTGCAGTAGACTCATCTATTATTACCAAGGTTCCTCCACACACTTTCAATTGGCACAACGAATTAACATTATTGTAATATTAGGAGATACTTGAGCTGGCAGTTGCAGCCGCAGGAAATAATTTATCAAGCTAATATATAGAGCACATACAGTGCACATTCGATAAAGTAAACTTGCCTGCGAAATATGTGTATTTGATAGGGTTAAGCTATAGAATGATTTTTTTTGTATATAAACAAATCCACAAATTACGCGATCGGAGAAAAGACCACATATGTACATATATAGTTAGATAATATTTTTCTTGTATTTTTAAAAACCATACGTAATTTTAAGAAAATTAAAAAAAATATGAAAACCTCCAAAATGAAAATGTTACAATTCTTTTCTAATAAAAACAATTACTCGACGTACTGTATGAAGCGTTCGCGATCTTAAAATTGATCATATTCATAAATATTCTATTAACTTGAATATTTAGTAATTTATATAAACTGTTCCTTTTATCGGTAATGCACTGTAAGTGTAAATGACGCACATTGTAACCATTAATCACGCCGAATTAATCATTCTTTAAAATGATAATACATAGTAAGTTGAACTTTTTTGGTGACTTACCTGAGACTTTCGCCCCAATAACCTAAAGACAGCTTCATTCTCATCTGGGGTCAATTGTGTGCTGGGCGTATTGTTTTTGGGTCGCGGCAGCCCGGCTGCCTGTTGACCGTCCTGTGACCTCATGCTGTTCGTGCTGATCATTTATGCGGCGGCGCAGCGGCTTTGCTGTATATACACACATACATAGACATATATTATGAATACATTTGTCTCGCACAATAATAATATTGAAAAAATTAACGGTAGCCGCAGCGTATAAAGTTTAAACGAAAATTAAGCAAACAACACAATGCATTAATTGAATCAAAATCAAAACAAAACAAAACAAAAACACAGAGCGAACCCCTTGAATAAAACAAATCACAGTTATTGCGAAAATTTGGTCAACTGAATTTATGGTTTTTTCTTTTTTCTTTTCGCTTTTTATGTTTTTTGAGACGACTGTCGCGTATTGAAATGAATATGAATGAAAAGCACAAAACGCGACCGCAATGGTGACAACAGCACAGCGGACTGAGTATTGTTTAATGTTCGGGGCGCTGTCAAAGAGGCAAAAGCGCGTTAAGGCTGAGGTTGAGTCACAGTTAGCCCAGCTCAGTCAGTCAGCCAGCCAGTCAGTTAGCCAGCTGCGTACAAACGTGGGCAATGGCGCTGCCGCTGACGCTGCTGTTGTCTGGCTATGTGCTCTTATCTTTGGCAATACCACTGTCACTGATTAGCTACGCATGTAGATACATGCATACATAGATATATACGCATATGAGTTCAGTTATTTAACATTACACTAGGGGTTCACTTTTGAAACAGCTATAAAACGCGTCGCATCGCGAACTAAACATGACTGTCAATGACTATGACGCGAACAACAATAACAACAACAACACCTGTCTGCTGGCCCTCCTCAGTCCAGGTGGGGTAAAAATGTAAATAGACGCTTGAAAATAGCAGACTCTACAAGCACAAGCACAAGCACAAGCACTGACTGTCGTAGGACTCAAGGTCTTTTAGCGTTGTTGTCGTCGTCGCGTTTTCTGTTTCATATGCGCACATTTAATAATCATTGATTTTTTTGTATCAACTTGTTTGTCACTTTGGCTCACTCTTTGCAGTTGCTGCTTTTCGCTGCTTTGGTTTGCTTGTATTTTTTTTTTAATAAAAATCTTAAAATAAGTGTTGGGCTGCACTCTCATGAGTGAGTGAGTGAACACAAAAGATTTGTTCACCGAACTGAGCAATTGAAAATGTTCACAAATAATAGTTCTTTTCGATCATTTTTGCGCACTTTTGCTCTTTGCTCAGTAGTTCTTTTAGAGCATTTTGCGTTTTTTCTCATTTTGCGTTTGTTTACTTTATAAACTGGATTTCTTAACAAAACATAGGTGGAGCTTTTTGTTGGAAACATAAAATATGCGCAATAAGTGGTGGTGCCGTTGTTCAGTTCACCTTAACTTCTGATAGATAATGATAATGTTTTAACTAATAAATAATTAGTTGCATACAATTGACAGTTTATACATTATATTTAATTTAAATTTCGCGCAATGCAAATTATATCGACAGCTTGCAATAAAGAATTGATCGTATTATCGCGACAAGCTACTTGTCGATAACCTATTGTACAGAAGTCCGAAGCCGCAAATTACGCCAACGAATGCCAAATTTCGCAAAACGTACTGACGTTATTAATTTAAAAATTTAACTGACTTTTAAAATACCGTTTATAAAAACTGCATTGTTTTTAGAATTTTTTGTCGAAAAGCATTTTGAAGTGTTTTATTATTAATATGTATTAGAATTGTAAAATGGACTTAAATCAAAACTAACTACAGACCGATTTCAATGTGGTAAGCTCAAAGAAATACAAATACAAATTATACTTAAAGTTAATCATAATAAAATTTATTATTAAATTGAACGTCGTTCTGTATACTTAAAAAGCTGACTATAAATGTGTTTTTTCATTTTTTGAAATTATATTTGGTTTTGCAAAAGGAAGCCAAAGGCATTTAGTATAAAAACAAATACGCTTACTAAATAAGTTTACGTGTACTATATAAAGTTGATTACTTTAGGCCAGCTACTTTTCTATATATATGTATATATATATCCCTCTATATCCTCAACAAGTACCAAGGGGTACAATCTATCTTGACTGATATATGAAATATATATAACTTTAAATATCGTATTATATATATAATGTATATATAGTAAACAGTATATTTAAGTTGTACACTTTCGAAAAGGCCTGAAAGAATATATATGTATATATATCTACCGATTATAATGCAATACATTTGGCTACACACGAACTTGGAGCTGAATTAACCCGATTTCTGACTGTGAATTGGATTAGTATAAGTAACTAGGAGTGTTTTATCGCTTACAGATCTAACTACCTTCTAAAAAGTAGAATAGAATATTGCGTATAATATTATATATATAAATTTTTGATTCTCCATCATCTGTGTCTCTCTCTCTTTCTCTGTGCGTTATCCAAGACTTTTCTATTTGCGGGCACCGACAACGGGCAGTCGGGACTTGGGAGCTGCCGCCGCTGCAGCTGGAGCGGCACTGGTTGCTGCTCCTCCTTCTCCTCCAACTGGCGGCGTATTGTCAAATGTGGAGCTGCGCAGCAGCACTGGACGCAACGTCGCACCGTTTAGTGTGTTGGAAGATTTTGTTTGTTGAGTCCCCAAATTAGACGATTGCTTGGTCTTCGTTTTGGCCTCATCCACACGCTTCCAAATGCTGGCAATGCGACTCTGCGCTTGGTTAATCTTGGCCGCCGCTGCGGCTGCTGCACTGCCGCCATTCAAATTCGAATTGCTTCGGGAGGGGGGCGTTGTGGACGAGACACGCGACGCTTGAGCGGCTACGCGTGATGCAGCCGCTGCTTTGGCGCTCGCCAAACGTATATTTGTGTTCGCACGTTGTTGTTTTGGTTGTTGTTGTTGTTGTGGCATCACTCGACTCGTCGCCTTGGCAATGATGCGCTTGGGCGACGCTGCTTTGGTCACTGCAGCTTTAGCTGTTGTCGTTGTTGTGCGCTTTGTAGGCAGCTTGGAAGCTCGTTGAGTCGGACTCAGTGCGTCCACAATGGGCACTTGTGCGTTCATGTTTGTCGGCTCATCCTTGACAAAGGTGCCCTGACGTTCCAGTCGCGTCGGAGCTGCAGCTGTCGGAGTTGCTGCTGCTGTTACTGCTGGTGGCGGCGTCGACTTCTTCTTTAAGGGCAATCGCAATCCCGGCAACGCATTTCGCTTGGCAATCGTTGGCGATAGCGTCTTGTTCTTGGCAGCAGCGGCTGCAGCAGCGGCGTTGCTGCTCCGCTGACTTTGCATGCTGTAGGGCGAGACGTAGGCGGGTTTCTTCCTGCCACGCACCACTTTCACAGCTGCTGCGGGTTCCAATGTGGGCGGCGGTGTTGCCTTCTTGGTATTGCGAGCATTTGGTTCGACAATTGCCGTTGGCGGCGTCTGTGCGCGACCATGACATGACTCCGTCTCCGAATTCTGATCCAATTCACAGCTGGGTGGATCATCCACCTGCATAGGCAACTCCTCGACCTGTGTCTCCTCCTTCGGCTGGCCAAAGTTAATGTCTGTAATATACGTAAATTGCTGCATCATTGCCCGCATGGAGGACAACTGCTCGCTGGGGCAATCATCTTGGAGCAGCTGGCGTGGACACTCGATCAACTGCGTCTTGTAGCGCTCAGCGCTGCCACGTCGTCGTCCCCCATTGAGGCGTGGCGAGGGCGTTGCTGTCACCGCTTCCGGCACAGTCTCAACAATTTCAATCTTCAGCGTTTCATTGGCATCCGGCGGATCCAGGGCACTGCTGCAGATGGTGTACGTCTTGTAGCGATCCTTGGCCAGGCGACGTTTCTGCTTTGGCGTCAGCGTGCGACGATTGGGCGAAGGCGTCGATCCCTGCTTGGGTGTGGACTCGGCAGAACTAAAGTCCTCATTCATGGTGGCATCCTCCTCCTCTTCGTCGTCGTAGTCACAGCAGCTTTGGAGCACGGTCAGCGTAAGAGTCTGATCATCGCAAGCAGCCGTCTCATAGTTGGACACTGATATGGTGGTTGCCATGCTGCAATCTTGTTCAGCATCCGCCACCTCCGACTGTATGCTGTCCACACTGATCATCGAGTCCAGCAGCTCATCCATTAGCGATGGCGGCTTGATGTTATCCAACAGATTACAACTGGAATTGACGCTCTCAGCACTGCCCGCCAGTTGACCAAGTGCTCGCTTGGCCACCAGCCCAGCTGGGAATGGTTTGCGTGCAAATCTTGGCGATTTACTTGGCAACGGTTGACACAAGGAACTCGGCTGCGTATTGCAGGCGGAGTTGAGTGAATCCATGCCCGAAGGCGGACGCACATTATCCAAATCCAGACTACCATTAAATGTCAATTGAGTGCCATCATCATCTGTATCCGAATTCGCATTCGCCTGCAACTGCAACTGCTGCAGATTCTCAGCCAGCGCACGCGCCTCAAATGCAATCATTGTGGAATTGGTCATCATGGAGGCACTGGTGCCATTGAAGAGTAGCAATCGCTGCTGCTGCTCACAGCTTCTGACTGCCGCATTTACAACCGGTCCGCCCAGTTGAAAATTGAGTCCAGCAGAGGATTGACTGTCCCGCTTTTCAGTTACAATTTGCTGTTCGATTGAGGCATGTGTTTCATTCGTTGGCGTAATCTCGGCGTAGTCTGCTGCTTGAGTGACCTCCGCATCCGTTGGATCATCATCAAAGCTGAGCGAGGCCAACTTCGGTGCCGATTGACTGATGCTGGGAAAGGATACATCATTGGGGCAGGTGTGCTCGTTCCAAGTGTTGTTGGCCTGGCTCAGATTATGACTATGACTCTGGTTGGGATTCTGACTGTGACCCGTTCGCAATTGTTCAGCGGATGTGACAAACTCCAGCGTAAGTCTTTCCACAGATTTCAACATTAAATCCGGATCCTTGTGCTTGTCAGCGCTGCAGCTGGGATTAGATTGCCTCGTGGCATCCGAGACTTCATCCAACCTGACCGAAGTATCCAAAATAAATGATTGATTTGATTCATCGCTGGAACGATCTGCATCGGGATCGGCATCTGTGGGCTTAGACCCAATAACGGTCACGGGATCGATCGAGTTCTCGATCTCGATCTCTGGACTTGGAGCTGGACTTTTTGCTGCGTCTGTGTCGATGTCGATGCCGTTGTGGAGCTGGAAGCGTGGGCTGCTCCAGCTGGGATTGTGATTGTGGCTGTTGTTGTTGTGTTGGGTTACGTGCGTTTTCTTGTTGTTGTCTACGTCTGGAGCTGCTATGCTGTTGACATTTGCTGATGTAGTAGCTGCCATTGGGTGACACGGTTCCAATGCAACTGCAGACGTAGCTTGCCCGTTTTTTGGCACCGCATTGATCTTCTTGGAGATGCCCGTATTGATGCACTCCATCAGCAGCTTTTCATCCTTACGCTCACGTTCCCGTTCACGCTGTTGGTGTTGATGATGATGTTGTTGTTGATGTTGATGTTGATGATGGTGATGATGATGATGACGCTGTCGTTTCGACTGCACCGGCAATTGAACTGGCAACGAATCAAATTGCTTGAGATTGGGATTCGATTGTGCCGAGGAGCTGCTACCAATCGCCGTTAATTGCTGTGATCTGCCCGGTTCCTTGGACTTGTACATGCCATTTAGTATGCACAATTCAAACAGCGACTTGGATTGATTATCATTCGAGTCACTCGAGTCGACGGAACTGTACGATTCCTGTTGCACCGTCTTGCGTGCACTCATCGCTGAATTTAAAGAGCATGCCGAGCTGGCCGCATTGATGGCTATCGGCTGTGATGTGGAGCACAGCGAGCTTGAACGCTTGCTGCCTGATGGATTCGAGCTAAAGCCAAGATTCGATTTGGGTCTATTGCAGCCAGCGGCAATAGCCTGTGAGAATAGGAAAAAGAAGGAAATTCAATCAATTTGCTTGATTTGCAATTTGAAATTGAAATTGACAGTCAGCCTGCTTACCTGACTCAGCAAATTGGTGTCATCCTCCGAGTCAATGGACAAGGAGCTCAATGAATCATCCTGCCAATGCGGCGGTCGTCTAGCATGCTCTTGCGATGCCACCTTCCCAACGGACTTTCCTCCTCCACTAGCATCAACAACGCTGAAAGAATAAGAACGCTTTAGATGAGACGCCACGACAGACTAGGTTTTTTGTATAAGTGTATTTTTTATGAGCCCAAGACCTCAGATACTCTAGCACTTAATTGAGTCCATTTACTTACAAATCTATACATCTTAAGCTCATTGGATATGTTTATTATTAACATATATGATTAACAAACGGTAAGACCTAGAAGGCTAACATTTTTACAGCTCTTTTCGGGTATCTGCCTGCACATTTAAAGGGCTCTATATATCAAATTTGATACCTCTAGCTCTTAACCACCTCTGAGATTAATTTGTAAAATTTTTACAAACGGATCAACACGTTTGTCAGTACTGTTCAATTAAGTTTTCTAGTTGTGAAATTTAGATTGCTTTGCTCTTACCCAGTTTCCTCACGTAGTTGCACCGCAGGTCCTACAAGACTCGAGCCCACCGTCAGATTGGACAATCCGGAGACAATGGAGAAATTGCAGGGACTGTCCTCAATGAGATATTTGTTCATCTCATCATTAACTGGCAAATAGGCGGGATCAGCGACTGGAAGTGGTGTTGGCTTCTGCATGCCATCCCGTATGCATTGCTGGAGAAGATTTGCCGACTGACCACCGCCTATGCCGCAATCGGAAGCATTTGAGGAGACATCATCGGAGAGATTGAGCGAGTAGCGCTGTGGTTGAATTCCCGGCGTCGAGTTTATTGATATGGCAGAGAGATTTGTATTGCTGCCCACCTTGGAGAGCAGAGCGGGTGTATCCTCGGTGCAATAACTGTGCATGGTTTCTTCAGCCAAAGCGGAGGAGGAGGAGACGGCGGCCACAGCTGTGCCGGCTGCTCCAGCTGTGCCCGTTGCCACAGTGCGTTGCATGCCCATGTTGATGCAGCTGGCGAGCAACATTTCATCCTCCTTATCGTTGTCGGGGTCGTTGTCACCCAACGGTTTGTCATCGTCATCCACAATGCTCAGATTACTCAAGCTGGTGGCATTGGAGAACTGTGCCGGCGTATGCTCCACATTGAAGCTGCTCAGGTCATCCTCAAAGACGCTGCGCAATGGACGCTGTGTGTTGACGACAGCGGGCAGGGGAAGATTAGCACTTGGCACACTGATGCGACGCGGAGATTGTGGCATGCTCTGGGTCGGGGAATCGGGTAACTCCGAGGGAGAAATGACTCCACTAGCCAGGCGACTGAAATCGCTAACAACCGAACTCTTATCATCACAATTGGCCACATCAACATCCAGGGAATCCATGGAACTGCGACGCGAGAACATCAAGGGCGTGTCCAATGCAGAGTTGGTGGTGGCTACGACTTTAACTGGTGCCTCCGGCTGTTGCAATTCCTGTGGCTGCACTTGCTCCTCCGCCTCCTTGGCGGGCTTAGCTGGCTTCGTAGCCGACTTGCCCGGCTCATCCAAGCTGCTCAACGAATCGTAGCGACTAAAGTAACCCGGTGTGCCCTCCTCGCAGTAGTTGATGGGCTTCTCGGGTGTATATGAACCCGAAGCGCACTGTGAGAGCTTGGAGGCTGGCTTCTTGACAGGAGCTTGTGGTGCTGTGGCCGCTGTCACCTCATTGGACTTGATCTCCGCTTGATCCTCCACTGGCGGCGTTACTTCCGCATCCGCCTTGGCCGCCAGACGCAAATCCGTCACGGAGGCCGCATTTGATATGACATAGGGCGTATCCTCGGTCTGGTAACACTTGACGCTGTCGTCCAGTATGAGGAGAATTTCCTGACCTTCCTCCACAGTCGCTTTGGCCGGGGTGGTCACAACTGTTGCTGGCTTCAAGTCGGATTCCAATTGATTCTCCGCATAGCGTAGACTGAAATCTGTGGGCTGATCCAAATCCGTTTCCTGATATGTTGTTGTTTTGTTATTGGCAGCAGCTCCTTCGCTGTACTTGACCGAATAATCAATGGGCTGCTCCTCCGTGGCCTCTGCATCCTGTTCCAGCTCCATCTCAAAGTTACTCTGACTCTGACCTGGAGCTCGTTGCGTGGAATCCGAACGCATCAGATGCTCATAGGCCGTGTCGGACTTGGCCGAATAGACAGAGTCGCGACTTTCGCTTTTGGTCAACATGGCGGAACGTGACAAGCGTTGGGGAGTCGGATGACGACGTGTCTTGTTGGCATTGGGATTGGAATTGGGATTATTATTGCTATTGTCAAGATTGTCACAGGTCTCGGCATGACGTTCGCCCAGTTCCTGCTGCAGAGCCTTCTGTTTGCGCGCCTTGAGCGTGGGCAGCTGCTTCAGGCCCATGGATCGGGCAATGGGATCAAGTTGCTCTTGATTCTGTACAGCGGGACGAAAATTCAAAAGATTCTTCAATGCCGACGAGCTGCCCTCTGAGATCATAGCATGCTTCGAGTGGATCAATGACCGTAGCATCGGCACTGCCCCATTGTCCCACAAAAACTTTTGATCCTCGGGACAACGAGCCGACAAATTCCACAGAGTGCCACATGAATTGCTGACCACCGTAAGACTCTCCGACTTCAGTTGCTGCAGCAGAATGGCCAGACAATTGTGTTGCCTGAGGATCTGACGATACGGTTCACAGACGGCAATGTGGCTAGAGACATTGCGCAGAATTCCTCCGGCATTCTCGATGATCTTCAAGGTCTTGCTGGGTCCTTCATAGCTCAGCATGCCCACTAGAAAAGCAAGTGCCCCGTCTACGGCACAGAACTCCGCCTTATTCGTACTGCAATGCGCCGAGAGGTTCCACAAGGCGGAGAGGATCGCCTTCAAGGTATTCTCACTCTTGTTCCTCATGGCAGCCTTGGCCAGTGCGGTCACAGTGCCAATCTCATTGAGTACCGCCTTCATGTTGCTGTCGGCACGCCACGAGAGATTGCGCAGCACACTGGCCGTCACCTGGAGTAGATCATCGGGTCCGGATGTGTCCAGTTGGGCGACCAGCGCCTCCATGAACTGCTTCTGGCCACAGAGCAACGCCTTGTTGTTCTCATCGCCAAATGTGAGATTGGTTAATGCCATCAATGCATAACGACGCAACGAATTGCAGCATTGATCCTCCGGCTTGGGACCATGGACAGCATGATCCAAATGCACCAGATTTGGTATCACCTGCAGGGCACCCAAATCGCACATGGCATGACGATGCTCCTCATCGAAGCTGACCTTCATCAATGATGAGATCGCTGCCAGCGGATGACGATCCGAGTCATCGGCAATTGCCTCGCCTCCACTTTGGAGTAGCGTCTTCAGAAAGCTGCAATAATCGACAATCTGATCGAGCAGACGCAACACTTTGGCCTCCCTTCTGCCCGCCTTCTCATCCGGATGACTGTGCACCACATTGTGGAGTGCCAAGCTGGCGCACTTGCGCACCTCCTGCTCATTGTCCGGGGCATGCATCATCTGCACCAGGAGCGGCATGCAACCGGAGCGACGCAATGTGGCACAGCTTTGGCCATTGGCCGACAGCTCCAGAAACTTCTTGGACATCTCCAAGGGATCATTGGAGCCCAGCATGGATAGCAATGAGTAAACGCATTCCACTTTGGCGCCCAACGTGGCATCCACATCGGAGCTGCTTGTCCAGGCGGTTCCCTTGGGCAAACGGGGCAATGCCGGCGTGGAATCGCCATCGAGAAAGCGGGACAACGTATACGAAGGTTCCTTGCTGCGCGACACTCTTCCCACCGCAGTTGCCGCCGCTGGCGAGCCAAGACGTTGTGGTGGCAACAGCTCCTTCTGCTGCTGCTGCTGCGCCGACTGCCGCTCAAAGTTGCGATCGAGACTGCGATGCTCGCGCAGCTCCTGTGCCAACATATAGTCGGGTGGTATGGGATTCTCGTCGAGGAAGTGCTTCGCTGGCTTCTTGGTCACTCCGCCGGCGCCGACACTTTGTGTAAAGTGCAGCGTGTTGTCGTCCTGTGTGAACTCCTTCTTGGTGTAGCCACTGGCGGCCAATTCGTAGTCACTTATCTCGCCATCCCGCTCGTATTTCTTGTCCATTTTCAGCTGCTCCCCGGCAGCTGCTCTAAGATTGTAGCCATAGCTATCCTCGTAGTCCGGCGGTGCGGCTGCATCATAGTCCAAAAAATGTGGCTTACGATCGGGAACTCCATCAACATCCACATCCACATCCGCCCCGACATCGACCTCCAGATCGACCTCGGCATCGTCTAGGCCAACACCAGCCATGGCTTTAACAATGCTGTCCGTCTGCCGTCCGTCGCCATCCTCCTCCAGCTCTAGCGCTGGCTGCAACATGACCCCTCGCTTCACTTCACCTGGATCTGGGCCCAAAGTGGCAAGTCAATGAGTCATGGCCTGCAAATAGAGTAAGAAGAGGCGTGAGTTATAAATTTAGTGGTGAGTGGACCAGCTCGACATCGTCTTCACAATTCTATTTATAGCCACATAACATACATTATAGCCAGCACCCAGTTGGCCAACTTGTGCCCTTGAGTGAGATGCAAACGTGGATGGAGACGAGAGACTCCAGCTTATCAGGTGCAAGCTCAAGTGTGCGGTTGGAATGCCAAAGCTGTCTTAAAGTGCAACTAACTCACACACACACACACTCGCAAATATATGGATAGAGTAAAACAGGAGCATACAACGAATTCTAAATACCCTTTAAACATATTTATCTTTCTATCATTAAAAGAAAGTTTCATAAAAAACTGTTTAAATCCACAGAAAATAGTTTAAATTATACAGCGCTCTTTTAAATAAGTTTTAATACCCTATTCTAATGGATTAAGTTAATAAAAATGGTAAAAATTTAAAAAAAATCAACATTATTGATTTTTGCTGTACTGAACAAGTTAACATTTGCTTAAAAATCGATATCTTGAGACAAAAATAATATATTTCAATGAAAATTTGAATGCAGAATAAATAAAGAGAGCAAACCATGTTTGAAATTTCGCTTAAAAATTTGTTAAGTTGGACTGATTATAATTGGATTTAATGCAGAAATTACTCAAATTAGTGGGGAAAGAATTTAGGAACCCTATTATAGGCAATTACCAAATTGGTCTAGAATTGAGTATACCCGATGGAGATGGCAGTTATCACTGAAATAGTAACAAACGCAATCATCATTATGATCTTGATTAGCTGAGCTGCATCTTTTTAGAAAGTTAGCGGTTCGGCGTCGTCTTTTTGCGGAATTTCCAGTGCATGAAAAAGATACAGATGCGTTTTCAGCTGCTTAATTTCCATTGTTGTTGCAGTTGTTGTTATATTTTTATTTTATTTTTCATTTGAGCTGCCGTTGAGTTAT
Source organism: Drosophila rellima (assembly GCA_035043635.1). Classification (NCBI taxonomy): domain Eukaryota; kingdom Metazoa; phylum Arthropoda; class Insecta; order Diptera; family Drosophilidae; genus Drosophila; species Drosophila rellima. The sequence continues at coordinate 2,672,539 of JAWNMV010000811.1, read as the reverse complement.
GCGCTGTGCAATTGGGAGCTGTTGCATTTTCTTATTGCAGCGGCGCATGCGCCGTATAATTGCCAATATGCGTATGTAACTAGGTGTGCGACTGTATATATGTATATGTATGTATGTATGTGTGTGTGTGTCTGTCTGTGACATCATTTTATTTTATATTCTCACAGACCGCGATTTAGGGCGACCCTCCAAATCACATTTTGTTTAGGCTCCAATTGGCATCATATTCATCAACAAAATCGAATTGTAATATCTCAATGTAAACCGCATTTCCATTCGCCTCTCGTTATTCATTGTAATTGGATAATAGCGGAATTGCAAGGCATGACAATGCGGATTGGATAAAACCAAAACAGTAGCTAATCATTCACAGTCAGATGGTCGGAATATCAGAAAATCACGTGTATTACTTTTGGGCAAAAACTTTATGAATATGCTTAAAAACTGCTTACTCAACCAATTCAACCAAGGTCTGAACCTCTTACCAATTTAGTACAACATTTTACTTTTTTTGTTTTGCTGGCACATTGATAAGCAGCTATCTCTGATTAAAGTTAGTGTGAATGATAAATGGTGTGCATTCCTTTTATACAATGCTTACAAAAAAGTATGTAACCTGAGAGAAGCACATTAATTAATTTCTTGACAACTGCTTTTTGATTTTCTTTTACGTCTATGCAAATAAATTAATTTAAATTATACACTTTCAAGCCTAAATATTTAGAGCTTTAATTTAAAATAACGTGTTAATTGTTCTTTTATTGTAATATAATAGTTATTTATATATTTTTACTATTTTTAGCTCATTTTGCACAGTGTATGTATGTATGTATGTTATATAGCCGGCATTTTAGCATGTCTTATGAATCAACAGTTCATCAATTAGTCAAAGCCTATGCAATGTATGTATGTCTGTTGGCAAGTACCCCAAAGAATGTGCAAATATGTATGTATATGTATGCGTCACTTGTCTAGTCGCGCGCCTCTTTCCTCCCACCACAATTCCCGCTGTCTTCAGTGTCATTAACCGGACAGTCAAAGCAACAAATATACATACATATGTACATGTATTGTAGTGTCTGTCTGTCTATGTATTACATATACACCACAAAAGGAAGCGACGTTTTGGCTTGGCACACATTTTGCATACCGAAAATCCAAACGCCAGAACTATCGCAGAAGTGAACGATTGAAGATTGAGAAATAAGTAGGAGAATGAAGGGGTAAACCATTAAAAAGACAAGATGGAAATATGCGCAAAATACAAACGTGGTATAAAAATGTATATAATATGACGACAGTAAATACTCTTTGCCAATTTCAGATTATCCTTTGCAACTAGAAGGGTTTTTATTTATTATGACTTCAAAGATATTTAAATAAGTTATGCAGGAATAGCTGTGTCTAAACTTTAGCTACAAATTTATGACAAAATATAAGTACACATAATCTACACCAGGAAAATCAACATAGTTAAATGTCTGAACGTTTGCCATAATATATATTATGGCATCGAAAAAATCTCCTTCGGTGCTTTACAAAGGCAATTTTATAGTACCCGCTGTCCCATAATAAAAGTGCGCGCCTATTCCCATTAATATGTACAAATGTATGTACGTAATGCTATATGTATGCTTTAGTTTAATGAACGTCATTCGCTTTTGTTGTTGTTTTTGTTATTATTTCTTTTCATTTTTATGCTGTCCAGTTTTGTGCATGTGTGTGTGTGTGTTTGTGTCTCTGCGCGCAAGCAGAGATCATGATTATGTAAATTGAAGCAAAGTAAAAGGGAAACTAAATACTATAACTATCCGACTGGCAGTCGGTTTTTCAACACAAAAAATAAAAATACTTAAAACAGCGACTGTGTGTGGCCCTTAAACCGTGCATAATAAATACATTCATAGATTGGTGTGTATGTTTGTGTACAAACACAAGTATTTAAAAGTTAATTTGTGCATGCAAGTAAAATGCGAATGCAGACATTTGCCAAATGATTAATTATGGTAAACAAGAGCAAGTGAAATTGCTAAATATCAATTAGGTGCGCCACATTCACTTTACAATAACAACAATTGTAACAGCACAACAACAACGCAGCGGCGAGTGGAAGACACACGAACACGGCTAAAGTTGCTGATAAAGGAGTCTGCAACTTAAAAAAACAACACATGCCTATTATACACCCACACACACATACACACAAATCACAAGGCGCAGCCGCTTACACACACACATGTATTCGCGCCCATTGTCACAATTGGACTTTATTGATTTTTCCTGTATAAGGAATATGAACGAAGAAGGCAAACGCAAGAAAAAAACAACATAGCGAGCAATTCATTAATGTTTTAATTAAAGATGGACGCTATATAATTAAAAACAAAAACTTTTTATTGCCATAAAGGGGTGACTGTAAATGCTTAGATTATTTTTGTAGGTTTGTCACATGCATACATACAAAAAAGATGATTTTATTGAGACTCCCACACAGAGACAAGTTTAGTGCATACCTTGACCAAAAGTTCTTAATAGCTTGAAGCAGCTGTTGTCTTCAGTAGACACATTTCACACTTTATAGGAGATGTTTACTTTCAGCGATTGCACTTATTTATAATTCTTACACACTTCGCGATAAAAACAAATAAAAACGAACGTATATTTATGAGTAGATAGATTTGCAACACGACCGTCCGAACGCAGCGGTGTTGTGTGGCACAGCCAAAGATGGACTAGTTCGTATTATAATATCAATGTACAGCTATAAGAACTTAACAGTTTGCTGAACTGTTAATAACAGCGAGAACTCCTGGAAAAATATCGGTATTCGAATTGTGTTTTCGCAATAATTAATTAAAAAATGTGCAATGAAACACATAACAAGCTAATTAAAGAAATCTTTATCAACAACACTAGTTTAAATAAAATATTAAATTCTTTGCACGAATTTGAATTTAACAGCTGCTTACTGGCTCAGCAGCGCCATATCATATGTTTTTAGCATTATCGATTAGTTATTCTATTTGTTAACTTTTTATTAACATTTAATATTTTATTTTGACTAAATTAATCCAGTATCGCAGTATCTTTATGTTGTGTAAGCTATACGTAAATATTATACGAATATTGCTAACTGTTAAATATCGATATATAGATTTATCGATATGGCAATAAGAATTTATTATTTATTGAGAGCATAAAATAAATGAAAAGTAAATAAGGGTGCTTAAAAAGTTTAAAATAAAGGTATAATAAATTACCGTAATTTTTAATACAAATTAAATTTATGCATTATTTAGAATCCGAATACGATAAGCTGTGGAGGCCAGCCGATATTGTTGTACCAAACATCAAACAAAAAGGAAATTGCAAATCATTAGCCGAATAAACTGTTAGTAAGGAAGCAATCCTTGCCACAAATTTCCAACAGCACCAACATGGAACAAATGGACGTCGATGTTGACACAACGGCAAAGCCGAGCACTTCATCTACAGCAGCAGCAGCGGCGGCGGCAGAGGCGGGTGATTCAGCCGGCAGCAAGCAACAGCAACCCAAAGGAAACATAATGGCGGCGACAGGAACAGTTGCATCGGTAACAATTTCATTGCATCCACTGGTTATAATGAACATATCGGAGCATTGGACACGCTTCCGAGCACAACATGGCGAACCACGTCAAGTCTATGGCGCACTTATAGGCAAACAAAAGGGCCGCAATATTGAGGTGATGAATTCCTTTGAGCTCAAAGCCGATGAAGTTGCGGACGAAACGATCATCAACAAAGAATATTATAACAAAAAGGAACAGCAATACAAGCAGGTTATATATTTTATTTGATTTGATTTGCTACACTTGGTGACATATTTTGATATAACCTTTTACTGCGTGCAGGTGTTTAGTGATCTAGACTTCATTGGCTGGTATACAACCGGCGACAGTCCCACTGAGAGTGACATTAAGATACAGAAACAAATAGCCGAGATTAACGAGTGTCCCATCATGCTTCAACTGAATCCATTGGCCCGCAGTGTGGACCAATTGCCTGTGAAACTATTCGAATCGCTTATTGATTTGGTCGATGGCGAGGCAACCATGCTATTTGTACCACTAACTTACACACTGGCAACCGAGGAGGCCGAACGCATTGGCGTAGATCATGTGGCACGCATGACCACCAATGAGTCGGGCGAAAAGAGTGTGGTGGCTGAACATTTGGTGGCTCAGGATAGTGCCATAAAAATGTTAAACACACGCATCAAAATTGTGTTGCAGTACATTAAGGATGTGGAGGCGGGCAAGCTGAAGGCGAACCAGGAGATATTGCGAGAGGCATATGCACTGTGTCACCGGCTGCCCATAATGCAGGTGCCGGCCTTCCAGGAGGAGCTCTATACGCAGTGTAATGATGTCGGTCTGATCAGCTATTTGGGAACGCTCACCAAGGGCTGCAATGACATGCATCAGTTTGTGAACAAATTTAATATGCTTTACGACCGTCAAGGATCATCGCGACGCATGCGTGGCCTCTATCCCTAAGTGTTGCAATGGATAGATATTTATTATATATATATATTCTATATTCAATTGATGCCTATTAAAATGAGTAACTCCACAATGGCAATCGATGTGTAATTTTTTTCATAATGCAATTTTATTTGTTTTTTGCAAACTACACAGATGGAATTAAGCGGGGGAAACCACATACACATATGTATATCACTTTCATCTTACTGTCCTCCATGGAGCTTCAAGCTACTTAAATTCAATTCAATGTGTCCTAAACACTTAAATACGTAATATGCGGTGGGCTTCTTCATCTTCTCTCTAATGATTATAATCGTCCAACTTGATGTTGGCCGAGTACTGTTGCATAAATTCCACTTCAAGAGGATGCATCTCCTTGGCGGGAATGATCAGCGAATGGAGTGGGCCACCCAAATCGGTGGCACGCATGCCGTGCAACGTACTAACGACAATTTGTTGCGTTTCTTGGCCAACACGTGCCAGGCCGACGCACAGTGACTGTTCATTTAGAACTGTATTCCGTTCCAAGGCATCCTTCTTTTCAACAATGGTGAGCAGCTGCTGTGCTGCCTCGGCAGCACTCATGAAGCGCGGGGGCATATACTCCTTGCGTTTGCGCATGAGCGACTCGGGGGTGGGTTCCTTAACCTTGATGTCCAGCAGACAGAGTGTGTGCATGTTGTGCAGGCGATTCAGTTTAATCTTATCGTAAAAACTGTCCGGCTTCCAAGTCTCATCCCAATACGGTATGGAGACAGTTTCACCAAATTTGTACAATTGCAGGCCGCAACATCCAATTGCATTCATAATGGACGCATTATGTATGACCTTATATGGTATGTTCTTCTCCTTGGCGCGCAAAATGAAGTCTGTATGTGTTGTGGCGCCAAATGGGTCTCCAACAACAAGGAGCGCAACATCCGACTCCCCAGCGCCCGACAGTATCTCATCGGCACCCTGTTCCACCAGGTCACGGTCAGCCAGCAGCAAAGGACGTCCATAGAACTCTTGCTGCAAAAATGCAAAGGAAATAGAAAAAACAGAAACTCTATAATCAAGAAAATTTCAAATCAATTAATTTATATATTTAACACACGCTCAGAGTGCTTCCTACCAACACCACACCACCAAACGGCACTCACCATATCCTCAAGGCTACAGCCCAGAATTGAGGTATACATTTCCAGGTACACACGACTACATTGCTTTACAATTTCAAGGCCTTTCACAGTAATATCCTTGATATCCCCAAGACCGAGCCCAATAAGATAGAACATTGTGCGCTTATAGCTCTTCCAAATTTGTGCACAGCTTACAATGAATTGGTGCTTGGTATTTTGTGCTTGCAAATATAATTAATTGCTGCGAATTGAAACCGACACGTGCCTGCTGTATAAGATTTGCACCTCGCTTGTTGCTTCTTCACGCGCGGACGACGCGATTGCACTAACATCTGTTTTACAGTGTTGCCATGTCCATGTCATATACCGTTTTTTTGAGTGGCGCTTAAAAATCTATGCAAAGTCGATAAACGGTCACATTGGTATTGGTTATTGATTCCCAATTATATTCATGCCTCTTTGTCATAAATAATTATAATAGTTTCTTATTTATGACCGCCTATATAGTGCATATTAAAAGCGCTTAGCCCTCATTAATTCTTTGTTGAAAATGTAATGCAGTTACGGGAATGCCTCTGCTAAAATTTAAATACTGCATAAATACTGTGAAGCATGTGCGGCTAAGCAAAATAAAATACTTGTCCAGCCCTGATTAGCTATCGACCAATCGTTATCGAAGGCAGCCGATTTATAAGTTTATTTCCACGTGCGACCATAACTTTTATTTTACTCGTTTGATCAATTTTGTTTAGTTAATAATTAAGCATAAGTCAAGATGCCACCGGTAAAGAAACCCAAACCCAATAGGATTCAGAAACCCGCAGCAGTTGCCGAAACGGTTGATCAAAAAAAAAATGTAGTCTCTGGACAGGTAAGTTGCAAGCGGAAAAACAGAAACAAGCAACGGTGTCTGTAACTGTTTTGGGCTTTATTTATTTTTTTTTAGCTAAAGAAGAAAATGACGAAGGCTAAACCACAAGCAAAGGAACGCCCGCAGCGTGGCGTGGTGTTCATTAAGCACTTGCCCCATGGATTCTTTGAGCAACAGTTGCGCCAATACTTTAAGCAATTCGGCCATGTTACACGCGTGCGTTTGGGACGCTCGGAACGCACCGGCGGCAGCAAAGGATTCGCTTTTGTGGAGTTTGCGTACCCGGAAGTGGCCAAAGTTGCGGCTGATACCATGGACAACTATCTCATGTTCCAGAAAGTGGTGAAGGCGTCCTATATACCACCTGAACAGCAGAAAATGAACTATTTCAAGAACACAGTGAAGAAAGTCAAAAATAAGGTAATCAGATTATTTCCAATCAAAATGTAGCCTATAACAATTTCTTATTGCTTCCAGGCTGGCAAAGAGATTTACGTATCGGCAGTCACTAAAGCCACACAACGAAGTGTGAAGAGCCAAAACAATTGGAATGATTCCACCTGCCAGAAGCGCACTGTGGCTGGCATTAAGAAGATGAAGAAGCTGCAACAGAAATACGATCATTTGGGAATTGATTTCACCAAGTTGCTGGTGGAGCCTGTTAAGAAATCCAAGGAAGCGGCTACAGGTGCTAGCAAAGCTAAAACGTCCTCGAAGGCGGAAGAAAAGCAGCTAAAATTGGAAGATTTGCTGGGCAATACCATTAATGAGGATTCCGATGATGGGGACTACGTGGATAATGATGATGACGATGAGGGTTCAACCAGCGATGAAAGTCTTGTAAATACTAGCGAACTGGAAGACGAGGAGGACGACGACGAGGAACTACCACCACCGCCTGTAGCCAAAAAGTCGCAAAAGAAAAAGAATACGGCTGACGATCGCATGGCCGATCTATTGAAACGAAAACCCGGCACCGGTGGAGTGCAGAAGAAGAAGCCCGCTGCCAGTGCCAAAGTCACTAAAAAGGCTGCCACACAATCGCTGCAGCTGGCCGCAGCTAAGAAAATAGCCAAGCCATTGCAGAAAGTTGGCAAGAAGCTAAAGAAGAAGTAATTATATTATATTACCATATAGTTAAGTAAATCAAAAATTAAACATTTGTATAAAAAAGTTGTCTTAAAATTAACACCGGCAACACTATTGATGCTTTGTGGAGCCGCTGGCCGATGCCTCGAGTTTGATGCGTTTGCACTTCATGCGACGATTCTGAAACCAGACCTTCACCTGGCGCTCACTCAGATCCAGTGAAACGGCGATCTCATAGCGTCTAAGTCGAGTCAGATAATTGGAATAACAAAACTCCGCCTCCAGTTGCTTGAGTTGAGGCTTTGTGAATGCTGTGCGTTCCTTGCGGTGAGAACTGGACACTGACGAAGAGGCTTTGCTGCCCGTCGGAATCTCTTGGATCGGTGTGACTGTTGCCAAACTTGCTGCCAACTGCACGGCGTCCCAGTCGTAAACGGAAGCATCATTTGACCAAGTTTCTTCTACTCTATTGTATTCGGCTGGATTTGGAGCATTGTTCTGCTCATAGTTATAGGCGTATTCCACAAAGCCTTCGGTGGACCAACGCTTGGTAACATTTAAGCAATAGTAGGAGGATAATTCCGCATTGCTTGAGCTGGAGTTCTTCATGTTGGATCCTTACGCGCGCACAGTCTAATTAATACTGATCGCTCTGAGACACAAAGACGCTTGCTAAGGCGACTTCTTGGGTTTGATCGGAGCACACGCTCAGCCTCCGATTGGCCCAATCTGTTTTTCCACTTAACTCTAAATGATGTGCTGCTGATATGATAATTGTGCGCAACATCTGGACAGACGGAACCCGACTCGACCAGCCGAAACGTCGCGTGCGCTTCCCACTGCCCTTCCTCTCTCTCCGCTTTTCTGAACGATTATGACACCCACAAAGTATGTTGTTGTTATTTTAGAGCCGCTGCGCTGACTGCCCGTTGTTGTCAAAACAAAACGGTCCACAAACGGAAGTAGTTGCCGGGTACGGCACAATGTGTGGCAACTGATCTTCTATCACAACATGAGTCAAGTGCTTTGTGTGTCTCAAAGAGAGAGAGAGGGAGGGAGAAAGACAGATCTAACATTAAACGGTCATAAAATCATCTTCGGCCTCTGCTTTTTATAGACAACACATCAATCGCACGCTCTCTAAACTTCTTATGGCTCATTAAGTTTATCTACAGTCCGAATATCCATGTGAATAACTCCGTCTTTGGACGCAAGACAACAGTTCCGCTTTTCTTTGAGTACACTGAATATTGAAGATTCTTCTTAAATGACAACATTTTCAGGCACTAGAATTTACTCTGATCACTCGATTTCTTATTTATTACGCGACATAATTTGCTCGATCCAATCTAAATAGAAGTGCACTCGAGTATAAATGCTGGGTATGTTGGGAGTTCCACATGCTATGCCCACCGATGTAATGCCCATCACATGGTACATACACGGATAGTCCCGGTGATAGACCAGGATTGGTCCGCCCGAGTCTCCATTACACGTATCCATCGGCCTTGAAGAACCCACGCACAATTGGCTGATCCTCTCGAACCCCTTTGGGTACTCCTCACCAGGCGCATGTACCTTGCGGCACACCTGGAAATAGGTATTAAAGATAAGGTAAAAATGAATACAAAGCGATCAATAATAATTACCTCATCAGCAATACGATACAGTTTAACCTTCAACAGTTTCTTTGATGGTCTGCCGGCGAAATTGTTGCTGCCCCAGCCCACAGCAATGAAGGACTCGAAATTTTCACCATTCTCGAAGGGCAAACAAGCAGGATGCTTGTAGCTATCGAATCGAACCGGCTCAAGAAGTTCAATTAGACCAATGTCATTGTATAGCTCCGGACTGGTAAAGTTTGGATGCGTGAAATAATTCTGGACAGCGTAATCCCTTGGCAAGGCATCGTCCTGATCAGTGTCAAACTCCAAATCACCCAGACGAACTACGTTAACCTCGCCCCTAATCCATGAAATGAACAAAATATCCGTTACTAAATTTAAATATTGATAGCTTTAAATTTCCTCCAAACATTGTAACAAAATCAATATGGGATCAAACGGGTTTAATTACTCACACATCTGACTCCAAGCAATGGGCAGCGGTCAAGACGAAAGATTTGCTGATGAGCGTGCCGCCACAGAACCACTCGATCCTGTTCTCCTGCTCATAGCGGTGTCCGAGTCGCGCTACGTTGGGAAACTCCTTGGGATTGGCAGGCTGTCCGCCGACAATCAGAGGCGTATACCGACGACATTTATCAATTGTCTCATATCTAATTGGTGCGTTGGGAAAGAGGAAACTGTATCCCACCTTCTCCTCGAATATATCCTTTTTGTACTGCGTGCAAGCTGAAAATATGATAGTTTTAAATAGATGTGGATAACTTAAACCATCCATGTGCTACTCACAGCTGACAATTTCCGCATTTTGGGCAACAATTAGGCTCCATGGCTGTGCGGTCAGCAGAAGTGTCAGAAGCCACATCTTTAACATGACTTTGTTTACCAAATACTCAATTGGCAAAGCAAATGGTCAACCGGTTTGGGGGAAAAACAAATACCTTCGACTTGGCAGTGAATTCCGCTTCGTTCTCTGGACTGGTTTAAAGTCTCATACTCATACTCGCAGAGAGACTGAGTCTGATACTGATTCTGATCGTCCAGCAATCAGCTGTTCTGCCAGACAAGCGGCCGGGAGATTCCCCAGTTGAGATTTGTTGCGCATTCGCCGTGTTGACCCACCAATTGTTTATTGACAACTGCAGTTCGAATAATGCGAGAGTGTTAACCACATGTGTAACTAATTTAAAACTAATTATATGAATGATCTTAATCTTATGTTAATTGATTCTGTTTAATTTACGCCCATTTATTTCCCACAGGGACCGTAAAGATTTTAATTATGAACCATTCAACTTTTAATCTATTCAGTTGGATATTTACAATATTATGTGTAGATTAGTTTATTTGTTAATTTAATCATATTTATTTATTATTTGTTGGAACTTACTAAAATTTATAAATAAAATTTCGATTTTTTTAAATCAATTATATTATAATTTTGAAACTTTCAACTTTTAATCTTTTCATTGTGATACTTACAATATTATGTATTTCGACTTAAGCAAAAAAAATTAAATAAATTAATAAAATGTCAATTTATAAAATTCAAAATAACTTTTTAAATTTTAAACTTTTTACAACAAAAAATTAATATAAAAATTTATTGCACATAACTTTTGAAAAAAAAATCAAAAATGAAAGTACAAAATTAATGTTTATAAATTATAATTCAAATCAAAAAGATTTAATATTTTCTCATTCATCTAGATAATCTTGTTTTTAGCTGACCTTAGCTATCTCCTGTTTGATCCAATCCAAGTAAAAGTGAACTCGAGTATAGATACTTGGCACATTGGGAATGCCACAACCAAGGCCAGATGAAGTAATGCCTATGATGTGATACATGCAGGGATACTCCGCATGGTAGACCACCACAGGTCCACCAGAGTCCCCGTTGCAGGTATCTTTATGCTCCCTGGATCCAATGCAGAGCTGTGTGCTTGTATTGTAGCCATTGGGCAACTCATCGATGTCATCGGCCGTGGGACAGCTGCTTCCGAAACCATTCAATTTGACTTTCCTCAGCTTGCTGGAGCTAGCACCGGCAAATGTGGTGTGACCCCAACCCGTGGCAATGAAACTGTCATAACGATTCCCGTCCTCAAAGGGCAGACAAGCTGGAAGCTTATAAACGCTAAATCTCACGGCGCGATCCAATTGAATGACGGCAATATCATTATACAACAATCCATGCTCATAGCTTGGATGCTCCGTCGAGTTGCGTACACCAAAGTCCTCGGGCTGAGCATCGTCCTTATCAGAGTCAAAGTCCAGCTCGCCCAGGCGCACCACATCGATAGCACCACTGTAATAATAAATTTATCCTGCATTCAAATATTTTTAAATTCATTCAAGCAATTTGTCGCCTTTTAAGCTACGTCAGTTGTCAATTTTATATGAAAAGCGATTTAATAAACTCGATTGATTGTCAAAAAATGATCGAGTTATCGATTGGCATTTATTGACATGCCACTACCAAGGAGACTACATACACACCTTTCCGAGAAGAGACAATGGGCTGCTGTCAAAATCAGTTGATTGCTGATCAAGGTGCCGCCACAGAACCATTCGGTTTGATTGTCACTCCTGCGATTGCCCAGACGTGCCATGTAGGGAAACTCTTTGGGCTCGGCCGGCTTTCCATCGACTATCAAAGGTGTATAACTGCGGCACATGTCCAACTTCTTGAAGGTGATTGGCGCACCGGGCAGTAAAAAGCTGTAACCGTCCTGGACATCAAAGACGCTCTGCTTGAATCGCGTGCAGGCTGGAAAAGAAATAAGCTTATTCTGAAATTGAGTTCGACGAGATCAATGCGATTGCTTACAACTGACGATCTCTGTATCTTGGGCAAAGATCGGAGATTCCAACAGCACAAGCAACAGAACTGCCAACCAAAATGTCTTTAATTTGAAAACATTCTTCCAGCTATATTTAATATGCATAATAAATACAGATTATATAAATTTATGTACTATATTTTGTATGGATCGGTTGGCGATCAGCGGCACGGAACTGACAGTCGAAGGCAGTTTTCTGACTGAGGCGGTTGAATTTCAGGAAATCTATTAAATGCGCACTCTCAGTTATAGATAACATGCAAATCTCGTTTTCATCAGTATTCGTTTAATTATAATCTATGAAAACATTTGCATTTGTGTGCGCATACGTGTAATTTTTAATGTTTTTGTTGACGTCAAGTTTAAGATTTCTAAATTACTTACATATGTTATATTTCAAATAAGGAAATTATTTAAAGAAAAGAGAATATTAACTTGTGGCAACACATATAAAAAGTCTTCAAATAACTTATTTATTTTAATTATTTTTTACAAGTGAAATTTTTCTCATCTTATTTCGAAATAGGCAATTAGCTTATATTTTAAAATAAAACAGATAAAATTACAGTAAATTTGACTCATTTTTGGAAATTTGATTTAATAAAAGTTAATAATAATATTTTTTTTAAGAGATGTAACTAAATTGAAATTTCTGATCAATAACAATTATTATTAGTGTCTGATAATTTCAGTGAACTTTAGCCAACTGCTGCTTGATCCAATCCAGGTAATGATGAACCCGCGTATATAGACTGGGTACATTGGGTGTGTCGCAGTCAATGCCCGTCGAGGTGATGCCCATCACATGGTACATGCAGGGGTAATCCTCATGGTAGGTCAACAGTGGACCGCCAGAGTCGCTGTTGCAGGTGTCCTTCTGTTCGCTGGAGCCAACACAGAGCTGTGTATTGACATCGTACCCATTGGGCAGCTCCTCGATATCACTGACAGCACCGCAACGATTTTCAAAGTTCTTGAGATTGACTTTGAGCAATTTTGTGGATTCCTTGCCGGCAAACTTCGTGTGGCCCCAGCCAATGGCGATAAAGTTCTCATGACGATGTCCATCATCGAAGGGCAGGCAAGCAGGATGCTTATATACGCTGAAATTGACAGCACGGTTCAGTTCCAGAATAGCTATGTCATTATACAACAATCGATGCTTAAAGTCCGGATGCTCCGTTGCGTTGCGCACACCAAAGTCCTCGGGTTCCGCGTCCTCCGTGTCGCTGGCAAAGTCCAATTCCCCCAAGCGCACGACATTGACTTCACCACTGAAATACGAGTTGAGAAAGAATTTCTAATTATACTTCTAATTAATTCATTACATACAATTCCGAGTAGAGACAATGGGCTGCCGTGAGAATCAGACGATTACTGATCAAGGTGCCGCCACAGAACCATTTGGTTTGGTTCTCACTATTGCGATATCCTAAACGCGCCATGTGCGGAAATTCTTTGGGATCAGCAGGCTTCCCACCGACTATCAGGGGTCGAGAGCCCTGACAGGAATCGATAGACTCCCAGGTGATCGGCGCATTGGCAAAGAAGAAACTTATGGGCACTCGCTCCTCGAAGACAGTGCGCTTAAACAATGTACATGCTGCAAAGATCAAGCATTAATTGAACACCAAGCTTTGGTAACAACAATGTTTACCTGCTTTCACTGCGGGATCCGGATCTTGACAGAGCACATTCGAGCCATAGACCAAAAGCAACAATAGCAAACGAACTTCATTGAACGCAGTCATATTCTTAGCATCAATTTGTAATTAATTGCGACGCGTTGAACTTTATTTAAACGAGATTCGAGAGCGACTGATCAATAGATATGGCTCCGATTGAATTATTAGTTGAAAGCTGCGCTGCCAGCAACATTCACATTCAATATTCATAAGTCTCTCCAGCTCTCTCTTTAAAATCTGCTGAATCATACACTCACTACACAATAAGAATATTTGAACTGGGTGTAACAATTCGTATGTACAATAGCATACAAAGTTTAATAAAGTTATTAAACGAGTTCTTAAGATAAAATATACTAGAATTAATCATACAGTGGATGAGTTAAGCTACGGATCAGTTGAAATGTATGCCGGCTGAATTGAAAGCCAACAGCAGACGCATAAACTCATCGATGTCCATGGTTCTCGCTCGTTTTGTGCTCATGCCCTGTTCCTCCAGTATGCCAATGACTTTTTCCTGCATGTTAAAGTTTTCCTCAATTGGCTGAAAGTGTAAAAGAAGAGTCGAATAAAGCTGCCCATTATGATACATATATGAAATACCTTACCTCATTCCTCAGTGAACGATACAATTTGTAGTTCTTCTCGAGCATTTCAATCACAGAATTCACTTTAAATGTCGCCGCTAGAGTTTTGTTTTTTCGCAAAAAAGCAATGCGGGTTAAGCCGTCCCATTCGGTAAAGTTAACAGGCGGTGGAGGATTCTTTGGCTCCAGACGCACCACACTCGATTCAACCTTTGGTGGTGGCTTGAAATTGTTTTTGCCCACCTTCATGAGCATGTCCACGCGTGCCAAAAGCTGTGTGTTGATGCTTAAGCGGCAGAACAGCTTGTCGCCTGGCTTGGCCACCAATCGTTGGGCAAACTCACGTTGGAACATCAACACGGCACAGCGGAATAAAGGACGATGCAGCAGCAGCTTGAAAATCAATGGCGAACTGATCTGGTACGGCACGTTGGCAATGCACAAGTCAAAGAATGGCAACTCCGCCTTGAGAAAGTCACCAATTAGCACCTGCAGCTTCGGCTGCAACGGTGTCGCCTGCACACGTTTCTGCAGCTCAGCGGCAAGACGTGTATCGATTTCACAGGCAATCACCTTCTTGGCACGCTCAAGCATTCGCACGGTCATGTTGCCAGTACCGGGACCAATTTCCAGCACCACATCGGTACCTCGCAGTGCTGCCTTCTCCAGCATAGTCGTTATAATCAAAGGATTCTTCAATATATGCTGGCCAAAATCCTTGTTGAACACAATGCCTGTGAATTGCTTGTTACTTACTTATTTACTAACATATATTGCGGCAATTATTTACCTTGCTTTTGCACTTCATTATGTATGCGAGTTTTCTTTTCTGTTTTTACTTTTGGCATCTTGAATTTGTAAATAAATTCCAACTATTCAGCGTAAATTTGTTTTGCTCCGTCTTCTTTCACCTGTGTTTTGGGTGCCATGTGCGCCGAACATAGTTGCTTTGAAACGTAGCGTTGCCGGATCGCTATTTTGGCGCGTAATTTAAAAATAATTTGAGTACAATAGTTAAAAAGCGGAATGGTCCATTTTTTAAAGGTGTTACCTCTTTATTTATTAATTAGTTTTCCTTCATTAAATGTTCACTTAAAATTATAAATCAATTTTAGTAATTTAGTTTTCTTTGGTTATCTTTCCTCACTTCATCTTACATTCTTTACCATTTATTTAGTTGCTTGAATAACACTCACTGTCTTCCCTTAGTTCATTTTTTTTTACAACATATCAACTGTTGACTTTTGACTTTTCTTTGTAGCTTATGTATCCATTCTTTAAACATAACTTAAATATTAATTATGCTTTTGTTCTTCTCAATATAATTTTGTTTGTGTTTTAAATACTTTTCATTTCATTTGTTCAATATTCTTTTAGTGAGTAGTTTCTATTTTCTGATTTTGTTTGTCATACATCAGTTAACGATTTAACTTTTGCATTTCTTTTACACTTTAAATGTTGTCTATTTATAGAATCTAAATTGCAGAAGGTACATGAAAAGGTGTATATGTAGGCGTGGCATGTGACTGTGTTTATTTGCATTGTTGTATCTTAATGATTAGACAGAATTCGCCGCACTTTAGCTTGTAGAAGCGACTTGGATACAATTTCAAATTATTGAAACTCGTTTGTCTGACAAATTCACAAGATGACACTGCATGCCAAATATTTAAAGCTGATTTTGGCCACGAGATGCTGAATTTGTTCACTGCCAATTCAGACACCAATCGGCCTTGTATATATTTATATATATTTTAGATTGTATTAAGAGATTTAGTGGAGGATGAGCGCGGTGTAGTTGCAAGTGCACTCAATGGTATTTTGTTGTTGTTATTAATGCAGTAATTAATTAGCCAGACAAAACAATGCGTTACAATTTAGGACAAATTTGCTCTACAGTTGGCCGTGATGACGGTTATTTGAAAATATTTTAAATGGTCTTATAACTAACATTCTGTTTTCAACTTTTTGTGTACGTCTTGCTTTTAGTTTTTATTCAGGTTACTCGTTACATTTTGTTTTGTTTTTATTTCTTTTTTAATATTTATATATTATTGTTGTTTCTTATTTCACAATGCAATGCAGCTTCGGCCTTTTTCAAGTTCGGTAACAACCAACAATTTTTGTATTTTGTTTGCTTGTTCCTCGAGCGAGGCGATTCATAGATATAAACTAATGTTAATACATTTGTATGCTGGCTGGATGCGTATGTAAATAACGGCATTGTCGTATTTATTTTAACATTTACATGTATGTATCTATGCATATATCATTTCATTTTCATATATGGTTTGCATTTGACCTTGTCCTGTCTTCATTTTGGTTTAGTAAAATGCGCTTTTGAGAATACTTGAGGTTAACATTTAAATGGGTATGCTTGCTATTTCATAAATATTATTATTACTATTATTACACATTGGGTTTTGTTATCATTACATACAAAGTTTCATTATGTTTATCTTTTTTTCTTTTGTTTAGTTAACAATGTTGCTTACAATTAGTAATTTCTTCTATACTGCCATATTTGTTTAGCGGTTTTCCATACAAATTTATCAAACTTAGTATTCGGCAATCAATTTGCGCTTCTGTAAATGCAGCACAAGAATTGTGTAGTACATTTGAAAAAGTCAATTTTATAGTTGCTCTCAAATCAACATTAAAACAAGTATACAAAAAAAAGATCAATCAACACGATCAACTTGATTGGCATACAAATCAATGATTAAATCAATACTAACAAATGTCGATGTTACATTGCACATCAAATACAATGGTTTCTGTTTGTTGTTATTGTTCGTATGCTATTCCTTCTTTTTTTGTTTGTTGCAAATTGTATTTGTTGTTTGAGTCTTTGGTTTTAAAATCAACACATATATATTTATTATTAATGTTTTTTTAATATTGGTATTATTACATACATTATACTTCATCTTCATTCATCTGTTTGTTTTTGCTCTGTTCAACAGTTTTAACTGCGTATTCCACATAAGTATACTAGATTTTTATTCTATTTATGCATACACGTAGATATACATGGTTATATATATTAAAATACATATATTTCAATATTTCATTATTTATATATGTATTTACACACACATACATATATTTATATATAGTTACTTTACTGACATTTTTTTACTTTCTCCAACTTACTAACTAAACATATTTTGTTTTGAATGTATTTATAATTTGTTTGTGTTCCATAAAATATAAATGTTAATGATTTTAGAAATGTTTTTGTTTCTCTTTCAAGTTTGTTCTCAATTTTACGACTAAGCTTAGTTTCTTTCACTTAGTTTTATTGTTTAAATTTCTGCATTTGTTTAGCTCAAAAGTTTGTGTCTGTGTATGTAAGTTTGTGTGTGTGTGTGTGCGTGTGTTTATTTTTGGCTTTTTTTTTGTTGTATTAATATTATGTTTGTATGTTTTACAATAAGTTAATTTTAAAATAATATCGCTTTAATACTTGAGAAGGAAATTGTGCAAGAGTTCGAATACGCATTAACTTGGCTAACATTTAGCATATTTTCTTGTGTGTATGTGTGTGTGTGTGCGTGTGTATTGGCTATTGTGACATTCTCTTGAGATTCGCGTAGGAGCAAGTTCTATATGATTGGGATGTTGTCTGCATTTAAGTGCGAAACTTGAGATTCAGCACGTTAATAAATAAAAAACTAATAACAAATAGCATATCGCAGCAATTGCAATAACATTGACTAGATCAGGGCTTATTTTGGCAATCAATACAATAATGTTATTAGAAGATAGTTTTAGATAATAAGCTGCATAAGTGGCGCCTTGCTTCAAGAGGCTTTGAGCATTAACACTAGCAAAAGCGAAGGATTCAAAGGGGGGACAGACAGTGCGATAGAGACATAAATAAAATATAAATAAATTCTTCTAACTCCTATTTGTGGCGTATGCATTCAATTTATAGTAAGTTGTTTATTGGCACTGGTCGCAGATGACGATTCTCTGAATATGTGTAGTAGTTTTGCAATAGATATATACTAATATCTACCTATGTGTATATACTATAACTTGCAATTCTTAGCTTCTCGTTCCATTTTAGTTGTGACTTCTATTTTGTTTGTAGAGCTATGCTTTTGTAAATTTTAACAGACAACTTAAAACGAAATAAAGATAAAGACGACAACTGGAAACAGACAACAATAAAGCGTTCATAAAAATATTAACGGAAGCTGAATTGAAGTTCAAGTGCTAGGAATAAGCTAGGGCTAGGAATAGGCTAAGAGATAGCATAGGTCTGTACCTAATTTAAAACCTGGCAATAAATTGCCCTGTGCTTAAAATTTCAACTGATCCAGTTTGCTGGTTAATTTCTCTTCAACGTTAAGCGCATGTCCACTCATCCAAATAGTTGCCTTCTTCTTTAGAACACCTTGCGTTCTGGCCCAAACTTGGGATTAACAAATGAGAATCCGGCGAATTCGTCCTGATTGATGCAACGTATGACATCATTACCAATGGGTGTTAGCACTGGCTCCTCTTTGGTGAACTCGGCATCGAAATTGTTGGCATCACGTGGGTTTTTCTAAGGACATGACAGACAACTTAGTAAAAGATACTTTTGTTGAGCATTATACTTACCATTTTAGGTCGGAATGGTGGCTTTATGTTGCGCTTCTCCAGCTCCTTCCAGTCCAGTTTATTGAAGAATGCATGCTTGCGTATTTCATTCTCATCGCCAGTGCAGCCCAGACGCTGCTCAGGATTCTTGGTGAGAAAACCTTAAGCAGACATGGATTATTACATGAATAAATGTGATTATGCTGGAAGTCTTAGCTTACCCTTCAATATAGAGACGGCTTCACGGGACAACCACACCGGGTAGAGAACATCGTCGTGCATAATCGAGTCGAAAAGCTCATCCTCATTGTCCGCCTCGAATGGCGGCTGTCCAGCCATCATCTCATACATGAGCACGCCCAGCGCCCACCAGTCCACGGAGGCGCCATACTCCTGCTCTTTAAGAATTTCGGGTGCTATATAGTCGGGTGTACCGCAGAATGTCGTGGTCAGCATGCCGTTCATAATGCCCTCCTTGCACATGCCAAAATCGGCGAGCTTACAGTGACCCTCCTGGTCGAGCAGTATGTTGTCCAGCTTCAGATCGCGATAGATAACCCCATGGGTGTGCAGAAACTGCAGGGCCAGCGTCACCTCGGCCGCATAGAAAGCAGCACGTGCCGCCTCAAAGCGTCGCGCCTTCTGTATTTGAAACATTAGATCACCTCCGTTAACGTACTCCATAACAAAGAACAAACGATCTGGTGTCTGAAAGCATGAATGCAGCGCCGTAAGGAACGGATGATTGGCGGCCAAAGCCAGAATGCGTTTCTCGGTCATCGTACAGTCCACATCATCGTCTTGTATGATGGCATCCTTCTTCAGCACTTTGATGGCATAAATCTCGTCGGTGCCCTTCTTTTCAGCCAGCATCACCTTGCCAAACGATCCCTTGCCCAGCACCTTGATAAAGTTAAAGTCCAGCAGCGAGCATTTGCCGGGTCGGGAATCTCCGGCACCGACAGCTAGGCTCATACAGCTACTGCTGTTGTAACCACTGGTCAACGTGGTTGTCGAGGTGGCCAGACTGTCGCCCGACAGATTGCCACTGCGAAATGAGGCGCCTGGCACATTATCACCCCCCTCGCCGCCCAATGAGGCACCATAGTTGTCCTCGCCACCCGGTTGACTCAAGTATTTGGATCGACGCGGCTGCTGGCCCTGCTTATCCGGTGAGATGCCCAGCGAGCTGAGAATTTCGGCCATTTGCTTGGTATTGATGCCGCATGTGTTGGCCACATTCTTTTGGCACCGCTTGTGGACGTTCATGTAACATGTCTCGCATTGTAGGCCCTGCTTGATCAGTCCGTAGAGCAGCGAGCCACAGTGATCACAAAATGTGAACCGCTTGTAACTGTGCACCACAAACCGATGCGGCACATTCACATTAAATCGCTGACCAGCCGGCACAACTTCCACCTTGGCCTGTTGCTATTGGTTGGGATAAAGCAATAAATCGTAGAATCAGTGTAAAGTTCAAATGAAATCATATCAAGAACTCACCTCATCCCGCATGCCCGGACATTTGGAGACCACAGACAGATGGCACTTTTTATGTACAACTAAGGTGCAGACTAGAAATGATTAGATCAAAATAAAATCCCATTAATCTTCACAAGTCAACTAAAGTTTTCGGCCAGCACGGCAGCTCGTCCTGCTCAGCATTTGAGGCATAGTGCATGGCAATTTAATTTAATTAGCTAACGAATCACAGCAGTGCAGTACGTATATATATATGTATATACGGATATTCTAGATATATATTTACATTTCTACCTTTGAAATAATTAATTTTGTATACAAAATACATTCAGAGGTTAGACACACACTAAAATTAGCTTATTCCATGTAATTTATTTATCACGTACAATTATAATGTATGAGAAAAGGTGAATGTTGTTTCAATTTAAATTTTCAAGTTTTTTTTCGAATTAAAATTAGTTTGCTCAGTCGTATGGACAACATAAAATGGTTAATTCACGTGAGTGCAAAATGCTTCTTGTGACGTGCAAAATCAGATTTAAAATCATCTGTGTACCTAAAGTTTAACTGCCAATTATATATTTAGGGCTAAAGCGCTACAAAGCACTATTTAAATAACAACAGAAAACATTCAGAACAAGTATTAAAAAAAAGAAAATTGTTCAGAAAAATCCATAAATGGCATAACCTTAAGTATACAATAAAATTTAAAATATATAATACATATGTTTTGCACAATTATTTCTGGCAGTGGATTCAGTCCGCTATACAATAAAATTCTGCAATATTTTCTATACAATTTGTTTTTTTCCTGATTAAAATTTATAATTAGGAAAATAATTTTGAAAGTCAGCATTAAATTATAAACCTGTTAAATTAAAATTAACAATATAAAAAAATGTATCGTTATTTTTTTCTTATACGAAATCCTAGCTTTTCTTTACTAAAAAAAATTATAATAAGGATAGAATTTATGAAATGCTCATGGCTTAAAATTTGAAATCAGTTGAATTAAAATTTTATGAAATTTTTAAAAATCACCCGGGATTTGATTTATTATTGCTGCATTTTAATCACTCGATTTTGTCCTATTTCGTTTATTATAATTATTATTTTATCTCGATTTTACCCTATTGCATTGATTATAATTATTATTGTATCTCCTCCCTTCTAGCTCTTAGAAATCCCCACTTTGATGCAATACGATCATTCTACCGTAACAAACACAACATTAACAAGTATGTAGTTATAATGGTTTTTGTTTAGAATTCGCTTAGAATTATTTTTAATCTATGTTTGTTTGGATCATTAAATCTTATCAGTTAACGATTAGTATGGAGGCAAGACAAGTGTAAAACAGAGTTACAATAATTGTGTGAATGTTTATTAAACAAAGCCATACAAAACATGGTCAATGCAATGCTTTAGGTGCATGGAAAATGCAGAGAGAAGCAACAGGAGCAGCGACGACGCAAATTAAAGGTATCAACTTTGCTTATAATGGTCCAAATTTATATTTGAATATTGTATATGTATATGTACTTAATTTTAATTGTGGACAATGGCAAATGCTTTGTTTTTTGATTCGAAACTGAACAACATCAAAACAAACAACAAACGAACAAACGAAACGAGCAAATGCAAGTGATGAATATCTTTATATTTTCTGTTTTTTTTTTTTTATGTAATTGTCTTCTTAGAAACTGTTGGGTCTCTTGAAGAAATTCCTTTTAACTTTTTAATTTTAAGCAGAACACATACCTTGACATTGATAGCCTTGTTTACCAATTCCCCTGCAAAAAGGCAAGAAATTCCGTGGCTATTGCATATATATTTCTTTTATAACTGAATGATGAGTGTTTTTATTTTTGTGTAGGCATGAATGTTTGCGAATAATAATATCAAAAAATAAAAGGAATAAACCCTCTGCTCGGAACCAAAAGATGAAAGTCAAGCATATGTTTGTATGTGTATAGGATGAGAGACCAACCCAATGAACCAGTGTAAAATTGTTGCCTCACGCCAAGAAGCAGATCAAATAATCCCCAGTAGTATGTTGTGTAAAAATGGTTAATCAAGAGAAAAATCAACTTAAAAAACTTATAAGTAAGTTAAGAGATAGGCTAAAATACATAGTGAGTCTAAAAAGTTGTGTATGTTACGATTACGATACATAAAAGTACATCGAAATCAATATAGATAATCGAGAGATTTATATGAATGTATGTTGTTTGTGTGTCTGTAGTTAGAAATAAGAAAATCAAAAGTAAAAGTGTTATGCCAATGCTTTGATGGTGTGTGTGTGTCTTTTGTGTTTGTTGTAAATAATATCAAAATCCAAAATCAATTACAAGTTAAAAATGGTACTGTGAATGACAGCCTGGCTGTGAGTACGTTTACAGTCTATGCTGCAGTTGTTCACTCACCAAATAAACTCGCGACAATGTGAACAGAAGGTGGGCTGACGCAAGAATGTTGCCATAAACTTATGTCCATTAACCTATCCACGAGAAGGTAGACAAAATTGTAATTCATCATAATTGATAATCATACTGTGAAAAGTTGATAACACATTACCTGATGTACACGACGGCGCATAGCACCGCGACGTCGATTGAATCCGGCGCGTTCTTTGAACTCCTTGTTAACGGCCACCGTCTGCTCGACCACGGCATCGGCCTTGGCTTGATCTATAAAAATCGAAAGGGTTACAATGTCCAAAAGTAAATGTACACACACAACTAACCATAGTTCTCATGCCTACCATTGCGAGTCTTTAACTCGATAATGACATGAATTTTGCCCTGTGGCTCCAGGTTAATCTGCAAGTTAGAAACAAGTTGCCAATATGATTTGGGTAACACGACAGGAGACTCTTCTCACTCACCCATAAGTCCGGCACTCCGGATTCACTCTGCATGAGATCCTCAAATGGAATAATGCAGTTGGCAACAAAGTCATCTGGCGGCAGTGCGGCATCATGGAAAACGGTTAAGTTAATGTTGCGCGCATTGGTCACGTCGTGGACGAACTGTTCGTTCCAAACAGGATCGAACGTCTTTGGTCTGGTTGTCGAGCGATCTAATTGACAGGTGAAATTAAAAATGAATTAGTTTCTTTAGTTGATCAGACTGAAGTTTGTTTACAACACTTACCAAAATGACTTTCGTCGACATCTATGGACACGTAGGGATCGATGAGTTGCTCATCGGCCAGTTTGCCAAATGTTAAATTGTGGCGCTTTTGAAAATCTGTTGGACGCAGGCCGCTTGCCTCGCAAACCTTGATCTGCAATTTACCCGTAAACATTGCGCTGATTCCTTCAGCTCCACGTGTACGTGCTTTTCTTCTTTCTCTTTCGCTTGTGTTGTGTGTTGTTGTTTATAATAGTCTGGATACTGGCAGGAGTAATCGGCAGCGCCGCCTGTAAGCAGCTGCGGTGGTTACAGACAATTCTTCCCCTCACTGACAATTGAAAGGTGCTTGTTGTTTTTGTTGTTCTATAAATTTAAAAAAAAATATATACACAAAAAAGGAACGAAATTAGTTGAAACTGGCAACTGTGATGTGGTATCCCCTTCCCAATCCCTCCCTCCTTAAGCACTGTTACTCTAGGTCATTGACATTCTGGACATTCTGCGTTTACTGAATGCTCAAATGAATTTCAAGGTCGCACTCGACTTGGCATTGATGAAAAATGGGAACACAACGATTTAAATGGCACCGCGCATATTCTTATCCGTTGCACTTCCGTTCAGGCATTGAGATTCGCGTTAGTCAGCATTGGAATTAAGTCGCTTGACGAATTATGAAACGTATGTACAAGAAAGATAAACACAGACATCTGTAGTCACACATGCATGCACATATGTTTGTGTATGTCAGTACACACACGTACATACATACACAGATATTAGTAAGATAAAGGTGAGTTAAAGTTGTCCTTAACAATGCTGTTGTTCTCGTTGCTTAGTTTTGATTTGCTATTACATATTATTCTTATACATACAGTGAAATATTTTTTTATTTTTTTTTTATGTATTTACTACCTTCAACTCATAAACAGACACACACAGAAATATGTACATACATACAAACAGACAAGCACTCGGACAGTGCATACATAGCAGCAGTAGCAGATATTTTTCACAAATAAAACAACAAAGAAAGAATAACAAGCAATCCTAATACCTCTGCGCTAGTCCCACACCCCCACAGCAACCACCACACACACCCACCCACAAGCAGTATTGCGATTGCTGCTAACCCAGCGCACACACGAGCGCGCTCTCGCTCTTCTCTCTCCCTCACTCTCTCTCTATAACTTTTATAAGAACACGAGAAATTCTCATACATACTCATGTATACACGCGCGCACACACATACACATTCATACATTCCAGCACAAACAATACACACACGCAGATCAAAACAGCAATAGCCAGAAAATGCAAATTGCACAAGTATATTTGACAATATGACAATTGTGACTAGTGCGTTAATTTACAATTACCGTTAAATCAACAAGAATGCCACTTGAAAAACTTATATGCACGAGAGAGCGCGCATCTCCGTTCAAGAGCGGAAGAGCAACAGAGAACAAACAGAAACAGACAGGCGCAGTACTTGAATGACCCAAATATGACAGTGAACACTGGTTGGAAATTGCTTTTCATAAACATGCTCTAACATTTATTATAAAACTTTCTAACTATTCAAAGACAAATTGTTAATTGTTAATCAAGTGCTTTTAAGAACAATGGAAAATAAATATATTTGCAGCATAAAAGTATACACATCTTTTTAATGTAATCAAATGTGTATTTGTGAATTGTTTTTCTAATCATTAAACACTGTCTAATTCAGCTCGAGCCAGCTGTGCAAAGAGACGCGGGCGTTCAAGGAATTGAAAGAGCATTCGCAACGCGCAGACCAGACCAGACCTTCAGGCAAATCGGTGGACATTACATTACATTACACCTCAATTACTTACCTTTTCTCACAAGGGTACCGTGGCTGTGGCTGTGCGCCGTGCTGCTCTCTTTGCCTTGCTATGTGTCCGCTCTCGATTGTTGGTATATTAGAGAAAAATGTTCAGCTACATACATACATATGTGCGAAAAAATTAAGGATGGCACATACACAGTCACAGGCACAAGCACACACATACGCAAACAGACACCCTGTTTGCACAATTCCAATTGGAAATACTTTCAAGGAATTTGTTGCCTTTGGTTTTGACAATGGCAATGTGTTTACACTATATTCTCACACAAACACATTTTCCAACATTTTTCGACAATAGAATTTCATTTCGAGCACGGTTAATTAAAGCAAAAATAAAAATTATTTATCGTCTCTCGCTCGCTTTGCCTTTGACAATTACATAGGTCAGTGTGGCTGTAAACTCTTACCGATGAAATACTAATAAATTGAAAAAAATTCGGGATTACTTTACTAATATATTTTTTTTTAGTATTTTTAGTCCCTGAACTTAAATTAGCTGTCACACTGTCTCTTCTTGCAGCGCAAAATTTAAATGAGACGTTTTTTGTTTATTAATTCAATAAAGTACAATTTTAAGAAACCAAAACAATAATAAATGATCCAAAATAATTTAGTTCATTTTAAGGAATGCTTGGCGCACGTCACCCTTCGCGTGGTAAAGTTGGGTTTATTAATTCTAAATAAAAATTTTTAAATATCGATGAAAATACAACAAAAATGCTTGTGCAATTTTCAAAATTCTTCAAAATAAAGAGAAACCCAAACAAAAATCTGTTTTTTTAAAAATGATCTAAATTTGGAGATTGAGTTTTTTTGGTGGCTTGAGGCTGCCACCTTGTTTCGCCAATGTTGAGGCAAGGCTGCCACACGGTTAAACAGCTGTTCAATTTAATTTCAGCATTTACAATCTCTTGGTTAATAATAAATCCTAAATTGCATTATACATATGTATATAGATTTTTTCTAACATTGTCTAGCCTTTTCTTTTTATGTTTTAAATGCAGATCTAGCCCAGAAGAGTTGGCAACACTGTCAACAACCCTACTCATTCTATAGAAGTCATATTTTGCTAAATCACAAAGAATTGAGAAATACGTACATATTATATTCCAATTTAATTTTAAAAAAATTCTACGCAAAATGTCCGTGCGCTATGATTGGTACCAATCGGAGGCCAAAGTGGTCATAACAGTGCTGCTAAAGAACGCTTCAGAGAAGAATTACAGCGTTCAAATTGAGGCTGATAAAGTACATATGACCGCAGATGGCTACGAACTGCGACTACATCTGCTCCACCCCATTGTTGTAGAGCGCTCCTCACACAAGGCCTATTCAACTAAGGTCGAGATTACTTTGGCCAAGGAAACGGGCGTGCGCTGGGAAACGCTTGAACAAAATGCCAACTCCGCATCACTCGCAGCTGCTCCACTTCCAACGCGTCAGGTGAAAAACTGGGATCGTCTGGTCAGCGAGGAGGAGAAAATTGAAGAGAAGGAAGCCAAGGGCGAGGCAGCCCTCAGTCAGCTATTCAAAAAGATCTACAGTTCGTCCTCGCCGGAAGTGCAGAAGGCCATGAACAAATCATACTCCGAATCTGGCGGCACTGTGCTGAGCACAAACTGGAATGAAGTGGGCAAGGACAAGGTTGATATCAAACCTCCCGAAGGAGCTGAATTCCGTCAATGGGATAAATAAGCAAGAGATTCAAGCAACAGAAATTTATAAACGCATAGCTTATAAATACACACATTATATATTAAGAATCTTAAAAATAAATAACATACTAACAAATTTAAAAAATGTTAATTTTAAATAAGTTTGACATGAATTATTAATAATCGCAATCAGTTTCCTTGATGTGTGTGTACAGTTCGTCAAGTAATTGTACCAACATATTTAATTTTGCAAAATCAAACTAATTTTTTTTTCTTATATTAACTTGATTGATTTTGGTTCTGAGAACATTTAAAAACAGATAAATAATAAGCTACATTCGGCTTAACTATTTTTAAAATAAAAACAAAATGTATTATTTGTGAATTGGTTTTTTGTCACAATAATTACTTGACTACCTGTATGTGTGTGTGTGCATTGGGGGAGGAAGCTCAACGAGAAGGGAAATTTGTAACGAAATCAGCTGATCGACAACCGGCGATGTGCAAACAACGCACAATTTTTTATTTATTTTTATATCGAGGCACAAATTTTAATTAAAAGCACAATCAAGATGTATCAAAATCTAGAGGAGCACAATCGTCTTGTGAATAAGTATCTAAAGATATTCTTTGTAGTGGCATTGTACTGGTAAGAAGCATTCAATTCAATCGCAGCTACAAAAATACATTTTTTTAACACGTCGCATTATTTGTGGCAGGTGCACCTCAATACTGACCGTGTTTGTGAACAAGCATCTGCTGAGCAGCGACACTGTTAATTTGGGTGCACCACTGTTCATGTCCTGGTATCAGTGCGTTGTATCCACGGCAATATGCTTCTGTATGAGTCGCTTGAGTCGAAAGTATCCAAGTGTTTTCACCTTTCCGGAAGGCAATCCCCTGGACATTGACACATTTCGGAAGTTGCTGCCCCTGTCGGTGCTTTATACGCTCATGATCGGGGCCAATAACTTGTCGCTGTCGTTTGTAACCGTCGCTTTCTATTACATTGGACGCTCCTTAACCACAGTGTTTAGCGTGGTGTTGACCTATGTGATCTTGAGGCAACGCACTAGCTTCAAGTGCTTGCTGTGCTGTGCTGCCATTGTGGTGGGCTTTTGGCTGGGCGTGGATCAGGAGAGCCTAACGACGGCCTTCTCTTGGCGTGGCACCATCTTCGGGGTGCTCAGCTCCTTGGCCTTGGCCATGTACTCGATACAAACGAAAAAGACGTTGTCGTATGTGAACCAGGAAATCTGGCTGCTCAGCTACTATAATAATCTGTACTCCATGTTGCTATTTCTGCCACTAATCATATTAAACGGCGAGCTTGGCACCATTTTGGCTTATCCACACTTCTGGGCCCCATGGTTCTGGGCTGCCATGACGCTGAGTGGATTTTGCGGTTTTGCCATTGGCTTTGTCACAGCTTTAGAGATAAAGGTATGTGTGTGTGTGTGAGTCAACGAGAATTAACAAATGGTATGTAGTACTTATCAAACTCTCTTTACTGATTGCAGGTTACCTCACCGTTAACGCACAACATCTCTGGCACGGCCAAAGCATGCGCCCAGACAGTTATTGCCACGCAGTATTACAACGATGTGCGATCATCGATCTGGTGGACTTCGAATATAGTGGTATTGCTAGCTAGTGCTGCCTATACGCGGGTCAAGCAGTTGGAAATGTTGCAACAGCATCAACAGCGTAATGCTGCCACATTGAAAGCCTGATCCAACATTTTCAACCTATGCCGATTTAGTATACGTTATATGCCACAAATGAAATGAATTTACAATTGGCTGATCGTATTGTGCAAGTTCCAAAAACTATTTCAATAATTATCTACTATATAATTATATGCTAGTGTCGTAAGATTATCAGAGATGTCCTCTAACACAACCTTTTCGTAAGTACATACTTTATACATAAGTGACTCCAAAGACTCTGCTTGGAATTGGAACAGATTCCCATAAAGTACATATTGTTTTAAAGTATGTATTCTGACTGTCAATGCACAATTGGATCCATAAGCAATAAAGCTAAAGATTTTGTAAGTACATAACAATATTATCAACTAATTTGACATCGCAGCTGCTGTCTTCTCTTCTGCCTCCACTGGTTCCTCTGGCTTCTTGCTGTCCTTCCTCACTTTGGCAGTGTTCTTATCGAAGAGTTCAGCGACATATACGAATGGATCGATCTTTAGTTGCTCGCTGCTGGGCGGGCTCTTGAGCAAGACGCGTGTTATGAAGCGACCATCGCGTTTCGGACGCACTGTGTTGACGTCTTGCAACAGAAAGCGTATGTTTTCCTCCAGATGTTGTGCATCCATGTCCAGAGTTCCTACGCTGGCTGTTATCAAGCCAAAGTTCTGCTGATATTCATCTTTACTTGCACTGTAGCTGATGCCATTGGAAAACTTTACAATCATTTCGGACAGATTTGTTCCTAGAGTTTCACTTTTGGGATTTGGAAACTTGCGTTTCATTAGGCCACGCAGTGCAACAAGCTCAGCCAGAATATTGGGATGTGCAATGATGTACTGATAGTCGGACAACAACATATCGCCGTTTGTTATATCCTTAATCAGCTCAACGCCACCAACGAGCGATGCACCAGCATCACGCGCTTCTGTAATCTCTGCCTACAAAAGATTAAGTTAGCCGGCACAGACTTGTATGTTTAGTTCATTTACTTTACCTGCCCCTTTGTAAATACTATGATCTTGCGATCTTCGCCGTGATCAAACTTGTGCGGTATCATGGCCATGCGCTGAAAGTTGTCCACAAATCGATTTGCCTTTTCGCCTTGCATATTCAGCTCAATTTCCACTTTGAGTGGCGCATTTGGAACATTGTACATGCTCGGATGATGCGTCTCTCGATGGCATTGTATGGCATCAGCAACTGTGTACACCGGCCACCGGTAATATCTTCCCACGTAGACGTCATCCTTGGACACCTGCTTCCAAGAGTCATCCACGTGTTTGTCAGCGCGCTTAACGTTGATTCTAATAATGAATAAGTATATATTATCGATAGTGTGCAGAACGCCTTCGATTGTACTTACTTCTTGTCACGCTGGTTGTGTGGAATGAATCCCACTTTCTTCACCTCCACTTTAACCTTCTTCTTACGTGCTTTTTCACGAGTGCCTTTTCGAGCCGCATCCGTGACAGCGGTCAGGTGCAGGCAGCGCAGTGCTTCTCCAGTTTGTTGACGCACAGCGAGGGCGCGCATTGATGACAAAAGGGATAACATTTCTCTTATAATTATTAGTATCTTTTAACAGCTTATTTATTATATAATTATAAGAATGTCCGGCTGTTTCCCATACAAAATCATAACACAACAACAGAGTGACCAGATCACATTCAGAGTTGCCAATTCTTCAGTAATTTCATAAAATTTCCCTGATTTAATCAATACAGTAAATTAATGTTGCAGTCAAGTTTCACACCATAAGTTGCCAAGACGACTGAAAATTATGGGAAAATTAGTAAGGACGCAATAAAGGCAGTTATAAATATTATGTGGGACATTTTGTTTAAAACAGTTAAATGCAGCTATAAATTTTATATGGTAGATTTACAAAAAAATATTTATTTTAAAGTTTGAAAGAAATGTTAGAATAAATAATGCTATCAATGAGTAGAAAGAGAAGTTGAAAAGGTCACACACAGTATTGCTCTCTATATCATATATACAAATATGTATATATATAAATATACAATTTTCCGACATTCTCACGAGTAGGAAAAACGCTCGCCGTGTCCGTTTGTGCTCAGAATAGCTTCGACCGACGAACGGCACAATACGGTTTCGATAATAGCGGCGGTAAAATCGCGAAAAATCGCATAGAATATAGAATTTAGAGCAGATAGGCGATCTGTGTGCATAACAAAAGTGCAAGTAAACCATTTGTTGTTTTCATATTATGCAAATTATAATTTTGTCGGGAAAAAAATGTTCAAAAACTTCTATATAATTTGCATAAATACAAATCTGTGAATTTTATGCGATCATCGCATGTAGCAAAGTACTCAAAAAATGAAAAATGTGTATTCATTTTCGATATAAGATTTTGAAAGTGGCGAAACGAACGCCTAGTGAAAGTAATGGGCTCCAAAATATACACACTCACACACAAACTTGGGGGCCACAATTCCCCGCAAAGAGAAATTGGGAAATATTAATTGCGTGTAACCTAAAAATGAAATAATGGAAGTGTGTGCATACTTCAAATAAGGAATGATGAGGTGACAGGGAGGAGGTAGGAAGAGGAACGTGGAGAAGGGGAGCACAAACAAAAGAGTGTCAGCAATTTAAAAATAGTTTAGGCCGTTGTTTCTATTTATTGTGAATTTAAAATTTCTTGTGGATGTTTTTCTTAACGAATGCTGTATTCTTGAATTATTTTTGTAGCAATTTAAAGCACGAAGTGCATTCGAATCTTTCAATTCCCGTTTATTTATTGACCACACACGCGTAAATATTTTTGAAATAATTTCAAAACTTTTGCACATGTGGCGAAACGTGCTAAAATTGCGTTTTTTTCATATAATTTGTTTATATCGTGTATTTTAAGCGTTACACTTTAAAACATTCGAATTACCATACATACTATATACATTTATAATTCTTAGTCACATATACATACACTCAATCCAACATTTATTCGCACACCCGAAATATTTTCCTTCATATATTAAAAATATATATATATTTTGTTCAACTTGATTAAGAAATATTTGTACTACATATTTTAATTTTAAAATAAATGAAAGTACGTCAAAATTTAGTGTTAAACATAGTTGAAATTTTTCTATTACACTGATTGTGTATTTGAAAATATTGGCTAAATTTTTGCTGGATTTTATTCCAAAATAACTGCTGTTATTATTTGCAAAAAAAATAGTTTAAAATAACTAAGAAAACCTGATTTAAAAAAGCTGTTGAATTATAAAAATTGAGTGTACGAATAAACGTTGGGATGAGTGTATGTGCGTGTGTGTGTGTGTCGTGTGGCGGACGTTCCACATTTGTCTTCCTCTTTTATAAACAAATTTTTTGATTTCGATAATTCGTGGGATATTCTTGTCTTGCGTGCGTTTCTAGTGGCCGTATCTCAACAGAGTAAACAAACAAAAGCCAATTGAGCATTTCAATACGCACACATATAGAGACACACACTCACTCACACAGATACATATGTAAATATATCTTAATATCCATAAATGAAGTGATCTTGCGCTAAGCACAAGTTGTCATGGATAAGGCGCCACCACCGAAACCACGTCGCGCGCGTCAAAGGATCTCAGCCTTGCACTATGAATCCTTGCCGACGGCGCCGCCTGCCATGAGTGGGCGGGCCGATGAGAACATCTTTCAGTTTCCCGCAGTCGCATCCCGCGCCCGGAATCTGTCTGCCTCGCCAAAGCAATGCCTGGAGAAGGATTTGCCAGTGTGTGAGCATGGGAAGCACAGTTGCTATTTCTGTCAACCGTATCGGGCAGATCGGGGCACGATTGAGCCCCTCAAGAATCGATTGAACTCAGCGATTGAGGCGATGGATCAGTTGCAACGCACCTATGCCCTTCTTGAGGGATTTCTCGAGCACAAACTGGCCACCATCAACGATAACCAGGAGCAGGAGACGCCAGCATCACCTGGTCCAGTTCCTTCTCCAGCTCCTGTTCCTGCTCTGCCCCCAGTGACACCTGCGGTCGATACCGAATTTGAGCTGGAGCACTCGCTGACCTGGTTGGAGTCACTGCTGGGCACCGAAGTGGTGCCACCCACCAAGCAGAGCAAGTTCAAGGGGTAGGCATACATATCTGACTAGAGTCTGGGCAGGTTCAACTCATCATCATTGATTCCATCTTGCAGGATACGTGTACGCAGCAAATCGATGATGGAGGATGAGATTAACATGTACCTGAAGGGAGATCGCCAGCACATGAAGATGAGCCCATCGCGTCCATATTTGCTGCGTCGCCAGAGCACGTACAGCGACAACAAATCCAAGGTCTCCAAGTGGACCAAGGTGAAGGCGGCCTTTAAGTGGGAGCGTGCAAATGTCCCACCAACTGGTGGCCAAGAACCGGGCACATTGATGCCACTGAACATCGAGGTGGAGAGGTAACAATTCAACCTATGCTAATAAATTGAAAGCCAATCCCTTCAAGCTATAATCTTTAACAGATATTTAAAGGTGCCCATTAGCACGGCGGGCGGGAGTAGTTCAGCGGATAGCATCATTAGCTCCTCGTCGGGTCATTTCATGAGTGAAACGGGCGGCACGCCAGGCACCATCAGCTCGGCCAGTTCCATGGATGAGCTGCATGTGGAGGCGAACAATCGGCAGGCTATGCGTAAATGCCAAGTCCAAGGTGCCGCTTGAAGCATTAATTTAGTTACTCATGCATCCTTTTTTTCAGGCCGCCACTCATCCAAGAGCCACCATGAGGTGGAACTACGCAAATCCGCCACGGATGAGCGCCTGTTGGATGGCGTCGTTGCCAAGCCAACGTTGCCTAGTAAATCCTCGTCGAGCAAATCGCTGCGTCGGTCGAAAGCGTTCTCCGATTTCGAGGTGTTGCCGGAGGATCATGTGGCGGAGATTAAGTCGACAAGCAGTCGAAGGAACAAACTTCCTCCGAGTCCATTGAATCTCAATCAGGTCTGCAGTGATCTGCCCCAACTCCACTCGCCGCTCAAGAGTCCCAAGGATGGCAATCAGACGATGCCCAGAATGCGACATGTCCACTCACCGGGCAACTCATCCGTACCGAGCAGTCCATCCCGCCATTCGGATTTCTTTGGCGAATTCGGTGGGTGAGATTAATTATTTGGTGGTTGGTAGTGATCTAAAACCAAACCGTGAATCGAGCTTAAAATTGAAATCTAAAAATTTCACAAAAAATTAATCGAGTTGTCGAAATACCGATATAACGAGTTTTCATAAAATTAATTTTAAAAAATTTTGTAACCATTTGTAATATTTTGGTTTAAATAATTTTTTTGCCTCAAGATATTACTTAAGTAAGATGAAAGATCTTTAAGCATTAGATCCACTCTTTATTCCACAATTAACTGAATTTAATTTTCAAATTAACTGCGATAAACAAACTCTTATCATTGGTCGATTTTTCATGAAAATCTATTTGATTAACTCGATTAATTGTCAACGAAAAATATCGAGTTAATGTGCTTGAAAATCGGTTCCACGAAAATCTATTTCTCGATATATTTTTACATTAATGCCTGATACTCGTATTGCAGAGAGCGAGGATATATCGAGTGGCGATTATTCGGAGCCGACAACGCCAAACTGTAAGACTATCCATAAGATCGAAGATGAGGTATTTCAACATTATCAACTTCTACAACTCAAACTAGATATGCACTTCAAGAAGCGCGAATTGGAGCGATCCAGTGCCAGTAATCGCAGTAAGATGACCCCTTTCCCGTCCAGCTAAGCCTCTCAAGAAATCACTGATCCCGCTCTCTCTTTCCACGGCTCAGGTGTCAAGCTATGCAGTGGTGGACCTGGAACCAGCAGTAGCGGCAAACGGAGCAGCGAGGAGCATTCGCCGACGCAGTTGCTCCACAGCGAACTGATGTCCACGGAGCAGCTGGAGCAGAATCTGACGCCACAGTTCAAGAAGAAGCTACACAAATGGCGGGCCAAGCAACAGAACTCCAATTGCTATGCCACCTCAGAGCCAGCGTCCAGTCCCACGGCCAAGAGTCAAAGTGGCGAAAGTATAAAGCCAAAGATTGATTGGAATCTCTGGAGTTCGGGCGCTTTAAAGCTGGAGGGACAGGGCTTGTGTGCACTGCCGGATCAAAAGGATTTGCCCGAAAAGTTCCAAAAGAAGTTGGGTGAGAGTTGTGTTCACTTCAACTGGCAATTGCCCGAATTTATACACATCCCGCTTCCCATTCCCATAGAGCAATGGAACCGCTTGAAATGCACGCCTGGCGGCGGCACAACCTCCGACAATGATTCCCTTAAGCGCAGCTCCAAGCACAGCCAATCCACACGTCGTGGCTCCGATGACGATCGCTGGTACAAGCACAAATCCCACGACAAGGAAAAGTGTGTCAGTCCCATGTCCAATCATTGAATTCCATTAATCCTTCATCTCTCTGGCAGATTGGCGCGCCTTAAAGCCATCGTGGCACCGGATCATACCACCAAAAACATTGAGGTCAAGACCTCCGATGGTGAGGTCATGAAATTTGAGGGCATCTCACGGAAGTTCACGCGCAAGCTTTACGAATGGGAAAAAGCAAGGGGCATTGGACCGGAGGCATCTACATTTGCTCTACTGCATCCCGGCTACTGTCCCATCGATGTGCGACGCATTAACAAGGAGTGCAACAAGGGTCAGTCTGTAGTCTATTCAAAAAGTTAACTCTTTCATATCTTATCCAAAACTTTGAAGTCTTATAACTTTGTCAAATCACAATCGAATTTGATAAGCAAAGATTTGTTGTACATTGTTTAACTTTTTAGTTATTTCAGCATTTAAATTTTGTTAAGTTGGAAAATTTAATTATTTTCCAACAGTGGCTCCTTTTTTCCATACTGACCCCTTCACATTTTTTTGGAATCTTCGATCTCTCATAGCTTTGTCAAATCTCAGCCGATTTGGACAAGCAATGTCTTTTTGAACATTATTTAATCTCTAAATTCATTCTGCTTTTAAATTTTGTTAATTTGGAAAACTTAATTTTTTTTCAATATTTACTACTTTTTCCATACTAACCCCTTAACAAATTTTCGAAAACTTCGATCTCTCTTAACTTTGTCAAATCTTACCCGATTTTAATGGGCAATGTCTTTTTGATCATTTTTTGAACTCTAAATTCATTCTGCATTAAGGTTTTGTAAATTTGGAAATTTACAAAAATTTGCTTCTTTTTCTATACTTACCCCTAAACAAAGTTTCGATAACTTATGACTCGTATAATAAAAAAGATTTTTTATTGTTGTGCTTCCATTTAGCCACCGCTGAGCACTCGCCGACGCTGAGTCGTTCATTATCCTTGGATAGTGTGGCTCCGAGCGTGAATCAGGCACAGGTCCTCTCCCAGCAGGCGTCATCTTTATCTCTTAACGATGTCAACGAGTTCAAGGAGGACTGCGTGGACTCCACCGATCACGAGTTTAAGAAGTACGACGAACCGGAGGCTGTCATGGTCGAGGTGGAGGAGCACATACATGACACCGCCTCCCCGCTGGTTACCGCGCACACGCTGGTGGAGCAACAGACACCCATTTACAAATACGAGGAGGTGCAGTGCAATGACTATGTGTAGGTCAAATTCAAATTCAAAATGTCTGTCTTCAAGTCTCATTTGAAATTGTTGATCTTGGCAGCAACTCACGTCGCGTGCAAAGCTTCGAGTCGCACACGAATCTTGCCCCTTTGTTGGGTGCACTGAAACGTGCCGAGGAGCTATTTGGTCAGCTGAGAGACGCCTCGCCAGACATTGTCGAGCATGTTGCAATGCGAGATTGCCAGGCAGCTTTGCTGAGCATTCGCAGCATTTATCCATATTACTGCAACAATTTAATGAAGCCGAGCGTGCTCAATGCCGTCTCCGATGTCCAGAGCGAGCTGGGAAGACTTGCCGAGCTGGTAAGAGACTCTCTCTATCTCTCTTTTTCTAGACTCTAATTTCATTTGACTGGCGCATTTCAGTGTCTGAAGTCACCGTTGGACGAGGCTTGTTGTCAGGAGACTATGCAGGAGCGCCACAACGAGTACATGGAGGAACTGCAGGGTCTGCACGAATCTTTGCTCTTCCTGAAGCTTTCCATACGTAAGCCCAGTTGGTTATCTGAAACCTACTTCCCAATTTGTGTTGAAAAAATACATAGAAAAATCTAAATATCGATTTTCGTGAAATCGATATTCAAGTCGATAATTTGTTTGACAATCGATCGAGTTAATTTGATTTCCCTGAAAGCTCGAGCTTGTTCATCGTAGCTCATTTCATTCATTCGTTCCATTTTTGATGATCGACCAAGCTAAATGATCTGCAATTGAACCTTTTTTGAACAAATGAATTCAGCTCTGCAATTCAAGTGCTTATCGATAAAGAAAACAGCGCGTAGTCAAATTAATCCACTTAAATTATATTACATGTTAAAATGTCTTTCAAATTTACTTGTTTTGTTGAATGGATTTACAATTTGTATATGCTGATCCGTATATTTGGCAATACTAAAGATGTAAAATACATCGAAAGATCGATTTTCGCGGATGCAATCTTAAAACACGTTAAATCGATATTTAATGACAATTAGATTTTTGTTTCTAATTTGAATTTACAACACTACTCCTCATCAACTGTCTCTTCTTACAGAGGGCGGCTCGAATCGTTATCCTCGGGACATTGTGCCGGACATCAATATAACTAGCGAGGATGGACAGCAGCTGGAGACGAGCTCATCGTATGCCACCTGCGATGCATCTAGTCGAGATTATTTAACCCTAGAGGATCACAGTGCCGCCTCGCCCTCAGCCATGGAGCACGAGACGGAAACGAGCACCACAACGGGAACCTTGTGCCGGGCAAGCGGCGCCCAGAGCAATGTCAATTCGGCCAAGAGGAAGCTGCGTCTGCGCAAGATGGGATCACGTCAGAACAGCAAGACGGAGAGTGATAGCAGCGATGCAGATACTCAGAGTGTGCTGGAGACACCTCGACGATTGCGTCGCAAGAACTTTCGGATCAAGCAGCGATCCCTGGATGATGATTTCCGCTTAAGCTCCTTTATACCAGTCACTGTCACAAATTCAGCCACCGATGATATAATTTGCAGTTCCCTTAAAGTGAAGCCCGGCGAACGCATCGAGGAATCCCAGAGCATTGCGAGTAGCAGCATCCCACAGCCGCAGATGGTCAAGTTGAGTGGCTTTGTGCCGCCTCCATTGCCGGAGATTCATTCGCGCAGCTACAATACGAATGCCAATGTGTTTGTCAAGACCAAACGGAAGCTCTTCACCACTGTGCTGGAGCCCAGTGCCGCCGAGGGCATAGCACTCATCGAGAAGGAGCTGGAGAGTCCCACGCATAGTGTGGAGGAGGCACAGGCTTCCAGTTTCAAGCCACGACCACTCAGTCTGTACAAATCCATTAGCCTGGAGCGATTGGCGCCACTGCGTCCCAAAGCGGAGCTGCGCAAGTGCCAGAGCAGTGAGAGTCTGCATCGAGTGTCCATGTCAGTGCGTCCGCCGCTGGCCAGCGACAGCATGCAGCGTCTGGCGCGTTCCAAGCGCCAATTGCCACAGGCGCCTCCGCGACGGGGGCATCTCTACAAGAAGCACTCGCTGCACAAGTCGCAGAGCGCCACGGTGAGCAACAATATTGAGCACAGGATCGCCAAGACCAGCTCGGGCTCGACGGTGAGCAAGGCGTGTCCAACCTCTTCCTCCTCCTCCACCTCCTGGGTGCTTCCCAACAAGTTGGACAACACGCTGCCACGCATTCAACGCAAGCTGGAGGCCAAAGGAGGAAAAGCTCTGCTCACACCCACCCAACCCAAGCATTTTGAATTTCCGCCCCCCGAGCGTCCGGCGACTCCGCTCTCGGAGCGTGCCCTGCGACTGCAGCAGGCAAAGGCGCAGTTCCTGCAGAGTGCTCCAGTTACTCCTCGCCAGGAGCCAACGACACCCATTGCCATCAACGAGGC
The DNA here is from genome assembly GCA_035043635.1 of Drosophila rellima. Lineage (NCBI taxonomy): Eukaryota > Metazoa > Arthropoda > Insecta > Diptera > Drosophilidae > Drosophila > Drosophila rellima. Next base: position 2,633,740 of record JAWNMV010000811.1, on the reverse strand, counting down.
GGCTTTGTTGCACAAGAGCGTCAGCGTGGGCAGCATGCGAGGCGACACGGGGCGTTCCACGGAGCAGCTGCAGCTGGAGGTGACCACAGATCAGGAGAGTGTCAGCAACTCCAGTGCCTATGATAGTTTGCCGCGTTCCGTTAGTCGATCGGGTCGAATCTCTAGTAAACTTGGCTTCGCCACCCTAGCCTCCAAGCTGCGTCGCGGCGGCAAAAAGTCCAAGGATCCACCTGCTCCTGGACCCACTGGCAGTGCGCTCTCTGTGCTCTGCCGTCAAACGCTGCTGGCCGATGTGATTGCCTTGCCACAGGCTCGTGCCGGAGATCGACCACCGCCCAGTCCCAACCCATCCCACTCCGGCCGCAATGTCCACAAATCCCAGAGTTCGCCACAGGCAGCATTGGGTGCGGGATCCACAGGCAATCTGCATGCCAGCTACGAGGGACTCAACAAATCCCTCAGCGAGCAATATGTGCGACAGCTTAAGGAAAGCGATGTCTAGTCAGCCCATTGAAATACCTCTAAGTTTCTTATCTAAGCATAGCTACGGAAATCATGGCATTGGCTGCCAGGAATAATCATAGGAAAGAATCCATGGGGAATCATCTAAAAGAAGTTTGCTATAGTACACAGGAAAAATTAAATCATTTTCAAAATTCATGCTTAAAATTCTTAATGGATGAAGTTTTTAGGTATGTATTCAGGATATTATTGCTGAATTAAAAATACATAATATTTGAGATTAGGGAATTAATCAAATCCTACTTAAATCAATTATTTCGAACTTGGCTTACGAAAATCCAAGCACACCGAACTTTGAAATCTCCAATTCGTTATCTGTGTAGAGGGTAAAAGAATTAAAGCCTTCATAGATTCGAATTGTCCAAAAACTGGAAAATAAATACATAAATTAGTTTAAATTAGAAACTGAAAAGTCGTGAAAACAAAACATGCTAAAATGAAGGACTTTAAACTATTTCCAAATTTAATTTCTTAATAATATTTTCGTGGATAAAGAAAGTTTATGAATTAAAACTTTTCGTTATTTCAAACTGCCTGAAAACCAAATCTGTTAGCTGCTGAACAATCTTTTATTCTGACTATAGTTTTGGGAACAGCTCTTAGATTTGTAGAAAATTAAAAAAAATTAAAATTAACTTTTTCCTCTTGGAATATCCTAGAGCAGGCCAATGTCATGATTAATTTAGCTAACGAAACACATTTAAACTTTATTTTGTTATTGTATTTATTTTGTTTATAATTTGTGCAAATGTAATTTGTATTCATACATTTTTAATGTATCAAGAATCGTAACCATATAATGCTTGATTAGTGATTCTACCGATGATCCACGTAGTCATCATCGGCATGGTCAACGTCGTTGTTGTCATCATCGTCGTTGTCCACTTCGTTCTCGTGGGGAATTTCTTCGGGTTTGCCACCTGTGTTCCAATAGCGATCCTCCTCCGGCTTGAGGAATTCAAAATCTGGCTTGTCGGGATGGACAAAGGTGATGCAGGATGTCAGATTCCGTGTTGTTTCAATCATCGGTGGAATGCTATGGACAAAATCAGTGCCACATTGAGCTATATGCTGTGCCGCGCCTGGCAATTGATTGTTGACCTTGTCGTAGCCAGCGATGCCCACGGCGATGATGTCGTGCACCCGGCGGAGGGCACTGAACACATTCAATGTTCCGGATAGTATTTGGCCCATTACTGTTTTCTTGGCCGCTATCTTCTGGTAGATCTTCACTAGACCCAGGACATTGCGTTTGATCTCCTTGACGGAGGCGACGGTTTCATTCTGGATGTTCAGGATGAGTCCCATGGTGTAAGTGTAGCAATCGACGCCACCGTTGATGGCGTGCAGTGCCTCGGTAAACTGTGGCACGTGGGAGTAGCTGCAGTAGGCGGCCTGGGAGGCGCGTCCGTAGTACTTCCACATGGTCTCCAGTCCAGCGATGACAGCCAACACAATCTTTGGTTTGTTGAGAGACAGCAAAATGTCTTCCAAGTCAATGGCGCGTTTCACGAGCTGATCGATGCCCAGCTGGGCCTCGTCAATCACATCCTGGAGAATGGCCTGCAGATCCTGCCACTCCAACAGCTCCTGCTCCGTCATATCGGCTCTAGGGGATCCTATCAACTGCTCCAAGCTGGGCAACGATGTGTCGTAATCAATGCTTGGCTTATAGCTCACATATCCGACAAACTGAGCACGGAACGCATCAAAGGTCTTGGCATAATTGTCATCCATCTGAAGATCGGATTGCTGCTCCAACTGAGCACTGCCATCGCCATCCTGCAGCTTTTGGCTGTAAATATAATCATACTGTGCCTGCAACTCGCGATACAATGGACGCAGTGCCTCCACTTCGGCTGTGGACAAATCAAAGTCCTGCCTCTGCTGCTCCAGCAGTGAACTCAGCTCCTGATGTGCCCTGGCGCCCTGGCCAAGGAGCAGCAACAGCGGTAGCAGAAATACCAACGACACTTTCAACATTTTGTCGTCTCAAATTCAATAACTCAACTGACCAGCGAATTTTGCAGTCCAATTCAAAAAACTTGGACTCGTTCCGCCAACTTGACTATCTCAGGTATGGGCCATAATAGGCATTATCAGTGGCCACACTTGGATTTTCTTAAATAGCCCGATAAGATGTGGCTAATCATATTTGTTTGTACCACAAGTACATTTTTAATCATTGGGTGCTTAAAAATAAAACTCATATGTATAACAATATATAATGCATAATCCAATACGTAATATTACTTAATCTAATGCAACTGCTTTGAGTCCATTTTCGATTGAAATTCGAACAGATTCAAGGATTAACTGATTTTTTCAGCTACTATCATAATTTCTACTACTAATGCTACTTTTCCTATTACTATTGTTAAAAAAATAATATAAAAAAAAATATTCAAAATAAAAAAATAGTTAATAGAAATATAAGTATTACTTCTTACTGCTTCGACTTACTTTTACTAATAATAATAATAATACAGCTCCATGGCAGCTGCCATTGTTTATTCTTCAATGGTATTTTTACTGTATATTATTATCTTTTGAAAAATCATAAAAAAATTAGAACGTAAAAATTGACAACAAATAACAATCGATTGTCAGTTTCACTTAACAATATTTCCTGAGTACTCATTAATTACGTTAGTTGTGATTTAACGGCAGCCAGAAATGGTGGGAAAAACGCGTATCAGCATTATCATTCTTATCTAGGTTCTTTTTCGATTTTGCTAGTGATGTAAAAATACATAGACAACTCGATTTTCGGGGAAGCGATTTTCAAGTTGACAAATCTGTTGAGATAATGTAACCAAACTTATGAAAGCTTAAAGTTGATTTGGTTTTTGACCCAGCAACTTTACAAGTCAGACTTCTGGAAGAGCTTAGTCAATATGCTTATTTCTTTTGTTTTTTCAAAATTTATATCTGTTTAAACAAATTTCGTATATTCGTCTTATGTACTATTTTTGTTTTTCCATCTTCGAATTTTTAGTGAAAATATGTAAAATAAACAGAATGCCAATTGGTATCTTTTCCATTGTCTCATCTTTTTCATCAGGCAAATTGAGAATCTGTGTAGAACTCGTCTGTTTGTTTATCGATTGACGTTCGTGACTGGGCAAAGAGTTACTATATATATATGTCGATTCGTCATTGGCGCGACCATTAATAGACTCTGGCGCATTATGGACACCACAATTGGAATATGGAGCAGTTTTGTTGTGTTGCTGGCACTCGCAGTGAGTTGTTGATGAGTTAAAGAGTTGTTGCTGTGATTCTCACGATTCCCAAAAACATAGCATGGCCAAATCACAATCACCACTACTACGGAGACCCAAACGACAACGGAAACGGAAACGGAAACGACTGAATATGGACCCATCAGTATGGTGGTTGATCAGCTCGCTGGATTGGCCGTGGATGTCAGCGATCAGACATCGTCCCAACTGCAGGGCAATATTGAACGGGCCTTGGCCGATGTCACCGGACACATTGAAGTTCTGACCTCCGAGGCCATGGCTGAAATGGAGCGAGCCATTATTGAAGCTAATCAGTTTGTGCTGGACAATCCCAGCTGTAATCCTGCTTGGAATCTGCAGGAATTCACCATGAATGTGACACATCAGCTGAACGGCTGTACTCTCAATCTGGACCGACTTGTGGAAGCTTTTCGCCGCGACGGACAACAAGTGATGGGAAGTGTTCAAAGCTTTGTCCAGCAGATGGCCCAGTTGCCGCTTTTGTGCCAGCGACAGCAGGTGGGCGTGGCACTGGGCCCACTGAGTCTGGAGTTTGACAACAGCAGCAATTGCTTCATGAACGGCATAACGGCAATCAATGAAGGATTAGCTGCGGCCATGCACAATGCCTCCCTGTTTCTGGTGCACACACGCTCCTTGTCCCAGGAGCAAGTGGCTCAGTCGGAGCAATGCACCGCAGCAGTTGTTAGCCAGGTTATTCAGTATCTTAGCGCACTAAGCGCAAATTGTAGAGAAATTTGAATGCCACAATCAAGCAAGGAAAGGGGACAATTTATGCACCCGAAAAGGATACGCCTGGGCAGGATGCACTCGACTCTCATTGCTTATGCATGCGCATAAGAAAGCGAAAATAAAAAGCGAATTGACATTTATTTGACAAGTTTTTGATTGATTTTACAGCTGCTCATTTTGCATACATAACGTATTATACGAACTCGAACTCATTTGGTTAACTTGGCCCAAACGAAAGTTCACATTTCAAATTGGTCAAGTTGCCTTAGCCCTCTGGGCAATTGTTCAATTGGCCAATGGGCTTCGCCAACGACACGTGGCAAACACACGAACCAAGAGATACAAACACAACAACAACCAGAATAACAACAGAGGCAACAGCTGGCCAGGGAAAAAGAGATAGCGTTAGTTGGAGAATAGTCTGTCCCATGTCCCATGTCCCTTGACTGTCTACGTTCCTGCATTTCCGCAGTAAGCCAAATTATTTTGACCTGCGCCGCGCACACTGACCACAATTTCAGAGCGCACACTTTTGTATCTCTCAGATACTTGTATCTGAACATGAATTCGTTGGACTCTTTTTTGCAGTGTACGCAACGCCACGACCAACCAAATTTTCTACGACTTTTGGTTTTCTCTGTCTCTGTCTCTGTCTCTTTTTTTTTGTCTCAATGGCGCAATTTTACCCAACGAATTTTATCTTATTTTTACTGCTTGTAACAGTTGTTGATGATGATCGCGTTATTGCTGTTGTTGTTGTTGTAGTTGTAGTTGTAGTTGCACAAATGCTGTGATACCTAAATATCAGTAAGTACGTATATATATACGAAGCCTACTCCAACATCTGTTGAGCATTTTCTAGACAACTGATGGAAACTGGTGACGGAATGCGCGCGACGTTTCTCTAGCTTTTGAAAACAGTCGACTTAAATATAGGGGAATCAATTACTTAAACATAGGATATAAACAACAATTAGTTATACCAAATATATTATTTCGATATCTTTGAAATCTCATAGCTTTGTCACAAATTGATCAACTTCCATGCGGAAAGTATATCTGAATACGGCTTATCCTTTAAATTGATTCAGCGTCTAAATTTCCATTTGTTTATTTGAAAAATTTTTAAGTTTTCTCAACTTTCTCAATTTTAATCAAATTTGATTTCTTGTTGACAAAAATTTGAAAATAAAACTGTCAAAACTTAATTGATTTTAATGATCAATAGTTTTTCTTTTACCAAAATTTCAACGCTTTAAAATATTTTAAAAATTGTCCGCCTTTCACAAGATTAATACTAGAAATCATTTGCCAATTTCAACACATTATCTTGAATGTTGTCTTCTGATATTCTTTCTGAGCAACACCTAATCGTCTTTATTCTTCGTTCGGATTTAGCTTTTGAACTTTCTACATTGTATTAATATGATTTTAATAAGTTTTGCCTTGGAAAACGTTGAGGTGCATGCTAATTTTGGAATTGGTCTACTACTTAATACGTGTTCGGGCATCGTTTAAACTTGATAGCCTCCGCTTGACTTAATTGCATTCAATTTGGGACTTTAATTTTGATTGATGCAGAACTTTATGATATAATTCAATGTAAAAGCCGCACTGTCATGGAGAAAGAGTCTCCTGCCCCAGGACATCTCCTACTACTACTACTACTACTACTTGTTGTCTACTAACTGGAGTGGTTATCCTACTGCTCCTACACACTTGAGGACTTTGGGACGGAGCCAACTGCTGTCGTGTTTTCGAACTGATCGACCTGAGTCTGAGTCTGAATACAATAAGAAATTATCATTATTATTATTTGCCGTTCTGTTTGGCAGGCAACGGAACGAGCCGCGTGGCGTGCGAGTGAAAGCCTGCCCAAAAATGAACTAGGCCTGGTAGACTGTTGGCCAAAGCGAGATAGGGCCAAAGTGCAACATATGCTGCCGTTCAAGGATCGCTCAGAACAAACGGACGGCGCATGCCGTCATCTGGTGCTACTTTGACTTCGAAATTGGGTAGCATTTGCCGTTGCCTACGCTTCTCCTTCTCCTTCTCCTTCGACTTCTTATATTTTGTTTTTTTTTTGTAGCTGTTTCTTTTACGGTTCGTATCGACTACTTCAAAATTTCAAGGAAGCAATGTTGCTCCCGCTACCCCTTCAACAGTTACTGTTGACTTCCGATAAGCACGAGTGAGGAAGAGCAACAGAGAAAAGGCAACAGCAGGATAAGCCGCTTAAAGGATATGGCCAGCAGTGCGCCAAGACAAAACCCGAAAGGGTTGCGGCCAAGGACCAACTGATGATGGACTGCGAGTGGAGAAGGTGTGATGCCGACAAGGATACACAGATGCAGCTCAGCTCAGCGAGCTCAGTTTACCAATCCAAATTGAGACTGAAACTCGCGCGCATGCCCCTCATTGGCAATGAACACGTGTGCCCAGATAGCGTCAGCTGGTCGGGATCGCAATAGGGACAGGAATCGGCATCCTTAATGTAAACTACCCAAAGAATCATAGAATAATATCAGTAGGATATTTAAAGTACATTTTATTTCATATCTATGCAAGCCAATTATTGTCTGAGCCTCTAAATATATTTTAGCACTATGGAAAAACGTCAAGTAAATATTTTGACCATCTTCGACTTGTAAAATTGCTTGGTCGAAAATCAGACTAACTTTTTACTTTCATAACTTTAGAAGATTTCCAAGATTCCAAGGAATCATAGAATAATATCAGTAGGATATTTAAAGTACATTTTATTTCATATCTATGCAAGCCAATTAATGTCTGAGCCTCTAAATAATAAGAAATATTTTACCATTTTCAATTTAAAATTGCTTGGTCGAACTTCAGACTAACTTTTTACTTTCATAACTTTAGCAGATCCGATTTCCAAGATTCCAAAGAATCATAGAATAATATCAGTAGGATATTTAAAGTACATTTTATTTCATATCTATGCAAGCCAATTAATGTCTGAGCCTCTAAATATATTTTAGCAGTATGGAAAAACGTCAAGTAAATATTTTGACCATCTTCGACTTGTAAAATTGCTTGGTCGAAAATCAGACTAACTTTTTACTTTCATAACTTTAGAACATTTCCAAGATTCCAAGGAATCATAGAATAATATCAGTAGGATATTTAAAGTACATTTTATTTTTTTATCTATGTAATCCAATTAATGTCTGAGCCTCTAAATAATAAGAAATATTTTACCATTTTCAAGTTGTAAAATTGCTTGGTCGAAAATCAGACTAACTTTTTACTTTCATAACTTTAGCAGATCCGATTTCCAAGATTCCAAAGAATCATAGAATAATATCAGTAGGATATTTAAAGTACATTTTATTTCATATCTATGCAAGCCAATTAATGTCTGAGCCTCTAAATATATTTTAACAGTATTTAGCACTATGGAAAAACGTCAAGTAAATATTTTGACCATCTTCGACTTGTAAAATTGCTTGGTCGAAAATCAGACTAACTTTTTACTTTCATAACTTTAGAACATTTCCAAGATTCCAAGGAATCATAGAATAATATCAGTAGGATATTTAAAGTACATTTTATTTCATATCTATGCAAGCCAATTAATGTCTGAGCCTCTAAATAATAAGAAATATTTTACCATCTTCAATTTGTAAAATTGCTTGGTCGAAAATCAGACTAACTTTTTACTTTCATAACTTTAGAACATTTCCAAGATTCCAAGGAATCATAGAATAATATCAGTAGGATATTTAAAGTACATTTTATTTCATATCTATGCAAGCCAATTAATGTCTGAGCCTCTAAATAATAAGAAATATTTTACCATCTTCAATTTGTAAAATTGCTTGGTCGAAAATCAGACTAACTTTTTACTTTCATAACTTTAGAACATTTCCAAGATTCCAAGGAATCATAGAATAATATCAGTAGGATATTTAAAGTACATTTTATTTTATATCTATGCAAGCCAATTAATGTCTGATAGCCTCTAAATAATAAGAAATATTTTACCATTTTCATCAGACTTCAGACTAACTTTTTACTTTCATAACTTTAGCAGAACATATCTCCAAGATTCCAAAGAATCATAGAATAATATCAGTAGGATATTTAAAGTACATTTTATTTTTTTATCTATGTAATCCAATTAATGTCTAAGCCTCTAAATATATTTTAACAGTATGGAAAAACGTCAAGTAAATATTTTGACCATCTTCGACTTGTAAAATTGCTTGGTCGAAATTCAGATCTAACTTTCATAACTTTACCACAACTGAACAGATTTTCAAGCCCTAGTTTATTTAATTTCGTTAAAATAATAACTGTCCTCAAGTTACCAATTTAAAGGAACTTAATTTTTCATTCCCTCGAGCTGTAGATTTTTCGATGCAACATCACTTTTAGATTAGTAGGCCAAAAAACCTGATTACCAAAATAATAACTACTACAAAAGTCATTGTAATTAATGAACCATCATATTTATCAAGCTAAAGCTTTGGATCATATATATTATTTATTTATAATATAATTTATAATATTTATAATATTTACTTGTGTTTTTTAAAATTTTTTTCTAACTTTAAGGTGTCTAATTTGATCGATCCTTAGCCTAAGCATTCATTTCAAATTTATGCAAGAAACTGAAAGAAATATAATAAATTAATTCGATTAATAAATTGCCTAGCTCAAAGGCGTAGAGAATTCGGGAATAGTTTCAAAAATTGCTGTAAACAATAAATGACTAACAATAACAAAAAGAAAAAAAGAAGTTCATTTACATTAGAATGTTGAAATATAGAAATAAATAATGAACTTGGACTGATGAGACAAATGTTAAATTTTCCAGAGCGCGCAATTCAATTGGAAAATCGCCGCGGAATACAAAAAAATTGAGCAATAAAATTTGATTTGGTTCACGCAAATTCAATGCCGCTGGTCGGCATCAAAAGGAGCCCAAGGACACGCCGCGAGCTCAAGGGGAAATACAGTAAAATAGAATAGAGTAATAGCCATGAATCAGGACCTGTGTTGGGCAATAAAATGCCTGTCCTAAGGTCAAGGAGTTTTCCATTTCGTTTCCAATTTCGTGTCATAATGTGTTGTAAGTAGTTGCCATTGTTTTCAAGGCACGCACAAAGGACTCACCGTGTGCGCTATTGTTCGCTCAAGGATCTCAAGGATCTGAGCCCGAGTTGAGTCCCAGTGGGAACACCCGCGCGGTTCTCAGCAGTTCGTTATTCGGCTGCTGTTGCAGTTGCGACCGCAAGTTGACTTTCTGGCCAACAACATAAAATGTTGACAGCCGGAACACGCCTCGAAAATATTGTGCGAAGCAATTCGAGTCCTGTGCGGTCCATGATCCTCGCTGATCTTCGATCCTGCGCAAATCAATTGATTGCCCGATTTTGACAGTTATGAGCTGCTCTTCGTATGTAATCACTTTGATGTGGCCATATCTTGATTTCCCCTGAAGTCGGCACAACACAACCAAAGTCCAATGTGCGCTCCATAGTTGCCAAGGAATTTATTGTTATTGACATTTTACTTGGGTGGAATCACACGGATTATATCTACTAATTGCACGTAGATCGGGACTTCTTTGGCGGCGCCCTTGATCGGCCTGTCTTTTTATTAACAATCAGTCAAAAGTGGCTTGGAAGAGATTTGAGTTGGGAATTAGTTGGGAACCGAAAGAGACTTGTGCACATTTCATGATTTTATTTTTAAATTGTGGTAATATTCGCGACTAGAAAATGATGGAACATTAAATCATAATTAAGATAAATTAGAAATTAAATAGTAAACTTAGAGTTCTTTGAATAAAGAAATCAAGTAATATTTAGCACGGAAAAAGTGAATTAAATATTGATAATTAAGCTGAAACTAAAATAATAAATAAAGTATATAAGTATGAAATTATAGTTTTAAATATTATGAGTCAATGTGTATGTAATACAATTTATATAGAAATTCTTAAGTTTGAATATTTCGCAATGATAAATTAATTGATGGATAAAAGCTGAAAAATTGATTGTTTTTCTTAATAGTTTTGAATTAATAAGACAAGTGCCGCTCTGCATTAAATAAATCTCGGGCAGAAGCCCCACTTTGACCATCGTTTAGGCACAAATGGCCTGGAAAATCACGACTTGCAGCGTTGCCAAAAAGGTGATACAATTTCGCACATTAATACTTAATTACTTGAATAATTGGGGCCAAGGGATTAAATTCACACGCAGTCCACACACACGGCCAATTCGAGGCCCTGCAGGTGGACATGAAATCAAGGCAAAAAAAAGGACGAAATAAAAAAAAAGAAAACAAAAATCAGAAGCAGAAGCAGAGAGGCAAAAAATTGCTTCGACAAGTGGCCAATGGACAAAAATTCCGAGTGATGCCAACGCCACCGACGACGTTGACATTAAATTTTGTTGTTGTTGTTGCTGTTGTTGTTGCTGTTGTGGCTGTTTGTTGTCTACTGAGCTGAGCTTAAACACAAAATATGAGCGCACCCTGGACGCATTTTTCACACGAAATCCTGATTAATAAATATATAAGTACCTACCAAAAATTTAACTGATAATTTGAAAAGTCGTCAACCTGAGCTAAAGTTGGCAGCCGCTGGGACAACGGACCACGGACAACATGGACAATGGACAGAGGTTTCATGTGGAGCCAACGCGAAGCTCTGGTGCCCAATTACAAGCAAATGAGCTGGAAAACTGTATCAAATGACCCCCAATGCGAATACAAAATTACAGACCGCAAACCAGAACAAGGCGAAACAAGAAGAATCTTTGCCAAAATACTTCGCAGTCTGCGCCAATTCTCCATCCCTCGGAGGCCCCTGAGGCCCCTGTCTACCAACTTAACGTGACAAAGCGATGGCGATGGCTTGCGTGTGGCAATTTCAGTTAACAAAAAAAATACAGCTAAGACTTTGGGATTTGAATTAATACTCTAACCAAAAATAATAATGATCGTGTATAAACTACAATTTATTTGAATAGGTTTATTTATTTATTTAATGTCAACTAGGAACAATTAACTAAAATGAAAGAAAGAATTAAATTAAAATTAAACAATTTTGAAGAAAATTTTAAAAAATATAGTACTTATATTTAAAATTATAGTTTAACTGAAAGAATAAATAAGTCAAATTAAAGATTAAGAATCTGGGGGTATTCAAAAATTATAAATGATCCAACAGATTCAAAATCAAATTAAGAAAAAATCATTATTTTATACTTTTAAAATCTACATATTCTCGAAACTTTCTGATTAATCATAATCACAATAATTAGTCATTATGCAGAAATATTAAATTTATTATGAGTTCATTTGACAAGTAAACGAAAATGATAAAAAATAAGAAATAAAATGAGATCTTGAAACTTTTAAGATATTGCTACGTCTTTTTAAATTATGTGACTAAGAGCATTCCATAGTCGTGGTACTTTTCATTGACTTGCCTTCAATCTTAGTTGACTTTTTATTCTCGGCCTGCATCTTTGGTAGCATCTTTGCGTTTTTGGTGTGTTCATTTGATGCCTCGCCCAAAAATTGTCAAAAAATCAACGTCGACTTTGATTTTTGATGCACTTTCACTCGTCTCTGGTCAGTGACGATCGTTCAGATCGTTCAGATCGTTCAGATCGTTGTTGTGATCGTTTTTGGTTGACGTTTTGGCTGCAGCGTGAGATACTCGGATTTTGGATTTTGGGCTTAAAGTTTGATGGCCGCCACCTACTTGGCCAGTTCATTAGTTAGGCCAGTTTGAAGTCAGTCAACTGTGGCGGTCTTCTGTCTGTGTGGCTAATTGAGTTGCCCAGTCGAGCGATCGCTCGGCCGTGCGAATTATTTGTCAACGTGTAACGGTTAAATCGGCTGCTCCTGCCTCCCGTTTTAAGAGAGTAATCGGAGCTACTGGCTGACTGACTGATTGATGGCTGGAATGGATGAGCGTAGCAAATCTTTGACAAATTGCCGCTGTGTTTGCTTCCTTTGGGCGAAAGACTTCCTTAAACAAACAACGATCTATAATTGGGCTTGGCTTTGACTTGGCTTTGACTTTCCCTCGGCCAGGTCAGGTAATGCTGTAAGTATTGATCTTTCTTTATTATTTCTTTTCGATACTCGAGTCTGAGTTTCTCGGGCCGCACACAATGCGGCGTGGGCGTTTCCAACGTGATTTGGTGTCGCTAATTACAGAGTTGGCATTTAACGCAGCCCGTTTTATGGCTTAATAATTGCAATCATTTGGCTTCGGCTTTGACTCTGACTTTGGCTAAGACCCAGATAAGCCCACACACGCACACACGCACACACAAACAGCTCGTTGCACACGCGAACAGGGAAAGGTTCAGTTATAGCCTGTTGCATTGTCCCGATTTAGCCAAAAAAAAAAATTAAAACCATGGCCAGGACTCACATCAATCAGCCAAGCGAAGTTTTCTTTATTTACTTTTTTTCTTTATATTTATTTTTTATATTTTTGGGGCTCTCAATTATTGTGCAATAATTAAAGGATCAGCGTAAAATGTTCACACAACAATGCCAAAATACGAGTATCTCGCCGGAAACGGAAACTATGTGCACTTCAACCAAAACTATCTATACAACAACAACAAAAAAAACTGTTGCGGTTTGGCGGAATTTTATAGTTTTTTATAGGTTTTTTTTAATAGTCCTTTGCGGTAAGGTTGACTATGTGCTCAAAGGAGCATGGGAAAATCTTTTGTGTCCTTAGCGAATTATCTTTGAAAATGTAGAAAATTAAGGGAAAACTAATTGCATAAAGTAATGCAAGAATAATTGTAATAGATAATCCATACCTTAGTTTTGGAGTAGAAATTGGCTATTTATTTGTTTTTTTATTTATTTATCTATTTTTTTATTTATTTATTTATTTTATTTATTTATTTATTTATTTATTTATTTATTTATTTATTTATTTATTTATTTATTTATTTATTTATTTATTTATTTATTTATTTATTTATTTATTTATTTATTTATTTATTTATTTATTTATTTATTTATTTATTTATTTATTTATTTATTTATTTATTTATTTATTTATTTATTTATTTATTTATTTATTTATTTATTTATTTATTTATTTATTTATTTATTTATTTATTTATTTATTTATTTATTTATTTATTTATTTATTTATTTATTTATTTATTTATTTATTTATTTATTTATTTATTTATTTATTTATTTATTTATTTATTTATTTATTTATTTATTTATTTATTTATTTATTTATTTATTTATTTATTTATTTATTTATTTTATTTTATTTAAGAATCAAGCCCAAGCGTCTGTCTATAGAATATATATCTTATGAGATTATATAACGCTCTAAAAGAGTAAATGGGTAATAATCATATTATCTGATAAACTTGTAAGGCATGAGAAGAATTTAAGAGACAGAGTTTAATACGTCTTATTGTTACATTTACCACAAACTGGAAACCCAATTAGCTGTCAGTATTCAGAGAACTCCTTATGCAGTCCGTCCCTTTATAAGGACACTAATAAGAAGTGACAAATTGATGGTGTTAATGCTCATTAACTTGTTTAACGCAGATACAGATATACTTACTATGATCGGTAAGTGCTTAAGCCACGTTTGGCTGGCCCAATACGAAACCCCAAAAACCTCAAAATAAAGCGCGCCAATTATCGACATGACAAATTTTTTGGGAACATTAATTCTTTTACGACCTGCTGCCGTGTGGTGTCGTGTCTGCCAATGCTCCTCCCGATCCTCGACAACGACAATGAAAAACCCACAAAATACATGTATGCAACAGGGCAAGGTACCCTAAAGCCAACTGGAACTGGATCTCAGGTCGAATCGAGTTGAGTCGAGTCGAGTCGAACGCATAATAATACGTGTTAATAATGCTCAGGCAAGCTGTCTATAAATTGACAAAGACATGCAAGACTCCGACTTTGGATTGGGAATTGCGAATTGGGGATTGGGGATTGGGGCAAGTTGCCGCTGCGGCGGCATTACCAAAAGCTGCTTGGGGTCGGTTCCCATTCCCATTGCCATCCCCATTCCGATTCCGATTTCCATTCCCATTCATGAATTCTAACTAATTGTATTGGCAGGCAGTTGCATTTTGCCCAAAGATGAAACATGGAAGCTGAACAGATCGAACTGGAAGTCGAAGTTGAATCTGTGCAGCTGCACAGCGATCGGAACGTAGCTCGGTTGCACAAACCCATCCAAGTTTGGCAGGAAGAGGCCGTCGAAATCGAAACGCATCTTTTGTTGTTGCTGTTGTAGCTGTTGCTGTTGCTGTTGTTGTTGCTGGTGTCGTGGAGTGCGAGTGGAGACCTAAACAATTTGTGTAATTGACAAATTGACGGCAACGCTTTGTGCGGAAGCGTTCAAAGCCGTAAATTGTCGCTAACAAGAGCGAACAAAAAGTGATCCCACACTCAGAGAAATGCAGTACACTGTTCTCAAAAAAAAGAGTTATTTATGATTTTTTTAGGAACGATTTATACTGATAAAAGTAAAACTTATTTAAAATACAAGTGAAATACGAAATGTTATTAAAATAACATTATTAAACTAAGGTCATTTAGCCCAATAAATTCTTGAAATAATTCTGAAAAGTGCTTGACTTATTCGAATGCTCTTAATATTACGAATTTCCATACCTTGATTTAGAATTTCGTACTTATATCAAACATTTTATGGACCATTAAACCTTTGACACCTGAAATTCTTGTTTCAAGTCCGAATGCGCTTGATTTTTCTCTCAGTGCCAGAACAGGCAACTGTGGCAGGATATAGTGGCTGGACTCTTAATTGCCACACCGTGTTGCAGCTAGCTTAAAGCGAGGGTGACGCCCGCGTCGCGCGATCTTTTAAATTAAGTCATTAACAATTTAACGAAGCGCTGTCGAAGTCGCGTCGCTAACTAATTATGTGAATTTCCTTCTTTTCTGTGCGTTCAAAGGGATCGAGAGAGGGGAGCTTTTTTTTGGCAACGCCCGAAAATCATTTTATAAAACAAACAAAACTCATAATAAAACGGCCCACGTAACGATGTCCTGCCGCGCCCCCTAGAGGTCCGATCAGCCGCCTACAAGCAGCCCAATTGCCATTCCCAATTCCCAATTCCCACTTCCCAGTCCCCAATTCCCATACCCAATCCCAATCCCAATCCCAATACCATTGTGATTTGTGTGGTGGCAGTCGATCGTCAGCCGCTGCCACCGTCGATCGTCGCGCTATCAACAAATTGGTTTTGTATCTTCCAAATGATTGAATCGCTGACCCGACCGAACTGACTAACTGACTAACTGACAGCCAGTCAGACTGTTCAATGAATTGGCCGAGCTTAACGCTGGATTTAAGACAGCTTAGTTTTGGCCTTTGTCGGTTATCCGCCAGCAACGATCATCAATCGAAGTTCACTTTAAACGATTTGTGAGTGGCGCTCATTCATTTTTTTTGTTTTTTTTAGTTTTATTTGTGCTCCAACTTTGACTCCGACTGCGATCCTGCCCCACACTTAACTTAATTTGGCAGCCACACTCTGGCGCGCTCGGAGCTATAATTATTGTGGCACAATACTGTTCCGTTCCTGATCCTGGCCCAAAAACAACTGGGGATCACTTTTCGCGTATTTGTTTTGGCCATCATAATTTCGGTGAACTGTCTACAAATTGATCGCGAAGCGCCAAATCGATCACCTTGCTCCATATAATAAAGTTATATTCAATGCGCCGAGTCGCGCGTCGAGTTTTGTGTGAGAATCGATGCACTGCGATAAACGAGGCACCTCCAGAGGAAGCGCCAAAAAAATAAAATAAAAAATTAAATAAATAAAAAGAAAGAAAGAAAACAAGAACAAAATGAGCAAAAGGTGCAGACATTATGTGAACTTCAGATTGCCTCTGAGTTTGGTGGGTCAAAATTATGATGAATCTTGCTTTTTATATCGAGAGTTCTTCGGAGTTTTTCAAAGCAAATGACTTTTTCCTATTTGCGCTAGTTTTGTTTTCAAAATAATGTGAAGAATTGGGGTTACTTACGCTTTCAAATCATTCTACATTATGTTAACTAAATTTATATCATTAATTCAAAAACAATTTAATAAAATCGTACTATATATGAGTTATAACTTTCAAATTGGATTTTTATGTTTTTGTAAATAGTTAAATAATTTGTCAATTTTTAATTAAATTAAAATAAAGAACAAAAAAAATCCAAAATTCTTCAATTGTAAGATACAAATTTGGATTTTAGTTGGCAAAGCAAACAATAACGATTTAAAACGACGTTTTTTGATTCCTTGATGCGATTTTAAGGTTTAAAGACAAAATAAATAATTAAATATATTTAAAACACATCCATATCAGCATAATTAAAAGATATAAAATATTATTATTTTTTTGTCCTTTTAAATTAAAAATAAATATTTATTCACATTGTCTATAACACACTTCAATTTTGGAGTTTCAATTTCAGGACTTTTCAACTAATTCAAAAATCTGGGACCGCAGATTGTTAAATCGTAGCATTCTTTTAATTTTTAGCTGAAAATGATAAAAAAATATAAAAAGCCAAGTTTGTTTTCAAATGTATTTATTATTATGTGTATTTCAAGTCTTAATCATTGTCTTCCATTTAAACAAATTAACTAAACTATGAACATGATAATACTTAGGTAATAATTTACTACTGGGTACTAGTTTACATACATGTGTTTAACTATTTACAAAGAAGGTACAACATTTGGCAAATGACTGTTGGCTTTGAGGGGATTGGAGGGGAATACGGAGTGAGGAGTGCAGAGTGAGGAGCATTAGCGTAATAGATCACCCAGGGCCGAGATGTAGGTCTGGGCCATTTGGAGAGTTTCGTGCTTGGACAGCTGGCGATCGTTGCCCAGACAGGGCAGATACTGACGCAGTCGATCGAAGGCCTGATTCAGGTTCTGCATCCGGCGACGTTCACGGGCATTGGCCGCCAGGCGGCGCTTTCGCTTGACCACCGGCGAGATTTGTTTGTTGCGTCTCCTTTTGCCCGCACCGGTTGTGGGTGCATTCGGATACCGGCAGCATCCTCGCTGTCGCCATCGGCCAGGTCAAAGGAGCCATCGTCGTTGTCAGCGTCAAAGTCATCGTCGAAGAGCATCATGTCGTCGTCATCCTCGACGCTCTCATCGAAGAGCGCGCTATTATCAAAGTCGAAGCTCTGGAAGTCATCGGCATAGAGATTGACATTCGATTGGGCTGTGGGCGTGGCAGTTGGAACGTTGTCTGCTGTTGTTGTTGTTGTTGTTGTTGTTGTTGTTGTTGCAGCCACTTGCTGATTCTTGCGCGTGTAGCTTCGCTTGGGCTTCGTCACGGCAGCCTGTGGAGCTGCTGCCTGTGGCAGCGTCTTGCAGGTGCCCACATTGGATGAGCCCATAATCTCCATAACCGGCTGTGGTGCCGGAGGCGCTGTGCCCGACTGATCCAGCGACAGAGCAAACTGCTGCTGAGTCGGCGGCAAGGCATTGCAGCCATTGTTGTAGATGGTATTGAGATCAACATACTCGGGACTCTCGGAACGATGGCTGGACGGCGATGAAGTGATCCAGCCATCGGAGCTGGCCTGCTCAAAGCTGATGAACCCATTGGCCGACAAATAGTTGCTGGAGCTGGCCAACGAGTTGCAGTTGAATTGATAGTGTGTCACGCCTGGATTCGGATAGGCAGCCATGGGATTGAAATAGGGCTCCGTGACGCCAGTCTTGAAGCCCTGCAAATCCTCGGAGGTCTTGTAATAGTAACGATATATCTCGCTGGACGACATCTCGTGCTGTTATTTGGATGATTTGATAAATAATTCTAGTTAATTCAAATCTTGAACCGTTCGCTGCGAATGCTGGCGAGTTTCTAACTGACGGCTTATCCTGACGGCGATATTTATACGCGCCGAGTAAATCCACCACCAACGGCAATGTGGTGTGATGTGTGTGATGATGCAGGTGAGGTGAGCAGGGCACGGGACAGGTAAACCAGTTGGCCCGTCTACCTACCACGACCCTGTTTGGCAGCACGTGCCGGGCCTGGCCAACAGCCAATGGCAAACGGTGGTGAGTTGTTGCCACAATCTGCTTCTCCTTTTTTTTTAGTAGCAACAGCAGCAACAACTTCTTGGCCTTGTTGAGCTTCAGTTTCAGCCACACGAGCAGGCAAAATGGCGCTGGAATAGAAATTTAAGCTGGCGCTATCTGCGGCAATCTAAAGCCGCTAACAAGATGATTATGGGGTTAAGCCAAAAAAAAACACAAAAACCCGGAACATGGGCGGAAATGCAAACAATCCACATATAACAGGATAAAACTCAAATTTTTTGGATTATTTGCAAAAAAATCCAAACAACGATTTGTCAGCAGCAAATGGCCAACTGATAGCAGTGCAACATCTTATCCTATCTAAATTATCTTTAGACCAACAAGACAAAGGGCCCAAAAGCCGCAAACTCTACCTGGCGAAACGACACCTTAACAAATTTGCCGCCGACCGGCGATTCGGCACACCGTCTGACCAAATGACCCTTGTGGATAATATCGCAATGAACCATCTTGTTTATTACACAGCCTGGCAAATTTTCCAATTGATATGCTTGACCCGAGTCCGATCTCGAATCCGAATCCGACGGCGCTTGCTTGTTAGCCAAGCGTCAAGGACACGCTTGCTCCTGCTCCCGGCCATGGCTAATAAGCGTGCTAGCTAACTGCCACAGTTAGGCTAACATTTTAGCGCCAACAATTAATAGTTGAGTCTCTAACATTGAATCGCAGGGTCAATTTAGTTGTACCTTCGCATGACTAGGCGAATTTTGACAGGACGCACTCGGTGGTCTGATCCTCGAATGAACAACGCCTACGATTTTGTAATGATTCGCTAGAAATCATATTGTGCAAGTTGATTTTTTTTATTACTTGTACGTATGAGTTATATGTCGCTGCCTTTGATGTCCAGACGCCCACCCCAAAGCATCAGATCTGGCAAGTAGCACGCCCCAAGTAGCCTGATCCTTTGGGACTTTTGCGCTACCTTTCCCGAGTATCGATCTGCCATCTACAGGCGGCAATAAAACGTTGTCAATTAGATAAAAATGTCACACAACAAACCGCACACAACAAATTTATTGGCCGAACATGCAAGAAACATCCCCTCATTCCCGTTCTCGTTCTCGTTCCAGGCAAACTGACCTCTGTGATCCTGTCCTCGTGTCCTGGGCAAGTGCAATTTACGAGTACTCGTTATATTCGATGCCGAGTGCGCACAAGTGACAGTTGTGCAAGTGACGCCTTCGGTTACACCTGCAGCTCGAACAGATCGCATCGGTACACAGAGAAAAACAATGTTTTTTTTTGAATTTAGCATGTATTCAGGATATTTTTGTTAAATTTGCACAACAAGCGGATACAATGGCAAACACTTGGCATTCAAATAGTAAAAAATGCCTAGTACATTTAATTTCAACAAAAAAACATTTAAAATGGTATAGGTAAAATATTGTTGTTTTATTTTGAAGCTAAAAAAAATTATTATAGAGCCCCGATAATAAAAATATGTACCTAGTAGAAATTCGTACTCGATTGAAGTATGAAGTATTTCGTATTGAATGCGTATTGTCTTGATTACGGTATCCCAAATTTGTTCCTGTGTAGCAAGGTTGCAATGCATCTTGTAAAAACTGATGCCTTATCGAACTTGGCTGATGTTGAGGCATCCGCCAACTAAACGTTTGCATATCGATTTGAATTTTATGCGCATTGACAAAAAACCCACAGCAACAGCAACAGCAACAACAACGACAAGGACAATAATACTCGAACTCGTAATAAGTTGAGGGGCACACGTGCTGCAATGCATGAACAAGTTGGTCAGGTTGTTTAGCGGGGAAAGAAAGGGTTAAAGGGAAGGGTTAAAGGGAGGGGTAAAGGGATAGGCATCCTTCGTAATACTCTTCTCATGCTCAACGGCGCCTTGCGTGCCTGTCACTTAACGAATGATCCCAAAACTTCAGCCACTTATTGTCCGGTTAAATATGAACAATGCGGCATATACCTCAATACCCAATACCTTAATACACATCCACAGCTACGGCCATCCATCGATGGGTAACGGGTCATACTTTTCATGTCAATACGCATAACTGCAACTCATGTCCGAGGCTGGAGCTCATTCTGCTCCAATACGATGTGATGTGGATCAGCTTCCAGGGAGCGCATGCCAAAAACTGTTTATGACTTCAATAATTCACTTAATCGAAGTTGAAATGCTCTATACCAAGATAGGTTACAGTTATAACCAGAGATTAAAACCGTTACCATAACCGTAACCATTAACCGGTATCAACCGATTGAAATTGGTAGTCCTAACTGAAATCATAACCGAAACAAAACTTTTTTATTATACCGAATTAATATTCTAACCGAAATAACCTTTAGATTTTAAAGAAAAAAGTGGAAATAAGTTCATAAGTATTTTTTTATCCTAATTTTATCACCTAATGTCGATTAAAAGAATAAATTTAAGATTTAAAATTTTTGAAAATTTTTGAAAAATGTAAAGGGGTAACTATGTAAAATTTCCAAAAAAAATCAATTTTTCAAAATCATAAAATTTTGATGCCAAATCAATATTTGTATAATAAAATGGCTAAAAAAACAACCCTTTTGAAAATCGATCAAGGTTTGACAAAACTATTCAAATTAAAAGAATACCATGTACCATATATAAATCAGGGATAATTTTGCAGTTTTCGGCTCAAATCTTCAAGGAACAAATCGAAATTAAGTCCAAAAGTACTTTTTTAACCTAATTTTATCATCTAGAGTCGATTAAAATAATAAATTAAAGATTTAAAAATTTTGAAAATTTTCGAAAAATGTAAAGGGGTAACTATGTAAAAATATACAAATTTTCGAAAAATAAATTTTATCTCAGAAACATAAAATTTAAATGCCAAGTTAAAGTATGGTTAATATTATGAAAAATAAGACATTCCTTATGGAAATCGGATGAGCTTAAATAAAGTTGTGCTTGTTGAAAGTCCAAAAAGTCAAAATTTCTCATATATAGAAATCGAAATTGTTGTAACTGAAACCAATATTCGTTTCGGTTTGATTCCCTAGTTATAAGATATTTTATTAAAACTTAACTTATATTTGTTGGCTAAGGTCAAATCCAAGAGTTAGTGATGAATCTCATATACCCTTTCATTATTGTGTGGAACGTGTAGGAGCTGTAGACACGCCCATCAAGAATAAAAGTAGGCGCATGTCAACGACTCCTATTAGCAAGTCCCTCTGGGCTGTGAAAGTGTTGTCCCGATCATTAGCCCAGTTTTCCAGTTTTGTTTTTGGTTTTTATATACGATGAATACTCGAGGATAAATTGAAAAATTTGTATGTTACTTATTTTATTAGCATTTAACACCGACTAGCAGGCAGGGCAAATTGGAGCAGTCTTGGACTGGACCAATTGGGGGAAAGCAGAGAGAAAGAGCGAAAGTCAATCGGAAGCAGGACTGCGACATGCGATGTCCGTTCGAGAAAGAAACGAGAAAGATACAATTGCATGCAAGGCATTTCATGTTTCATGTTTCATGTTTCATGTCTCCATGTCTCTTGTGTCTTGTGGGTGGCCCTCGACGCGTTCGTGTGCGGCATTTTGCCAATTGTCAAATTGAAAATTCATTAAAGCCAAATTACGTATGCAAATGCAGAGCAAAGTCCAAAGGAAATCCGAAAACTGTCGAGACGACAGACAACATTGTAATATTGTTACACTCATTGTTACTCTCGATGCGATGGATGCGCCAACTGTTTGACTTGCTCTGTAAATATTGACCTCACTTCGTGGGGTGCAAAGAAAACAGAAAATAAAAAAAAATTATGTGAAAATGAAAATATGATATGTATACGCCAGTCAAACACGGACTCGAGCGCAAAAAGTCAAGTGAAAATCAAAGCAAATAGCTCAAACAGAAGTTCCAACTTGCAACAGTTGCTGATACAGAGAGAAAGAGAGAGAGGGAGCAAAGAGAGAGAGAGGGAAAGACTGTTTACAATTTTTATACAAATATCGCATAAATTGCACATTGTTTACATACGAATTTGTATGGATGGCATGGGTTAATTCCCATGAAAATTAAAACTAGATTATACGAAAAAGTACACAGCAAAAAAAATCATCCGAGATAAAATCAATGCAACGCGGTGTCAGAAATGAGGTAATCCCGGATTTGCCTAAGCCAAGAATATATTTGATTTAAGTACGGATCTATGCTTTATTTTAATGCTGAGTAGTTGTCGTTTTATCCGCAAATTGTTTTAATTTACAAATAATATTCCAAATACTGACTCAAAAGATAAATGCTAAAATCAAGAATTATATTTCAGAATATATTGTTTTTGGTCTGTGTACAAATTCGAGTACACACGGTCAGGTGCCGAGTACCATGTTATTGCCACAAACGACTTTGTCCTGGCCAGGTCAATGTAGCGCCCACTGTGTCATTGTTTGGGCACGCCCTGCGGCAGGTTGGCCTGTTGTTATAGATTCCATGCTGATGGTTATCATTCATCGCTTGTCGGCATCTATCTATCTATCTATGTATGCATGTTTATGTATCTCTCCAACCGTAGCAATTTTTGTCGCACGGCTTCGCTTTGAAGCCGATTATTGTGTTCTTCGGTTTTGTTTTGCCAACATGTGAGCCAGAACATTTGATGGCTATCTTTGCTGATCTTTGGCAACGGCTTGGCGCCAGTCTTATTACAATACTCTCACATACGACTTGACCTTGCCTCTTGATCCTACTTTGACTAATTTGATGGCATTCATCTTGTAAGCGATTTGACTCGGCAAATCAAAAAATTAATTTCATGCCGCATTCACTTTTCGAATCGGAAGTAGGCATCATACAATACTCGTAATCGACAAATTGTGATTGCTATTTTGATAGGCTGAAGCATCGTCCACTGGTTCTGGCCGCGATCCCACGTTACCCTTACCCAGATCAAAACGCAATGATCAATTCAAATTTGAAACAGTGAGAACTACAACAAAAGAGCGCACACAAAAGATGAAAACTACGCAATCACTTGAGAAAAATCAAAAAGGGACTTCAGGATTCGAAGGAAGATTCGAGGACCTCTGGCCGCTGACGCTGCCAATGCCAACGATAACCATAACAGGTGGCACGGAAGCCGCACAAAATAAAAATGATTAAAGCAATAAAAAAAAAACGCACACAAAAAAAAAAAATAAAATAAAAAACAACAACAACAACGAGACAAGTCCAAAAAAAAGGGCCACGAAAGAAATAACAATTTTTAATAAGATTTTCTTCTTTGCGCTGGTTACGAAAACAACAGTTCAGCTATTGTAGAATGTCGATGATGCTGTCTGTCTGTGCGCAGGAGCAACAGGAACAACTTCCGATCCTTGGCGGGCGTTTCCGAGCCGACAGCGGGTCAAGTGTGAGAACATTTTACGGAAGGATGTGGCTAGCCGTATAGAAATTATGAAAAATGATCGTGATCGTGATCGTGATCGTATAGGCGAAGGGTTACAATCATTGCATTCAATCCATTGAAGCACAATGCACCACGTGGTCAAGATTCACTTTCATGGCAGCAGCAGCTAGGAGCGATTTAGGGTGTGAGTGACTCACTCCCTACGCGAACTGCACTTCAAGTGAGATTACCCAGGAATTTTGTAGCGTAATTGAGCGTCTAATTTGCGGCGACTGGCGACTGGCGACTGACGGTAACAATTGGCCGCGAGTACACAGAAAAAAACGATCATTATAAAATACATGTTTTTAATTCTTGATTTAAACGTGTATTTTTTTTAAGTATATATTCGGAATATTATTGTGGAATCTAACACAATATGTGGATAGAAACCTACACCATTTAAACTCAGTAAAAAAATTCAAAATATGTGCAGAAACCGAATTTAAACATCGTACTTGCATCAAGTATTTCGTACTCGATTTACTTTCGAGTTTAATTTCGAGTTTAGCGAACTTTTGACACAATGTGAAATTGAATTTATAGCGCAATCAAGCAATTTGTTTTGTTTTTTTTTCAGTGTACTCGTAGGCACCCTTCCTTTCCTGGGTGCTTTTCATGAATGGGCCGCATCGTCGGTTCGGCGATTTTCACAATGGGCCGTTTATTGGGCCTGAATGGAAAGTGTTTCTTCGCTGGAAACTGAAGAGCTCGCCACTCGAGCGCGAAAACAATTAACAAGTTTCAGTTTCGGTTTCGCTCTTGGTTTAGATTTCTGGATATTCTTTGCTCCTTTACTCCGAGTACTCTCGAAAGTGCCGAGTTCTCAGGGTTTCATTGTTGCCATTACTCGCAAGCGAATTCCTTTGAACGCAGTTTGAGTCTGCGTACATATTCGTATATGTATAATAAGAATGGTACGAGAATGTACATATATGGAATTGAAGTGACCTTAAGTCCTCATCCCGATCGCTAAAAGAAAACGAAAATGTATAATAATGCGGTTCAGGGCAAGATCCAGACGAGAAGAGTGAGAGAAGAAAAAAAATGTAAGCTAAAGATACTATTTATATGTTGTATTATTTCGGCTGAAAAGGAAGTACCAAATTACATTTAATTAGCTTTATATATATGTATATACTAAATTCGCGTACGGTACGCGGTCAATGAGGATGATAGGAGCTGAAGCTGGTGCAGGAGCTCAAGAAGTCAGACGATTACGATTACCACCGAAAACGGAAAACCGAAACCGTGGCTCAGTCGCATTGATCGACCGCTGATCAAAAAAGGCCCTGTATCTGGTATCTGGTATCTGGTATCTGGACCTGGCCTTAAGCTGTTCGAGCCTGCAGCCAGTCGGTGATTTGCCCATTGGTGAAATTCGCACGTTTAACCTTTAGACAAACAAAAGTGTAGAGAACAACGAACCTGTTGAACCCAAAATGCAATTTTCATATCACTTTGATTGCTGCCCAGAATGACACGCGTGCGCCGCCGCCGCTTTTGGCCGCATTCTCTCTTAGCCATAGCTATTCTGATTGTGCCATTACGATGGTATCCAACGCGTGCAAGTTGGAGATGCCAATGATGGGCCCGGCCCAGACCTAAACAGTCACAACCAGACCGTTTCTTTTTTGAAGACGATCAAAAATTAGGGTAACAATCGCAGTTAAAACAACTGCAAAAGTTGCGCATTCAAATGATGGACCAATGGATACCCTTAAATCAAAACATCAATTATAAATTGAAAATTTATTTCTAGTTTCTAGAGAACTTAAGTATACTGCTCCTTAAATACCTTTAGCGACAGACATTACTCTAATAAAAAAAAAAACAAAATCTCAATTTAAAACAAAATTTGCCGAGCAGAATTCGAGTATAAGCCGTATACCAGGTACACTTTAAATTTTATTTATTGCTCATATTTAGTTATAAATAAGTTAAACATTCAGTTTGAAACTTGAAGCGTATTTTAGGCAAAAATATATTAATTCCAAAAATGCGGATTACCTTTATCTACTCCAAGAGCTTACAGGGTATTCTCAAGCAACGGCTGCTGCGACGGCGGGCAAAAAATAAAAAATAAAAGCGAAACTCTCAAACGGATCTCAAGGATTTTGTTTGTCCCTGTTGGCGTCAGCTTATGATAATTCATATAATTTCCCATAGGTGCTGTTAGTTGTTGGCACCTGAAGGGTCGACCGTCTACGGTGCCTGTTGCTTCGGTGTAAAAACACTTAGCCAGAAGTCAAAAGTAGCAACACTTTCCAAAGCGACACTTGAGACTAGATCATCGTCTGGATTCTGGGACAAGACAAAAGAAATCGAAATGAAATACAAATAAATCCCAATCCCAATGCCCAGTGTGAGAAATGACTTTCTCGGAAGCGAGTCGAGACCTGGTCAGTCAGTAGCCAAACATCGTAGTTGTAATTCAGTGAGTCTGTCAACGGAGCTCAATTGTAGGTAATTGATATGTTTACCTTTTGCCTTTGCCTTCTCAAATTGTGTATAAATAAAATGTAAATCGTAAGCGATATCTATGCTGGGTCATTTCTCAAGATCAACTCTTGAAATTGAAAAATTGCAGATCAGATAAACCGTCACTTGCACTTGATGAGTCTGATGTGTAGAATGTGTACGAAGAACCGACTCGGATTTGATAAGGACATCTCTAATCATATGCAGTCCTGTGTCGGTTGCATCTCATGTTGGACTAGCCTCGTTGACAGTTCAAATCGTGGAGGTCCTTAGGTGACAATTGCATTATAAGAAAATTGATATTTTCAACCGCAGAAGCCAGATGGATTACATTATACATTGTATATCTATAATTTCACATGAATCTGACCACACAGAAGCAGGTCAGTTATGAAGAGAGAGTACAGGTACCAGGTACCAGGCCAAGAGATTTGGCAAGTCAGCTAGAATCTAATTACCAACATGATGAATGAATTCTAGTCTTGGCTGAGACTATTCTACCTTTGCCATTTCACAGGCAAGACCGGAAAAGGTGTGCCCCGTAATTGGAACTGGAGCAAACGTGTGAAAAACTAACTAGTTTGCAATTAGTGAATACTTTTTGCGGCACTTTTGTAAGAACCGAAGGATACGTCAACAAGTGAATACTTAAGGAGATGACCTACTTGCATATAAAATAATCACTTACAAGTGTATAGTGAAGTAAAAATACACTGCAAATTCGACAGCTCGATTTTCGCGGAAGCGATTTTCGAGTACCTTAACTTGAATATTTTTTTGGACTATCAATCGAGTTAAATAATTTGTTTTTTTATGAGAAATCGACAACTCACTGAAGTTAGTTAGTTTACCTTAATTCATTTGCAAACATAATGCCATTCCGCTTCAAAATCTGATCAAAGTTATGCTAGACTTATGAAAGTTTGAAGTTGGGCTTATTAATGACTTATTACAAGGTCGTCGTTTACATTAATTAAAACCTTTTCGAATAGAATGGCAGCTCTAAATTTTACCAGTTATAACTCTAGCTCTAAATTATAGTTAACTAAATTATGATAAATCTGAAATCAATATTTAGCATAATTACAAACGAATAAGCCGAAGGATTGCCCGAACAGTCCCAAGGATGAAGAACGATTCGGACTTATTGTTGTTTGATTCCTCGACGCTCTGATAATGACTCTATTTCGTTTTCCAGGAATTAGTCGCATTATTTGATAAATTGACCAAGAACTCGTGTCTGAATTAACGCCCTCACTCTCGAGCCACGGTCGAAGGGGTTAATGTTAATTGCCATTGTTGGATTGGATGGGATTGTTGGAAGAACAGTGGAGCGGAGGATGCAGCGAGGTCCAGCAGGTCTTTCTTTCTTCCATCACGTGTTTATAGAGTTATTCAGCCGTGAGTTGTACCACACTTTAATTGCCCCAATTCAAATGGATGCGTTGGCGTCGGCGTCGGCGTCGCTGTCGGCGTCGGACTGCCGCATGCCACAAATGCGATGCGTAGAATGTTTGCAGTGCATTCACATGCATACAGAGGCACAAATATAAACAATAATCAATCTCTTCAAGGGTTGAACAAACAAACATAAAGGCTGAGCAAGGACATGCTTATGAAAAATGCAACAGCGAACAGTCGGAGGCGTTTTTAAATTGATTATTCCTTTGGGCCCAACCCAAATTAAAATGCTACAATAGAAGTTCTCAATTTAATACATATTTATAAGGGAACTAGATCAGCATTACAATGGACCATTCATTTTATTTGTCTTTTATTATATTTATTTAACGTCCACCTAAAGAGTTATAAGTCAGAACATTTAATTTCCATTTAAATACAAAACTATAATATATTAAAAGAAACTAAAAAAAAAACTATTTTGAAGTCTCTAGCTCTTATAGTCCCTGAGATCCATAATCCATAGTATGGGCTTAAAAATAATAAGCCAAAAAGAATCGGTCTTAGTGAGCAATCCAGCCTTGAGCATCCTTGAAACAAAACTAAAAGTGTTTAGTGTTAACTGAAGCGCAGCTTATAACTGTTTAAATATGAAGTTTAGCTTTTTTCTGATCACAAGTTGATTTTTTAACGCTTCATTAAGTTTCTGACCACACGCGTGTTTCATCCTTTTTTTAATTTTTGTTCTTTTTTTGGGACCAGTCTGACGCGCGTCTGCCAAGGAGGTCGCTCGACGTCGGGTTACCTGCTTAATTGCCGAAGTTCGCTTGGCCTGGCTGAGGTGTAGTTTGTGCGATCTAAACACCTCGTTCGTATTGCGTAGTATGGCATATTCCTTAACAGAAAAAAAGGAACGAAAGACGTAAACGCTTTTTACTTCCGATTTTTTATGTAGTCATTTTGGAAATGTATTGCCAGGCGACAACGACGACAACGGCAGCTGTCGCCAGCACACGCTTTTTTCTGATGATTTGGAATCCGTACAAGCAGCACAACAACACATAGTGTGTGGCATTTTTGCCAAAGTGTGTTAAAACGTTATCTTTCAGCTAAGGAGCAGCAGATGGCATGCATGTTACATGAAAGTTTACTTAAAAACTAAAATATTTAAAAATTTTTCATATATTTTTGTCGATCTCCCAAATTTCATTTAGATTTAATATACCAGCTTCACCACGCGAAGGATGACATGTACCAAATAATCCTTAATATGAACTTTATTATTTTACCTCATTTGTAATTTATTTAGTTTTATTAAATTGTACTTTATTGTTAAATTAACCAATAAAAATTCACATTTAAATGGCGCGGTAAAAGAAATACCGCGATAAAGCAAAACAGTATTTATTCTAACGATATCGGAAATAATATGTGGTATCGATAACTCCAAGTGCAACCAACGAACTGGCGCGCTTCTGTTAAATTTAAACTGAACACATTTCTATAAAATTTCGTTAAATAAAAATAAAGTTCACATAATTTATAAGATCTAACAAAAAATACTAGTCTTTTTAGTTTTCTTTTAATACAAAAACAAAGAAAGTCATTAGTTAGTTAATGCCAATAAACAGAAAATGTTAATGCTTTTATGTTAAATAACATTTTTTATGAGCAACTTAAAATTAGGTGTGTACACACTGTGATCGATGAACAACAAAGCAGATTTAACTATTTCTTAAGAAAAAGTTAAATAAATAAATAATAATAAAAGGCTTTCCATCATCCAAATATACCATCACAATGCCAACAATTGGAGTTAAGCGGGATTTGCTTTTTGAAGCCCTCGGAAAGAAGTACAGTAAGTAAGCCGGCAACCGTCCACGTGGATCGATAGCTTTAATGTTTTCTCCTTTCCTCAGCCGATGAAGAGTTTCAGGAGGTGTGCTTTGCCTTTGGTCTGGAGTTGGACGAAGTGGTAAGCAGGGTCGCCCATATGTCGAAAAACCCCCAAAGATTTCATCATTCGATTGTTACAGACCACAGAGAAGCAAATGCTAACCAAGGAGCAGGGCGATGTTGCCGCTGCGGCAAATGCCAGTGAGGAAATCATCTATAGGATTGATATTCCCGCCAATCGTTACGATTTGCTCTGTCTAGAGGGCTTGGTGACGGGTCTGCGAGTCTTTCAGGGCCAGTGAGTAGTGATACAAGCACCGAAATAACAAACTAAATTTAATGCACATGTTTTTTAGGGTTAAACCACCCAAATTTCAATTCGTGGAGCCAGCACAGCGTCAAAAGCTAAAGATCACGCCGTCAACAGCGCAGATCCGACCATATGCAGTAGCTGCTGTGCTACGAAATGTTACCTTTACGCAGGACTCCTACAACAGCTTCATTGATCTGCAGGACAAGCTGCACCAGAACATTTGCCGTAAGCGCACATTGGTAGCAATTGGCACTCACGACCTAGACACCGTACAAGGCCCATTTAGCTATGAAGCTCTGCCTCCGGAGCAAATCAAATTTGTGCCACTCAACCAAACGCATGAGCTGAATGGCGTCCAACTGATGGATTTCTACTCCACTCACGCTCAGCTTAAACAATATTTGCCCATCATTCGTGATTCGCCCGTCTATCCGGTGATCTACGATGCCAATCGTGTGGTTCTCTCACTGCCACCCATCATTAACGGGGATCACTCAAAGATATCGCTGAAAACCAAAAATGTGTTCATCGAATGCACTGCCACGGACTTGACCAAGGCCAAAGTGGTGCTGGACACCATTGTATGCTTGTTCTCCGAGCACTGCAGCAAAAAGTTCACGGTCGAGCCATGTGATGTAGTGCAACCGGACGGAACAACTATTTCCTATCCGGAGCTAGCCGTGCGTGAAGAGCGTATTTCAGTGAAACGCGCCAATGCCTACATTGGCATTAATGAACCAGCCTCACAGCTGGCGGATATGCTGACACGCATGTATCTAGAGGCGCAAGTGGATAGCAAGGATAGCGATACGTTAATTGTAAAGATTCCACCCACGCGCCATGATGTCATCCATGCCTGTGACATCTATGAGGATATTGCCATTGCGTTTGGTTATAATAACATCAAGAAATCATTACCAGCCTTCATGCAAATCGCTAAGCAGTTCCCACTCAACAAACTGACCGAACAGCTGCGTGAACAGGTAGCTCAGGCCGGCTTCACAGAGGCGCTTACCTTTACATTGTGCTCCCGCGATGATATTGCTCGTAAGTTGAACAAGGACATTGAAGCCTTACCTGCAGTGCATATTGGAAATCCCAAGACGCTTGAGTTTCAAGTGGTACGCACCACTTTGCTGCCTGGTCTTCTAAAGACCTTGGTCGCTAATCGCAAAATGCCGCTGCCGTTGAAACTCTTTGAAATTAGCGACGTGGTGGTTGTCGCCGAGAACTCGGAGGTAGGCGCTCGCAATGAGCGTCGTCTGTGTGCTGTCAATTGTAACAAGACGGCTGGATTCGAGATTGTACATGGCCTGCTGGATCGTGTCATGCAATTGCTCTCTGTGCCCAGAAAAGCTGCAAGCGCTGAGAAGGGTTATTATCTAGAGGCAACTGAGGGTAAGTGGCAACATTGCAATAAATTATAGTTACTTATTATAATGTATAATGTATACTTGACAGATCCCAGCTACTTTCCGGGTCGTTGCGCCAATATCATGTACGATACTGCCAATATTGGCAAGATTGGAGTGTTGCATCCCACGGTCCTGCAGGCTTTCGAATTGACCACGCCCTGTTCAGTTGTGGAGTTCACCATTGAGCCATTTGTGTGAAGAAGAGCTTAGCTTAGCAATGATATTGTAATTGTTCCCCAAATACTTTTTCAAAAGTCTTAATAAATGGTCACAAACCTATTTAAATAATAAAACGCAAGCTTGAGCATCTTTTTTTATTTCTTTTTATTTATGCTGTTTAATGTTCTTATATTTTTCCTTCAATACAATAATAATAATTATAAGAGTAATAATAATCCGTATAGTATGTATGTATATCATATATGTATGTAGTTTCTTTTCTTTTTTTTTAGTTTATTTTTTGTTTTACGCATGCATACTTCTTTTCATGTTTGAAGTATTTTTGTGTAATTTATTTTTTTTTAAATTAATAAATCTATGAATTTAATTTTTTTCGCATGAAAAAAAATTTATATTTTGCTTTTCTGTCGATTAAGGATGCATCAACATCTTAATAACGGCTGTTTCTGCACAAGCAGCTATTAACTTCATTATTATTATTTTTTTATTTGAATTTTCATAATTCGTTTCCTTCTAAGTTTCTATTCATTTGTATGATCCGTCTGGCATGTTGGTTGTGTGTGAGTGTGTGTGGGTATGAATGCTTGTGTATGAGTGTATCTCTGTGTTATTGTGTGACATGTTTTAAATAATTTTAACGAATCCTTCGCTTCATTTTCACTTTCATTTTGCTTTCATTACATAATTTGCTTGCAGCTAAAACAATGTTTGAAACAAACAAACTAAACAGGCAAAAAAAAATTACAATTGTTTTGTTTTTGTTTTTCCATACTCTTAAACATTATTTATGCTTTAACGCTGTTAAAGTTCATTTCATATCATTTTATATTTTGTTTGTTTTTTCCTTTTATGCAAGTGTAGGCCATGTAGCGCAAACATACGCACATACATACGCGTATGTATGCGGTTTGTCTATGTATATATATACATATAATATATGTAATATATAATATATTTTTCGTTTGTTATATTCTTTTTTTCATATGCGTCTCCTCCAGCTGGAGATCGGCACCAGTCGGCGCAGCGCTTTTCAGTTTAATCATCAAGATTAAGTTTATCAAGTGTTTTTACATATTTCGTTTTCATTTGCCTATTTATGCTTTTGTTGTTGTTGTTACTGTTGTAATTGTATATTTATGTATTTGAAAACACATTCTAAGCTAATGTATTGTTGTGCTCTATCTCTAAGACGTCCTACGCATTGTGTCGGATAAGCTTTAAAAGTTGGCAAGCCGTTTCATTTTTCATCATTTATGCATTTGTTATCTTTTTTTTCAATGGATTATTAAAACGTTAGTTGACCTTAAATGTTGTATGTTCGATTTACATTAGGTTAAAGTAAGCAATCAATTCAAATTTCTACTAGCTACATTTTAAGTATCCGTTCCCTGCACACGTTGAGGAAACTGAATACCAGACATTTTACAACTCAAAATTTGAATAACGAACGTAAAAAAGAGGCTCTAATAATTTTATATGTTGTGGTTTGTTTTGTGTGTGTGCAATTTGTTCTTAGCTAAATATGTAAGTAAAGTTCAATGCATTCTCGCTTCATTTTTGGGTAGATTTTCTCAAATGTTTAACAGTATTAGTGTAGTTTAATGGTAAGCTTGTGTGTGTATATACTATATAAGTAGTAGTATTTAAGTAATTTCTTGTTAGGTTGTAATCATTGTTGTAATTATTATGATTGTGGCTGTTGTTGCTCTTGTTGTTGTTATCTTTGCAAGCATTTATTATTGCAGCTGCAGCTTGTCGTTCTCATTAGATATTTAACATTATTGCATATTCATCACCTGACACCTGTCGCCTTCTCCCAAATCAGGTTATGAGAGAGGGAGAGACTAAGGGAGAAAGTGCACGCGTACACACATATGTATACAGTAGTTTTGACATTCATGTTGTTGCATTTTTTATTAATTAATATTAAATATGAATATATGCATATATATAATCAGTTTAGTGTTTGTGAAAATGGTTTTAGCTTTCGCTAATTTCATTTAAATGTTTCATCCATACGACTGAGTTCTAGCTTAAAATTATACGTGTGTTGTTGCTCTTTAGTTTCCTTTAGATTTCCTTTAACTTTTCACGATCTATATAGCTTTGTTCAATCACACGAAATAATAAGTTTTACATATGTTTTCTTTACTTCAAGGAATATCAAATTATTCAAATTACATTTAAAATAAATAATATATATTTTTTTCCATGATTTCTGTCTTCGGTTTGTTTATCTATTTATGCATGTGAGTGCGTGTGCGCGTATGCGTATGTGTGTGTATGTGTTTTAATGTGTGTAGAGGGCTTGTTCGTTTCCTCTTTTATATTATTGTTAATCTTGACCAATTTTCATGTTACCTGTGAATTTAAATAGTTGCCCAACGAAAAAAACGTATATTGTTAAATAATAATGAGCAAGGTCAAGGTTCTGTTTGTAGTTGTTTTGCTGCATTTGAGAGTTGATCGATGATTGATTGATGTTGGTTTTGGATGTGCTGTCTGTAAATGTGTATCTGTGTGTGTGTGTGTGGGGCAGCCGCAAAGTAATTCTTGAAAATCAATTTCAATTTCATTTTTCACATCTCTTGCGCCTCTGACCGATTATTGTTGTGTTTGCTGTGCACTCAATTTACTTGTCCTTGTTTCATGTGATCTAATCATCTCCTGTATACCAAGCTGCCTTCCATTCGCCGGCAATTGCATGCTGCTCCTGCCTCTGCTCCTGCCGCTGCTCCTGCTGCTGCTGCTCACCAGAGCATCAATTTGACCAGTTTGTGGTATAATTTGCCCATGGCTGCTAAATATTTACAAAAATGAAAGCATATTAGAATATGATTAGAGCGCAATAACCAATTGTTAACTTACGTGCTTGTCGTGGTGTTCCCACGCCTCCACCTTGTCGGGCAGATGCGCTGACACATCTGAAGCGCCGTGTGCGCCAACAAAGGGCTGAAAGCCATACGTCGATGGCATCAGATTAACGTGCACCTGCTGGGGTGGCGGCGGTGGCGGTTGCTGCTGCTGTTGTTGTTGTATATTGTGATAATCCATTGGCATCTGTTTAACAAAATCAAATAAAAATTATTAGTCTATAAATATCCAACTTTTGAAAATCTTATTCTAATCAACTCAGCTCATTAATAAATAAAATTCAAATATGCTAACTTATATTTAGATATGGACCAGTGATGTGATTTAGAGACTAAGCAGTAATCAAAATGACATTTCGCTTGAAGATGTTAATTTTGATTTACAGTCTGGATTTACATTAATACTAATGACTTACATTCATTGGTTCGTGCCGTTGCGGATATAGTCCATTGTTATATTGCCTGTAGTGCTGCTTTAGCCAGTTGGGCGGTTGCTGCTGCTGCTGCTGCTGCTGTTGAAGACCCGGCGGTTGGGCCTTTGGCTCATGTGCCCACGGTGGCATGGCACTGCCCAGTGCATCGTCCATGCTGAGCGCCGAGGCGCCCGCATTGAAGTTATACTTCCAGGAGGCAGCACGCTCGGTACCAATGGGTCGCGGCATCTTGCGTATGTCATCATGATTGGGTGACATGGCAGATGGCGAACTTAAGCCCGCCAAGCCGCCGCCATTCTCCAGATGCAGCATATCGCGACCGCTATAAGCCGGATACTCCAACTGTCCACCATACCAGCGTTGTTGGCCCACAGCCGTTGCGCCATGATTCCGTGAGCTAGGAGCTTGTCTAGCTTGGTTGGCAAACATGTTGGACAGCGTTTGGACACTTGGTGGCTGCTGTTGCTGCGACTTGTTGTTGTTGGCCTGAGTAAATGGTGGAGGTCGAGAATTCAGGCGCATCATCCCATCCACCATATAAGGCGTTGATGGATCCATGGGATAATTGAGCGTTTGCTGCTGCTGTTGCTGTTGCTGCTGCTGTTGTTGTTGCTGCTGCTGCTGCTGTTGTTGCTGCTCAACCTTATCAAAGAGCAAACGCTGTAGATTCTGTTGCTGACGATCAATCATTGCAGCGGCTGCTGATCCAAAGTTGTTGTTGCCGCTTGGCTCTGGTGCGTTCATTTGCATGGCATGCGGTGGTCTTTGTATTGGAGCCGTTGGCGGCTTAATGACACCCGGCGAGTGAGCTGGCGCTGAATTTTGAATATTGCCATCGACATGTCCCTGTGTTCCATTGACCGAAACAACTCCTCCGGCTCCGGCGGCATTGCCACCACCACTGCCAGGTGCTTCTGTTACCAACGGTGATCTGGCCGCTGTGTTGCCTCCGCCTGGACCGCTCGTGATGATGTTAAGTGCTTGCTGCTGGCTGCTCTGACCTTGCTGTTGTGCCTGCTGCTGATGTTGTTGTTGCTGTTGCATGGCGACAGCGACCGCAACATTGCCAACTGGCGGCGATGTCGAATGATTCGATGAGGCCTTTGAGCTGCCCACCGGGGAGCTGAGTATGTTGCGATTGTATCCGGGCGCTTTAGAGGCATCCGCCTGTGGCAGGACATCACCAACCATGGCATTAACACCACAACCGGCAGCGGCCCCAGAGCCAGCACCGCCAGCAGCAGCGCTGCCATCGATAGCCAATTTGCCCCACTGCGACTGCTGATAGTCGCTGAAGAGACAATAGGCGCTGGACAACTTTGCGGCCAGCTGGGCACTGAAGCTATCGGCGGCCATTAGATCGTTCAATGAATTGGTATTGATTACAAGATTCTGATGCTGATTGTTGTTTGTTTGCGATTGCAAATGCGATGGCTGTTGCTGTTGTTGTAGTGGAAGTTGTTGCTGCTGTTGTTGTAGTTGTTGTTGAAGGTGTTGCTGCTGCTGCTGTTGTTGTTGCTGCTGCTGCTGTGGTATTGGCGAACTGTTGCGCTTACTGGGCGGAGCAATGGGCGTAACTGCACGTGGTTTTCCATTGTTATTGTTGTTGCTACTGTTCACAGCTGCAGCGGCTGCAGCAGCTGCATTTACGGCCGCCACATCGGCCACGTTGAAGGTGCCAATTGGTCCCGCCAATGTATTGTTGATCATGCTATTGTTATTGCTACTGTTATTGTGGCCCAGTTGGGAAACAGCAACAGCTGCACCACCCACTGGTTTTCCACGTCCAAATGGAGCAACAACCGCACCTCCACTGTTGCGTCCAAGGCCAACAGGTGTATCCAGTTTTTTCGGCGATTGCGTCACTGTTGACGTTGCCTTCATGCCAAAGCTCTGGGAGGATTTGCCCCCTTGTGCTCCGGCTGATGCTGTTCCTGTAGCTGCTGTAAGTGCAGATCCCTTTTGTGTGGCAAATGTCGCTGAGGATTTGAGCAAAGTGGCGTTCTCTTGCTTAGACTTGGCTACTTCGAGGCGAGTCGAGGCTGTGCCGTTCGACGAAGTGGATAAACCAGTCCCACCAGCACGGGTCGACTGCTGTTGCTGTCCAGTGTATGCACGGCTGCTCTGGCCACGCGTTGAGCTGGATGCTTTGCCGCCGGCGGCATTCGATTTGGAGGCACCACCACCACGTGCACTTTGAGTCTTGGGCGTTGCCTGCAGCTGCTGCTGTTGTTGTTGCTTAGCATTGTGCGCTGTCGCGTTGCTATATGCCACGGCCGGAGTTGAGCTGGCCGATGAGCTCGACGACGTGGATGTTGTCGAGGCAGCCGATGAATAATTACCCACAGCGGATGCCGATGCTACGGCGGCTGTGCGATTATCCCAGGTGCCAACTGACATAGGCGTGGAGGAGCTATTTGCTGCTCCTGATCCAGCTCCTGCTGCAGAACCAGTTGCTCCTGCTCCTGTTGCGCCCGCCTTGATGCTGCTGTTGATGCGCGGCAACATTTGCAAAATGTCGACATCGGGATCCTTAATCAGCGACAGGATGAGCATGTGCGCTTGCTTTGTGGCATCGGTAAGACCCTTAATGGTTATGCTGCGCTCCGATTGATTCTTTCCCTGCTTCTCCACCTCAATGTGGGCGCCAGTTGTTGCGCGTATTGCATTGATGTTGCTGCCAGCGCGTCCAATCACTCGAGAAATGGCATTCACTGGCACCTGCACCTTTTTGCATGTCATCTCTGGAGCGGACGTTACCAATGAGCTGGAACTGGAGCTGCCGACCACCGACTGGGGATGCTGGCCACCGCTGCTGCTGTTGACACTGGTCGTTGAGTTGTTGGGCGTCACATTCGCGCTGCTTGTGCCAACGCCCAACGATGGAGCACCGCCTGCGGAATTCACGATAGTCGTCTGCTGTGTGCTGCTCTTACGCACCACCTCCTTCCAGCCGTCAACCTCGCTGCGTTTGGTCTGTGCCCCACCAGCTGTTGAGCTGCCTTGAGACTTGCTAACATCCTTGCGTGTTGTTGCAATGTTACTGACGTATTCAATGCTGACTGGCTGCAGTTTAGTGCCGGATGCTGTTGCTGTTTGTAGCTTTGGCGCTGGTATTGATTCCTTGGGCGCCAGATTTTCCTTCTCCCGTTTGTTGGCCACTTCCTTGTTGGTTTTTTTGGTAGCTGACGATGGAACGGCTGCAGCTGCTGTTGCCATTGCTTCCTCCCGTTTGCCATCCACTTGGCGCTTCAATTGCTGACCAGCCATTTGCTGATTGCTGCTGCTGGACGGCAGTTTAACGCTTTCAGTGGCAGGATTCTTCTTGACCATTGCCCCAGACTTGTTAAGGGTCGTGGCTGACGCTAGAGCAGCTGCTGTTGCTGTTGCTGCAACTGCAACGGCTGCTTCGCTGGGTGAAGTCTGTTGTTGGCTCGCCTTGTTTTTCTGCTGTTGTTGCTGCTGCTTTTTGGTCTTCTTGGCTGACGCATTGCCACTAACATGGGCGTGATCCTGCTGGTTGGACATGGCACGCGCGGCCTTTGTATCGCCGCTGGAGCACGAGCCCTGATCAATGCCAGAGTCACCTTCTTCACGTGCTGGTGGCGCCTCCTCGTCATCATCATCCTTGTCACTGTCATCGTCCTTGTCATTGTCGCTGGCATCATCATCATCGCCCTGCTGATCATCGTCGCCAGCGTTGGATCCATTGCTGACTTGTTGTTGGCGACGTTTCTCCTCCTTCTTTTCCATTTTCTTTTTCTTCTTGCGCTCACGGCGACGTGCGGCGGCTGCCTTGCGACTCTCCTCGCGTGTCCGCTCCAGATCGAGTTCCTCCAACAATATGGAGGCATTCTTATTGGCCTTGACTGCTTGAGCTTCCTTGGCAGAGCGCAGGATTTTCATGCAATCATAGCACTTTTCAATCAGCTCCTTATCACTGATTGTTCCAATGAAACGAATCATTTCCTGATCCGAGGGAAATTGTGACACATACTGGACCATCCATTTGACAATTTTGGTGTGACCCTTGCGATAAGCGGCCATCAGGCAGGAGACACGTCGATTGTCCTGTGAATCAATGTCCGCGTTATGATTGTACAACAACTCCACAACACTCAGATGTCCACCATGTGCGGCCAGCCACAGCGGTGAGTTGCCCTTCTTGTTCTTAACCTCAACGCTTGCACCGCGCGACAACAGCAACTCTACAAACTTCTGGTGACCCTTGTCGGCAGCAATGGTCAGGGCCGTGTCCCTTGATGTCGGCACGGGAGCTGCATTCACGTCAGCGCCCTTGTCGAGCAGCACACGGCCAACATCAATGTAACCGCCGGATGCAGCCTCCATTAGAGGCGTCAGACCAGTTTTGGCCCGATGCTCAACATTGGCACGACGATCGAGCAAAAGACTAACCACTTCATGGCGTCCCTGGAAGCAAGCGAGCGTCAATGCCGTATTGCGATTTGTCTCAATCTGTGCATTTATATCGGATCCCTGATCCAGCAGCAGTTTAACCGCAGCCGTATGTCCATTCATGGCAGCCAGCATCAATGGCGATATGCCAAGTTTGCTGCCAGTGCGTGAATTGATTTCGGCCCCATGATTAAGCAGCAGTTTAATGATGTTCACATAGCCACCGCTGGCGGCCAAGCTGAGCGGAGTATAGTCAGAGACATTGCGATGTTCCTTGTTGGCGCCAACGCTGAGCAGCAGCTCGACAACTTCGTAACGGCCACCGGAACAGGCCAGCGATAATGGTGTATCCTTGGTGCGTTCCGATTGTGCCTCCAGCTCCGCATTGTGCTTAAGCAGAATGTCCACAACCTTCTCGTGGCCCGCCGTGGCGGCCAGTATCAAGGGTGTGAAGCCCTTCTTATCGCGATGCTCAATGTTTGCACCTCGACTAATGAGCAGCTCCACTAGCTCCTCGTGGCCTCCAGCGCAAGCCAAGGTCAAAGCCGTATCATGATTCGATTCGGTTTCCGAATCAATTTCAATTGTTTTGTCCACAGCCGCTGCGGCTGCAACCGCCAGCTGATTCTGCAATTGTGCCTGCTGTTGGGCGGCCGCCGCTGCTGCGGCTGCTGCTGCTGCCGTTGCTGCTGCCACCGGCTGTTGATGTATGTTGGTGTTAACTGTTGTAGAAATATAATAAAAATAAAAGTTATAGAGTGTGCTATCGTTACAATAGATAATAATCAATATTTGTACCTTGACTGCCCGCTGGCGTTTGTCGAAATCCGGAACAGCGACGGTCCTTGCGAGATTGCTTATCAATTGCCTTCTTTGCAATGCCGCCTGGCATTGATTTGGTGGCGCCACCAGCTGTAGCTACCGCTGAAGAATTGGGCGTGGCCATTGGCCAATTGGAGAGTTCATTTTGCTGTTGCTGCTGCTGTTGTTGTTGTTGCTGCTGTTGCTGCTGCTGTAGAGCAAACTGTGTATATTGCTGGGGCACGACCACGGAGCCAGTATGCGTCTGTGTGGCCACCTGGAAAAGGTTTTGATCTCTTGAAGTTGTCTGCAGTTGTCTGGTAACCGATGTGTCTCACATACCTGATGCTGTACGCATGTTGGAGCCTGCATATGCGGTGGCGGATGCAGCAAGAGCTGCTCTTGCAAATTAAAGTGCTTCTGCTTCAGACTCTGGGGCATTGGCAATGCCTGAACACCAACGGCGGGTGATTGCCGCTGCTGCAGCAGCAACTCTTGGGCCACCTGTTCCAATTCGCTTTGAGTCGGTGGACGCTGCTGCTGCTGTTGCTGCTGCTGCTGAAGCAATCGTTCAGCGCGATGCTGAAACATGTGAGGCTGCTGCGGATCAGAGTGTGTCAATTGTTGCTGATGCTGATCTGTTGCCTGATCACCCAATTGCTGTTGTTGTTGCTGCTGCTGCTGTTGTTGTTGCTGCTGATGTTGTGACATGGCCGGTGGCAGTTGAAAGAGTAACTGCACTGGCGGCGTACTCTTGTCGCCGCTTTCCAAATTGTAAACAAAGTTTGTGGCCGGCTGTTGTTGTTGCTGCTGCTGCTGATGTTGTTGTTGACCTGCTGCCGCAGCGACAGCTTTGATGATGCGCGCATTCGAGTGTTGTTGTTGCTGCTGC
Source organism: Drosophila rellima (assembly GCA_035043635.1). Classification (NCBI taxonomy): domain Eukaryota; kingdom Metazoa; phylum Arthropoda; class Insecta; order Diptera; family Drosophilidae; genus Drosophila; species Drosophila rellima. The sequence continues at coordinate 2,592,556 of JAWNMV010000811.1, read as the reverse complement.
AAATGCTGCAGCTGTTGCAATTGCTGTTTCAACTCTGGATCACTCTCCAATGACAATTGCTGTTGCTGGAGCTGGAACTCGGCGCTGTTGGGCAGTGCTGAATGAAGTTGTTGCTGCTGCTGCGTGGTAACAACAGCTGCACCATTTTCCGTAGAGAACGGCAGCAATGCAACGGGTGTTTGCTGATGCTGCTGTTGACAAAATTGAGTTCACAATTCAATATTAATGTTGTGGATTCACTCTTACTGACAAGCTACAATTGATTTACCTGCATATGCTGCTGAAGCTCCTCGGGATCAAGTAATCGCTGTTGGGATTGCATTGGATAGTCCAGAAGAACGATATTTGCTTGGCGCTGTTGGGCATCTGTTGGTGCATCGCCAACATTCAATAATGCCTGCGAATGCTGTGCCGCTGCCACTGCCAATAGCTGCTCCTGCCCGCCCCATTTGCCAGGCGTTTGTGACCAATGGCCGGTAAATCTGCCCTTGCACATTTGATTAAGGCTAAACTCAGCCAGTTCTGGATAATGAAGATTGCTGGCCAGCTCCTACAAATCAAATCAATAAATAATTGCATTCAAAATTAAGCTCTATTGCGTCTGTTTAATTACCTGGAATATGTCCTCCATTTCGCCACTTATGTCATACTGTGCGCCATCGCCTGCATCATTGGTAAAGTGCTCCAGACCGGCATACAATTCTCCAGCTGCTGCAACTTTAGCTGCATCATCTGTCGAGAGAAATGAGTTTTAGTTACCAATCATTGATCACATCCATTTTTTTATAACTTACCGCATTGTTCTGAATCCTGTTGCTGCTGCTGATTATGAGCCTTGGCATGAACGGATGCTGCTGTAGCTGCCGCCAATTGCTGTTGCAGCAGACTGTTTAGTGCCGCATTGTTCAGCATTAGCTCCGAGTTGGGCATATCCTGACGAAAGTCGCACAATGAATGGGTCAACAAGTCTGGCTTTGTTAGTATTAGGTTCTCCAGTCTTGTTGACATTTTACGCTGTTTTGGCGGTAGGGCAGCTCCGTTTTTGGAGTTCGTATCGCTCTGATCGCCAACGGCAACATTGAGGTCTAAGAAGAAGTTATCATCGTCTTCGTCGTCATCATCGCCACCATCGTCTTCATCAATATAATCCACTTCAGCATCGGCATCATCGTCATCGTAGGTTATTTTCTCAATGTCCCCGCTCTGAGTATCCTGCTCCTCATCATCATCATCATCTTCATCATCGTCTACTTCCTCCTCCTCTATGATGGTATCTGTCAGCTCAATGGGTTCCGGTGGCAAAGTGTTTTCTTCACCCTCATCGCTCTCCAAATCCGCAGTTGCCGATGTTGCAGCAGCTGCCATTGCCGCAGCGGAGCAGAGGGTGGCCAAGTTTTTCATCTCAGCCCGATTTTCCACACGTTCCATAGTTGATGACATGACTGACATGATGGTGTCCTCCATATCGGGCGGTGTCTCAGTGGGCGATTTGGGTTGCTCGCCAAAAAAATTGTGCATTTGCCAGCCATCCTGCAAGAACTTTAGCCTCGGTGCCTTGGCCAATTTATCATTGAAGCATGCAAGAGCGGAGTGTCCACCCCTCGAATCATTAACGGCCGTCTCAAGCAATCCTCGAAAGTCCTCCATAGCGGATTTCTGCTGTAACATCTCACATCCAACGCCGCCTTCCATCGGCTGCTGTTGTTGATCGGTAAAGCCACTGCTGCTGCCGCCAGTAGGTGACGCCATCGGTGAGGCGGGTGAATTGGAGTAATCCACAACAGAGACGGCATGCTGCTGCTGATGATGGTGCAGTTGAAGATGTTGCTGGAGTTGTAGCTGAGTTTGCTGCATTTGCTGCTGCAGTTGTAGCTCCTGTTGCTGTTGCAATTGCTAATCAAAAAAATGAATTTATCATTAGTTTAATTGGTTACACTATAATTACTTGACAGATAAGATACTCATACTCGTTACTTTTATTTTTTGACCATCAATCGAGTTAATTAATTCTATTTTCATGAAAAATCGACAACTTGCTCGAGTTTAATTGATCGTAGTTCATTTGCAGAACCAAGCCATTTAAATCTTAAAGATTGAGAAATACAATTTTGAATTTTCAAAAATTCATCCCTACTAATTATGACATGAGTTTATAAAATATGAAAGCTTGGGATTTTAAGACTTGTAGCAAACTTTATCTGTATAAAGCTCATATAAGTCAATTTTTGTTGGTCGAACAATTGAAGTAACTGAGATCTGAGTGTTTATACAGACGGACTTGACCAAATCGACTCGGTTGTTGATGCTGATCAAGATTATAAAGTTTATAACGTTGCTCACCAAATTATTGTAGATGGAGACCATTTGATTCTGCTGCATTGGCAATAATTGAGCTTGCTGTGCTGCTGCCGCTGATGCTGCCGCAGCTGCTGCTGCTGCAGCCGCCTGTTTGCGGTTGTTCTTGTTGCTGGCCTTCACCTTAGGTCGATCGCTAATTGCAGTGCTCTGCAGCACCTCCGAGGAGTGGGTGATGGTGCTGGATCCGCTAGTATGGCGCTGCAAAAACAGAAACAAAATAAATATAGTTTAAAAAAATTATTCTGAAGAAAAATGACCATTGTCACTTACCGTTGGCACTTGAGAGCCATTCTCGGTAGCACTCGGATTGCTGTCGGCTACACCTGTAACAAAAATTAAATTAAAAATTGTATAAGGATTTTGTAAATGTCTTTGCATTTTCACATACCTTTCGGAGGTGCTTCCAAAGTAATCTCACTGCTGTCACTAGCATCACAAGGTGCATCGAAGCCTCGTCGCCTTTGCAGACGCGCATCCTCACCAGAGCAGGCAAACTGCTGTTGTTGTTGTTGTTGCTTATCATCCTCACCCAGTGGCTGTGAGCGAATTTGCTCGGAATGCTGCTCTAGCGGCAAATCAATCGCCTCCAATGGTAGATCAATAGATTTCAGCTCGTTTATTAATTGGCGATTTTTGCGAGAGCCAATGCCCTTCAGCTTTGGCTGCTGTTGGTGCAACTGTTGCGGCTGTTGTTGTTGTTGTAGCACAGGCTGCTGGCAAACGGTGTGAAACAGAACAGGTGGCGCTGGTGGTGCCTTTTGGGGTGGCGTTAGCGAGTTAATATGCTCCATATCCAGATCAAAGTGCTTGCAAGGCACCAATTGTGCCCCAGATGGCGGCAATGTTGCTTGCTGCTGCTGTTGCTCAAATCCAGGCTGTAGATGAAACAGACGAGATTTGGCAATAAGGCCCTCCTGTTGCTGTGCGCTAAGCGTGGTCAGATCAATGCCACCACCTCCAGCCCCGCCCACCGCAGAGACATACTCCTCGGTGACAGATGCATCGCCGTTGCCTGCAGCTGCTGATGCCGCCGTTAGCTGAAGTTCACTGGCGTCAAGAAATTCACCAGTGCCCAGAGCAACAATGTTATTGGGCGAATTTCCACTGAATTGTTGCTGATGGAACAGCTGCTGCTGTTGCTGCTGATTGGTGGCGCGTGCCGCATCAGACAATTCGTGCAGACCTGGAGGGGCATTCAACTGCTGGAGTTGATGCTGTAGTTGCTGTTGGAGTAACTTTTGCTGCTGTGTGGTGATCAGACGCATTTGATTGGCGGCCTGTGCATTCGCGGACTGAGCATTTGCCCCAGCAGCAAGTTCTGCGGGTGAAATGTGCGGATATCGAAAGAGCAGCTCCACGACGCGTGTATGGCCACCTTTAGAAGCCTCGATCAGCATTGTGCTGTTATCCTTGAGCTTGTGAAATGGATCCGCGTTGTTCTTGAGCAACAACTCCACCACAGAATGATGACCACCAGCGCAGGCCAACGAAAGCGGAGTGTGATCATTGCTGGTTGTCTGCTTGTTGACATTGGCGCCCTTCTGTATAAGATACTTGACGGTGCACAAGTGACCGGCGCGACAAGCCTTCATTAGTGGAGTACGTCCACCTTCGGATTCATGTTCGAGTTCAGCGCCATATGATACAAGTACACCAGCAGTTTCTGTATGCCCATTTTCACAGGCGTGCGTTAATGCTGTGTCCCCGGTTTGTGTCTCGGCATGGACATTCGCCTTGTTCTGCAATAAAAAGCGCACCAATTCGGTGTGACCTTCTTGTGAGGCTTCCATTAGGGGGGTGGATGCACCCAGCTCCAGGTTGGCGCCACCATTGATCAGAAAGGCAGCCACATCGCTGAAGCCCCCACAGCATGCCAGCGTGAGTGCAGTTTCTTGGGTCTCCTCAGTGGTGGCATTAATGTTGGCGCCCTTGCTGAGAAGCAGTGCCACCATTTCCTCGTGCCCTTCGCGTGCTGCCTCCATAAGGGGCGTGTAGCCTTCATCATTAACCTCCTCAATATTGGCACCACGCTCAATTAGTAATGTGGCCAGCTCGACGTGACCACCGCAGGCAGCTAAAGTGAGCGGTGATTCAAATGAATCAGTTGGCATATTGACTTGCGCTCCAGAGTCCAATAGCAAACGCGCCACTTCCACGTGACCATCCATCGAAGCCTCCATGAGTGCTGTGTGCATTTCGTCAGTTTTATGCTCCTGATCAGCGCCAGCTTGTAGCAGGAAACGCACCATATCCAGATGGCCCTTGTAGCAAGCTAGTGTCAGGGCACTTTCCTTGAACTCATTCGAGTGGGTATTGATTCCGGCTCCATGCTCTAGCAGCACCTGAAATGTTTTATTAAACATTTAATTAGTAACAGGAAAAAAGCAGAAATATATAAGAAAACAAATTAATTACTTATACATCAGATAAGATCAAACTAAATCATGGAAGATGCATTTTAATCCAAATGACGAAATCATTAACTCGATTGTCGTTATTGGTGCAGCTACAATCAAATCTCGGATTCTAATCACTTGTGTTATGTAATTAAGTTTTTAGCTTTAACCAAAATATGGTAAAATATTAACCTTGGCTACTTCCACATGGCCAGCGGAGGCGGCCTCCATTAGGGGTGTATGTCCGTTCTCATTCTGCTCCTCAACATTGGCTCCGTGCTTAAGCAGCACTTTCACCACGTCCACCTGACCGCCAGCGCAGGCAAACATTAGAGGGGTGTTGCCAGTGGCACAGTGTGCATTCACATCGGCGTTATGGCTGAGTAGCAGTTTAACAATGTCCAAATGTCCAGCTGACGCAGCTTCCATTAATGGCGTCGAGTCCTTTTGTCCCTTGTCTTCCACCTGAGCGGCTGACATGGCCAACAGAACCTTTTCAAATCAAGAAACAAATATTTATTGCGATAAGTTGAAAATGTTTTCAATGCTTCAAATAAAAGTTATGCTGTTGAACGAATTATCTAATTTAAACGGATCTTTTCTGAATATCTGCTAATTTATCAAAATAAAATGATTTTAAAATTGTAATCAGAACATATCTATAAATATGTACGTCACATTCTTAACGATTCTTAAAAAATGCCCGATAAAAATTCCGATATTAATGACTATTTTCATTTATCAAGACTACCGGTTTCATATTTTGATGCTTTATCTCCTCTTTGGTAATGTTGTTTTGATAATATTTATGGACAAAAGATCAGAAGATTGGATTTACATACCTGTGCCAGCTCATAGTAGCCCGCGGAACAAGCCATTGACAATAATGATTCGCCCTCATCCGTTGAGGCAGCTGCATCGTTCATGTTGCCCTTGCACAGCAATCGCTTCACCGTGTTCACATCATTATCGGCGCAGGCGTGGGCAAGGCTGCGCGAGAAAGCACTACTGTAAATTGCAGGTTAATGTTATCAATATATCATTGGGCATACACACATACACACACACACAAACACATCCCAAAGGGATCAATGCGATTAATCAGTTCAATATACTTACTTCTTATCTCGCGGGCTGTTGGCACAACGCATTTTAGTTAGCGCCTGCTTGGTTTCATCGATTGCGTGGGTGGCATGTCGCAGTACGGGTGCTTTTTCATTGGCGGCAGCCTCCAGCAAGGCGGTGAGATTACTCGAGCGCTTGTTGTTCGACTCAAGCAGAAAGTTCTTAACCTCTGGCGCATCCTCGTCGTCATCCTCATCGTCTATGTCCTCATCATCTGCATCGTTATCCTGCAAAACGTCTGTTGACGAGTTGATACAGTGTGTTAGGATTTTCTTGGGTTTCATTAAGGAAGGAATTTATATTTCTTACCTATTTCCTCGTCTTCTTCCTCGTCATCACCTTCAGATTCATCAGAGTCCTCGGAGTCCTCCTCGGTTTCGTCCTCATCTTCACGAACTTCCGCCTCCTCATGCGGACAGCTATCGGGATCAGACTCCTGTATATCATCCTGCAAACAGAAAGATATAAATTGAATTAACAATAATATTGTACAACTTTTGGAGAAATTCCAATATGGATAAAGTTCGTGCTCGTCGGTTAAATTGTGAGTAAAAAAGGTTGCTAAAAATTATATTAATGATATAAAACTAATCAGAATCAGTTGAGCAAGTAAAGAGCACATTCTTGTTGTCTAAGGCCAGCTATGTGATGTTTTGTGTGTTGTTATATAATCCAAGTAGTAGTAGAAGACTATTAATATCATTATTTATTAAACAATAACCCATTTTGTTTTGCTTTTGGGTTTATTAACTATTAAAGAAACTTTAATCAAAGTGCATACAATAAAAACATGTACAAAAAAATATTTGGATAATATTCCGAACAATTTGTTTATTTGACCCTGTGGAGCTTTTGGTTAAACTTTGTTGGTTTAGTTTGTTAAGTAGAGAGCTTATTGAAAAAATTTAGATAATCGATCAAAAATTGCAAACTAATTTTGTAGCGCTTCAATTAATTGTTTTAGAGGCACTTAAATCGCGAAACTTACCAGGAGATCTGGCCTTAAACACAAGAATGCCAATAGGATCTACAAATAAAGAGAAACGTAAGAAACATACATAAATAATAAAAATAACTGAAGCTAAATAAAAGCTTAATTGCATGTACGTAAATTTAACACTCAGATCAACATAATTGAATTGAGAGTTTGGCTCGAAACTCAGAGAAACACATTTCAATATTACGTTAACAAGCGACTGCAACACAGTGTCCATTTTGCATAATATACGCCGTAACAACAGCTGGATTGATACACGCATAAAACTATCAATAAATGACGATTTACACATTATTTTCCTCATAAAAGTTGTTGTCAAATGCAATTAAAACAAGAATTTTTCGTATATTTTTTTACAATTGTCAAAGATCATGAGTTCTGATAACATTCACACAGCGTACTATGTTCAAGTTTAAATTTTCGATTACAGTTGCGAGTGACTTGACCTGCGTTTTTATTGTTTTACAGACCAATTCCACAGTACTCTAGAGATTACAAAGTCATTGATGATTCCTTAGATCAGTTGTGTCCAAGAAGCACTCTATAAAATATTTGTTTCTATCCCATGGGATAGGGAAACACACATTTGGGACACCACCATTTAGATATATCCCCATTGTAGAATCGATAGTATTCACCAAGTTTTCCGTTTGGAGAAACAAAAATTGGAGACGTCAGATATGAACGTTTGTTGACACTTCACACACACTTTAACCACATCTAATTTTTAACTCATTTTAAGTAATTAGTAACTAACCTATGCTTATTAATTTAATAAAACAAGTTTAATTTTAAATTTCGCGCCAATTTTTGTGTCAATACTACCGGAAAACCCAAATCAAAACAAAGCAATCAATCAGCTGCTTAACTGTCAGTTTTTCCATTCATCTTCACTGGCGAGGTTGCCAGACCGCGTTTAAAATGGCATTAAAATAATTTTAAATTAAAAAAAAAACGACAGCAGGTTATTGTTACCAGTACGCTTTTTGCTTTCATTCATTACCATTTCCATTTTATTTATATTTCAAAACCAACACACATGGAATTTGCACTCATGCATGAATGTATGTATGCTATGTGAGCGCGTGTGGTGTTTGCTTGTCGGCTGGTTTTTTATTACAAATTTGCAAGTCAAAGAGGAAAACGAAACGGTTTCTTTGGAATTTTAAGAATCGCATGAGTCATGCCACTTGGTTGCACAGTAATAGTGATAGATGTATGCATACGTATGTGTATACAAATATGCTGGCATATGTGTGTACTAAATGTATCAATGTATATCGACTTTAAATGTTTCACACGGTGGCAAAATTTGTACATGTCGAGTGCGTGGCCTGCATGTATGTCTGAATGTTGCGTTGTAGAAAAACTCGCGTAAATATTTTATTCGAAAAGATAGGTCAAAATAACCTCTGATGAATGAAAAGAGCAACACAGAGTAAAATTATTGACATGTGAGTAAGTGTGCATATGCATGTGTGTGTGTATGCACATACAATATGTACGTACATATCTGCGAGAGAAAAAAAAAAGAACGAAATTCAAACGAGTTCAATCGTCAGAACATGATTTTTCAGTTACTCGTGCGAGCGATTGTGTCTTTCGCTAGTCATTTTTTTCGTTACGACCATTGCAAGTGTATCCATTGTATGCATATATGTGTGAGCGAATTTAAGAAAATCATAATTAAATACACATGTATGCATATTTAGCATAATACAACCCAATAATTGATAATTGACCTTTCTATAGATTTTAAAAATGATCAAGTCCACAGAATTACCAGGTCATTACACTCCACTTATACTTTTTACCATGTGTATCTTTATTATTATTGTTATTTTTTGTTTGTATCTTTTTTTTTCGTTTGCTTTGTACTTTTGCGCATTTGCTCTTCACACACGATTTCACTCAACGGCAACGGTGAGGGCGCCTGGAGTTGCCAGACCTTTGTAATTATGGTGTAAATTTAACCTGCAAACGCGGCATTCTAAAAAAAAATGCCACTAATCCAAAGACGGACAACGTTGCTTTCTAAGTATGTAAGTAATTTCATTATTGAACCATGAAACTGACTCACAGAGATTCATCCAGTTGGGGGTCAACATTTTGGTTAATTGAACGGATGATGATGATGACGTTACGAATTTCTTTGGTATCACAAATGAAAGAAAACGAAACAACGAAAGAATTGGCTAATGACCTTTGATTTGAGTAGACGGCATTTATAGGTACACATAAACATACATATGTACATATGCTTGTATGTGCTACATCCACAAAAGGCCAGACAAAGAAATATTTACACACACACACACATAGACAAATCACCAACAGCTGCACAGCTGATTTATGTACATACAAATGTAATTCACATCACGCTAAGAAAAAAAGGCTTTGCACACAGACACATTGAAACATGGAATTGATACTCGAAACGGGTTTTAGTTTAAAAGCCACGCTCAATCCGCTCCGGAGAGCGGTGCATTCATGAAATTCATATGAAAAATCTATGAATAACGGGTATTTCATATTGATTCCAACTAATTTGCACACCTGTAACTCGGCCTACGAATACAAATTCAATTTAACATTAAGAAATCCAATGTATACATACGTACATGAATGCAAACGAAAAACGATTTATGGTGCAAGCACATAAGACACACTCACACACATACAGATGTACGTACGTTCTATAAATACATACTTTGCATTTACACGTTACGTTGGTCTAGACTAAGCAGCTGTTTTTGTCTGATAACAGCGACGAGCAAAAGATTCGCATGCAAATTAATCGTTTAAATCTTATCTAAAATAAGAACCGAAACGACATTCAAGTCAACAGAGAGCAGAGGCCAATGGGCAGGTGCTTCTATTGTTATACACGTTGCACTGTTTACATTTATTTGTTGATTTATGGAATTAAGCGCTTATCAATACATAAATATTAAAATGTATTTTTTTAAGGAAATTTGGCAATCTTATTGTTTGCTTTTAAAGTCAGAAGACAAAACGTGTATTGTATTTCTAGACCGGTCTAAACAAATTCACAGACAGCAGCAAATAAATTGATACTTATAGAAATATTGTGATACATACAGTCTAATTAATTATTGATTTGACAAAAGTGAAAATAAATTGCTTAATTAATACATATTTAGATTTGCTCTTACCTCTATTTTGCATTTAATTAATGGTAAATTTATGCAATACTAATAAGTTATAGTACGAAAACTTACCTCTGATACGGACTCCTCTTCAGATTCGGAAAGATCTGTGGTGACGGGTTGCGGATAGAATTCGGTATCCGTGTCGGTGTCCGTTGTAATGATGTTCTGCAACGCCGATGATATAGCATTCACAATTCCCACCGATGATGACAATGGTGACGAATTCGATGACGTTGATGATGAGGCTGAAAGGTTTGCAGCAGCTGCAGCCGCGGCGGCCGCATGCGAGATGGCGCCTACGTCCTTAAGCTTTTGCTTGAGCACAGCGACAGCTGTTGCCGCACTCGTACTCGCTGCTGTTGTACTGCTCGTCGATTGGGGAGGCAGCCCTCCGAGCCCAACAGCAGCGCCAGCGTTGCTATCGGCTGCAGCGGCAGCGGCGCCCATTAGCAAAGTTGTTGCGGCGAATTTTAAATGCGCTGAATCTTTGCCGACAACTGTTTTACCAGTTGAGGTTGCTCCTCCTGTTGCTGCAGTTGAAGTGGGCGTGACATTTTGCTGCTGTTGTTGTTGCTGCAAAGCTACTTGACGCTTAAGGGCTGCGTATGCTCGCGTTTTCTTCGAACTACTGGGCATAGGCGCTGAAGCGACAGCCGCTCGAAATTTGGCAGCCGCACCGGCAGTTGTTGATGCGGCATTGGCAGCCGCCTTAGGTGCATTCATTGTTGTTGTTGTTGTTGCTGCTGCTGGGGCTGTTTCACTAGCTGCTGCTGCTGTTGTTGTTGTGGTTGCTGTGGTGGCGGGCATAGGCGTGGTTGTGGTTCCAGCTGTAACGAATGCTGATGCAGCCGCTTCACTTTGGGCGCTTGTTTTACTGGCAGCCGTTTTAGACATTTTGGAGTTGTTGTTGTTACTGGTAGTACTGTTAGTATTGGCAGTGGCTAACACGCTGTTGTTGTTGTTGTTGCTGTTAACTTTTAACCTAACGCTGGTATTGTTGTTATTGCTGCTGGTTGTGCTCTTCTTCTTCAATTGGCTTAACTCAGCCACAATGGCAGCAGTCGTGTTGTTCTCGCGTTCGATTGCTGCTGCAGTCGCTGATGCTGCTGTTGTTGTCGTCAAATCCTTGGCACCAACAGCCGCCGCCTCATGCTTGGCAATCTTTTTCTTGCCGCTGCAGCTGCTACTGCTGTTGATGTTGTTGGTGTTCTTAATATTGTTCGCAATGAGCGCAGCCGCTATCGAGTTTCGAGCGACTGGAATACGCGGACCGGTGTAATTAACCTGCCTCACCGCGTTGTTGTTATTGTTGTTCTTTGTTGCTGCTGCTGCTGCTGCAAGTCTTTGTGCAGTTGCTTGTGTTCTTGCGCTGATTGCTTCGATTTGTGTTATTGTTGCTGCTGCTACTGGTTTCGTAGATGTTGTTGTCTTTGTTTTTTTGTTCAAATACGCAGAGCGCACGTTATTTAAATTCAAGTTCAAGTCATCGCCATCATGATTTTTCGCATCATTATTCATTTTAGTCTCGGTTAGGCTTCCTTTAATTCAATTCACGCGTGCTTTCGGTGTACAAATACGAATTTTAACGAAATATTTAATAAATTACTTCAAAGAATTTGACATTTTGGTTTTTTTTTTTCTTTTACTCATCGACAAAAACGCCAAACACAATTTTGTATAATTTTTTTTCTGATTTTTTATCTTCATACAAAGTGTGCTGCGTTATTATCGATTTTAGTAAGGAATTGAATTAGATTATATTATATATACGTTTGTATATATGTGAAAAGGCATAAATATATATATAAGCACACACAGGCGAATCGCGACCGTATGGCAACGCTGTGCATTCTTTCACTTCACCATTGCACACTCATTCGTTCGTCATTATACATATGTACGTACATACATACATATATACTCGTTTTAATTTTCCGTTCTCTCAATTCACGTTTTCGTTATAATTTATTAATAAAAAAAAAGAAAGAAAAGTAATCCACAGATAAATGAGAAAGGAAAACAAATTTTATATTATGAACTTTAAGATTATAACATTTTGCATAGGCAATCGATGCGCAATTGGTAATTAACTTGATGCACAGCGTGCTCTTCTGCTTTATATAATCGCGGCGAGTACACAATATAATTGTCAGGCAAACGCTGCATTTTGTATAGTTAATAATTTTTGTATATATTAAATTGAGCATTTGATATATAAAACTTTTTCGAGCATTTTCGACTTCGCCCCAAACGAGCGCAGGCAAAAATCACTTTACACATTTTACAGCGAACGAAACCGAACGAACATCGCGTCAAAGCGAGATAACAATGACCAGCCAGTCCGTTAGCGGCACGACATTGCGTTTGAGCAAGCGAGAGGACGCTAATGAATCGAGCGAAACCACAATCACACGCACGCCAAAGTCGAAAAGCAGGCGGACGACGACGAAGGCAAATGAAGCAACTAAGGGAAAATTTTTCTTCGACACTATTCCGATGCAATTTTTCACCAATTTAATGTTGCGTTCAAGCTTTAAAACATACACAGTGTACACAGCCTATGTTATGCAACACATTGTTAATAGTTTCGCGTATTACCGTTGCAAATTTCTGGCAAATAAATCAATTTTTCAGCAGCTTTAAATTTCACTGTCTGTCATTCAGTTTTCGGATCGCCATTTATTCCCCCGGATGTGTGAAGACAGGGTCGTTCTAATCGAAACGGTAAAAAAAAACAAGGTGGCAACCTTGAGTCAAGTGCGAAACAACAAGGTGGCAACGGAAAAATTATTTTTAAGGTAAACTTTATAATTTTGGAAAATTTAAATTTTTTTTGGTTTGGTGATTAGTTCTTTAATTAATTTATTATTTAAATATTTCAGAACGAAACGACACAACTCTTCTGCAAACTACGTGCAGTTTTGCCAGCTCTTTGGGTCATAAAAATGCTAAACAAGCCTTTGAACACAGCTAGAAATAGCCAGAAAATTTGGTTAGTAGCGAAAAAAAAACGCTAGAGTATGAAACAATATTAATCCCGTATTTTTGAAAACTTCTTAAGTTCGACAAACATAATGTCTTTTGCGGCTGAAGTTATGTAGGTCTGATTAGTTCCTATCTTTTTTAAGCATACTGCTATTATAAAATATGAGGAACAGATAAAATATCTTATGTGTAAAATTGAGAGTAATGTTTGAACGGCCATTCTATTTCAAAGTTTAGTTTTGCCATTGTTAATTTAACTAAAGACTCTTTCCACCTCTGCACTAGACAATGGCAGCGAAAAAGGCGCAAATGATGCCAGTGCCAAAAATCTTTTATTTCCTGCTGCATCCACGAAGTGGATTGGGCCACTTAATAAGGTGGACGTTCGAGTATTGGAACAGAATCTTCTCAATATTGGTTGATTCCACCTTGAAGAATGGTTAGTTTTCACCTTGCTTGAAAAATAGCTATAATTTCCGCTAGCCGCTATATAACAATTAATCCCGCATATGTCAATTGCAACCCGCTAGATCTAGCGGGGAAATAGCTAAATTGGCAACACTGCTGCAAACTACGTGTCCACTTACTTTTTATTAGTTAGTCTTAAATTTGAGCGAATTTAGCAATATGCATACCGTTTTAACTAGAGGAAATGCCACTGTGGCATATTCCTTGAGCGTCCTGGCGTGCTTAACATTCTGCTGTTTCATATCTACAGTTTTCTTGGACTACAGAACTGACGCAAACATAAATACCGTGCGGGTGCTCGTGAAAAATGTTCCCGACTACGGAGCATCGAGGGAGAAGCACGATTTGGGATTCCTCACCTTTGACTTGGAAACAAATCTAACGAATATATTCAACTGGAATGTTAAGCAGCTTTTCATCTACTTAACGGCCGAATATACATCACCATCGAATCAATTGAATCAGGTTGTGCTCTGGGACAAAATCATTTTGCGTGGCGAAAATGCCGTGCTGGATTTTAAAAATGCAAACACCAAATATTATTTCTGGGATGACGGCAACGGTCTGAAGGACAACAAAAATGTCACATTATATTTGTCATGGAACATTATTCCCAACGCCGGCCTGCTGCCATCGGTGCAGTCAACCGGAAAGCACGTATTTAAGTTCCCCTCAGAGTACGCCTCGTCAATTTAGAGAGACATTGAATAATATTTGTAGATGTACTTTAATGCGCTTGTACTAAAATAAACATAAAATAAAATCCTTTTTATTAGATACATATATGTATAGTTATTATTGAATGTGTAATTTTTATGAATAACTTAAATGATTACAAAAATTGAGAAACTTGACAAATTTACAAACAAGTTTGTATTTTAGCAATGACGATCGAGCAAACTTTTAAAATTGCATTACACTTGAGACACACATGTGGAAGGGACAAAACATAATAAAACTTTACATAAATTCATAGCCACCATCGTCAAAGTTTCGGTTGCCAACCATTGGACCGCCGGTGCCCATTTGATTCGGCTGTCCGCCCATTTGGGGACGAAACTGATTGCCGGGCGTTTGTTGATGTTGCAACAATTGTCGCAGGCCCGGATTGTTGTTGCCCAGCATGGGACGCACCATGCGCTGCTGTTGCTGCATGGCTGCCACATTTGGTGGCACTTGTTGCTGCTGCTGTAATTGCTGCTGTAGATTCGGATTTGGGCCGGGCACGCCCAGCGGCATGCGTTGCTGTTGTTGTTGCATCATGTTCATTTGCATTTGCGGCTGCATTGGCATCCCACCTGCTCCCCCGTTGCCGCCAGGACCTCCGCTCATTTGCATATTCAGCTGGGCATATTGATTATAATGTGGCTGCTGCTGCTGTTGTTGCTGTGAATTGTCTTGTTGCATCTGCTGTTGTTGTTGCTGCTGCTGCTGCTGCTGTTGTTGTTGTTGCTGCTGCTGCTGTTGTTGCTGCTGCAATTCCATTGGAGATTTACCCTGTTGTTGCTGCTGTTGCTGCAACATTTGTTGCATCTGTTGCTGCTGCTGTGGCAGCTGCTGTTGTTGCTGCTGCTGCTGTTGCATATTACCATGCGATTGCTTCTGTTGTATCACCTTGCGCAAACGCTCCACAAACATGGTCTGATTATTCGGTATAAAGCCAAGGAACGCATTGCGATCGGGCGTGTACAACAAAATGAGCACTTTAATGTCGCAGGCCGGCGTATTGGCCATGGCCGAGAAGTGCACGCATCCGGCGAAACCCGAAGTCATCATTTTGGCCAGCGAATCGAGTGCTTCGCCAGGCGTTGGGCGAAACACCACCATTTTGGAGTCCTTTAGAAACTGACCACCAATGTTGCCAACCAAATGCTTAGGCATCAATTGCATCAGCAACTTAGGCGGCCAATTGTCCGCCTTTATTTCGGGCTCCCCGTCTTTAATATTGGTGCACACAGTGCATTGCAGCGTATGGGGAATCTTTTGTTGATCGTTCTTAGCCTTCTCCGACCATTCCAGTACTCCGGTCCATATCTTTTCTCTAAGCGAGGCCTGTTCCTGTGGTTGCTGCTGCTGCTGTTGCACTTGCTGTTGCTGCTGCTGCTGCTGGTTGGCTTGTTGCTGCTGTTGTGGCCCCGTCTGTTGCTGCAATGATGGTACATTGCTCGAACTGGACACAGCTGGCATCATGTTGGCATTAGCATTGGGATTAACCTGCTGCTGTTGTTGTTGTTGTGGATGTTGCTGTTGTTGCTGCTGCTGCTGTTGTTGTTGCTGCTGCTGTTGTTGCTGTGCAAGCTGCTGTTGCAACTGATTGAACTGTTGATGGTTTAACATTTGCAATCTTTGTTGCTGCAAATGCTGCTGCTGCTGTTGTTGCTGCTGCTGCTGTATTGAGTTGACTGTTTGGTTGGGCGGCGCATTTATGCGTGAAATCAACGTCGAATTGGGATTCTGATTTTGTTGTATCTGCATATTGTTGCCTCCGGGCTGCATAAAAGCCGGACGCTGTCCAGGTTGATTCGGATACATCCAGCGATTCTGGCCGGGCACAACATTCTGCGGAAAGTTGGCATTCTGCATTTGATTCGGCACAAATTGATTCTGTTGCTGCTGCTGCTGTTGTTGTTGCTGCTGCTGCTGTTGTTGCTGCTGCAACAGCTGTTGCTGCTGTTGAGCATTTAAGAGACCCGCCTGTGATCCGGCACCAGGTTGCTGCTGCTGCTGTGCCTGCATGGTATTCATGTTCATGACCTGTTGTTGTTGCTGCTGCTGCTGCTGCTGTGTGAGAACCGCCTGGTTGTTGTTGCTGCTGTTGCTGTGCTGCGTTGGTTTCCATTGGAATATTTTGTCCCGGCACCGCTTGTTGTTGTGCCTGCACTGCAGCTGCTTGAGCTTGAGCCTGTGCTGCATTTGGCGGTGCACCCATTTGATGCTGACCGGCGGCCGCATTATTAACGGCCATGCTGTTGGGACTTGGCGCCCGCTCCTTTAGACTGTAGCCCTTGAGCAGGACCAAATGTCGAATATTCTTTGCATAGTTCTTGGTCGTAATGGGCTGATCGCCATCGGCCTTCATGTACAGCTTGAATAGCACCGGAATCTTGCGTGGTGCAATAATCGATAGATTAATTTTGCGCTCATTGAACAATGCCGCCAACTGTTCACAGGATTTGCCCTTGTACTTCCAGGATTCATTCACAGCCATCTGATACGGCGGACTGTTGCATATCAGTATGCAATGACGCTGCAAATTCGCCTGCTCCATCAAATGCCGCTGTTCGTTCATCTCATCGAAGCAGCCGTGAGCAGCTGCAAGTCCCTCGGCCATGTGTGCATGCGATTCCATACCTCCGCCGACAAGGGGCAAGCGTTCAATCGTCTCGATCACTTTCTGAGGCTGCACAAATGGTCCGTAAGTGGCGCAAACGGGCTCCAAGAGATTGGATGCCGTGCGGTATGTGACAATGCCATAAAGCGTCGCATATCGTTCAGCAATTAGAAATTCGCGTTCATCAATCGAACCTTGCGTAAAGTGCTCCAAAGTGGGCAGAATGTAATTAGTTTTCAGCTCGTTTATATACGCTCCATTGATTGCACTGCTTTCTATTACGAAAACCACATCCGCCAGCGTCAGCTGATCCACCTCCATTTTGTGCACACGTCCTAATGAACGTTTTTAGGTGAGATTAACAAGGTGCTGCACAGAGGATTTCGCTTTTTGGCTTTCCTCTTCTTCTTACTTAGCCCATTTGTTTGAGTCCCGTGCAGGTGCCCACACACGTTCAGTATGTTCGATGAACATGCTCGGCTCGTTTAATGTTTTTATTTGAGTAGACAAGTTGGCAACCGGTTCGTTGGTTTTAAAAATTATTAATTTTCAGCAAGTGGCTCGCTCTCCAGTTTGTCGTGTGCTAACGTCAAAAAAATTGAGCAATGCGCCTCTTGCCGTCTATTTATTTACTAGCAGTGACAAATTTAAACGAACTGAGAATGCTCATCGAACAATATTTGTGCTGGCCAGTGATGCCATTTTATATACGTTTTAACAGTTAGTTAATCGATTCATGACAAGCTAATCGATATATTGCGTATCGATACATTGGCATCGTTATGGTGGCAACCCTAGCTTAATTTGCTGAATAAGTTCATTCGTTCACCTTAATGAACCGTTCATTTGAACTTTTTCAGAACGAAACGACACAACTCTAATGTTTGTCAAAACAAAAAAAAATTAAAAATTTCTTCAATTTTGTATAATCAGCAACTAATTCTTGTTTATCCCACAACATGCAATGTAAATAAAGTGTCCCGAGTGTTTTTGTGTATGTGTGTCTTCATGTTGTTGCGTATAAAGTAAACAAATGTGTCGTCTGAAAAACTGTCCATTGAGTGAGAAAAAAAAATGGACATGCTCGTATTTAAATTAAATGCTCCATGCACTTGTGTTGACCAATAATAAAGGTCTCAAATCGAACATCCACTTGTTAACTAGATAGAAAGCAACAATGTTGCAATATAAAAACGCCAACGCAACCGTTGCTAATGCGGTGAACAACAACAATAACAATGGACAAGCGGGAACTACGACGGTCGCTGCCGCCCCCGCAAAGGGGGCGCAGGCTGCAAATAGTGTAACTAGTGTTGGCAATAGCTCGGCTGCTACTCCCGCCCCACAAATGCAGCAGATAATCAACATACATCAAATGCCCTCACAGTTTGTACAGGCAGCGCAGCTGCAACAAGCTGGAGGCGCCACCGGAGTTGCTGGCATGCCGCATAACATGTTTCAGATCGTGCAGCCAATGGCCATGCAAACGGTCAACATTGACGGGCAGGAGGCCATCTTCATACCCAATATAAATGCCCAATTGGCAACAGCTCAGCCAGTGAATATAAATGGTCAGCAAGCGTTCATCACACCCAATGGACAAATTGTGCGCGCCCCTCAGCTATCTTCAGTTCAGGATCAGTCGCAGACGCAGCTATTTACGATTCCCGGTACAAATATACAAATACCGCTGGCGAACATTGTACAGCAGCAGCAGCCGCAACAGCAGCAACAACAACAGCAGCAACAACAACCTCAGCAGTCGGCAACACCAGCACTTGGACAGCACCAAAATCACCAGCAACAACAACAACAGCAGCAACAGCAACACAATCAGACAACTGGCGGTGCTGGTGCCAATGGAGCGGGACAAACAATCACCATACCAGGCACCAATATACAGATACCCGCCTCTGTAGCAGCGGCCAATGGTTTGCTGGGCAACATTTCGAATCTGCTGGGCGGAGCACCGACAACGATAAAGCTGGAAAATGGACAGACCTTGCAAAATATACAATTTCGTGCTGCGACGGCAGGATCTGCGCCACAATTGCTACAATTCCCGCAGTCCGCCCCGGCGGCGCCAACGTTGCAACAGACGGTGGCCGTCCAGATTCCCGTGCAAACAGCCAACGGACAGACCATCTACCAGACCGTACATGTGCCCGTACAAGCAGCTGCCGCGCCAGCGCCAACAGGTCCGCCCGCGCTGTCCAATCTGACGCAGTCGATCCAGGCAATGCCAGCCTCAATGCAACAGGCGGCAGCTCAGATGCAAATCATACCACAGTTTGCCCAAATCGCCCAAATTGTTACGCCCAATGGGCAAATACAACAGGTACAAATTGTAAAATTTTCTCATTTGTTAATTTATTATAATTATTTATTTTTTTACAGGTACAATTGGCTCCATTGAATGCACTCAATTATTCGCAGCTGCCGCCAAATGCGAATATAATTCACATACAGAACCCTCAGCAGCAGCAGTTTATGCAACCGCAGGCTCAGATCCAGCAACAGCAGCAGCAAGTGCAACAACAGCAGCTGCAACAGCAGCAGCAACAGCAACAACAACAGCAGCAACAACAACAACAGCAGCAGCAGCAACAGGCGGCGGCAGCAGCGGCTGTACAGCAACAACATCAACAGCAGCAGCAGCAGCTTATCAATGCCATCAACGAGGCAGGCGGACAGTTGCCAGCGAATCAACCCATAACCATAACGAATGCACAGGGGCAACAGTTGACGGTGATACCAGCACAGCAGCTGCAACAGTTGCAACAATTCCGGGCTAGCCAAAATGCAGCAGCAGCTGCGGCAATGCAACTGCAATCGACCAACCTGCAGGCATTGCCCATACAGAACATACCTGGTTTGGGACAGGTGCAGATCATACAGGCGAATCAATTGCCAGCGAATATGGCTGCCAACTTCCAACATGTGCTCACACAGCTGCCAATGCCCACGATGCAAGCGACGAGCAACAATCAGGCTCAGAGCGCGAGCAGCAATGCGAGCACGCCGATGACAATGATGCCCAAACAGGAGCCACAAAGTCCAACGCAGTTGATAACGAATATCAAACAGGAGCCGCCAGACACATGTGTGTCCAATGCATCTCCAGTGAACAATAATCCACCGAATCCTGCGCCAATTACAATTCAGCAGCCACAGCAGCAACAAATCAAGTTTATTGTGCCACAGTCGCCACAGCAGCAACAACATCATCAACAACATCAGCAACAACAACAGCAGCAACAACAGCAGCAGCAACAACTGCAGCAGCAGCATCAACAATTGCTTGGTGATGTCAACGGTCTGCCGACAGTTACAATTCCAGCCTCCATACAGATAACTGCCTTGCCACCGCCGTCTACTTCGGCTACGGCGACAGCACGGAGCACGCCAAAACCGTCTCTATCCAGCGGTGGCACACAGATAACCATGAGCTCTGGTGGCCAAGTCGTGTCGCTAACGACGCCGGCTCGCCAGACCAAGCAGGCGAAGCAATCATCTCAGTCTGCCCAGGCAGCGACCAGCGTCAATGTGAACATCAATGTGGGCGGTGGTGAAGGCGTGGCGTCTGTGCCAGAGATAAAGCCGCGATTGAAGCGTGTTGCCTGCACCTGTCCCAATTGCACAGATGGGGAGAAGCATTCGGATCGCAAGCGACAGCACATTTGCCACATACCCGGTTGCCACAAGGTCTATGGCAAGACATCGCATCTTCGCGCCCATTTGAGATGGCACACGGGAGAACGGCCGTTTGTTTGCTCGTGGATGTTCTGTGGCAAGCGCTTTACACGCTCCGATGAGCTGCAGCGTCATCGGCGTACACATACGGGCGAGAAACGCTTCCAGTGCCGCGAGTGCAACAAGAAGTTCATGCGCAGCGATCACCTGTCCAAGCACATCAAGACGCACTTTAAGACGCGTTCCGGTGTCGAGCTCATTGAGTTGAACATCAAGCAGGAACAAAAGATGAATGCACCCAAAAGCATTAGCACCATGAGCGGCATTGTGACCATTGAGATTCCATCAAGCGGTGCAGCCGGCAATGGCAGTGGCGCCTCCAGCGTGGCGGCAACAGTTGCGGGCTCAACTGTATCGGCAGCGCCAGGTGGTGCAACAATTGTACAGCTACCAACGCTTGGTGGAGACGATATGGTTGGTGGCGGCGCATCCACCGATAGTTTTGGCGAAGATGATGACATGGAGGATGAGGAGCTGACCGAAGAGGATGATGAGGAACTAACCGAGGACGATGAAGAGGATGAGGAGGATAGCGGCGATGAGGAGAAAATGACCATCTCTGTCAGCGAGATAGGCGAGAACTCATCCAACTAGCATTCGGAATCCCTGTTCATGGAACAGTTTATCTTTGATCACTTTCCATAGCCATAGTATGACCCGACAATGGGGCTGTTAAATGACTTTCAACCTGTACAGATACCTTCCCTTTGTCCCCTCTCCCCCTGAATGTTTATGTAAATCTTTGTATATAATTCAGATACTTATTCATAAGTTATCCTTCGGCTTGCCGAAGCATCAAAGCCCCTTGCAGGATCTGACAAAAGAAAAAAAAACAAAAAAAATGAGAAGTTTAAATTTCTAATTAACTTTTACATTTATTTAATTGTAGCATTTGTATTCGTTTATTTTTAAGCTTGTACAAAGATTAACTTTAAAGCTTGCTAAAAGAGTTGTTCATATTGATAGCAGTCTTTTAAATATAATCGTTAGTCCAGTTCGGACCTTAAAACTATATGTGCATGCACTGCAAGGATATCATAAAATTTATAAACATTTCTATGTATATTTCAGTAGGATAAGTTTTACTATATATATTTCATTTGGTGTAAACAAACGGATAACTAAAGCATACGCGATTTTATCTAGAATAGTAGCATTACAAAAACCAACAATTATGTAAGACGTTTTAAGGAAATTTTTATATTTAGAGCGCACAATAAATCGAATGTTATTGGCTCGACAGCATGTTTAACATA